>JAECWI010000703.1:1185000-2610000 GCA_018150345.1 Drosophila equinoxialis
AGCAAGAGGGTAATTATAACTATTCAATTATGTTTTGTCCATATAAATATGTATTAGGCATATCCCAATTTAAGTCTATGACTAAGTTTAATTATCCTTAAGTCATAAATTATTTTAAGCTTATAGCCTCTCTAGACATTAACCTCAAAACTATCCTCAAACAAAAATCATTAACTCATGCTGCTCAATGCTGGAATCAAAAAAAAAAAAAACAACAACAATACACGAAAACATTATTACAATATTAATCGAAAGACTCCCATTCTGAAGTATCGGCACATGTTACTGCACGACCCCGACGTTTATCCGAAGTGAGCATGAAGAAGACTAAAAAGCCAATACCACGTGGCAGTGCATTTTTCATTTTCAGTTATACAAACAGGTAAATCCAATTGAATACACAAAACCAAAAATACTCTGAGAGTAAGTTCAAACACACACACACACACATGCGCACAACCACTGTCATTCCATGGATTTTTTCTTCATTTAAATTGTTATGCATTTCTTAAGTTCCAAAGTTTGTTTTGCATGCAAGACCCAAGTTCCACACATATATATCCACAATATATATCATATTCTGTATCTACCTAATTTGCATACTCTTGAATGTAATATATTTACCATATATATCAAACTTATAACTTGATTTTGTTTCCTTCAGTTTTTTTTGACTAAACTGAGTAATTGACTAATTTACCGTACACTCGCATTAATTTGCATTTTGCAATTTAGGTAGTCGATTTTTGTTTAGCCGACTTGCAAGTCCATTCCATTTTCCAAGTATCTAGAATTCAATGGAATAAAATTGACTGCTTTTGTTTACTTTATACATTTAGAGATTTTTCCGAGCTGCTCCTTTGAATATCCCTGGCCAAACTTTAAATTTTATAATTTTAAATGGAATTTAAGTCTTACCTAAGTAGTTAGAATCTTCTTTTAAAGTATCCTAACATTTTAGTTTAGTTTAGACTTAAGAAAAAATAGTTTCCTATCATACTCTTGCAAAATGGAGGTCTTTGGTCAATTCTGAATGCTAAAGTAGACAAATAAAGTTGACAAGATTATCTGAACTCAAATAAATTAAAAACTTTACCAAATCTAACGACAGGAAGCCCTTATAATTAAAATTTAGAACAATTTTAATATATTTTTTACCTTATATCTTCATAACGAGTACTTCTAAAACTTAAGAAGGAACAAAATGAGAGCAGATTTTCTGAAAACCTTTTCTCAAAACCCACAAAGTCTCGTTATTTTATCATCAGACTTTGCTAACAACTCCTAAATTGCAATGGGCCCAGTAAACAAAGCTATAACTAGTTGAGACTTACATCGCAAGAAAGCAGTAGCAAAGTTTAACAAAGTTTAGTTTTAGAGGCCAACTGAAGGTCTTTTATATATAGAAAATATAATTACCCGTGATTTGGCTTAAAATTAGAGATCTCTAATTATATTGCAAGGGTATAGACAATTCGGCGCTGCCGAATGATAGTTCCCGACTCCTGGTTTACCCTTTAGTATTCCATTATGATTAAAATAAATGTTTAAACTTTTTACCGATTCTTATTTATGTTTATCATTTGTTCTTTCCAAAATTGGCATAAATCAAATGCATATATTTATATATCCTTGTATAAATCTATAGTGGATGAAGAAGGCATGATAACGGCACGACCACGTCGTATGTCAGAGGTTAATACGGCAACAAAAATTCAACCCATACCGCCGGGCACATCATTCTTTCTTTTCTCACAAAAGAACAGGTTTTTATGTTTTAGTTAATTTTTTTTTAAGAACAACAATAAATTGAGGAACTGTTTTTTTTTTTTTTTTAATTTTTAAACATTTTTTATGTGTCAATGTGTATGTCTTTATTGAGTTTTAAATGTCCCCCGATATGTTTAAATGTATTTTGTCTTTTGTTTAACTTTGTTTTGTATGTGATACCTGTACCTGTGTTTAGATAAATAGTTTCTAGATAATATACATACCACCTACTTAAAAAAAGAATATTCCACAACAGCTTTTTTTGTTTTTTAGTTTGAGACGCAAACCAATTCAGATAGACTTTCTTCTGAAATGGTTTGCCGCCTTTTTATAGTTATTAGTCAGCAATGTATTTCGAAACTAGTAAATTTATTGGAGATAATATCCAAATATATCCTAGCTGCTTTTTATTTGGCTTCAAATTTTTGTTCGTTCAACTAACTTTGTCTTGTCAGAAGTCTAACTGCCTGTCCGACGACTACATGTGTTCCTCAGTTCGTTTTTATTTAAATCAATTTTGATATCGATATGCACTTTTAACATTCTCTAATGTTTGCTTAATGCCTTTTCCTCAGATTTCGTGTCTTCTGCCATTGGCTGTGCAATCACAGCAATTTTGGCAACATTATCCTTTGCTGCATCATGTTCTCATCCGCCATGTTGGCTGCAGAGAATCCTCTAAACGCCGAAGCCGATCTTAACAAAGTAAGTAGCTCCAGTTCCAAATGTAAAGATACGAATCCAAAACTAATTTGAATCTACAACCAAAAATCCAATAAAAAAAATGCTCAATTGTAAGTTGTCAACTGGCGCTTAAACTTGTTCACCCGCATTTTTTGTACTTTTACTTCACTCTTAATGTAGTAACTTGAGCTCAACACACACATTTCATTTGTTTATGTCACTTTTCAGATACTGAATACATTTGATTACTTTTTCACGGCAGTTTTCACAATAGAACTGATTCTGAAATTGATTTCATATGGCTTCGTTTTACATGACGGAGCCTTCTGCAGATCCGCATTTAATCTATTAGATTTACTTGTGGTCTGTGTATCTTTGATATCTCTAGTGTCCAGGTAATTAAACTCATGCTCTAACTCTACTCTAACCCAGTAGTTGAGCTGTGACCATTTTTTTGGGACAATGCAAATAAAAACATCGATTTCAACTACAGTTCGAATGCGATCTCAGTCGTGAAAATTCTACGTGTGCTCCGTGTTTTAAGGCCACTCAGAGCCATTAATCGGGCCAAGGGTCTAAAGGTGAGAGTCATACGATTCGATACAAAACATTACGATTCGATATTTTTTTAAAAAAATAAAAATTGCTTTAATTCTATTAACTTGTTTGGATGAACGAGTTTTTCAATTTCAATTTTCTTCATGATTTTTATTTTCAATTTTGCTCTTACTTCTTTTATTATTATTATTTTTTTGTTTAATTTTGATAACAACAAAATCACACCAAAAAAAAAAAAAAAACTAAACAAACTGCTTCGATTTATGCAAATAATTTATGGGTCTAACAATTAAACAAAACACACTTTACAACAAAAAAATTTCTCTAGCGGTACCAAAAATAAAAACCTTGAATTGCTGGGTGTAGGGTGCACCTGAAAGAAATACAAAGAAAAAAACAAATAAGAAATTAGACAAATAATATAAATATATATATAAAAAAAAGTATGTTTATTGCTGAATTATACACTGAATTAGTTGTTTTTCTTGTTTTTTTTTTTTTTTGTTTATTTTCTGTGTTACTATTTTAACACCTAACGAAAAATGGGCGTGGAATAAAAAAAAAAGAGAAACCCAAAATAAAACTAATTGTTATCTGGGCTTGGCTTAGGCATAGTCGAAACTATGTTTTTAACTGTATTTACTATACTAATCATATTTGTTTTTGGTTTGACTAGAAAGTCATTGCGATTGGCTTTAATTTTCTTTATAAAAAAATTGTATTTAACTTACATCATTTTTTCTTCGTTTCCCTAACAAAGGTGAAAAAGCACGATAACTCTTTTATTGCATTGCTTAAGGGTTGTGCCCTTTGTGCCTTAAGAGTTAAGCATCATCCTATTCACAACTTATCAAGATCTTGCAAATGTATATAGGTTTTACAAGGCTTGTCTAAGAATAAATAACTTTTTAGTCAATATAATCCTTTTTAAATGCGTAATGACTTTCTGTATAGCCAATATATAGAAGCCCATTTTAGCTTCTAACAATTACACTTTATATTGAATAGCTTTACTTACTGTGTAACTATGACTTTGATTCTTTGATTTACATATTTAATATAATTTATATATATATATATCGTCGTATCACATATACAGCATGTTGTTCAGTGTGTCATAGTCGCTGTTAAGACTATCGGAAATATTGTGCTCGTCACATGCCTTCTACAATTCATGTTTGCCGTTATAGGAGTTCAACTGTTTAAGGTATGATTTCCTTAATTTTAAGTTATATATTTTTATTTTGTTTATTAAGAAATTTGCTAGGCATATAGAATTAATTGTATATTTTTAAGGGCAACTTGTAAAAACTAAAAACATTTATCCGCATGAGTATAAGTAAGAGAGAATTGTATAGAATCTTGTATATAAGTATGTATTTTAGTTACTTTTTATACCATACACCCATAGGGTGAAATGGTATATTAAAGTCGCCAAAATGTATGTAACAGGCAGAAGGAAGCTTTTCCGACCCCATAAAGTATATATATTCTTGATCAGCATCAACAGCCGAGTCGATCTAGCCATGTCCGTCTGTCCGTCCGTCTGTCCGTCTGTCCGTCTGTCCGTCTGTCCGTCCGTCCGTCCGTCCGTCCGTATGAACGCGTAGATCTCAGAGACTATAAGAGATAGAGCCACCAAATTTGGTATGTAGGCTCATGTAGTATGTAGAGTGATCAAGTTTATTTCAAATTTTTGCCACGCCCCTTTCCGCCCCCGCAATTCAAAAAAAACGTTTATCTCAAAAACTATTGTAGCTAGATACACCATATTTGGTATGTATATTTGCTTAGTAAATGCGCTCATTTTGCATGTATAAAGATTTTGCCACGCCCCTTTCCGCCCCCGAAATTTGAAAAACTCGAATATCTCGCGTAATTTTTTACCTTGTGCAATCAAATTTGGCACACTTAAATTTGATACTAATACCCAGCAAAATACCAAATTTGATCAAAATCGGACAAAAAATAGCTGAGTTATGCATATAAACGTTTTTGCATAAGGCCGGAGATGGCCGTTGGCGGGTGGGGGCGCTAGGGTGCTTATATGCATAAGTGCGCGAGATACTGAAATATGCTAGTAAAAAGCATGTGAACAGAATTTCTTAAAATAGGCAAATGCATTAGTTATTACAAATTTGAAATATTTGTTTTACTGGTGTATGGTATACCCAAGTCGGCGAGACGACTTACTTACTTCATTTTTACTTAGCTAGTTATAACAGCTATGAAAGAAAAAGTTTTAGTAAGATTACAACAGTTTATTACATATAGATTTTAAAATAAAATCAGTGTAAAGTTTTAGAGGTGAAATTACTTTACTTTAATAACCAATAGCTAAGTTAGAATATCTAATATGATCTTGTGTATAAATTAACTACTTGACAATGAAAACTATACCCACATAACAATTATCAAAGTATAGTTATGAAATTTGTATAAATTAGATTTAAGCAATTTTGAATGCATTTATCCTAACCGTTTGTTGTTGTTGGAATATGTTTAAACTAATTTTAGTTTTTGAATATTAAAAACTCTTGTTCCATCTTATATACTCATTCTATTTTAGCGATCTTGTATATAATGCCAATAGCGAAAAGGGAATCCGCATAGTATTGCTTATTAATGCTCTGCCATATCTTTGGAAAAATAAAACAAATGAATCATATAGAATATATAGAGAGAAAAAAGTCGAATAGGGGCAAAATTTAACAAGTTAACAAGTAGACTGATAAATATTAATTAAGTAAACTGAAAAAAAAACAGAATTTGCCCATTTATTTTGTTATTCCTTCAGTGCACTTTAACAATAATTTCATTTAACACTCTCACACCGAAAAAACAACTTGAGAAATATATATAAAATACAAAGTCAAAATACTTACCAATTTTTTGTTATATAAATGTAATTTCCATTCTATTCCACACCCATTTTCTGCGTTTCTTCGTCAAATTTAAGTAAAAGCAAATAAGGCAAACATAAATGTATAGATAAATCTAGACACTATCACAAAACATTCCAAATATATTTGGACTGAAATAAGATATGTAATCCACACATGCATTTTCCTTAGTTTTAAATTATCTACCCTTAGTAACAGCAGCAGCAATGCCAACCTTGCACCCTAGCATCAAGGCAATCTACCAATCAACCAACGAAATCAACCTAATCAACTATAATCGATCTGATATCGGCAATGCCGAACTTTTTATACCCTTGCATATTTTGATTCAATAGGGGGCAAAATAAAAAAAATTATTGGTCTGTAAGAAACTGAAAGTTGTATGTCTTGAGTTTCCTAAAGAATTCACAATATTGAACTTAATAAAATTCAATTCAACTCAAAATTTATGTAATTTTTGTTTGTTCTCTAATAATATAATTAGACATTGCGAGTGGCTCCAACATAATTAACAGGCCTTTAGCTTACCTTTATTAGAATCGATTGCAAGGGTATAAACAGAAAAAATAATAAAACAAAAACCTTTCACAATATTCCTCACATGGTGTACAAAAAGGAGTCCAATGTAGTAACCAAATCTCACATATACTAAAACAAACACAATAGAAAATGAAGTAATTTAATTTTTAATTTCCATATTTTTTCTCATCTGTTTTATTCCTATCTTTGTTTTTCTTTATATTTTACTTTTGTTTAATATTCTCACTGTCCATAAAACAAAAATGTGATTAACCAATTTACATCTAAACCTTACAATATGAGCCCCTTATAAATGTATTTTCCTCTTTTTTCTCTCTTTTTTTTGTTTATTTGAATCCATTGCTTTTGAATTTTGCCACAAAATGTGTAAAATTGTTTACCCGGCAAAAATTTCCCTCAAAAAAAAAAAAAAAAAACATAATTGTACAAAATACTTTTGATTTCATTGAAACTATTCCAAATATGTGGCCCATGATTGATGCTGCCAAAAACCGAAATCGTGTCAAAACGCACACCCACACACAAACACATTCAAACTCACACACACACACACACACACACAAACACATTGACATATATATTTCAAACCTTTACACTGGCATAAAATAAAACAAAAAACTTTATAGTACGTGGTCAAGTGCGTTGTAGTCGCAATCAAAACAATTGGTAATATCATGTTGGTTACATATTTATTGCAATTCATGTTTGCCGTTATTGGAGTACAACTCTTTAAGGTAATTTCTTATCCAACTATATTCGTATATTTTTATATATATCTATATAAATTCTATAAATCGAAATCAAGGTGAAGGTTAAATGGTAGAAACGGCTTTAAGTGTGCGCTATTTAAAAGAAATATCAAGAATCGATGCTGCTTTAAGTGTTTTGCTTTAAATTTTGATATGTACTTTCGAATCTCAATGCTGTATAGGATATTGGGTAAACTACCTACCTATATTACTAAATATATACTAAAAAGAAACTCTACAGTTTTCTTCAAGTAAAGTTAAACTTTTCTTTGCCTCTTTTACTCTTTCTCATTCTATGTCAAAATCTTATATAAAAGAATTGAATAAAGACTTTTGCTATAACGCTAACTTATTCTACTTAGACATCTTGTAGAATATTGAAGCAGCTTCAATACCATTGCTGCTAGCTTTTGTTCCAAAACCAGTAACCCAATTAAAATCAAAAAACAAAAAAGGATAACTCCCTTAGATAGAGCTCCTTGCTAATCTCTCCGTACTATGTATGTATATATATGTATGTATTTAATCATCCTCAAACAATTCCCTAAGATCAAAACATCAACCTAAAAAACTTAAAATGATTGCAACACGTTTTAATTGTCCTGTCTGTAAATAAAAATGTCGTGCCGTCCTTTCGAATGTTGTGTCCAATTTCCAACAGTGTATGTAAATGTTTTTGCATATGAATAAAAAAAAACCCTGTATATGTATATAATAATATATATATACCTATAAATAGTTAGATTAGTCTATTGTAAAAGGCTGCCAATATACAATTTAATTAGGCCCTAGTTCTCCATAGCTCTGGCAAGAGATGACAAAAAAATAATGAAAAAGTCTCATTAATGTTATTAGTTTATTTAGTAATTCAGTTTGTAATTTAACTAAATGGGCTCAAAGTATAGTCAACCTCTAATCTGAGGTTAAGTATACTTAAGTCCAATGTAATATTCATTAACATCATATGCTATAGTCTATTAATATGTTTTCCTTGTCTTTCCCGAATCATTCTTCTTAAAAATCACCCACAACATCTATAGGGTAAATTTTTTAGCTGCAGTGATGGTTCCAAAATGGTCGAAGACGATTGCCGGTGAGTGTAATTTATGGCATATTCTTATACCAAGAAGCAAATGGTTTTTATTTGTTTGTTGCTTATTTTTTTTGCGTATTATTAATTCCACATTTTTCACTTCTTTAGTGGCACATATCTCATCTATGATGATGGCGATGTCCATAAGCCGCGGCTCAAAGAACGTGAGTGGATTAATAACCGTTTCCATTTCGATGATGTGGCCAAAGGAATGCTGACATTATTCACTGTATCCACCTTTGAGGGTTGGCCAGGGTAAGTATTAGACAAAAAATTTGTGATACTTATTGATTTTAATCATATTTCTTTTGTTTAAATTAGCTTGCTATATGTTTCCATTGATTCGAACAAAGAAAATGGGGGCCCAATACATAATTTCCGTCCCATTGTTGCTGCCTATTACATTATCTACATTATTATAATTGCCTTCTTTATGGTCAACATATTCGTCGGTTTCGTTATTGTCACTTTCCAAAATGAGGGCGAACAGGAATACAAAAATTGTGATTTGGATAAGAATCAACGTAATTGCATAGAGTTTGCATTGAAAGCGAAACCAGTGCGTCGATATATACCCAAACATGGCATACAATATAAAGTCTGGTGGTTTGTCACATCTTCATCGTTTGAATATACCATCTTTATATTGATCATGATAAATACTGTGACACTGGCAATGAAATTTTATAATCAACCATTATGGTATACGGAATTATTAGATGCATTGAATATGATATTTACAGCAGTTTTTGCCTTGGAATTTGTCTTTAAATTGGCCGCGTTCCGTTTTAAGGTGAGGCAACAAAAATTGTGGATTAAGTGTTATCTTAATGATTTACTTTGTTTTGTATAGAACTATTTTGGTGATGCTTGGAACGTTTTCGATTTCATTATTGTTCTTGGCAGTTTTATTGATATTGTGTACTCTGAGATTAAGGTTGGTAGATCTAAAAATAGTCATAGGGTTTTTAATTTATAAATGGCTTTTCAATTTTTGTTGTCATAGAGCAAGGATACTTCCCAGGCCGCTTGTGACATTATGGAAGGATGTAAAAACAAAGCTAAAGCGGTGAGACATATATATATATAGCATATATACATTTTTTCATTGATCATTTATTATAATTATCGTTTATAGGCTGGTTCCAATCTTATATCTATTAATTTCTTCCGTCTATTTCGCGTAATGCGTTTGGTCAAACTTCTCAGCAAAGGCGAAGGCATACGAACTTTGCTTTGGACATTCATTAAATCTTTTCAGGCTTTGCCGTACGTTGCTTTACTTATTGTCCTACTTTTCTTTATTTATGCAGTGGTTGGCATGCAGGTAAGATTTTTGTTGATATATACATACAGATGATTAAAATATTTATGTGTTTCACAGGTCTTTGGCAAAATCGCTTTGAATAATGAAGGATATGCCATAACACCAAACAATAACTTCCAAACGTTCCAGCAGGCTGTTTTAGTACTTTTCCGTTCTGCCACTGGTGAAGCTTGGCAAGATATTATGATGTCCTGTTCGGCACAGGATGATGTTTGGTGTGACAAAAAATCGGATACACCAAATGATAGATGTGGCTCATCCATTGCCTATCCATATTTCATATCTTTTTATGTTCTTTGCTCGTTTTTGGTACGCATCAATTATAGAAGCATCTTAAACTGCATTAACTAAATGAATTCAATTGCAGATTATAAATTTATTCGTTGCCGTCATTATGGATAACTTTGATTATCTTACTCGTGATTGGTCCATATTGGGTCCACATCATTTGGATGAATTTATACGGCTCTGGAGTGAATACGATCCAGATGCCAAGGGACGCATCAAGCATCTCGATGTTGTAACATTATTGCGAAAAATTTCACCCCCCTTGGGTTTCGGTAAACTCTGTCCACATCGCATGGCTTGTAAGCGTTTGGTCTCCATGAATATGCCGTTAAATTCCGATGGCACTGTCCTTTTCAATGCCACACTTTTTGCTGTGGTACGGACTTCGTTGAGTATCAAGACGGAGGGTAACATTGACGATGCCAATGCTGAATTAAGAGCCACAATTAAGCAGATTTGGAAGCGTACAAATCCAAAACTATTGGATCAAGTTTGTCCGCCACCAGGCAACGACGATGAAGTTACTGTCGGTAAATTCTATGCCACATATCTGATACAAGACTATTTCCGACGCTTCAAGAAGCGCAAAGAACAGGAAGGTAAAGAAGGTCATCCGGATAGCAATACGGTTACATTGCAGGCAGGTTTGCGTACCCTACATGAGGTATCACCTGCTCTCAAACGTGCCATATCTGGTAATCTAGATGAGTTAGCCGAGGAGCCGGAGCCAATGCATCGTGTAAGTGAGACAGATTGTATTTTTCCCTACTTAAGCCATCAAGTTAGTATTAGTAGGATGAAAAACAGTTCGGAAAATATGATGTATTCTAAACTGGTTTGCTGTTAACTTTTAACAAAATATCGATAGACCTAAAAAGTAAAATTGATTCGAATTCCCCAATCTCAATTAATTTTGAACATTTCAGCATTTTCAAACGCTTCCCCATTTCGAATTTACGGTAAACAGACAAACAGATTTAAAGGGGTTTTGGTATTATTGAAACTATAAAAATGGCTGAAAGGGATAAGATTATTACAGTCTATGAATCACAATTGATTAAACATTTCGCTGTACGTCATGCGTCACTAGATAGTAATTGATAATCGCGACATTCTGTGGATTTTATTTCGACGCTGTTAGGTTGGAACATATTATTAATAGTAAATAACTTTCTTTACAGCGACATCACACACTCTTTGGCAGTGTATGGTCCTCTATACGCCGTCATGGCAATGGAACGTTCCGACGTAGTGCCAAAGCTTCGGCTTCGCAGAGTAATGGAGCTCTAACCCTGACTATTGGTGGATCCATGGCTACTGGTGTGGGTGGCAGTACAATGGTTTTGGGATCCGATCCAGCTGCGGGAGATTATCTCTATGACACATTGAACCGTAGCGTGGCCGATGGTGTTAATCATATAACGAGAAATATAATGCAAGCTCGAATGGCGGCCAGTGGAAAATTGCAAGATGAGCTACACGCCAGCAGTGGCGGTGAACTGAGAACTTTTGGGGAGAGTATATCAATGAGGCCATTGGCCAAAAATGGTTCTGGTGGCAATGCATCTGTTGGAGGAGGAGCATCAATGCTAACTGGAACCTTGCCACCGGAAGCAAATGCGATTTCTTATGAGTGAGTATTTGGGGAAATTTTCGGAGGTATGATTTATTTAGGTTCCTCTCTACATGATCTGTATTTTTTTTATATTTTGGTTGAATACTTAGCCAAACTAGAGAAATGACTCAAGAAAACAAACATACACTTCCATATATCAATGACATTGTGTGAAGCTAGAAGGCTCACTTACATATATACTTCCTATACTATGGCTTGCTGTTTAGTGAGTTCAATATATTTTATATTCACCATACGATTTTATAATTTCTTATCTGTGGCATTTAGTGAAATCAAATAAAGAGAGCAAAAGGAGAGAGAGAGAGCCCTTTAAAGTTTGTAATGGACAAAAGGAGCCAAACCAAGTGATAATAACTTGGCCAAAAAAAAAAAAAAAGAAAATAAAAGTATATTTAAATAAATCGATTTAGTTGAATTAGCGAATTAGTTGCAAATCACATAAAGAACAAAACAACAACAAAAACAATCAACTTTTACTTTACTCAATCCCAAAAACATTAATTTCAGCAACCGCAATCGTGGTATTTTATTGCATCCATATAATGGTAAGCCTAAAATGCTGCAAATTGCAATAAAAATTAACAAAACAAGTAACAACAAATCCATAAACCAGTAACAATCAAAATTGAATACAAAAAAAAAACAGCAGCAAATACATTTAACAACAAACAGCACAACTTAAAAAAAAAAACAAACGTTATTAACCTTTTTCTTATTGTTTCAACTTTTTTATATGTTTCATTTTTAATATTGTTTTATATACAAAACAAACACTTCTAACAATTCATTTTTCTAAAAATTTAATTTTTTTGTAGCTTTTTTGCATAACAATATTTTTGAAAAATTTATTGTACAGTCTGAGCCACTGACTTGTGAGTTCTTCTTCTTCAAAAAAAAATAAAGTTTTATTGCCTGCGGCATGCCAAATATAAGAAAAGAAAACCACAAAATATAAATAATATAAAAATCAAATAGAAAAACATTTAATTCAGACATCACAAAATAAAAAATAAATAACCAACACACAACAAAACTTAGCATCGGCAAGCCGACGTTTAAATACTCTTGCAGCTATTTGAGATTCGTCTAAAGTCCTAATTTATTGCATTTAGACCAAAAACCACTGCAATTTTTTGTAAACTGTGAAAATAATCCGAGATTTGTTTAAACTAAATTTGCAACTAAATTTTAGCAAACGCAATATCCTAATCTTAAGACCCATGTCCAAGGGTATAAACAAAAAGGTGAACATTCGGATTGTAAGCGTTGCCAATCTTTATTTGCTTCATTTAGTTATAATTCCCAACTCGTTTAAGCGTTAAAGACATGTTATTCGTAAATTCTTTTTGCAAAATCTGCTTTTTGTGTTAGATTCCAAATATTTAGAGCATTTTCTTAAAAATAAATTGTTTTTGCTTGACTTTAATTAATATAGTTTATCTAATAATTAACAGAATATCTGACAAATTCATTTTTAAATCATTAATGTACAAGAGTTTGTGGCAATCAATTGTTAAATTTTTCAAACTAGTTGATCCTAAATATCAAAATCCTTAAATAGTCTTTGACCAAAGTCCGATCTAAGCAAAAGTAAAAACAAAACAAACATTAAATGTGATAACTTCTGCAAGGGTATATAAAAATATATTTTTATTTTGGTTTTCCATGTAATTTTGGCTGTTTGTTAAATCGCGAAAGAAAACAAATGAACAAATGAAATGATAAACACAAAAATTCAATTATCACTCGTAGAACACAAATATTATATACATATATATACATGCGGCAAATAATTAATTATATTTTACATCTAGAGTTTAGTAAAATAATGTAGAAATTGCGTAGATTAGTTTCGATTTGGGTGCAGCTTAATTAATTAGAGCCTAATTAATGGAAAACGCTTTGGCTGCAATGTATCAATTTAGTATTCAACATAACATTAAAACATCATTTTGAATTAACACAAGAATTGGAATACAATTTTGTTTCTGTATTTAGATTATCCATTTAACATGACGAACAGCAAATTCATGTAAATTAAAGTGTTAAAATTTGTAATAATTTTGGGGGCAACAAAATCTCAGTTAAAAAATAAACAAATCATTTTCATTTGCATATGATTTGGTTAGATAAGATATTATTTTTGACCCTAGAAAAAGAAAAACAATTAGGTTCTATATTTTTAGATAAATAACATTATTTATTCGGATTGGAATTGGCAAATTGTAGAAACTTTGTATAAATTTTAGACTCTAAATCAATATATTCTATTATAACTACATATAATTAAAATCTCTTTACTTCTTGTCTCGGGATCCTTTCACCTACTAATACCTTTCATTTCCAAATTAAAATCAATTTTATCTTCTAAACCCTTTCAACACAAATCACATACAACAAGTAAACATAGTGCCAAAGATGGCTCCTTTTGTTGATTACAAACTAACAAAATAAAATTTTTGATGCAATTATGTATACCATTTAATTACCTACCAGCAAATCAATCAACCACTCAATCAATCAATCATAATTAAATATTAAGTGAAAGTAATTTGTTTTTGTATAACTCTTTTTTATACAAATCTATTTAATTATAGCCTAAGTGATTCGAGTTTAAAAACAACCGAATGCTGAGAGTTTCGAACCATTCGTATCATTAAAAATCACTTGCCGGATGAATGTCAAAGAGTTGGTTTCCATTTTCGAATGGAAGTTGTTCCTAGATTTTCATTTTAAAAAACCAGAAAAGAATAAAAAAATGAAAATGAATAAATAAGAAAATCATTTACCTACTCCTATATATATAAAAAATAAAAAGCAAAACGAAAAGAAAATTCAATTGACATAACACCAACAACAACAAAAAAACAACAACAACAACCTACAAATCAACAACAACAACAACCAGAACAAGCCAAGTACAACTATAATAATTCGAACAACAACCGTTCTAACACGCACCAACAAATCTGAGACAAAGAAAAAGGTTATCATTATATCAAAAGCAAAAATTAAAAAAAAAAAATTATCTACAAAATATCGATATTGATGTCTATATTATTCCAATATATTGAACAAAAAGCAATATGTTTTTGTGGCCCAAATCGAGTCAGTGTATATGTGTGTGTGAGTGTGCGTGCGTCCGTGTGTATGTGTGCCTTGCCTCCCAATAAACCAATAAAAAAAAAAAACCAACGCTAATATTAATCCCCCTCCCAGCCGATATTTGTACGTCTAATCAAAAAGAAACCAAAAAAACCAAAAAACTGTTCTATTAATTAATGCCAGATTGTTGTTACTATTCAATGTTGTCTTTGTCATCGCTTGATTTTTCATGATTTCATTTTTGTTTTGTGGGCGGGATTCATTTAAAATTGTATTATAAACCCTAAAAATGTAAGTGAAACCAACACAAAATCTTTCATACACAATGTGAATACCCGAACATACTCACATCACAAAATCACATACATAAAACAACTTAAATACGAAATATGCTTTGTTATCGAACCTAGAACGCTTTACGTCTACATATATATACATATATAAATATATGGTGAATCCTTAGTTATCGATATGCTTAACATATCTAGCGATTGTTGCTTGCTTTCAGCTTTAGTTTTAGTTTACTAACCCTTGTTTTGTATATACATATATATAATGTCCATATTTGTATATAAATTTAATCACCTGTACAAGTTGTACATATATAATATACATAGAACTTGTATTAACGAATGCTTTACTAATCCATAACTATATATTAAGAAGAAACATAATAATTGTATACCTAAAAGCTTGATGATCATGTAGAACTTTTCCAAGGTAATATACTTTTGGGGTCAGACCTGGTAAAGTCGGCCAACGTGAAAGAATTAAACTAGTCAAACCGATGGCTAATCTATCGAATGAATAGTTCAGTTTATAGTCTACAATTTTTAATTCTATCAGAACGAAAGTTTATTTAAATTCTCATGATAACAAGAAATTTTAAAACACCTAAATTATAAGACGGACTAATTATAAAATATATTTTACTAGATTTCTGGGGGTTTTCCAAGTTAGAAAAGAATGGAAGCTTTTTTTTTTATTATGATCATGCTTTTGGTATATTTGTGACTTAATTATAATGTAAACCTTCAAAAACATAATATATAACATAAACACAAGATGCAAATTCTTTAGTTTTAATTACTTTTTAGGAAAATTTTCAAGCATTTTCAAATTCGTATAAACGTTAAAGAAGTTTAAAAAAGAACAGAATTATTTTAGACAATTAGAAACAAAGTTCTAACATGATCATCAAGCTCTTTGTATAATAATTAGATATATATACCTATATTTATATTTATATCTAATTATCTAATCTCATGATAAAATTTCAATTCTGTTTCCTATGCATACGAATAGTCTACGCACCCAATGGTGCTATTCCTGGCCACGAGCGCATGATCCAATCGACACCAGCTAGTCCTTACGATCAGCGTCGTTTACCAACTTCATCTGATATGAACGGTCTAGCCGAATCTTTGATTGGAGGGGTAAGAATATATAAAGAAATCGTACAAGAATATATGTATAATATAAATTCATTTTTCAGGTACTCGCCGCTGAGGGATTGGGTAAATATTGCGATTCAGAGTTTGTGGGTACTGCCGCACGTGAGATGCGAGAGGCTCTGGACATGACGCCGGAGGAAATGAATCTAGCTGCCCATCAAATACTATCCAATGAGCATTCATTGAGTTTAATTGGTAGCAGCAATGGAAGCATTTTTGGTGATGCTGGCGCTGGTGGCGGTGGCGCAATTCTTGGTGGCAGTGGACCATCATCGTTCTCATCGGGCACTTTGCAATCACCACCGATACCTGATAATCGTTTGAGACGTGTGGCCACCATTCAGACCACAACAGCCAATAATCATAAATCTCAATTTAGCCAAAATAACACGAATAATATTAGAAACTTGCCTACAACTAGCCAAAATAATATCTCGCCCACGAAACAACAACAACAACAACAACAACAACAGCAACAATCGCCGCAACGAGGAGGTCCAGGACCAGCGTCCTCCTCATAGCACTTAAATGAAATGTCTTCTTGATGGAATTTGAAATGTTTTGCACATGCAAACATGAACACAACTTTTGTATAATTTTTAGCAAAGAAAAAACATTTTTAGTAATCTAAATGACACCCACACACGAAAACACATCCAACAAAAAACAACACTAAAAACTAAAAAATTTGTAAAACTTGTAAAAATGAAAACAAAAAAAACTTTGTATCGTATAGCTCATTGTTTTATGCCTTTTTGATAAAGTCTACGATGGTTTACACAAAAACAACAACAAAAAAGAAGCCAACACATTGTACATTGAAACTTAAAACTTAAAAAAAGGAGAACAAAAACCAATTAAATTAAACATATATATTTTTAAAACAAAAACAAAAAACAAGCAAAACACAATTTAATTGATTAATTATTATAATCACCAAATAATAATAATAATAATGGCATACATTGTACTTATACGATTTAGACGCATTTTATTTTTTAAGTATTTAATAATTGCGTATAAAATAATAATAATAATAAAAAAAAGAAAAACAAACAAACAAAATAATTCTAATTATAGAAATAATATTGATACAACAAAACGGAATTGTTTAAAATGTAACAAAACTGAACAAAAAATAAACAATTAAATATTAAATAATTTATTAGCAAATTTTCAAAATGAATGAAACTGAAATTTAAACCCCCAAAAAAAACTGTATTTAAATTGTTATGATGGAATTTTTGAATAAAAACTAAAAAAAAAAAAATTAAACAAAAGAAAAAAATTAGAAAATGACAAGTAAATTAAAATGAATGAATATTTTTAGTCAAACAATATGACAGAAAAAATACAAAAATTTATATTTATTTAGGCATTGAGTGCACATTTTAACTCTTAACATACTTTTCTTGGTAGAATTGATTTAAAATTTGACAGTTCTTACAAGTTTCTTGGAGCGCTTGCCATGTTTTCCAATTCAAAAAGCCCGACATAAAGGTCGGTTGTACTTTTTAAGATAGAAGCATATCCAGTAGATAACGAAATGGAAAAGAACTACGGCATTTTCGATATCGGAATCAAGTATGCTTTATATATCTTGCTTATATATCTTTAGATGAAAAAGTAACCCCGCTTTTGCATATATAAAACTAAGAACATTTGTTTCTCTGCGTGGATCAATGAGCTATTTGTAAGTTTCCCCTTTTTCATCTTTATTGAAATATGACTTCTTTCTTATTGAGCGTCAAAAAACAAAATAAAGACTGACCAATTTATGCACACTACATCATCTACCTGAATGATATTCCAGCCCCAACATTTCTGGGTTATATATGTAGGTTAATAAATTATAGTTATTAAGGTCTTAGATTAGAAAAATTACCTCTAATTATGATGTATTTAATTTTAACGACAGAAGTAGCACAATGAAAATAAGGACCTCATTGCTCTCTGACAACTGATCTTCACTGCTCTCGCCCATAAAGAAGGAAAATCATAGTTTGAAGAAAGGAGAGGGCACTATAATAATTGGCTCATATAATAATTGAGACAGATCAATTTCCAATTATAATTTTCCAATCACTCGTATCCTCCCCACCCCACATTTTTATACCCTTGCAGAAAGGGTATATATTTATTTTGGTAAGAAATGTGCAACACACAGAAGGAAGCATCTCCGACCATATAAAGTATATATATTCTTGATAAGTCCCACGAGACGAGTTCAAATAGCCATGTCCGTCCGTCTGGATCAACGCGAACTCCTCCTAGACCGTAAGCGCTACAGAGCTGAAATTTTGCACGTAGGCTTGTATATACTGCAGGGGTTGTATATCTTCAGCCGGATCGGACCACTATATCATATAGCATACAAACGTCAAAGTCACGAACAGTGACTTTTCTGAATAACTTCACTATTTTCTGAGCTATCGTCATGCAATTTAATATTGGTGAGTTTATTGCACCTATAAACAACTGTGTCAAATTTGATCACTATCGGGTGATTATATCATATACCTCCCATAGGAACAATCGGTCGAAAACAGTGACTTTTGTCAATAACTTCGTTACTTTTAATGCGATTGCTTTCAAATTAAACATTTGATAAGTAAATATACCTCTTAATGACTGTGCCGAATTCGGGTAACTATATCATATAGCTATACTAAGATTGAAGGCCGTTCTTTCGCAAACATTACCCTTTTTAGATAAAACAGTTAGCTTAGATAAAAGATTTACTAAAAAAACTTGCAAGGATATACAAACTTTGACGTGGTCAAAGTTAGCCCCGGTCCTCTGGTTATAAATAAACTTTATCCACAACACCCGTTTAAATAATCTAATTGTAAGAATTTTGTTTATGTTATGGTTACTTGATAGACATTATCGATTCCCGCCCCAACATTTCTGGATTACAACGTAACCTGCTTTTTTATGGGCATGGCCGTTTTCCTCAGTCAGTCTGTCTAAAACGTAGATTACCGTAGACAAAAATCACATACACCGTCCCTGTACTTTTTAAAAAGGTAATCTACAAAGTAATTGATTACAAAACTGATTACTATTAAGAAAGGTAAGCTACATTGTAATTCCTCATTTACTTATACAATTACAACTGTTAAAATGCTTCCTATACTGACGGGGGACCATTTTCTTTAATACTGACCACAATCTTACAATATTTTCATCAATGCCTACAAATTTGACGATAACGAAGGGGAATTTTATTCAATGCTTACAGTGCCGAAGGTGGAGCAGTGGGTTTTCCAGTGCTTTAGTTAATCTAAAAACGGAATGCTCGGACAATTTCCGCCTGAGACATATCTCGACAAAGTGACATCTTAAACGACCCCTCAATTCAGCTAAAACTAACACCCTGAAGTTTGAAATCTAGAAAAAAACTTTCCTTGTTTGAGAACTGGATTGCTAAAACCTTTTGTACTAATTTGCTCGGTACCAGACTGCGTGTGCGAATTGTTTTAATGCATTTATTTCCCTTTTTAGCTCTAGGCCATACGATTGTTTACGATTTTGTTTTTTTCTCTCTACCATATTTACTCTCTAGTATAATTGAATTTCATCGCACTTAAATCGCTTCCAGGGGCCTTTAAAAGAAAATTAATTTAATAAAATCGAATTTATTGCAAATTTCATTTGCTGCATATGCCCACTGAGCGATCCATTTCTACCAGGACCATGGACCAGAGCTCAGTAGTGCATAATTAAAGGAGTAAAAAGCTTGAAGCAAACTTTATAACGCATAAAACCATTTCAACTCAAAGCAGACCAGACCAAACCCCAGACCAGGTGACACGAAAGAGAGTCAGAGAATGTGCAAAAAAAAAACTGAAAAAAAAAACTGAAAAAAATTGGCAACAAACAAAATTAATTAAAAAAGTGCAAATTGATTTCGCCAGAATTTTATAATCGATTTTCAGAGAGCCCGAGTAAGAGAGGAATGACACAGTGACTCTGAATGAATGGGGGGAATGGCCTTGTGAGTGGAGGCGGTTCGAGTTGATGATCCGAAAATTTCCATTTTCAAATGCATATACACAGATAACTAGCTGGCCTTCAATTTGAATAGTTTCCAATTGTTTTATTTGGGTGTATACCTATATATATTTTACTATTTCGACATTCGACTACAATCTGACCTTCTGTTTTTTGCTAGAGTCCAGCGAGCGGCACGTGTTAATCTGCCACACAAAGGATTTAGTGCTGGCCACATTCACATCCACAATTCATACCCATTCCCATATCCACATTCACGTTCATCTACGTTCCCTACCACTACGCCCACAACAACGAAACATTTTTACATCGATTTTCTGTCTGGTGCATTTTCTTCAAGTTTTTCTGTTGTTTTTCCTTTTGCTTTGGTTACTTTTTTTTCTTTCTCATTTTTACTTTTGCTGCACGTTGCAATTTGGTGCTGTTGTTGGTCTTCGGTTTTTGCCAATGCCATTGTTTGACTTGGGCTAATACGAGTATGACTTGAGCCTGAGCTGTTCTGGACGCTTCTGCAGTTGGCAAAACCAAGGAGAAGCATACAAAAGAGAAGAAAAACGAAACGAAACGATACGAACAAAGGGCCGAGGAAAAGTGGAAGGGAATACAACTGAGATTTCCAGAGACACGACATGACCAAGTCTCGGCCACGTCCACGTCCCATGAACGCAGTGGACAAGGATAACGCAAGGAAATATTCTTAAATTAAATATTTGCTTGGTCAAAATCAGCAAAATCTGAAGCACCATCATACCAAACGAGTCAGATGGCCCAGTAGCAGGGAGCTAAAGTTGAGTCAAAGGAATATGCAACTAATCATCATGACATCTACAATGCTTGCCTTATAAATATTTCACATACTCTCTGGCGAGTTTCGTTCAAATATTCCAAACTATTGTCATTTGGGAGTTAGGTGAATGTGCGGGAAGTTAAATACTTCAACTTGAGTTTCAAAAGATTAATAATTTAAACTGTAAAATATATTATAGGTATATTATATTTTTTTAACATTTCTTGTCTTATTTGAAATGAAGCCTTTATCACATACAATTATCAGAACCCTGTCTGTTTTCTATATTTAAAGAATGTCCTTAAGAAATTCAAATCATAAGCCATGATGAGATTGAGATAGATGTCAATATTCTGGTTTATTTTCAGGCTTGCAACATCTACAGGATATGTTGAGGTGAAACTTGATCCTTGTCTTTAATTTGAACTAATATTGACTTCCTATTTGCTGATTTCTTTTGGTCTTTTGTTATTAAGTCCAACAAAGTTTTACTTTTTTCTTCTTGCGTTATTTGTTATTATTTTATATATACATAGTGGAAAGTTTTACTGACTTCGAGTAAAAATGCACATAAACCAGAGGGCCGGGGCTAACTTCGACCGCGCCGAAGTTTGTATACCCTTGCAAGTTGCTTGGTACTCTTTCCTCACTTATAGACGTCAAAGTGGAAGAACGTTTTATCTACAAAAAGTAATGTTTGCGAAAGAACGGCCTACATTCTTTACATAGGAAATAACGAATTTTGATCACAGTCACTGTTTTCGACCGATCGTTCCTATGGGAGCTATCTGATATAGTCACCCGATCTTGAAAATTGGCCCAGTCGTTTATAGCTATAATGAATTAACTAATAATAAATTTCACGACAATAGCTAAGAAAATAACGAAGTTTTTGAGAAAAGTCACTGTTCGTGACTTTGCGTTTGTATGGGAACTATATGATATAGTGGTCCGATCCGGCTGAATCCGATATATACAACCCCTGCAGTATATACAAGCCGTCATGCAAAATTTAAACTCTGTAGCGTTTACGGTCTAGGAGGAGTTTGCGCTGATCCAGACTGACGGACGGACGGACTGACGGACATAGCTATTTGAACTCGTCTCGTCGTGCTGATCAAGAATATATACCTATACTTTATATGGTCGGAGATGCTTCCTTCTATGCGTTGCACACCTCTGACCAAAATTAATATACCCTTTTTGCAAGGGTATAAAAATATCCAAAAATGTTCGAACGAATTTGGTCTACTATGATAGAAAATTTCTTAGTTTTAATGTATTTTTCTTTTAAGAATATTAATTGAAAATTTTAGCTTTTAAAAATTTTAAAATGCTTCACATTTAACTAGAGTTTTTCATTTTATATAAGAGCCCTAACAATTGATTATGTTTTTATGGAAGAAGTTGAAATTGAAATAAGGATATTAGCTTGACTAAAGTCATTCAAAGGCCACTTTAAATGCATATTTGCATCATATTTACTAGCAACTGTAAAAACTGCAGACTAAGACAAGTCATAAACAAAAGCTCCCTCCCCAACACCCACAAAATTTGGAACCGAAAAAAAACTTATTCCATTCAAAAAGTTCCAATCAAAATGAAAACATAAAAATGCAGTTACGAGCCATGAAACAGCGCCAAGAAGTCTAGCTGACAAGGCGTTGACTTGGCTATTAAAGTTAACTTAAAGTTTTCAGTTAACACAATCATGTGTGGGATGTTTCTATGTATGGGAGTGCGTGTAAGTGTAGGCAGGTAGAATATGCCAGTTCTTTCTCTCTATTACTAGTTAAACGGGCCATTACACAAGCTTTGCACACGGCATTTATGTAGTTTTTGCCGCCAGCCTAATTGGCCTCATTATGCTGTACAAGGAATTGCGTTGCTCATTTGCGATTAACCGCACGTAAAGAAGCATTACTACACACACACAGACACACTCACTCACTCACTCACACAAACAATGCAAATATATGTACATACATATATTTACCCGAAATCAAGTCGGTGAAAGTTATGTACATATAACAACAAAAAAAAAAAAAATGTTCACACAATTGCCTGCCGGCATTATCTTTTGTGGCTTTTATCATCAACTGAGCAGATGGAAAACCCAAAAAAAAAAAGGCACACAATCGCAATGCCAAGTGGATCTACTTGCTGTTATCCTTATACTCTGAATTCGATTAGACTTATGCCTACATCACTTATAAAAAGAAGTTTAAGTTTAAAGTATGTAAAAGTTCTCACTGGAAATATAACAAAACAAGCAACAGAATTCAGAATTTTATTACCTTTGTAGGATTAATTTATCAAAACATTGTCAGCCATATACTTGAGAATGAACTAGATATATATTAGTCAGTTACTTTAAAAGAACTTTATAAGATATATTCTATGTACTAGAGAATCTAATAATAGTATTCCAAAATGGCAAAACCCCTTACTGTAAATCTTTCATCTAAGATTCTATTTCTATTCAATGTACTTCTTATTCATAAAGGGTATATAGAAATTTACACACGTTTCACATTGGTACGCTGTATTTGTTATTTTGTTTCATTAGAAAATACGCTAATATGAAAAAGAGAAATGGAAGAAAGGTTAATATAGCCTACGGGATGTGTAGCGAAACAAATTTGGCCTCCAAAAAAGAATGTGGAGAAAAAAATTCAAAAAAGCGGGTCATAGAAAAATATTAATTACATTGGCCAAAGGGCTACTAGAAAAAGTGTTGATAAATAAGGGCGAATTAACTGAATCAAAGCAAATAATCTAATGCCCATTATACATATATGGATGAACAAGATAACACAAGCAGCATATATTGAATAGAATGTTTATTAAATATTAAAGTAAAGTATTTAAAATGTTAAGCGCTAACTACTTGGATCGTTTGAGGTACGTACATATCTCCAAATTAGACAAATTTTATGAAAAGTCAAGGATTAGAACTTTTGCTAGGTTTATATTGGACTCATTTTACTACAAAATACGAGATTACATTGATTACTAAAATACTTAAAACATTGCTCTTATCTATAATATTGATTTAATACTTCTCTCTTCATTCCTCATTATAAATGGTTGAGATTTCCTTATTTTAATGATAAATCCACTTTTGTTTTCAAAGTAAATGTTCATCTCCCAATGTTTTCAGTCTGCTCCTTTAAATGGTTTCACTTACTGACTCGCATCATCTGTTTACTATCATTTGACAAAATACCCCGACTTGATACTAAAATGTTCTCTCCTTTTTGCCTTAATTCTATTGCATTGTTATTATGCAAAGCATTGCTTTAAAATGAAAAGAGTAACCTTAATTTAACATATTAAAACAATAAAGTACTTTGGGGTTTTCAAGAGATGATATATGCAACAATTCAAGAGCACACGCTGGCATTCTTTATAAGATTAAACCAGAAGCGATGAAGGCAAAAACAAGAAAAAAAAAACCAACTCGACGATGCGGCGAAGCAGGAATATGGCCATAGAAATATGTCACAGCATGCGAAAGTGAAAGACAGTGACAAAAACCGAGGTGTAATATCCTGTCTGACAACAACACAACAGCAAAAAATGAAAAAAAGGAACAAGCACCACAGCATAGGAAATGGGGGAGAAAAAAAAAAGGAACAACAAAAGAAGGAGAGACAACATGCCAGGAGGTGGCCGCCATCCAAAAAATGCCATAGAAGTTAGCTTAAGCTTATTAAGTTCCTTTCGCTTTATGAAATGCAGCTCCTTATCTGGCAAATCCTTCTCCTTCTGAATGGGAAATTGCATTTTCCATTATTTTGAAACTGGTCACTTAGGTAATTAGTTAAAGTTGTTAAATCCGTAGTTAACCAATCATTGATTTTAGTTTTAATTTTCCTTGTAACCCTATAAAGAAGACCGCAATTTTTTCAAATGTTTTTTAAATGACCACATACGTTTTGAATGTTATAAAATTTACAATAGGTTAGTGTTTCTTTTAATAATTAGTTCAACATTTATTTCATAAAGATCTAATTAAGTAAATTTTTGAAATATGTATTTAACAAATTCTTGTCAATATATTCAAGTTACAATAATCTTATTTAATGTACATATTGGCTAATAAATTTTATAATAAAAAATAATTTGAGTACATATTATATAATTTATGCATATTAATTTTGAGCTAGAAACCGATAGGATACACCAAAGACATTTGGAAAAAATTTGAAAAAATCCTAGAATTTATATCACACTTTTTTGTACAATGGTAAGACACTGTGACCTTAAATCCAATGTGATTTTTATGATAAACTTTTACATCTAGCACTCCCACTTACCACAAAAATTAAACACCATTTCCCTCATACATATTAGCGAAAAACTATTGAAGGCCAACTTCCTTTGCTTATTGAATACACTTACCGCAAAAAGCACGTGGCCGATTGTTGTAATTACCGCGTCTCGTTAGAGATTTCCGCCTCGTAGCCAATTTCAATATTTAATCGAACCCAAAACACAGATCCCCGTACAAAGTTTACCGTTGCTTTGCTCCTTTTGTATACGAATCCAAATGTGTGTGGTTGTGGTTGAGGTTGGAGTATGTGTCAATATGCCAAGTTTCCGGCTTGGGTAGGAAAGGAAATGGCCCAGAGGCACCTAAGCAATTGCATTGCATAAGATTTCAACGGCTAATCATTGCCTTGACTACGAATCGAAGTTGGTTGAAGTTATAGTCCCATGAGTAAAGCGAAAGCGGAACGAGTTCTGATGGAATGAGTTTGATTTATGGTAAATATGGGCAAATGTTTTGTTAAAGGCGGTCCAATTGAATAATATAGTTTTTGATCGTCCAATCCACAACCCACTCTCTCTCTCTCTCTCTATTTCCTTAGAAAACTTAATCTGGGCAAGTGGGCAAATACTGCCTCTTTTGGCACTTAAAAAAATAAAAAAAAAAAGGAAATGAAACAAATTGTAATGGATTTTCTTCACAAATTCAGTATACGCTAGAGTGTGTCAATTAAAAGACCAGACATTTGCATTAAGTAAAGGAAAGGCAAGGCATGGAAACTATGAGCCGGATTCACATGATATGTATGAGAAGCTTACTGCTTATACTTATATACACATTCAAGTCATGATATTTTGCCCTGTCTGTCAGAATAGGAAGCACTTAATAAATTCTAAACAATTGTTTGCCCAACAAAAGGAAACTGTCATTGTTTGTGGTACTGAGAGAATGTTCTGTAACAGTCAAGAAGGTTCAATGAACCACTTGACATGACTGTACTTTATGATTTCATGCATCTGTCTCTTTCTTTCCCTCACTCTCTCTCTCCTTACACCAAGTCTGTCCATCTATGCAAGTAAACACTCATATGTACTGTGTGAAAATCAAATTTTATGCTCCGCGAAATACTGCAACCGCATTCACATTTTGCACTCACAACTGCATCAGAAAATTACAAAACACGGGGTCACATTTGAACAACATATGAAGTCAGGACACCCATACAAGCGAATTTTGTGTCCTGACCAGTGACATGTTTGCAATTAGCAGATCAGTAATGCAATGACAGGCGCATCATCTCATCTGGCTGTGCTCCTATAATTCTCCACCAGCCGCTAATCTTTTCTGCATAGAGGCGAACAATTTGAAACCTTGTGATTGATGGTGGTTCGTGTACGCAAAAATCGCAAGGAAAATTAGTTTATAATTTTGGTGAGAGAGCTTCTAAAATACCAAACGACAAATTGGTTGAATCAAATGAAAGACTGTGGATATGTAAATTACGGTTTGAAGGTTAATTAGATGGAATACAGGTACAGGCGAATCCAATTATCACAATTGCATTGCAACAGGTAAAATGCTGTAGCTGTTGCTTTTTCTAAAAACACAAAAGTTCACATAAGTTAATGTTAAAATAGAACAAGTCATAAGAAAATTTGAAAATGTTGTTTGAAAGACCTATCTTGAGTACATATGTATACATATTGGACCCAACATAAAGCGAATTGTTTGTGAGAAGTACCAATTTTTTCTACTTTACCCTTACCACAAAGCTTGAACTAGTTAAGAACTTAACCGCTGAAGCTGGTTGAGAATTATAACTTCATAAAGCGATCGGTTATTGAACTGAGTAAAAGTGATAAGAATCAGAAAAAAAGAAATTAAACATTAGATAGATGCTTTATAGATATATATGAATAGATCTTTCTATCTCTTTGATATAATTTAAAATCCAAAAGAAAGATATATTTTATTCAATACCTAGCTAGAATTTTGCTAATGAAATAAAAGGTTAATAATGGATGAAAACATAAAATATTATGATAAAGCTTGGACATTGTGTAATATTTTTCTTTATGGCAAAGTCAAATTATAATTATTCATCTTTTTGTAGACTTTGTTAAACCCTCAGGATGAAGCCATTTCAACGAAATTTCGCATAAATTTCGCAGATAAGATTCATGTAAAATTTACACGTTTTACGTGTTTCTCACTCATGCAAAACGGTTTTCAAAAAGAATATCATTACCTTCATATGCCTTGCTGGCTTATCAAAAATGCGAAAAAAAAAAAAAAATGAAATTCATTTACTTTTGCCTTTGATTTCCTGCAAGCACATTAATACCAAATTTAGTTGACTTTCGTAAAGAGAGATTTTCTCCTTCTGTATTTTATTTCTTTATTCAACTTCTTTTTTTTTATCAGCCAAAAATGCCTTAAAATGAATAATATTCAACTCACGTACTCCAAGCAGAGGGAAGGCAACAGAAACACAAACAAAATAGAGATAAAAGAGGAAAAACAAATTTCGTTGTAAATTGCAGTCAACAAGTAAAGATTCGTCTTGGCTAAAAACCAAAAACGAAGCAAAGAATAATAATAAAAAGAAAAATAAATAAAAACGGAAATGAGCCATGGCCTTTGATTAATTTAATGGAAATTGCGAATGCAAATTGCAAGTGAATCAAATCTGTAAATGCATTAAATCGATTAGTAGAACGACTGTCAGTCTATCAACTGTCGATGGCGAGAAAGATCCTTGAAACTTGATTATCTACTTTCTTGGTCTACATGAAAATCAAATTGTTGCCAAAGTGAAACAAAATTTGCTTATCCCAAGGAATGCACTTCAAAAGTGACAAACAGAAGACGCAACCCACCCATCTACCGCAGCAGCCGGCCTTATTCTTCATTGGAGGCGTGGCATTAATGCGACAGTCGACAGGCAATAACGAAACAGTGTTGACTTCAAGACTTCCGTGCTTTTTTTCGATTCCCGTTGTCGTTCATATTTTGTTGTTTTCGTTCACTTGATACCCCTTGCTGGCATACTTCAATTGTGGGTAGGTCAGACAGAATCAATCGAGAAATAAAGAAATGGCCAAATGGCTTTCTTATGCCCTTTGGGGCCATTATGAGCATTTAATAAGAATAAAAATGGTTTAAACATGACAAACAGAGGCCTGTATATTGAACCACAGAATATTAAAGCCACTGTCGATTCGATTCTTATTTTATGTTGTTGTGCACTTACAATTTTACATCATTTCTTTTCATCTCACATAGTTGTATGAATGGATTGGCTTGTTGTTGCCGGGCTGAGTTGCTGGCTCTATGCCCTGGTCTGGCTGGAGCCTAGCCCAACGTCAGGACAGTTGGCGGCCTCTTAAACCGGATTTGTGTCTCACTTCTCTAGTTCTATACTAAAATGGCCGCCACTGTGTCGTCAAAAAGAAGTTTCATTATTTATTTAGGTTTACTTTAGTCTAAAACGAGAGATTTTCAATCGACACATAAAAATCTTTATAGCATGAAATTTATCTATTGAATATAGTTGAAATCTCTGTTATTTTTATAGTTAATTTCTTTTAAATGATAATTACAATTTTCGTATTTTAACCAACTACATAAAGTTAATTAGCAGTTGACTTTAGTTTATTTAAGTTGCACATATTGCATTCGATTGGTCCTAACTTGGCTTTGATGCTTCCAGGTAAACATTATTTATGACTGGCTATACAATTTTCTCTTGCTTTCTATCCTCCACTTCCTCACTCGCTCTATCTCTCTTTCTCCAACTAAATGTCTACTTTCATGTCTAATTAGTTGCACATTTTGGTTTATTGATCAACATTTGGGCAAAATTGTGATGCAGTCGCTTACTTATGTGAAATGGTCATTGATAACTGTATTTAAATATTTATGCAACCACAATTCATGACAAAAGTTGAAAACATTTGGTTTTTTGGGTTACCATTCTGCTTAGTTTGCATAAATTTGATCAAGGAGTTAACTTCGAGATGGGCATGGACGGGGTCAATGTGGGGTGTGGGTGTTAAATTAGTTTAGAAATTGTTGTCGCAATAAATATATTTGCATTTTCGTCGGTTCAACAATATGTTTGCTGTCCACACACATTGGAGATTGTGTTTTGTTTCGGCTTTTGAGGGAGGATATTGTGGTTTGGTTTCAGTTGTTAGTTTGTGGGTCTACATATAAAGAAAAAGAGAGATGGAGTCCGGAATGAGAGAGACAAAAAAGGGTTTAGTAAGAGTGGGGATTGTATTCGGTTTATTTTTAGGTAAAGGACAGTTTTTGGGCATGATTAAAATGAGTTGGGTATAAAATTTTTGAGGTTTTCTTTTGGCAAATATTTTAAATATATACAAATACAAAAGGAATCATTTTAAGAAAATTCTTCGCTATAATTATAACTTTTAAGAGTGGCTTATTTTATTTATAAATACATAGATCCACTACTGTATTTGACACCTTAGCCTCTGCTCTATTAAATCACAAAAACAATAAGTCTAAACTTTACCAACTGATTTTTATCTTAGTCCATTTTCTTTTCATGTTTTTTACTATTTAAAACCGAGATAGGCTAAGTTTTCTATCAAATCGTTGTTATATTAAGCTCAAATTAACAAACAGATCTTAATGCATCTCGGCGAAGATAGGCGAAGAAACATAAATGCCAAGAATATAAATTTAGTCGAAATATAAAAATTTGGTTAAAACTTAATTGTGACATTAAGGTTGAATCTCATAAGTTTAAATAGATATAGTGAAATATTCTTTTCCTTACCCCAAATTGTAGAAAAATCAAAAGCAATGAAAAATATATCCTTTTTTATACAGACACTCACAGGAATCAGGCAACAGTTGTTGGCAACAAGTTACCTCAGAAATCACATCTTATACAATTATTTGCATGAGCCTTGCCGGCAAAGTTTTATACGCTGCTTTGACTTTTCACTGCGTGACAAGTCAAAAAGTACTTTACATTTCTTGGTTTTCTTTCTCTCTTTCTGATATTTCTTTTCTTGTTACCTGCTTTTCACGTGACTGCCGCTTGGAGTTGCAGCTTTGTCACGTGCCATTTGGTGAATTGTTTTTAAAAAGATTTCATAACTCAAAGACGGTTACCACAGGTTGTATGATTTTTAACTTTGATGGTTGGTTTACAAAAAAATTATTTATACTAATATTCTAATTGAGTTAGTACACAGACCTATGATTAAAATAATTTTTTAAAAATGAATAAAAAGGAATAATGTTATTGTTTAGAAACATTTCTATAAAACTAGTATCTTAAATAAGTATCTTAAGGATTTCTATTTAGTTGTTTCGATTTTACATTATTTTCAATAATTTCTTTGCAAATCTAAATAAACTTTGAACTTATCCATCAAACTATATTCAAAATTCAAACACCATCAAGCAGTAGTTTTTCCCAGCTAAATTCACCACTTTTAGTTTCCCCGTTTGGTCACTTTCAACAATTCCACCACGACGAACCCTGACATCTTTCGCGACTCGTCAAGCAGTTCAACGTTAATTTCCCCTCATGGCATTTTATTTTTAATGCCCAAGAACTTCCCCTAACTGAACCGGCAACCACTTGTTGAATCTTTTGAATTGAATACTGACTTTTCCCCACACGAAAATTTCCTTCTCTCGTGCTAGTTTTCTTTCCCATTCGTCGTGGCGCATGCTTTTGAGAGTTGAGACAACAAAACCGACCAAAAATCCAATTCGTGTCACAATTTTTGGTCAACAAAATTTATTTGCTGTATGCGTTTGTCACTTTGGTGGTCGGGCCAAGTTGAATTGGAATGGGGGGAGGCGACTAAGTTGGCTTGGGTTTGAGTGGTGCCCAAGAAGTGCATGGACAAACTGTTTAAGAATTTTTTGTTTTAATAAACAATTGTTATAATAAGTGCATTTACCTTTCATTTTACTTGGTTCATGTGTCCTGCTTTTATTTTCTTGGCGGTTTTCCACTTTGTTTTGATTGTGGTTCTAGCCAACATTTTCATTTTGGCCAATTGGCTTGTTGTATTATGTGCTGTCTGGTCTGTTGAGCGGTTGGGCGTGTTGACTGCATTGAAATTCATGTGTTTATTTTATATTTACTGTGTACTTTGTGCATAAAGTAAAAATGTGTTTTTATTTGTCATGGGAATATTAAATTAAAGCAAACATTATAAATATTTTAATTATGCATAAACAAAAAAGGAAAATTCATGAAATATTAATCACCAAATTTTATCAGAATATATTCAAAAACAAATATCAAAAATCAACTCAAAAGCTAACTTTGCCAGAAATCAACGCGACAATTAATAAGTCCTAGTTGCAGTTATTTGTATTCATATTTATTAATTATCGGCCCGACAATAGTCAGGCACTGTGAAAAATTCAATATAGACTCATTAGAGTGCATCTCTCCACGGAAATCTTTAGTAAAAGGCGAAAGATTTATTCGACAACTGAAGAGAAGCCAGAGTAAATTAATAACTCAAAAACTGCCGCTAGTCCATGCAGCTTTTACGTAAACAAGTTGGGAATTGTAAGGGTAGAACAATTTCATGTTAAAATAACTAGGGAGGGTACCCGTTAATTGTGCCAAACTGATAAGGTTTGCTCCTAGCAAATTAAACCGGTACCAGGTAACAGTAATGTCGATGCTTGTTAGAGCAAATGTCTCAATCCCAAAAAGTATGCAAAAAAAACTTAAATTTATTGTCATGTATTGCATTAGAATTCTCAACTAGTTTCAACAAATTTATGGGTAAGGTTTGTTCTTTTCTTTGAGCAAGTTATCGCTTCTCGGCCTTATGGCTAAGATCAAAGTGTAGTATCTGTTCTTATCAGCTTAACATCTGATAGTTTCTCCATTGGAGAACAACAAATGTTAAACCGATTTGTGGAAACAGACGGAGTGCTAGGGGCTTGCTCCACTTCTGTCACGGGTTGGCCCGGTATTGCAGTACCGCCGGGATTTCGACCCAAATTATTGATAAATTCAAAATATTAAAGGGTTATTGTTTTTTAATTCTTCTTACTTCTTTGAATTACTAATTCGTATTCTTGTTTTACTTTAGCTCCTTTATCCTTGGGCATACCAATTAGATATTGTATTTACTTTCAAAGTCAGCTTATGCATTTTGTTTTAGGGGTTTTGTATTAAACTTCTTTTAAGCCCATTTGCCTTTGATATTCCAATCGTAACCGCAACAAACGCACACACACAAACTCACAACACAGCACCGCAACGCAACAACACAAAAACAGTACAACCAACAAGAAGGGAAAAGAAAGTAGATAATGCAATTGCCATGCCACAGTGTCATTTTGTGTTGAAAGTTTTCTGTTTTTTGTTTTCCGTTCTATGCGAATGCGATTTTCTTTCTCCCTTCGCATCGTTCACCTATCATCAGACACCACTAACCCGCCCTAACCACTCTTCCCAACTACTGTCCCCTATCATTATTTTTGCTCTTTTCCAAAAACTAATGCAATAACATTCAATGGCCAAATATAGTTATTATTACCCAAGTTTTTTGCCCAAATGTGTGATTGCATTTGTTGTTGCTGTTGTTATTGGTGGTGATGGTGGGTTTTTTTTAGCCGGTTTTGGTTGTTTACTTTTGTGGCTTGTTTTTACAAATTTTCATAGTGTACATAAAAGCTTTTGGAATTTTCGAAAAACGAATATCAGGTACACAAATGTAAGCAACTGTTTTTTGTCCTTCCAGCATTGTTTTTATTTGTCAATTAATGGCCAATATTGTTTGTAAAATTGCCTTAAATAAACGTATTTCGAGTATTGGCGAATTAAATTTTTTTTTGCATTTTCTTTTTGTCAATTACAAATTTTTATATCTTCAATCACATGTCCTAGGGTATTTGCGATTTTCTGAACTGTTTGTTACGGAAAAAAAAAACAATTTACATATATTAAATCCATGCAAACCTAAATCCTTTAGGCAAAATTTTAAAAGGTAGCGATTATAGAATTTTACATCTAAACAAAATTGTACAAAAATTCTATAGTTCTATATATATAGTGTTGAAATAAACTCACTTAAATTATTGAACTCATATATACATATGTATGTATGCTTTCTTTTAATTTTAAATAAAAGTCAAAGCAGAAGTAGTTAACATATAAAATTAATGAATATTTTCTGCACAGATATATTTTCATGATTGCTTAAAGTTCTATAAACATTAGAAGCATATTAATGTGTGGGAAAGTCGTTCAAAATATTGATAATAAATCTATATTCAAATTAGATGTAAGGGTATTGCTTAATTCGTATTTGGTTACAAGCATTTTCCATATATTTTTTTTTTTTTTTTGTGAATTTAGTCTGTGTGGCATTTTCAATTAATAGCAGTGAAGGTTTTCAATTTATTTTAATATGATTGTGGGCTAAAAATATACAATTGTATATTTGTATGTACACATGTATGTACAAATTTTTATATTTATATTTTAATAGATTATTTAATTTTAATGGACTTTGGTTATTCTGGTAACTGACGTGGTTGAGGTTAGCGAATTAAATTAAATTGCTACAAATTAAGTTTAGTTAGGTTTCGGTTCAATTACGTCATAAAAACGGCGGAGAGTAACTAGTCTGTGGTTAAAACAGAATTTTTTTCCATTTCATTGGTCATTATGTTTACATACGCCGAAATTATTTAAATTTATCTTTTATGGTCTCCTGCATATTGATTGATTAATTAAGGGGTCACTTTACTCTATTTGAGTAATCATTTTTTTTTTTTTATAGCTGGCACAAAAGTTTGTTAACTGCAAATGAATTAAAACAAAAGAGATTAATCATATGCAAAATAAAATATGTAGAGAAGATTCTGGGCGAATTATCATAGAGAAAAGAAAGATCCTTGGAAAGTGATGTGGACTAAACATTGGAATGGGTAAGCCATAATTATGCAATTTACTTTTTACTTATCATTCAGACATTGTGTTTTTGAAAATCTCAAGAATATGCAGTTATTTTTAAGCCTTAATATTTTGCTCTATTTTTTAAGCTTCTTTTCAAATTATAATACTTAACTTCCGCTACATAAACATTTGAGTTCTGCTGTTAAGCTAAATAAGCACAATAAATACTAGAAGAAATATAAAACTAAAGCAAATTGGGGAAAAAATAGAATTCCATCTGCCACCGACAGGGCTGTTGGGCACAATGGGACCCCCAAGCTTGCTGGTCCCTTAGCCTCATTTCCCATTTCGTCATTGACAAGTGGCCTTTAAATGAAGTGAATAAGTCGAAGGCAAAGATGTCTTTTGCAGCGGCTGAAAACTAGTAGGAGTTGGCGTCTAAAGATGGTGATAATCATGATGATGATGGAGGACGATGATAACAGCGACTGTCCTTGACGATTAGTTGTCCTGTGCTGCAACAAGGGTTTCCTTCTTTTGGCCATTTCTCTTTTTGCACTCTTGGAACAATTCAGTGTGAATCCTTTGGTTATTTTATTCCATTTTCCGTTTTGCGCGACTTTTACTTGAGTGGAGGATTGGAGAAGGTGGTAGAGCTCACCATTTAAGTGATAATCCTGACTTATGCTGTGCATAATGTTGCTAAACTGTTAAATGCACTTTCACTTTAACTTTTACTTCAACGCCGTCGTCCTTGTCCTCATCCTCATCGTCGTTGTCGACATCTTGGCTTAAATATTTCTTTTCAAGTTGTGGGTGAAGTTTGTTCTTTCTATTTCATTTATTTGCATGTAACACGATATAGACACGCATTTGGTATCGTCTTTTACCCTCTTTCCAGGGCACAAATGTCAGTCGGTTGAATTCCAGAAATACTTTTCTTTTGTCTTCCATGGACTCAACCTACCTCGATCTGCTCGTCCTCACTCGATTTTTGTGGTATTCGTGAATTGATTTGCAAGTAGGTTTGCCCCTTTCATTCATTCCTCGTTTTTCATTCCTCGTTTCATAGTTTCGTAATGAATAATTTCCGCACGACTTGAAGTCAATGGCCAAAAAAATGGTTCTCCTAATGGCCATTATTATTATTATTAGGATTTTCATTATTATGATTATGGGAGACGTCGATAGTTTCCTGCCATTTCATTTTTTTTTTTTTTTTTGCGCTTTCTTTTTTGTGGTACTCGACTTATCCGTTTGAAAAAGTTTAGCAGCAAAAATTATCCAGCTTAATGTTTGATGATTTATTACGTTGATAATTATTATATACGTAGCAAAAACAAAAAATTGGTTTGGTTGATTAACTACAAATAGAAAATATTAATGTCATGAGAAAGGAATTTAAAAACGAGAACATCTAATTTAATTTAATGTTCACAGAAACGTGATATTATTTTCCCCCTTACTAAAATAAGTTCTATACTATATCTCACTCCAAACGCTGGATATCAAACATTAGTTGTAGGGTTCATAATACAAACAATAAGATCATTGCCAATGTGAAAGTTAGAAATCGGTCAAAAACAATCGAAAAGAAAATATGTTTTTTTTTTTCGTTTTAAAAATTTTCATCATAAATGTTTGATTAATGTGTTTATATCTTACACTGTATATTTGTCAATTTCCAACCGATTCAAAAAAGTTATATATTAATTCGAACCCAATTTAGCGTACTTTAAAATGGTACCATACATATATATATATAGGTATCGATAGTTTTCGATCGGAGTTATGTAAGATATTATTATAACAAAAACTGTAGTTGTCTATATTTTCATGCAAATTAAAAAACATTATTGTAAGTTGAAAATGGAGATAGAAATACATAAATTAGAGCTTCATGATGTTAAGGTTTTTTGGAATATTTTGCTGTTCCGTGGAATTTTTTGTCGCGCTTAAAAGACAAATTGAAACGAGATATAGAAAATTGAGTAAAATTTTAATGAAATTCCTAAATTTTTAAAATTAAGTTTTTGGTAATATACTATATTTTGATAAATGAACGAATCCACGTTTCAGTAATAAAACTTTTAAATAATTTTTAATCTCGTCAAAATCATTGTTGTTTAAGGATTTGCCGTTTAATTTTAAACTCTTAAATTGTTAAATTAAATTATTTTAATGCAATGTATGCATTTTAGCTTAATTCACTTTTATTTTTTTTGGCACTGGAGCACATCTGGAGTGACCGGAAAACCCACAAAAAGCCATTGAGTCAAAATGCTTAAAACTAACCGCATTTTGATATTTACACAAACCGCCAAAAAAGCCACGAAACTCGAAAATTGAAATCAATTAGCTAATTATGGTGCAGCAATGCAACCGCAAAATCTGACACAGAAACTTCCGATGGCGAGAATTAATGGCATTAAAATTATATAAATTGAAGAGACATTTCTTTGAATTGAGGGTTAATTGGGGCACTTGAATCGATTCACAAGTGAAATCATTCAAAATCCGACTGCATAGATAGAGTAATGCCGATTTAATAATGCAAATTCCCTCAAAAGCTTGTCCAATGAGCGCCAAAGCGGCAATTTGTGTGCCCAGTCTGAGCCCAGGCGTTTGGGCCAATGGCAAAATTTGATACTCCTTCCATTTGGCCGGCATTTGTAGGATAATTGAAACTATGCCAGAAGCAAGCGAGAAGTTGGGTGCGAGGAGTTAGGTGGAAATGAGTACGAGCTTGAGGATGAGAGCGGGCTGCAGGTGGTTCTAACTTTGCACTCTGGCAATAATATTATTGAAGGATTAAAGTTTAAACTTTTAAGTGCAAAAACACTTCAATTCAATTGTGTTGCGTGTGTGTACGGGTATGTGTGTGTGTGTATTGGTGTTGCTGTGGGTGTATTGTTTGTGTGCGTGAACGTGAATTCGCTGCCTCGTCCATGTCAGTTATATACAGTGTTTGTGTGGGATTGGTGCCCTCCCATAAGAGGCGTGTGGCCAAAGCACACTTTAAGTCAGGAGGAGTGGTCTTTGTCGAAAAAAAAAGTTTTGCTGCGGTTGTTGGCTTGTTGCATTGTTTCTGACTGCAACAATACCAACATTGTTGCCTTATGCTCGACAAAGTTTTTATTTTATGTTCAGTTTAGGTTAGTTTTAGAGTTAAACAAATCAATGTTAACCAACTAAACTATCACAAAATTGTAAAAAATTCGAAATCCAACCTTTAATTCGAAATTCATTAAATCACATTCCAGGCGATATACACAATATATTTTAACTTATAATTACTAAAACTCCTTTGCAATTTTTATAGTCAGCAACTGTGCTGAAAAATATTAAGAAATGATTGATATTCTTTCTAGGGAATTCAATCAGACCTTTCGATAGGCAAAATTTTGACAAAAATGATTAATTTTTACTCCGAATGAAATGTCGAAAATTTACTCAATTTCATTTTCAAATAAATTAGACAGTGAATTATCCCAATTTCAGTTTTATTTTTATTTTTACTTCTTGGTTTTTAATCCGATATCAGTTAAAAAATGATTCAGATACGAGAACAGACATGATTGTAAATATTTATATGCACTTGTATTTTCAATAAATTACTTTCAAATATTATTTCAATCGAGAATGAATCCAAAATATTCGATTTCAAAGCATCAAGTTTCGTAAATACATTCAAGACAGCTAACTACTCCTTTTAACCACAATTCCTTTGGCTCGAACAGCAAACATGCAGCTTTTAGGATTCAACTAGCATTAAGGCGTACATTGCAACAGAAATTGTTTGGCCAAAACTCTTGTAACTATGCCATCCATCAGCGCCATTTCTCGCCCACAACTCGGGCAACAGACTTGCCGACCAATTGGCAGCTGCAGGAACCTGGCCTGCTTCTTGCTTCTGGCTTGCCTTTGGAGCCATATCCTTGCCTTGCCGCTTGTTAGCCAGACTTGGCAGATTGAGATTGCAACCTGGACGACTGGGCTAATCAAATGCTTTGCTTTGTGTGAACTGTTTACGGTTACCGTTAGGGGTTACGGGTTACAGTTACCTCAACTAAACTGAAATTTCAGACTAAAAGTGGATCGAGAGTGCGAGAGAAAACTGCAGTTAGAGTCTGCTATTGGATAGCTAATCAAAAAGCAAAAATGCGAAAATCGTCTTTGTCATCATATGCGAACACATCGGCCCCTCCTTTTAGCCTACACTTTCGATCAAACTCTTCGTCTCTGTCTAACCCATACTTGTCCTTCTGTAAATTTGCATAGGCCTTGATTTTGGTCGAGGGACATGAAGTGACAGAAAGGCGTAGGTGTTCGATGTGTGTGTGAAAAAGTGTCTGTGTGTAGGTGGGTGTGTGTGTTTGTGTGTGTTACTATGTTCTGTTCACATCAATCAAGGGATTACATATCGAAAGGAGGTTTTTACAAAAAAATAAACCAAAGTCTGAAGGGGCCTAGCCCTGGCACACCATTTGAATGTAAAGTAGACCCAATATTCCCACTTTATTTCCCTACCTCCTCTTCCTCCCCCAGATTCCATTCTTTCCCCTTTTCTCTATCAACCTCTTTCTCTTCATTTGCTCGTGTGAAAAGTTTGTCATGTGTATATGAAATTTAAAGCATTTTCCTGCATGTTTTTCGGTTTTGTCACCAAATTTGAATAACAGACACATCAATCATCCAAAAAAAAAAAAAGTAGTACTACTAATGAGTGTTGGCATATGTCAGCAGGAGGAGGGACGGAAAGAGATAACCAATCAAGCTGAGGGATAAGGGAAAGAAGAGTTCGAAATGATTGTTAACATGCCGCAGCGACAAAACCGCACTGTGTGTTACGCAATGAAATTGAACGCTTTCGTAAAGGCATTAATTAAAATGTTGACAACTCTCCAAAAGAAGAAAGAGATAATTTTCAATGTGAAAGAGGGTAGCGGCTAAAAGGGAGCGGGGAGAAAATTCACGCGACATCATAATAATTGATTCAATTAAAATAGTCTCATTAATACATAAATGGCGGTAAAAGCAAGATAATGTAGTCAGTTTTAGGTCAACATGGTGGCCTTATGAATAATATATCAGCGAGATATATATGTATAACTTCGGATCGAAATAAGGTTATCATGTTAGAATTAGTCAAAAACTTCGGAATCGGGTAAAGAGTTTACCTGAAATCTGTAATAAAGACAGCAGATGACAACATTGCTATAATCAAATAAAATTAACTACAACCCGCATTTTAATATATACATTGTATCACTTATCACCATACGAATCTTATATTATACATAATTGGGAAGTTTCAGTTTTCTTACAAACAACGTGATACTGACTTTAATAGACTGTAATGAGCTTCTACAGTGAGAGAGTCGGTTACAATATTATAAATGGAATTTGTTTAGGTATAAACGAAGTAAATATTGTCATACATATATCTTTCCCATTCTTGATATATTATTTGATACCTACGTACCTACATATATCCTTAAACTACCTTATAAGTTTTGTTGCTCTTACACTTATAAATTACAACAACATACAAAATTTCAAAAGACTCATTAGATTATGAGCCTATTGAAATTTGTCAGTCACTATGTATGTATGTCTAATGATGTATTAAATGATACTGCCCAAGAATATATATACCAATAATACAAATGATCGGAAATCATCGGAAATAGTAAATGGAGTTCATAAAGTGAATATATATTAAAAAGAATTCAGCATTTTTTCCTTTGAAAACTGTTAAGTGAATGGTAATTGGTAGCATTTAACATACATTTGTCGATTCCAGGTATTAATGGAATATTTTGCCTCTAGCAACGTAAATGACAAATTTGTGGGGTGTGAATCTAATTACTTGTTGTGTTGTATGTTCTATGAAAACGTCTGGACCGCCAACGTCACACGCACTTAACTAAACGACCAACGGTAGACATTCTCTCGGCCACATACAAATACAGACAACCGCACACACACACACACACCTACACTCTCAAAGATTCTCCCACACAAACACACACACACACACATAAAGTCGCATTAATCTTGTAATTAATTAAACCAAAGTCCAGGCATAAGCACAAAAAGTGACTACTTAAGCCATTTTCGTCTCGGAAGCCAACACATGGCCAACTGCCATCGCCCCACACACACATAGAGATACATACAAACACACACTTATACCCACCCACAAGTGGGGGGAAGGGTGGCAGCCTGATCCTGGCAGGGAAGTCAACTAACTGACATATGGACAAGCATGTTGGACATTAACATTGGCCACACACGGCGGCGTTTTACTGAGTGACAGGCGGCGGTTCGTCCCTCCACCAAAATGAAACATTTACTGAGCGGAAACGGAAACGGCGACCATGAGTGCCTGTGCCTCTGCGTAAGTGTGTGTATGTGTGTGTGTATGTGTGAGTGTGTGTGTGTAGAGCTCATAAAATGTAATGGCAAAAGAGTAAGGGAATAGAATGAACGGCTATGGCCATGAAAATTTATTGTATTTTTCTGTGTTTTATTCAAAGCTCAATTCGGCCACCTGTTGTTGGTCGTGAAACATTTTCAGAATTTTATGTTGGCAATTAATTAAAGGGCGGAACCAACAGTAACAGTTTCTACTAAAACCACATTCTTATTTCTAACTAAATCAACTTGAAAGTGCCTTACTTATACCCATAGCTGCTCCATGTTTTCTTCAAATAGAATCGATTTAAGATTTATATAACCCACATTCACTATATAATCTCGAACACATTATTAATTTTTCTACTATTTAGGTTAAACTTAAAAAAATTATGATAATAATAAACAAATTACAGAAATTGGTAAAACTGTTTTAGTATTTTTTAATGTTTATATTCTTTTCAATTGTTTTATTAACTAATTTAGACCTTTAATAATTTTTGAATCGAAATTTTATATTTAGAAATAAAATACTTACAAATAGTTTTACAAAAAACAAAAAAAAGACTGTCAATGCTATCACAATTTAAACAATCCATTATAGTTTTATTTAAGTAGTTCTGTGTATTGTTTCAAAACAGCCCGCCTAGTTCAAGGACGACCTAATAATGAAACATATGGTTTATATTAATTCAGTTGATTAAGTTTTTTAGTCACAGTCTGCGCATAGAACTTATTCGAGTGAGCAAACAACAAAATTGGCAAACAAAACTGCCAAATAGATTAAGACCTATAACATTTTGTGCTCTGTTAGTTCTTACTCATTTTAACTATTTATAAATAATGTAGTATATAATAAATTTCTTGAAGAATAAGTTTTTTATAGGACGGACTTAAAGTAGTTTATTTTGATTTCACTGAGCACTTTCAGATTGCTGTTGACTGGATTCATTGGATTGCTGAGCGCTACTCTCTTCATTTGAATCGGAGACATCTTTGGATTCTGAATTATCACTACTTTGATTTTCACCTTCTTCTGAATTAGAGGCATTAGAGGCCTCTTGTTCATCTGCATTGTCTGATAAATCATCAGAAGCTGACTGATCCTCAGTTGATGGATTATCCGATTGAACGCCCTCTGGTTTAATTGGCTCTTGCTGAGCTTGGTCAGAATTGCTTATACTTCTGGCTTTTTGTTCCTCCTGATCTTGCTCTAGATCTACTGCATCCTCCAGGATAATCAATGGAACGGGTTTTATAATATCCGACCCTTCATCTACAGGAGCTGCTGCTGCTACGGCCAAAACCAGACAGGCAAATGAAATGTAAAAACGCATTTTCTAATAAATTACTAATTAAATTCGTATTTTTGGGTACTTGTCTGCTGAATAAATTCAAACTGACTTTCATTTAACTAACATTTGACACTTTTATACACAAAAAAAATTAGAGTTTTCTTCGTCTTGCCACACAACAGCTGCTAACGATGACGTCATCGAATAAATAAACCAACGTCAGATGTACTTGGGTAAAAACCAAAATAAATAGTATTATATTAACCAAAACCCAAAATGCAAAACAAAATTTCACGCATGTGTTTGTTTGTCTATGTGTCATGGAACAGTTGGTTTTATTTATATTTTTGTCACATTGTGTTTACACTTTTAAGTTGAGTTTAATTTGAGACTTTCTGGGAAATACAAAAATAAATATTTGTACACATTTTACTGTATCTCAATGGTAAGTTTTAGTACTTTATTTCTTAAACTATAGGAAACTATGTATAGGAGACTATGAAAGCAATGGGTTACTATATGGAGAGTTAATCAAACTGCCTGCAACTAAAGGTTGTGCTGTGCCTTCACCTATAGCTACATACATATCTACCCAAGGGTCAAAAAAAATGCATACCTTTTTGTCAACATTGACCGACAGCAAATCACGTAATTTATTGAGTTTAAACTCGCATTTTTTATATCACATATTCTATCAAATTTAATATTTATCAATGCATGCAGAAAGTATTGAAACATTTCAACTTGAATGCATTTTACATGTTGCAACAAGTAAAAGAGCTGAAAATGGTGAACCAAAACTGGGCGTTAAACTGCCCAACGGCGAAACGCCCTTGTCACAGCCAGAAAAGGAAAAAACAAAAACAAAAAACGAAAAGTTGAAAGTGAAAATAAAAAAATGAGAGGGAAAAGAAAAAGGACAAACAAGTATCAAGCGTAGGTGAACAAAGAGTCATATGCAAATGAAATTCAACTGCAGGCTTACAAAGTGTTGTTACCTTATCCCAGCCTCTGGGTACAACATGCCAATAAATCGGACAATGATATAAAGGACAACAGGATAGAGGCGTGGGAAAAAATTCTCATTATAGTTCAAAGATGCATATGCTTAAATTTAAACCACCTTAAGTACATCATTTCCCTAAATTATAATGAGTCAAAAAATGTCACATTTGAGAGCTAGAACAAATAAAATTAAAATGAATGTTTAAAATAGAGAATAAAGATTTTTGATTATGAAAATTAACAAAAATTTTATTTAAAAAATTATTAAAATTTTTATAAACTCTTGGCTTTGAGAATGTGAAACTTTGCCAAAATTCAACCAGATTTTCTAATTTTAATTGCAATGTAAACCACGCGAATAATATTTTAAAGCGTTACAAAAATGACAATAAACATATAAGAATTCTCATACAATTCTTAAAATCATGAAGCTCTTATTTAATCAACTTTTGGAGTGTTTGAGTGTTTATAATGGCTACCAATCTGGATTAGAATCTCAAAAAATCTCTTTAAAAAACGCATCGAAATGTATTTTTCACCTATTCAAGTAAGTATTTGATATTATTTAACAATATACTAAATTCTAATTTTCTTTAAAAATTTTCTTTTAATTTTCTTTTAAAAAAATATGTTTCAAAATTCTAAAAATAAAAAAAAAACAATATCTGTGCGAATTGATTTTGTGTTTGTGTTTTAGATTTTACATTGAAAAGTGGTCTTGTAAAATTATGACTCCAATTTATTTTGGAACGCTTAATCCGATACTGAGTTAAAAATATTTTGAGATATTCTTTTTGTTGGTTTAAATGGTTTACAAGTCTGTCTGCGATATAAATGTCGTTTTGTTAAATACAAATTGGAAGGCATGATCTAACTTCGTTTTTGATAACCACAGTTTTCAAAAAAGCCTATTTTGTTCTAGCCTTGTAATATAGTATTTAAGTCAAAGAATTGTGAACTCTCATAAAGTCCTCAAAAATTATGTTGTTGCCTAAGTTAAAAGCAAATATCAAATAAATGAACAAAAGAGTCTTCGTTGTGTAATACTATTTATTTTAACTATCCACGTTTTTTCATCCTATCATGAACCCACGAATCAAATGAAAATATCTTAAACAGTTTATTAAAACTTATTAAGAATGCAATTAATGTGAATGTCACTTCTGTGTGACACTCTCCTTATAAGTTGCAGTATTTCAGAATTATTTTTTAAGAAAATGCCATTTTTTCCATTAAGCGATTTTTTCCGGCATTATCATTTTCTTCAATCGATATTCAGTTGCCCACTTTCCATTTATTTACTTTTATGCAATTTTCTTCATACATTCGCCTCAGTTGTATTTCACTTTGGCATTGAAATCAATTGCAGTTCACGTCCATCATCAGCGTAAACATTGCGCTGTCGGAAATTAACACACTTTCCGTTTCCGTTCTGCATACACACACGTCGAAAAAATACACACACACACATACACATGTGTACACCCACACAAATAAAACATAATTTATTCATATTCCCGACTCTGATGTCCTTGCGCCATTTTTCTTACCTCTACGTTCAGATTTTTTTCCTCTTTTACTCTTTCGCTTTATCTGTCTCACTTTGCTTGTCTATCTCTTTTGCACTTTCCCGTAGGCTGACCGAAAATGTGCTAAATAAAAATTAATGACTGCCGGAAGTGAATTGTAATCAACGGTAGCTGGATCCAGCTAACGTACATACATGCATGGGGATGAGGGAATAAAGCACAACAAAAGCAACAGCAGCAACAATCTGATATGGATGCCCACAATGGACGCGAGATATATATGCATACTGTACCTATATATAAAATCCAATTCATCTGACGTATTTCTCTGCCGTTTTATTTTTTTGCTCCTTTCCGATTGCCATTTTGTTTTTGTATGTTTATGTCAAACAATTTGGCATTGGTTAAATTTCATCAAATTTATCGATTACAAAAGCTGTTGGTTATATAAAATAAAATGGGTGTATATTTTTTTACACATATAACTTCACAGTATCTATTTATACCGACCTATACATATTAAGCAATAATCAATCAAAAAAAAAAAAAACGTGAGTGGTGAATGCAATGTTGATGACGACAAGCCTAGAAGTAGAATGGCTGTAACAGAAGCATCTGCCGTTGACAGCTATTTTGTTTGGCCATTTGTTGTTCAGTCTCGTCGAATGGCTTGGGTCATAACCCACTCCCTGCCAGTCACTCATCTGCCACAGAATGCGGCGAGGTTAATCCAACCTGTCGGCTATCTCTGCCTCTGACTGTCATTCAAGGTTGTAGGAAAGCCAACTAGGTTTTCTTGTTATTGAGGTTATTAGAAAACTCGCTAGTTATGACCAGTTCTCAGTTTATGGCCTGAGTTGGACAAATTGCTTTCGAGAAGGCCACTTTGATTGAAGCCTTATTGAATGGAGCATGTCGATAGACAAGTTAACTGTCTATCTGTCTGTTTATAGGCCAATAAATGGCTCCGAAAGTATGGTCTTGTAATTCACCAAGGTTATTCTCACTTCATTTTAGTTTTTTAATGGATTAAAAGTTTTAGTTTTGAATAATACATGATAGAAAGTTTATCAAATAGATGTAGAAGGAAAATGAAAATCAAAAGAATTGTTCTTCATCAGTATGAATATGCCATACCATAAATAGTTTTGATTTGATGATTTTTTTCAATAGGACTTTCTAACATAAAGTAGGACTAATGGCCAAAAACTAAATTCAGCATAAGCTTATGGTTCTTTTTTGCATCTGTTTTACAGGTTTTGTTAAGACTGAACTACATTATATAATGACATTTCTTTTTCTTGCATTATCTCCAAACTACATATTTTATATTTTATTTATGAGTTCGTACTTAATTTTATTACTAAATATGTAATTCAATATCTTTCTTTCTTGCCTTGAACAATTACCCTTATCCTTATCAAGTTTTATGTGTGTGTAGAATAGTAACATATCCATTATGCCCCTTAGAGCATTTCTGTAATAAACTTCAATTGAAGCACGACACTCAATGGTTCTCAAAATCCTCAACTATTTCAACATGTGGTTGTACATGCTTCTAGCTACATACAGATATGTATATATACTTTTCTGACACAATGTGGCTGTCTATATGTATATACTATGTGTATGAAATGTTGTTGAGCACGCGCTTTAGTTCATTATGCAAAATCCAGGTAAAACGCACAAAAGAAAAACATTATGTGGGAATTCGCACTGAACTAAAATCAGTTGGCTGTCAATCCCATACACATATTGCCAGACACAACCCACACTGACGCTATGAAAACATTACATTTGTTTTTTCTAAGCAAAAGCAATAAAACAAAGAGTTTCTTCTTAACTGAATTCATGGGGGTAAAGCGAATATTCTATAAAGCTTGGAGATTCTATACATTTTACAAGTTGATACTTCTCTCCTACAGAGGGTTATCTATTTGGAACATTTCAAATACATTTAAATAAATACCCAAATTCCCTTTTAGTAAGGGTATTCATAGATTTAAATGGGCATCAGCAACAACTTGTGAAACATTTGTTTTTATTGCATAAACAAGGATTTGTAACGACAAATTTTGGCCACCGGGCAAAAAAAGAATATAAACCTGAGAAATAAGAAGTCATCTATGAACAACCAACAACTTGTTTAAGGTTGAAGTTTAAAGCAGATTCAATTATAGTCTTAACACTATTAATACCGCGAACTACTCCTAATGGAACTTCATCGACTTCGAAGAGTCTTTCCATAGCAAAACCTAAACGAAACCGAAAAAATTCACAGTAAATATGCTTACGGGTTATAAGAAGTTCCAGTTCCCCTTTATCAGATTTTGGACAGACTAGTAAACTTCAAAATAGTTACTCCACGCCCTAATTGCAAAGGTTACCATCAATGTAGCTATTTTTAGATACTCCTCTAGCAGATATTAGTATCGGAAATTACTCTACTTAGTTTGGCTTCTGAGTCAATCAGCCGTTCTCACATTGAACATTCTCAAAACTATCCAATTTAGAAAGTCTAGTCTCCTCGCTTCTGCCTGTTAAAATATTGAACAATTTTATTAGCTCAACTATTCTTGGAAATGAACATTTTAAGAACAAAGCAATTAGCTAAAAATGCTCAAAACAGACTCACATCAAATTCAAATTTTGAAATACCCTTGACCAAGTTTCATTTCTATATCTCATGAGCAGCCAGTCTCTAGCCCTTCAGCCAAACAGCTCTCCACTTTTCGCCCCTTTCTTTTTCAGTGCCATTAGAAAAAGGCAATCAACAAATATCAAAAACTTCGCTCATTCGTGACAAACAACAACAGTAGCAGCAACAACAACAAAAAGAGCAAAAGTACAAAATTTCCACAGGCCAGTTAACAGTTTTCCACGCCCGCACACCGCAACCCTCTCGATTCCCATTGCCACCATCTCCAATCCTCTACCCTCTCCATCAGGCCAACAATCTCAGTCGAGTGTCGACGCACCAAACCATGAATATTTTAGTAAATGCCGCGCAAGGCTTTGACTTTCCCACTTGGTCACCCTCGGTTCCTCACTATTTACCCAAAAAAAAAAAAAAAGCATGTTTTTTTTTTTTTTAACCGGGAGGTAAAGGGTTCAGTTTCTGGGGAACTCGACAATTTACGCCATTTTTGAAAAAAACTTTCTTCTTTTTTTCAGTTTTTTTTTTTTTTTTTTTTTTTTGGCTGCTGGTATTGCCCAGTTTTCAGTTATTTGCAAAGTTTGCTGGTGTCGTCGTCTACGGGGGTGTTTGAATTACGTTATTGCCTAAAAGTATGCTTTAGTATTTTGCGGTTGAAAAAGTTTCAATTGCGTGGGTCGTCGACATCGCGTTTTTTATTTAATAAATTGCAGCGGGACGTCCTTCGAGTCCACTCATACTTACCTTCCACCAACCTCTCTACCAACTTTCTCCCCTCACTCAGTCACTATGTGCGCAATCTTATCGTCCTTGTCGCTTTGTTATGCAAAAAGGGTTCGCTTTCTCTTGGGCTCGCATAGAACAGAAGTGTTCAAGTGCAACAAAAAAAATTGTTTGAAATGGAGTAAACAAGTTGCTTTGGAGTTTTTCATGCATGGCTTGTTTTTAACATTGGTAAATGAAAATTTCATTAATAAATGAATCGCAACTTTATTTCAGCACTAGCAAATGTTTTTAGAATTAACAATTTTAGAAGAACGCTTGGAATAGAAATGACTATGTAGATATATATCGATTGACCCAATTGAAGTTGACCTCAATATCACATTTCAATTCATTTAATACAGAGAAGAAAATGAATAGATTCTTATCATATAATCGGCCATACACTTTGAATCTTATTCTATAATAAAATTCAGTAATATAATTGTTAGACTATTTGTAGTTTTATCGAAACTTACTTAATCAGTATGCATATGAAACATTTCATGAAAGTTTCATTTCTATATCCTCATTTTAGAGAAACAGAGAGAAAGAGTTCCAACTAGACCCGAAGTTGCGAAAGCAGAACCCAGAACTTTAACCACAACAAACATCAAGCAAAAAGCAAAAGCCCAAGCACACCATTAACACCATTATGCCTAAGTCTCCCCGGGAGGCAAAGTTTATATCCATTTGGTAATCCCCTCCTATCAGCACACACATCCTTTTTCGGATTCATAGGCTTTCTTTGCGTGCCTTTGGCTTTGCCATTGCCATTATCCTTGCTGCATTCTCTTACCAAACTCTAGTTGTTAGTCCTAATTAATTATCGCAATTAGTTAAATGCAGCCAAGGCAAAAACGTGAAGGAAAAACATAAGCTAAAGCAAAAGAAGTCACAGGATGGAACAAGGCATGGCAGGACAAGGCAGAGAAGAGCTTTCGTGGCAACGGAAGCCTAGATAGCGTCAGCTGACTGCGGCAAAAAATGAATTTTCTGCTTTCATTTGCACGAAATGTGCTGATAATTTTGCAGTTTGTCTGTCTGCGTGTTTTGTTTTCATTTTCCATTTTATATCTTTGCACTTTTGTTACTTGTTTTCATACTCGTTGGCGTTTGCGTTTTTTTTTCTTGTTCTTTGCACAACAATTGTTTATTTTCGGTTGTTGTTTTTGTTATTCCTGTAATTGAATTGTTTAGCTGATAATAAGGTTGAGTTTCCTTCTCTTAACTGCCTTCTTGTAAATGTTAAAATAAGAATCCCCTTATCTCCTCTAAGACGCTTTTATTTGTGGCCACATTTATTTGGGTTCCCTTACCTGATACGAAAACGATTCTCCAATTGAATTTTTGTTTTGTTTTGCCACAATTCCCATTCAATTCTTTAAATGACCTTCACTTTAGCAATAAAATGCTAATACTTCACCCATCTTTCAAAGCACCAGCATGAAAGGAAAGCAAAAGAAAGCAAAGCAAAGAGAAAATCAAGGCAATTTTCATAGAAAATTCCAAAACATTGGCAAAAACCCATTGAAAGTAACATGTAGCATCAGTAAACAATCTGCATTTTGAGACAACAACTCTTTGGGGTAGACAATGCATAAAGCTTTATGGCAAAAGGCAGAGCAGTAGGACCTTTCCTTATGTCTCGCAGTGTGCGTCTGAGGCATCTTATGCAGCATACATGAGTGAGCTCATGCAATAGTAGAAGAGGAAAAGGACAAGGAGCTAGAGAAGCTACCGACTGTAAAAGGAAGCTACAAAGTAGTTGCACAATCTGCACTGATAAATAATAAATCTTCCACATCAGCAAGGAGTCTAGAGTCCTCGCGGGCACCATGATGACGACGAGGCAGGCGATGGCAAAAAAGGAGCAGGACAATTCAAGTCAAGCATAGTCAACTAAAGTTTGATATATTTGCATGCTACAGCAAAATGGCAGTGCCCAGACACAGGACATATTTGGTAATGAACTTTAATGTTACCGGTTGAGAAATTTCCTGACATATTTGCTTTCACTCATATCCTTCTAACAAAAGGGGTATATTCATTTTGATTAGAAATTCGCAAGAATGAACATTCATGCTTAATTTTAAACAAAACTTTTAGATTTAGCTATCAATTTCAGCAATTCGTTTTTATCATGAAAAGTAGGTATCTGTGAACCCAAAGATTTGTGACTTCATTTATCTGTTATATACAAGAAAATATTTGTTTATTTATGTGATTAATAGATAGACTATCATTATTAATTTTATCAGTATAGGATATAGTTGTAAACTATCAACCCAATTATATTTTACAAGCACTGGCAACTATGGCCTTCGGGCTTAGACGAAAACTACATCGTTACACTAACATGGGACTTGAACTCGATCCTTGTCGTTCAGTAGCCTAATTAACTGATCCATTTAGACAACTCATCTACCGACGACTGTATATGTGAATAAAGTTGATTAAGATATGAAATCAAAATTAATAAAGACTTTAAACGAAGCAAATTCCAGTTCTGTCTCAGACTTCAAAGTAGTGAGTTAGGAACTGGAATATAATTTAAATAGAAGACAAAATTTAAGATTCAGTAGCATTCATTCCACAGCCCTCTAAAGAATTTACAGATCAACTTTATCAAAAAACTGTTAAGTTTTGCTGTTTAATATGTTTGACTATCAGGTTGCAGAGCTCTCTTACTCTTGTAAATCTCTGTGCTTATTAAGAACTTTTTACCGAAATATGATACTATTTCTTTTCACTAACTCAATCTGCATCGATTACTTGCTACTATCCTAGCAAATATCTAAGACTTTAAGACAATATTGACTCGTTATCAACAGGAATTGTTTATTTTAAATTATTAGATAAGATGTTTCAAACAGTTTAATATTGTATTTTTTAGGAACATTTTTTAACTTTCTTTGTTTTGTTTTCAGCCAAACAAACATTAATAGGGATTTTTGTGTTTGCTTTATGGCGGACTGTAAATGTGGACGCAAAGAGTGCAGACTACTTTGGGGATCCTAAGCCATCCTGTGAAACTTCATGTGGCCATGTCGAAGATATGCCAAAAGTCCTGCTGACTGCTGCTGCTGGTCCTGTTTCTGCTGTTGGTGAGTTGTGCTTTGACACTGCAAGCTGCAAGCAAGTAAGCAAAAACTTTTTGGTGCCCCCAAACTTTTTGGTCAATGCAGCAGAACTGACTACACGGGTAGTGCATGTCCTGCGTGTGTTTGTGTGTGTGTGTGTTGAGATATGCCAACCGCCAGACTAGCGGGCTATATGAGCCATGCTATGAGGTCGAGATACCTCCACATTGTTGGCCGATGGGCCAGGAAGCTTTTGTGCATTTACGCTTATAATTAAGCATAATATGAGTCAGAGCCTGGACAGCAGCAGCCACAGGAGAAGCGACAGGGACAACAGCAGCAGCACCAGGACTGCACGTGGTTGGCATTAAGTGTTGGCATGTGGTTTTTACAGCTGCCCCCTGCTGCTGTTGCTGGTGTTTTCCTGTGTTTGTGTTTCGAGTTTGTTGCGGCAAAAAGTTATTCTTTTTTTGCTTTTCTCGCTTTCGCTTAATTTCCACAATTAACGTTGCAATAAAGTTGGTCCAGAGAAGAGTTACAGCAAGCCGGGAAGGGGAACAAATTATCAATGGTTAATTAAAAAGCAAAAGATTAGCATATCAACTGTTTAAATTTCAATTGTTCCAAATATCTAGTTAATAAACTCTCATCGCTTTATTCAATTTATTGAATTTTTTATCTACCCCGCCCTTTAAGCGCAAGCCAATTTCATAGACCAAATGCTTATTACGGCTCATTTCACAATTTTGACTCCGAAGTTAAAGCCAAATGAAAAATTGCAAAAATTTGTCAAAGAAGCCAAAGTAAACGAGGCATGCAGTAAATGGACAGGCAGGACAATAGCTTAACAAGGACATGTGAATTATAGTACGTTCATATCTCCGTATCACCCATCTATTGTTTTCAGATTACGTTAAGCCAAAAAGAATCCAATCGATTTGAAATTTCATAAAAGATTGAGGTACATACCAAAAAAAACTACATTTCTGCTTAATTAAATTGAACACAAGAGTCAATTAAATTAGAGCCCAAAAAGCATCCACTCAGCTTTGAAGAGATTTCACTTATACCTTCATGAATGAATTGTATGCAATTTGAGAGAAGATCTGAGACACATTAAACGATAAACTAATTGGAAAATCAGTGGAAAAAATTGTAGGAAGAAGTAGTGAAATAAGCATGCACTTGCCACAAAAGAAGGCAACTTATTATTCTTAGAGACATATTAAAAGTTATTCAAACTGAAAACAAAGCTAACATTGTACATTCAATACATTTGGTTAAAATTAAAACGTGGAGAAATAAATGCGGTCATTGTTTTACTACATTTTGCAGTTTTTAAATAGTATTGACCCTCTATTACTTCACTATTTCCTTCTCATCGTTTTCTGTATCCTACCTAATTTTTTTTTATGGTACCAAAGTGACAATTTTCACCCAAAAATTACAGTTTTTTATGCTTTCATTCTTATTTTGATGGTCCATAACAAAAATACCACTAAACACACCAAAGAAATGAACCTGCTCAGCTCGACCGTTGTACGATCCCAGGCATTATCTTATTGTTAAAGGAGGATTTACGATCTGGCGGTCTCAAAACAACTTAATCAAAATCTGAAGAAGCACCATCAATGAAATTAAAACCTTTAATGAAATCTTGAGCATCGTCAGCCATTATTATAAGAAATCATTGAGCTTAAGACAATTTTCAAAGCTTATCTACGAACACAGAGGTTCAGGGAAAAGGTTGGAACTTATATTCATGAAGAGATTTTAATTTTTAGTCTTTTGAATGAGCAGGCTCGAGGTCATTTTAGGGAAAACAAAAAATGAGCAAATTTGTATAGCGCAATTTCAAAAACTACCAAGTTTTCCCATTAGCAGACTTTTCTATCCACTCTAGAATTGCAAGGCCTTACCACTACTTCAACACTAAAACCAGTTGGCAAATTTAACTGGATGAAGCGAAAGAAGACAATTATGTGTATCTTACAACTCCCAACTTCTTTTTTTTGTTTTCATAGTCCGAAAAACGTCAACAGATTGGTGAGAGAAGCATCGTTCCAAACGACTAAACATTACCTACCTACCTTGTATACACTATATTCTACTGCTTCAAAAACAATATATGTTTTTTGGAAACAATGTTCCAAAATTCATTGAATTTTTTGGCAACTTTAACCCATCTGTCCATAAACACGAAAATGGAATTACTTCAAAAAAAATGTCTAAGATTTCTATCCAAATTGAAGTTTTATAGCTATAAACATTTATCCATTATATTATTAATTTTTTAAAATCTACAGAAACCAATATCGTGTGTGTTTTCAGTCACTAGCAAAAATTCTGTAATCTTAAAGTATGAAATTGCCCCATAGCTTAAAGAGAGAATAGAAACACAGCATCTCTTTGATTATAAATATAATTTCTTTTGTTGTGATCACGTAAAGGTTAAACCTATAACTTTAGAGGTTACATTGGGCTCCAATAATTGATTTGAAATTGAATCCTTTCTTAGTATCGATTTTAAGATGTTCAAGAGCTTAGATTGCAATTCAGTTTGGTAAATACAGATGGCTGATTAAGTTGGTAGTGTGATTAGATTGGAGAAGGGGGAGTAGAGAGTTGGCAACTTGTAGGTCACATTAATAAATTTCGAAATGTTTGAATTCTTGTGGTATATGGTTTATTTTATGGCTTGACCCACGCAAACACACACACACACACTCATGGTGGTGAAGCAAACACACAACACACATATGTATATATGTATGTACATATGTGCACAAGGATATCTGGCGGTAAGATATTGTCCTGCCGTGCGTGAGGCAATAAAACACTCCAAGAGTTATGTCCTGGTCAATGGCTAAATTGCATTGGTATGCGTAGCGTAACGAAAAACAATTAGCTGCGGCCAAATATAAAAACGATGACTACTCCCTCACAAGGACTCAAGGATTCAGGGACTCAGTGACTGCAGGATACGAACATTTCATTTCACTGTGTGTGTGTGTGTAAGTAAAAGTTTTATATGGCTTGTTTTCGCTTCCGAGCTCCCGGCTTCCATCTCCAACGTCCTTTGCCCACTCCCTTCTCTCACATTGTTCTTATCACTTTATACTTTGTTTGTTTCGCCAGGATGGACTGAACTGGACGGGGCCGGTCTCGGACTGCCTCACCACTTTGTGTTGAGTGATTGAGGATTGAGTCATGTGCTGAATGACTCAAACAAGGATGAACAATTTTTTGTTTGTTCTCATCCTCCGTTTCGGTTTTTTTTTTTTCATTTGTGTTTGTCCGGCCAGAGTTGTTTGCGCTTTACTTTCTGATATATTCAATTAATTGAAGTTTTATTGGCTGATTGAATTTGCCATCAAGTTAAGCCATGAGAAGAATTAATAATGCAAATTGATTGATTACACCCATTGAGGTAAAGCAAAAGTTGGTCAAGTATTTAGTAAATAATTTCTTCACTTATATTTTCTAAACTAATTCGTTTGTAAGTTTCTTCTTAGCCATTTCCCTGCTTTCGTTTTTGTGTCGAATTTCTTAAAAATTCCGCATGACAATAATGCTGTGGGTGGTCTGATTTGGGGGCGGAGATAAAAATAAATGACGACAGAGGAAAAGAGAGCATATTATAGAAAATTCCTAACTACGTAATCCTTAAATGCCTTTTTATCTGCTTCTTTCTGCTTTAGCTCCTTTGCTGCAACTAGCCGGCTGCATCTCGAATTCCTTATTTACTTTATAGGAAGACGCCAAAGTAAACCAATACCAAAGCTATTTTAGTCGCTTACCTGCCTGTCTCATATCCTTCTTGCTCCTCCTCCTTCGCCGCACTTGTGTTCGCTCGCACACTCCGTCCTTCCTGCAGTAGCCTAACTCCAACTCCTCTCGACTTTAATCAGTGGCATTCTTCAATGTATTTCCTCTTGCCTTCTCTACAGCTCCTGTTGCTTGTCCTGCTGCTGCTCCTGCTCCAACTGCTGGTGTCCTGCACTCAATTCGTTTTCTTTATTTTCCATCAAACGGAAGTCATGTGTGCCGGCTGCACATCCTTTATGCTCTGAGAGCAAAAACGAGTAGAAAAAAAACCCAACAACCAAGAGAGACGAAGAACAGCCGGAGAGGCAACCAGGCAAGACTCACATATTTAAGCCATACATATAGATAATCGCTTTACAATCAGACAGGAAACTATTGCAAGCATGATTGTTTCCGCGGAACGTGTTTGCTGCTTTAACAATTTTACCTCCTCCCTTTCCTTGGACAAAGAGTACACAAGCAACACATTTTGGCCAAATGCGAAACGCCCAAAAAAAAAAAGTCACAGATTTTTATGCTTTAAATATAATTAACCACTATGTCGGGGCAATGCTAAAGTAAATAACTAAACTTGAAATTTACCGATGATCCAGTCAAATGTGTCGTTTTCTAGACATACAAATCATCCCATTACGAAAACAACATATCCCACCTGATATCTCAAGGAATAAAACACTAACAAAGCAGCCTCTTTGACCTTTTTGAATGAAGGCTCGGCCCAACACTCACCAACAACAACTACCAACAACAACAACAAATGGCCAAAAACAACCGTAAGTCAATTTCACATTTAGCAGGCAAAAGGCCAGTTTGGGCCAAGACCGCAAATAAATTACACAGGCCACGTTAAAGATTTGTTAATAAAGATAAATTTACTTATCGTTTATCTTGATTATGCAAAAAGCCTAAGTGAAAATTCAAAGACCGCCATAGAATGAGAGTGGGTGATTGTGTCGAGCGAGAGAGAGGAGAACAGAGGGCGGTGGTAAGTCAGAGACCAGAAAAACAACGTAGCACAAAAACCCAGCCGCTGGCTAACTGGAAAAGAAGCAGCAATTTCAACAGGAGCAGAAGCATCTGTGTCCAAAAACTTTTTCATTTCCTCTAGCCTACACAGAGGGAGAAAGAGAGAGAGAGAGTGAGCGAAGGAGAAAGTGAGAAGGGAGAAGACGAAGTAAATGAGTGACAGAGACACAAGTATGCCAGATATAGGTAGAGAATGAAACGAGGCATGAATAAACATAATACATATTTCAATGTTTTATAATAAATTAAATAACTTGTCGGTTGATCTTAAGGGAGAGAGAGAGAGAGAGAGAGATAGAGGCGTTTGCTAACCCACTTGGGCTTTCTTGCCATGTTTGCCCATTTGGTGGCCCAAAGGCACTTGGCCATAGCTAAAGCTTTGATGGCTTTTGCTAGTAGTTGGCAATCCATGTCTTTCTAACCCACAAAGCAGCTTCTGTGGACACTGTCTGAATAGTTTGGGCTGGGCCTATGCCAACAGCTTCTGATTATGTCCTTATAAAGATATTTTTCTTACTCTTCTACTTAGCTTGGCCTTTACAATAGGCTAACAAAAAGCAACTTAAGATGGTAAGTAAAGAAAAATGGAAATGAGGTGGTACCCATGAATGGGTTCTAAAAATTTAACATTTATTAACATTTCTACATACTTTGTTCTCATTTTCTGGTTATGAAAATTTTACTATCTGAATTTGTCAACATATAAAGAAATTGGAAGTCTTAAAAATGAGATAAGAGACGGAGAAGAAAGTTTAGCAGAATGTGGGTAAAACTAAATAATTTAAACTTACATAGGTGCTACTCAAAGTTAATCAATTGAAATTTAACTCAATTGAAGAATGCTATGCTCATTATAAAGAAGTTTTAGCCACATTTAATTGGTTAAAAGCATTAAGGCAAAGCTTTTTAGAGGTTAAATAAAAGATTTAAGTTTATCTGGAAGTTATTTAGAGAAGTTGATAATATGCTTGATTATTCTGTTTAACTTTATATTTTTCTAGTTTGAATTTTCAACAAGTTTTTAAATATTTTAGATTTTTGCCCAGACCATCGACACACATACACACACACAACATCAAAAAGAACAAGAACAATTTCTAGAATAATTTACACTTCAATGGCCACAGAAAAATGGTAAGATACATTTATTATGCAATTTTATAGCCAAAAACCAAGTGCAAATAGTTTGTGGACATAAGACAAGTGAATGGAGCAAAAGTACAAAGAGAAGGGGAAGAGGTAACAATGGTAGTTCTATAGTCCAACTAAGAGAGTAGACCCAAAAAACCAACATCTCAATCAACATGAAACAACTTTGCCAGAGCAAAAGTTCAACTAACGATTTCTCTATTTAAAGTTGGTCAGGTTTATGTGTATATGTTGGTCATTTAGATGGTAGGGGCTTTTGATAACAGGGGGCCAAATGGAGGGAATGGGTTGGCCATTCTGGTTACAGTTTGGTAAGCACACTTTAAAATTTGTCGGAAAGGGCAAAAGGTTTTTATTTATTGGCATATAAACCACAAATACCAAACATGCCAAAATGGCGACGCACCCTAAAAATGAGTTGAGGATTGTGGAATGAGGGCAGAGATGTGGGAGGAATGGAGGAACCAACAGCCACAATACATAAATATTTCATGTCTTGACTTTCAATTTCTTTCTATTTCATTTCGTTTGGTTCGGTTTGGTTTCGTTTCTTTTTTTGATTCGGTTTACTTGTTTTGTTTTAAAACCAAACCACTTGATTTCAAATGTTTTATTTATGCGCACGATTATTATTTTGGGTTCACAACTTCCACTGTCTGTGTGTGTGTGTCTATATATCCTTTTAGACACATACATACATACATACATATATTTCTATATCCTTAGTAGTTTTCGCTTTGCATTTCTGTGGTCACCTCCAAGGCATTTTTATCATAATCGAAGGCCAAGCAGCTCGGAATACGGATGAGTTACTGATGCGGGTCCATTGTAGTTATACATATATATGTATGTACATATATATATCCTTTAGGGAGCATTTTGTGTTATAGTTGTCCCAACAGCAACAAAAATATATGTATATATGTGTGTATCAGTATCAGAAAAGCAAATTTTATTATCGTATTTATTGACCATCATATTTACTTCGATTTTATGGCTTGTTAAATCGCTTAAAAAGCTTGCCAATTTCTATTTCAATTTTACTCCATTTTTTTTTCTTCTATATTGATTTTTATCCCACATTCAGTGTGTGAGAGTGTGTATGTGAATGTGCAGGTCCTTTGTCCCTTTTAGCAAATTGCCCTAATTAAAGTAGCAAATATGCTTAATTAAAAGTTCCCCACTGAGATGCTCTCACTCTATCTAACACACACACACACTGTCTGTCTCTTTCTATTTCACTCCCCGAGTAAGCTCTGAAATTGAATCACCGACTTAATTAAAATGCAAACATTTTAATCATAATGCTTATCAAATCTTTAATTAACTGAATGCTTTTTCACATTTGCAGTGCAAATCACATAATGCCACATATTGTGCATTTAAAGTATTATTCGAAATTGAATTTGTTAACTCTTTTAATTCATTCTTGAAATTAAAATAGTTATGCGCTTTGAGAGACAAAATGAATTGCTATTAGTATCATTGGAATTGTGGTACTTCTTCTTCGCATTCCTGTAACCAATATTTTCCAACTTCTTCCATAACCTAAGCTAAAAGCTTGTTTAAACATTAAACATTAAAATATTTGTGCTAGGTTCTTGAAGCCAATGCGAGTTATTAGATTTAAATTATAATTAAATTACAGCGATTGAACGATATTCATCGTTAAATGAAGCATTTATATAAAATATTCAACAATTTCCATTTGCCATAATTCAATTGAAATATATTCGTATTTCATTTATTAATTCATGCAAATTTTGTTTACTCAATAAAATAGCCAAAAGGCAATTAAGCTAATACGTATAACACAGATAAAATAGGCAAAAGTGAAAAAAAAATATAAATAAATAAATACAAATAATAAAATAGAAAGTAAAATCCATAAATTAACAGGATTTCAAATATATCTATAAATGCGACAAATGGCCATAAATTAAATTTGCATCATTTATCAAAAAGAAAATATGTTTAATTATCCCAATGAATGCATTAAGAACTCTTAAACCACATTAAAACAAGTTACCTACTCTGCTTTATTGCCCTAACATAACTGAATATAAAACAAAACGTGCATAGTCCTTATGATTAAAACATTATAAGAGTATGGGACTTAGAGCAAATATCATAGATTAAAATACATTTTAGAGTATTCCAAATTTTACTAATATTACTAATACCAATTCAAAGAGGCCTTTATCAATTTTTATATAATATTTACTCATCTACATAATGTCAAACATCTTTTTAGGACTATTTTTGTCCCACTATTGACTTAAAGATTTGACTTTTTGTCTTATTCTAGTCTGAGATTGAACTCATGGAAGTAAGTAAGGAAGTAAGTACTTATATCGAAAAATGGAAATATATTTTCTGCGATTTTCAATTCAAACAACATGAAACAACAAAAATTCAAAATTCATTAAATTGTTATCATATATAGATTTCTATCAGATCCTTAAACTTTGAGATATTAAGTGTATAGCTCAAAATAAGAATCGATACATTTATTAGGATCATAGTCGAAGCAGTTTTACTTTGATTATAAAATGAATCTTAAATAAATATATTTTATGACATGGTTGGTATACAAATATTTAGGTTAAACAAAAAATGAAAAAACAATCAGAAAAACCATCGCAAACAGAAAATAACTCATCTTTAATTAACACACACAAACACACATAAAAAAAAATTCGAAAAGGAAAATGTTTTTGGTGCCTGCCATGACCAAAATGGTGAAAATGCATTTAAAATGAAGTTTATTATTCCACAAAATTAATAACAATTAAAATTATTATGCATAATTATCAGTTGAAAAATCATAACCAGGACCCCAGCTGCAGCAGCAGCAGCAGCAGAGCTCAAATTATGCCACCAACAAGCGACCTGAATTTTTATTATTATACGGACGTAAATTGCTCGAAAGTGCAGTTTAAAAATAAAAGCTGAACAAAAAAGGTTAAAAAACGTGAAAAAATTACCTGTAAACATGTCATCAGCGCTGAATAAGTAATTGAAGCAAACATAAGACATGGGCATGCCAAAGGAGGAGATGGTTGACTGAATTTACAAAGAATGCAAATTCAATGTGGTTTAGTCAATTTTTTTTGCATCGTAATGTGGAATAAAGTATTATTTCAAAAGCAAAATGCTAACCAAATTTCCAAATTTCTAAAATTTATTTTCAGAAAGTATTTGTTTTGAGCCTTTCATAAAAAATATTTGAAAGCCAGCAAACTATTGCACCCTATTTTGTTATAAACTGCTCTATTAAGTGCTTAATGCTTGTGAAAACGTTAACTAAACTCCTAACTAAAACCTACTTAATATAGATATATTAGTTCTATCAAAAGCTATTAAGTTTAATTTCCTTTAAACAAAAAACTATTTTTAAGTTAAAGGCCCTAAAGCAGCCATGTATGGATTAATGTCTATGTTAGATACAAAAACTATGTTAGATACAAAATAAAAGGCTAACTAAAGCTTAAAATGGTTAGGTTCATTCAAAAAGAGAAAAGACATGCTTGAACATTTCGAAATATCATGACAAAGATAAAGTGAGCAAGCCAAATGTTTCCTTAGGGCCAAGTTAAGTGTTGACAACATTGATGACTGGTTATTTGCATCGAAGCAAAAATAAAAATAAGGAAAAACTAAGAAACTGTTTGCAGAACCAAGAAATTTAAAACAAATTCAAGAAAATGCTCTTAAACCTGATTTCATATTCAAAAAGTAGAGACACTTGTACGAAAAATTATTCATATTATATGCCCAAGTGCATTGCTGACTGGCAAACATCAACTTGCTGACTGCAGCAATAAAATTTTAGATTTTAGTTTTATTTTTTGTTTTACTTTTCGACTTCAAACATCAAAACTGCAAAATTCTGTTGAAACAAAAAAACATAAATATAATATGAAAATTTTACACGACTGCTAATTTTCTAATAAAAATTCAAAAGTAAATGCAAATTTAGTGTGTCTGTAGTTGTGTGTGTGTGTGTGTGTGTGTTACCTGTTGGTGTGGTACTTTTTTTTGTGGGGGTTTGAGGGCAAATTAAAGTCATGAGCTTTTTCAAGTCTATTTATGCATGAACAGAATTCAATTTGCATAATTAAAATGAAATGCATTTATTACTAAGCTAAATTCATAAATAATCCAGAACAACGCACAGATTACAAATATATACAAAATAAAATAAATAAAAATTAAAAACCTAAGACAACAAATCTAAACGCCAATCGAAATACAGTAAAGAATATTAAATACCCAGTAAATAATCATTGTTAAGAATTTGTGTCATTGTTTTAGCTCTTCTAAAAAGTCTTTTAAAATGACGATAAAATTAAAAAGAGATTTTATGAGAATATTTTATGAAATTAAAAGATTTTTGTACCAAATATTCTTGTCTGATAATAGGTTTTCCTATATTACCATTCGAATTCCAAGCATTTAACGATTTAGAAAAAAATATATATCTTAGAATCTGCATCAAATTGCAAGTCTTATTTCAAACAATCATCTCTCCTTTGAATTTGGATAAGTTTCACCAGCTTAAATTGGACTACTATATGTATTTATAAACATACATATGTATATGTGCCAATTTGGTAGACAGAACAACGTAATCTCCAATTTAATAGACAAAATAAAGTTATCAATTATCTCTACTTGAAATTTATGAAGAAAGATTCATTGAAGCTTTTTCATATTCACAATTTCTTATCAAACAAAAAAAGAAACAAAAACTAGCTCTATTAAGTTTGTCTAGCCATAGTCATTAGGTAAATTGGCCGAGCCTCATACACTCACACACACAGACACAGGTTTATCCAGGAGTTTTTATCTACAACACCCACGTCTCTTTTATGTTCTTATTTTTTGCACTGGTCACTCGCCATAAACTTGGCCATATGTTGAACAAGTAAAGCCAAAAAAAAAAAAAGATGACAACTTTGCCAAAGTCGAAAGTCATAAAAGAGTTATTAGTTTTAATGAGCTTGTCGACAGAGAAGAGTCCAAAAAACGGTCCCTTCTTGAAATACTTATATTTTCAGTAGTATGCATACTCACTTAAATTGCATTTATTTAATTTAATTTATCATTGCGGAAATTATTTTGAAGGATTCATTGTTATTTGAAAATCAATTGACCTACATTCCTTCTTCTGTTTTATTGCCTTTGATATCGAAATTTCATTTTGTGGCAAATATTTTAATTATTTTATGTGTATGTGACATTTAAAGGATTTGTGTTTTGTTTTTGCATGTTTTTTTTTTTTTTGTATTATTGTTATTTAATATTGCATTGCATATTGTTTGCTTAAGGCTTTAAAAATGCATTTAGCTTTGAACGAATTGAATAAAATATAACAGAGGTCAACACGGTGTTTTGGTTTTGACTTCAGCATGAGAAATTCCAATGCTAAATTGAACTACATAAATAATTATTTTGGATTAAAGTTTCGCAATGTGCCATCTGTTGCTTGTAAAATCTATTAAAAGCCATTTAAATGTTTGGCACTTATTATTACAAAGGAAAGTTTAAATACTGAATTTAAGAAATTTAAGTACTTTTTGTTGTCTAAAATATGCACTGAAGCTCTAAAAGACAAACCAAAAAAGATGCACACACATTTATCTAAAAAGAAAAAGTAGGAAAATAATCCAATGTCAAAGAAATTTGTTCAATCCATTGACAGCTTTAATGAATTTAAAGATGGCTTAGCATTACCCTAATTTGCAATCAAATTAAGCATGTTTAAATGCAAGCCAAAAGACTTCTTAACTTGGGCATTAATGCAATTAGTCTTGGCCAAGAGTTAAGAATGGACAGACTGGTTATGAAATTGGTAGGCATTTGGGTGGCGGCGGCCAGGAGAAGGCTTGCATTTTGGCTTTTGGTGGTATGCATAAATCATGAAACCAAAAACAGAAATTTACAAACAGAAATACACATGCATGTATTGCTTACATTGGTGGAGGAGAATCTAAACAATCACACACACACAGACACACACGCGCATACCAGCCACAAACATACACACATAGTGACACACATAAATCTAAGCGATTTGAAATCTCATTGACAATTGGAAATGTGACCAAAATCATGCATTTCCGCAAAAGGCATCTTCTTTCTGTACGTCTCTCTCCCATCCTTGTCTCTCTCTCTCCCCCATTCTCTCTGTCTCTGTCTCTAAATTGAAAATACATTTTACACAATTACAAATTGCAATGAAATTGATTTATCACGCACAAACGCATGAAGGTCACGCAAGCCACATAAATTTTGACACACACAAAGTTCCATCCAGCATGCAACCCCATCCACCAGTTGGAAGAAGTAGGAGAACAACAGGAATCCATTTAGACGTAATGAATTTGTTATGCTCTTCATTCACAATACTAAAATACTACATAACATTATCCCTTTTCAAATGAGATGATTAAATTTTTATTGCTTCAATAGCAAATCATTGATCTAAGCAAATGATATTTCATATTTGTTAGATAAAGGAAGTCTACAGTTCACGAATATACTTGTTACTTCATATTTGAAATAATGTTTATACTCTCTGCCAGTAGAGTAAAAAAAGGCAGTAGCTGGTCTCCAACAATTTGCCACAGTTTTAGGCCCATTCATTGGTCCTGAGGGGTCGCCATGCACCAATTTGCATATTAGGCTTATTTAAGGGGAATCTGCCCCATCTACTTCTTAGCTCTGGCTACGCTCTGTGGGCTCAGAGGCATTCCATTTAACGCTATTAAGCTGCACTCCATCCCAGTCTTGTCCGCCATGAATTATGCTCATTGCACTTTGGCACAAACATCACTCGCCGTCCGTCGGTCGTCGTTTTATTATCAGCTGCATTAAATTGCATAAAATATATGGGCAAGAGAAAGTTTGAATTGCACTTGTAGTTATCGTCGTCGTCGGCTAGTCATAAAGTACGTAGTGGCAAATGGGAAAGAGACGCAACGACATCGTCACATTCACCACCTTCCTACCATCGTCAGCCTACGTGATGTTCAAAAACTCCAGAAATTTCAAACGCTGACCAGTGAAGAAATTCTTGTTTTGCCATGCAAGGGACTGCAAATTAAATTTTCATATATATGCTTACAGTAGCTGTTCTTAAAATCATTTTCCATTCAATTTCTTAAGATTTAATACAAAATGTAGGTTTTCCCCAAAAACTGTAGCATACTTTTTTGGGTTTCATATGGGAATTTTAGTGACTGTGACAGAAATAGCAATTAAATTAATTTCTTTGCTTCCCTTCACATGAATTTATTTTCAGCTTGCATTTTTTATTCTCATATCCCCGTTGTGGTAAATAAATGATAATCACTGAAAATGCAACAAAGCATTTCCACTGATGGACTTCTGTTTCTGGTCTTGACTACTTTGCCTGATTGTACAATGACAACGACTAGGAGGACAATGTGTTCGCCTTTCGCATTTCGCCTCTCGTCGTACATATGTGCAAAGACATTCCACATTTCTTTCTTCATTGCCATGACATTTTATTTAGTAGTACGTGTTGCATGCTGCGAATTCTTTTGTAGAAATGTTGTTCATTATTGTAAAATATTTCCCTGTCCTCTCTGAATAGAAGTACTCTTGGAATTTATAATGCATAAATAATGTCAACAAAAGGTTGGGTCAACAGAAATTAAACAGATGTATTAATGTGCAATAATTAAAGTTAATGATTATTTCATTTAATTTAACCTAAACGAATGTGGATTTCAATCAAAAAAGCTGAAAATTGGGATGCAGAGAAAAACATTCACCAGGCAAGAGTCATATTATGTGAACTAATAAATTATTTTTAAATTGTATTATCTTTAATGGATATATAATTACATTATCTGATATACGCCTTATGGTATGAGTTGCAAAAACTTGTAAAGATCTTTGATGATCGGTCAATAAAGTATTTAGGAGAATCACTTCTGACCCTATGTCTTTCTCTAAAATAAACGTTACAAACTTAAATGTTAATATAATTTTGAAGTTTATTGTCTCTATAGTCAAAAGTGTCTGAAATATGTACTTTACTATATTTGTAAAGGATAGAACCAACTAAACTTGATTAGATTAAAGCGCTGTACAGATTTGGTATACACGTCGAAAATATTTTTAAAATTCGACTTAAAAGCATGGTCGAAAACGGATAAAAAAGCGATAAGGGAAAATAGGGATATATCTTATTATTAAAGTATGTTACTTTTTTATTTATCTTGAAGTGTTAATTAGTTAATGGTTTTGTTAATGTAAATCTTAAACGAAAGTTCATTTAAATTAAATTCATTACTTACGACTTTTCAACATGTAAAATCTCTCTTCTAAATTATAATTAAGACATTACTAGTTTAAAATCATAATTCCTATTAAGTTCGTTATGTAACTTGTAGTAGCAAGGTTTATTCTTTATTTATTATATTTTATATTTTAGGCTTCTTATTTATTTGATTTGTTTAACAGCTTTTACTTTAACGACTGTCTTCTTTGATCGTCGCCTATCAATTGACTCTCTCCGTTCGTCTGTCTGTCTCTCTTCTTATTGTTCAGTGTTAATAAACGTGCTTACTGTTGTGCCACAACAGTGTTGGCAATTCCAGCATATTTAGCGGTGTTCGTTATGGTTAAAACTAGTTATCCTACTACAAACTTATAATAATAAATTGTTTATGTCTTCTTTTATATAAAAATTGAGAACTTTAATCATTTAAGTGCAAGTTTTTAATGGTATATTAACCACTTGCCTTTTGTGTGACTAAGACCTACTTATAAATAACTATCAACCATTTGCCATTCAAAAAAAAAAAAACACTTTTACTCCAAAAAAAAGATTGTGAAAAGAATTTTTAAATGCCAGATCAATCAAAAGGATACCGTAATGTAAAACGTGTCATTATATTTTTATGCATTCTATATATAAAACTCCTATGGAGTGGGGATACACTCACATACATGCATACAAGGTAAAATGTGGTCACACATTTACATATCTATGTATATGCCTTTAATATGTTAATATAATCGATTATCTGTGTGATAAATAATAATTCATAATTATATTTAAAGGTATTATTATATGTATGTATAACTGTATGTTTTATATTGTCTGCAGAACTTGTAAAAGGCAATTTAATTACACATGCCGAAATTGCATTTATATCAATAATGCTGCTTTAATGAAAAATAATTGAATATTTGTCGTGCTGTTTACCTACACTCACACTCACACGCAAACAAACACGCATTCACATATACATATATGTATATACATATGTATGTATCTACACCCATTTGCATACAGTCATACGCATACGCCCCGTTGCACTTCCTGAAAACAATAAAATTGAGGTCATTTTTGTAAATTGTTGTTATTGTTACTGTTGCTGTGTTACCTTTTGAAATATGCTCAATTGGTTTTCATTAAGCCCATTCAATATAGATAGTAATATTTTACGGCATTTTATTTATATAGGCTAATGCTGTAAATGACATAAAATTAAATTCGCCATCTGTTTTTAATTAGTATATATATATTTTTCTGACCAAATCTAAGAATAATATTTTTATTTAGTTTATATATTAACGATGAAATATGTTACACAGTTTTTGTGCTAGTCTTAAAAATAAATTTATGGGCGTGCTCTAGCGACAGTTTTATCAAACAGTTTTCCAATTTCCCTAAAACCATTTTGGAATTGAAACCAAAGAAAGCTCTACCAAAGCTTTAAGGATTGTAAGGCTTCATGCAGATAACCTTTTTGAAGCTTTTTTGAACTTATTTCTAAAGCTTTTACCGTGGTTTGCTTTTTAAATGATTTATATTCCTGTTAACCACCGATTCGGTATGGCTTTTGTTGAACTTTTTCGAAAATCTCATATCATGCAGACATTAGTCGAGTATTATAATTTCGGAACATTAATAGCCAAATAATATTTGAAAATACTATACTGCTCGATGAGTTTAAAACTTCTAGATTTTTTAATAAGGCTTAAATTCTTTGCTGATGTTTTGACTTTTTTAGAATTACAAGTCACTTTCTTCACAATATAAATAGTTAATAAAACAATGTAAGGCAATTAATACAAGAACTATTTTCGGTATTTGCAGTAGTAACTTTAATTGGTCTGTTTTCCCAATTCATATTTCAAAATTGGCATTAAAAAACTAACCATCAATGGTGAGTATAATCGAATAGTATTAGTTTTTAGAAGTATTCAGAGTGCCCCCCAATGGAATTTAAGACATGCAAATGGGTCTAGTAGCCAAACCACATGAAACTCTTTGATTCCAAATTCAATCCGTTTGGGTAAATTTGTCCGAGTTTTGGTGAAGTTAACCCAAAATCAGCCAAACTAAAAATAAGACAGGGACTTCAAATCGCAAAAAACCTAAAATTCAATACATCTTTTGAGAACAAAAACTTGTTATATATTTTAATTCACAACTTAAATTTAAATTTAACGTACAATTAGTTAACCCTTCTCACTTTATTCAACGAATCGATTTCTAGATGCAGAAAAGCATTCTCATTTATATTCCTGCATACTTTAGTTCAATTGCCAGTTAGCAATTGAAATCTTTTCTTCATTCTTTACTCTTTTTGCCTCGTTATATATACACACACGATGTACATACATACATACATATTGTATATGCTAGACTCATCAAAGTCGTTGCCATTGGCATTGTTGTCGTTGGTTCTTGTTGGTTGCAATTGCATAATGCATGAGCATTGGGAACCTGACGAATGTGACACATATGAATATTCAAGCCAGAAAACACACAAACATACACAAATACCTAAAGACACATACACACAAGTGGCTCTGCCACAAAAGCAGGATGTCTTTATGGGCACTTAAGGCGCCTGGTGTTGAAATTGCCTATCAATGCTGTCTAAATGGTTCTACGTCAACTACTCTTAGACACACGTGACCAAACTAGGGGGCGTAATGACCCAATTTAAGTGTCTTTAAGTCTTGTACGCTGTGCCAAAGGTTTGTCAATTGCAGTAGGAAATGGGTTCTCCACTTCTTCTGCTCCATTGTTGACACTTTAATTAGGTGCATAATGGCAGAAGAAATCTCAACACTTGTCAACTCTGCTTGACTTGTGCCTTCTTTGTATTCTCTTTTCCTCTTTTGACTTTTGTTGTCGCAAGAATGTCAGGTGAGCTTGTCACCTTTTTCTTTGTTGTGTATCATTAATGTAATGAGAAGTTGAAGGTTTGCGTAACATAAACAAACACAAAAGATTGAACTATAAAATGAACAAAGGGAAACTTTTCATGGTAACAATCTAACAAATAAACTTTAGTAAGCGGTTAACTTAAGTCTCTACCTCTTTTCACTAATTGCAATCTTTTTTTTTTTTTTAAATATTACTTCGAGCATAACAAAACCTTACCTCAATTTGAATCTTAAGTAAGGACATGTATTATTTATGTTGTTATAACTATAGATCAATCTTAGTGGAGTCCTTAATCAATGTTAACTTAATCTAAATTAACTTACTTAAATCTAAATTAACTTACTTACATTAAACATAAATATTTAATAATAATAATAATAATATTTAGTTAGATGGTGGAAGCCTTTAGTTAGCTAAACTAGCATTAAACTAGCATTATCGATTTACGTTTTAACCTTAGTTTCATTCCTAACTTAATCCTTACCAAATTTTTTGGCAAAGTCTGTTTAACCATTTATCAAGCCTGTCATAACTAAAACTTAACGTCAACAGAGTATTTATCTCATTTTACCCTATCATAAAGAATACTTGTTAAATTCGTTCGCTCTTTTAGGACTACCAACTATAGTTAAACATAACTAACTTAATTTGCCCTATTATTTTCACGTAATTTAATCTGAACCTTACCACAAACACACCTCTATATTTTTCTCTCCACTTTAAGATGGTATTAGGCAGATTCTCATTCATTTGGCTTAACCTTACCATAACCTATGCCAACCCAAACTCAGCTAGATAATACTTTTTAGCTTACAACAAATTTTACCTAAACTCTAGCCCATTGTATATCAATCTTTGCCCAACTCTTAATATAATTCGATTCGCAGTGCTCGCAAGTTAAACAATTTCCTGGCAATTTGCTAACCAAACGTAATAAATTCTCGCCACAAGACTTTAATCCTACTCAAGCTTATAGCATTCATTTCATAAGCCCCAACAATTTAATAGAATTCTAATCCATAATTGCTTGTGTATACAATTTGAAATGGCAAAGCGAAAAGTTGCTTGTGACATATAAAATAAGTTTACAAATAAATATTATATACACATTTATATATAAAAATGTTTGTGTACTTTGTATAAATGCAAAGCCTGACCACTCTAAATGTGTTTTCGTCTTAATTACGCTTTTCACTCAAAGTTTTATGTTTTTCTTGTGGTTTTGGTTTTTCTTCTCTTTTAATTAGGCGTGAGAGGTTTTCTGGACATAGCTTTTCTATATATTTAAGCCTGCACTTTACTTAATTTATTTTTTCCTTCGTTGAATGCAAAAGTCTTGGTCCATGTTTTTTGGGTTCAATTAACTTGTGCCGCCTTTTGAGAGTCAGCAATAAAAATAATGGAAAAACCAAACAATAGCCAAGAGGAGAAAGAGATGAAAGATATAAGATTTCAGATACTCTTGACTGTCTGTCTGCCTGTCTATCCTTGCAAACGCTTAATTGTTTCTAACTTTAATAAATTGTTTTCGGTTTTCGGTTACGGGCAAAATGCTTATGAAAATGTTTCAACAACTTTGACCAAGTTTTTTATAAATAGACTTTCGCTTGAGGCAAATCGATAATTGCTTTTGCCTCAACAGAATTTGGGATGCTTAATTAACAATTGCATAAACAAAAACTCAATGAACCGCAAATTAATTTGAAATTGATATACAATATCAAAAGGGCTCATCCTTTATGGGAGAAAGCCAAAACCTTTTAATTAATTCTCATCGATAATGTCACACGCAGTCGAAGGACGTTTGGTCCATGCCATAACAGAAAACCATCGAACCATCTGTCCCAAAAGGGGGAGAAGTGTGGCTCCAAAGTGCTTGCACCTATGAGACTGACTCCACAACATGTTCATGTCCCACTAGGCGACACACACACACATACACACACAGCCATCCATTGTCGTCATGACTGATGATGGACGTCGCAATGATTTATGAGACCAACACACCATCCCGCATGTTGACGACAAGCGAAAAATCTATCCTGTTTTTTTTTTTTTTTTTTGCCTCTGTTTTTAACACAATTTTGTCATCGTCGAAAACGTTTCATCGAAATGCATAAAAAGTGTAGATGAAAACCTGGGCTCTAAGCAAAAACAAAAAAAAAACGTCCATTTAATGGGAAAGAGAAAATTGGCTTAGTGAAGGCTATTACGATGACGAAGGTCACTGTTTCACTTTTGGGCACGCAACACGATTATAATGAAAAGATCTGATTTAATGTGCCAACAAATTTAAAAAAAAAAATCCTAAAGGCACTTGAAAGAATACTTCAATTCTAGTAAAAACGCAAATCATTTTATAAAATATGATGATTATGCTATTTTTCATTCTTCTATGTTGAATTTAAGAACATTGAACAATGAAATTGTGAGGTGAACAACTACTTTTGGTATAAAATTAACTAAATACAATACTCTGTGTAACGTCTTTATGCCCATGGGGGAATTTGCGCAATAAGTTTATTATTATTAAACAAATAAAAAAGTTTTCCAAAAAAGTATACCTAGTACAACAGTTTACAATATCACATAGTTTCGATATCTTAATACAACACTCAATTAACATAATTTTATAATATTAGTTGTTGATATCGATGTAACTTCATCGCTATAGAATACGGATCATCGGGTATTCCAAGGGCCTATTTTATACACATATGTATCAGATTAACGTTTTTGTTAAGGTAAGTATCAGGATTATGATATACATACGTAGACAAGAGGAATTATATGTAGCCTACTACAATGTATAAACTTTATTTTTAACCAAAAAATTAAAGCAAGGGGTACGCTTAACATGGTCTACTAAAATCAAAATACTCGTATATATTATTTTGCGTTAGTCCTAGATGCAAGCCAACAAAAGCCAAGAACCATGATTAGCCATTTAACAGGATTGGCAAATGCTACGTGCACTGCGTCCTGAGGGGCTTATGCGCTATCAGAACGCTGTTTATTGATTTTCGATCATTGAAAGAAATGGATTCGCAATTTATTCGTTAAAAAATCCAAAAGTTTTTTTCATTGGTTAGAAAATGCAGGCTAAAGAACAAGCATATAAACCAAAAATGTTTGTAAAAAATTCTATAAGCAAAAGCATTTGCATCTTTGCGAATCATTTTCGACCAATTTTCATTCATGTTACAGATTTCTCATTGAAAAGTGACCGAATTTGCATTATGGCCCCGAAAACTGATATTTGAGTTTGGGTCAAGCCTGGCGCTGGCTTAGTCCTGCACTGCCAATAACTACAAATTTTGAATGTTTATTGTATTCAAATGCGGCCGATTCCGAAAAATATGCTGCTTACATCAACATGAAAGTTGATGAGAAAGGTTCTTAGAAATGGCGCAAAGCCTGAAAGACTAGTTTGTGGAAACACAGACAGACGAACAACCCGGAAAATAGTTATTTACGGAGAAAATATATATGGAACTAATCTTGTTTCTACTGCTTCTGACTTTTCATTGCACATATATTTCTGGTAATTTCAGCATGATACAGACTTGCACAATCTAACGATTTGCACTCAATGACTATTCTAAAAAAAAAAAAATTACATTACATCTTTTTTTGTAGGCGTCTGTGGCAGGCTTTGCCGCAAATGTCAGAGCTATTAATTGTCCAACTAATTAGCGGTTTTACCTTACGCTTCAGCTAAAATGCCACAAAATCGCAAAAGGTCAGACACGTGCAAATGATTTAGCCAATTTCACTGACACATTTCGATGGCCACAAATAATAGAAATTATTAATTAGTTGGCTGGCTTTTAGGAGTGGGCTATAAATTAATTAGTAATCTGATTGCATAAAGCAAACTATTTTGCTTTTTTGCCATTATACAATTTAACATTAAAGAGACATATTGAGAGAGTTACATACAAACATATATGGCAGGGAAGGGACCAAAAAAAATGGGTCGAACGTATAAAAGTGTCAACAACAGAGAAGGATACGCAAGGACACGTGTGCAGTGGGCCATAACTCACTGGGAAATGGGCACACAGAAGTTTATAAATTATGAGACAGAGTAGCAAGGACGAGTGTCGAAACTCGATTCTTTGCACGCATAATTAAATGACTTGGTAGTTACATGGCTCTTTCACGGATATACAAGTTAAAGTCTTAATTCAACCTATTGAATATTTTAGTTGTATATGGATTAAATAGTTCCATCTTTTAGCCGCTTTGTTTGTGCCACATTGTTTCCACTGAATGAACAATAACTCACACTCAAGCCTGGATGCGAGGACACTTTTCGGTTTAAGGATCTGCGGTCAAAATGAATTGATGCTGGCGGCTATTCGAACATAAAACGTGGCCAACCAACTGTAAAAAACAAAACACATACAAAGAAAGCAAAAGCATCCGAGGGATTGAGACCAAAAGAGAACAACGTGAATGAAAGTTATAAAGCTTCAAACTCAGCAACTTCTCATACCCTACATATCATGTATGCCAACATACAAAAGGGTATATTCGTGCCTTACTATAATATACCCAGCTGGCATTTCTAATAGAAGTAATATAAGACTTTTAAAACAAATATCTAGGGAAATTGTCAAAAAGTTACTTTTTTTTACTTTTGTATTCTTTTTAAACTTTATTTTTATACTTTTAATACTCTGACTAAATGAAGAAGTTTGAGTCTTTTTTTATAATAAACAGCATAATAATAATAAATAATAAAGTAAAAATGAAAAAACAAAAAACTCAGAAAGATTTGGAAAGTGTTTTAATATAATTAAAGCACGAAGTAATATTTTTTTTAAACACAAACCATTAACCATGCTCAGATTCATCTGAGTTTTTGTCTGTGTTCTCAATTTTTCTTATATCAAATAAGCATTAAAGTTTCGAATTTTATGTGGCACTCTTAATTTAAAACAAACTAACAAAACTTTACTAACATAGAGGGAAAAAAACCTCATATTAACGCCAGAAACAGTTTTAAAGCAAGATACTATAAAATCAGAATATATGTACATACATTTAAACTTCATTCAAAAGCTTATAATTAAAACACAACAAATAATTGTCCGAGCTTCCTGATATAAACAAATTTAAAGTTCATTAAACTTTTATTTTCGTTGCAGGGCATCGCAAATCCTTGTTATTGTGTTTTTCTCCATGAATTATGCAATGCCTGCGAATGCTCTGAAAAATTGTTATTCCATTATATAACAAAAAAATAAATATATAGTATACGAAACATTTATGGTGACTCTGCCAAAAAAAAAAAAAAAAAAAAATTCTATTCACTAAATTGACATAAAAAAGGTTACAAAAAAGAAAGCGAATAACAGAAATAACACAAAAAAATACTCAAACGATTGGCGAAAGTCCAAAAAAGAAAGCACCAATCAAATAAAAAAAGAAAACGAGAACAAAATGAAAATACCAACAACATCAACGTAACGGCAAATGACAAGTGACACTGGTGTCAGGCAAGTTTTTCTCTTCATTTATCCTTTTTGGTTCTTGTTCTTGTTGCATTTTAGTGACCGAAGACAACAGCAGCAGGAAAAATGAAATAGGTTCTTGGGTGCTCAAGCTATTCGATGGGCTTCGAAATTGTACAGGGTGTTTCCTATTTAAAGAAACTGAATAAATTTTTTGGAAATTTTTCCTAACAGTTTTAGGAAAAAGGAAAAGAATATTCAAGATAAAGAAGAAGGCTTTTAAAAGTTTATGCCAAATTACACGAAATATTTTTAATCTTTTTCTTAGTTAGTGTCTGACTGTTTGAATTTGTACTCCCAATAGAATCCTTAGTTAGTGTTTGACTGTTTCCATACAAAACTCTATTCTTAGTCTTTTAACTTTTAAAACAAAACTACGCACTTAAGCTGCTTTCTGTTTTGCAAATCACATTTGTTGGAAAATAAATGAATCGGACTAGAATATATAAAAGTCAGACCAATAAAGAAACAAAATTTGACAATGATATAATTGTGTGAAGGAGACAACTATTATTATTTTGTTACTATGAAGTTTATGAAAGACTCAAAAAATAGTTAAGAATATAATTTGTCAACTTCTTAAAGCTTACGGAAAATGCAAAGCTACAGGTTTCTTTTCAACAAATTTTCTTGTTACTATAAAATTTGTAAAATATATCAACTTAGTTTTTATTGAAATTTAAAAAGGTTGACAAAATTTTAATATAAAAAATTGTCTCTAATACTCTTTAATTTTTCTATTTGAACTTTTGGGAAATTAAGGCACCCTGTAATAATGATTGAGGTGCCTTTTTTTACACTTTTTTTTCTGTTTGGTTCTTTCGCTTTTTATATTCCATGTTATTTTTTTTGTTTTGCATCACTTTCTTGATTATCAATTCTTTTTATTCACGGCAAATGAAAAAAAAAAAAAAACAGAAAAAGAAAAACGAAAGTTGATGTTGCGAAATATTGTCGAAGCAATTGCTCTCAGGGGAGAGTAAAATACAACAAAACGAACAAGAAGACGAAGTGGTAACAAAAAGGAAAGTTTCCAATTGGTAAAACTTTATTATATGCTCCAAGGCGTTCAAACTCGATTGGAATACGGTTGTCTGTCTTTAATTGAAGTGAGTTTATACCTACTTTTTTTGTCTCTTGTAGATATTATTGCCACTTTTCCATTCATGAAAGTACAGGCATGCATAAGGGTAACTGAAAGAAAAAACGCTCAGGTTGATATCAAGCCAATACACTGGCACATGTTATGGCAAAGTTTTTCGTGTTGGGACATATTTACATTTGTATGTGGGTGTGTGTGTGCGTTTGGTGGGTCTATGCTGAAAAGTATGCTAAAAAGTATGCTCATAATTAAGGTACCAGAGCAAAGCTAAAATGAAAAAAAGCCACAGAGTTTCATTTTCCATTTGTGGTCTTTCTGAAACTAAAGAGCTAGACAGGCTGGCAAAACTGCACTCAAAGAGTGTCCTTCATAAATGTACCTACTGCTGCGGTTTTTAAAAGTAAAACGTTGTTGAGTTCATTAAAAATTTGACTAAGTGCGTTGTCATCATCATTAGCATCATCATCATCAAGTTTGGCATCGTCATCGTAGTCGTCTCGCCTCTCATAACTGTCAGAAGCTGTTCTCAGCATGTGGTACTTTCGCTTCCTACACACATGTCCTTGTTTTTGCTGCTGTTTCTGGTGTCCTGTGCGGTAGGCACACTTGAACTTTGCCGTTTTGTGGAATGAGCACATATGTTTGTGTGTATGTACATGTGCCTTTCCACTGCCTGAAATTGTTTTTCCCACTGAAATTGGATTTCTGTGCTAAACCGAGAAAAACCAAAAACGCTTGAACCAAGCTTCTGCGGCAAATGATATTCTGGCCCCAGAGTCTGATTAAAACTTATGAATTATTCAACCACTGAATGTTAAGATGGTAGGGCAATTAATGGATGATTTCGCATAAAACTTCTAATCCAATTAGCATGCATCTAAATTTTGTCATTAAAATTAATCCTTACTTCTTCAACAAAATTTTCAGCTGAAAAGGCTTTAAAAATGCATGAAATTCATTGTAAGAAATTCTTCAATAACAGTTGAAAGAATTGACAAGTTTTAAACTGTCAAAATTCCTATTCGCTCCTCTAAAGTTCGAAACCAGAGCTTAAATATACTAGACTGAATTCTCTATATACTCAATTGAATAGTCCCTTTTTAGTAAGGAAATCTGTCATATGTAGATTAAAAGGGTTTCTCTTAAGTCCTAGATTAAAAAGTTCCGCTGTTCTACTGCCGTTATTGATCTCATTTTTGAGTAAGCTTCAAAATGGAAAATTTTTAATACAACAAAATACGTAAGAGTCCGATTTCGTAGTTGACAAAGCTGCCGCTAGAGGCTTGCTATTTTCACAAGAATTGAAGCCTTTCTCATTCTGAAAATAAAATTTTGCGAAGCAAGTTTTTTAAAAAGCCAAATCTTACAAGTTTATTTATTTATTTAACTTGTTTTTGACTTGACGTCGACTTGTTCTTGTAAAGCGAAACAGTCCAACAAGGGAGTCATGCTGAGGTGCTGAGGCTTTCGGCTGATTGATTGTTTTTCTTTTCTGCTTTTTGTAAGATAGATTCATAAATAAACAAAACAATTATTGATAACTTACAGACTTCGCTCTGTCTCCATACGAAGACTCTAGCATTTGCGTATTTACATATAATTATGTACACTTTTTGAAGAGCAAATTATATTTATGTTGACAGTTCATGGAATTAAATATTATGATGAAATTAGTTGTCTAGATAGACGGAATAGACCTTTACTTGACACAATCAACTTTAGACAAATTTTATGTTAATGACGACCAATGCCTGTGATTAGATTTCTTTAAAAACTACCTCACAAGAAACTTATAATCCAAAGTCTTAATGCCTTCTCCCCAGACAAAATAAATGCTCTGATTATTCAGTGTTAACATAAATCTTAAAATACAAGTGTTCAACAAGCAATAAATATAATAAAGAAATTCGACGAAATATAACGCATATAATACTATAAAACGCTTTTGTCATAAAACCAAAAACACAAATCCAAGTATCATAAAATGCCGTCCACGATTCTTACAAATGCCCTCTCCCCCCTTTTGAAAGTTTTTGCGGTCAGTCGTATTAGGATTAGCTCTCCCTCTCTCTCGGTGTTCACCACGAGAAAATTCTTGACGCTCTCTGTTATGAATAGGCGGCCAAAAGCAAAAGCGATGAAAAATTGCCGTATTCCCTGATGGCAAAATCAATAGATAAAAGAAAATTCGAAAAACAGCTGTTTGCAAAGTTGTAAACAAATCACAAACCAAGGAGAGCAACTAAAAATAGGACAACAAAGAGAGAAATACAGAGCGCGCGCGAGAGACAGAGAGATGGGAGTCTCTTAAGAGAAATTGGGGAAGAGACAGAGCCAACAAATTGCTTACAGGCCCCGACAACAGTTCATAAGAAAATTTTCGGATTTTCCGTTTTTAGTTTTTCGCAGCTCTTCAACGTTGGCGGTTCAAACGTTTCGGAAAACTAAATCCATCGACTTATCGACACGCACACACACACAGACACACATACACCCATACACTTATACACGTAGTGACAGTGTGTGCCATATGTGTAATCAAGAAAGAAATTGTCGGAACCCCGCAGTTTATATATAGACAATTTTACGCATAGCTCTAACAACAACAATACGAAAAATATACGAAAATAAATTTCGAAAAAATACAAAAGATTGATAGAAAAAAAACGACTTTAATTTGTTTTTGTTTTTATTTTCGTTTAAATAAACTTTATGCAATAATAATAATAATTATCAGTGCGATATATTAATAATATATATATAAATATAATATATACACATACGTATATATTTATTACGCATACGCCGCGTGTGTCTTTGCCTTTTGAGTCTCGTGTGTGTCTGTGTGTTTGTGTGGTGAAAATCAGTCGAACGACTCCGCTGCCGCTGCCACTGCTGTTGTTGGCGTCGCTGTTGGCGTTTTGTGACTCCACCCAAAATTCTATATATTCCCGAAAATTTCGTTTATTTTTTGTGTTGGAGGCAATCTTTCTCTTACTCTACGTGTCTGTTGGATTGCTGGACTGTCGTACTGTTGGATTCCCAGTGTCTTTCTGTGTTTTTTGTGCGTCGATTGTCAAATGGCATATGATTGCCCAAACCAAAATTGTATCCCATTAGTAGAGCGCAAGCAACAGCAACAAAAACAACAAGGAAAATGCTAGAAAAATGTTTGATTCATGCGAAAAGTTGATGACACATTTCGCTGTCATTTTGACCGCATTTGTAGTCTTGTTGTTGCTATTGCCGCCGCCACATGGCAGCGGTACATCCATTCTGGTGGATGCCTCGGCCGCAGATGAAGCGTAAGTATTATCCTTTTTGAAAACAAGTCAATTAAGGGGCGTGTTCACATCATCATCATCATTCTGAACAGTGGCAGGGGCACCAGATCCCCTACAAAAATGCCCTTCCCTTGTTACCTCTCCATCCATCTCCTTCGTCGTTGTTTTAGTTGTATTCGTTGTAGTCATCGTCGTCGTCGTTGTTGTAGTCGTTGTAGTCGTCGCATTGTCGGCGCGTAGCTCGTTAATTTTTCGTACATTTTATGCTAATTTTGTTGGCAGGCCACCATTTTCCCTCATGTTTCAGCTTTCTGTTTTACAAAAAAGAAAAATAAAACCCCCTCTAGGCATAACTCTAGGTCATGGGGCATGTTGGGCTTATATTCACAGGCAATTTACAGAATTGCCATCTTATCAGTCAGCAGTGTAGCAAGCAGCTGTTGGTCTATTTTTGTATACACAAATCGGTTTATATATTTTATATTCATAATGAACAAGGGATTATAAGACATTACGTGACCCAAAAAAAAGATCAAAATTGTTATTAGCTATTTCATGAACTTGAAAAATACCAAACAATTTTGGGGAAGTCAGTCAAGTCACCGATTATGCTGGAACTTAAGATCTATTTGTTTATTTAAATATTTGTGTGAAAGTCCCATTGTTAATTGTCAATATTGTTTTATTCTTTTGGCATGAAGATTGTTTGAAAAACTTTGTAAGAGCAGAATAAAGAATTAATAAATTTATTCAAAGAAATCTTCAAGTTTAATTTAGTTTAAAGGTACCTTAAATACAAATGGACCTTAGTTTTTGAATGATATAAAAGGGTATTATTTTGTTTAACAAAATAATGAAAAACTATTTAGATAGTTTAGGTAAAGTGGACTATTTGAAATAAATGCAGATAAAACATGGCCTAACATTGGCTAATTAGTAAATACTTTTAATATAGAGATAGGTATGTGATATAAATAATATAAATTATTCTTTATATTGGAAATGCTTTGTTAGAACAAATAACTTCAAAAAAATATTGTTTATATAGTTTATACTGTTTACAGCTAACAAATAATGTTAAATTCCAACTATTTAGATTTATGTTTTTAATTCTTTTTTTTTAAATTTTTTGTAAGCAACATTTGTTATTATATATTCTTGCCAATATCATTCTATTAATTTAATCATAGTTAATTAAGTGTGTTTAATGACCTTAAATTACCTTTGGATCTTTCATATGTATATCAAAGTTAATTGTAATTAATGTTATGTCAATCACTATCCAAGTTTATCAATAGTCCAGCTAGGGTCAAATCTTATTTTAGGCGACTTTTCTTACTGTTCTTCCTGTTTACGACTTTATCTGCTATACAGTATTTTTCAAGTCGACTAATTTCTTTTATTGACCTTTTCTTATTTTGCGTGTTTAAACGTTTTTGTCTTTTGTTTCGAAACACACATTTCTTATTTTATTCTCGGGGTGTGTGTGTGCGTCAGTGTATTTACCCCCGAAAGTTCTCTCATTCGTATTTTTTACACTTTTCTACTGCCTAACGCCGTCTCTGAAACGCGATGGGTTTGCTTTTCTTCAGACGGAGGGTTAGTATGTCGGGGTTTGAGAATGAACTTTTCATAAGTCACATAAAAGAATTATTTGTCTGACATGCTGACTGCGGTGAGGGAGGAAGTGGGCCGATGCGGGGGACCCCCAGACAGAATGAGGATCCCGTCCAGGTAGAACCCGAGGCCTATTTACGCTTAATGAATATTTTATTGGACATTTGTAAGGACCACCGTGCTAAAGAGCATGCTGAAATTTGTGCAATTAATTTAAGTAAACACAACCCTAAAAAAAAAAGAGCAAAGGAGAAAGAAAAACAGAATGTTAAGTGAATTTTTTCTGCTTTTTGTATAGGTATAATTTGTATTTTATTTTCTCTTTCTTTTTTTTTGTTGCCCGTGTCCATTTCCATATAAAAGCTAAACAATTTTTGGGTATTTGGGTAAACAGAAAGAAATCTGAACATTAATATAAAATAAATAAGAAAGAAAAAGCTTGGGAATTTTCTAATTTCATTTTTATGATAATATAAAAGCCAAGCCCAGAATGTTGATGATGACCAATGGCCATTAGCCGAAGAGCAAACCAAAAATGTGAGTCAAACAAAATTCATTTAGTTAATTAATTATGAAAGGGACTTGGCGTAATAAGCTAAAAGATTGATATTTATTAAAGGTAATTTAAACGAAAAAATATTAAGGCGAGTTTCATTAAAATTGTTTCGTTAATGTTAGACATTGATCTATGACTTCAATGATTTTTAAGTTTTCCGTGCATGATAATGAGCTTAATGGATAACCAGAATTTCATGAAGGGTGTGCCAAATTCTATTCTCGTATTAACATGACCAAAGTTGATTCTCGGCTCATAGTCTATTAGTGTGAAAAAAGAGATTTGGCAACATTGATATGCCATTTTACTCTATTAATGTATAATACAAAAATTGGCACATAACATTTACTTTTGTCATTCGATTATAATAATCTTAGATCCAAAATGTTTTTTCACCAAGTCACTTGTAGCTTAATCAATTTTGGGCTTAATATACACATTATCGCTATGGACAGAATTTCTGGCTTGGCTGACCTATGACATTTTGCAGCGATGACATTTTTGGCCTCTCAATTACGTATACGCACGGTGTGACAGCTAAACTTAAGCAATAATGTTCGCATGAATTAATGTAAATGATAATGCAAATGGAAATCTCGCACATTTAACATAGTTTAAAACACATAAATTCGCATAAAAACTTATTAAAGATACAAAATTTGAAGTTAAATGCTTTTCGAATTTATAGAAAAGCCATCCTTCTATCTGAATGAAATTTAGTCATGAACTAAATTAAATCAGTTGTCAAAAATAGGTCTTGATTTAATGTTTTTCGTTTAATGTTTCATATTAATTAGTCGCCAAGTATTACTTATGTATTTTATAATTTATTTTTATAAAATTTATTAGGCCATTGTCGAACCGTTTAAGTAATTTTTGCATTGCATTTACACCAAAACAATTAATTCGTTTAAAAATAAAATCATAAATCAATTTATTAAACTTATGACATCAAAAAATGAATCAAATAACTAAAAATAACGACAACTGATTAAATATCAAAAACTACAAATATTTCTGACGCTAACATTAGAATTTTGAACGACAAAAACACCAATTTAAAAATCATCAAAAATAATATCATATTGACAACGAAATATATACATATATTTTTATTTATTTATTTATTTATTTTTTTTTTTTTTGTGAATACTGCGACTTCCTGGGACTTTCATTTGACGTCTATCCTTGAGACTTTAGTCACAAAAACTTTTCGAAATTGAATAAAAAAAAAAGCCCAAACAAAACGTCAGCAAATTTGCCCTGGCTCATAAATTTAGATTAAGTAAAAATCCAATTAGCAAAATACTTCAAAGACGCATAAATAATCAAATATTTATGGAAACAGCCGCAAGGAAAATTATTATATCACGTCCAAAAACGAAATCAAATTAACGCTACAAAATGGCCACAATGTTTTTTTTTATGGTTTTATGGTCCCGGTCATTACAGGAGAAGTGAAAGAAGTCCACTTGAAAATACCCTCCATAAAGTATGTCCAGAAAGAAGGCTTATAAAAGACAAATGCATATTTTTGGAATTTATTTAAAAGAAAATTGGTGAATTATATTAGGGGTATGATTTTAGTATGTTGATAGTATTTTGATTAGTATAAAAGTAGTTAAAGTATGACGTCTGTTTCTTCTCTTTTAAACAGGTATGCCATTACATCAGCTGAGCCTTAAAGCCTTATCACATATCCTTTCTAACAAAGTATATGAAGGGCGAAATATAGCTCTCCGTTTCATTTATTTGTTTTTCCCACTTTGTTTTACCCATTCTAGATATTTTCATGTATTGAATATACCCATTATCAGTTAATAGAATAGCAGGGTAAAAAGTCTAAGCCAATATATCGTGAATGTTAATAGAATATGAACTATCTAGTCAGGGTAATAAAAATGCAATGTGTTGTATTGTAGAATTGTAATATAAACACAATGTAATGGCAAGTAAAAACTTGGCAATGGATAAGAATGCGGGAGACGGACTAAATTTAATTAAACAACTTAAAAACAAAGAGATAAAACGACACAAACAAACAAACACAATTTGACTTTGGGCCAAGCTCTTTTCCTCCCTCTCTTAAGTGTTTGACAGGCCGGTTATATGCAGTCCCACACATATACAATTTTTTTATGTGTGTATGTTTATGTAGACAAGTTTATAAACTGTGTCAAAGGCAACGTCAGTGAAATGAAAATGGCCGAAGTAGTCAACGTTGCCCGCAGCAGCGGCGGTGGCAGCGGCAGCGGCGACATCAAACGCCACAACAAGAGTGTCCCCCGTTTGTCCCTGCTAGGCAATCTGTTGGCATGGTGAGAGAGTAAGAGCGTCTGATTGTAAGAGTGAGCTAGCAAGATGTGTGTGTGTGTGTTTAAATGTGTGTGGCATGCGCAAGTTTATGATAAATATGCTTACATCGAACTATTATATCTCTGTAATAGTACACACATGGCTAAAACGAATCGTCTATACACTTCAATCCAAAAAACCTGTAATAAAACCTTTTAGAAACACAAATTAGTGAAAATGTCTATAACAATAGAACCACAACAAGTATGTGAACTTAAGGAAACTTCTGTCCTTTTTATTTCGCAAGACTACTAAAATCTGTTTTTGCATGAATTAAATGAATCGTTAAAACAAACAATAAGCACACTTATAGTGAGTCTATTGGCCATATGGCTAATAACAAATCAAAAATATTTTTATGGCTTCTTAATAGCAGAATCGTTTCATTCATTTCTTTATATTTTTAAATAATAATTTGGGCTGCTCTCATTTTAATAAAAATATGAAAATTTCATCATAATAATTCAATTTCATGTTTAAGCTTACAATTAGTAAAATTGGATAACTCTGCGTATACGTAATTTTTGTCGAGTATTTTTTGTCTGCAGCTTTTGCCCACAAATTATTAAAGACAGAAGCAAATAAAAAAACTCGTATTTGAATGAAAAAAAATTATTGGTTTTATACTTATTAAAATATATAATACATTTTTTATGATTAAACAAATTTATTTTGCTGACTCTGACACAATTTTATTGACCATTTAAAAGAGAAACTCGCAAAAAAGAGTTTTTTGATACTTTTGTTGAACACGATTGGTATTAATGTAAATCACAGATGGCTTAAATGATCTAAATCAAATAAACTGCGTACCACTGTAATGGTTTGGCATTTATATGATTGTAAATTTGAATAAATGGAAAGTTCAGATGAAAAATAGAAAATGAGATCAACAACAAGAAAACAACTTCAGTTGCAGCTGGCCAATTACTAATGATACATTTTGTTGTTTACCTTCAATCGTGTCGACAATGCACATACAGTGAAAACTCTTCTAAGTGAACCATAAATGTTTTTTTTTTCGTTTTATTTAGAAAAAAAATAAAATAAAGGAAAAAAGTAAATATGGTTGTATGATGTTTTAGGTATTGAATTTAAAAAAAATCAAATTGAAACTAGAAAATGTGCGTTTCAAAAATGCTCAAAAATGGAAGATATTGCTCTTAGAACTTTTACAAAACACTACATTTTGAACTTTAAAAAAAAAATGATAAAATTTTAAGAAAATAAAAAAAAAATATTGCTAAATATTATGTTTTAAGGAATTCTCTTCAACATGTGTACAAAGAATAAGAAACATATATCTATGATAAGTCTTTTTTACCTTAATAATGAAATATGTGTATTTGAATTAACCAAAAATGAATTGACCCTAACTAGCCATGTATATAAAGTTGAAAACAAAAAAAGTTGAATTTGCACCCCATAAGAACTTTATTCTAATGTGCCCTGTTAAACGTTTTGCTCTGATTTCTGTTATCTGACCCAGAAATATCATATAGGTACTCTCTGATCTTAGCTATATAGCTAAACAAATCATTGCTTTAGGGTATATTCATTTTAAGAGAGCAAAATAAATTAAGAGAAAATTCGGAAAATTTTCTTCGGTATGCGCGCGCAGGCACTTGTTGATTGAGGTCTCTCCGAATATGTTTTTGCTGCTCTCACAGTTTTTCCCCATTTTCACCAACAAAAACATACAGAACAAACAGCTGTTTGAGGTAGGAATTGTCGACGCGGCGTCGCCAACGCTAAAAAAAAAAAAGGCAACTTTCTTCAGTGTAAACACCTTCACAGCCCCTCAGTAGCATGTCCCCTAATTAAATTAGCGAGTAAAAAGAATCGGACAGGTGGTTGAATTTGTGACTGAAATTTTGTTTTTTTTTTATTTATTTCGCAGGGTCCGAAAATGGGCAACTACATTTGGTGACGAACTCTTCGAGCTGGCCCAAAAGATCACAAAATCACAGGAAATTCGAGCCAAATATGTGGAAAATAATGCCGTTGTCGAGCTAAAAGATGGTAATAAACTAATCAAATCCATAACGGCTAACGTGGCCAAGATGTTGGTCCGGAAAACAGAAGCCGTACGTTGTATACAACAGAAAGCGGAAGAGGTGCACAAAAGTGTTCAATTCAATTGGTCATGGAAGGCTACAAACGAGGATTTTAGCTTCTACTCCAGTAAATACTCCAGATTTAAAGGAAATAGTACTGAAGAGTGGCCAGAATTGGGAGTGAATCATACGAACATGTATAGGGATATGGATCTAAATCCGGACACGCATTTCTATAATCAGGCTGTTAATACGAACTATAGTTCGGTACACGTACCATCGAACGTCTGGGATCGTGCGCCAAAGGTGATGAAGACCATCGATTGGTCAGAGAAATTGGATGAGGTTTTTAGACAAAATTACCAATCTGATCCGGCATTATCTTGGCAATATTTTGGTTCCGATACTGGTATTCTGCGACATTATCCGGCCTCTCAATGGATTGATATGAGGGTAAATCCCCAAGATGCTGATACATATGATTGTCGCAAAAGATCCTGGTATATAGAAACGGCAACATGTTCAAAGGATATTGTTATACTGCTGGATCATTCGGGTTCTATGACTGGATTTCGTCATCATGTGGCAAAATTTACCATACGCAGCATCTTGGATACTTTCTCCAATAATGATTTCTTTACCATTTTTCGTTATTCCGCCGATGTGGATGATATTATTCCATGCTTTAGTAACGCCTTGGTTCAGGCCACTCCTGAGAACATCGAGGTTTTCAATGATGCCATTGCCAAATTGCCAGATCCAGAAGGTTATGCTAATTTAACGTTAGCCTATGAGAAGGCTTTCCAATTGCTAACCACCTACTATGTGAATCGTGGCTGTAATGGTACCTGCAATCAGGCAATTATGTTGGTCACCGATGGCGTAGCTGGTAATACCACCGAAGTTTTCCAGAAATATAATTGGGGCAATGGGGAAAACGGTACTAGCAACATGGATGTACGAATTTTCACATATCTGTTGGGCAAGGAGGTGACCAAAGTGCGTGAAATTCAATGGATGGCTTGCCTAAATCGTGGCTACTATTCCCATGTCCAGACACTAGACGAAGTGCACGAAGAGGTACTGAAATATGTGGACGTTATAGCAACTCCATTGGTCTTGCAAAAGAAGGAACATCCGCCCACTTGGACCCATGCATTTACCGATAAAACGGTAAGTTGAAGGTGAATTGTAGGCGAAGAATTAACTTTACCCTGTCAATTTCTTGCAGTATGATCCAAAATCCTCATCAGAACGTCGACCACGTCTCATGATAGCCGTGGGTGTGCCTGCTTTTAATAATTTCGATAGCATTGAGAACGGCACGAGTGGATATCTTGAGGATGAGAATGCTACGTCGGATGGAGACAATATGGCAGATACTAGAGCTCGTCTCTTGGGTGTTGCTGGCACCGATATACCAGTTGAAGATGTAGATAAACTAACCTTACCATATAAGGTAAGTACACCAAATGCAGTTCTCCAACGTGAGCTTATATCTATTAACTACTTGCAGTTGGGTGTCAATGGCTACTCTTTTGTCGTGTCTAACAATGGCTATGTTTTACTCCATCCTGATCTGAGACCCATTGGTGTAAGAGAACAAATCAAAATGATAACACTTTACCTAATTAATGTGAATGAATCTTTTTTGCAGAATAATGGCAAAATGAACCCCAATTATAATAGTATAGATTTTACTGAAGTTGAACATCTTTTCGAGGATACTGCTCCGAGAGAACCGGGACAATCTATACTCAATATACGCAATGCTCTGGTGCGCCATGAAGCCATGAATTTTAAGGATGTTTCCGTTAAATTTCATTATGATAAGATGCGTCGTGTGTCAGAGGAAAAGCAAGACTATTTTCTGGCTCCATTACCAAAGACCCCGTTTACATTGGGCATTGCCATGCCTAGTGAGTATGGAAAAACTTGGATTAAAGTGGCCGACATAGTTACCAAACAAATGCACAATAAAGTCGATATAAGAGATTTCTTTCTTGGTGACAATTGGAAAATCCATCCAGAGTGGTAAGTAATCTATTGACAAATATCTTTCTTTATACTTAAATCTATTTCCGTGTCACTTTTAGGGTCTATTGCAAGTATCATTATCTAGAGGGTCATGAGTTTGATACCCCTGAGGCGGAATTGCGTGAATTCCTTGATAAAATGGTGAAAAGAGATTGGAAATGGTCCGAACAGTATGCCGAAGATGAATCCGATTGGGACTCAAAAGAAGATTGTATGCTACCAAAAGTCATATTAGATTATTTTCATTATTGATTTTTTGTGTTTTTCCTAGTGAATTGTGGACGCAAAACGTTAGGAGATGATGCCTACTATTGCAACAAAGAGTTGGTTAATTTACTTATCCTCGATGCCAAGGTAACCAATTCCAGTTATGGTGAATGGAAATTCGAAAACGAACAGGAACATCGATTATTTGAAAGTTTTGGCGCCCATTTACGTTTCGTTGCCACCATGAGTGGCTTGACACGTTGGCAATTCATTTACGGTGAGGTAGAAGTGGATACAGATCGTGAGTTTGGGGATTATCATACAACGGCTATCGATGAGACGTGGTATAAGAGTGCGATATTGCAACATCATGCCGATCGTACCGAAAGTTTTGTATACTCGGTAAAACATTATAATGATCCTTTGGAGGAAAGTGATCTCAAAGTGACGGCATCACATGCAATATTCCATCGCGAAGATACCAAAGAAGCACCAGGCAATGTAGTTGGCTTTCAGTTCTCCCATGCAAAGATGTGGGAACGTTTCTTCAATATCACCGCCCAGGATCATGTAAGTTATGGCAACTAAAGAAATACAATTTGTTAAGTAATTCATATTTTCTTTTTATTTTAGTGTAATAAATGCATGCCCATCTGTACCGATGACGATGTGGATTGTGTGGTGATTGATAATAACGCCTATATCGTAATTGGTCAAAATATAAATACTACGGGCAAGTTCTTTGGTGAAATCCATGGTGATGTTATGACAGTGATGGTGGAGAAGGAAATCTTCCAAAGCATTGATGTCTATGACTACCAACAACAGTGTAAAGAAGAACCCACTGTTCAGGCCAGTGGACACAATTTATTGCATGTAAGTCCATGTAAAATATATCAAAGAGTTAGAAAGATCTCAAATGTCGGCTCTATATTATATAGCCCATACGCCTTTTAAGTCTTGGCTGGAAATGGTTAATTGCTGAGCTCTTTTGGCAATATCAGAGAATACAATGGTGGGTGGATGGTGCACCATGTAAGTAACAATAAATAACTTATATGATTTAGCTTATCAGCTAATCTGATCTTCTCACACTCACAGTTATGGAGTACACTGATGAGATTGAAGATGAGTATGTGGCCGTCGGCGATAGCAATGCCGGTTCGGCTGGCAAACCCAAAGAGGATAGCGATGATGATGATGCCTTATTCCAAGAACCCGAACCAGAACCCACATATAAGCCCTGCGATATGCGCTCCACACTCTATGCCCTCCAGCCAGCCAAACTATTGGCTTTCAATGACTACATAGAAGCGCCATCGACTCGACCGTTTTTGGTTAAGAAAATTCCCAATTCCAATCTCTTGCTGGTGGTAGTCAATGTTCTAATGCCAACGCGTAACATTCGCTTAACAACCGAACCTCAACGAATACTCGAATATAGTCAGGAATTCCCATGCTATAAATTAAATATGAGTTTCTATGAAAGGCGACGGCTTGAAGATTGCTATACCAAGCACAAGGATGTAAGTACAAATTAACTATAAAGAAATAAATTCTTTTATTTTGATTAAAGTTATCGATAACGAATATCATAAGAAAAGCTAAATATGGTTAAAAATTTTTTCAAAAATTATAAATTTTGAAAGGAATATTATAGTTATAGTAAAATACAGTTTTCTTTCTTGCACTCCTTTCACCAAATAATTAAATGTAGGAGTATATATCTTTCCCGACATCTTTAAATCATTTGATTTGATTCATCTTAAATCCAAGTTCTCATTGTAATTCAGTTTTAAGTTTGTAAGAGTCTATATCTACTTTAAATTTTAGAAAATGTTTATTAACTCCATCCTAAGTAGAAGTTTTGGCAACAAATCATATACAGGCAGCTTTGATTTAATGTTTTCTTTATTGCAAACAAACTTAACTTTAAAGTAACTGATATAAATATACATATGTATATGTCGGAGAATTTAGAGTGCCTAAGAGTAGGCTAATGTTTTGTTAAGGTTTAATATGTGATTTGACAGGTGTGTCACCTGTAACTATGGCATGTCCAACACTGCCCTTTGCAGGTTGACAATTGGTATGTTGAGATTGCAGGATGACTCGGCAGATTTGAGATGTTGCCTTTGCAGAAGCATTGTTGCTAGATATATGTTGATAAGCCTGGCAGCGTGACAACATTGGAAATGTTGTCGAATGAGGTTTGGTGTTAAGTCATTGGAGTCGGCATAGTCAGTCGAAAAATCAGATGTGCCGGAATAACACCTAAACTCGCTGCGCTAACAGTGAACAGTAGAAAGTATTCAAAGTAAAGAAAATGGAAAATACTAAGAACAATAATGGGTATTCGACATATATATACATAAGTATGTATATTTTGTATAAATAGAAAATGGGTTAAGCAAACTAATTAGGTGAAAACTAAAATAATATTCACCAACAAATTGATGTCTACATAGAAGGCCAAACAATAATATTTCAAACATACGAATTCGAAAACTATTTTAATTTCACTCAAAAGCATATTTGAAATAGTTTCGGGAATCGCTGTCGATTAAGGCTTGAAAACGATTCAAAAAATGGAAAAGTCTTTTGAATAGAAAAAAAGATTCATATACATATAAGTCATTTATGCTAAACGTCTTGCAATTCAATACTATTATTTCTTATTTTTATAATAAAGATTCAAAAATAGTATTTTTTATTAGTTAAACCTTTATCCACATTATAAAAATTTAACTTTTTTTAATATATATTTACATATATGGATGTAAATCGTTATATTTGTTTTCTCTCTCTAGGAGGAATTGTACACCTATTGCGGCAATGCGTCGAGGCTGAGTCTATCGCTTTACCTGATGCCGTTGACCATAATTTTGATGTTTTACTTAACGCGCTGCTTTATGCGTTAGAACTATGTATACAAAACCCCGATAGAAATACCTTATATATATATATATACGAATCTGTTTTTTGTTAATTTCTTTTAAGTTTTACACTTTAAAAACAATAATGAAAACTAGTGAAATGTTTAAGAACCAACACAACAAAACAAAAAATAGCACAATTTTGATTATTTATGTGAAAAGCAAAAGAAGTGCAAAATAAGAATTGCAGACAACCTTTAGACTTGTATCAACATACGCCAAATGTTAGGAGATAACGATTTTTCTTATTTTCGTGTTTTCTCAACAAAATCAAGTTATACATAAATACATTAAAACAAACCCATGTTTCATAGAAATTTTAATAATGGTACAATCCAATGCCAAATATTAAAGCAGAAGAATATAACAAACAAACAAAAAGGTGTGTAAGATGTGAATGAACATAATTTTAATGACAATTATTTTTGTAATTTTATAAAACATAAAAACAAACTTCATTTTTTTTACATATACATATATATATATATAAATGGAGACGAAAAAAAAAAAATAAACAAAAAAAATAAGAAGATATACAACAAATTCTTACACACACAAATCTACATAGTTAACGCTGGCAAAAAAAAGTCCTTCCTTCCTTTTGTAGCCCAATTTCTAGCAATATTCATTAGCTTTTTCGGTGTATACAATCTATGAGTAAATCAAGGAATATGTAACTATAAACAAATGGATTTTTAACCTACATATACACAAAATGTTTACTTAATATAAAATGTTTGTACTTGATTTCCATTCACAAAAAATTCTTATTTTAAAGCGCACAATTACACACACACTCAAAAAAAAAAATAGGACCACCTCTGAGAGAGTATCTAATACTATTTCTAACAAAAACTTAGCAAGAACAAAGAAAGGACAAGCAAAAATTTTAAAATCTTACTTTAATTAAATAATATTTTTGTCTTTGGTTTTTATCTCTTTACACTTAGCAACATTTACACACATAAAAAAAACGAACAACAAACTGGAAGTTAACTTCGAATACCTCGAAGTTGATATGCCCTTGCAATGATATGTAAAAAGTTTAGCCCAAATTTTATACAATTCTTTTAAAATTGTTCTAAACAAATGGAACTTAGAATTTCTTAATCAAATTACCCTGAAATAATCATTGAAAGAAAGTTGAAAAGTCAAGTTAATCCTTACTAATTTAAAATCTGAGAATGTCTAGTGACAAAATTTATAAAACATTTCAATTATTCATCTAAACGTTGCAAGAGCATAAACAAAAACTTTATAAAATAACAAACCTAATTGCCTTTGTATCGTATTTTTCGGAATGTGGAAACATTTTATGAACTTTATGAATTTATAAATAAAAATTTTTGAATTAAGATTCTTTTCAATGAAATCAAAACAAAAAAAAAAAAAAAAACCAAATAAAAAAAAACAATACCAAATAAAAAATTTTGAATGAATATGAAACAGTTAACTATTAAATGTAATTAAAAACAAAACAAAGCAAAAAATAAACAATATTACTAATAATATTTATTTTTTGGAGTGTTTAAACGTTGTTAAATTTAAGAAAAAGTTTAAATCTAAATGTCGTATACAAGGTTTAAGTATCCAAAACAAAGAAACTTTCATATAATTTCATATTTAACAATTTCTCAAAAATAAATGTCAACAAAATCTTTTCCCTGTATACACATTATAAGCAAAATGTCCACTAACTAAAACTTTAAACAGAAAACAAAAAATTTACAAGAAAAAAAAAACCAAACAAAATTAGTAAGAAATTAAAATATTTTAAAATTTCCTTAGCAAAATAATTATAAAAACAAAACAACAAAAAAATGCATTAGATCCAATTCATATGCAAAAAAAATTTCAATGTTTAAAACAAAAAACGGTTTAAAACTGATCAAATATTGTACACAAAAAAAAAAAAAAAAGAAATCATGCAAAGTTTTAAGCAAATTTGCAACTAATAAGGAAAATAAAAAAGACCAATAAATGTTTAACAATTTTGTGCGTAAAGGACTTCAATTTTTAATTCATTTCACAAACATTATCGGAATAATTTTTATACATTTCAATGATTAATTCTTAAACTAAAAAAGTTTATTTCTGAACCAATACTGCGATGTATTTTCTGGGGTAAGCAAAAAAAAAAATGTGTTCAACTTATGGACGGATCACTCGGATAAGACATAGAGGATCGATTTTCAAACATCATGCCAAAGTAACTAAACAAAATGATCCATCTTATGTATATATAATTTCGATATTTTAGCAAACAGAATTTTCAAATTTATTACAGCTTGTGTTTTTTTCGGGAAAAGAATCATCATAACATTTTTCTTATGCGCTGCACATGTGAAGATTTAACTTTAAATCTATAAAAAAAAAAACACGTTGAGTTTATTCAAAAGTAGCAGATTAAAAATCTTCATTAAAATTAAAGCTCATTGGAAATGCATTTAAGTAAATTAAGTATTTAACCATCACTGGCAGTGGCTACTACTGACTTAAAGTAATCACTATCCAACTGTTTGATATCGTGGGCAAACTGTGTAACCAACTGTGTTAGATCCTCTTCATTAATCTCTGTATTATTTCCAGCGGTTGACAACTGTTCAATAGCCTTTTGGATTTTATCCAGCAGGTCCTTGTCTGCTTTGGTCTGTTTCTCAGCATGCTCATCCTCGAATTCATGGTAAACTTCTTGAGCGTTTTGTACAACATGTTCGGGAAAGTTGGCAAGACGTGCCACTTGGATACCAAACGATTTCTCCATGCAACCAGGTTTTACCTGATAGAGAAGCGTAAAATTTGTTGTATCTGCCACAGCGGCCATGTGACAATTTTTTACAGTGGACAGATTATCAGCCAATTTGGTTATCTCATGGAAATGTGTGGCAAAGAGAGTAAAACATTTTGTTTCCTTAGCCAAATGTTCGGCAATTGACCAAGCAATGCCGCAGCCTTCATAAGTGGAAGTACCCCGTCCCAGTTCATCAATGATAACAAGAGATTTGTCCGTGGCGGTCTAAAAAGCGACGGCAAAGTTTAGCTTAGACGAATATTCTTTTAATAAGGAAATCTCATATAGAATACTCACCCTAATAATGCCTGAAGTTTCAATCATTTCTACCATAAAGGTACTTAAACCTTTGATAATATTATCACTGGCTCCCACGCGTCCAAGTATAGAGTCAACCATGCTAATGATGGCCCTTGAACAGGGCACAAAAGCGCCCACATGAGCCATTAAGACAGCTGTGCCCACAGAGCGAATATATGTACTTTTGCCACCCATATTTGGGCCAGTTATGATGAACATGTTACAGACATCTAAAAAGAGAGTTGTGAATTACAATTTATACCAGACTCATCTTAATAAATGTCATACCCTTCTCAAAATCCACGCTATTGGCTATGAAACTGACGTGTTCTTGCAATTCCAGGCAAGGATGACGAACATCTTCTAAAACCAAACGACCGGAGCCCTCCTCCAACATTTGCGGACGTATATAGGGTGTGGGAGCACTTCGGGCTGCTGCAGCAAAGCTAACCAAACAATCCAGTTGCGCCAACTCGTTGTTCAGAGAGGTCAATGGGGCGGCATAACCGACAGCAACTTGTATAATCTCCTCCACAATCGATTGCTGTTGCTCTTCATAGCGACTGCGACAGCTGGCGAATTCATCTGCATAACTTTGCAACTTGTCGGATGTGAAACGTACGCCACCCTTGATGACATCAACAATGCGATAGTTTTTATTTTTCCTCAATATGGAATCATCCTTCAGGGTAATGCGAAAATGATAACCCAATTTTGCCACATTCTCTAGTTTAGCTTGCTGTTTGCCATCCAAATCCAATTCTTCATTGCATTTACTCTGAAGACGTTCCATTTTGGAATACAATTCGGACATGGTCTCTTGGAGTTCCAGGAGGCGACTATCGAATGAAGCTTTGACCAGATATTCACTTCTTTCGATGCCTTCAAAGTCGACAACTTGTTCAACCATTTGTTTTAAACCGGTTAGATCTTCAAGGAACGATTTAAAAGGATCACATAACACACTCTGTACAGTGGCGTGTTCGAGTTCCAACAGAGCTTTAAGTATCTTGGGCGTACGCAAGATAACCTGGTAAATTCGAAACAGATCCTGCAATGTGGCCTTGCGACGCATTAACTTCTTGGTGAGCATAAGTATATCGGGAATCCTTTTCAGATAATCCAAACTAAGCAAATCCAAAGTATCCGGAGACTCCAACAGACATTGGACTATGTTATGACGATCATTAAGCAAGCTAAGGCTTCTTAAAGGTTGCTTCACCCACTGAGCCATCAAACGATGTCCCTGCGGAGTCCGACAGTGATCTAGAACACCCAGAATACTCTGCCAACGATATGAGGGTTGTGATGGATGAGTGCCCGGTTTGGGCATTATATTAAGGGCAGCCACAGCAGCTGAATCCAAGTGGACAAACCTGTAAGAGAAAGTGATTAAAAAGTGATTTTCTTTACATAAATTCCCGCATACCGCTGCAGATCCAATTGTTTTAGCTCATAGTGACCTAAATTTCCGGCATCATTGACCAAATCCAAATATTTGATAGCAACTCGTAGTGCCTCGGATGCCAGCAGCATTTGCAATTCTTTAAGTCCATTGGCCTCTTCTTGCTGGCCCTTTGCAAATCTTAACAAACGATTTAGATCCTGCAGCAGATCATCATTGTTACTCTTCTTCGGAACTGTGACCATCACCCCGTTCCGCTCCAGCACAGTCTTCACTGAAGCATATTCCCCCTCTAGTTGGGGCAATAGACATTCTTTGGGCCCCAACAGTACAATGGTGGCCTCGAGTTCCGTAAAGAAATCATCATCCAGGAATTCTAATAACTGAAAAAGGCAATCATTTTGCTCCACAGCAGCCACACCAACACGACGTTGTTGTCCCGCCTCCAATTTGACTTGCAGCGAGATGATGCTATTGCCCACCAAAACTTCCTTATTGGCAAACAAAATATCCTCGAATTGAAGCAGATTACCAGGCGATCCTCTATACTCCAATTGCCACTCTGTGCGCTTTACATAGACCTCCACACGAAGATTCCTAACCAATAGCAGCTCACGCACAGCCAGTTCAAAGTTTCCCTTGGACATGGCCACGAATTGCAGGCTTTCCTTTTTATCATCGGGCAGAAAAGGATGTACATAGGCTGTGGATTTATATACAATCTTGGCCACCAGTTCCGTATCATCGCTGCCATGAACAGTGTAACAATCGGTTTGGTCAAAAAAAACGCACAGTAGTCGAGGGTTTCTTTTCGGAAAGAAAAAGGAAATTTCTAAAGTCGATGATGTTTTTTTTTTATGTTTTAATTACCTCTCCCAATTTGGCATGAAATTTAATGAAATTTCGACGAGCATTTGTATCCATATGAAGAACCGGCTCTTGCCGGCTAACAGTTACTTTACCTTCCATTACGTATAATTAAATTCGAATTGTTTTAACAAATAGCAACACTTTGGCGCCTATTCTAGGACAAAAGACGCGAAAATCAGCTGTTCAGTGTGACCATGGGTTTTTATTCAATTATCACTGCAACTGTGACTGGAGATAAAATATTTATGGAAAATCACTGTCATTTGCTACAAGAAGTTGCAATTTTTATTTTTTTGTTAGTTGTAACCCATACTTAGTAAAAAGTTAATTTACATGTTTAATTAGGGGAAAATAATTTTTAACTATTTAAATTCGAAAAAGAAAAAGAAATATAAACTCCAACTATTTGAGATAATTAAGTCCAGTTATTTAAGTCCCACTGTGACTCGTGAATTTGAAAATTAATGCGACAAGGTCTTTGTTTAAAATATCGCACATCTCTAAGATAGTATGCAAATTAATAAATAAATGAATATTTAATTAAAAAAAACAAAAAGCAAAAAAGAGAAGATGCAGTGACGAAACATAAAAATTTTGCAACGTTAACAAATCCGAAGTTTACACAAATAAGCAAATTTGATGATGCAAATCAAAAGACTTGTCTGCAAATCCTGCACAACGAGTTCCTTCCTCATAGCTGCAGTATGGACACTAGCGCTGTTGGTTTACATGAATATGCTAAGGAGTTCCATCTACCAGGCAGGTTGGCAAATCTCGAGCAATGCGAATGCCACACCCAAGGCGGAATTGAGTTATCAGGCTCGGGTGACCAGTGGATGTACGAATACCGCCGCTGCAAATGCCTCTAAAGAATCGGTCTCTGGGTCAACGAATCCTGTCGAGCAGTTACAGTTATTGGGCGTGGTGCGCAACAAGCAGGACAAGTATATACGAGATATAGGCTATAAGCATCATGCCTTCAATGCTTTGGTCTCCAATAATATTGGATTATATCGTGATATACCCGATACCAGGCATAAAGTATGCAATCGCAGCGATACTCTCGAGTCGGAGCAACTGCCTCAGGCATCGGTTGTCATGTGCTTTTACAACGAGCACAAAATGACTCTGATGCGTTCCATTAAGACGGTGCTGGAGCGGACACCGGAATATCTGCTTAAAGAGATCATTCTGGTGGATGACAATAGTGATCTGCCAGAGCTGGAATTCCATTTACTGGCCGATTTGCATAATCGCCTTAAGTATGACAATTTACGCTACATACGAAACGAGAAGCGGGAGGGACTAATTAGATCTCGTGTGATTGGAGCCCGCGAAGCTTTGGGCGATGTTTTAGTATTCCTCGACTCGCACATTGAAGTGAATCGCCAGTGGGTGGAGCCATTGCTTAGACTGATCAAAGCAGAGAATAGTACGCTGGCTGTGCCAGTGATTGATCTCATCAATGCTGATACCTTTGAGTATACGCCAAGTCCATTGGTACGCGGCGGTTTCAATTGGGGCCTTCATTTCCGTTGGGAAAATCTGCCAGAAGGTACTCTCAAGCAGCCGGAGGACTTTCGTGGGCCCTTTCGTTCGCCCACCATGGCTGGTGGACTATTTGCCGTCAATCGTCTGTATTTTCAGCATATTGGGGAATATGATATGGCCATGGATATATGGGGTGGAGAGAATATTGAGATTTCGTTTCGTGTGTGGCAATGCGGGGGCTCCATTAAAATCGTTCCCTGCTCCAGAGTGGGTCACATATTTCGCAAACGTCGGCCGTACACCTCACCAGATGGCGCCAATACCATGTTAAAGAACTCCCTACGTCTGGCTCATGTGTGGATGGATCGATTTAAGGACTATTATATTAAACATGAAAAAGTATCCAAGGACTTTGATTACGGTGACATCTCAGAGCGTGTAAAACTTCGTGAAAAACTTCAGTGTCATGACTTTGGTTGGTATTTAAAGAACATTTATCCAGAGCTTCCGATACCCGGTGAGGAGCCCAAGAAAACCGCCGCTGCTGCTCCCATCTATCAGCCTTGGCATTCCAGGAAACGCAATTATATTGATTCCTATCAACTTCGTTTATCGGGCACAGAACTCTGTGCCTCAGTGGTGGCCCCCAAAGTCAAGGGTTTTTGGAAAAAGGGCAGCGGTCTGCAATTGCAACCATGTCGCAATTCACCGAATCAACTCTGGTATGAGACAGAGAAATCGGAAATTATTCTCGATAAGCTACTCTGTCTGGAGGCAGCGGGCGATGCCCAGGTGGTCATTAATAAATGCCATGAAATGCTCGGAGATCAGCAATGGCGTCACACCAGAAATTCCAATAGCCCCGTCTACAATATGGCCAAAGGCACATGCCTTAGGGCAGCTGCTCCAGCTGCGGGTGCTCTTCTCAGCCTCGATTTGTGCACAAAGGCAACTGATTCGTGTACTGCCTGGGATATTGTTCAGCTCAAAAAGGCTGCAAAGTCATTGTAGGCTGCTCTCTATATGCCCGGAATCGTTTGGATATCGAAGTGCTATGCAATATATTAGACTGATAACTATTTAAGTGAAATTTTTTACAATTTATATAGACGAACAAAATGTGTAATAACCAAATCGAACAAAAAGCCTATATTATATACTAAAGCAAAAAGTTGTATTATTTTAGTTTGATTTGAAAGTTATACGATATTATTGTTGTAAACGATTAAGTTTCGATTGTCATTGTAGAGATCTTTATGAACTCAGAAATTATATTCATATATCAGGGATTTCCGATTTATTCTCGTTTCCAAATCGTTTTTACATTCAAATTTCTGTAAAAGGCAAACGATTTGAAGAAATTTATTTAGAGCAGACATCAAATTCGCTTCCACAAAATTTATTCGGAATCAAAAAGAAATATTAGCCATAAATAATAAACACATTTTTTTTACTCAAATCATTCCATTTACATCGATCTTTGGCTTTATCATAGGGATTTCAAAAAGTTTATCTTACTCAAAAATATATTCCAAATAGAAATCTAATTGTAAGATTATTTTGTACTCCCTATGAAAATGACAAAATATAACTTTAAGAAACTAAATATTTTGTGTTTTTTTTTTTTTTTGTAAGAGAATTAATAAATTTTTCAATTTTGTTTATCATTAATTAAAGAGTTATTTTCATTATCCTGTATTTGTTTAGGCATACGGAACTCGTTTGGTAATCTCGAATCAAGTTTTACGATCTTTTCTTCCCAGTTTCTTATTGAACCTTTAATAATTAAATTAGATCTAGCAAAGGAAATAAGAATCAATTTAATCGGAGAGATTATTAAGCCTTCTTCTTTAAGAAAGAGAGTTTGCTATAGCTGAAGATTAAAGTCCTGGATACATTTCTGCACACTCTTGGTGCCATTGGTTGACATGGCACGATGCCAATATAAACACCAGAAGTCGATTTGATAAATCTTATAAATAACAAAACTTTGGTTTACCGATTTCTCTACGAAGATATTTATCACACCTACAAAATATTCCGTTTCAAAATTGATATTCAACAAATATACAATTGGAATTCCTATCATAATATTCGCAAAGGTGTTCTATAGATCAAAAAGGATTCAGTTAGTTGAGGCTAACAATTTGAAATTATACAAATAGTATTATCATCTTATTATCATTATTATTTTTCATTTATTCTACACTGAATACGTTTTTTGTAATGTTTCATGTATTTTGTTCATTTTCCAACTACAGACACACAGAAAACACATCTAACAAAAGAAATACAAATATTCATACATTCATGCACAGGTATGTATATACAGATTAAAAACTAACAAAAGATATAAACAGATGATTCGATAAAATGTCCTAATCTGTGTAATTACGTTTTTAGGTTCAATTTGCAAACAAAATTTCAAGTTTCAACAATTTGAATTTATTTACTTTACGTAGATTTTTCTACTAACATTATCTTAAGTTTTCTTTTTGATATTACAAATTGTTTATTTTATATATATGTATATAGGTTTGTATATATATATATATATTTAGATATATTTTGGTTGCCACTTAATCGAATCATATATCAACTACATAGATTTCTTGGATTTGTTATTTGTTGGGATAGGAAAACCTTTTATGATTAAATAATAATAAAAATATATTGTAATAAAAAACATAATGCTAAGGTTTTTATATTTTATAATGGATTTAACAAGAGCACTGATCCCTATTCGGGCTAGCCTCATTAGTGAGTGAAGTTCGCGATGGTTGCGATGGTCGATGTTGTACACCCGATTCGGAGGCATTTAGATCCAGGCGACCCTCTTGAATATTCTGATAGATTTTACGAGCAGTTTCCAGGAAAGCTTCCTCCACATTTTGGCCACTAAAACACACACACATACAGAGAACTTGTAAAAAGCCGTTGTTAATGGAGAATTCTTGAGATATCACTTACGTCATGGCACTTGCTTCGAGAAACATGAGACCATTCTCATCGGCAAACTCTTTAGCCTCCTCATAGGTTACCTCACGTGTGCTCTCCAAGTCGGATTTGTTACCGATGAGAAAGATCACAGTGCTTGGATTTGTGAGATTGCGTGTATCAGTGAGCCAGCTGCTCAAATGGTTATATGTAGATCTGTCAAAGAATATATCTATTTAGTTTTTAATCAAAGATTCTTAATCAACACTTACCGCCTGGTTATGTCATAGACCATCAGGGCACCGGCTGCTCCTCTGTAATATGATCTGGTTACAGCACGGAATCTCTCTTGACCCGCTGTATCCCAAATTTGTAGTTTTATCTTCTTATCGTCCACCTCAATGATGCGTGTACCAAATTCCACACCAATCGTATGAGGACAATTGGCCATGACTGTGTAGAGTAATGAAAAAGGAGAGAATGAAGTTAAAACTTAAAACAAACTTTTGTTTCTTTAAATATTTTTTGTAATGAACTAAATTTGTTAAAATCGTTTAAATATTGCGGATGTCCAAATATTAAAAAATTAGTTGCTTGAGGCGAAGTTTTGACTTGGTCCAAGCATTTAATAATTCAATTTTGTTTCATGATCTTTTGTGGTTTTTATGATTGTTGTTAACCATCGGTCATATTACCTCTTCTGCGGTTAAGAGCTCAATTATTTTGATCAGTAAGAAATTCTATGCCCTATATCGAACCCCATATTATAAAATCTCGGCTTAACTTTGCAACAAAACACTAAAAGTAATACTAAATTTTCCGTGAAAAACAATCAATATTACATTTTAGTCTTTCTTTTTTTAAGACATTGGAGCGATCGCTTACACAACTTTTGAAAGCAAACTAAAATTTTATTTGTTGAATAATTCAAACGAAAATTACTTTGACTCACATTTACCACAAATCATTTTTAGTAGAATTTTGAGAGTCCTTATCAATAGTTACAAAATTTAAAAGCCTCCGAAGTTTATCTTGAGATAAATGTTAGAAATGAGAGATCTCTAATAGGACTTTAAATTGGCAGGGATTTAGAAAACATAACTAATAAATGGAGAACTCTAAACATTAAATAAGAAATATCAAGCTGAGATTTATGATTTCTTTGAAATTTGCCCTGCGCTTTTTCTGAAAAGTATTCCCCAGGGTAATTTACGCTACTTTTTTCACTGCAGTTTTGTATAATTATTAGTTTTTACATTGGTATTTAAGCTAAGAATAAAATAATAAAGGGATATCTTAATAGATCTAAACGACAAATTAAGGAAGAGAAGCTCTACGGCAAGAAAACTGTAAAGAAGGTCAATGTTTTAGCTTATAAAACGTAAAAAAGTGTATGATACATACAAACTCAAATTCGCTTTTAATTATTTTTTGCACACGAACTTTCTTTAACTCTATTTCTAGCCAAAAATATCACTTTATATAATGAACCAGAGGGCTGGGGCTAACTTCGACCGCGTCACAGTTAGTATACCCCTGCAACTTTGTTGGTAACTCTTTCCTTACCCATAGCCATCAAAGTGAAAAAACGTTTTCTGTAAAAAGGCTAATGTTTTCGAAAGAACGGCCTACAATCTTAGCATAGGAAATAACGAAGTTACTGATTAAAGTCACTGTTTTCCACCGATCGTTCCTATGACAGCTATATAATATAGTCACCCGATCTTGATGAAATTTAGCATAATGTGCATAGCTGTAATAAATTCACCAATACATATTATTCACGACAATATATCAGAAAATAACTAAGTTATTGCGAAAAGTCACTGTTCGTGACATTGCCATTTGTATGAGAGCTATATGATATAGTGGTCCGATCCGGCTTAATCCGAGATATACAACCTGTTCACTATATACCAGCCTACATGCAAAAGTTTAGCTCTGTAGCTCTTACGGTCTAAGAGGCGATCGCGTCGATCCAGACGGACGGACGGATGGACGTGGCTATTCGAACTTGTCGTGCTGATCAAGAATATACATATATACTTTATATGGTCGGAGATGCTTCCTTCTATGCGTTGCACAATTCTGACAAAAATTAATATACAAGATTTTTGTTTTTTTTTTTTCGTGGTTGATCTCTTCGCGGAAATTTCATTACAATAAGCGACTGACTAAGTGCATGTACGAGAACAGTGGGTTAAGGTTTTGACTATGATTCTCATTTTTAGCAAAAATCATTTTAAAATTTGCCTTCTCCCGAATTCACCCAATTTGAAGGGTCAACGTTTTGGCATGGTCGATACAGTCATAATACTTACATTTCTTTTCGGTGAATTGATGTAGAAGGCAGGATTTACCTACACCCATATCTCCAATGATAATATATTTGAAGATATAGTTGTAATTATATGGAGCAGCAGTCATATTGGGACCTAAAAGATAAAAACAAAAACATCAAGTATAAGTGATCAAATTGTTAAACATTTGTGTTATGATGTTGGCCTACATTTCTCAATTAAATAGTCAATACGTTCATGCAATTTATTAACCACACTACGCATTTTATTCATTTTGACATCCATTTTCGAGGGTTTTCCGAAAGAAAATGCCTTAGTTTGAATTTGTTGAATACATTTCACGGGCAAAAATGGTGAGTGTTGGGTCGTCTCCCTTTTCAGTTTCTTATCGCCACAAACTGTGGCGTTGCATTAATTCGTTCCAACTTCTATACGGCATATATTTCATTAAAGTTGTGAGCTGACTGGGTTTGCCCCCGATATACAAATACATATACTTATATAAAAATAGATATGTGTGTATATTTGTACAGCCGCCAACTAAGTTTCATGTTATTTACTGAACTCATTTCATAAGGTTTTGAGGTTCGAGCCCTGAGGGGGAGTCAGGCAAGTCACTTGACTGCCAGTTGCCGACCAGTTAGGGTCCAAAATGCGTGGCAAGAGAAGAAAGCCCTTTGAAATTTTGCCGCAAAAAAACATCTTTTGAGTGCGATCAATTTCAAGGACAACAAAAATGATTTTTGATCGTGGGAAAGTAACAAAAAATAAATTTTATATTTATATTTGTTATGTTATGTGCGCTACAATCAAAAAGTTGTTTTTGCGTGGAGTTTGAAAGAAATAAAAAAATAAATCAGTGTTTTTTATTCCAAACAGGTTTTCTTGTTTAATCTTTGATGACGGCTCTATAATTCATTTACGTTAACCTAATGCATTGCACGAAAGATATCTAATGGTAGTGAGGTCTTATTCTTAGAATCCCAAACTTATTCAAAAACTAAGAACGAATCGTTTTATTCGCTTTGATTACAAAAAAAATATTTCTTTGGCCGAAATGATCAATCTTACTTCAATATTTTAATAACTTACTAACGTCTAACTTCAACTACTTAATAACTTACTAAAGTCTAACTTCAACTACTTAATAACTTACTTATGTATGTATATAAAACTGATAAACAAACAAAGTTATACTTTTGCACATGGACGGATCTAGAAAATATTTTTGGAGGGTCTAATCCAAAGATCCAAAGATTTTCGTCTCGAAGCTTTTCATATTTTTGATTAAGAGGTATCCTTAGAGAGGAAACAAGAAAACTTTACTCTCCAGAAATCGATTCTGCCATGAAAACTGCTTAAGTTTTGATATACAATTTGTCCAATTTGTTATTAATTTTTTTATAAAACTGTCTACCAAAATTGAGTTTATGAATTTTTTAAGTAAAAACAAAGGTATAAATATTGTCATCTTAAAAAAAGATGGTAAAATTTAAGTAATAAGGCCTTAGTAATCGTATATACTTATGTTCATTACACTGCAAATCCATTAACTTATAATCTTGTAGTTTTATGAATGAGACGATGCATTATTCCAATGGCTTGTTCCTATTAACTGACCCTGTCTGAGATGCATATGGAACACCCCCGATAAGCTTAGTTGCTTAGAAAAGATTATAAGGAATTCTTCACGATCTAATTAGTACACTGAAGAGGAAACTGAGATTAAAGATTCTTACATATGACGTTCAAAGAATAAAAAACGAAAAAAGGCTCTTGATAAGCAAATCTACATATATTTTACGAGTTTCTATAACTAAAACAACAATGAGAATCGGAATTTAGCATGTTGAATTGATCGTTAGCTAAAATAATAAAAATCTCTCTCTTCCTAGGAAGTAAATTTAGAACATAAAACGAACTGTCTTGAATACTTATCGAAAAGGAAATAAATCAATTAATGAATCATTTAAAGCATAGCCATTACTTTTTTGTCCATTTCCAATTGTTAATAACAAAATCAATTATCCATGTATACCATGTAATTTGCAGAAATGTCTGCACATTGCAACGCAATTCGTCCCATTGTAATTTTGATTAGATGTGGCCGACGACGGCCTTCTCTTATCAGTTTGAGGTTTATAGTTATTCCATGGTCAATTTCAAAAGTCTTTAGCAAAAATACCCTAACAGAGGCCTTAAGAAGATGTAACTTAAGTTTAGTTTTCTATAATCGCTTAGGATATTGAGAGTGTTCCAGTTTGGGAATAGGAAAAAGTAGGTCAATTATTCGTTGAAGGTTGAGTCTTTTTAAGTAAAAGAGTTAAAGGATTTTGTTTTATATCAAATTATTCTTTGAAGCGAGACAAAAAATGCCAATGAAGTGCAAAGTATAGCAATAACTTTTAACCTCATGAAGGTCTTTTTTTTTGTCTCTATATCGAGTTAGACTAATATCTTTTAATCTGCATTAAAATATCGAGAACTAAATATTTTGCAAATTTCAGAAAAAATCATGATTGATTTTTTTAATGTACTTAATTGCGTTTAAATTGATTTAATCCGGCATTGGAGGTGCCAGGATAATTTAAAAGATGACATAGTCATTAGTTAGTTACATTGTCTATGCAGTAAATATATATATTTTTCATTAATCTTATCAGAATACTAAATACTGTATGGATAACTGGCGATTGAACAATTTGTTCATTGTCAGTATAAAATTTCAAAATTCAACACAAGATATTATAATCTATAAACTTGACTGATAAGATCATCTTTTATATGATGACTTTTTGCCCATAGAATACGAAGGGTATACAGGTGTCGACTACACGCAGCGTATAGACTGGTTCTCCCATTGTGTATTAGAATTTTTGCATTTTACGTTATTGTTAAAAAAACAAAAACAAAGACGCACCCAGCAAGCAGCAAAAATAAAAACAATTAGGGGGTGTATAGCATGAAAAGAGAAACGAAAAGGGAAGAGTAGTAAAGAGAGGAGGAGGGCCCTTTTTGTGAGTACATTTTCAGTACAAGAGGCAACGACTACTTTCTCCATCCCCCAAACACCCCTCTTTAACTAAAATCGAATTCAGTTTGCCATATTTTTGCTACCTGTTTTTTACATAATTTAATCATAGTGTCTAAGGCTTAGTTTATTGGCTTAGACAATGACTAAATGATGGGCATGTTTTTGTATTTGTATTACTCACCGTTTTTTTTATTACCAGGATGGAATGTAGGGCGACAACAACAATAAGCAGCGGGGAGCGCAATTTAGTGGAGGGAGTTAAGAGTATATTTTTCCTTAGTTTGTTTTTTTTCTGTGATTCAAAATGTCCGTTAAAATGCAAAACCGCAATCCCACAACGATTGAAGTCTAGGTGGGTGTGGCCACCGTAACTAAATTTTATTATTTATTGCAGTTGACAAATATGAAAGAAATTAAGAAATTGAACTTTTGTTACACTCTTTTTCTCTGATTTTCTTTCTTTTGCGTTTTCTTGTTTTTGCATTAGTAAGTGTGGCCGTATAAAAATAAACTAGAAAAATACTAAACTCAGACAAATCGCTAAATATGTGAACGTGATTATCACAGGTATATCACAGTTACTAGAAATATCGTCCATCTCTATTGGCCTGCACGTGTTATTTGCAGTTATTCTTTCGTTGTCTTTTGTTTATATGGCAAATATTCAATAAAAATTTGCCTTTAACATGTTTGTCAACGAAGTGAACGATGTGAAAATCTATAATCTTAGCGCCGGTAAATCGGTGCCAGACGTGAGTAGCTATATTCTTGCCATTAAATGTTTATTTTTAAACTCACCTTGCGACTCCTTTTTCAGTGGCTCACCGATCGCCGAAAGCGCTCACAGCTGATGAAAAAAGTGGACTCCCGTAGGCAGATTGAACTCATTCAGGACTTTGATATGCCGGGAGTCTGCACCAGTATACGAATGAGTCCCGATCAACAATATATACTGGCCACTGGCACATATAAACCGCGTGTCAAATGCTTTGAGGTATCGAATCTTTCAATAAAATTCGAGCGCTGCTTCGATTCAGAGGTCACCACATTCGAGGTGATTGGCGATGATTATAGTAAAATGGTTTTTCTACAATGCGATCGCTATGTAGAAATTCATGCAGCCCATGGACGACACTATAGACTGAGAATACCGCGCTTCGGAAGAGATTTGAAATATCACAGACCCAGTTGTGATATGTTTATTGTGGGCGTCGGTAGAGTAAGTACAATAGATTAGTTTATCTAATTATCATCTCACCTGTCAAGTGGCATTTATTTGGCAGGATATTTATCGCTTAAATCTGGAACGAGGCCAGTTTTTGCAACCTTTTGAAACGGATGCAAGTTGTTTGAATGCCTGCGAAATCAATCCTGAACATCATCTTCTTGTAGTGGGCACAAAAGAGGGGACCGTAGAGGCTTGGGATCCACGTGCAAAACAACGCTGCTCCACTCTTGATGTGGCCATGAAGTTGCCAGGCGTCAAAGAGTTTCCCTCTGTTACAGCCCTTAAATTTCGCAATGGCCTCCAAATGGCAGTTGGTACTGGTTCGGGTCATGTCCTGATCTACGATATACGCGCTCGGCAACCGTTGTTGGTTAAAAATCATCTAAATCGCTTGCCCATCAAACGATTGGCTTTCAATCCCGCCCACAATGCTGTCTATAGTCTTGACGAGGCCACTCTTAAGCTATGGGATGAGCAAACTGGCAAACAAATTGCCTATGTGGAGTCGACAACATCATTTAACGATTTCTGCACCATACCAGACACGGGAATGTTCTTTTTGGCCCAAGAAGATGTAAAAATGTTGACCTATTATGTACCAGCTATGGGACCAGCGCCACGTTGGTGTTCGTTCTTGGATAATCTCACCGAGGACATTGAATCAGAGGTTGTGGAAAATGTTTACGATGATTATCAATTTGTCACGGCCAAGGAATTGGCCGAATTGGGACTGGAACATTTGATTGGAACAAATCTTCTCAGGGGCTATATGCATGGGTGAGTTTCTATTATAATGAAATCCATAAAAGCAAATTTCTAATATATTTTCGTTTTAATTTTTTTTTTTTTTAGCTACTTCATGGACGTGCGTTTGTATAATAAAGCAAAGGCTGTGGTCGAACCCTTTGCCTTTGATCGTTTCCGCAAGGACAAAATACGACAGCAGATTGAAAGCGATCGTAAGAGTCGTCTGCAAATTGAATCCAAATTACCCAAAGTCAATAAGGAATTGGCCCTTAAGATTATGGACGAACAGTCTAATCAAGACAAACAAAGTAAAATGCCAAATCTTCTTGAGGATTCGCGTTTCAAGGCAATGTTCGAAAATGCCGACTTTGCGGTCAGTAAAGATGCGGAGGAATATCGTTTGCTGGCTCCTGTGCTCAATCGTCTGGACAAATCCAAGTCAAAGGAACTGAAGAAACGTGTGGAAGTGGCTCGAGTGGCGGAATTGCATGCAGAAGAGTCGCAACAGCGCGAGGATAGTGATAATGATGAAGATCTATTTGGTTTTGATAAAAACGATAGCGATAAATCATCCGAAAGTGGCGATGAGGCTTCTTCGGATGACGAAGACAGGCGAGAGTATGTTAAGGAAATGAAACAGGCCTACAAACAAGTTAAAAAGCAACGAGAAGATGAGGAAGACCAAGAAGAGGATGATCAGGAGCCAGATGGTCCTGATGATTATGCTGCTCCCTTGACTAATGGCAGTTCCACTAAGCCCTTAACTAATGGCAATTCTCGCATTACGATGACAGCCTTAGATGAAAACCAAGGTAATTCCCTGCTACAGCAACGCATCAAACAGGCTAGTCTGCAGGATCGAGTACGGGTCATGTCCAATCTTGAAGCACAGGTCTCCAATGTGGGTCGCTCGTTAGGCAATCGTCAAATGACCTTTGAAGTAAACAAGCAAAAGAAATCCCAGTATATGGCCAAGAAGCGAGAAGCCGAGCTCAAGAAACATCACGCTGAGCGAAGAAGCATAGTTAGACCAATAAAATCATTACGATTAAAACGAGTTAACTTTAAGTAGAGTCTTGTTTTACTATATATTATAGTAGTGTAAATATATTAATATTTTAATAAAAGAACAATTATTCCTCCTCTTCGACAAAATGATCGAAATAAGGGAGTGGCTGATGATAATCTTGATTCATTTCATTGACAAATTCTTCGTCCGTATCGTAAGTTTCCATGGGCTCCAAGGGACTCCAAATCAAAGATTCCAAATCATCATCCCCATCACTGCTCAAATTTGTCGGTCCGGATCCTACGGATACATCATCCCACTCATCATGAATATTTAACAATCCGCTCGATGGCATTTCCAAATCATCATCCTCAACACCCGAATCGACATCTGACGACGGTTCTGGAGCATCCATTGGGGGTCCTAATATGAGATATGATTCCATAAAACAACATGTAAAAACAATATCTAGTTTCAACTACCTCTTATATCTAGATGTTCAATTAAATGCAAAAGAGCTGCTGTAATGGGACCCGTCTCCGGTTGGGTCATCTTATCGAAATGCAAGCGAAAGAACAATTCCGAATTGGGCAGACTGAGAGGCATCTCTGGAATTCCTGTTTGCGTACAAGCTAATAAAGCAGATTGTTCCGCTCCCATTTTCGATTTTGATAATTAGGTACAGAATCTGTTTTGACATTTGGGCAACAGCCTACACGGATAATAGTGACAAAAATGGGTGACATATTGTTAAATGAGTTTAAAATGCGTTAAAATGAATACAACTTCATTCGTTTCGTTTATATCCTGCAAGTATCTAAATTTATGCATTTTTTATAAAGATTTGTAGAGGAAATCGCAAGGACAGTCAAAATACACGCATCTAAAGATAAAGTTAAAGATCTTATCTTATAATATGAAAACGTTATGTATCAATATTTTGGCTTCTTTAGATACAAAAAAAGTATACATACGCTTTCAGTTTTACATAAAAAAGTAAGACTGATATAAATTATGATAACTAATATTTGAAATTTTAAAGTTATTGAAAAAAAACCATAAAAAGAAGTGTAAAATAGTCTACTTAAACCGAAATTTTTTCTTTTAATAAAGATTTGTAAGCCACTTTTGATTTCACAAAATGTAGGTTAACGTAGTTTCGATCTTGGACTATCCTTGCAAACGTCCTGTAAAACGCAAAATCAGCGGAGAGAAAATAACAGAACATTCTTATTCAGGCAACAAAGCTTCAATGATTACTAAAGTAGTAGTGATTGAGGAATCAAAATTCACAGATATGAATTTGGTGGGTATATGAGGGATAATCTTCAATGAGTTTTTAATAGATAACATCTGCTCTTATTGTTAGTGAAAACTAAAAAACATGTCAACTTTCTTTAGATGACCCAATTTGTTTCTTGTACTTGGCCCTTAAATTCACAAAACCAATTAACACTTTTTTATACCCTTGCAAAAAGGGTATATTAATTTTGGTCAGAAGTGTACAACGCATAGAAGGAAACATATCCGACCATATAAAGCATCAGCATTACGAGGCGAGTTCATATAGCCATGTCCGTCAGTCCGTCTAGATCAGCACAAACTCCTCCTAGACCCTAGAAGCTCCAGAGCTGAAATTTTGCATGTAGGCTTGTATATAGTGCACAGGTAGTATATATCGGATTCAGGCGGATCGGACCACTATATCATACAGTTCCCCATACAAACAGCAAAGTCACGAACAGTGACTTATCTCAAAGACTTAAGTTTTTTCTAAGTTATTGTCGTGAAATTTAATATTGGTGACTTTATTACACATATAAACAAGTGTGCCAAATTTATTCAAAATCGGGTGACTATATCATATAGATCCCATTGGAACGATCGGTCGAGAAAAGTGACTTTGATCAATATCTTCGTTATTTCCAATGCTAAGATTGTAGGCCGTTCTTTCGCCTTTTTAGATAAAATGTTTTTCCACTTTGGCTATGGGTAAGAAGAGAGTTTCAAAAACAGTTGCAAGTAGTTAGCCCCGGCCATCTGGTTTTCCTTCTCTTTTGCTTGTAGCGCGTAAAATTAATTGAAATTCTTGCCATGTTACAATAACAATGATTACGCGGCACACACATTGCAAGGGCCTGGTCCTAGGACTGAGACACAGTTCCCCCCTTCTCGCCACATCTCTTCCAAATGCACACATTTAATTTTTTTAACCTTTACTTTACACCAAAGAGCAAAAGTACAAATCCCTGTTTGGAATAACAAAGAGTGGGAGTTTGTTAAACTAACTAATCGCTAGTTTTGCGTTAGTTGCTACATTTTGATTAATTCTTTAGAATTGTTTATATTGCACTTTCTCATCAAAGTTGTGACATTTATTAGCGAATATAATAAATACTATTGTAAAAACCTAAAGGTTAGGTTTTTGACTTAAAAATTAAAAAAAAATGTTGGCATTGTGTATGAGGATTTATCATAATTACTTAACCACTTAAATACTTTCTGGATGAGAATCAAGAATGTCGAAAAATTTTTAAAATTATTTGGTAATTTAATATTTAAGGGAGTGATCGAAACCCAGAGACAGTTTCTAGAATCTACTTAAAGACTTTCCCCTAAATCCGGTTATAAAAGTATTTAAAGACGAGTAATAGGATTACAGCGTAAGAAATGAAATATGCATAGGAAGACCATAGAAAAGTAGAAAGTTTTGGATGAAAATTGCATAATGTTTTAACTTAAACTTTTAATTTATTATTATGATTTTTAAAATTTCGCCTTGAGTGCCAAAATACCTTCTTATTATCTAGAATATAGGATATTCTACAGATACATATGTATATAGGAAAAGTTCAAATAATAACGGTTGCACTTCTGAGACCAAAAGATTCTCGTAGAATGTCTAGAATGTGAAAATTTCCGATAGGTATTAAGTTCAAGTTACAGGGTATCTTAAAGTCTATATGTACAAACCTAAAGCATGGAATATTTATTTCCATAAAATTGCTAATTGATCTAACATTTTAGTAAACACTTAGTCACAGTATTGTTTTGCGTTTCCAAAGTAGACCTTTTTGGGAGCTTTCAAGTTGCAACAGCTGAGCAAAGCCTAGAGAGAGGAAATTGTCTGACATAAACTTGGAGCGTGAGCTTTGAATTCGAAGCTCAGCTTAGACATGTCTTTTCTGGTCGATTGTTATAAATAGGAAGACATTTTAGAATTTTCAGCTCATTTTAAGTATTATTTTTGAGTGCGGTGCTGCAAAAAATAAAAAATCCAAAGAGTGGTAGGTGATTCTAAGACCTTTTTGTTGTTTTTGGGTAAACGATTTCGTAGAAACATTGTCAGGCCAGGCACGATTAATGTTCATAAATCTTCCAGCTGATCTTTTGCGTTCATTTGTATAATGGATAAAAATCATAAACTTGGCCAACTTGAATAAATACAAGTTTTTTATTATTTTTGCGAATACTTTAAAAAACCAGTTTCAAGCAAAAAAGAAAAAAGGAATTAAAAAACCTTTTTCTATAATTGCTTCATATGTGTACATATTGTCAATTGAAATCTAACAATAAGTGCTTCCTGACTTCAATTCAATTAGCTCAGGTTCAAGGTTAGATAAACTTTGTTTATTTTTTCTTTCATTTTACAAGTTTCCTATCTGACAGATCAATCTTGATTCAAAGACAAACGATATTAAGTACTAAATCAAGTCCCACGCCAAAAAGACCTTGTTGAAAACAACAACAAAAAGTGTCACGACAGGTCTTTGAGCCATAATCAGTCTTACCAATATGCTAAAGTTCAGCATTGGACGGCGACAAGTCTGGCCTCTATTGTATAATTTTGCTTCTCATCTATGTAGGCTTCTTTTTGTTGTTATCGTTGTTGATGATGCCCGAAACCGGTTACCTTTATTTATTTGTTTAAATAAAACCCCATTTGGCTATTCTGCATACATACTATCTGTATATATGTATATTTTTTGTAGTTTTTTTTGATTTTGTAATGAATGTACCAATGATGATTATTAGTCGTAGTGGCTGGGCATAATCGCTGAAGCGAAAAACACGCGTACATTTAAATTATACTACAGAAGCCATTGTTTAGTCCAAGTATAGATCTAAATATATATGCATAATTCACGTAATTAGTGTTTCAAATATTTTAGTAGTTTTCAAGGAATATATTCAATTTTAATTGGAATCGGCATAGATACAACTTGATACATATATTTCAACGATATACTTAGTTTGATTAGCCTGAAAACTCTGTCAAGGAATCTTAAGTACAATAATTTTCGGCCAAAGACATTTAGTTTAAAACAGCAAAAATAATAGTTTAAATAGTTTAATTTTTCATAAAAATTATTGATTGATCTTAGGCATTTGACAGTTTAACAAATAACAGTTATTTATGATTATGGTTAAAGTATGATAATAGTTTTTATTTAGTATTAGACACCTTAGAAGAACATATCTTTGGCACCTTACGAGGAGGAAATATTCGTAAAATGAATTATAAGAAGTAACTTTCTTATAAATTTATTCAATTGAATTAATTGTTTCATAAACCTTTGTGAAAAAATTGAACTTTTTTCATTCTATTTGCTAATATTAAATCACAATTTTCTAATTGCGAGAAGAAAACTAGAATTTTTTTCTCTCGATTATCTTTGAGCAAGGCCATTTTGACCAGATATGGTAATACAAGAATTATAAAACTGTTCAAACTTGCATTACAAAGTTGACAAACTGCATAAATGGCAGCAGGTTTTTTTAAATGCATTTTTATGAAAAAAAAAATTAAAAAATTCGAACATAGCAAGGCCAATGTGAAAACGTCACACACGACTGCAAATGTTAATTGATTTATTAAAACAATGAAACACAAAAAAAGAGCTTAAAACAAGCAAGTCAGACAAAAGACCATAATATTTTGAATTGTTGGCTTAATTGTTAATGTCACTGTTATCTATTCTTTTGCAGTGATCATGTTCCGTTTGCTGATCATAGCGGTCGCCATTGCCTGTGTCCAGGCCTATTCCGATGGTGCGCCAAAAGCTGCTTGCAAGGATCTGACACCTCAGCATGGAGCCGAGCTGCAGACGAAGAAACCACCATATAGCTTTTCTGGTCCATCTCATGTGCGTGGTGATCAGAAATTGACTTTGACTTTGGGCGGTGGAGAGTTCCTTGGCTTCATAATCCAGGCTCGTGATGGCCAGAATCGCGTTGTGGGCAAATTTGAAGTTGTTGATGGCGTACACTCTCAGACATTAGATTGCTCCGGTCCAGCCGATACACTGACCCATCTGAAGGCCACCAAGGGCAAGCCATTGAGTGGACTCGAATTCAAATGGACTGCCCCAGAAGGCTACAAGGGCAATGTGAAATTCATGGCCACCGTGGTGGAGACCGGTTTCGTCTATTGGGTGGGACGCGTCACCAAGGATATCGATGTGGAGTAAACAACAATTTGTGATAGATGAGCAAAAATATTTCATGGTTTTTGTAATGAATTAAGATTTTCAGTTATGTTTCTAGAGAACAGTATTCAGACTGTGAGTGTGAAATAAATACAGATCAGATTTTAAGCAAATGCTTGAAAGTCAATATAAAATCAAAAATATTGAGTTTTTATTTAATAGGTTTTTTGTAAACCATTTCTTAAGCTATAATTTATTAGATGAAAGTGTTCAGTTGACAGGAAATCGATTAGTTCTGTAGTCTGGGAAAAAAGAAATCTTTTAAGTATTCTTAGAATAAATTGTTAAACAAAAACTATAACAGTGTGAAATCTAAATTTTGATTTAGATTTCAATTTACTTGCGCCACTTTTTAAATAATTCGATACCGATATTATCGAAAAAACGATAGACTGCAAAAATCTGGCCACATCTGACTACCGGCTGCATTACGCGAAATCAGCTGTTTGCGTGTTATAACGAAAAGGCAACCAAAATGTTGCGCCAAATAATCCGAAACTTTGAATGCGCCTTAAGGTTGCAGGTGGCAAGAACACCAATTCGTCAATCCTCCCTCTTCAGCCATGTAGAGACAAGGCCCACAAAGTCGCTGCTAACAGCTACAGCATCCACAACTACCACAGCCAATCCCGGTGAGGTTGACCATGAGTATGTGCCCTATTGCGGAGACAACGAAACGGGCACCAAGGCAAGCGCATTGATTACAGAACTGAGGCAACGATTCCGCATCACCGAGAGTGATGTGCAACGTATAATGAGCGATGAGCATGTGCATCGGAATTACCGCGGTCGTTCGCTGACCCATACATTGGACGCTCTGCAACTGGTGGGTGTGACAAAAAAGAGTTTTGTCGAATACCCTTGGCTCATGACATTAGATAGCAGTAAGTTGACAGAAGAGATGTAAACTTCTCATAATAATAAGCTGTTTCTCTTTATAGCGCGTCTAAAACCTAAGCTGGATTTAATTGAAACCATGGACATCAAGGACATAAATCATTTTGTACCCTTCTTACGCCTCACAGTGCCACGCCTACGCAAGTTAGTTAGCGCCTTAAATGCTGAAAGTGCGGCAACAAACCAACCGAATCGTGTATACTATATCAGTGAAAAGCTGCAAGTTAGTCCAGAGATTGTCACCAAATATTTGTCGAAACGTTTGTTCATTCTTGAAATGCCATTCGAAATGTTTGAGAAAAATCTCCAACACATGGTAGACTACAATGTGTCACCCATTAATATCTTAAAAGATCTTTGGGCCTTTCGCTATACTCCGAAATCGGTGCAATTGCGTCTGGAGAGAGCTAAACGCGCCAAGAAGGATAAAATTATGCCATGGATGGTGCGTTGTCCTGAACCCATACTCCAGCGTTCTCTGAAACTCACTCTCGACGAACTGCAAGTTCTGGGTGAATTCTCATCTGTCGTAGAGTATTTGTCGCATCGATTGGGCTTTAGTGTCACCGAGACGAAAGCAATTATGGATAAACATCCGCAGGTTCATACAGTGCGGGTCACAAAGGTTTGTCTTACCGTCATTTCTTTTGATTATATTTAATATCTACTTTCTCCTAGATCAAAGAAGTCTTGGACTATCTGCTAGATGAAGTCAACTTTACGCGTTTTGAAGTTGCTCAAGTTCCTAGAATATTATGCCATAGCTTGAAAACCACGCGGGCTCGCTTCGAAGAACTCAAATCCCATGGCTGTCGTCCCTCTACTCTTGTTATCCTCTGCCGAAGTCGTCGTGAATATGATAAATTTTTGCAACAATGGACAAGTAGTAAGAGACCCTCACACGATCATCAGGAATTAAGTAGTTAAAAAGCAAGCAAGACTGAACTTATTGCAAGTATTTGTTCTTAGTTTAAGTTCGAAATTTGCTTGGTTTTACAAAAACTTAAGAAAACTTATTAAATATTAATCAAATATATATAAATTAAGCAGAACTCAAACAATTTGTTTTTTATTATGCGTAAAGCAAAGGGAAAATTTTCAAAACCAAATTGAAAGAAATTAATTTATATTCCAACATTTTATTGGGTCGAAAACCAAAAACATGACCAAAAAAGTTATCCATTATTGTAGAAAGGAAATTTTCAAAAAAGTTATTTATCAATTTAATAAATTTGTTGCATTTCTCAGTTTAAATAGATTATTTTAGTTTTTTGTTCACACATTTTATTTATTTATGACAGAAATATTTTCGACATTTGCAATGCTTTTGCTAATATATATATATATATTTTTAGACATAAATAATTCATTTGAAATACAATTTGATTTAAACACATTTATGGATTTTTGTTTTGTTTTGAATTCTTAGCTAAGTTTTAAATACGCTTATTTGTTTCATTTGTGCTTCATGTTTGAATACCATTCCGTAGTTGTACTTGAACAGAGAGATAGATTAGCATAATGGGATTTTAATTATTATTTTATAATACGTTTTGTAAGTAGCTAGAGAAGACATGATGGGTTGGGGGGTGGTGGCTTACACCAAATACACAGAATAGATAAAGCTATTTGAAATAAATGTTAAAAACTATTTGAATAAAATTCTATTTTTGCAGCCTCCCATTGATAAGCTCGTTACGTTTTATTACCTTTTTTTCTTCTTCGTTTCTTTTGCACCTTTCGAGATGGAAATTAAAATTAAATACATAGCTGAGAACCTCAATTGTTGTGCTTGGAAACAAAAATAATCAAATCTTTGGTTTGCAATTAGCATATGAGTGTGGTAGATCTGTTGATCCTTGAGGGATTGTACTATAAAAGACTTAATCGCGCAGTGCCCGCCGCCTCTCCCAGGCAACCTGCATGGACCATATGCTCAAGGGTCGCATATATCCAATAGAACGATAGCGTTTTTCGCCATACAAAGCTTCAGGCGTTTCGAAATTCATTCCAATTCGTTGAGAAATGGTTTTATACATGCCACCAGCCGTTTGGAAAGCTTCATCAAACATGCCCTCTTGAATCATGGTGGCTGCCAGGGCATAGACCACACCGGGCCATACTTCTTCCGCCTGTATGTTGCTATTATCAACATGACCCGCTTTCGAGGGTTCGCTGACATTGGCAATGAAACCATTTGCTGCCCCTATGTTACCCTCGTGGAAGCCCATGACATTGTTATCGTAAATACGTTTCAAAGCCGTGCGAACATTCTCTTTGGGATAGATTTCGTAATCGAAGCCACAAGACTTTAAATACCAATGGCCACACAATTGATCGGCCATTATTGTGTCGCGATGACTGTGCGAAAGATCAAATCGATAGTAGCTGCCGTTCCAGAGTTTCTCCTCCAGCGAATGTTTACCCTTCTCGAGTATATCCTGATAGCGCAAGCAATCGTTCGGCTGATCCAAAATCGTGGCCATGGCAGACATTGCCTGTAGTGAGGCTAACCAGAGGCCAGAACAATAAGCACTTGGTCCATCCATAACCCAAGAATCATAGGTTTGATCGGGCATTTTAGTATTCTCAATGAGTCCATCATTATCCTTATCATATTCAATGGTTCGCTCCATTATGGCCTTGCAGGCAGCATACATTGATTTCAAATATCCAATTGCATCCATGAGATAAACCTTGCCATTGGTCTCATTGATGTACATCGAGGCAGATTTGCGATTCTCTAAAAAAGAAAAGAAAAAAACATATAGAAATCTTTAATTAAATATAAATATTTACTTACGTTGCTTTTCATCCGCCGAATTCTTGCGCTTATTATCCTGGGAATAGAGTTCATACAAACTCTCCTTATCGATAAACTCGATTGAACTGAATTTACTGGCATTGTCCGCCTGGGCCTGGGCCAATTCATTGAGTACATAATAATCTCTGTAGACTTGTAGCACGAATTTCGTATTGAGATCTTTCCATTCATTCACATCGTGAATGTTATAGCAATTGATTAGGGTAAAGGGTTCTACAAAATATTCCAATCAATTTAAATCCAATTACGTATAATATCCTTATGAACACTCAACTCACCCTCATCAGGATCACCCAGATCATGGGGCACACAGTTCTTAACCTTTCGTGGCATTATTTTGCCATCGTATAGCATTTTGCGTGTATCATTCAACTCGGCGGCAATGGCATCTTTGAAATCGAATTGCAAACTCACTTGCAAATTCGGCCAAAGATGGGCCAAAGCTGGCGATGCATAGAAATGGACATCATAAGTATTATACATGCGATACTCGTGTCCCTCGAGATAACCAAAACGACCATAGGCCAAGCGTGGGTCGTCGTAGGCCAATTCCTTGCCCAGCGAAGAGTCACATTTTAGCCAAATGGTTCCGCCATCGGAAATGAAATAAAGTTGATTGAATATGGCGCATTTATACCATTCGGGCAGACCTCTGCAAGGTAAGCAATGAAAGTATAATAATTTAGAGTAACAATTAACAATGAGGGTTATGAGCATAGGCGGATCTAAGTAAGATATGCCATAGGCTGGAAATTTTTTTATTACGTGCAACAGTTATAATTTTTTGCTTGCCTTGTAACATAAACATTGTCTACAAGCAATGTTTGTTTTTTTATCCACAGAATATTGCAAAACTTTTTAACATGTTTCAAAAGGCGAATCCTTTGACAAGGCTAATTGCATACTTTAGGGAGCAAAGTTGCCCCATTTCTTCCCCTAGATCCCTCTATGATTATGAGAGTTCAAGATTTCGATCAAGTCGGATGAACTTATGCCAAATATCTTTAGATATATATTAAATTTATTTCAATCTTTTAGGTAAGTAGGCTCGTTGTAAGCTTTTCTTTTTATACCCTTGGAGAGGGTATTATAAAATTGGTGAGACGTTGTAATGCATAGGAGACGTTTCCGACCCCATAAAGTATATAGACAGCCATGTCTGTCTGTCCGTCCGTATGTCCAAATCAATGAAACTGGTATTTGAGCTACTTATAGCCTGGAACAGATAAAGTATGAAAATTGTCAGGATCGGACCACTGTATCGTATAGTTATAGAAGAAACATAGACGAAAAAATTGGAGTATCTCTATGAAATTAACTTATATGATAGCTTTGGATATAATACATCAGATCCCGAAATTTCAATCAGATCGTATAAATAGAACACAAGTTACTGTCAATATAAATCGGCTTTACTCAAACGCTGCCGGCAGCGCTGCCAACAGCCTACTTCGTCATTTCACACGCAGACACACACAGACGCAACGTTAAATAAACTGTGCTAATCGAAGAATGCAGCATAAGGAAGAAGGAGAAAAAGATATGGAAAGAAATTTGGAATGTTTTGTCTGCGCGGTGATGAATCGAGTTACAGATAAGAGTTTGGAACATCTAAAGATATTATGGCAAAGAACTGCAATGGTATAGTTTAGCTTCTTTGATATTTTTACACTCCATTTGATTGTAATTCGCAACGAGTTTAAGTGGTATGGAATGGGCCTACGATTAACATTGGGGATTCGAGTTGAAAATTTGAACCTAAATTAATTTTCCTAGAGATCAAAGAATTGAAGGTTCAACTTTTTAACACTTTTAAAGTTCTTAACACTTTTCTCAATATAGTTATTGAAAGTTTTCCTTTACATCTTCTTTTTCTTTCCTTTTTAATGATTTTTAAGTGGAAATTAAAAAAATTTCAAGTTTGGAAAGAAAAAAAACTCAAAATCAGTTTCTATTGTAATGCTGTGTAGAAAGATTTAGACATTTTTGAATTTTAAACTCATATGTACATATGTTAAAGTAAGAGACGTTGTTTAGAGTAACTTACTCATCATTTAGAATGGGTCGCTGCCAGGCATCGATAAGACGTTCCCAGCTCTGATAATGCTTGAGGGCATATTCACAAATTCTTGGTGCGGCCTCGCCAGAATCGTCAAAATATTTCGTATAATATCGTGTGTGGGTTTTTAATTTTCGAGGAAATTGAATTTTCGGCATATCCCAGGCCAAAACGAACTCCAATTCATGCGATGCTTGCGGTTTCAATGCAATATGAGCACACACCGCCACGCCAATGTCCTTGGCTGCAAAAAAAAGAAATCACAATGAACCAATTTAAAGTAAAGTTAGATAACCCCTCACTTACTCTTGAGTGTCTCCTGGGTAGGCTCATCACTTAGTTGGCCATGCTCTTTCAATTGTGCCCACAGTGCTTCACCATTGCCAGCCGGATCGAACTGGGGACAACGCGTAATACTTATATCTGGCAAGACGCGACATGCCAAATTATAGCTACATGGCATATCGGCTATCTTTTGCCTTATGGCCACACCTTTGGCATGTCCTTCGTTAATTAACTGCGATTCGGCACCACCCTCGGCATCCTGTTTCTTATTCCCAGTGCCATTCTTGAAGGTGAATGTGATTGAAACCTTGCGCTCCTGGTCACAGACATTCTCGGCACTCCACACAAAAACGGCACAGGGTAAACTTGACTCTTTATAATCATGGGGTATGACCGGTGATATCTGGCGACATATCAAACGTACACCATAATGCGAGAGATCATATTCGGTCCAAGAGCGTGGATATAGCCCTGTATAACTGCATCGGGAATCATCGATATTTGAGTGCCAAGTGCTCAGGGGTTGCCGGGAACGACTGCTGCTGCAATTGGGCAGTTGACATTTAGTTCTCGATTTCTCATCCTCATCCGCTTCCGTGTCATTGTTATTAATAGTGGAACTATCTGCTGTTGCTTTCGATGCCGTTGATGTTGTTGTTGATGATGATGATGATCTTTTATTGGTGCTACTTTATGTGAATGGTTTTGTGTGCAAAGCAAAAAGCAGAAACCAATACGAACCAAAAGTGCAAAAGTATCCCCAAAAGAGAACAAGAAAAGAAAAACAACAAACCCATAATATTCGATTATTGGACAATCAATCGATCGTTTTATATCCAAGTAGTTCGTGTTTTTGTTCATGAATGTTTGTTGTTGTTGTCAGATTTTTCATGATTTTTCAACAATTTTAAGTGCGCACCGAAAAATGAGAGAATAAAAAATTATTTAAAATTTTTATATAAAAATGAAAAATTGTTGTTGATTTTTGTTTTAATACATCACCAAAATGTGTGCAATAGATGATAGTTTAGTTACACTTAAAATAATCAATGTGTTTATGTAGAAATTTGTGATAGATTTACTGGCAGGGTTAGTATTTTAAAGATCCATATATAAAATGTTAGAACAAACACGATTATAAGAGATTGAATGACTAGAAATCTTGATCTTAGGGAACAAATGGTATATAAAAGAAATTAGAAACTGCGGTTTTTATTTTTATTTAACCAAATCACCTGAATCCTGATAATAACCAATCATATTTTTTCTATATCTATTGCTATCAAAATGAGCTAATACGATACGGTACGATATTTTGAAAAAAATGTAACGGCTTTTTATGACTTAAACAGGATTAAAACAATTGTGGTTTTTTTTATTAATTATTCTTTTTCAAAAATTATTATTAAATTGTTATTAAAGTATTAATAACGCAGAGAAGGAAATGTTTTTGATATAGTCTTGATCGGCGTCAGAAATTATCTTCTTTGATATTCTTCGAGAGTTTTTAATCGATTGTTATATAATTTAGAGAAAATACAAGTATTTTAAAATTTATGCAAATTTATGAGTTGCAAATAAACAAATGAAACTATTTAACCTAAATTAGTTTCCAAAATGATTTAAAAAATTTAAAATCTTACAATTAGAGGGATATGAATTATAAAATGACTAAAATTTTAAAGTTCTCACTTTTCAAAATTTAAAAAATGCCGTCACACTGGTCGAAACTTTTAAAATATTATAATTTTCTTAATCTCAAGACAAAAGGAAATTAGTCTTCTTCAACATAAGCGATTTGACCATTAATGGAAGAATAGATCTAGATCTATTCCTTCTAAGGCTTCAAAAAGAAGCTGGTGCTGAAGGTGAACCTATTAGGAAAATTATTTAAGTCACTGACGCTTAATCAATTCACACGAAAACGAAAAACCATTTTCAAGAAGTTAGAAATATGAGTTCTACTACAAGTAATAACATCAACAAATCAAGAAGAGATACAAATTACATTAAATAAATATAATAATCAAATTGAGGTAGGTCATTGGGGGGTAAACAGAACGTTAAGAACGGTAAGATAAGACGAGATTTTTTTCCTCTTCTTTCTTCCATTGGTGTTGCTATACATTGTAATTTAAAGTAAAATTTCTTTAAAAATTTTGTAAATGAATAATTTTCTGAGCTAAAGTATTTGTGGAGCTAATAAAATACATATAGTTTCATTTAAACCTTTGAATTAGATTTTAAAAGTCCTAAATGTTTCATACAAGCAACCTAATGCTATATGAGTGCAGACAAATGGAACATATATTTTGGTTGTATGAAAAGTTTATGTGGAAACTTTCAAGTGTCTTAATAAATAAAACAATTTCGCTTCTCTAGCCACTTGTGGTTTAGATTTAGTACTCAGCTGTGGTTAATCTATTTATGTATATCTAACAATTAAGTCATTACTTAAACCGACACTTTAATGACCGTGTTTTTCACTAAATTATTATAATAATTGCTACCGAAACAAAAAAAAAAAACTCATTTACACAAATTGTATTCATGTCACTTCTGACAAAAAATGACCCGGAAAAAAAGTTCATTGATCCACATATTTACACGATATCAACACATCAATAATTTACCATTTTTGTTTTATTTTAAATGGTGGAAAAAAGAGAAATTGGAGTCAAGATAAAATAAAACAACAAAAAAGTAAAACAACAATCACACTCAAATTGACGGCATGCAAATGTGAGTATACGAAACACGAATAACAAATCCATACAAACAACCAAATGGGAAAATTTGAGAAAAAGCCAAAGAAAGTGAAAACCAAGCTAAAGGCATATTTAATGAAAGTCTTTGTATGAAAGTCGGATATGATATAGAGCATTGAAACACATTTATTTAGTATTTGTTTTCTTTTTTCTTTGTTCTCACCTGCATTTTGAGAGTAAACTCTGAAATATGGTACAGCCCTTTTGATCTTTAATGGTGACTATAAACTGATTGGCCAGCACCGTATTGTACTCATAGATGCCGGGACGCATTTGAAAGCGACAAAACTCGCCGGCATAGCCACGTCCGATGGTTCCACCGCCAATGCCACCAATGGGTACACCATAAATTTGCTTACCATTCTCCATGTAATAATAATCCATATAGACACGACGACCTTCACGCGACACTTTCCAGTAGTAGGCCGCATATCTGCCAACAAAGAGAAAAGGAAATGGAATCAGTTTTTCACTATTCAGATTACCCCAAAAACAAGATGATGATGTCATAATTATTGTGTGTGACTACCCCAAGTGAAATTTGGCTTGGGGTTGTTAGCACACGCATATCGAATTTAAGGGGAGGTTTCTAACCCAACCACATACCGTTTGTCAAGGTCAGTGTCTCACTGTCGCCACGAGCCAAAGTCAAGTGCACAACTTTGGGGTGGTTCAGTGGCTAGAACTAGCAAATGTGTCTGGGTGGGGGCAATCTCTTAAACCCAATGAAATGGGATTAACATTTGACCAACAAGATTAATTCATAGCAGACTTAACAGCAAATAAAAGTATTTCATGAGATTAGCTTTGGCTTCCCTTGATTTTTGATGAGTGAACCATATTATCAAGTTAATCTATAGTTTATAGACTATTTTGTAGACTCTTAAGCTTCAAGAAGAAATTCTGTTTTGTTTGTCATGATTTTCCATTTACCTGACATAAAGGCAAATGTTTTTAAAACGAAAATCTCAAATTCGACTCCAACAAAAACATTTAAAATTGGCAAAACCAAAAGAGGCTTATATAATTTGAGTTTTCTTTGTCATTAATAAAAAAAAACAAATTCCAGATTGTCAAACTCATAAATCAGATGTTGAAAACAATAATTGTTGAATTATACTGTTTTCGGATTTGATTTTAAGGTGCAAAGTGATTCTTTAGTATACAAGGAATTCGAATCTTTGGTCAATAAAATTCTACCTAATGTAGTTAGGGCTGTTCTTAAAGTTTATTTAAGTTCAGTCGATGTAATATTCATTAAGTAAACGGCGTGACTAATTCTTATTTATGTAAGTTTTTAGAGAGACTCGATTGCAATAATAAAAATTCTATTTAGTCATACTAATTTTCTTTAAAAAATTACTTTTATTTTCGAGCGACATCAAAATCATATGGGATATCCATGTACGTATATGGTCTGAAGACGATTTTTTACTAAGAAATTGGTTTTAATACTCTTTTCTTTTATTTTCCAAGAGAGTTATATATAACGTTTCTACAAAATCAATGCGCGATTTCTATATGCTCATGCTATGTAATATTCTGTTCTAGGATTAAGATTTTGAGCCTGATACTGATACATTCTGAAGTCCGTAGCTTATGGTCATCATCAGATCAAACCAATAATTTATTTTAAAAAATTTAATAAATATTGACCTAAGCTAAGTTCTCCCGGATTGATCGATGTGCTGAAAGTCGACTTAATGCCAGAATACAGAGTGAACTAGGAATTCAGCTGAAAATTTTAAATATTTAAAAAAAATTGAAAGCAAGGGAAATAAATTGAATTTTCTCTTAAAAGTCGACAAATCAAACTGTTTACTTCCCTTTAATTTGAACATGAACAAATAAAATATAGAATTTTTACAAACATATTAGAAAAGTCCAACAGTGTTTCCAATCCTCTCTGGTTGAAATTCTTTTTGAATTAAATTTCTAAACAAACAAATTTTACATACCAGCCAAACTCTGATAAGGTAGAGACCTAATTTCATTAATTTGCCTAAGCACAATAAACAGTTGTCATTATCCAATTACTCCAACTCATGATCAGAGTAAGCGAAAAATAAAAAGAGGGTGACCCAAATGCTTAGAAATAGTCTCCAAGTCTGCACAATTCGCATAAAGTCTTCCATTATTGAGTCTAATTAAAAAAGTCAACAGACTCGCGTGCTTGGATTTTCAAATCACTGACATTATACGCGATTCATTTAGGCCTTCTTTTCGTATTTGCCATTATTATTAGCCATAACGAGTCTCTGCAAAATTTACTCGTACTTCTTGCCCCTCGTCATCGCCCACACAAACTGTGCTTGCTTAATTATATGAATTGCCAAGTGGCAAAATTTGAAAAGAAGAAAGAAAGAAAGAAACACAACCACAACAAAACAATTTTATGCTTATAATCTGCAAGATAAAATTTCATTTTTATAATTGAAAATAATTGGATAAATGAAATTGAAGCGCAACTGTGCGCATGCATCCTTGTTTGCGCTGCGTAGTCGGAAAAGGATACGGCACAATCCCTTTGAGGCTAACCATGAATGGAATGCCTGTAGCAATTATGCGAAAGACTTTTGTGCTATATGTACTCATGTATGCATGTATGTACATATATATGTATATACATATAGAGTCAACATGTGGGTGGACAGCAACTGCCAATGACAGCAACAGAGAAACCTTTTTTGTATCGTTTTCCATGGTTTCTCTTTAAATTGCATAAAAGGTACAATAATATGAATTAAATGGTATCTTTTTTTATGATTATTGAGTGTAAAACAAATAATAAAAAATATACAAATGGTATGGCTTAATGGTGACTATGCTAATTGAAATTCCATTATCATATACACACATATCTGGGCAGGTGGCATTTATGTTTAAGCAGACGTTACAAATCATTCAAGTTCATGGCACATTGGATTTTTCTCACACAGTATCTCAGCTGGGAGCATAGCTAATAGATACCTTATATTTAAGATACATATTTAAAAGTAATTAGCTGCATAAACTTTATACTATAAAGCGTATAGAATATTAAACAATTTTATAAACGAACATTTATAAGCGTCTAAGGACTTTAGAATCACTTTTAAAGGACTATTTAAGCCCCACAGTGTTATAAAAATGATTGAGATCAGCATCTTTCTAGTTCAACACTCGGCACCCATACAGTCAGAAGTGAGGCTTTTGCATTTGTGTATGTAGCAACACACACGAAGTGCGAAACATTTTCTTGCTTTACACTAAAAAAAAAACTATTTACCTAAAATAATTAGTTTAAAATGAATTATTTGAATTATTATCGTTGTTTATTATTATTAATTGAATTGTGGTCAAAATTTCCAAAAATTATTGTAGATTATTTGAAGATTATTTTTGACAATTTTTTGCCATAACTTTAAGATTCTAAAATTCTATATACATAGCTTAAATTCTTTTTGTATTTGTATCTCTTCTTGACGGGCAAGAAATTATGAAAATGAATATGAAATTACAAAATTATTAAGTGTTGTAAAACGGCATTAAAAGCAAGAAAGATGAGCTTTATATTCTTTTAGCTATGGTCCCTTTAGCCTTTGATCGATGCGGTGATATTACCTATGTATATACAACCCAATAAATTTCAAATATAGCTGACCATATTCAGTTTAAGACCCCTTTATAAGCACCCCCTTTTTGGCCAGTAATAGGATATTTGTGAATGCCATGAATATTTCTAGCATATCATTTGTTTTCTTAGTTTTATCATATGTAGCTTCAAAGTCTCTTAATATATGTATGATCTAGTATGTAATATACAAAATATTAATTCTTACATCAATTAAGATACAAAAATATCATAATACAACCAAGCTAAAACGCCTAATTGAAGTGTACAGTTTTAATATATTTCCAACCAAACCTCTTTGTTCTACAATTAAATTCGGACTAGCAACATTTTTTTTTTAAATACCAATCCTACCAAAATTGTTTATAATTTATTGTGATTGTATAAAATAAGCTCCAGCCAACAATTAACTAATAGACGCAAAAATATAAATTTTTTAGCACCTTATACACAATTTAGATTTATAAATATATCTAAAAATTATCTTTTCAACTATATTGGATAGTTTTGGAGTGTTCCAACTTAAGATCGTGGGGTTGACTTGTTTGTTAATTTTTTAGAATTTTAAGAATTTCACAGCAAATTTGAATGTTTCATCATATGATGAATTTATACTTGGTTGCTCTAAATTGGATCCGTGAAATATTTCAAAAAGAATATATATACCTTTTCGAAAAACTGAGAATTTGAGACACACCCTTGCGCGTTCGACAATAAGACGTTGGGAAGGTAGAACGAGTTTTGGAGCAAATCGAAGGTAAGTTAGAAAATAAATAAAACGAAATCATATTTTAATCACCGCGGTGATAATTGAGGTTCCGCATCGCCAGCGCCAACAGATTCGCCATTTAAACGTGTACGCCGCAACTTGGGCGCGACTATGGGATTAGTAATGATATTTGGAGTAGTTGTCATAGAATTTTCCTCATTATGCGAATTAAATTGAAGTTGGTCATCGCATAGGGCCGAGGCGAATAGCTGGGCCACAAATTCAGCTCGTTGTACAAGGAATACATTCTGATCGTTCGTAATTTCCAGTGTTCGAAAGCGATGGCAAAGAAATCGCTGACGGTCCTCATCGCTTTGAGTCCTGGATCCTTCATCGTCATGTGGTCGCATTGTCAATTGTAAGGCAGCACCAGCATTATTATTATCATTTCCAGTGCTTTGACGTTGCGAGGAGCTTGCCGATTGACCCGATCCAGTTGCACCGCCACCACCACTACCAAGACCACGACCACCACTAACATGTATTAGAGATCCATGGGGTCCAATAACCCTAACGAGACCGCCCTGTCTATGTCTGGGTTCGCGTAGTAAACTGTCTGAGGCAAGGAAGAACAATGTCCGTGGTGAATTTTAGAATTCTATAGTGTGAGAGCTTTGGTTATGGGGGTTTAAACTACCTGGCATGGAGGATGGACGCGACGATCCGCTTGACAGAGGCTCCGGGATAATTTGGTTCTGATAGAAACGCATCATATCGGTCAGAGTGGGATGGGCACCATTTAGACTCTGTTGGGCTGTTGTGGAAGATGATGATCCAGATTGAGTTAACTGATGTGGCAACTGATAAGGATGATGGTGATGATGACGGCGGCGATGATGGTGATGATGATGATGCTGCTGTTGCTGCTGATTATAGGAAGATTGTTCATTGGACTCCATAGGCGCTATCATAAAATTTAAGCGGCTACGTTCCGTCTCAGAAACGGTAAATCGAAGATTATCCATTGGTGGCACATTGAAACGTATACGTTCTCCTCCCCTGTGACGTCCCCGACGTCGTGGGCTCGAGGGTTCTGCGAAATTAACATTCTGTCCACCACCACCAAGAGCACCACCTAGAGGAGCCACACTTAGTTCTACATCAGGGAAACGGAAGAGTTAGTATTGCTATCGTTGAAGTGTTGATGTTACCAGGCAACATGAACACAACGGGAAACACCTTCACCTGTAGATCCAATATGAATTTCTGGTGGCTGCACTGGACCATGGATAATAGCAGTATTCTGTTGTGCTGCTCCACGACGTCCTTCATTCTTATGGGCCGCGGCATGTGGGCTTATCTCTTGGCATCTTCGATTCCGGTAACTGCCATCGGGATTAAGAGGTTCTAGATATAAATCCAAAGTAATCCTTGAGCGGATCATTAACGCATTCCTTGAATTAGCATTAGCAGAAAACACTGCCATTTGTTCGTCCTCGAGAAAAAGGCGTGATGCCTGCTGCTGTTCGAATAGGGTAACCATAGTGGACACTAATAGAGGGCTGGCATTTGTGTGCACTGAAGAGACATGCTCCAAAAATGTCGATTCATTGAAACCCCACTGTTTGCAGTAAGGACAACGATAGCTCTGAGGTGGATCACTGCTAATGTATTCGGCACCAAAATATAGTTCCACATCTGCCAACGTATGGAGACATTTTACGGGATGATCGAACGGATGTTCGGCAGTTGTGTAATCATTCTCATAGCATTCGGCGCAAATATCGAAATCACGGCAACTTAAACAACGATAACAACGACCGGTAAAGGATACTTTACCGCAACCATTACACATGATGCCCTCATGGCGATTCATTATGATGCTGAATGATGATCCTGACGGAGATACCAGATAACCAGATCCCAACTTACCGAATCCCTTTGAAGAAGCAACCGCTGTTTCCTAATATAAGTTCCGATTGTTTAGTTTTATTATATTTATTATTATTATTTTTTGAATGAATATGAAAAGAGTCTCTAAGATTGAAAAAATGAAATATAAAAGACGACTTACTGTATAAAGGTATATTATGAATTTAAATTATAGTAATATTATTAGATTCAGCAGATTGTCTCTATAAAAAAGCATATTATTTCTATCTTACTGCAATTAGAGGGATACATATACATAAAGGTTTGTTTTTAATATTGTTAAATAAATAATTGTTAGTTTCGTTTATTTTTTGTTCTTACGATTATTGTGAAACCTATCGATAATGCTTACTATCGATGTTTTAACTTCACTAATGGTTAACACATTAAAAAAAACTTATTTCTTCATTATGGAAGAAAAGAAGTCACATTTCTATAATCTTTAATGCTTGAAATTTCAAAAGATTTTCAAAAGAATTGTTTTTTTACTTTTCTTGAATAAACATAAAATAAAGAAGGGTATTAATCACCTTATCACTTTTAAATTATCGATTTAATTCCAGAATAAACATCAATTAAGGCAAGAAGAAGTATGCAAACCATTTTCTAAAATTCTCAAGAGAAAACATAACAATTCTTTGATCAAACCGACTATTTTATGAACTATCTAAACATAAACCAGGAAAGTGACCCATTTAAGCCCCACAAACTATTGCAGTAGAAGCCTCAGGCATTTTTATAACCAAAAAATAGTTTTTTAATTGAATTTGAGAACTCTCGTCAACAAAAAAAAAAAAAAAAAGAAGAGAAAAAGAATATAAAAATGTTGTACAGCAGAGCTCACCAAACTTTTGCACTGGCAATTTATGAGTGGCAACGAAGGGACGAAACTCGGGTCAATGTGGGGTCAAGTGAGTTGAGAGGACACAAATTGCTTGTGGCAAGTAACAAATGAAGTTGGTCAGATATTGTTGCAGGTTGCCTGCCTGACTGCCAACAACACCGAACGAAAAAAGGGGACAAATGAAATGAAATGAAATGGCCTGATGAAAATTAATTTATAACTAAGTTATTGCCAAGGGGATAAGTGAGTAAGGGCAACAATGGGTAAGGTGAGCTTCATCAAGGGACCAAAAGTAGCTTAGCAACTCAACGATTGTGGGATTAAGTTCTTGACTTTAACAAGCTTAAAATATGTTTCATATTTAAGAACTTGCTTATTGCTCATTTAGTAGTTAGTTAAGTAACTCAATTATTACAAATAAAAAGACGAGTTGACTAAGTGCAACTACTAACTAACAGTTTGAATTAGCTCTGGCTCAAATTGAATCCAATAATCTTATGTTATCTTCCGTTTAGGATAAAATTCATTCCATTTTCTGTACTGAGATTCTAACACATTTAGGCCAATTTAATGCCCTACGAGTAGTTGAAGTACTTTAGCAATTAGGTGATTTAATATTCATCATTCGCTATCTAAATTGTTTAATACACTTTGTCAGTCGCACAAGCAATTGAAATCTATTCCTCTGGCTTACTGTCAATGCATTTATCTAAAAATAAGATTGATGGGAGTCTTTTAGGGAGCTTAGCGAATGAATGATTCGAAAAACTTCCATCAAAAAAGAATATTCCATAAATATCAAATCGGCCTCAAACAAAAACAAACACATAAAGTGAGAGACAACTGAGAAAATTCTCTGCACACACATTGTCACTCAATCTAAAAAAAAAAACAATAATAAAGAGTGCTATATTTGGGTCTCTGTCGACCTGGATGAGCATTTCAGAAGATGAAAATGGAGCTAAAACTGGAGAAAAGCAAAAGGGAACTGTTTTATTATCCATTTACAAACAAACACATGCTTGGGGTAAAAACATTGACAGATTTTCTTTTCAGCTCAGGGAGGAGTTTTCTGATTCGCCTGGATGAGTGCCAAAAAAAGGAGGAAAATATCTCCCTCATCGTCCCTATTTTATATGCGACAAAATGTACTCTGTGTGTGTGTGTGTGTGTGTACTTTCCTCCAGGCGCCACATTGCTTGTATCTTTTAAAGTCCCTAGTCTGTGCTATTTGTGATTGGTCTTGGGGGGCAATAAGGAAAACGGAAATTTGTTGGAATATTGCCATCAAAGTTACATTGAACCCACTCAACGGGATCCTTCAAGTGATTGTACACATGTAGACTGCAAAAAGGAAAGCTTACAAGTTATTTTCTTTTTCTACTTCATAATAGCCAACTGATGCCTCAAGGCCTCTGTGTAAAATGAACTAAACACAAGAATTTTTAAGGCACTATTTATCCCAAGAGTTAAGAGTTATGTTTCTTAGACGCAAAGCAGGGAAATATTGTATTCGAATGTTTTTAAATCTATACAGAAATTACAATCTTGTTAGTTTTTATACTGAACAGGTTAGTAACACTTAGTTGGTTAACCATTCGTAGTAATACTGTGAGTTTTAAAAATTTTATTTTTATGTAGATGTGGGAAGACTCTGTTTATCCTAAAGAAATTTTATTATTTTCATTAAGAGAGTTACGCGTAATTTTAAATTTCTCGTATCTACAGAAATTAAGCTATAGCAATTAAGGCTTTAAGCTTATTGTGTGTAAGTTTAAAATTAAAGTAAATTAACCAAGTAATAATATTATTATTTACATTAACATTTACATTTAATATTTACATTTGTATTGACTATACGTCTAAATTAGATGGTAGATATTGGTAGCTTTTAGGAATTCAATGGTTTCTTCTAAATTTTGGTAAGACCTTATTTCTTTTCGTCGTTGTTTTTAAAAATTTGATTTCTCCTGTTGCAATAACGGGGAATCAATAAGTATATGAAATATCAAAGAATCTAACTTCGGCAATTCATCAATACACAAACAAAACATTCAACTCATTACTCATTTTACTAAAAAATTTTCTTCTTCTTCAACAGGCAGCAAGCAGCGCTGCCGGCAGCGCTTGAACCGATTTAAATTGACTGTAACTTGTGTTCTATTTATCCGATTAGATTGAAGTTTTGGGATCTGAGGTTTTATATTCAATACAATCATATTGGTAAATTTGATGAGGATACTCTACTACTTTATCCTAACCGAGTAACAAGTATCTCAAATACCAAGTTTCATCACAATAGTTCTTAAGATGGCTGAGTAAAACGCGTACGCATCGACGGACAGACAGACTTTATCAACTCAGCTTCTCATGCTGATGGGGGTCGGAAACGTCTCCTTGTGTGCGTTACAAACATCTGACCAATTTTATAATACCCTCTGCAAGGTTATAAAAATGTTGATTGCTGCGTTGCAGAGTGTACATATTGGCTGTGACTTACATTTGTGGTCGCAGTCTGATTTTGTTAAATTTCAATATATCAGTTTAAGAGGTGTTAGTAGTAGTCAAAAAAGTTTTTGGCACCAACCATACCATAATTTTATTTTTGTCTTAACTATGTATTGTATGGATAGTGTTTTAAATGGGTTTGAACATAAGAAGTAATTTTTTTGGTATACATATTAAACATTTCTTTTCACACTCTTAAATGGTCCTACAAATTTGGCTCTATGTATCTTAGAAAATTAACGAATTGTCCAAGTACTTTCCATTAAATGTAAAACCAAATAAAGTACATAAGTTGTCTCGCCGACTTCGGTATACCATGCAACAGGTGCATGTTGGCCTACAACTAACTTCGGCTTAATGGACCGCCTAGTAAATCTATGGGTGCATTTTCCGACCTTCTAGGTATATATGTATGTACATACATATGTATGTATGTATATGTATCTTTTTAACAATAACCTGAAATTCAAACCATTACAACTATCTCTGAGATAGTTTTACTATGAATGAAAAGCAGGTTCATTTGATATTAAATTTTAGATTGCTGATGGCCTTCCAATTTTCTAATTTTCATTTTGTTGTTTGTTTAAACTCGTAAATGTTTACTGATTTTTTTATGACTCTGTAAAATTAAAAATTTACATTAAGCGTAAAGAGAAAAGTGTTTGCTTAATCAATTTTTTCTAACCTTTCCGTTTGTTCGATTGGTTTTAGTCGTCAATGAATGTTTTACTTTAAGATAAACTTACATACATACATACAGACATATATACGGTAGAATCCGGTTATAACGACTCCGGTTATAGCGACTTAAGTTTGATGAGTGATTGAATACAAACTTATATGATATATATCCGTCTAGTACGTCTTCCGGATATAACGAAGAAAATTGTCGGTCCCTTCATCGTCGTTTTAACCGGATTTTACTGTATTTTGAAAAGTGATCTCCATTTTATTTACATTTACAGGTAGAGCAATGTTATCAATTATATGACATTCGCCTGAAGTCATATTTAGATTTTATATACATACATACATACAATAAAAAAAAAAAACAACCAGTCAAGTCTATGTGCATTGTGTTAAAAGTGGGACGCTCTTTGTGTGAATGTGTAAAATCTTATCAGAATAAAAGGCAGATTAGTTGGCCTTTATTGGAGGTTCTTTTCTAATCGTCTTCTAGACTCTGTTAGCTGCTCATAATATGAGCTGATGACTAAAACGGGTGAATCAAATTTTTGGCTATAGAGAATCATAAGTCAAACATTTTTTGTTGGTCAGCAATGTGGACTTTTTTTTTGTATTTAAAACTTGATAAAGTTTCTATAAAATTATCAGCATAGAGAATGCCTAGAAAATTTAAAAAAAATTGTATTTTTAGTTCAAGCGAACAATGACAAGCAATTAAGTTGAACATGCATCACGATAAGGCATACCAAAACAACAAAAAAAAAGAGAACATTGTTTCGATATCAAAACCAACTAGCAACTGAATTCATGTTTTTATTAGTTCCTACCTACATATACAAATCTGTATCTGTTTTATTTTAGAGAGAGAGAGCTCTCTCCGTTTCAGATAACAGAGGGAAATCGTGATGCAATATATGGGAAAGGTAGTTTCCCCAAAATGAAATTCTATTAAATATTTACTATCATTTTATCAATTGAATTCAAGATAAGATTATTTATACCCAGACCCACTTATAGCATACATAAAAAGAAATATAATATTATTCTGGCACGTCACTAAAAATTTTATGAAAATTAGTCATCATCAAAATACTTGCTAAACAAATTCAATTCACATCTTTATCACATTTAGCACATTTCAATCAAATGTAAATGAACCAAAGACCCACTTTCCTAACACCCAGATTCATATACAGTAGAATCCGGCTATAACGACGCTCAAGGGACCGACGATTTTCATCCGGAAGCAGCAAAAACAATTCTTGTTTTGATTTTTTATAGTTGCGATGTTGGTAATAGATTTCTAAATATTACAAGTTATATTGTATAATCAAAACTAAAACTTCATAAATGTGCAGATCACAAATACATAAACCCATTTTAATAACGCCTTTGATGCTTAAATTTGTTTAATTTTTGATTATTTAGATATATTTTTTCTCGTAATGTCGTTATAACCGGTTGAACTGTGACAAATATCGTCGCTATAAACGGTTCGTCGTAATATCCGGAAGACGTACTAACCGGAGGCCCTTTCATATAAGTTTGTATTGGTACCAACCAATCACTCGTCAAACTTTAGTCGCTATAACTGGACGGACCTTATAAGCGGAGTCGTTATAACCGGATTCTACTGTACACTTGCTGCAAATGAAAGTGCTTAGGTAGATTAGTTATATGATGCAAATTTATCGTGGAATCATTTTGTGTACGTTTTTATCAATAATCAACCTAAATTAAAACTGGATGTTTTTCCCAAAACCGTGATGTACATATCATGAGTTTTTTTTTTTCAAAGATCGTGTCGAGATTTCTTATACATTTAATTATACAAGGTGGGCCAAAAGAAGTCATCCGGGCCAAAGGAAGTCATCCGATGGTGTTTGGCTCTCATCTTTGATACTCAAATTCAAAATTATACATTTTTATTTAGAAAAAATGTTGTACAAATGTTGATTTTTGCTAAATAGTTATTAAATTGAGATATAACTTATAAAAATGTGTTCAAAAATTACGAAAATACATTCCTAATTAATATTTAGGATATACAGGCCAAGCTCTGTCTTAATCCGGCACTGGGTAAAGTTAAGTATTTTATTTCGGCTTTATTACTTAGCCACTAACTTGTCTTGGTCAGATCAGAAAAAACTTTGTGTCTTTGATATTAAATATACATATGGGCAATTCTCCAGACAAGATTCCGAGAGCAAAAATCTTTGTTTGTTTTTTTGTTGCACATATTTATAAGGAATTCATCAAATTTAACAAATATAAATAAAACAAATCGGACTTCTAAACCAAGGGTGGGCACGAAAATTTAACTTGGGAGCCAGAGCATCAGCAGCAGAGGCTGGACAGAGAAAAACACACAAACATTTGTGTGTCGTCGTCGAACTTGTAGACAGAGGGACGGACAAGACCCGAATTTTGCGTGGAAAGGGAAAAAGGGTCACGATCTCGAGCTCGCAGATTGTGGACAGAGGGAGTGAGGGACGGGTAAGAAAATAAGGGTTGTTTTTGTCGAGTTCTTGAGATCGCGACCCTTTTTCACCCTCTCCGCAAAATTCGGGACTTGTCCGTCCTCTGTCCACAAGTTCGACGAGTTTTTGTGTGCGTCGAGACCAAAAAATTACCTTTTTCTCTGCCCTCTGCCGGTAAAGAGCCACGGGAGCCAAAAGAGCCACTACGTGCCCATCCTTGTTCTAAACTATTCGTTTTAAAAATGATTTCTGTGAGAATCAAATCATTTTTTGATATTTTAAAAAAAGACTCTTTCAAACGACTTTCCTCTAAATAGTTCTAAATATTATATAAATTTCCAATAATAAGCAAGTTCATTGCTCTTATATCATCTTATATGTATGACAAGTGAAAACTTTGTGGACCGACAGTTGGTTGAGGTCAGTTCCGTTTTCAAAACAGAAACAAAACAAAAAGCATAAATGGGACCAAAAGTGTATGGAAAAAAACACTTTTCTATGAAAAACGACAACCGAGTCGAGCCGAGCCAACACACAAAAGTAAAACATTCTTTTGTATTCAAGCCACCAAATGTGGCTGGGACACGCAAACAGGACTGAACGCCCTACTTGGCGCCAATGCGGGCAGACTACGAGAACAAAAAATCAAAAAAAAGAAAAAGAAGCCAATTTCCACAGAAATGAAGGCAAATTCAACATTGTTGGCGCCAAAACTATGCGGGAAATCCAACTGGGCGAACTTCAGTGAACTGAAATTCATTGTATGGAATCCAGGGATAGGCCTAATCAGATTAGTTTCTTTTTTTTTTTTTGCTATTGTGACATTCGCTCAAAGAAAAACAGACAAATGTCCTTTCGGTGTACTAATTTACCTCTTTGCATTCAAAATTATAATCTTCTTAACAAAGATAACGATTTTTGAAAGCTACAAAATACTAACAGGAAGACCAAAAATATACATACAAAATTGAGTTTTTCAATTGGATCCAAATAATAATTGGATAAAATTGGGTCCAAATTGACCATGTGGTATACAGTTTATCTTAGTTTTTGTAGACCTAAAACTTCCTCTTAGGGTCCGAAATCGTACAATCAATATTACAAATGTGTCTTTTTTTTTGCCGGTTCCGAACTTTGGGTCTTTTTATCAAGATTCATTCTAATTTACGGTACATCATCTTAAAAGAATGACAAATTCAACGCTATAATTTAACAAATCAAAACTATTTACTCCCAGTAGCGGATCTACGGGGGGGGGGGTGAATGAAATAGGGTCAAGTCGCCGACGCCGTGCCACAAATAATAATAATTTAATAGAATAAGATCCTCAAAGTACAATTGTTACCTCCTAGAGCCTAAGACAATCCATATATAACCTCCGTAATTTAGTAAATAAAATGGATTCATATTTTGAATTCAACGAATGAAGACTGGGTTATTTTCCTTCCTTCTGGAATCCCTATTCAACTACCATTAAATAAACGTCAAATGAAATCAAAATTTAGGCGATAAATGAGTTTATTCAACATCGTATGAGAAAATATCGTTTAATCCTGTAATCAAAATTAAATTTACGTTTTAAAGTTTATTTTTTTTTTATCAGTATCTCCGAAGGGGAACAATGAAAATATTGTCCATTAGGTAAACGACCCCATTATTAACAATAAGACTTACTTAACTTAACTTTTCACAAAAAATTCCTTGTTCAACAAGCTCCTTTATCGGTTAATGTTTGTTTTGATAAGGCTTTGAGTATTTTTTTTTTTTTGCTGTTAGACTTTTATATCTTTATAATACAAAAAATTAGCAACAGGCATGACTCGACAATTGTAGATAGCTGAATGAATCAATCGCTAAGACAATTTTTGAATAGAAAGTGGAAGAATTAGATGAAGAAGATATATCAATAAGTTCTTAATCTTGACAGATCTCCAATGAAAAATTGGATCAATCGAAAAATCAAAAGGGGCATAACTTATGCTCATTAAAGTGGGAAAAGCTTCTTTATGTCCTGTTACCTCCTAAAATTATCACTTAGATCAACGGATCGATATCACCCTCTTGATGCATGGTTTAATTATATATAATTAGTATTAGTTTCAAAATTAATACTAAAGCTTTTTCCATCATTAAATTTTCTAAATTTAGAACCTGCCATAGAGTGGACTTTTGACAGTTTCGGGTTTCTGTAGGCCTACTCTGCTCCCTACATACACACAAAATGGCTGCTTGGTTGCGTGATGTCCTTTGAGCCTTTTCCCACTGCCATTTAATGACATTTAGTTGGCGCCAAGAGTACAATAGAAAAGAGAACAACTAATTTCAAGTGCCTACATCGAGTTACCCTATAAAAAAAAAGGTCATCCATTATTGCCTGTTTTCTAACTTTCCATAGGTGTCGAAATGAAGTAAGTTTCGCCCCTTAAAGTATGCAATAGGCTGAAAAGTGTTGATTGTTTGTCGGTAAACAATGTTTGCTTTGAGTATTATACATATTTTATGTAAAAGTCGAAGCAAATTTGTGAATTGCTTATTGCATACTTTAGGGGGCAAAGAATCACCTAAGAGTTTCAACATTAAAATATCTTAAAAAGATCGGTGAAATATGACTTAAATATGATATTCTCCCCTTTAAGTAAGGGGTATTTGAAATTTATTCACTTTATGGGAATTAGCCCCAGTCAAGTGTGAGTGTGTGTGTGTCAGTTTCATATTCCAGGACCCGCTTCTATATCTATATTTGGCACGCACCCTACAATACCCCCGGAAAGGCACCAGAGACACCGAGTAGGTGAATTAGGAAAAGGGAGACAGAGACACAAAGTGAATTATTGATTTCGCATTATTGTTGGGCACTAATTAATTATGTATAAAATGTACGCCTGTTGTTGTTGTTGGCCCCAGCATCAGGAAGAGTGGGATAACAAGTTGTTTGTGCTTACCTGCATACGAGCGGCACCATGGGCAATGTTTGCTTAATACTGGGACGCAGATTCTGATTCCTTCGTTCGGGCCAGACATGATCGAATTTTAGCTTGAGGCCATAACGCGGAATAGCGGTAATCTCATTGGAATCTTCGTGCTTTAGTTTCTCCTCATATACCGCACTGGCGGAGTCTGGAGCAACAATTCCGTTGCCAACCCCCACGCCCACATCGCCACCCGCCGCCGCATGACCGTTTCTCAATGTTGTTGCTGTTGACGTTTCCTCCATTGCGCGTTTTTCTTTCTATTCTTTTTTTAATTGACTAGATTTATTTTTAGTTTATACGACACTTTTTTGTGTTTAGTGTTATTTATTCTTTGGCTTTTCTTTAACTTAATTTCATTTTGTACACTTGTATTTTTTATTATTATTTTGTGCGCGCGTTTCCGTCCGGCAGCGCTCACTTCGAAAACAAAAACAACAATAACAAAAAAAACAACAACAACGAGTTTGCTACGAACATCGAACAAATGAGGCCAACCGCAACAATTGATCCCAACCGATGCAGTGCTGCCAGAAATTCAGCGGCACCATAAGCTAGATTTAGGGAAAAAATAAGCTAGAATAAGCTAAATATTAAAAAAAAGGCCTAAAAATAAGCTAATTATAAAAAGACTTGGTGTATAACAGTTAATATAAATTTTATTTTATTGATATATATCAAATTATATTAATGAAATTATGTCATCAATTTCATTATTTGTTTATTCATATTTGTCAGAGCATTTAATTAAAGATAAGTACTTTACAGGTACTTTATAATTAACACAACTTTTGCCATGACGGCGTAATCCATGTCTGTAAAATTTAAAGGAATATATTAAGTATACAGTAAATACCCAATCATTTCAAAAACAAACCTTATACGTAAAATTGCGTTCAAACCTTTAACATTTAATTGATTTCGCAATTTACTTTTACTTTTACTTTTAACTTGGCTAAATACGCGTTCAACAGCAGCATTCGACCAAGGAAGCGATAGAATGTGTATAGCAAATAATGCTAGCTAGTGTTGTTTCCGACAGCATCCTTATAATTAATTACCTAGCGCAGCTACTCCTTAAATTCGTCAAAAGTAGTCCACAATTCGCGAAAATTTTGTTTATAAGTAACTTTCGGCATTTTCTCAAACTTAATATCGCTCAATATCGCTGTAGTATGATCAAATGTTAATAACGAAATATAACCATAAATTCAGGCACAAAATTGCACAAAATACCAAAAGTCACCGAGAAATTTGTATTATTTTAGTTTGATTTGTTTTTGCCCCTTTAATTGATCATAAAAATACTTTATAATCTCTAAAAAAAATTTTTATGTAGAAATTTTTTTAAAGCCAAAATAAGCTTTTTGAATTTTGAAATAAGCTGGATTTCAAGCATTTTAACCGCTTTCCAAGCTATTTCATTTTGAAATAATCCAGATCTAGCTTAAAATAAGCCAAAATGGCAACACTGAACCAACTCCAACATGTTCGCACGTTTTGCTATCTTAAGAGAGAATATTCGCCGTGAAGAACAATAACAAAAAAACAAAAACAAAAACAAAAAATACTTCGCCGCGCTCTTAGAGATGGCAAATACACCGATATTATAAAACAATCGACTGGTGTATATAGTTATCGATTGTTGTCACATACAATCGATAAATTGACACAAGTAGTCGACTAAAAATTTCAAAATCAAAGCTTGCTCTAAATATTTGTAAACAATAAAAGCAACAAGTCGCTAAATTATGTATGTGAAATTGTAAGATTCTATGATTTTGGAGTCTACATAATTCCTTTTTTCTTCCTGCTGTCGTAGAGAGCGCACTTTGGCCTGTGAATTTCACATAGAAAAGTTTAATTGTAATATGGATAAACCAAGCAGAACCGTCGAATCATCCGCAACGTGAAGGGACCACAGGGAGCACATTACTTGGAGTTTATTTAAAAAGAAATTTCTAATTTGCATTGTTGTCCACACGAGGGCGGGCACAATAACAACAACTAAAGGAAACCACAACAACAACAATGTCAGTGCGACTGTCAGCAACTCTTATAAACAACAAAAATTATCTTCAGATTCACCACAGAAAACGCATAATAAAATTTTGACAAATTTTAAAATAATCTGATCTGAAACAAATCACTTGAAACTAAGTGTGATGTATAATATAAAATTATTCCTATTCTTGAAATCAAAGAAAAAGAGAAAACTCCTCTTATCAATCAGTCTAAATATAAACTACTTTCTCTGAAAGATGAGGAGCCCCTCTTTTAATAATGCACGTAGTCCATTCTTGTTATTTTACAAGATTTGATTTGTTCCTTCGTTGCATCAATATGCCAAGTATTGTATTTCAGTGAAATTATGTACTTTCTTCTCTGGGAATTCCAAAATACGCAGAAGTAGCACTCTTTCGAGTCGACAACCAGATGACATTCCTTAGGATTTGTTTTAAAACATTTCTTATAAAGCACTCTCCCGTAGGAATAAAACTGATCCATTTGCCATTTCAGTATTACAATTAAAGCATTTTAATTAACTATAACAATTCGTAGGAGCAAAACTTTGATTTCGATTTGTTTCGACTTCGAATTTTATCCCTTAGCGAACAGGCACCCAACTCTCCAAGACATCGCCGTACTTCTTGCGTTCTAAAGAATAATAATACAATTAGTTAATTATTATATACATCCAATCCATACATACCCTTCACTGGGAAATCGTCGGGATGGAGCTCTATGTAGTGTCGGAGCACTGCATCACGCCTGGCCAAGTAATCGTTACGTTTCTGATCAAAATAATAGCCAGCGCCACCGCCAATTGCAGTAAAGGCAATGTGCTTTTGAATGCCTAAAACAGCAATATAATTAATTATCAATTTAAAAAACTATTTTGTTATGTTACGTCACAGCGGTTGGATACTTACCTGAAAAGACGGGTTTACGGAATCCCCAGTTGACAAACATTGCCACACCAAAGCCGGCTATGGCACAGGTCATCGGATTCCATATTGGTGATAGAAATGATGGTTGGCGGTTGCCTTTATTTGTTAATAATTCAATTGGATCTATTACTGGTGAGGCGTTCATGTTTGTTGTTTTTCTGTCCACAAAATAAGAAAACCTAGAGTGACCGTAGCGTGCTAGAGATGAGCCATATTTGCAGTCACAGTTACTCACAAGTAGCAGTTTCCACAAGATTTTTACTCACAAAGAAAAAAAATCTATAATACCTACCGAAACATAAATTTTTATCTTGTTTTATGTATAATAACACCATTTATATTTAATTAAATATTTGCTGTCGTAAATGCTGAAAAGATTAAATTAAGCCAACAGCCGATAGTTTTGACGTTGCCAGATGGTCAAAAAAATTATAACGCTTTGTAGACTTTAATTTAAACAAGGAAGTATAAATTATGTGCTTCATGTGTGTTTGTTTACTTTAACTTTCATTAAATATATGTAGTCCGCGTTTCGGCCAATCAATCTAAAATCTATATAAAAATTACAAGTTGCTGATATTTTGTATTTATATTTATTGTATTTTACTTTAAGTTTTCGAAATCTTTTACAATTATTATTATAAACATTTAAAATTTGCACAAAAGCAAGCAAATATATTTTTGTTTTTCAGAAACTGTAAGGCATATTGTTATTTAGTTACTGCTGCAAAATGTAAATAATTCAATTCAATTCATAATTAAGCATTTCAAATTAAGATGCCATCAACTGTAACTACATTGAGAATATATTTCTATGACATCTAAAATGAATTACGAGTCGAAAACGAGCGTAATTCTATATAATATATATAAATATATTGGTAAATTGTTTTTTCATTTTCTGTAAAATTTGAATTGTAGGCACACATAAAAGGCGTAAGGCGTAATCTTTTGCAAAAGCCTCTAATGTACAGCTAATTTACAATTGAACAATTTTTGTATAATATTTTTATGTTACATACTCATACATTTCCTCCTGACTATCTGCCAATCCCAAAACAAATAATAAATAAACAACTTAAGAAAAATTATAAGTCAAAATGTGTGATTTATTTCCAAAGATTAAGCGTTTTAAAACTATTGTCGTTTCTTTAAACTATACACAAAAAGCTAAAGTGCTTTTTGTATTTAAATTTGCACTCATAGCAACAAAAATAAATTGAATTGTTTCATTACAAATAAGAAATCAGAAATTAACTAAACTATGTAATTGTATGTATGTATATATATATTTCTTTTGTTTAAGAATTAATAAAGAAACTATAATATTGTTGTTGCTGTTGTTTCAAATTGCATGTAAACGTAAATGTATTAACTTAATTTAATAAAGATCATTGATTGCGATATTAAACATAATAAATTTGCTCAATTTTTTGTTTGTTTTTGCTTCCAAAATGTTTGTGTGTTTTCAACTTAAAATTAGTTAAACATAAAACTCTAAAAAAAACAACATATTTAGAAATGTTCTGGGGGTTTAGAGGGGTGTGGGGCGTGGCAGGGAGGAAAGGTGGCAATTGAATTTGTATTGCATAAAGTTTTTTTGTTTAAACTTGCCAACAAGTTGTAATGTTACTAAATATTTAGATGTATATATTTGTATAGTAGTTTTCTTTTCTTTTTCGTTTTGTTTTATATTTTTAAAGCAAATTTTGCAATGACACATAAGTAGCACTTTTTTTTTTTGTTTATTATATATGTATATATATATTAGGTGCGCAACAAAACAAATGGATTTTCAATATTTTAAGTTCTTTTTAATTTAAGGGCCACCAGATAAACCATATTTATGTTAATATGAAATCGTTTGGAATTTGTTGAGATGACAAACTGGCTAAGAAATTTTCTCACTTATTTAGTGATAAATAAAAAATTGGAATATGTATATATAAATATGGTAGATTTAAGGATCTTGCAAATTTAGTATTTCTTTTTTTTGTTAGGCACCTTATTTTATATAGTTCTTAGTTTTGCGTTTTTATTTTTTTTTTTTTTTTGTATTGCGTAAGGAATGACATTCGCATTTGAAAATCATATTATGATAAAAACTAAAAAATATATATATTATTATTGGGCAAAAGGGCGGGTTCTGAGTAGCAATATCATATATATTAATATAAGGCATACAATATTATATATATATATGTATTAATATATACATATATAATTCATAGATAGGATGTCTGACGTATGCGATATACAAATAATAGTAGTTTTGTCTTAGTTTGTAAGTCAAAAATTAGTTAATATCGCTTCCAATGAGCACAATATCCAAAACGTAGTTACATGTATATCGATTGTTATCGAAAAACAACCATCATCAATCAATCATCACTCATCTCAGCTACATACATTTAATAATTTTCAACAGGCACTGATATTAGGCTCTGAGTCAAGGGGATTCCCTCCCCTCAACTTTCTTATCATCTTCCTCTCCTTTTATGTGTTATTTCTGTTTTGCACATATTCTGTTTCTACGTCTTTTACATACTTTTAACTACTGTTTTTTTTTCTTCTTTTCTGTTTCTTTTCATTCACGTTCTTTCTGTATTACTCGTTCTCTTTAGATCTTAAACTTAGGATACCGAACTAATTGCATTATGCGGTGAACCCATCTGTGTGAGCACCTTGTCCAACCATTGTAGCGGCCCATGTAAATGGATCTCAATCCAACATGGTGTTGAGGTGACATCTTGCCGATGATATTCAGCTCCCCAGCCCTTTACAAATGACATGCGTATTGTGCACATTTTTGTCAATTCATAGACAGCCTCGAAGCCATTGTTAACGGATTGCGAGAGAAGTTGAGCAAATTCCTGATTGTTGAATATTTTTAGCGAGCATCCGGGCGGAATTTTGCATACGGTACTCGGATGGAAGCCATGATGATAATTACAATTTCGTGATTGTACAAATATCGCAGAATCGGATAGACATTCGGCATAAACCTCACCAGTCACATAGTACAAATGAACGCCTTTACCTATAAGAAAACAAAGAGAAATGTATTAATCTCAAAACGATTAATAAAGCCTTTAATTAATATTCTTTTCAGCATGTTAAAGATCAATGAAAAAATGTGTTAAAATGAACCAGCAATTACATTGAAAGCTCACGCAGGATATCTCTCGTAGCTGAACCAATTTGATTTTTGGAATGATTTTTATAAAAAATCTGCTCCCACAGATTCCCCACATTTTTCATTCACTCTAGACAAATTAGCAACAAAACCTCTTTTACGTTTTATTAGAACAAAATCAGTTTTTGCTATTTGCTCTTCGTGGCTTAAGATGGGATCGCAATGTCAATTTGCCTTCGTACTCTAGTAGACTTGTTTTCATTAACCTTACTTCGTTCTTTAATTAACCGTAGATTAATGCTTGGTGCTATTTTTATGCACAAGCTCCTAAACGGCCATATTGACTCGTCTATGTTAATGTCTCGAAACCATGAAGATGGAGTAGACTCTAGCCCTTAGTCGTTGTATTTCTAACTATGCCATGCATAAACCTTTTAGGGTCCTCTGTTCCGATTACAACCTTCTTTTCCTGTAATCTGCTCAGAGTCTTCTTTTACATACATAAAACTTCTATCCTTTTCTATTTAGTTCATAGATAGCTTTAGTATTATTTGTTTGTCTGTGTTTACTATTGTATCCACGCGATTAGATGCGTTATACGGATTCTTGAGCTCGCGCGTAACAAGCTTTGTCCTGGTGTCATAGTATAGTCAAAGTCCGCTAATAAAACACAATGAGAAGATGCAACCAAATGGTGAAGCAACAACTATAATCATTTGTTTTCAAAAAAAATGATTTGTAGAGTCCTCAGCTGTTGAAAGCTTTTCTGATGGAGTTTATTTTTTTGAGTATAGAAACTATTTATTGTGTCCTTCAAAGTGACATGGAACTGATAAAGAGATTATTGAACCTCCAATTAACTTAATAAAAACGAACATTGTAACAAGTAAAATGTTTAATAGAATTAGCGGGCCTTGATTTTATATCTAACCCCTTTCAAAAAGTCGATTTAAGCACTTACAACTGAAGCATAAACAAGAAAAGTCTAGTCTAAGCTGTCTGCAATTGTCAAAGTTCACAAAATAAAATTTTGTTAAAAACAAACAAAAAACTGAATTTAAAATACATTAAATTTTGCTAGCAACATCTATAGGCATAAAAATGTAAAAATTTCTTTGATTTGTCTTCGGTAAGCAGACAAAAAATACTGAAACTGATCTGTCCGCCTACGAAATCTTTCACTGTCTTATTAGAAATACGATTAACTTGGCTCAAATTTGAAAAGCTTTACTCCAGTTTAGATAAGTTTAAACATTTAATTTGTTAGAGTTGAATCCTTATGACAAATTTGCTTTTTTGTATCATCAAAACAATATCGAATAGTGATTAAATATATAAGTTAAAACAAACTGATGACTTACCTATATGACGACGTGTATTCTCGATGGTACTATTACGATTCACATTGCTTAGCTGTCCGAGACAGCAACGGTCTGAATTATTGGATGGATTCGTAAAGCCATCAACGATGACTGAATTGTTATTGCAGTGGAATACCTCACCGACTCGACAATTTAGCTCGTAGTAGGCGATGGATGCCCAAAATGCTGGTTCCGAATAGCTTACTTGGGCGACATCGCCCATTTGGGCATCAATCATTTGATTGCCATCGTTTGGATTATTTGAATTGCCATCCTCGGATGGACTATAGGCTGGTGGCGGTGTACCGGCACAACTGTCAAACGGTGAATTGGGATTTGAGTTAACCGAACTGGGACTGCCCACCGATGTGTTACTATTGCTTAGACTATGGGAATTGAAGCCACTGTTCGAGTAGCTAACATTATGCGGCATACTGGGTTCGGCCACATGATTGAATTGCAACATTGAATGTCCCGGTGCGAATTCCGAGTGACGTGGCACAAGAACTGGCGGCAAAACTGGACTCTCGACACGTTTATAGTGATACGGGTTAATGCAAACTTCTTTCTGTTTGGCGCTAAATGGATATTGGCAAAGTTCAAGCGGTTTCAATTCATGATGCGATTGTAGGTCCGGCCAACGCCAGACCCGGCAATATATAACATGAGGCAGACCCTTACGATGCGAGACCTAAAGAAGAATAATGTTTAATAGAATTCTCATTGAAATAATTGAGTTTCCTTTACCTGTAATCTACCATCGAGTGAACGTGGAATGGTTACACATTTTGATGGCTGACCAGGGCAGGATAATGCCCGTTCCAATTCCTCGATTGCACCTTTCCTTTTTTTAGTTTCTTGACCAAACTATCGACAGCCTTTTCGGCCCATTTCTCCTCCTCGTCACCTTGTTTCCAGCCAAGTAGTTTTTTAACTGCCGGCGATGTGAATGAGAATAATGTGCCCAATGTGGACATGGCACTGCTTGTGTTTGATTCAACATCATCTGTGTCCATTCTGTGGCTGTGGTTTATACTACTAATGCAGTTGTTGTTGTTGTTGTTGTTGTTATTAATATTATTATTATTATTGCTGATGATGTTGTTATTGTTATTGTTACTGTTGTGGTTGTTGTTGCTGCTGCTGCTGATGCTGTGGCTATTAATGTTTTGGGGTGGAGTTATCCGATAACCGGTATAACTATCAGCAGGCGGATAGTCTGTAAATGCAAATACATATTCATCAATACATGAAGCTTAGATTGGCTTTAGGTAACGCCCACAAAGCCCCACAACATATAAAATAAAATCATCATATCAAAATCCACTTGGCCATGTGCCAGACAAAACCGAGCTTCACTTTGCACAATTGCCAAAGGAGAAGGCGGTTGCACAAATCATGTCTGACTCCTCCCCCTCCTTTATTATGCATGTATGTGTGATTGTTTCTTTAGCCCAAGGTCACACACATACACATACATTGGTGCAAAGAAATTTAAACAATATTTAATGAAGAATTATGATGAAAATATTGTTTATCAAGTGAACAAGAAATTCTTTATAATAATGATAATCGTCAAGTTGATTTTTGTTTTTAAAATTTTTTTTAGTTTGACGTCACTTCAATTTCAAGTTAAATTGTTAAATAAAATTCATTCGAATGTTTTAGAATTGGGGGGATTCACACAATGGTCAGAGCATTACACATCAGTTTTAAGCAGAAGCTGTTGCTGATAATATTCAAACAATAATTTTATAGATTCTTGCAAATTTAATCACTCATTTTATATTTGACCAAAACAAAACAGATAAGAAACACAAATTTACCTATTAATGAATTTGTGATAACATACTTCGAATCAAATCAATTGCGTCAAAATCATTGCAAACAATGAAATGAACAATGTGGTTCCCATGCAATGTATACAACTAGTTGGGAATTACAGACAAAAATGAAGCGAAAAATGATTGGAAACACGTACAATCAGATCCATAACAAATACAAAATATTTGTAACAAAATTAAAGTCTAATTTGGTATTGTTTAACATTTTTTGCTTCATTTTTGATTGTAATTACCAACAGGTTTTAGCGAGTGCTTGATAAAGGTAAGGCTATTGAATATAAAGAAAGTTTTGTTCACTAAACTTTCAATAAGTCGAATTGATTACTTCTATTCACAATTAAAACTTCTTTAAAAATAAGAGTGAAAAGTTCTTTAAATAAAATAAGCTAAGCCCGCCATATTTGATAGTTTTTGCAACTCTTCTGAGTGACCAGTCAATTTTAAGTTCTGGTTTAACTCTGGGGAAAACTAAGATCCTCCCAGCTGAACTGCAAATTGAATTACATTTTGTAGTTGTCTTTCATTATGATGTGATTACCTTTTAGTAAACTTTTCCTGGTATTATCTGATAAGAATTAGCTATTTACATATTTACAAATACTCCTCTAAGTCTTTAATATATAGTCTAAATTTTACAATTTGTTGTGGCAGTTAGCTAAATATTATTTCCCATATTAACGCCTAAGATTAAAATGAGAAAGCAAAAAATGTTGATACAGATTAGGGAAAAATAGCTGATAACTAAAATTAGATAGAAATACAATGGATAGTAAATATTAGAAGGAGATTAGCTTAATTCACATGAAAAATGCCCCCAGAGAGAGCGAAAACAAGGAACCAACTGTTAGAGAGTTAGAAATGACAGACAAACAGTCACCTCTTTAAGTAAAGAGCAACAAAAAGCGACTGTTAATGGGGGGGGACATTTATCTACTTGTTGGCTCTCTATTCAATAATGAAATTTCTTGAGGTATCTGGTTAAACATAAACAAATATTTTCAAAACAACTTTATAATAACATACTGAATTCTGAGAATCTTATATACATAGTATTAAATTCAACCTAAAATCACACACACACACACCTTAAGGCCTTAGTTAAACATATGTACAGACAAATTGTTCAACTTAAGCCCCACCTGCATTGAAATACAGTGCGTCGTCAAATGCTCTGATTATACCTATGCCTGAGGCATTATCCAACCAAAAAAAAAAAACATATTTCTATGCCCATTCAATGAACAATCTTGTAACCAACCCCACAATCAATCGAATTCCGAATCCACACACATCAAATCAAGCCCCAGCTGGGTAAATATACATAAAAATTGCGATAATTACATGGGGGAGGGGGGTTAGAAAACAATTTGAACATAAACAGAGGTGTAGTGCGTAGTGCTAAGCAAACAAGGAGTTAACTCTATCTATTAACGAATGTTAAGTGCCCTTTGACTAAGGGTTCAAAGGACTCTTAACATTTTAGTACAAATAAGAGGATTAGGTTAATACTAATTTATTAATAAAATATTAAAAACCTTGACAAAATTCTTTTACTTTTGAATGCCATTTAAAAGCCATTTCTCCATCCTGAATAGAATTGCTATTTAAGTTTCTGAGGAACTTGTTTGAAAGTCCGTTCTCGGGGGACTTGTTTTAAAGTCTCTGAGTAGTTTTGAATGGGGATGTCTAAAAGATTTAGAAGTCGTTGACAGAATTTGACTCCGACCAATTAAACTTCAAGGAAAAGCTAACTTTTTTGACGTAGTAGACTGCTGGCAGAAATGCCAGCAGCCTTTGAGTGAAACTGATTTATATTGACTCTAACTTGTGTTCTATTTATCCGATCTGATTGAAATTTCGGGATTTGATGTTTTATATCCAAAGCTAACATATAAGTTAATTTCATAGAGATTCTCTAATTCGCGTGACTGTATCGACTCGGCATCTCATGCTGATCAAGAATATATATACTTTATGCGGTCGGAAATGTCTCCTTCTAACCATCTAAGATTTTATCTATAGAATTAGCGCCGCCTTTGTCTATAACAACCCTGTCACAGTTAGCCAAGTGTCACTTGCTCGAGTTCTAGATATCCAAAGAGCCTGAGGCTCTAAGGGGGCCCCCCAATTTAAAGAAACAAAAAAAGAAGTTGATTCTCCCTGTACCTCTCTCCACCCCTCTCTATCACCAGGTCTTTGGGCAACGCCCGAAATTAATTCACGCAACAAGCCAACTAATTTGACCAAAGAAATATGCGCCATGTTGTCTAAGAGTCAGGGTGTTAGAGGTGTTGTCTCTTTTGGGGCTGTCCAAGTGTTGCACTTGTTGATTTATTGTTGGCGTTTAATTGGTTTTGAAATTGGTTTTACATTGGCTTTGGCCAAAAGCCGCTCGGCTGGGTGGCTATGTACATACATATATCTGGCTAAGTTGTGTCTTGTTGTGTGGCTTGGCTTTTTGTGTGTTACAAACTTGTGCACAAATTGATTGCTACTACAAATTTTCTTTCAATTAGATTTTCCCCACTCTTTTCTTTTTTAATTAAATATATAATTTTTTGACACTTTAGCGCGCGCGTTAGCTCGTTTGGCTTGGACAAGATTACAATTTTCAATATTATAAATTTTCTATAAAGGAGGCGAAAAATGCTGTTAACATTGAAATGTCATAATTTAAATTGAAAGGTTGTCTTTATGTCTCGCTGTGAATTAATGTGACGTAGGTCCAGCAAAGACAAGAGGCTAGGAGAGCAACTATGGGGAAGTTAGGGGTGGGGAGGGCGGTGTTGGGCTAGTTGGGCGCCAACTTTTCTGTTGCTGACAAGTTGTAAACCATTTGGTTATCTTATGTGCTAATTATGAGATGCATTAGGCTTAAGGGGGGCGATCGACCGACCACATTCTCGCAGGGGCAGCTGCAAATGACACAGAAATAGGTAGTCGACTGCATGGATACCCTACCCTTGATATCGGCTTAACCGACGTTGGGTATTTAGCACTTTCTTGTGCTAATCTAAAAACTTTTAAATAAAGTTCTAAGAAGAGACATTTTTATATACAAGAAGAATCTTTTAAATAATTTTCAAAGACCAATTTTCTATATTCTCTTTCTTTTTCTTTTATTATGAGAGAAAATCGTTTTCTATATTCCTGATAAGAGCTAAAAAGTATCATAAAACACTAATAAAACTAATTTAAAACTTATTATTACAAATTTTCTCTTCAGTTAGTAATCAAGTTGGAAAATGCTTTCAAAATCATGTATACACTTTCACATTCATGTATCTACAGGGTAGAATACACAATAGGGGAAAAATAGAACTATTAATGATTTCTAAATAAACGATAAAAAAAAAAAAAACAAAAAACTATAAATAATATTTTGAAATGCTTTTATTGTTTACTATTGAATTCCCATAAGGGTGGATTGATTTGATCCTATTCATACAGAGATGAGAATTGAGAAAAAGAAAATGGAACGTATTAATATTTGTAACTTTTATATAATATAACATTTAGTTAAACAAAGTCAAATTGGTGGGAACTTTGTTTGAGTCCAAAATGAATGAACTTCTAATAGTTCCCCTTTCTATTAGAAACTTGAGTTAGAATAAGTAAGACATATATATTTAAACGTTAACTCTAACTTGAATTCTAATACTTTTCGAGTTCTTCGTAAGAAACTGCTGGACTCTTGAAAAAACTTCATTGGAATGGAAAACCCGGTAAACCGAAACCCTCTATAATTCGTATAAAATTCTGTTCCCTTGCCATTTCGAATTATCGAGACTCGACTGAAGATGGAAACGAATAATATAAAGACTGTAGATATCTCTTTTATAAATCCATTTATTTACATGACAAAGTGGAATAGAAAAGCCTTAAGGGATAGAGAACTATGTTGACCCATCAGCTCATCCTAACTAAAGCTAAAGCCCTGCGAAGTATTACTTTGCGAAATCCATGCGTTTTTGTATGTAAAATGCACCTCTCATACTTTTCAACAGTATTTGCTACATCAGGCGCCATTTGAAGAAATATGATGGGTCTTTTCGGAATGCAACATAAGTCTCTATTCCTTAAGGGACATTTTGCGATGTCTTTCGTCCTTTTCTGCCTTCTAGTTTTGTTTTTTGAAGGACTTTTGTAAGGATACTCTGAAACAGACATTGAGTTACACGATTTTTTCCTAGATTAGATCCTGTTTATAAAACTCAGAGCAATAAGGAAGACCTACAAAGAAGCAATTTGTCGAAAGAGTCTTGAAATATACAAAATATCGTTGTTTTTTTACGTTATTAAGAGCAGGGATTCCGGTGTATGTAGACTTTTTTGCATATCACTTTTTTTGTTTTTTTTCTTGACTGTAAGAACTTCTTTTGTCTCTTATTTCAAATGAAAATGCCTAAAAAGTTTATTTGTCAAGTGAAAATGTAAATTATCCCAGAATAAAAGCAATAAATTGTATTTAAGATGTTTTCTTTCTCAATTTTTCATACTTAAAGCATTTATCTATGAGTTTAATATCGAACAAGAATGCCATAAACCTATTTAAAGTGGCATAAGGCACCAAAGTATTGCAATTATTTGTTCTTGCTTTTATTCATTTACCACATTCTTCAGAGATCAGCTAAAATATGATTAATATATATCGTCCATCATGAAATAGTCCTAAGCTACTAACAAATTAAAGCTAAAAGCTAGCAAATATAATAAGACAGAAGAAGATTTCCAACAGTTGTTTAGTTCTTAAATGACACATCGCTATGTTCTGTTAAAGTATTCATTAAAATGACTTCCTTGGCAATGGCAATTCCTCCTGACAAAACTCCCTTGACAATTCTTTAAATGATGGTCATAATCATCATTATTCATTATCAATTAAAGATCAATAACCATAAACTTCAATTGCAAACTACCTTCCTTCAGTTACACTCCGCAAGAGACTACTGTATATGGGAGGAGGAGAGAGGTAACAACTGATCATAACTCAACTCCGAGGTAAATACCCCAAACACACACACACACATACACACTCGCCCTATCGGTGTGTGAGTATGTATGTGAGGCACGCATTTGCGCATGCGTATCTGATAATTCCAATCAATAATCAATCATAAATGTGGCAATGACAATAAAGCGTAAATCAGAATGAACAAGAACCAGGTAGATGGAAAGAGTCAAGTTGGAAAATGCAGTAGCTGGCTCCAACTTATCGTCATCAAGCTGCATTTCCGTTGCCATTGAAAAACAAAAAAAACACAACAACAAGAAATGGGCGAAAACCAAAAAGGCACATAGGCCATACGAACATCTTGTATGTTTGTATGTATGTTTAAAAATAAACAAATCATGCCCAACAACAAAACAACAGAAAAATTGATAAAGAACAAGAAGAAATAGTGGCAATCGAACAGAAGGAGGTGGAGGACTTTATGGAAGACGAAGAGACCAGAGACCAATGTGCATGACCAGAAGAAAATGAAGTAAGAAAGCCGTGGCCCCGACTTGGGAATACCCTAAACGAAGTAACAATAACTTAGGCTAGTCATTACTAAACTTGTAACTAATCACTTATGTTAGTCATTTTGTTGTCCTATAAAGTTCATATAATTTGGTATATCAAAAGTCAATATAGACTTTTCATAGTTATTGCCACATTTAGGATTAATTCATGATTATTTGAAGTATTTTGAAACTATCCAGAATTCAAATTCTACGCTTGATATTTCCGTTCTTTCTAGTTCTTATAGCCTCTGCAATCTCGGCTAAAACGATTTATCTGTTGATTAAATAAAAAAAACTTCTCTGTTTAGCTGATGCTTCACTTATGTATGTATTGTAGATAAATTCCTCTCCATTCAAATATTTTAAATATCCTTCTGCCTAAAAACCATTCTTATTTAATTACTTCAAGTCTTATAGTCAATTTAATAAGAGGCAAATATCTACTACATAGAAATGTAAAAAAAATGTAAACCATTAGGACGAAAATGAGTAAAACTTCTTATAGAAATGCATAACTTTACTTTAACTCCTACGAAACTAAAAGAGTCGCTTATGGCACTAAGTATTTAACTATTTGGTAGATTACAATTTTTTAGATTTATTAAAAACAAATCAATTTTTTTGTGTTTTTTTTATACCTTAAAGAGATTTTACAGAAACTCTCAATATTTAAATCTTTAAATCTTTAAAACGTTATGTTGAAACTTGATCGACTTTAAACCTCTTTAAAGAGACCATGAATGGAAATTTAGTAAGGTCCGGTTATAACTACGCGCAAGGCACCGACGACGATCCGGAAGACGTACTAACCGGAGGCCCTTTCATATAAGTTTGTATTGGGACCAACCAATCACTCTTCGAACTTAAGTCGCTATAACCGGACGGACATTCTAAGCGGAGTCGTTATAACCGGATTCTACTGATTTCTAAATAGTTTCAAAATGAATTCATTACACCAAATCTTTTTCATAAAATAAGGAAGTGGAACTATCTATGACTACCGATCGTGAATAAAGCTTCTAACTAGAGTTTCAAGTTATTTGGCTTAAATCAATGTACCCAATTCTTCAGTTTTGGCAAGTGTATATGTATATATATAAAATAAAGCAAAACAAATGGTAAAACGTACACATGTTGGTAGCTGCAGAGAGTTCACGTTCTTTAGAGTTTAGTTGTTGTTGTTGTTGTTATTGCTGTTGACTTTTATGGCAAAGATTGCAGATATTATGTTATTTATTTATATTGCACGCACAACTACACACACGGACACACACACACACTACAGTGAGTCTCTGGGTACAATCAAAATCAGCATCAAAATCTTATTCGTATGTAAATGCAATCGCGTTTCGACCCTCCACGTTGTTTTGCTCTCTCTCTCTCTCTCTTTCTCCTTAATTAAAACTCAAACGAATTACATTTCCGTTTATTTATACATATTTTAAATAACTCAATTGTTTTTATTCATTTTTTTTTTTTCATTTAATTTATGATTTTAATTTTATTTGTATATTTTTGTTTGTGCTTTTTGTTTCTTTTTTAGGGCGAATGGAAACGATATTGAACTGAACGATGCGAACGATCAACGATGAATGATTGGGGAGCCGAAGAAAAATCTGTGTGTATGCGCGCCTCGGAGTGTTGACTGACGGACTGACTACTTACTACTGACTGAACGAACTGCATTTCGAGCTTGTGTGTGTATTTACCAGTGGGTGTGTGTGTGTGTGTATATACCAGGGGGTAGGCGGCAACTTGCCTTAAAAACTATCGCAACTCTGCGATATTTCTGTATCGAAAGTAAAAGAACTTCTTATGATACAAAAAAAACATGAATCTGTGAGATTAAAAATTAATTTCTCTAATAAGTTGATTCTTTATAAATAATACTTAAAGATAGACAATTGTTCAACTTCCAACTACCTAAAGAACAGTAAATTAAATTATTATATGAGACACGGTTAAAAGTTTTTGCCAATACGATATGAAAATTCACAAGGAAATGAGCTTACCAAGTATAAATCGCTTGTCTTATATGTATATCCCTTATAGCCCGAATTACGATTCGATAATGACAACTTAAATCTGCTAATACCGATTGCTATATTTCAGAACATCAAACAAGTTAATTTGAATAAAATGTTTTATTTCTTAACATGGTAAACATTCAATTTATAAATGCTAAGTAGTAAATCTTCCAAGTCGTCTAAAATTTTTAATTCCGCCCATGCTCGATTTTCGCTTTGTGCCAATTTTTGATGAAACTATTTTTTAAATAGGGCTTCGGCCTATATACAGGACTGGGAATAAATATACATACATGATAGAGAAACTTCATAAGCCAACAATTTGTATAAGCAATTAATCTCTTGCCTTCTGCATTTTTTTTAGTCTCCAACATAATTTTTTGTTTTGAAATATTCCTAAAACTTGGCTTGGCAATACCTTGATTATTTTCAATGACTTCTCCTGCGATATTTCTACGACAAAACTGCCTATAATCCATTATACATTCTTTTTTTTATACTATTGAAATTTCTAAATTTTAATGCTTTTCACCGAAATGAAAGATAGAAAACAGGTTCCCTTTTTGAAAGACATATTTTTAAACAACAAATTTATTAAGGCATTTAAAAATTTCTTTGAAGGATATCAAAAACGACTTACCCATAACTTCATTACATAAAAGTAATGAAAGAAAAATACACTAAGAATCGTTTTGTTTTCTACAGAGAAGTCGGACTGTAATACACTTGCTTGATTAAATAGTTGGTTAAAGAGTTATTAAGTTTTTTCCTCTGTTCTAACGATATTTGGCCTATTCAGCCCTGGTGGTCTCTAACTCTCTCTCCCCTCTCTCTTACGGATCAGACTTGCTGAGTGACGTATTGTTTTGGTGTCTGTGTGTGTGTGTGTGTGGGGCTTTATCTACCTTGTGATGGCGTTCGAGGAGGGGGTAGAGGCATTTACAAAGACAAAAAAACCAAAACAATTGTTATTGTAAATAAATGCTCTCTATCGGGTAATGACTGTGCGTCTGTGCACGTGAACAGAAACGTGTGAAGGTTTTTCCGTCTCTCTCTCTGTCTCTCTCAATTAAACCGCAAACCGCCAATGAAAATGTGAAAATTTTCTTAAAAAATTAGAATTCTCGCTTAGAATATCAGCTGCATAGTAAATGATGTAGAAAACATATGGAGAAGTTGCTTAAATTGGCGCCCTTTGTCAAAAAGTAGTGTGTATCTGTGTGTGTGTGTGTGTGTGTGTGTGTGTGTGTGCTTTCCTTTTTCATTTTTTATTGCGTGTTTAACACTACTAAATGCAAGTTTATTGCCAACATGGGTAACATTACACACAGTTGTCGTAAAAACAAAAACAAAAATAAAAAAGAAGGCGAAACAACGAAGCAAATAGAAACCAGCAGCAAATACATAATTATGCTGAACGATTAGGGGAAGGAGATATGTAAAAAGTCACAAAACAAAATAACAATAAAATTTTATACATGCAAATTATAGCTACACACACACCCACACACTTACCCCTACACACACACCCTCACCCACACGTGTGTGCACGTGCCAAAGTGCAAACTTCAACAATAACAACAAACATACGAATCCTTTGCCCAATTCAAATTGCAAATAATTGCCATGGTAATTGCAAAATCTCACGCATTTGTCATGTAATTGGTGAAGGTTTCTACTACTGCTGACTAACTAAAAATGTTGAAATTTCATATCAAATTGCCAGTTCAGTCCAATTAAATTAATGTAAGAAATGGAAAAAGGGAAAAACGGGTAACTCTTGACAATTGGTAATAAACTAAAAGCACGCCAAACATGTGACAACAGAAAATGAACTTTTCAATATAAAAACCAGGGGCGGATTGAAGAACTTTAGAGTGACAATTGAGTAGTGATCTTGCAATAGAATTTCCAGTAATGATAAGATAAGATCCAGTAAGATTTAAGTAAGCAACATCAGTAGAATCCGGTTACAACGATTCCGCTTATAACGTTTGAGCCTCCGGTTAGCACGTCTTTCACGTATATCGTGGGTCCCTTGAGCATCGTTATAACTGGATTCTACTGTAAATGTTTGGTTTTTAAATACCTGTTTATACATCTTATTAAATAAAACTTCAATTCACAGCGATTCTGAGTCTTTAAAACTTAAGCAATTTTGCAAATACTTTTTAAAAGGTAACAAAATTTTGAGCATTTTGTAATACGTTTATGTCAAATCTCAAAAGTTTAACATCGATAATATAAAGAAATCCGTTTTAAAGATTACTTAGGTAGAATAAATATAAATTTAGTGACTGCAAAATTTTGTTTTTCAAAGAAGTTCTTTTATTTTTTCTAAATATAGATCGATAAAAAGATCTGAAAGACTTAAAAACCAAATATATTCTAAACCAAATCAATTCATTCTTAAGGACAAATAAATATTTCTTCTTGTCTGTTTAACCTTTCGCAAATATTTCTTAAGCAAAGATTGCAAAATAACTTAAGGCTTAAATATATTATTGATATCCCATCTAAACCATTTGAAACACCAAAACACAGAACCACTCTTTCTTTAAGCATCCTTTTTTAGTTTAGCTTATTTTAATCTTTAAATTTAAGGACACTTTTCATACACGCTAAGTGTATAAATCGTTAGATCTATTGATTTTCAATTCAATAAGTTTTTGAAGTTTTACCTTTAGTTGTGCTTTCTTTAAAGTTAAAACTTTTGGAATTTTAACTTCATTTTTTCAGTTTTTCATTTGGGTTAATTATATTATAAATCAATTTTCCTTTTGATCTTGGTGGGAATCCCAACTAATTGAAATTGCAAGTGTACATATATAAACATAGATCAATGAATTTCCATTGCCAGATATCCCTTTCAAAATGGCTTTCGATTTTTTAACCGTTTTTTTACTCGTTCTTCAATTTTCGATTACAAATCCACATATAAACCTCTTTTCAAAATGGTATGTTTACTTAAGTCTTTAAAAGCAGAGTATCCTGTATAATGATATACTCTTAAGACACCTAATCTAATCGTTTATCTCCTTAAGTATCATGACATCATAAAAATACTAACTATGCGAAATAAAGATTTATAACTTTATTGACTTATTATTGTTAGTGGTTTTTATATCAGTCGGTAGCTAGCTAATCCGATCCCGTACCTAGGAGAATGCAACAGATTTGAGTGCATTCGCGTCGTACTTTGTCAAAACAGGAACGCACAATTGCCGCCGTCATCGTCGACGCCTGTACATGCAACAATTGTTGCATGTTGAACTGCCAATCAATGCCAATGCACTGGGATGCAGCAATGAAAGACCATAGCAAAGATCAACGATGACGATCGACGTCGACGACGACGACCAAAACAAAACAAAGCAGCATCCAGCAGTATCCACAAGTAGTAAAAACAAAACTTGTGTGTGTGCTCCTCTCGCGTTGCTTCGTTCGGTGGCTTAAATAGCCATAAATATGTGGAGTATGCGCAACTACGTACGCCTTTTCCTTCTACTCTTCTCCTGGCAATGGGTCTGCTAGTTGCTTGCTTGCGGGTTAAACGTGCTCTTTGCCTACCAATACCGAGTGGCGCCTCAAAAAAACGTGTGTGTTTGTGTTGTGTGTGCGGAGAATTCTTAGAAAAGGCATCGCGAGGCAGCCAAAGACTCCAAGTTCCAGTCCAAGGAGAAGAAGTACAGCGGAATGGATTAAACGGCACAAACATGGCTAATTACATGTATTTAACACGCACACACACATACACACACAGAACAAACCTATTAAGTAAGTAGCGACAGAAACAATGACAAGTACCAACGATTATGGTCAAAATGTTTTTGCAGTTTATCGATCGTTGGGCAAGTTAGGTTCAACATTGTCACTAGAGACAAATGCCAAGTAAAGAAATCACTAAAAGAACTAAAGCCGCATGACGTTAATTTGGGATTAGAGAAGCAAAGGGAATCCATCATATCTTTCGTTGCTTTGTCTGGATTGATCAAAGAGCATTGGAGACAACTTCTGATCATATATAAATCTTATTTGAGTTCTCTGAAAAATGGAATAGTCTAAATAAAATAGTCATAAATAAGTTCGTTTCCTGATTATAAATGACTCCTTTATATGAAGCGAATGATATCCTAGCCATGATACTTTTCATGAGCCGTGCTTTTCATCAGTTACGGCTCCTTTTTAGAAATAGAGGCGACTTCGCCTCCTCAAGTGCTTAGAGTATAAGTGGGAATCCCTTTTGAGTCTCCTTTTGTACAAGTATGATAATAATCGACAAAACGACTCAAAGTGATTTCTATTAATTTCTATTCCAAATGATGAATAAGATGTTGGGATGTAATTCCCACAATTAAGACACCTTACGCGAAATTAAGAGGATCTTCTCTTCCTCCCATTTAAACTAAAACTTTCAAACTATGTACGTACATTTACTGAATTTCTAGATATTCTATTTAAAACTAAATGTCCCGATGTAAAAAGTTAAAATATCATTTATCTTACTTTTCTGTAAATAGTTTATACCTTTGTTTATATTCTTTATTTTTCCCCAGAGTTAGATTTTTGAGACGCTTTAATCCCATTCATAGCTAATCTTATTAATATAGAAAGAAGTACAAACAAGTTTGTAAGCTGACCAAAGAAAGAGCTTAGAAAAAGCAGTAAAAGTCACCCAAATATCTGGTTAATCTTCGATTTAAAGATGAAAAGTTAAGTTATATTATCAACAACTTCTATCTAGCCGGTGGCACAGTGAAGACCTAGTGAAACTATTATCAATTAGCTGGCATTTGCTCAGTGTAGATAGGAGATAATATGGATTATTGTTTCTCTCATTTAAATAATTATAATAGAAATTTGTATCGTCGGTTTCTAAATAATAGTCGTACTTTGATAAATATCTACATATATATGTATATAGGCACACCATTTAAAATAGGAGCGGCTGATCAACAGCACGATTTTTTGTTTGTTTTGCAACTCCGCCTTGTCAATGCAAAAATTTATTAGATTTTAAATGCAATAATTATTAGTTTTATATGGACAATGAAGCGCCAAGTGGCCGCAACTTGATGTGTGTGCGCACATTGAATGCTTGAACAGGAGGAGGCCGCCAACCGCAACACAAACTTTAATGTAGAAGAGGTTTTATGCCACTTGTGTGGCAGGCAACCGCCCCACCGACCCTCTGACTTCTACTCCTCCATCATCATCAACAACTTCTTCGTCTTCTACTATCATATTCCTGCCTACACCTTTTGCAGCTCCTACTCTCTTCAAATTGGTTTTCTTTTTTTATTTAATATGCAAGGGAAGTGCTATAAGCATTTCTGATGTACAGTAGCTCTCAAACTGTAAACTCTAGTTATGGACTAATTCATTCAAGAGAAGTTTGTCTGTGTGTGTGTGTGTGTGTGTGTGTGGGTGTTGACTCTATGTCTGCTTATTGCCGTAGCTAGTGCTACTCCAAGCTCACTCCTCCACCTCCTCATCGACCTAACCCGACCACCATTCCTCGTTCCCATTGACAGTTTAGCGACAGAGATTTATGCGCTGTAATTTCCCACTTTATTACAGTTTAAAGTTGCGTTTTCATAAGTTTTTTAGAGCAGTTTGTCTCTTTTAGTTGCCATTTGCTTCAATTTTTAATGGCTGGTTGGTTTAAAATATAGAGTATATATCATATGAAAAGGGTATATTCAATATTTTTAGCAATCAACGCAGATTTCGAAAAGAATTCATCTTTTTGACATTTTAACCCTAAATACATAGTTGACATTATTTTCAATCAGATGTTCCAAAAATGTCTTCGATTTCAAAACTCAAGGTTAATATAGAGTTCCCAAGACTTTACCTTAAACTATTTTGTTAAATTGTAAATATTTCCAAGACAACTAATCGGAAATTTGAGACACTTTAGAAACTAATCTCCCAATAGAAAGATGTCTCTTGTGTTTTGTTGTAACAACAAAGAGTGTTTTGCAATTCGACTTGCCCCTTTAAACAGTTTTCATTGACTCAATTGTTAGCGTAATTCGTAGAAGGAAAAAAATCCATGACCAAAGTATGATAAACATCTTCCTAACGCGGCACTGACAGGGCACTAAATTTTTTTTTAATAAAGTTGTTCCCGTTTGGTATTATAATCAAAAATAAATAAATAATAAAAAAAAAATCGAAAATCCCTATTGCGCCAGGGTCTAAAAATAAGTTCAATTTCGTGTTGACAATTTCTTGTTTTATTTTATTTTTGTCATTTTATTACCATTGCGCGAGCATAGGGATTATCGCGACAAGAAGATCAACAACAGCAACAACAACAAAGAGTTGAATCGAAAAGAGCAATATTTATATGGATATCATAAAATAACAAGAGGAAAGCCGCCCACTGCCAAACAAAACAAGCAAAAAACCAACAGAAAAGCGTAAATCACGCTTTCGATAGATCTAAAAATAGTTGACGGCAAGATAAGACCAGTCGGGGACATCGATTAAGCGGGGATAATTTGGAGGGGAGGAGAGTGCCGTACAATTTTGGTTAAAAAAAAAAAAAGAAATATTCAAAAATTTTGCATGTTGCACAAACTGCGCATAAATCCAATTAATAACATAATTATGTGGCAAGCAATGGAAAATAAATTTTTGCCTTTTAACCACTTGAGTTTCATTTGAAGAGTTGATCGAAATGTCTACACTCTTTGCTAAGCTGGATCATTCAGAAGCGATTGTTGACTAAATATGGCTATATATCAGTTTGAATTTCTGGATATTTTTATTAGTCCTCCAGAGTCCTAAAAGGTTGTGCACACAGCTTAAGTTTGCCAATGTTGAACTTTGGAGCTGTATTGTAATTCCCAACTGGTTCTAGGGTTGAAGTTTTCAAAACATTTCTACAATTTTAGAAAGGTTTGTGATAAAAACAAAAACCTTGGTACTTCTTGAGGCTGCATAGAGACAAAATGATCTTAAGTAAGCTTGGTCGGACGATATAATACTATGATTAACAGATATAATCAGACGATTTTGTAAAACAAAAACATATTCGAATAGAAACAAAACTTATTTTTTAAGAGTTTACGTACACGAATTTGTGACGTTTTCAATATTCAGACTTAAGTTCCGACAAAATGTCGGCTCCTATATATATATTATATAGTAATCACTTGAGAAACATTAGATGATCATTAAACGAAAATATTATATAATATCTTGCCTATATACATAACTAAAACTGTTCAGAGAACAGTTTCTATTCGTAATATTCAAAAATAATTGTTTGCTACCACAAATAACATAAGGATAGGCAAAATTCTTTGAGCAACTCTCTAAATTATATAATAATTCTATAAAAGAAATGTAATGAATTTCGTATATATTTCTAGCAATTTTTCAAGCTTAACCTAATGGGGGAAAAGTTTTTAAAGATTCTTAAAAAGTAAATATACTCCTCTTTTGGGGTGAGTATATTAAAAATGATTTTAGCCAAAAGTTGGTGCGTAGGCCCAACAAGTCTCAGGTTACTGCCATATGCAAATTTGGCAAAATGCTTTTCATAATTTTTTTTCCCTCTCCATCATACGCAAATTGAAATATTGACTTTGCGCACTTAATTTCGCAGCCTGGCAAATTTGAATTGGCAATCAATTCTCATGGTTAGAAGCGGTGCGGAAAGGTGGAGTAAAAAAAAAAAAAAAAAAAACTCAACAAATAAACAATATGCAACATAAATTAGAAAACAAAAAACAAAAACAAAAAATATAGTACCATAACTAGCAATCTATAGTTGTAGGTGGATTTTGTTTTTGTGGGTGTATGCAAAACAGGGAAACTTTAAACTTTAAGCAACTTCATGTTGGGGGCGTCAACATTTCAACTAAACTTACCAATCAAGCATTAGCCCATAATGCTCACAGCAACAAAAAAGAACTTCTAGCGCCTTAGCTTATGATGATTTATGGCAAATAGTATATGGTTTATTGCGATTGGGGAGAATGGGAAAAATCAATGTAAATCAAAGTTATTCGACATACAACAGAAAAGAAGAGAGACAGAGTAAGAAAGGCATGGAGGAAAACCCCATTTTGAAATATAGAAAATGCATAAGTACATATTAATATATGAGTAAAGGGTACGAAAAATGCAAATATAGCTAATGAGCTACATTGCGTATTCTATATTTGGTTTTAAATTACATCTTTGCATATATGTAATTATGCATAGAAGTCTGAAGTAGCAAATCTATAGTAATAAGTTCTACCAGGATATTATACATGACATTTCGGCAACGTGACAAAAGGAAGAACCAAACTATCATACATATGTATTTGTCTGCATATTTCTTAATAGACATTAAGTTGGAACATTAATATTTGAAAATATGTAGTGCAGGTAAGTAATCTTACATTCTATAAATGAAGTAAGTAAGTCGTCTCGCCGACTTGGGTATACCATACACCAGTAAAACAAATATTTCAAATTTGTAATAACTAATGCATTTGCCTATTTTAAGAAATTCTGTTCACATGCTTTTTACAAGCATATTTCAGTATCTCGCGCACTTATGCATATAAGCACCCTAGCGCCCCCACCCGCCAACGGCCATCTCTGGCCTTATGCAAAAACGTTTATATGCATAACTCAGCTATTTTTTGTCCGATTTTGATCAAATTTGGTATTTTGCTGGGTATTAGTATCAAATTTAAGTGTGCCAAATTTGATTGCACAAGGTAAAAAATTACGCAAGATATTCGAGTTTTTCAAATTTCGGGGGCGGAAAGGGGCGTGGCAAAATCTTTATACATGCAAAATGAGCGCATTTACTAAGCAAATATACATACCAAATATGGTGTATCTAGCTACAATAGTTTTTGAGATAAACGTTTTTTTTGAATTGCGGGGGGCGGAAAGGGGCGTGGCAAAAATTTGAAATAAACTTGATCACTCTACATACTACATGAGCCTACATACCAAATTTGGTGGCTCTATCTCTTATAGTCTCCGAGATCTACGCGTTCATACGGACGGACGGACGGACAGACGGACAGACGGACAGACGGACAGACGGACGGACAGACGGACATGGCTAGATCGACTCGGCTGTTGATGCTGATCAAGAATATATATACTTTATGGGGTCGGAAAAGCTTCCTTCTGCCTGTTACATACATTTTGGCGACTTTAATATACCATTTCACCCTATGGGTGTATGGTATAAATATTGAATGAAATCCTTGGTCTAGGCCCGATTCGACACAATCATTGCTTAAATGCCTTTTTTATTAATTATTTTCAAAAGAAGAAAAATGCGTACATTAGTATGGAATTTTACGAAATTTTCTAAAGTTGTCAGATGATTGACTTAAATATCAATTGTAAGATTCCCATATATTCATATATTAAAGTTTCCATGTAATTTATATATGTATTTTAATGTTTGTATAGATTTCGACCTTTATTGAAGTTAATCAAAACTGAGTTTTAGTCGTCATAAGGTCAATGAATCTTACTAATTTATAAGATTTTTAATCATAGGGAGCACAACAGGTGAGCAGGTTGTCTGTATAGCTATTTCAAGAACCACCAAGTTCTATCATCAGCAGACTTCGCTAAAGAATCCACAGTTGTAATGGCCATACCATATCGTCAATGCCAAAAGTAGTTGGGAATTCAAACTACATGAAGCGAAAAAAGAACGGCAAAGCTTTTAACTGCAGATGCCACCTTTTTTTATGTGCATACCCTAACAGGGGCAGGGGCTAACTTCGATCGTGCCGAAGTTTGTATACCCTTGCAAGTTTTTACGTTACTCTAAATTTACCTATAGCCGTCAAAATGGAAAAATCTTTTCGCGAAAGAACAACCTACAATCTTAGGCTTTGGTAATGCGACGCATGTAACAAATGGTATTTCATTATAAGTTTATAGGACAGGTTTATTATTTAGTCATCCGACTTTAAAAAAATTCGGCGCAATCATTAGAAAATAACGAAGGTATTGAGTATTCAGCTAAATGCTATAGTCACCCGATATTAATCAAATTCGGAACAGTCCTTAACAGATGTATTAAAGTGATGATGGGCTAGGAGGAGATTGCGTCGATTCAGACGGACGGACATACAGAGGGATGTGGAATATATGAATTCGTCTCGTCATGCTGATCAAGAATATATATACATACATATGTATGTACTTTATGTACTCGGAGGAAATGCGTAGTGCACTTTTAACCAAAATGAATATACCCTTATTGCCCGTCGCCCGATTTTGTCAGAAAAGAGACAAAATGGTTAAAAATAAATACACATCACTAAATATTTTCATTTTCTACTTTATATTGATTTGTTTTACAATGTGAGACAAATATATCATTGTAAATTACCGCCAAACCGCAAAAAAAATATTAAATACACCTTCAATAATAACGCACAAAAGTGGAAATTGAGCACAAGAACACATGCATTTGTGTGTGTCTGTGTGTGTGTGTGTGTGTATGGGTGTGCGAGTGTGTATGTAGTTGCGCTTCAGTTACCTTCGACAAAGGAAAAATTGACCCAAGAAGAGAAGAGTCTAACCAAACGATGGCGTCGTCAAATGCATTTTGTGATACCCTTTCCCACAAAAGAGATAACGGTAAATCAAATACAAACATATATTTATATATATGTATAATCTATGTATACATAAATTTTCGCCTAAGAATTGTGAAGAGCAGAGACAGTCTATAAAACTTTGTCTCTCTGCTCGTTATAGAGTATCCTGAATACGAAATGTGGGCCTAAAACGTACATATGTAGGTAACTTTTTACTTTTGTATTTTGTTTATATTCTTCAAGTAGCCCTGACGGCCGCACTCTCTCTCTCTCTCTCACACACACACACTCTTTCGTTTCTCTTCCCTGTCTATGGGCCGCTGATAACGAAGCGAAAGAAAAAGACGCCATAAAAAAACGTAGCGTAGCGTAGATAAGCGCCCGCTCTCAATACCAATATAAACAATTGGACTCGACGTAATAGAAAATGCAGCTGTATAGGCGAAATAATAAATAAATTATTAATAATAAAATAAAATAAATAAATTTCTAAGAAATTGCGTCGAAATCGATCGATTTGGGTTTTTTTTTTTGGTTTTTTGAATGGGAAAATTTTGTTTTGATTAGTTTTCTATCGATATGACCAAGCTAGACGTCTGATAGATAGAGAGAGACTAGGGAACATTGTCACAAACATTGTTGTTGCTATTTAGTTATGCAACTGAGATTTGGTTAAAGTTAATCGATGTCTAATAGGATACATATGCAGTTTCCAGTAAGAATTTTCTGAAATCAACAAGTTTTTTTCCCCAATTGGAACGGAACTGTTTGAGATAATCCAAAAGATGTTTGTGCTAAGGCTTTTAAAACTATTTCCGCTTTTTGTTTTCCCGACAACGAAACTGGCTAAAAATAATTAACACCTACATTCACACCGACACCCTTTTTCATCCTTCTCTCTCCCACTTGTGAGTCATAAGCAAAGTTAACAATATGTGAAGAAAATATTACTATTATTTAATTTTGTGGATTAATCATACGAAAAATGTGCAATGTGGATGCTTAATGTTTAAATGACTAATCAAGTATAAATGAAATGCACGAAAGAAAACTAAAGACTTTTAACTCTGTGTGTGGGGGGAAGGGGGGGGAAGCCGGGAACCCGCTACAAATGCATTTTCAAGGTCCGCACCTGTAATAATGACTGCGACACAGCAGCCGCAGCAGCATCTCTTCAAGTGGGCAATGTAGAAGAAGAAGAATGAGCAGACAATCTGTGTAAGTGTGTGTGTGTTTTTTTTTTTTAGAGCCAACTATTCAAGTATTTTCAAAACACAATAAACATTTTATTTTTATTGTGTGTATTTATAAATGTTTGCATTATTTACGTATTTTTTTTCTTCTTGTTCAATTAATGGCGCGCAGGCCACATCCATACATGCAAACACACACAGGCACACATATGCACAGGCACAGACACGCATACATATTTCTACATATACACATATTGCAGCATAAAAACTGTAATCGTAATCCCTGCAGAGCAACGAAGAAAAATATGTTTTCTCTCGCTCTCTCTTTCTCCCCACACACACATACTCACTCACTCACTCTCCTTCTTTCGCCCCAGAGAAGACACCAAAAAGAAAATAAAAAGACATCCAAACGTAATTTGTATTTGTTTTTATGGTCACTCGATTTGATCATAATTGCATTGTTGGGCAGAAAAATAATATGAAACACTTTGTATTTTACTCACGCGAATGTGTAAGCACTCAAATTTGGCTTTTTTTTGCCAATTTGTTTATCAAATTGTTATTGAAATTGTCATGAAAAATTTACAATCCGAACTTTTGTCCCTCTCACTCTCTCACTCTAACTGTTGTTGTTTGTGAGTGACCATGTTGTTTTCTTTCCTGGTATTTTATCATAAGATTTTATGGTCACACTTGGCAAATAGATGGAGGCACTGTAAAATAAAAATTTAAAAAGAGTGGCGAATTAGGTCCGAACCTACTGTTATTTTTTTTGCATTTTTTCTTTTCAATCTTTCAAAAATATTAAGTATTTTGAAATAAGTGCGCCACTGTGAATAATGCTGGGAAAAAGTGTGTCGGCAGTGCTAAGGTTTGACTAAAAAGTGAACCGGAAGTCCTAAGTCTCAGCTGCAAATGTGGCAACCCCTAGAAAATTATATCGATTATATATCTCTTAGATTAAGTGATTGGCGCCAATTCCTTCACCAGAAATTATTGTTTTAATATCAATATCTATTAAATAAAAGTAAATCATTAAGTTAAAAAAAAATGAAATAGGTAATTTGAGTTTATGAATAAAGTTGCATAAACAATTTCTATAACATATGGTTAGCAAGACTTTGTGTATAACTCTAATAAAGTGGCAACGCCATTTAATATGTGAGCAGTTAATTTTAAAAGCCAACATCAACATTGAAACGAGTTTCTATTATTATTTTTTTTTATTTGCATCTTCCAATAGTTGCGTTTATATACGCAACTAGTTTTTACTTTTTACGATAATTTAACGAAACAGCTGATTTTAGCTGCGAGCAAATATGCAATATACACATGTATGTATTTATTTTTATTTGAAAACCGGTTTAACAAGTTTCTTTGTGTTTTGTTTATTTTGGACAAAGAAAATAAACGTAGAGGCTGGTCAGGAAACGAACAAAGAAAAAAAATATAACAAGGGTGGAAAATTTTAAAAAAAAAAAACAATACAGACACATAAACTGCATCCAAAGGGTGGTGACAAAAGTCAAAGATCCTAAAAAAAAATTAGCGGTATTCAAATTTGTAACATCAGCTAGTGTTAACAATAACAGAATCTGAATCTGTGAACAGATATTAACAGACGCGCAAAATTCACCAATTAAAAACTTCATGAAAATTTTAAAATTTCTCATTGAGGACTAAACATGTTACTTAAAATGGTTAAAATAAATATAAATATATAAATATATAAAATAATAATAAGAAAGGAAATCTGTCTCAATTTTCTGTAGAACTGCTAAGTTTCTCTCTGTGTATAAATCATCCGCTATGGTGAATGGTGGATTTCCAAAAAGTTACGGCGAGAGGGCAAAAACTTACGGCGAATAGAGCACGGCGAAAATGGTTCTCTTTACGGCGAAAATTGTTCTCTTCACGGCGAATATTCTCTCTTATAGATAGCAAAACGTGCGAACATGTTGGAGTTGGGCTCATCTGTTGCAGTTCGCGTCATCGGTTGGGATCAATGGTTGCGGTTCGCCTCATTTGTTCGATGTTCGATGCTTTTCGTTCTTTTGATGCATGCTTTTGCTCTTTTGTTGCATGTTTGACCTTAAATGCGCTCGAGTTCGACGTCGTTGCAAGGAGTTCGGTTCGGTTCGATGTTCGTAGCAAACTCGTTGTTGTTTTTTATTGTTATTGTTTTTTTTATTGTTGTTTTTGTTTTCGAAGTGAGCAGTTGCGGGGGTGGAATTAAACTGTAAAAGACAAGTGTCGCGCGTGCCGTTTCTCGTTTTCAAATTCTAGTGTCCACTGAAATTCGAAAATTGTAAAATAAATTAAAAATATTTCCAAAACTGCCAATAACTAATAATAATAAATTGCAACTAAATACGATGAGATAAATAATAATTAGAAATGATATATGTAAAATGCGGGCGTCTTATCTTTTGATTATTGTACTCAAATTGCATTGAGAGAGCGTTTTTAATCAGTAGACAAAATTACAACAACAAAAAACGAAAAACCACTAGCAACAATTACAATAACCATCGTTAAGAATATAATTTTTTGTGGTTTTTACATTGCAATAAACGAGTCTTTGGTCTTGCCCCTCACCTTTTACATTTCACTACAGTTCGTGGTCCCAACGTCCCTCTATCTTTCTTTTAGTCGTAGTGTTTTAGCGATAAGCCGCAAAACAATTTGATATATGTACTAAAAAAAGAAAGACTACAAATACATACTTATTTAAGTAGGCCTAGACGACACACACATACACCGCAAGAAATATCAGCTGCTCCATAGATGTGGATGAAAGAGTGAGAGAGGAAGATTGATAATAATTTGCCGAAAAACAACAACAGCTTTAATTACAATTGATTGTAATTAAAGAAAAATGCGTTCCGTTTGCTTGGAGTTAAACAAAAATCTAGTACAACCAAGAAAATATAAATAAAAGTAAAACAGAAACAAAAAAAAAAAAAAAACATTATAAATATGCATTTTGCGCCTTTGTTTTGAAGTGCATTCTATATACATGACCTACAAGCTAAATCTTTTCAATGGCAAGGCATATTAGCTACGGCAAACATTTGGCTACAAATTCAAAAAAAAAAAATTCAATTTGTAATGTCTTTATTTAGTATTCTTAGTAAACTATAATGCTTAATACAAAACTTTAATGAAAAAATATTAAAATTGGCTCATATTTAACCTATTTCACCATTCACAATTTTTTAAATTAAAAACTGAATTCTAGCTAAATGCAGGTCATTAAATAGTCTTCTATGCCTAATCATTTGCCCGTATTTAAGCAGAGATGAATATTCTATATTCTGTATTTCTCTCTCTCTTGTACTCTTGCTGCTACTCTATGTGCGTGGGGGGTCGGACAGGGGGTGGAGCAACACGTGTAGTGTGTAAAGTGAGACAGATGATAAAGCAATTGCAGCATCAGAAAAAAAGTGAAAAAAATAAATGTTTATAATTTTCTTTCATCAACAATATTAAGACATTTGCAATGAAATTGTTTGATTAGCAACAGACAGAAAGCAAAGCAGATAGATAGATAGAGAGAGAGAGATGGGGTAAGCGAAAGAGACAAATACAAAGAGATCGAATGAGAGACAAGCCCCACAACGCGTTGTTCGAATTTTTATTAAACGACTTGACTTGCCGACCTTCCCTCGTCCCAGCCCTTCCCTATGCCTATCCTGCCGATCCCCTTTGGGCAATGAACTCACCCATACAAACAAATGGCTAATGCTAAAAAGTGAGAACCGCCCGAGCAAGACAGAAAGCGAAAGAGATAAAAAAAACAAAATTAAACATTAAATAAAAATAATTTATGCAAATTTTGTTTCAGGCCTAAAAAAAAAGAAATGGAAAATGCCCAACAAAATTTAACAATTAATTAAATGAGAACAAGAAAGAATTCAAAAATAAAAGTAAAAGTTACAAAAACAAAAAACGCAAAACTGAAAAATTTCATAAACAAAAATCATGTCAAGTTGGAGCTTAGCCAGTTCTATATCGCCCAATGTAACCGGCTCTGATGTCATTAGACTGAAAAGTCTACAAATTAAAGCCAATTCCGAGACAAATTTAGATAGAGCAACAATAACAAAAACTACATCGACAACAAAAACAACTGCTAAATCGACAGCATCTCTACCACGGCCCATCACTCCGATACCTGCCAAGAAATTCCTCTCCAAACGACCACCACATGTGACCTTAAGTATCCAAAATCCAACATCATCCAATCCATCAACATCTTCATCCGCCTTCAATCCTTTGGGACCAGTGGAAACGGATGTCTTAACTGCCTCATCGGTCTATTATACACCATTGGGTGGCGCCACCCCAAGTTCACCCAATGCCAGCGAAGCGGCCACCACATCATCATCCACCTGCCAGAGCCAGAACACTAATCCCACCAGCACTAGCTCAACCAGTGGCTCCATATTTCCCCACGAGCAATACAAGACAATTAAGAAGATCAATATAGGTTTCGAAAATGTTCGATATAGCAGCAAATTTGGATTCTTCAAGAGAGGTAAGTCTATAATAATGTCCTACGACCTTCAGTTGAATGTAGTGAACACAAGGACTAAATCCTTAATGTGTTCCAAAAAGGACGATCCTAACTGGGTACATTTACAACTCTTTCACTTAAGAACTTTAAAACTTAGGGAACAACCCAGGTGAGCTTGGGACAGCACCATCTGTCCATTATATATCAGAACGGGATCAATGATTTGATGTTTTACTGTCGAGCAATGTCGAAGATTATGTATATCGAATTAAACCAAATCCAAGGTGTTCAATACATAAATTTCCTATTCTGTCTATGGCTCCTTCGGCCTAAAGCAGTAAAAACAAACAAACAATTCTGTTTACAAGTGTCTTTTGAGTTGTTGTCTATATTGTTAGTATTTTTTTTATCTGCACATTGTAAACAACTAGTGGGGATAACACATCAATATGTTAGATAGGAAACCCCTTTTTGAAAACCAACCCCATAGAACTATTTTATCAGGAAATTAACACGTCATATTTCAACATTCTCAAGGGCAAAAATTAACCAACCACAAGTTAACAAAGTAAACAAACAATTATTTGTAATAATGCCAATTTACACAATAAAGTAAAGTTGGAACTTTAGAAAAACCAACATTTAAGAGGTGTCTTAGGCAAGAAAATGAATACCTACAATTTGCATCTAAAACTTTCATGGGCAATTTCTTTGACCTTGATATAAGGAATACAAGTTATTCCCTCAAATAAAGGAACATTATATAAGAACACATTTCGGCCATATTATGGTTACGAAGATGGTTAACCAATTACATTTTTTATCTACTACAGATCTTTTAGTTCTCAGAAGCTTTACCTAGGTTGGAATCAGGTCGAAATATATGCCTTTTTCGATTATCTTTACGCCTAACTATAAAAACATATAAATCGCCGATAAACCCTCAAACTAACGAAAGACTCCTTCGAATATTAATGAAAACCTAATCTACTTTTTGGATTGTGAAGGATTCTGAATAACTTCTCTTTCAGTTTGTGCTTGCAATCCTTTTTTGGATAATAAGCTAAATTATTTAAAAGGACTAGTCAGACTTTTTGAGACTAATCTGTATATATTAAGTCTAAATTTGATAATAAGGCATTTTCGGGACTACATTAAAATGTGTAATACAGGTCTCCATGTGGAATCGTTACTGCAATATTAGTAGACCTTTAAACTTAATATTCCATACAGTTTTATTGAACATAATTTATGAAACATTTGTTAGTTAACTATTACATTAGTATATTTCTTTTCGAGAAGCTACGAGGAACACATTCGCCACGACTTGACGCCAAAAAACTCTCTTCAATAATTTGATTGTTTGTCATCGATATTATTGATAACGTTTGATTTATACACCTCTGAACTAGTTCAATACAATCGACCGCTTCTCGTCTTTCGACCTATTCCCACATGAATACATTCATTTAGCATGCAATAGTACTGTACAGGGTTATAGTGCTCTTAAAAATACTGTACTCATTTTTTCCTGTGCAGTATATTCAAGTATCTATCGAAATAGTGTACAATATTTTTACTGAACTCACGTGGAGTGATTGACAGTAATTGTTGTAGACTTCGAAACTGAGTACTATCTCGGGTTGACAGGTTGTACACGAAACATAATTATGAGTACACTGGTTGTGTATTGTACAGATGAGTTGAATATTTCGAATATAAGAAAATGTGATGTTCTGAATTGGTTGCTCTAGCGAGAAGTCCATCCATCCGAAAGAGCCTTTTCGGTTGCTAAAAACTTAATAAATGAGAAAAAATGAGTAAAATGTCAACCACCGATTATATGGTAAATTTGTAATAATATAACTGAACTGCACACCAATTTAGTGTTCAGTAAAAGTTCCAATTTTAGTGTACTCACTAACTGCTGTACAACACTGGAGTGAGTGAATCACATCAGCTGTTCATACAATTTTGACAACATTCACTCACACTCATTCAAAACTGTACAGTAAAAAGTTGTACACGCTTTTAGAATGAATGATTCAATTGTTCTTTGAATGCATTCATGCAGATGTCTAATCTAAAAATCGGATAACTATATTAAAGTAATGGAAGGCAAACTTTCCCTTTTTTCTCCTCTGCAATTGGGTATTCGTGAAGTTGACGTGAGATTATCAATTGTCCTTTGCCCTAAGAACTCGAACTCGTAATAAATGCCACAAACACATCTTTGTGAGGATCATATAAATTCTTAGACTAACCTGAAAAATCTATAATGTAATTCTTTGGATATTGAATGCAAATAACATCAAGAGACTCTACATGGATCAGGTTCCTTGACTTATAGTGTCAAATCATAGTAACAAGCATAAAGTTTAACAAACAAAATATATCTTTTTAACTTTAAAAGCTTAAAATTACTTCGAACTATGTCAACCACGACAGAGTTTTGATGAGAAAAAATTAAATTTGAATCAAGATTTGTGGACTTCAATTCTTAGCAGACACCAATTCTTAACTTGGTGTCAGTTGTACATAACATTTCGAATTTCTCTATGGTTTTGCAAAAGAATTTTTCAGTTATATTTAAGCATATGCAAATTTGCATAAATTATTATTATTATTATCAATTTCATTGATTGGAAGAGTTCAAAAGTTCTTGCTCAATATTCTCAATTGATAACAAATTTGTTGTATTCCGTCCCTGACACATTGCGTTTTCTTTACATATTGAACTTTTCCACGAGACCCGATGCCCCACCGATATTTACAAATCACAGTTTGTTTCTATATAGACATGTACATATATCTATGTATAACAATATTAGGTTTGTCTTTGGGTTTGTTTGCTTCATTATAAAGTGACCAACCCAAAACTCGCACGATTGGAATATTTGACAAATGCCTAAAGATAAGGTAAGATACCCCCATGGGGTAAATCATTAAACGTAATGTCATATATCTAAATGACCCAATTACTTTCATATGTTTGTCCGATTGTGAATGAAAAAGTTGGTACAAACGAATTATATAATAAAGTCCTTTCTTAATGACACTGACTCATTCTGCAAAAAAAAAAAAAAAAACTCAAAATAGATAAGGAATTGTTTGAATTACATTAGTTTGAACAGGTGTGCTTAGGTCTATGCATCAAATGAGTCATTCCAATTCGTTGATTGACTCATTCCAATAACCGATTATAGAAAGATATGAATCCTTAATGACGCAGTGCACGTGCTACGACAGATAAAACGATAACAAATGACGATAGTTTTTGTTTTCTTTTTCGACTACCCACTGAGAGATAGTAATTTGCAGATGAAGTATGTAGTTAGACATTTAACGAAAGGTTTTTAACCCTATTGATACTAAGGGCAACAACCAGAAGCTTCAAAGACTCTAAACCTTTTAGACAGATTTTTAATTTAGACTCAATAACTTTGACTGAAATGAAATATGTTGGAAAATATTTGTCAACGCGTGCCAAATTTCATTTTAATAACTCTAAGGTCGAAATTAAAACATTAATGTGGAGACCTTTGGCCAAGAATAAAAACTTTGATGCTTTGGGATCTCATTCATCATAAGGAAAGATCTTATATCGAGATGAAATCATTAACTGCAGAGTTAAAAACATTATATTGATCTAGATTCTAGATCTTACAAAAGTGTGGAAAATTTCGCAAAAATATATTTATAAATTAAATTACAAATTATGATTACATAAATGTATTAATGATTAAATTAAATTATGTATAAAAATTAAAATCAATTTAATCACAAAAGCAATTTCTTTTTAAAACCATTGCTAGAATTTTTAATTTTGATCTTTGTTAACTCAAATAGATTTTTAACACATTTAGCTCGTAATTGGCTGTAGTTGGTCATATTTTAATTGTTTGTCCGTTCTATTTGTATTTGTCCACGCGATCGTGGCGTCCGATTTAAGGCTGCGTGCCACGGGGGGGGGCGCATTGTACGAGTCAACGTTCATACAATATATATTCCTACGCCAAATTCAAACTTGTCAGATATATCAAGAATAACAAATGTAGTTTAATTTAAAATAAAAAATAAAAAAAGCTTTTTTGGATATATTCGAAAAACCCACTAAATATGTTTAAAAACAAATCATTATATAATAAGAAGCAAAAACATTAATAAATATTGTTAATTTTTAAAATAAATCTTTTAATAGTTACAGTCACCGTAATCTATTTGGAAATATTTCCAATAGGTTATTATTAGTGTCTTAAGTTAGACACAGAACAAATGACAATGAGTTAACTCTCAATAAACTAAACTTTATAACGTTTAAACCTCGTGTGTTGTGATTTAATACAACTTAAAAACCTTGAGTCCCCAGAGAGAACGCCAAAAGAATATCTTTCATATGAAAGATATAGTAAAACAATAAATGAAATGTTACCTTCAAGTTGAATTGAAATTGTGATTGACCAAAGTAGAGCTAAAAACATTAGCATAGAAACATTTGCCATAATTTAAGTATATGAAGCAGATCAAGTAACTATATAGTACACGACAATCAAATCGAAATTGGTGCAGCTCTCTAAACGGGCATTAGCCTAAAATGAGAAATTGATGATGTGTTGCAAATTTTCGTCACAGATTATGCCAGAAATTCGTATACATATATTAGACTTTAAACTTGAATTAGGCTTAGGTTATTTGAGTGACTTATTTAGGTGTCAAATCACTGTCATTTGGCTATAATTTTCTCCGCTTCGAGTTCCAACTCAATTCAAATGAGTCAAAGTCAAGCTCTGCTGATTCTCTATAGCTAAGTACATTTTATTTTAGTTCATTTGTATATAATTATTGATAGGCATTTCTTGCAAATGTTCAAATATTATTTAAATGAGTTTTTAATAAGCAACAATTAAACCAAAAACGCAGTCAACCTTTGATTTATCAGAAATATGTAGTTATATATCAAAAGTGCGATTATGTTACGTATGCCTAATTAGGCCAAATTCCATGCAAATCACATGGTTAACACGCAAGAAAGCGTGACCACTGCCTTGATGGACATGGACATGAACATGAATATATATGTATGCAAACAAAGAAGTATAATTAAGGGTTACTAAACATACAAATATGTGTGTAGTGGTTCTGTAAACATTAGGAGGGCAAATCACTGTAGGGTCTAATCACTCTGTAGGAAAATGGTCTAAACATGTGACCACTGCCTAATAAATTATAATATACAGAGATAGGTAAAAGTTCCCTGTTGTTAATCAACATAATTAGTAATGAAACTTTATATTAGGGTTTAGTCTCTAGCCTTAAGTGGAAGAAAGCTGCCACTAAAGCCTAGTTTATGTTAGTGCTTAAATAGTTAATTGTTGTGGCGCGTGCTTCAGACGTTTTAGGAAGGAAACGAAACGAAGGTGAAAGGTTTAAGAGTAGCTCTCAGATTTAAAAATAAAATATACCAAAAACCCATGATTGCATAGGTTAAAAGGGAATGTTTTAGTCATAATTTGTGTGTAAAGTACAATTAAGGTATCGTTGTGCACTTTATTGCTTACTAATCCTTTGTATAATCCATTGATAAGCCCAAGGGATGATGACCCTGCCTGCCTCCAGGGAGGAAGGCAGGCAGTCGTCTCGCAGACTTAGGTATACCATATACCAGTAAAACAAATATTTAAAATCATCAAATTTGGTATTTTGCTGGATATTATATCAAATTTGATTGCAGATGGTAGAAAATTAGGGGAGAAAATCAAGTTTTGATCACTTTACATACTACACGAGCCTACATACCAAATTTGGTAGCTCTACCTCTTATCATCTCCGTGATCTAGGCGTTCATACGTACGGACAAACTGACAAGGGTAGATCGACTCGGCTGCAGATGCTGATCAAGAATATATATATCCTCGGAAAACATCCTTCTGCCTGTTACATACATTTTGTCGATATTAATATACCATTTCACCCTATCGGTGTAAAATACTTATTCTAATGACCCATGTTTTTCGGGGATAAGAATTGTTTATATTTCATGCTCAGCGTTGGTTACTTGATACCGCGCCGTTGTTATAATCTGTTTTCCACAAAGTGTGGATGGTTTTAACAATACTTGTTATATGAAAGTCTTGTTTAAGACTTAAATTTGTTTTTATGTTGTATATTTCTTTGGTGCATCTGATTTAATAAAGCCATTTCAGATGAACACGATGTTTATGCGTAAACATTTGCAGTCAGTTATTTTTGAAAAAAATACTCATAATTTTAAGGTCCCCACAGTTGTCGACATTAACGCAATGTTCCAATTGTAAAAAAATCCCCCTTTTTAATTAAATAATGTTTTAAACCTGACCCTCTCTTAACCCGACCAGTTTTAGCACTAAGTTGGTCTTACACGGTAATAAAAATGCTACAATTTTTTTTTGTTTTTTTTTTGTTTGTTTTCAACTCGCCACAAGTCTTGCTCTCGTATGATGCAAAACTTTCAATTTGGGTGGACAAAATTTTAAAATGATTTTATCCATTATAGAATTTTACCCTTTTTTATCAAAATCAAAAAAGACGGTCGGTCATGTCAGAGTTTCGACTATAATTTCATATAACTTTTTAAAAGCGGATTAAAATTTGGAGAAAAAGACAAATTGACCATAAATAAATGTTTAAATATTTTAAAAACTCAATCATTTTTATATAAAAGTCAGGAAAGTGGTGAAATAAATTTGCTTAACCCTTTGTTTGCTTGGAAAGTTAAAATAATAAGTAAAAAGCCGTTTTCCTTAAAAAAGAACGTTAAAAGTAATTTTAAGAAACTTGTTCTCCAATTCAGTCTTTTAAAAGTTCTAGTCGTTCTTACAGGTTCATTAAAGCGAAGTAGTTAAGATTCCTATCAAATAAGCAAGCTTCTAGTTCAAATTGTAAGCTAAGTTTTTTCCAACTCTACTATTCATTCTACTCATTCACATCAACACCCAAACTAGTTGCGAATTACAACAAAAAGAAGCGTAAAAAAGAATGAATAATTCTCAACTTCAAAGTTAACTTGAAGTTTTCATACCAAAAGAATAGGCAAATGCTTAAAGTGGAACGACTTTCCGTAAGTCTCTTTCTTCTCCTCTTTCAAAGTCCAGAATAATATTATTTTCCGCCTACATAGAGACGATTTACTCTATTCGAGTTTATTGTTTGTGTTGGCTCTAATCAAAATCCTCGTTTTTAGTGCAAATACTGATTATGGACATGATGAATTCATTCAGTTTTGCTTTAACGATTAGAAGGGGGTTAAACTTGTATCATTGCCTGGAAACTAACATAAGTGCTGAAATAAAAAAAAACCCAAATCATACGCATTCCTGTTTTACTAATTGATTTTATCACGAAACGATTTCTATGCCGAAACAAAATCAAGTGTCAACTGTCATTTAAACACGCCAACTCATCACCAAGAGATAGAAAAAGGAAGTGTGCCTCTAAATGACTTTAGTGACGGACTGACTGACTGGCTGACTGACTGAGTCATCATGATCTTTTCAAGTCTGACCGCTGGAGCCAACATTCTGGAACAAAGAACAGAGAGACAGAGAGAGAAAAACAACAACAACAAACTGCAAATGAAATTGCTAAAAATTAATAAGCGAATAACAGGAAAAATCACTCAAGTGGATCAAATGAAACAAAGAACTTGAGAGAACTTTTTTTTTTATTTTGTTTAAAGTGATATTAATTAAAAAAATGGGCCTAACTATAGTAATTATGATGGAATTTTTCAGTATTTCATTGTAACGCGATAGCCGTCGGGGCGGGAGGGATGTGGCCTTGTATTCCGCCTTCCCTTCCTCATCCGGCATACACATTATGTGTAGTATCACATTTATCACAATGTCACACTATTAGAAACTATTCCAAAACTAATGTCCAATTGGTTTTTGTCTGTCAAACTAAATTATATGTATGTATTTCCATTTGTGCTATCTTTGGCTTGTGGATTTCCATTATCAATTGCATGTTTTTTCGGTGCGTAAATTTGTGATAATTGTTAAGTTTTGTTCTTATAGATATGAAATACAAGTAGGTACATAGTTTTATTTTTGGGCACTGATTTGTGTGTTTCTTAAGTACAAGTTCATATGAACGACTACGTGAGTGCAAAATACTACTTAAATAGGTGTTCGTCATCTTGGTCAAAGCTTCTACTTGAGAATTATAGGAAACTACACCGAAATATGTATACCCTTTTAGGGCTAATATGTATTTTTTAGTTGTTTTTTGCAAAAAGGGTATATTAATTTTGGTCAGAAATATGCAACGCATAGAAGGAAGCATCTTCGACCATATAAAGTATATATATTCTTGATCAGCACGACGAGACGAGTTTAAAAAGCTATGTCCGTCCGTCTGTCCGTCGGTCTGTCCGTCTGGATCAACGCAAACTCCTCCTAGACCTTAAGAGCTATAGAGCTGAAATTTTCCATGTAGGCTGGTATATACTGCAAGGGTTGTATATCTCGGAGTCAGCCGGATCGGACCACTATATCACATAGCTCCCATACAAACGGCAAAGTCACAAACAATGATTTTTCTCAATAACTTCGTTATTTTCTCAGCTATTGTTGTTGATAACTTTATTACATTATTATTAAACAACTATGCCAAATTTTGTTAAAATCGGGTGACTATATCATATAGCTCCCATAGGAACGATCGGTCAAAAAAAGTGACTTTTGTCAATAACCCCGTTACTTTTGACGGGATTGCTTTCAAATGAAACATTTGTTAGTTCAATAAATTTGTTAATGACAGTGCCGAATTTGATAAAGATCGGGTGACTATATCATATAGCTCCCATAGGAACGCTCGGTGTAAAACTGTGATTTTGATCGTTATTTCGTATGCTATGCCATTCTTTCGCAAACATTCGCCTTTTTAGATGAAACTTATTTCACTTTGATGGCTATAGCTAAGGAAAGAGTAACCCGAAAAGTTGCAAGGGTATACAAACGTCGACGCGGTCGAAGTTAGCACCGGCCTTCTGGTTCTATATAATTTAAACTATAACAATGTTTTGCATTTTGAAGGAATATTACATATTCAATATTTGTGAGCTGTGATATTCCTGTGTTTTAAAGCATGGAAGGGATCGGTTAGATTCCAATCCAAAAATCTATAATTTTGGCTTAGTAGTTTATTTGAGTAATTTAGAATAAAGGCATTACTAGTGGGGGTTATGAGCAACCAATAAAAGTAAAAAAATTATTTGAATTACTGTCATTTCGGAGGGTGTCCATGGTTGTAATGAATTCATTAAATGAGGTTGGCCTACAAATAATTAATATGATTACAAAAGATAGAGAGAGAAGACATCTACAACGAATTTGAGCAGTCACCATATAGAGTCGTCATTAAAGAAAGTTCTTTTATACATATTATTGAAAAATTTTAGCTGTTACTTTTTTTTTGCGTATATATATTTTTGATTTAGAGAAATTTTGTACAAAGCTTACTTTAATAAGATTGTTTATATTTCTTAATAAAGTACGCTTTTCGATCGAAGTTGTACTTTTGTAATTCTTCAACAAGTTCGACAACCTTTTGTTCATTAAAAGCTACTTGGACTAGAAGGTCGAAAATGATTATGTAAAAAGTCAACATCATTCTTTTAGTAAAATATAAAAAATAAGCAAAAATCTGGTGAACGTAGAAAAAAAAGTGTGCATTAAATTTCAATCAGCTAATAAATATTGCACAATCATTTGACCTTTAAATGGGTACGGCATTATCTGAACCCTTTGTTAATCCCGATATAAAATGCATTACCAAGAACAAGTCCAAGTCACCATCGAATCGCTAATTGGCATTACGAATGGCTAATGCCATTGAAATTGATAACTCTTCGTCTTAACCCCTCACCCACCACTTGTTCGTCTCATTTATGATTGCAATAAAAATGAACAAAATGTTTTGTATAGCGAAGGTGAAGCGTCGACACCTGTTCGTTCTACGATATGGCCCACAACATCTGGCACACACATGAAACCCCAAGCAAAACGCAGCAAAGTATTTCAAATTGACGACTCGTCACATGCACGACACTTTTAAGGCTTTTTTTGCCGCCATGGCTAAATGAACATAGGGCGATAAGGTTTGGCTAGGCGACGCCAAAAAAAAATAAAAATATTAGTTGATAAACTGTCTTCATTTTTTTTTTTTTTTGGTTTTTGGTCTTTAATCGCCTTGATTAAGTTTGGGTTTAAAACTTAACTACAATGTGTATAGAAGAAGCTATAAATTGAGTTACAAATTGGCATTATCATTATAACACACAAAAGCAACACAATAGCTAAAGGAAAAGTATGCAAAATGCCGATTAGGGTACATTGAACGGCAAAGTTCTCATCGGCTTATCAATCGAGTACATCGAGTGGATGGTAGACTACTATGTATATATGTATGTATGTTTATACTACAAACACAAGTGGGACATGTGTAAAGTAGCTACTAGCTACGATTAGACAAATAATTATGATTATTATTCTTTTTTTTTTCTTTTTTCGCCGAAAAAACTATAAATTTCTTAGTAAAGATTTAAATGCATCATCTCAATTTGATTTATGGTCTCAGCATTATCACCAAAAGTTAAAGAAAGCGAACATAAAGTATAGTATTAGAGTGGGCAAATTTAAAACACTTCGACTTAGTATAGGGCACAAGGTAAGAATTTTGGGAAAGAGTGAAACTGAAGGCTTGTTTCTTCTTAATCCTTTGTAGGGCTTTTCCGAACTTAAGATCGTTTTTGTTCCCCACATTAGGGCTAAAATTACAAGTATTATTCTTTGTTGGTTTCTTTTTCTTATGCGTTTGTTTTATTCTTTTGCATATTTCTAACTTGTTAAACTTATAAATTTACAAAATTGTGAACAAAACTCTGACAACTATGTAAAGGTTCATAAACTTGTACTTGAAAACGATCTTAAAGAATTCATGGAAAACTGTTAATGGGGTTTGATTTGTAATTGATCAAATAAGCAAATTATAGTGCCATAGTGACAGAATAAGCAAAGACTTTTCAACACTGAATAATTGATTTAATGGTACAGTCGAGTCTCGATAGTCCGGACCCCGCTAAATAAAAAACCGAAATACAGTAGAATCAATTCGGTTATACCGACTCCGCTTACAACGTCCGCTTATAACGTCCGTCCGGTTATAGCGACTGGAGTTCGATGAGTGATTGGTTGGTCCCAATACAAACTTATATGGAAGGGCCTCCGGTTAGTACGTTTGTCGGATATAACGACGAAAATCGTCGGTCCCTTGATTCTACTGTAATTCGTAGGAAACTTCGTCCCTTAGAAAACCCAGTAAATCAAAAACCTCTGTAATTCGCAAAAATTCTGTTCCCTTGCCATTTTGAATTATCAAGACTCGACTGTATTTTATTTACAAAAATACAGTTCCAAGCTAAATACGAAAGTTTCCAAAAATTTAATTAGATAATATCGGAAAGTTCTTAAAAGTATTGAGCTTTGCAAATCTGTAATTATGACAATTTTTAACCGATTTTCGAAAGTAATATACATATTTTGAATATCTTTTCAAGTAAGATAAAAAATCCCAATGACTAGCAAATTATTCTAATAAGTTTCAATATCATAATTTGAAACATGTATGCCTTTCTTTTAAAATAATTTTTTTTTAATCTGTATTTAAATATAAGTAATTAAATTTTAAATATACTAAATTGGGATTTTCTTTTAAAAATTGGTTAAAAACTGAATATTTTACAGGCTAAACAATTCAATAAAAAAAATTTGTTTAACTAATCCTAAAAAAACAATATCATTGCGAATAGTTTTTAAACGATTTTTATTCATGTTTTAACTTTCACATTAGAAAGCGATATAGCGATGAAGCTATTTAGATTTGTGATTCCTAAAACTTATATAGTTTTTGGAAGCCAACAGGCCCCGCGTTGCCTCAATCCGGCACTGTACACATTACTTTATTTGGATAAGATTGAGGAAAACTGTTAATAAGATTCGATTTTAAATTAATCAAATTACCAAGTGATGAAATTTTATTAATTTTGTAATTTATAACTTGGCCGCTATGAATTTTCAAAGTCGGAAAATTTTTCAAGCTTTTAAACAAGTTTTTATGTTATATTCATAAAAATACATCACAGTTGAAATGTTTTAAAAACCACTTGAAAGAACTGTTTAGAATGAAGAAATTTAAAATACACATATATATTTATTTGGCTTTTTTGTGAACAAACTTTTAACAATTAAACAATGTAAACAACTTGAAATTGTATTCAAGCAGTTTAGCTAAGCAGACTCAAATCTGGCCAAAGCTATTAATATATAAAAAAAATATTACAATTATTAATGTAAAAATACAATTATTAACGTAAAAATACAATTATTAACGTCAAAATTTTCAAATGCTTATCAAAAAATTAAATTTTCTTTGCGTTTGCATTTGAATTACTCCCCAAACTGGAAGAAAAATGTTAAGTGCATTCTAATCTTTGGATAATCAGGATTATTTGGAGATAATATTTATAGTCTTAAGTCGACTGTTTCCACATTATTTTAAATATTCGCATTCAATTTCTTTTTCAGAAAACAAAGACATTCTCTTGGGTTTAACGGGTTACTTCAAATCGGGCGAACTAAGCGCCATAGTTGGACCATCAGGAGCCGGGAAAAGCACACTGCTCAACATATTATCAGGATACACGTAATGTAACCTTCATATTGAAAATTTGTACCTTATTTTACTCATCCATATACCTTTTATGTCCGTTTTTAGAGCCTTTGGTTATACGGGTGATTTTCGCATCAATGGCAATCGACGTGATTTAAAAGCCTTCAAGCCAAATGTGGCCTTCATCACACAGGATACTAGTCTGCAACCGTTTCTGACTGTTAAGGAGGCCATGCATTTTGCAGCTAATCTAAAGATCGGCTCACACATGACAAAAAGTGAGAAGAGAGAGCGGGTGATAAGTATTCTGCAGGCAATTGGCATGTATGAGAATCGTCATACCCGTACCGGACAATTGAGTGGAGGTCAACGGAAACGGTTGGCCATTGCCTTGGAATTGGTTAATAATCCTCCTGTCCTAATACTCGATGAGCCAACCACGTAAGGGAGAGACACAGAAAGCTAAATGTATAGAATAAATAATTGGTAACTTTCCTTTTAATTTTTCAGGGGCCTAGATAGTTCTACCTCAAATCAGTTAATCAATCTACTGAAAAAACTTGCCCTTGAAGGACGAACTGTACTCTGCACTATACATCAGCCATCAGCCCTAACATTCGCCATGTTCGATCATCTTTACGCCATATCCGAGGGTAAATGCATTTATTCTGGTGGCCCTCAAAATTTGGTACCATTTTTGGCTGCCTTAAATTTGAATTGCCCGGAATCCTACAATCCCGCCGATTATTGTGAGTGAGAAAATGTTTTTTTTTTTTTTTGGAATTTCAAATAAACCAAATTTTTCCATTTTTTTTTTCTTAGTGATGGAAATAGCTACCCATGACTATGATACACCCGAGGAGCAGCAGATGGATAAACTAGTAACCCTAATGGATAATGGTCGCAATGAGGACTATCGTCAAACAAAATCGGCTAGAGTAGCGCAATTAGCTGCCATGAAGAAAGTTGGTAAGCATCACAGACAATGACTTGAGGTAACTAGGCAGAAACTAACATAAATAACGTTGCAATCGATAGAGTCTTGTAGTCCTGAGAAATACATTCAAGTTTCACCTGCTTTCTTAAAAGAGAATGTGGTTAAGATTTCTTCTAGATTTGTAAAAGCAAAGCTTAGAAAATATCACACAGGGATATCTTTTCTCAAAGAAAACTTGAGAATCGATTTCGGTTATCAATAGTTTTTATTCATATTTCCTTAAATCAAAAACTCATAACATTTTAACGTATATTTTTGTTCATTCCTACTCACTGACCTTTCTCGCGTTGGAATCACGATGTATGGATCTTGGAAGTGGTTTAATTGTTGTTAGTTGAAAAGATTGTATTGATTTTGTCAACTATGAACCTTAGAAAGTAGGCGAACTTTTCGAAAATAGATTATGAGAACTTCCGACCCTGAAGAGTCTATTTCGAGCCCTCTTGTTAATAAAAATAGTTTTTTTTTACTTGCTTAAAATACGACTTAAAAAAGAATCACCCTACTTCAAAATAAAACTCTAAAACGAGTCAGGCACGATTTAAAATGTAAGTCTATGATTAATCAATAAAACGTATCGTTTATGATTAAAAACATGGCTTAAAAGAGGAGGCAAAGAAAGAGTTAGGGGCAACTCATCAAGAGAAGCAAAGGCAGGTTGGGTTCCATTTTCTCCTCACAAAGGATTTACCATAATCCTCAGAGAACTAGCTCTTTTCTTATGACTATGCCATCCAAAAGGGAATTTGGAAAGGATTCGTTTGCGATTAGAAATTCTATAAATTGCTGGGTTAGATCTATCCTATATTAGATTTAATTTCAAAGAATGGATTTAAGAAATGTATTAAAGGATTGATTAGAACTTTATTTGTTTCAAACCTGTGATTAAAATGAAAGTGTCCTATAAATTTCCATTTTATAGGCTGGAAAAACAATTCGTTTGCCAGTTTTTCTTGTTGATTTCGTCTACAAGTATTACTTACTAACATTTAATTTCTTTCAGATCAATTAATGGCCGCTGGTTTAATAACACCCGTAACTGCACCAGTTATGTCTACGCCCATGCTGCTTCAACAACAACATCATCATCTGATATCACCTCAACAGAATCAGCCAATGTTCAAACCTTTGACACCGATCAATGAACTATCCTCACGGATATGGGACAGCCAGCTATCGACAGCAGGCAATGCGAATGATAGCGAAAAGAACTGCTGCAAGCCAAAGAAACAAAAAAAGAAGAAAAAGAAGACGAAACCCACATTGGATTTAGATTTGGATCCTGCCAATCTATGCAAACGCGAGAATATCTATGCGACACCATTTTATCGTCAATTAAGCATTTTGCTATTACGTACATTTCTATTGATATGGAGGGATAGCTCATTGACTACCTTGAGATTTGTGATACATTTTGTCACCGGTCTATTGATTGGGACACTATACTATAATATTGGTAACGATGCGGCACACACAATGAACATTTTTCGATATTGCTTCTATACCATCATGTTTGTGATGTATTGCGCCTTTTCGGGAATACTCGTCAAATGTAAGTAAAGAAAGGATTTGCTGATTGAAGAAGAATAAGCCTACAATATCCTATTTTCATCTCGTTTTTACGCCTTATGGCCTCTACCTTAGGATCCTTAGACATTTGTTTGGCCATTTTGGATACATTTACAAATTCAAATATTCTCAGAAGGCCAGCTAACCAAATCATGCAAGCGAAGCACCCAGGGCAATAAGCCCTGATTTAGATAAGTGATATATCAATCGAAAGGGCTAGCCGAGTATATTACTTGTCAAATTCTGGTTTAGGCATACTTCGATTTGATTCTTCTAACCCTATTTCCACACCTTACGACAATACATATTAGATCTTTAAATGAAAATACTGTGAATATATATACAACAATATTTTTTATGGAATTTCATGGAAATAAAACAACTAAAGAATATGGAAAATTAACTATCAACATAGTCCGATTCCATTAATAGTATTTAATCTTTTGACTCTTTGTTATTTTAATGTTGTACATCAAATCAAAGCATGCCTCTTTGTAGATACAATAACAATAACAAATTTTCTTAATGTTAAAAATGAATAATGAATAAATGAAACTTGAATTCCATCTATCGACCCATTCACTCAAATGGCGAAATATATTTGGCAATTCCATTGATATATCACTTATCTAGATTGGCTACTTTTCTTGTTAGACTTACGAGTGTGTATCAAAGATCATAAAATTAAAAATATATGTAAAATATAAAGAAAATATTACAAATTTTACAATTTATTTAAAAATTGCAAACTTTTTACTTACCATTGCAAAACATTTAATCTTTTTACAGTAAGGATACTTTTCATTAAAAATCTATTAAAACTCTTAAAAAATTTTCTTGCAGTTCCCCTGGAATTTCCGATAGTTTCGCGTGAACACTTCAATCGTTGGTATTCCCTACGGGCCTATTATGTGGCCATAACACTGGCCGATCTACCCATTCAGATCATCTGCAGTGCTCTGTTCATTGTGCCAACGTATTTAATGACAAATCAACCTCTGGAGTTTTGGCGCTTTGGACTCTTCTTTTTCATTGTCTTTCTGACAGCCCTGGTGGCCCAGAGCATTGGTTTGGCTGTGGGAGCAGCGCTGAGCATGCAAATGGGAGCCATAATGGGACCATTTTTCATTTGCCCATTTCTACAATTCAGTGGCTTCTTCCTGCAAGAGAAGGATGCTCCGGTTTATTTGCGTTGGGTGTTTGACATATCCTTTCTTAAGTATAGCCTAGATGGGACTATGATTGCCATATTTGGCTATGATCGCGAACAATTGATATGTGAAGATATCTATTGCCATATGATGCGTCCGAAATATATATTAAAGAATTTGGATATGGCTCGGGCGAATTATGAATTGGCTGTTATATTTATGATTTGTTTATTCATATTTCTACGTATTATTGCCTTCTATATTATGTCATTTCGACTCAGATTGTTCAGATAGGCAGCTAAAAGGGACGTGCTGAAACATTCCCATTAAAAAGAAAACATTTTTGTGCCAAAGAATTGAAATGATTAGAAAATATAATCGTGATATAACTAAAAAGAAATAAAAATCGGTTAACGGAGATCAATAGTTATATATATATACATATATACAACCTACCTACATATAGTGCATATATAGGATTTTTAATTTTGTAATGTGAAGCATATTGAATTTTTGTATTATATTAAAGACCAATTTTTTTTTTGCTTTGCCTAGTTATAATAACGACAAATTGAATGTATTTTTTAACATTGAACATCCGATTTTAAGATGTTCTCAGTTTTTGAAAAACAGAACCAATAATGTTTATGAAGCGACAAAATATATTTAATTATTTTATGAAAACCTTCAAGTTGTTTTTCTCATTTTACTAAAATAAAAAATAAGGGTCTGTGAAACAAGATTGTAATATACAATAATATACTTTTTATTTATTACTTTTGTTAAGCAACTATATTTTCTATACTTTTTTTTTTTATTTTTTTTATTCTATTTCCCATGGACACCATGGAATTCTATCATAGGCGAGTCTCGCACTGTGAAATGGGCGCAATTTACCTCTTTTAATTATGCAATTGTCTTGAAAAGTATTCATTATTTACAACTATCTTAAAATATTTCGTAATCCTTGTAACTTTAGTTTAGACTATTTTTTTTTACCACCGAATAAAGCAAATTTTTGCATACTTTTGGGAGCAAATATTTCTAAATCCTCCCGGCAGATCCGCTGAAGTACATTGATCTTTAATAGTCTTCTCTAGGTCACTAATTAATTGCAACATCATGAATTGCCCAATATTAACATGGTCAGTTTTAGTATATACAACTTTTCATCTAAAAATTGCCTTAGATTCTCATTTGTTTTTCTTAACTTTGGTTAGAAATTTAAAGTTTTTTGAAAGAACTTCTATACTTGCAGTTTCTTTTCTTAGCCATAATATATGGTTCTAATAACTTGAACTTTTTCTCAGAGAGCGGAGCGAGATTATCGGTTATTTATTTGATATAAACTTGATCTTGACAGGAGAATCTTCCATGTTCCCCGGGTAAATAGTTCTAAAATCTTTTATATTGTAGATAGACAAGTGTAGTTTTTAAAGAACTTGTAGATCTAGGAAATTTAAGATAAACTAAGTACAGTAAAATGCGAAATTAACCCCAATATTCGATTTGGAACCAATTGAAATTCTGAATATGGAATTTTTTGGTCTGTTACCTACATTTTAACGACTTTAATTTAAAATGTATTAAAAAGTCTCCCTGTAACATGTCGATCTGGCAACCCAACAGCAAAGGCAACTCAAACATGTTTCAAGCTGATATTAATACCCTGCATTAAGTATGAGGCATTTATTAAGAGAGTCTTGATAAATTGCTATATACCGATTATGACACATTATCATATCAGAACTAAAATCAGCTAAATCGAATCTATCACACATATCTTTTGCCTTCTAATATGTGTTTTTCTATAGTATAGTTTCGACAAGAAATAAAGGTCATCTGATCCATCTTATATGTAATTTAGTTCACCGATTATACACACATTTTTTTTTTTTTTTTGTGTTGTGTTGTAAGCATTGGACTGAACTGTATATACCCTTCTTTGCAAGGGTATCAAAAATTATTAATGCAACAAGAAAACCAAACGTCTACCGGCATCTCGAGTTTTCAGTTGTGTTTGGCCTTTCACTCGAAAAAGATCGTTGACGTTGACTTTGATCGTTGAAATTTTACATAAATTACGTGATGTGAATACGGGAATACAAAACAAATAATATTGATAAATCTAATGGATATAATATGTAAATGCTTAGATAATATTATATACATATAAAGTTGAATGAACAGACAAAATGTGGCATTTTAGTTATAATTCGTGGTTCAGCTTTAGCTGCGGTGCAAAAACATTTGCTGCAACTTCCTGATAAGCAGCTGCTAATGCCTAAGTCTTGCAACAATAAACTATATAAATAAATACGCAATATGCAGTGACTGATCAACGGGCTTTGTTTCCCGCATACTCTCATTTAGACAAAAGTTGTATCAATTGATTGATGGAAGCCAATTAAATTTCACTTTCATAAACAGAATGTTCATATTAATAAAGCTTGAGATTGAGAATAGTGAAGTCTGCTTTTAGGCTTCATTAAAGTAAGTAAATTAAATTAATTGTAAGAAATCTAATGACAATTCCTTTGCTTAAAAATACAATATGAAATAATGTAAATATTTAATCGGGTCCTAATTTTACGACTCAAAGAAAGTAAAAACGCAAAAGTTTTAAAAATGCTAAAGCAACGACGACCTCTAGTTAGATATTGAAACTAACTAAGTCTGGTTTAGATACAAGGTTCGATTTCTTTTTGAGCCTAACGAATCTCAGTAATATGGAGAACATTTTATTACAGAGAAACTCTATAATACAGAAATCATATACTTGACTTTCATTAAATAAGGCACTAAAGTTTCAATTAAAAATTGGTTAAAACACCATGGACATATCCAGGGGGAAATCTAGAATGTATGGATACCTTTTATATTGTCAATTGTCATCACTTCGAAACCGCGAAAAATAAGCTTTCAAATATGTCCCGCGATTTCTATAAATCCTCATCTTGGCAGCCGAAAATCTTGATTTTTTGATCGGACCCTCCCTGAAAATACTTTCTATATGCTTAGTTTTCGAATATTTTTAAATCCCCTTTTTAAAAGGGAACTGAAAACAATTCCAAACTACTTAAGAGAAAACTTAATTCGTTAAATACACCAACAACAAATGCTAATTATGAGACTATAATTTCTTATCTGTATCTTTTTATTTGGATGTTATGTTTCGTCGTATAAGAACAACTGTTTTGTATAGAAATTGTCTAAAAATGTTTTAAAATTAAAGTCTAATATTTTAATTGAAAACTTGAGCAGGTATTCGGCAACAACAAAGATTTTCAATTATGAACCTCTTTAATAAATTATTCAGTCTTATTGTTAGCTAAATTCTTTCTTGTGTTTAAGAAATGTTTTTATGATAAATATTTACAGTCAAAAATTACAGTATGGCAAAAATATGTTCATGATTCATTTTTTAAAGATTTTCTTTTATGTCTTAATATCTTACATAATGATTTAAGAGCATGAAATCAACAAACTGCCCTTACTCCTTAGAAGGAAAAGGCATTAAAAATGATACACAATTTATACCAACGTGAATATTTGAGATTATATGTATTGTAATAAATCATCATTTTTGAGAGTATATACTAAGATAGTTGTTAATTAATTAGGTTTAGTATAGAACTTTATAACAAACTAGTAATAGATTAAACAAACTGATTTGTATCGATTATAAATAAGGAATTAACAAAATCTTTAAAAAATAATAATTTAACAATTCCTAAGATTGAACATATTCAAATTAATCTAATTGCAGAATCAAAAACAATTTAAAATAGACAATTAATATACTGCAAATTTGATTTAATAGGTTTTTTAACATGCTAAAAGATCTTGAGATTTCCAAAGATCATTTTTAATGCTAAGAGGTTTTCGTTTTTTCTGACAACAAACTTGTTTTCTAGTTTGAATTTTACAAAGTGTTTAAACATTTCGCATGTCAATCTTATCACAATTACAATGCTAATAATGATGTATTCCATTCGCTAATCGCCGTCAACAGATTCCCATAATCTCATTTAAAATCGGAAACTCACCTCAAACAAGTTTGAGTTGTTCAAACCTCAGCCACAGGCAACGCAGACTGAGACTGAGGGCAGCGATAAGATTAAGCAAAATTCAAACCATATATGACTTAGCCGGCGCGATCGAATCGTATTATAAAGATAACTGCAGTCGGTGGCAAATGAACTTGCTCTTCATTTTGCGCTGCATTTGAATACAAAATTTCAGGTTCTTTTCAATGTATAAAGGCAACATTCGTTTATTGACTGTCGCGCGCTTAAAAATAACAAAGTAGTTATATATATCACGAAAATGACCGATAATGAAATGGTAACACAAAGAGAGTCAAATGGAGTGGCCTTAACTGATCAGCAACCTCAAGCATTGGAACTTAATTTTCAAGAAGTTAATTACACATTACGAAGTGGTAAGTACAACCCAATATATTCAGATCTTTATATCGAAACATTTGTATAATAATTTGCTTATATCTAGTTACTAAGGGTGCCACACAAATTTTAAAGGAGGCATGTGGCACTCTAAAGTCCGGACGATTGACCGCAATTTTGGGTCCCTCGGGTGAAGGCAAATCAACATTGTTGAATGTTCTGGCGGCATTTAAGTGAGTATGATGAAATTAAATTTGGTTAAAAGGGTCAAAATGGGGTTGGACTTTTATTTAATTACCAATTAAATTGCATTTAAGTTAAGAGTTAAAAATTGCGCGTTTAGGTTTTGGACTTTAAATGTTGCTAAATGTTGAAATATTATCATAATTCAAAATCAATTGTGGTAGGTTAGTGATAAATATTGATGGGTAGCTTCAAAAAATGTTCTTTAAACATTTAAAGGATGTTGAACAGACTCAAAGGGTTTGTTTGATGATCAATGGAGCTGTGAAATAGGAAATGTTTATTGCCTGACCTGATGATTTAAAGTTTTAATGTTGGTTAGTTGGAAGTTAAACTTATGTACATATGAAGAAGAACCGAATAAGTGATTGATGTTACTCTTGACTCTCGTTAAATTTTTTTGACATCATTTAGGCAGATTTATACTTATATTTTTAGACATTTTTATGGATAAGCTTTCCCTTTTTATTGTTGAATTGGAAATGAAGTTGGATGGGAATTTGAAATGTTGAAAAAATATCGAATAGTAAGTGCTTGTTTGAAGCAGTACCAGATTAGCCATATATCAGAATTAGCAAATTCTACAAACCTCGAGTTTTGAGAAGCTCCGTGTTAAAGATTTTTTATCACCGAATAATGATTTGCCTTTTATTCATTTAGCAAAATACAGTTATGGGCAAATCAATAATTTGGCAAAAATTTCAAAATTCTGAAAATTCACAAAAACATATAACTTTGGGAATTTGTAATCTTTTTCAATTTTCCGATTGTTGTTTTTTGAAAGTGATATCTAATTTGAATGGTTTTTATTTATTAGACTGATAATAAAGTTATCTTTTCAATCGAGACAAAAAAAATGAAGTAAGTAAGTCGTCTCGCCGACTTGGGTATACCATACACCAGTAAAACAAATATTTCAAATTTGTAATAACTAATGCATTTGCCTATTTTCCACAATTCTGTTCACATGCTTGTTACAAGCATATCTCAGTATCTCGCGCACTTATGCATATAAGCACCCTAGCGCCCCCACCCGCCAACGGCCATCTCCGGCCTTATGCAAAAACGTTTATATGCATAACTCAGCTATTTTTTGTCCGATTTTCATCAAATTTGGTATTTTGCTCGGTATTAGTATCAAATTTAAGTGTGCCAAATTTGATTGCACAAGGTAAAAAATTACGGGAGATAATCGAGTTTTTCAAATTTCGGGGGCGGAAAGGGGCATGGCAAACACTTTATACATACAAAATGTGCGCATTTACTATGCAAATATACATACCAAATTTGGTGTCTCTAGCTGCAATAGTTTTTGAGATAAACGTTTTTTTGAATTGCGTGGGCGGAAAGGGGCGTGGCAAAAATTTGAAACAAACTTGATCACTCTACATACTACACGAGCCTACATTCCAAATTTGGTGGCTCTAGCTTTTATAGTCTCCGAGATCTAGGTGTTCATACGGACAGACGGACAGACGGACGGACGGACGGACGGACAGACGGACAGACGGACGGACAGACGGACATGGCTAGATCGACTCGGCTGTTGATACTGATCAAGAATATATATACTTTATGGGGTCGGAGAAGCTTCCTTCTGCCTGTTACATACATTTTGGCGACTTTAATATACCATTTCACCCTATGGGTGTATGGTATAAAAATGCCAATAAAGAGCAAAGTATTCCTATTAATATCGTGAAGCTCTAAGTTGTTCAATTTTTGAAGTATTAAAAATATTCATGGCTTTACTTTCAAATTAGAATAATGTTCTTCGGATCGAAATTAATTTTTTCAAATAACAAGTTGTTTGATGTCATTTTAAAATATACTTAATTATATATGTACATATATACTGTGCAGTCCTCGGTAGATGACTTGTCGAAGTGGCCCAGTCATTTAGTCAAATGATCAACGAGGATCCGGGTTCGAATCCCAGGCTAGTTGTAAGGATGTAGTTTTCGTCTAATCCGAAGCCCTTAATTGCCAGTGCTTGTAAAATATAGTTAGGTTGATAGTTTACAACTGTAAATACAGTCTAAAGAAAAAGCAGATTACCCAAATACTTATGTTTCCAAATTTTAAGAAACAAAACATTATTTTCTGGCGAATCATTTTCCACCGATTTTTATTTAGGTTCTAGCTTTCACATTGAAAAATGATCTTGGGAATTTTGTTTGGCTTAATTCGGCACTGTTTTCAGGAATATTAAGAAGAATGTTACGATGAATTATAATCATTATATATGTCCCCAGTTTGTGAGGATATATCGTAGAATACAAAGTGTAAATATATCGTAGAATTATATTGTAAATATTTCATTAACTATGCTCAGCCGAATAAAGATTACTTTAAATCTAATTATCATTCATCAAATGAATCTTTATTCTTTTTCATTAACTAATGGCTTAGAAATATTAAAAAGCTAATGACAAATTTAAAAATCCATACAAAAAAATATAAATTTTTCAACCTTTTACAAAATCGTCTCAAACAGCCTATAATTACCAATTATTAACGACAAATGCCTAACTAGCTAGCTAATAATAGATTAACAGTCTTTTACAACTTGTTTAATCAATGACCTAATACCTACTAGTATTTTTATTTTAGATGCTCTAAAGCTGTTTAATGTTTTTTTTTTCAGAATTAATGGCGTAGGCGGGCAGTTTTTAATAAATGGACAACCTCGGGATATAATGGCATATCGCAAAATGTCCTCATATATACCACAAAATTATGTAATGCTAAATCTGCTGACCGTTGAGGAAACACTAAGAGTTTCAGCTGACTTGAAATTGCCAAGAAGTACAACTACCGAGGGAAAACAAAAGATTGTAAGAGTTGTCTTTATGTATAGAGACATTTAGTTATCTCGATTTGTTATTTCAGATCAATGAGGTAATGGATATATTGCAATTAAAATGCTGTAGTCAGACTTTGGTTCGAAATATTTCTGGTGGTGAGCATAAACGTTTGTCTATTGGCATTGAGTTGATCACAAATCCGCCAATAATGTTCTTCGATGAGCCGACAAGTGGTTTGGATAGTGTGGCTAGTTATCAGGTGAGAAAATTACCCTAAATTGAAAATGTTTATACAAAGTTCATCTTTTGGTTTCCCTTTAGGTCATTTATCATTTACAAAGTTTAGCGAAACTTGGTCGAATTGTGGTTTGTGTGGTTCATCAGCCAAGTTCCAGATTGATGCGTTTATTTGACGATGTTTTAATAATGGCGCATGGGGAAGTTCTCTATGCTGGTGAACAAAAGGATATGCTAACGACCTTCAGTCAATTTGGCTATAATTGTCCTCAGTATTATAATCCAGCAGATTTTGGTAAAACTAATCAAGAAAAATGTTAATTTTGGAATATTGTAAATTTGGTAATACTTTTTTCAGTTCTCGAAGTGGGAAGTGAATCGTCGTCTACGCAGCGTTGTGAGGATTTGATCGCTCAAAACAAATTAAAACATTCCGTTAATGATAAAAATCCATCTAAATTCCATATAGATGAAAGTTGTAAGTTTTCTGTGGAAAAGGCTTTTAGTAATTTTTCTAATGAGTTTTTTAAATGTGTTTGTCTTTGCTACGTCTTCGTTCTGTTACCTTTCATATTTCCTTTCTTCTCTTGCTATATCTGTCCTATTATCTCTTCTTTTCGAAACTCAATTTCCTTTCAGCAGCGCTTATAACTATGCCAGCTACTACATTGACGGATTCTCAGGAAGTAAACAATATGCATTTGCTGAGACTTAAGGAACGAGTTGGTTTCTTCTATCAATTGAAGATTCTATTGAAGCGTCATTTGCGCTCAATGTCCAGAGATATGGTAAGGCCTTACATATAACAGTAACGTCAATCTTAAATAATATGGCAACCCTGTAGGATTAACTTACCACTTTACTAAGGCAAATTAATCCAAAAATCCAACATTTTTTAAAATTAGTAACACAAATTGATATCTAATTGAATTGGAATTTTAATTTGTTTCAAAGAAATAAGAACTTTCTCTTTTGTACACAAAAATATCAAGAAGAACACACAAAAAAAGGATTCCTTTCCAAAGTCTTTTGAAATAAATATGTTATTTTGAAACTATTGAAGTCAAATTTAAGTAACTGCATATCTGTTTATATAGATATCTTATATATTATATAGCATTGCATGAATACATTTAAAAGCACAAACGGGTGATTCGGTTTTGGAAAGGTTTGACAACTCACTTTACTCGTTTGAACGATTTCATTGAACAAAGTTTCTGATATTCGAAAAAACGAATAGAGCTACGTCTTGAATTTTAGAGAGAATAAGATTCTGAAGCCCAAGTCGAGTTGTGCTTGGCATTTACTGAATAATTTTCGGTTTCTTATATTTAAAAGACAAAAAAATATTTCAAATTGATATATCTCTTTAAAGTTGTTTATTGTTGTTAATTAATAACTATTAGGTTAGATTATATTAATTATTAGCTATTAATAACTTAATTGATTATTTCCAATTATTTCTTCTTAACAAAAAATAGTGAGAATAAATTGATTATTATACCCTTGCAAGAAGGGTATATTAATTTTGGTCAGAAGTGTGCAACGCATAGAAGGAAGCATCTCCGACCATATAAAGTATATATTCTTGATCAGCACGACGAGACGAGTTCAAATAGCCATGTCCGCCTGTCCGTCTGGATCAACGCAAACTCCTCCTAGACCGTAAGAGCTACAGAGCTGAAATACATGTTGGCTTGTATATAGTGCACAGGTTGTATATCTCGGATTCAGTCGGAACGGACCACTATATCATATATGTATGTAGCTCCCATACAAACGGCAAACAGTGAACAGTGATTTTTCACAATAACTTCGTTATTTTCTAAGCTATTGTAGTGAAATTTAGTATTAGTGAGTTCCTTATACCTATAAACGACTGTGCCCAATTTGATAAAGATCGGGTGACTATATCATATAGCTCCCATAAGAACGATTGGTTGAAAACAGTAACTTTGATCAAAAACTTCGTTATTTCCTATGTTAAGATTGTGGGCTGTTCTTTGGCAAACATTACTCTTTGAAGACGGCTATAAGTGAGAAAAGAGTACCAAACAGCTTGCAAGGGTATACAAACTTCGCCGTGGTCGAAGGTCTTTAACAACAAATAGTAAGAATAATTTTAAGATTAAGTCAGTCTTAAGTCTTAGTCAATTTACAAGTCATAACTTGTATTACTTGAACCAAAGAACTATTAAATTTTTTTTTTTACAAGTAAGAATTCAGCATGGTTTCATCACTTTGCCTCCATGTCAAAGATGTTTCGACTATTGAATTCTAAAAAATGTTTGATTTTCAAAAACTACTTGTTCTAATCGGTTGTGGATAAAAGTTAATCAAATTTTGTTATAACTATGTTAAATATTAATTCTTTTTTTTTTTTTTTTTTGTTTGCAGATGGCCGTACAATTGCGAATTTTAATGCATATTATAGTGGCTTTGTTGCTGGGCGTGGTTTATTGGCAGATTGGAAATGACGCCTCGAAAATTGTATCGAATGTTTCCTGTTTATTCTTCATCATATTGTTTGTATTTGCCGGCAATGCGATGCCTTCGATATTATTATGCATTCAAGATTCGGCGGTATTTATCAGAGAATACTATAATGGCTGGTATTCGTTGAGAGCGTATTATATATCCAAAGTATTGGCCGATTTGCCCTTACAATTGATATGCCCAACACTTTTTATATCGATTGGATATCTAATGACTGGACAACCACCGGAACTATTTCGTTTTGTCATGTGTTGGGGTATTTTGGTGATGACTTCGTTTATAGGACATTTCATTGGAGTAGTAGCTGGTACATCGTTGACCATGCAATTGGCCATTTTTATAGTTCCCTCCGTGGCGATACCGTTTCTATTGTTTTCCGGCTTCTTTATTAGACTAAGAGAGTTATCGTGGTTCCTGCGTCCGATATGTGATATAAGTTTTTTTCGTTATATTTTTGAAGGCCTTTTGAGAGCTATCTATGGCTATAATCGTGGAGAATTGGCTTGTGGTGAGGTATTCTGTTTTTATCACTCATCAGAGCAATTTCTAAAAGATTTCGATATGTTGGGTGATTATTATAGTTGGGATATAACAGTTTTAATGGGTTTTGTATTGATATTATTGGCTGCATTCTATATAGCCTTGCATGTCTCTATAAAGAGAGCTCTAAGATGATTTCCGTTTTACTTATGTATGTGTAAATTAAAATAAAAGTGTTTTTTAAATGTAACAAAAACTACACCATTTATTTTATATCCCTAAAACTGGATCATATAAATCAACATCCTTCGAAAACATTCCTTTGTTTTTAATTTACATTTAAGTTAAAGAGCATAACAGAATAACTTCTTTTTTGAGTTCTTTGAGGAACCTATTACAGTGGTTTGGATGATCTTAGTCTATAAATACACTTAATATTTCCATATCATCTTCATCGGTTTGTTGATTATTTGCAGCATTTGATGCATTCATTGTCTCCTCTAATGCTGATGTGGTGGTGGAGGAGGCAGCGGCTGCTGTTGTTGTGATCGTTGACGATGCTGTTGGTGTTCCAGTTGACGATGTGGACGCAATTATACTTATTGAACTACTTGCCAAAGGTCGTGCACCCGATCGGCGTACACCTTCGGCTAAGGAGCGTGATGATTGGCTGCGTGAACTAGTTGAAGTTGATAAGGATGTTGTAGCGCTAGATGCAGTTGCTGACGCCGATGCCGCCGTTGTTGTTGTTGCGGTTGTAGCAACAGACGTTAATGCGGTCGATGCAATTGAAGTAAGCGGCAGACGAGGCTTAACATCAGGCATCTCCCATTCCATGTCCGAAGAGTCTGAACTTGTTTCAGCATTCGCCACCACAGTTAAAGTACTCTTTGATTTCTTTTCCGCTGTACGTTTCGAATCTATAACCTTAAGTAAAGCTTTCGCTTCACTTTTGCGCTATAGAAGAGATAAAATATATATTATAAATTCAGACTCGATTTTATGTTTTACACTTACATCTTCGGAATCCAAACATTTATATGCATAATATGCCGCCCTCTCGTATTCACCCTTCTTCTCATAATAGTTGGCCAAGGTAATGAATCCCTGATAGAGACATTGTTTATCCGTCACGGCACGTTCATCCTCACAATACATAATGTAACAATGGACTGCTGTCTCATGATCGCCCAATCTTTCATGCAAACTGGCCAACTTATACATGGCTATACCCTCAATATCACCCACATCGATGGCCTTCCAATAGCATTTAACGGCATTCTCACATTTATCCAATTTCTCATAAGTCTCACCCAAAGCCACCAACATTCGAGAGTCATAGGGTCGCAATTGATGGGCGATTTTGAAATAATACAAACTATAATAATGCATTTTAATGATTTCGTATGCCTGACCCAGCCCATACCAGGCTCGATAGTCACGTTTATTCACTTCGACGGCTTTACGATAGCTTTGTATGGCGGCATTTGTATTCTTAAGCTCCATAAATTCATGACCCATCAGAGTCCAGGCAGCTAAATATTTGGGATTTAACTTTAAAGCTCTTTGGAAGTAGGAAATGGCCACCTGATGATCACATCGTATGCTGTAGTAGTTACCTAGGCAAGGAAAATGATATAACATAAGTAAAAAAAGTTATAGACAATTCCTTTAGATATTCCTGTTTCTTACCTATAACACAACACGTCTCCGGTCGATATTTATTGATGCTTACAGCCTTGTGGGCCAATTGGGCCATTTCGGTTTTCATTTCCTTGACAAACAATAAATTCGAATATGTATCCACATTGTCCAATCGATATGGATCACTCTCCAACAGAGCTTGATACAATTCAATTGCCTTATCCACATCGCGTTTGTTGTGATAGACCAGGGCCATTTGAGCCGTGAGATATATGCTTTTGTTAAAACCAGCTGACTGCAGCTCCTCATAGATCTTTAGGCCATCATCATTTAAATATAATTCCAAGTATGTGTGAGCCTGAAAGAAATGGGTCATCCAATGGTTACCCAATTGAAGACTCAATAGCTTTTTCTTCTCCATTATGAGCGGTGACAGCTCGAGATATGAACTCCACAACATGGGACATAGGCGTATGGATGCTATTAACATTTCCTCAGCTGATTTGTTGAGATTCAAGGCTTTCAAAACAACGCCATATAGATAGATGCCATAGCCATCCAATCGACTTCGACCATATTCAGATTTTAGAATCGCTAAAAGATCCGTCAAATCTTTCATTTGATTGGGTTCGTTTAGATTGGCTTGATCTGTCGTAGAGTCCAGGCGCCGCTTCTCCTTGGCCATGTATGTGGAATAGAGATGGAGAAATCTCGGAACGCTGGATTCACAATTCCTAACCGCATGGGCCGCTCTCTCATATTCCCTCACATCGTAATAGCTCTTTGCCAGAAAGTATTCACTGTATTCCGACGGAGCAATGCCCTCCAATTGAGATTCGCTAAAGGATTGATCTGCTGTAGGTGGTGCTGCCGCCGCTTCGTTGGATGCACCATCGATGTTCACTTCGCTCAATCCATGATGCATCTCAGCTAGCCATTTTGTTGTGTGAAGCAGGCCACGTTTGGAGCATTCGATTATGCCGCGTCTCAGTTCCTTCTTCACTTCCGGCATGCATACATTAAAAAAATCCATTTTTTCTTTTACTAATACTGTTTAATTCTAATAACAATCGTAAAAATTCCGTTTTAGTTGCCGGGCCGTCTATCAAAATATATCGATAACAATTTTGTTCGCAATGGTACGATTTTCGTGACTCGTGACTGTTACTTTATCAAAGCGAAAATCTATAAATGAAAAAATGTATTTATTTGAATTTTTATCAGTAGTTTCAAAAGATTTATTCAAAATACGAACATTTTTGAAGTTATATTCAATTTGTAATTTTCGAGAACTGCTTTTGAGTCATTTTGTGTTCTCTTGTGACTTGCTCTTCTCAAATTATTTCTCCTCATCATGGTCACACTAACAGAGGGGAAGAATAGGCAAAAAGTAGGAGAAGTGAAGACGAAGTATAACAATAACAAAAGAAACAACTACGATAAGAAAAAGCAAAACAACAACAGTTGTTACATATACATATGTAAATATTAATATTTCCTTTGTTTAAATAAATGTCACTGTGAAATATATACAAAAATAATTAAACGAGCGTAAACTCACATAAAAGTTAGAGGTCAGCACTTAACAAGGGTGTTGGAAAGAAGGGTTGAAGAGTAAGAGGGATGGAGTCAATAGGAAGTTGTATTTAAATTGCGCAGATTTTGTTCAATTTTTTTATAGTCTTTGTTGTTGCTATTGTCAATAATAAGCTGTTTTTAATGTGGTACTCGCCAATCGTCTGATTCATTTATTTTTATCTGTAATTGACAGCAAAGTACTTTAAATCGGCAGCAAAATATATTCAGTTTTGCCAGATAACGGTCAGTTGTCAATTACCGTTCAACAAAGAACAACATTATGAGGCTCCAAACGGGATTACTGGTTATATTTTTATGCATTAACTTTTCGCAAGCTTTTTGGCCTTGGCCCTTTACAAAAACACACAAACATAGGCACGACCCTCCTCCACCGCCACCGCCCCCACCTGAGGCAAAAATTTCACCTGTGATATTTGGTAAGCTTTTTGTATATATGTGTGTAAATGCATATGTTTGTATGTATGTATGTCTATATATTTTTTTCAAATGAGAGTTAAAAATTTCGTTTTGTTTTTTTAGTTCCTGGCGATGGCGGCTGTCAAATTGATGCTCGCCTTAACAAAAGCAATACTCCCCATTATATTTGTGAGAAGACGCATGATTGGTATACTCTCTGGCTAGATATCGAGGAATTAGTGATACCCATGGTATATTGTTGGATTGATAATGTTAAATTGTATTATGATAAAGCCACGCGTACAACACATAATACACCTGGTGTCGAGACTCGTGTTCCCGGCTGGGGTAATCCAGAAGTGGTGGAAAATATTGCTCCAACCAAAAGTAGTGCTGGAATTTATTTCAGTGCGATTGCCAATCTTTTGGTAGAATTGGGCTATGAGCGCAAAAAGAATATCCTTGGAGCACCCTATGATTTTCGGAAGGCTCCAAGTGAGTATATAGTTTCTTTCATTGAAATTCTTTTGTGTCCTTTTTTTTTTAATTTTTATCTTCTCATTAATTTTCTTATTGAATTTTTTCAGATGAGAACAAGCAATTTTTTATTGACCTAAAAGAACTCGTTGAAGATGCCTACGAGAGGAATAATCAAAGTGCAGTCACCTTCATTACACACAGTATGGGTAGCCCAATGACATTGGTCTTTCTACAAGAACAGACTGCCGACTGGAAATCGAAATATATTCGAAGACAAATAAGTTTAGCCGGTGCCTGGGGAGGTAGCATGAAGGCGGTTAAAGTATTTGCCATGGGTGACGATTTGGATTCAATCGCATTGATAGCCAGTATCTTGAAGCAAGAGCAAATAACCCATCCATCATCTGCCTGGTTGTTGCCATCACCATTATTCTGGAAGCCATCGGATTTGTTGGCAACGACACCTTCACGCAATTATACCATGTCACAGATGAAGGAATTCTTTCAGGATCTCGATTATATGACTGGCTGGGAAATGCGTAAGGATACTTTGCGTTATTCGGAGAATTTTAGTCCACCAGAAGTGGAACTACATTGCCTCTATGGTGATGGAATTCCGACTGTGGAGAGGTAAGAAATTGACAGAGGAAATTTATTGGAGCATTATTTTAAAAATCCATTCTCTACATAGTTTACAGTACAAGAAGGATGATATAGCTAATACCACGCCCAATTTGGTAATGGGTATAGGCGACGGAACCGTTAATCAACGATCATTGCGAGCTTGCCAACACTGGTGGGGTTATTCAAGCTCAGAAATTAATACCGTGGCCCTGCAGGGTGTCGATCATATGAAAATTTTGACGAATTCGGATGCGTTGCGTTATATACGGACAGTTATGAAACAACCCTAAATGAAAGAGTTGAGAAAATCTTTGAGTTGAAAGCCGTTAGCAAATGTAAAGGTTTTTGACCAAATTTTAAATGTTTAAGTAGCACAAAAATAAATGTTCCAAATGTTACTTATTAATGCATTTATCACTACAGCTAAATTGGTTAAAGGTAAGGACTTTGTGCAAAATTAATCTCTTTTACAGTAATGTGTAAAAATATTTGGAATTCAAAAGCGTAAAGATGATTATGAAAATTCATTCATCGGACAAATTAATAAAAAAAAAACTGCTTAAATGGAATCTTTATCAACCGATTTCATAAAGGTCGTTACAATGTCTGCAGATCGGTAAATAAAGTAAAATATAATTTAAAGGATGCTTAAACAGAACGATAAATGGGCGCGGGCCTACGAAACGAACATTCTGTAAGTTTACCGTTAAAGTACTCTCAAGGCAACAGCTGATGATAAGTGAAACCAGTGTTATAAAAATCGTTAAATACGTGCTAATTTACAGTACTCACAAAAGTATGCTGTAAAGTTTTAGTTGGTTCGAAGAGCTTGCAAAGAAACGGATAAAAAATAATTGAGATTTATAAATTTAAAAAGTTAAAAGCAAGCAAGGCAAAGCGAAACGACTAAACGAAAAAAATAGTGAAAATCCTAGTTTTTATGCACACCACACACACCAGCAAAGCAAGGCTTACGGAGAAAAAAAAATCAAAGTGTCCTCGGTTCATACATATGTGTGTGCGTGTATTTGTGTGTGTGTGTGGGTGCGTGAGTGTGTGCATGTGTGTGTGTGTGTATGTAATAGGGCTATTGAATCCTGCCCACAACCGATTTGACATGCAACCGTTGAGCCCGACATCGAACCTTTGAGCCCAACATCTGCCTTGGCGCCACAATAATAAACAATTAAAACAAAAAATGAGGAGAAATGTACAAAATGCATACAATAGCGACAGCACCATTATACGCCTACAATGCGTTCACCCACGCTTTAAATAAACAAAAGCAAGAAAATCATCTTAACAAACGAAAAACCAAAAATCACAATTAAAAGTAAGCACCGCTGGCTTCTTAATTGCAATTCTACATGTACATACATAAATACAATATTAATACGGTTTTTATTTTGTTACATTAAGGACAATGCCTACATACATATGTAAAATGCTGCACGGCTTTCATTTTAAGCTCAAGCTTATTATAAATTGTGACGATTATAGATTTTCCACCTCTAGCACCGATAATAACGGCTGTTAAGTTAACAGAGATTGAGCAGACTCAAAACTTGACTCAGTAGATTTATAACAGGTTTTCATTTGTTATATTTTAAAAAATCAACTTTTAAAATATTAATACTGTTAGGATAATATCCAATAATATCCAAAGTTAAACAATACATTGTTGTCTAGTTTTATAACTTGCATAAAATGTGTTTTTGTATTGGGTTATACATTTATAGTATATAGTAAAAGCTCGTGCGTTATTTTCAGTATTGTTTTTGTTTTCAAGCCGAGAGGTCGCGTTTTTGTTTTTCTGTTGCAAACGGGCGAGGACGTGGAAAATAAAAGACTGTAATATAAATAAACGCAGCAACGGGAATTCAAATTATGTATTTGATTTATTGATATATAGCTAAAGTTTAAACTAAAGCGAAGGTTTCTACACATTTACCCGGCAAACCAGGTGTGTGTGTGTGTATGTGTGTGTGTGTATGTGCAAAGAAAAAAAAAGAGACCAACACGTGAATTTATTTTATTGCAAAATCTCAAGTGAATTTTAAGCTGAGGTCAATTAAAATGGAGTAAAAACTCTTAAAACAAATAGAAATAGTATTTTTGCCATGAAAGGGAACAAAATAATGTAGTTAAATGCAATTTGTAAAATTTTGTAAGCTTACGTGATTTACTCTCTCTCTCTCTCTCTCTCTCTGTGGTATGCTTTCTCTCTGTCTCTCTCGCGCTGTCTTTCTCTCTCATCCAATGTGTGGGTGTGTGTGAGTTTCCGTGTTGTGTTCCCTCTGTCTGTGTGTATGAGACCTACAAATTTCATTCAAGGAAAACAAAAAGAGCAGAAAACGTGGAAAACTAAATTATAAGCTCGACATTTCATACCATTTTCAGGTTTATTTCCCCAGTTATTTTTTTCTTTCGCTTCCTTTTTTTTCGTTTATTTCTTCTTCTTCTTTTTGTATATTTAAGCGATTTCGCGTGTGTGTTTTTGGGTAGCTGACAGCATTGTCGTCAGCATGAGGTGGGGAACGGGGTGGTGCTGTGGGAGTAAAGTGTTGGGTGGCTTTGCATTTTTGTTATGTCAATAATTAACACTAGTTATTGTGGCTATTTTATGCGTCGACATAGTAAATTATAAATCTAACAAAATTTGCACTTATTCTGCTTACTTTTTGTTTACGCTTTAATCACTTGGAATAAAATTGATTTTTCGCCACAAAAATAAGAAGGATATTTGTCTTGTTTTTTTTTTGCAGTTTGTAATTTCGTTTTGCTTCACAGTTTTGCCTTGTTCTCCAGGTGTTTTTCGTTTTTGTTGTTTCTTGTAGTTTCGTCCAATTGGCAGAATTCTTGTGTTTGCCACCTCTTCCATTTCTTGCTCTCGATCCCACTCTCTTTTACTCTCTATACCTCTCCCTTTGGCTCTTATCCCCCCCCCTTCTCTTCGGTTTTCTCGTTGAATTACATTAAATATTTAAAGCATATGCAAATTTAAAAAAAAAAAAAAGAAGAAAAAACAACGGTACTTTGCGGCCTTTAACACCGCGACCAGTCACTCTCGTATTGTTGTTTTTGTTGGCCTGCTGGCTGCCCATATGACGACACACCCACACCTTCCTGCAAGTTGTCAAAACTAGTTAGTGATGGGATTGTTCGAAATCAAAAGATTTTTCAACATAACCATTTTGCAAATTAATTTCCGTATCCTAATTTAACAAGAAAATACTATTTTGATGTTTTTCATTTTCAGCAGTTACGTAGAGTTAACAGCTTAAATAATTTATTGTTTTAGTAATATTATATATAAAATAAAAAATTTGTTTCTGTTTAAAATTTTATTGAGTTAACAGCAATCTGTATTGTTTAAAATAAAGGATTTGTGAAAAAGAAGTTAATGATTTGGTTTCTCATACATACATACATATGTAATTTTCAAACTATTTGTGCGTTATACATATTAAAAATAATTTAAATTTATTATCAAGTGGTTTTACATAAATTAAAAATTTTTAAACCCATGCCAATATTTAAATTTTTTTACCTATGTATGTATATAAATAACTCCTCACGCTTTCATCTCTAACTAGCCTACTATTCTTGCTATCTCACTTTTACCTCCCGCTCCTCACTTTACAACCAACGAACCAACTCACCCCACTCTCCCACCACCCAACTTTAGTCACCGCCTTAGGAGAAATTTTTGGCGTGCAAATCGTTTTGTGTGGCCCTTTTCTTTCCGTTTTTTCCGTGTTGTCGTGTATGTAAGAATATATTTTTTTGTGTGTAGTTTTCACCCACACCAACACACAGACACACACACATAGCAGAGATGCATAGGCAGGCACAGCAATCAGCGCGATATTCTTCCTCACTCGCTCTCGCTCTGATTCTTCGTGTTCGTTCTAACAATTCAAATGCATTTCGATTGCTTCGTTTTCTTTAGCTCTTCACTTCATCAACCACCCACTCCTCCCACTTACCAATATTTTCGTGAGTGCTCCATCAACTTAAGATGGGTTACAAAAAAGAGGTTTTTTAAATATGTACAATTGTCGTTTGACTTTAAGTCTACATCCATATATGTATGAGAGAGGGAGAAAGATACTTACTTTTAAGGGTCACCTCTATATATGTGGAATATATATATATTCCACATAATTGTTGATAAGGCCATAATCGTCAATTGTTTTGCTCTTTGACGTAGTTGAAAACTTGTTGATTAAGTCTGTGGGCTGAGAAGTGACTTAAAAGTACTGAAACATTTCCATTTTAGCTTTTGCCCTAAATGGTAATTACTTCTATGGATGATACAATTGACTTTTGGCTACGAGAATCTTATAAACAATTTGTTATTTTTATTAGCTATATTGAGGCTGGTCAGATCAGATGTTGAAATTAGAAGTCGCTTAATATAAAGACAGATAAAACGCAAGGCAAATCCTTGAGTAGTTAAATGTATCCTTTTAAAGTTAAATATGGTTTCTAGGAAACATTTTAGTCGTCAAAATCTAAAAAAAAATATATATTAATAATCTTCAAGTTTCGAAATTTGTCTTAATTGCAAGGATAGTAACAGTTTTTGGTTGAAATAGAAACATATTTTTTTAACTTCCTACAACTATATATAACTAATTTTCTTCAAATTTTTGTCTTTACAGATTAAACTAGTGGAAATGAAATAAGCGGAAAGCAAAATAAATAAAAAGAAAGGCAATTAAAACAGGCCACAAAAAGAAAGCAAAAGTATACAAAAAGTGAATCGCATAAAGTGTTGAAAAAGAAAGAAGAAGAAAATAATAGTGTTTGATCAAGTGAATTAGTGCTTGAGTAAGCGAGATAGAGAGAGTGAGTGTTGAGTTAGTCACAACGTCGTCGTCTACAAAACCAACGACATCCACTGCTGCTGCTGCTGCTGCCGCCGGTGTAGGGGGAGGAGTCGGAGTAGGAGTAGTTGGAACATCATCGTCCATAGCAGGATCAACAACTGCAGCTAATTCACGCAGCGGCGGACGCAGCGGTCAGCGACGTCGCAGTAGCAGCAGTAACCCAAACGCCGGCACAACGAAAGCGACCAGCGGCAGCGGTGGAGCTGGCAGTGCCGGCGGTGGAGGAGGCGGTGGCGTCAAACAGAGCGTCAGTCGCAATAGCAATATTAGGAGTAGCAGCTCCAACAGTACCATGGCCTCGGCCAATCATCGCGGCGGAGGTGGCGGCGGTGGTGGGGGCGGAGCACGGGGAGGTGCCAGTGCTGCTGCCGGCCATGATGGCAATCCCTCGGCCATTATGGGATTACAGATCGGTTCAGCGTGGTTTCAACGCAAAATTAATCTAAGACCGCAACATCGCGGTGTTCATTTAGTTACCGAGGAGATACTGAGACAAATGCCAGAATTGGCGCATTTCTCTGTGGGATTATGTCACATGCAAAGTAAGTACATCCAATAATTAGATCTATGCTTCTAAGATATATAAACAATTCTATAATACAAAGTTAAGATTCATATTTTATGCTATAGAGCAGTAGTCTGCACGGCCCATTCCCCGGACTAGGGCCTAGTTCTGCCGCAGCGCTGCCGTCTCACATACACTGTAAATGCTCTCCCATATAAAATTAAGGCCTTTTGATATTTAAGTCAAACATTTAAGCCTGTTCGAGGTCAATCTTCGAAAATAAGATTATTTCAAAGGCAACCCAAAAAAGTTGAGCAGTTGACCACCAAGTTCTATCATCAGCAGACTTTGCTTAAGAACTCTGCTAAAACTAGTTGGGAATTGCAACTTAATGAAGCGAATAAAGATTGGCGAAGCCTTCAATAAAAAACATGCGTCCGAAGATACTCTCCGCAATGCTGGATTTGCCCATATCTAAGAATGAGAAAATGAATTTTTTGGGGAAATGTCGATTCTGCGTATTGGATGAATCTCGGACTACAGCTTCACTCACGCTTTGAGCAGAAATTTTCTCTTCGACTGAGGCGCTTTGCATTTAGTTCAAAGTTTAGATGAACAAAATGAAATGCAGTAAAAAAAGAATAAATACTTGCATATTGTAGAGGAATTTTCGTTATTGAGAGAATGAAGTAAGTAGGAGACGAATGGAAAGCGGGGCGCAGTTCATTTGTATTAGTAAGTAACTGGGTTAAACTACACAGATAAACTCACTGACTGACTTACTTAGCTCGATTTTTCGTTTTTTTTTTTTTTTTTTTTTTGGGTCCACTCTTATTTTGTCCGTTGGGTCCCAAAAGGAAAAGAGAAATATATGTACATATATATATATACATTGACATCTTGTCTAAATTGGCGAAAATCGTTCTTGAAAGACCAAAGAAATGTGGTGGATGACGACGATAGCGATGACCCGAATGTCTGAGTGTGTGTGTGTATGTTAGTACAGGAAACTAGTTCAAGTTGTCAATTGCAGTTCGTTTCACCTTTTCTTTCTTAATTCGTTTATTTTTTTGGCGCCCAACGTGGGGATATGAAGTTCACTTTTTAACTAAAGCTAAAGTGAAAAATCAAATTCCTTCAAATATACACCAAATGAATTACATTGACAAGAAAGAAAACTAACCATAAAGAAAACTTGAAGATGGGAAAGGGTGAACAATAACAAAACATGAACAATTCATGTACGACGACTTCGTTCGCTTTGGCATATGGCCAAAAACTACAAATTGAAACTGGCTAACAAAATATTTACAGCAAACACTTAAATTCATGAATAAAATAGCCCAGCTTAAATTAGTTTTCAAAAAAAAGGAACAACAACCATTTCTACATAGCAACTTGTTATGTCATGTTTTTGTGTTGTAATGTGCAAAATAACATTTAGAAATCATTATAAATAATTCGGACTGGACAAATTTTAGACAGGTAAAATGACAGTTTTACAAATTTGCTAAATTGATTTGGTCGAAAGAGACACACACACACACAGACATTAAACGCAAAAAACGAGGACAAACACCGAGCATTGCCTTGGTAAACGTTTTGAAGGTGGTGAAGGGACTTGCGAGGAGAATGCTCTGCAATTAGTTGGCTCCTCTTGTCTATAACTAAGTATGTCTCCTGCTGCCTACTTCTAAATAAATATGTTAATGCCTTCTCCCCTCGCCCCTTAACGTTTTGCCGCAGACATAATTGTGCGTATGAATTTCTTCAGTTTTTTTTTTCTGCACTCTAACACAACGACGCTTAACTGGCGCATCCGCCTGGAATACTTAACTGACACTTTGCCTCCACATTCTGTGTGGTATTTGCACCACCCAATGCACCAAAGAACATTTAGGGCTAGGGGGCATAACACGATGGGCGGGGGATAGAAGACAACTAGGTAGAAAGGACGACTTTAATATGATTTAGCCGTTGGCTTTGTGGTTGGGCGCCTATGTTTGTCTATGTGTAGCATAGGGCTCAGGGCGCTAATAAACGGTTTCCCTGCACTCAAAAAAACGAGGACATTTTCAAATCCCAATTAGTGTGGCTGCATTTTCTAACCATATTTTGCAATATGCAAAAAAGTATGGCTGCAATTTTTTAAGCTAAATGAAAAAAGTTTGTATAGATTGAATGCCCAAATAAAATATAAATTCCTTTTATAGGTTAAAGGAGAAGTAAAGACTTCCTTTTTTTAAGTGAAAATGTTTGTTTGTTTTTTTTGTCAGTGTTGGAACATTAAGTAGCAGGTGGCAACATACTGGTGGCCGTATGTTTAGGTATGGCAAAAGACAGAGAGAGAGAGATACATAGATAGATAGAAGGAAGTCGTATAAAGAGAGAACGAAAGAGAGTGAGAGGGAGAATGGAGGAACTAAAATGAGGGGCTAAAGCATTTAGGCACTACAAAAAGTTGGCTAATGTTTTTAAAGAGGCCTTTTTATTATACAAAGTCAAACACACATAAGGCATAAGAAACGCACACATCCTGCTCTGCTATGCCCTTCCATCATCATTTCAACTCATCTTATCCCATTCCATCCGCATACCGCATTACCCCTCCCACCCACCTCCCCGTTAGCAGGCACAACTCGACTCATTCATGTAGTGTAGGTAGTATATTTACTTATTCATGCTCACGTGAGGAAACCAAGAAACAAAAAAACAAAAAATGTCTTCACAATATGTTGATATGTACATGCATATCCTTTCACAGGACTATACATATACATATATATGTGTTTAATTTCATAATATCTGGGTAACTAGTTCAAGTTTGTTTCGCGTGCATTTAAATTCAGTATATTGATTTATTGGGGTTAGCATAGGAGCAAACAATTTTTAATAAAGAAACCTGTGGTAATGGGTGGCACACATTTCGTTTCGTTTCGTGTTGTTGTCACGACAAACTCGGCAAGGAACTAAAGAACTAAAAGGACAAGGAAACGGCTTCATATTCATCCATCTAATTCGCAATTTTACTTATTTTATGTTTTCCTTAGATGACTCCAATCTTTATTTAATTTACATTACATTTCCCATTTGATTTATTATCTAAGAGCATTCGGAGTATAAATTTAGCGAGAGTCTCATTTATTTGATATAAGTTTTCCAAAAATAAAAACATAATTTATTGTTTCATTGATAACTGAAAAGAAGTCACCAAAGCAAATCGTACAAATACAATGAGGGGTTAATATGTTTGACAATCTACCCTGTAATGTTTTGCTAACAAAGAGCTTAGTAGGATTTGAAAATTATCCTTTTAAAAATGATGTGAAACTATTTATTTGGAGTGTCTCCTGAACCTGAAGCCAACCTAAAAGAAAATGTTGGGTATCAGCGAAATGCCGTTTGACCTTTCACATTTGGATAATATTGCAGTTGTTGCGCCTTTTTTCATAAAAAATAAAACACTGCTGAAATAAACTTAGGTTAGGTCTGCATTTGAGCGATCGCTAAAAATGGGTGTTATTAAATTAAATTTATTATATTACGAAAAGGCCATTGAGAAACTTAAGCAGAGAGCGCTTTTGCCTTAACCTGCTGAAAATGAAAACCAGAGGGCCGTGGCTAACTTTGTATACCCTTGCAAGTTATTTGCTACTTTGTTACATTTTATCTAAAAAGGTTAATGTTTGCAAAAGAACGGCCCACAATCTTAACATAGGCAAAAACGAAGTTATTGAACAAAATCATTGTTCGTTCCTATGGGAGCTATATGATATAGTCGTCCGATATTGATCAAAAAACCACACCAACATTAAATTTCACGGCATTAGCTCTAAGCTCTAGCTCTAAGCTCTGTAGCTCTAACGGTCTAGGAGGAGTTCGCGTCGATCCAGACGGACGGACTCGTCGAGCTGATCAAGAATATATAGACTTTGTATGGTCGCAGATGCTTTCTTCTAGGTGTTCCATACTTCTGTCCAAAATAAATATACCCTTTTTGCAAGGGTATAAAAACAGCTGTAAGTAGTAGCTGTAAGTCCGTCTCTCCGTATGAGCACGTAGATCTCGGAGACTATAAGGGCTAGATTCACCAAATTTGGAACTTAGATCCCTGTAATACCTAAGGTGTTCAAGTTTATTTTAAATTTTTGCTACGCCCCTGCAAATTAGATAAAATGGAAAAAAAAATAGTTTTTCTTAAAAACTAGAACCAGAAAAACCGATTGATATCGAACCCAACTTCAGCACACTAATGAGTCCTATCGTATCTATTCACCTGGTGGATGGTATACCGAAGTCGGCGGGACGACTTACTTACTTCATTTAAAGTATACACGACATTAAGGTGGGACCAATCATCAATCCGTATCTGGTGTAAAGGTCAAAGAGGGGTGACATATTTTCAGACTCCCAGTCTATCTGCTGTTGTCCAGCGGATTGATGGGCTTCCAGCCTGGAGCCGTACCGGATCACGCACTTAACTGACGGGATGTTGGAGGTTTCTGTGGCTGGCTGAGTTACAGACATAGAAAACATCAACATCTGCAACTTTTCCTGTTTTCCCCGATCGACAAAAACTTCATGGTGAAAGACGCTCCGTTCCTAATTAATGCATCCTTTTTGGAAGAGAATGAAAATATTTAAATGCTTGAGAGACACAGAATTGAAAATCGAAAATCTCTTACGTTTAAAGAGAAAGAGAAAGAAAGATTCCTTTCGTCCCCATTAGCTAAAATTTATATAAAATATGCACAATAAACCAAAGTGTCTTTAGTTCTTGTGTACTGAGTACGAGTAATAATGTCTGGCTTAAATCTAACAATGAATTGGATAAATTTCAATGCAATTTAAATTGAAATTACAGTCCATACCATAATATTTTGTGTGAACCGTTTTAAATAGAAATAAATAGCTGACATTAAACGGAAACCCTAACAAATAACCGGGCTCAAGACGAGCTAAACTTCAATATCACACGACCAACGGCCAACAGCAAATCAACTGCCAACCTCCAAAGGCGTCATTCAAATTGCTTGGGAATTGCGAGGTTCTTTCATACACACTACAAATACACACACTACATACATGCAAACAAACATACATATCTAACTTCTGTAGGTCATTTGTTGTTGTATTTGGTGACCAAAGTCCGGAAAGCATTTCACATACATATGAATATTAAATACGAACAACCAAAAGACTAAGACTTTATCATTTTCATATACTCTAGTTGTTGCAAGAGTCCTTACATATCTTTATTTATATTCGTCCAATATAGACGAAGACGTTCTGCAAAACATTGTTTATAACTACACAATGAAATGACAGTAACTCAGTTTAATAAAAGCCAATTAGTTGAGTGTCTCGAACCATTCAAATTATTTGATTGATTTCAATGAAAATGTGGGGAACAATAATGGTAAAATGAAGTCTATTCAAATTTGAATAATGAATACAACAAAAATTTTAGTGCGCAGTTTTGGTTTGCAAATTTTGGGATAAATCTTGGAAAATCTAATTTTCTTCATTGCCACGTACCAACAAAACATAAATAAGCCTATCTTATTCATCTCTAATGATGTATGTGCATGATGGATGTACCTTTCAATATGGTCATCACTGTGGGGGGCTTGAACTGGATAGATAACAACAGTATTGTGGTCTGAGTAGATCCGCACTGAGCCACCGACCACACTAGTCTAGACATAGAGTAATCACATATATTTAAAAAATACAGTAGAATTCGGTTATAACGACTCCGCTTATAACGTCCGTCCGGTTATAGCGACTAAAGTTCGATGACTTGGTTGGTCCCTATTCAAACTTATATAAAAGGCCCAACGGTTAGTACGTCTTCCAAATATAACGACGAAATCGTCGGTCCGTCTTCGTGAGCGTCGTTATAACCGGATTCTACTGTATACAATACAAATAAATACTCAAATCAGAATTGTTATTCGAATGCATTTGAATCATAGCAACTCATTGTCTTACTTTCTAAATCATTCAATTCGTTTTGTTTCGTTTGAATGTTGTGCGACAAAAGTACACAAACAATTTTCAAAATCATTCAATTCATTCATTTCGTTTTGAATATTGGCTATTTTTTTTTCATAACGCAGCTTGCTCAGAATACATGAATTTGAATGGATTGTTTTTGTTTTCGATTCCGCGTGTATATGTCGGAATAGAATTTTAGACCTGTTCTCACTTTCGATTTCGAGTCATATTATTCGTGTTCAAATCGTTTAGAATGAAAAGTAATTGTAATTTTTTATAAATTTATGTTATTTATATAAAATTTATGTAATATGTTGATAACGCATTCGAGTGTCCGAAATTTGCCATCTCAATATTTGCCAGCTTCTTTTAGCCGGAAAAAGCTACTTTTAGCTATAGTCATAGCTCGCAAATGACAGTTGATCGTTTTTTCTTACTTGATCTGCATCGTATCATAACCGAAAAGATTGTCCAGAAACGATCTCGCTCTGAGCGGCTCTCTTTGTTTTGTTTTGAATTGTTTTTTGTCAAGCGCTTTGCATTGACTCATTCGTGTGATGCTCTCAAATGAGTGTCACGTAAAGAGTAATACGATTTTCGCTCACACAAAGAGTCTCAACAAAAGACAGTTTGACTAAAAAAACTCAACAGAAATGATCTTTGCCTTCCGTGTGCGTGTAAATACATACATACATACATATACATAAACATGTACATATACATATGCAAAGAAAAAGAACGCATCAATCGCGTGTGTTTACCCAGATGGGCAAAAACCGATAAAAATTTAAGAATTTCTTTTAGTGAATAATAAAGAGCAAGTGAACAAAAAATAACAACTGAAAGAGATCATGTTCAATTGCTCAGTTCAATGAACAACTTCACTCAAAACTGCTTGACTATATGGCATATGAATAGGGTGTGATATAGTGAGGCTTTTGGATTTGATTTTGTGTTTTCGAATATCCTTTTTTTTTTTTATTTAACAAGTTACCATTACATGTCGCCTTTTTGCCGCTGCTGTTCCTTCTATTCCTTATGCCCCGGCTCTGCTTCTCACAGTTGTTTTGTTTTTTTTTTTTTGTGCCTTTTGCATTTCCCCATAGAAACAATGCGGGGATATATAGATGTATGTATGTTTGGAGATGTATGTGTGTAGATTCAGGTCAATAGTAAAAGACAACAACAACGACAACGACAAACAAAAAAAAGCGAACATATGGCAAGGTTGCTTTGGAAATCATTTTTATTAACTTTTTTTTTTTTTCGTTTTGCAGGTGATAGGATATAAGGGGGTGAAGGGTCTACAGAAGAGGGTCTAATTAGGAAGTCCTTTTACCAAAAAAAAAAGGAAAAAAATAATAAAACCAAAGAAAAAAAATCAATAAACATGTCTTGACCTCAATTAGATTTTTGCTTATAGTTCACAAAACAATTGCACACAACGACAAGAAGGATAATGATGATGATGATGATGATGATGATGGGAAGGACGACCGAGGGCGAGGATGGTTACAGTGGCTCTCTCGCTTTGCTCTCATTGCCAGCCACCAGACAACAAACACGCACAGTGAGAATTGAATGATAGATGTTGGGAATGGGCGGGGGGAAGATACATAGGGAGACGGTTTTGGCACCGTGTACACGTGCTTTTGATTTGAAGTAAAAATAAGAAAGCAAAAGAAGTGCGGTGGAAAGTTTGCCTCAAGCATTCACACGCCATGACGATTGCTTTGCCGACTTCACCTAACTTTCCTTACTCTGACTATATATGTATGTATGTATATTCCCTTCAACCATATGGTGAAAGGGCATATTCGTATGTAACTATATAAAATTTGCCCTTGATTAGTTACCACAAATGACAGGATCTTTGGGGGACAAAGAGAGCAATTCATTTTATCGCTCAGTGCGATCGTCAGTGTTGGCAAATGTTCAATTATTAATAGTGTTCTTTGCTAAGTACTTGAATTGCGCTTATAGTAGGGCACGATGCTTCTTTAAGATTATAATGTGGTGTGTCTGATTTAAGCAATTATAAAAACTCATCAAAACGTACACAAAGTTTTAATTTAAAGTCTAAATTAAAAAAATTTCAAGAAAAATTAACAAAACTTTGAAAATGCTTAAAGAAATCCTTAAAAGGATACTTTAAAGTCTTGAACTTTTGCTTAAACAAATCTTTTGGTTTTCATTTTATTTGCTCATGCCTCACTCAGTGAAATGCATAGACAGAGACAGAAAATGAGAGAGAGTGAGAGACATTTGCTTGACTTTGCGTCCTGGTGGGTCATTGTTGGTGTAATGCAAACTGTCAACATGAAGCAAAAAATCCTTCTACATCTGCTCCATTGCCACCCAAGCCTCCCGTTTTTCATTCTAGATATTAGTAAACGAATATCTGCTGCTTCTGTCGAAAAGAAACATGCAATATTCGGGGCAATATTCAATGTTCCATCATTGAAAACTTGATAATAGAGCAAAGTAAAACAAACCGATCTTTAATCAAGGTTTAATCATAATTTAAAAAAAAGGATTTGGATTTAAGCAAGTTTAAAATAATTAGTTTTGGTTTTTTTTTTTGTTTTAAATTTTGTTAGTTTTATCAAACCTTTGACTTTTTCTTTTTTAATTAGTTAACTTGAGTTTTTTATAAAGTTGCATTGAAAAACAACAGGGATTGAAAATTTGCAGTAACGTTAGTAGAACTAAAATAGGATTTTAATTTGTTTAGGTTTGCAATCGTGTATCATTTTTGAAAACTATAAAATTTCTCCTTATTCCATGCTTTTAGGAAAATTTCTTCAAATATAAAATAAATACATACGACGATTTCATAGATTTCTTAAGATTTCAGCTCAAAAATTTCTGTTTCATTTCAATTTTTGTTGATCCACAAATACTGTAGGACAGAATTTATTACCTATAATTTGGCTTAAATTATGAAACAAAAAAAGAGAAGAGAGTCAAAAGAGAGTAACTTCATTAATTGCATAAGGATTTTTTTTGACAAAAGTTGCCAGAAATGACAAACATTTCGTGAAATCTTTTCTAAAATAAGACTTTACAACGACAATTTAAAAGTACAACATTAAATCGTAAAATTCGAAACACAATATCAATATATTTATTTATTTTCAATTTTGTCGACAAAGATTTAGATGCTGATTAAGAATTTCAGCGAATTTTGACAGAGCTAACAATTGATCAAACAAATTTGCAATTAAAATGTTATTACCTTAAATTGTCAACATATTTAACGAAGTTGATTTACTTTATGCCGAAAATTCATTGAAATGAATTTATTTTAATCAAAACTAGGTTTTAGCCGCGCTTCAGGTCAATAAACCTTACTAATTAACAAGATTTTAACTCATAGGCAACACAAAACGTGAGCAGGTTGTCTATATAGCTATTTCAAGAACCACCAAGTTCTATCATCAGCAGACTTTGCTAAAGAATCCACAGTTGTTATGGCCATACCATATCTTCAACGCTAAAAGTAGTTGGGAATTCAAACTACAAGCGAGAAAAGAACGGCAACTGCAGATTCCATGATTTCTTTGGGTTTCAAATCTAATCTCACACGCGAATATCTAATGAGATTATAGTCGATATATATATACTTAAGTATATAGTAAATCAAGTGAGGAGAAGAATAGCATGGACAATTTTCTATGAACTCATCGCAATTGCTGGTGGGAAACGCAATTAGCCGGAACCCCTGCGTGTAATCCTAATAGACAATTGAAGGTTGCATGGCCATAGTTATTATTTATACGCATGTTATACAATAATAAAACCATTAACCATTAGAGAAGGAATCAAACGTCTATTGTCTGGACGTTGACGCGTACAGTGCCGAAGCCCATACGACACCAGGACATAGCCTGTTTCGCGCGAGCCCAAGCAGAGAGCTGTCCACCTCCCGCCCGACCAATCGACGGCACGATCGCATGGAAAAATACAAATAAAACGGTCAACCAATTAAAGTATGATTAACTACAGCTAATTACGAGCTAAATGTGTTAGAGTAAAGGTTTTTAGAAAAGAAAGAGAGACTTCTGATATGATTACGTGATAAAGTAGACTAAAGAAGTCTTCGGGGTGCAGATAGAGCAAAAAGCAGAAATTGCTTTTGAACAGATTCAATTTTACTTTGGTGCGTCGCATATTGAGGTGATCCGTACTCTAAGATGGGACGGATTAATGAAGAATGCAGAATTTTGGTTGTGTACGGATCGTCAAGCTCTTTTGATCAACGTTTCACAAACCCAAGAACGTTCATTGCTTTACTAACTGTAGCATAAATATGAGGATTAAATGGTAATTTATGGTCCATAAGAACACCTAAGGCTTCGGCCACGCATTAAGCGATGAGCGACTAAGCGACCCTGAGCGACGTTAATGAGCGATCGCATTGAGTGAGGTGGCCACGCACTAAGCGACAACGCTCGATTGATTACTTAGTTGTAAAAATTACTTATTCGAGAGAAGTTTTAAGAATTCTGCATCGTCGCTCAGCGATGCACTAAAATTAGAATCAACTCAAACACAACACAAAATTTGTTGAATCTACTCTTTAATTAGAGCCTAACCACAAGTTTGAGATATTTTTCTTAGTCTAGTACTTAAGCTAAATCCAGGTATAGGCGGCCCTAGTCACTTATTATTGGGTTGGTCTGTCATTTCCTTTAAGACGAGTTCTATTATAAGTTCGCGTAGGGGAATTGACAAGAGCATTTGGATGTGCATCCAGTTTTCCAAAATACTTTAGTTGCTGATTACCTATTTCAGATTTAGGTATATTTATCATTTTGAATGTTCTCGTTCCGTATGTACCACGGAGCCCCCGTGATTGTTCTTAAAATCGTTGACTGCGCCCTTTGTATGATGTCGACGTTGCTGGTACTTGCATTACCCCATAGTACGGCACCAGTAAGTCCAAATGGGCTTCGGTACGGAGTTGTATAGGAGGACTTTATACTCCAGACGTAGAGGGGAGCGAGCATTGATGATCCAATGTAAGCCACTCGCTTTCAGTTTTAGCTGTAATTTCTAGCCTTCTGTCTAGGTGGATGCCAACGTAAGTGACATCATCGGCTTAAGGAATTGGTACGTTGTTTAGCATTAGATCTGGATAGTTTCTTCTGTTTTGCATTTCTGCTCTTTTACTTTGATTCGCCAGGTTGCTAGCTACATATTCCTCTAAGAAGACGATATGTGTTTAAAACTGATGTAAAGCTTACGAGAACTTGTCACCTTTTGTAATAAATACGATTTCAAAAGTAACTAATAACTATTTTTCGACTTTCGAAATGTTTTACAAAGTGTTTTGTATTAATTCATAGGAGGGGAGGAGGGGGCCCCATATCAATTAATTGTCATCTAAATAAATTTGTCTAGAAAATTTCTCGCCAATTTGCTTTACGTGAGCAAAGTTTAAGCAATTATTATTGATGTTAAATATTTTTGTTGTGTTTTTTCTTTTGACTAATTGGGCAATCTTAATCTCTTGAGAGAGATATGAGGCATTATACGCCCACATTTTGTAATGGTCTAATAATCGAGTTAAGATAAATTAATTGACTTGGGTTTTGAATTTTTATTGCAGTTCTTCACACCTCGGCGAGTTTAGCGTTAAACGAAAGCTGGGATCCAGACGTCAGGTAAGTAGAAGTGAGATTAATATTAATAACTACTAAATCTGTAATGCTATCTATATATATTAATTATTAGAGACGACATGGAAATGATGTTGAATAAAATAGTTCCCGAAGGTTTGCCCTATCGACATTCTTGCGAAGGACCCGATGATATGGTAAATAATTTAAAATATTTATTATATACAAATATTAATATCTCTCTCTCTCTCTCTCTCTCTCTGTTGGTTTATAGCCGGCCCATGTAAAGGCTTGCTTCTTGGGCAGCTCACTGACAATCCCCATAACCGATGGCAAACTTTCATTAGGCACCTGGCAGGGTGTTTGGCTATGCGAGCATCGCGATCAGGCGGGATCACGCAAATTGGTTATCACATTAACCGGATGTCCACGTGAATCATTGGCACGCAGTCCCCTGTCACCAGTATCACCGATTGCCAGTACGTCCAGTTAGGGGCGGCCTCGCTCCACCCGTGATAGTCGGTAATCGCGGGGGAGCGACAATAATGTGCACATTTCGTCGAGGAAGTTGATATTACAAAAGAATTTAGCTAGGGCAACGGCACAACAGCGTGCAGCGGCTGTGATAGCAGCTGGCAGTGGCAATCAAGGATTGAGAGCGGCAGCGGCAGCAGCTGGACGGGATGGTTATGGCATGGCAGCTGGATTTGCAGCAGCGATACCACCAAATGTTCCTTCAATAAAGATGCGTAAACAACAGCTAAGACCATTGCAATTAAATTTGAATGTTCAAGAGACCTTAAAAGATGGCATTGATATGGATGATGTTGATGATGACGATGATGATGAGGATGATGATGAAGTGCAGTTAGATGCTGATGATAATATGATAGAGGTGGATGATAAAGATGATATTATTAATCTAAAAACCGTCACATTAGTGCCTCAATTAAGAACTAAGATCACCGCAACAACAACATCAACAACAACAACAACACCATCGAGTGCATTAGCTAAATTCAATCGACTCATTGATTCAACTAGGGATAATCATGAACAACGGGATTGGGTTCACGAACATGAATTAGATGAACTAAATAGTTCCAATTTACATGAACGTCTATCCATGGCCTATCCAGAGTTATTATCATTGGGTACACCATCCGATAGTAAATTAATCAACAACCTCTCAAGGGTTAAACAGGATCATAATCGGCAACATCAAAGGGATTATCATTATAATTATCATCATCGTGGCTCTAAAGTTGTTGACACTAACTTTGGCACACCATTAACATTTTCAGCACCATTCACCCAACAACAACAACAACAACAACAACAAGAGCAAGAAGCAACGACACCCGAGATGATATTAAAAAAGAATAAACTTATCGATCATCATCATTTTTTGCATAAAAATGATGTTGATAAAGATGATGATGATGATCAGAATGATGATGATGATGATGTTGAAGATGATGATGATGTTAATCAAATGAAACGAAATGATGTGCATTATTTGTTGAAACAGTTAAATAGTTTTAGTGATATAGAAGAAATAGAAATTGTTGATATGAAGCAAAGTAAACAGCAGCTGCAATTGCAACTGCAACAACATCAGCAGCAACAGCTGCAGCAGCGCTACCAACAGCAGCAGCAGCAGCAGCAGACGCAGCAGCAGCAAACTCAACCCCAACCCCCTCAAACATCTAGCTCCTTATCTCCCACACATTCGCATAAGCAGCAATTGCATCGTCGCCAAAGACAGCGACATCAATTTGCCTCTCTGTCGGCATCGGGCGATTGTTCCATTCTAATGACACCACAATTCGATGATTATCTATTTGAATCATCACATTATTTAGAGACTGCTAACACCAAAAATTATTGCACTGCCATGATCGAGAGATCGAGCTCTCATGAGTTTCGACATCTCTCGATAAATAGTCGTGGTAGCAGCTCAAATAGTTTCCATCTAAATGAAATGGAACTGCCCAGTGTTACTTGTAAAGCCCAACCACCACCACCATTATCATTATCGTTCCAAGCGATTCCTCTTCAGGTGGAAACACGTCTAACCACAAGTGGTGTACAGACCGAATTGACTGCCGAATCCTTGAATAAACTAAGCCAAAGTTCAAGCGATTCAAGTGGATCAGATCAGCGTGGTTTGCCCTTCTTTAGATGCTGCTATACGCCCATTGATCGTTGGCGTGAAAGACGCCAACAGAAATCATCAACGTCAACGGCAGCCACGTCAAACCAGAAAAATGATAAAAATGGTTGTCATCCTGTCTGACATCGAGAATGAGAGAATCTGAGCGGGAGCTGGAGCGGAAGCGGGAGCATAAGCTAGTTAGGGAAAGTTTTTAGCCAAAAACAAAACTAAGAATTGTTGTTTATACATCTTTGAGAAGATGCAATTTATTTGAGTAACGATTGTCTAAACTCCTTTAACTTGACTACCGACTCGAGTTTTATGGAACAACAAAATACTCCCAGTAATAAAGATTTCGATTTTATTATTTAGATTATTAAACATATTGTTAAATTTTAAAAGGTTTTTACTTTAAGTTATTGGAATGCTTTTGTCTAAATTACTTTTAATCATTTTCTTAGTTGTTAATATTGAAATTTGAATACGATTGATTGTTTTTGCTTAAGTTATAAAGTTTTTGATTAGTCCTTTAAGAAGATAAACAACAATTCTTTGCGCTTAGAGATACAAAATGTGCCTGGTTAAAGAATATTAAAGAAAACAAAACAAAACGAAACAAAAAGAAAAAAACAAACAGATATTATACTAACTAAAACTGTTTTCATTTGCGATATCAACAAGAGATTCCATTTCTTATAAACCCCAAAACACACACTTAACACACGCACATACACACACACACACACACACACAACTATCTTTAATCATTCCAAAAAAAGAAAACAAAAAAACTCTGACTTCATAATCTTGTACAATTTCTATAATGCTATAAAAACAAAAAGAAAACAAAACGAAAGAAATTATTAGTAAACAATTTTTTATACACAACACATTTTTGCAATACACAGGAAAAATCATTTGAATATTTGTATAAAACATAAACAAAAATTAATAATAAAATAAATGAAAATGATATAATATTACATATATGAAAAGTTTGTGTGGCAAAAACAAAAAAATAAATATATATATATATAATATAATAATTATAAAAATAATGAAATCGAAAAAAAAAAACAAAACAATTTTTGGCAAACTCTTTGTTAGATATTTCTTGTTAATAATACAATAATTAAAAGGCAAAAACGGGAAAAGATTTCAAAATAAACGAAAGAAAGAGAGAGAAAGAGAGAGAGAGAGAGAGAGCTTGTATAGTAAGTTTTTATTATAATAAAGTAAAGTAAAGCTTTTAGTTTAGCAATTAACATTTTTATGGGTCTATGGAAATTATGTTAATTATTTTCAATTTTTCTGTTTGTTTTTCCTTTGAAAGCTTTTTTAAGGAATTGTTACAGCACACACACACACACTCACAGTTCACACACACACACACACACAAAGACAAAACATAAAGCAATATTAGTTTATAAATGATTTTTGTCAATTTGGTTAATGGAAACTTGAAAAACCTATATATAAATACCATAAATATCATAAACATAACAAAAATAAAGATATTAAACAAAACCGAAACAAAAAATAAATAAACGATTGCCTGGAAAAAAATATGAAACACGCTTTTAGTTTAAATACACACAATATGCAAGAAAATAAGAAAACAAAAACCCAAAAAAAAAACAAAAAACAAAAACAAAAATTGGACTATAAATGAATGTACTTACGTAGTTTCAAGTTCTTTAAGACCCAAAAAGAATATTAATAAATGCATACAAAAATGTATAGAGAAATGATCTGGCAACGCTGACACACTGATTAAAGGCTTTTATGCTGAAAATTTCAAAACAAAATTTCGAATTTTTGATTTATTTCTGGACGGAATTTGCAAAATATATCTTCTTCTTACAGCAAAAGGTTTTAGAACTCCAAAAGAACTTTCTACAACTTTCTAGCAATATTTTCAATGTTTTTCTCCATTTTGTTTATGTTGTTTTAACATTTATTTGAATATAATACGGAAATTCTTTTGTTTTTCATTCCAAAGTTGTCTTATTGGTATTTTCGAAACATCTTTGATGATTTTATGTTATTTACAACAGTTTTGGGATAAATGCTGAATTATTTAGCTGATTTGTATATAATCTGCCTCATCAGATTTCAATCTGTCGTCTTGTTGAAGTTTTGAAACGCTTTGGTAACTTGAAAATGAGTCTAATCAAAGATTTTAGTTAGTTAGTATCAACAATTTGGCAATTGAAACTAATAAGACTCTAAGGAACATTTAATTTAACTTTTAATGTGTTATTATGCTTCATTTTAAAATTTAAAATGGAATACTCATCAATTATCTTTATCCAGAAAGGTCTAAATTTGAAATTTATTTTTAGTTTAAAAAACATTTTGAATTACTCTAACATTTTGTTTATTTGTGGGTGTTGCCAAATTATAATTTCTCAGCTCAGTTCTTCCAAAACAAAAAAACAAACAAATAATAATAATAATAAAAATAAATAAGAAACTAAAGCAAATTAATAATTAAAATCAATAATTAAATTGAAAATCGAATAACTAAACCAAACAAATGCCTTTTACATGCCCACACGTACACTAAAACTAAACAAAACAAGATGAATAATACTATAAATAAATAAATCAACTAATGTTAATCAGCAAAAAACAAAAACAAAAGCAACAGCCGAAAGAGAAATTTAAATCTAGTATATCAACATGTTGATGATTATGTTAATCATAAACGAGAACAGACATTAACCATAAATAAGTTGTTAACAATATAAAAATGAACAAAACAAAAAATGTGAAGAAATCAAGAAAAAAGCATTAAATAATTAAATATTGTTGTATGTTTTATTCGAAGCGCACGAAACAAAAAACATTCAAATGAAGAAAATGTAGCTAAAACAAACAAACCTAAAAACAAAAACAAAAACAAATGGTAAAATTAACAATTTTTGTAAAACTTTTTGATATGTGATGATGATTAATGAAATTACATTAAACAAAAAATCGTTAGCCAGAAAAAATTAGTTATTTGTAGAGCTAATAAAACAAAAACCCAAAAGCGCAAAAAACAAACATGAAATAAAATTCAATAAATGCAAGCGAAAAGCAGAAGAAAGGATGAAATTTGTTATAATCTAAAAACAAAAACTAAGGAAAAACATTTGGAAAACACTTTTTCCTATAGCAATATATTCCAAGCAAACAAAAAAAAAAAACAAAAACAATTTGTAGGTTTGTAGTTAAAAAAATCAAATATAAAATAAATAACAACAAAACCAATTTCATATATAATAATACATACATAAATACAATTAAGTAGCAAAAATTATAAAAAAAAAAAACCAAAACAAAACAAAATATATATATTAAATTGTATATAGATCATTTTTACTTAACAACAACAACAAATTGAGTTAGTGATTTTTGCATTCCTTTTCATTTTTTGTTAAATATCTTTTGTTTCTACACACACACACACACACATATATACGCATACAGCTAAACAAAAACAAACCATAAGAAAAAAAATAAAGAAGCTTTAATTAATTTAATTACCAACAAAAGTAAAACAAAACATTTTTGATATCATTCCCCCCCCTCCCCACACACACATTGTAGATACCTAATAACTGAGTAAAGTGTAAGAATTAAATATGTAAATGCGAAAGTTGCTTAATAAGTCCTTAAAAACAAATGGATTTCAAAATGATAGTCCTTAAAAGTGTTGAAAATTATCCTTTTAACAGATGGAGCTAAAAAGTCAAAGAAAATTACTATAATTTCTATAAATATTTCTGTAAAATGTTCTTTTTATAAACATTTTCAATATCCTTTAACAAACTTTGAATATTTTGTATACACTTAAAAAAATTCATTCGATTGCAAAGGGTTTTCGAGTATGTGATTTATTTTATATCTATGTATTTGAAATCAAATGACTATATAGTTTCTTGATCACCATAAAATTTGACTTAAATATGATGTAGTTCTAGTATATGATGTAGTTTTAAATATTTAATCGATTTCATCTCTTATATTGGTTACGAAATCATCATTCAAACAAATCTATCCAGTCTTGTAGGAACTGTTCCAGATAAATTTCGATTCCGATCAACTTACAGAAGATGCTTTGAAAGCTTATGAAATATTTGATTTTTATAGACTTATTAAGCTACTCTCGCATCCAAAAAAAGGTTTAGCCAGCTAAGAGTCAATGTCGCCTAAGAAAAAAACTTCAACAATAAAACTAAAACACATCCACACACACAGACAGACAGCAGAAACACACACACACACACACCACAAGCTTTTATAAAACTATTTGAAAATATACACACATACATATATGTATATATACGTATATATGAATAAAAGAAGAAAAAATAATAATCCTGCCAAGTAACATTCGAAATACCTGCTTGAAGAAAATGAAGAAAAAACACCCGCTTTTTGCTAAGAAATAAACATTAAAACAAAACCAAAAAAATAAAGAAAAAAAACAAAAACAAAAATAACGACAAAAAAAACGAAAAACTAAATACAATTTTTATACTTTCGATATAAATGATTTTTTATACTCAAAATCGCTTTGATTTGACTATATATATACATATATATATATAAACCCTAACAAGAAACTTCAACTAAGGAACGAGAGCACAAATTTTGTTGAACAAAAAACCGAAATCAACTACACCAACACACACACACACACACTTACACCCACACACTTAATACACACATACAGTCAGTTACAACATAAAATCAAATATATATAATACATATATATATATATATATATAAACTTGTATGTATAAACCAAATCGCACAAATTGTTCTCACCCACAAGAAAGCTTAAAAACCAAAATAATAAAAACAAAAAAAAACCCAAGAAATTTCTAGCCAAGAAACTGAAGAAAAACAAAAACAACAAATATATATACATATATATAAAACATCAAATAAATAAATCAATTTATAAAACAAAAACTGTCCACGAAAAAAAAAAATGGAAAAAATTTAAAGAAAAACATTTGTTTTTTTTTGTTTGTTTTTTGTACATATTTTTCTTTTAATGATTCTTTTTTGTCTCTCTCATCTATATATACATATATATATATATATATATGACTAACTTTAGATATCGGCAGAGCAAACACTAAGCATACTTTAAAAACAACAACAACAAAAATGTCAAACTACAATATGAAATAAATAAAGAATAAAATGATGAAAAAAAAAAAACAGTCTAGAGCATTAATTAACAAATTATTCGGAAAGAAACAACAAATTAAACAAATTAGAAAAAAGCAACGCTTTGTAAAATATATATAAACAATTAATGGTAAATGAAAAGGCGTTGGAAATTGATGACAGCTACACACACATAACACACGCACACAACACACACCCAACACACACATATACTACACACGAGTTTCGATGTCTCATCTTATTTCAACAAGATACAACAACAAAGTATAAAACAAAACACACAAACATAAATTCATATGTATATGAAAAAGAACAAAATTAATTACAATATAAATGAGTTTATTTCGTTAAATTTAAAAAAAGAAGAAGAACAATTCATTGTATTGCCCTGCCCACACCATCAAAGGCTTTATCCTTGTGATCGGCTGCATTGGCTCGGGCTTCATAATTGCATATAGTTACACCATGATAATGCGCCTCAGAGAATTCGCCACGTAATCCTAGAAGAATACAAGACAAACAGATGATAAACATTATAGACTTTGTGTATATATTATATTGCAGAAGGTTACTGCAAAGGTCTATGACTCGACTTATATTGTAAAATGCCAATTGCTTCGATATCCGACTTGAAACACAGACTTCAGGAAGAGTGGGATAAAATTGGCAAAGATTACACTGAAAACATTATACAAAATATGCCGAAACGCCTTAAAAACAGCAGTAAAAACAACAGATATCACACAATATTAAAGTTTCATGTTTCAGATAAGGTTGGTAAAAAGCTTTTGAAATCGGAAAATCGAATATTAATGTGGCACGAAATTTTCACTTTTTTTTGTTACTGTTAATTTTTTTGGTTTTGTTTTAAAATAAATATTGTGATGCTGTACCTCACTGAAGAGGTAATAAATCCACCTAAAATTTACAATTTTTAGTTTTTTTATTTTACCTAATTTTAATAAAATTACTTGGGTTAAAAGTTAAAAAAAGAAAAAAACCGAATATTATGGCGATAAGTGTACTTGCTTAGATTAGTCCAGCGCGGAGCCTGTACTAATCAATTACAAGGTCATGGAGCAAATTAGAATACAACTTTCCCATGTGAAATTTCCAATTTCGTCAATCTGCATATTTTGTATCTTTTTTATAAAGACATAGACATAAAAATATTCTAAAAATTAACTGAATTATAGGTTTATTGGAATACTTCGTTGTTCATTGGTAGTTTTTTGTCTCACTTGAATGAATGACTTGTTACATGCTAATTATCGTGATTCAAATTTAAAAAATCAATTTAAAAATATTCAAATACCTTCAAAGTTGAATGTTTTCCAAATTTTTGGCATTAATTTTATACGAATTTACTCCTTTCGCTCGAAACTATGATTTGGTAAATAATAATCCTACTGGATTGGATTATATCCTTGGATATGCGCAATGAATTTTAATCCCAACACATTCAGAACAAGACTTTCTTAAACATATTATCACTAAGGATTATTAAACATAATTTTAAATTCAGCTGATAAAGACAGCCCTAATAAATATTGATTATAAGGCAGTAAAAATAAGCATAATCTTATATTGATATCATATTTTTTCAGGGGACAGTAATCTTGAATTTAATTTTAAAAGCTTACTCTTAAATATTGGTTAACACTTACTAGCAAATTATAAATAATTGTATTAGGTATGAGGTACCTATAATACTTATAATACATGCAAATATGGAACTGTCTATAAATTAAGCGACTTTATTGAACAAGGAGAAGGTCTCATATATGTATAATGACTTCGTCTGTCATAGAACTGATCAAAGAACTTTGTAGAGATTTTCTATTCTTCCCTTTTTGCTACTTACAATGGGGGGAGGGGTTCTGGTAACATTGTTAAAACTTCGAAACTTGATATTTCATACTTTTATGCCTTATATTAATATTACTTTAATTTGAATAATTTATTTGTGTTTTGCCTTAAACAATTGTAGCATGAGGGACACACACTCACACTCGCTCTCTTGCTACTCTTCGATCCCGGTATTTTTTATCACTCTCTGAGAGAGAGCTAAGTCAGTCGTTGCTGAGCGTTGAGGAGAGTAGGAAAGCTATCGAGACATAATTACTCGATGAACATTAATAAAAACTTTAATAAATAATAATATTTAAGTACAGTTAAGAAATGAAATAAACTACTATTACTCTAAACCAACTATAACCCGAAAATTCTAACAATCCTGACATCGGTTAATTCATCTACCGCCCACTCGATATCTCTTAAAGTTTCCTAGACATTTACAACTTGAATTTAATACTTTCATTTAAGTTACGTTTATAATTAGATTATTACGATGCGAAAACTTCTCAACGTCTTTTAATATTGATTAGTTAGATTTGCTTAATTTTAATATCTTTTATTAAACAAGGAGAATGGCGTCTATAACTGATCATAGAACTTTGTAGAGATTTTCTATTCTTCTCTTCTTAGAATTCGTTAAATTATCTATTTAAGTTTCAAGTTATTTGTTTGTCTTACCAATATAGAATATGCGTGTTTTATCATCACCAAAATTGCTGGGAAAATACAAGGACAAATGATGTACCGACGAGAAGGTCACAACTCTACGAAAAAAGGACAATTGTTAAACAAATATTTTAAGATACAATATAAATATTATAAGTAATTCCTACTTGGGTGAATATTCAACTTGTCCGTTAATGTCCCGGGTTAATTCAAATTCTTGATCTGGTTTTGCTTTGGCATCATCAAACGTCATTTTGGGTCTATTTTTAAAACTTGAGAAGTGGAAACTCAAAGTTAGAAAAGTAATATGTTTTTGTGTTAATTTTCAAACTTACAGTTTAACTTTATTGGGATGAGTATCATCATTAGCCCCACAAATGATAATGCCCTTGAGTTTGATGTTACCGGTGAATGGAATATTGAAGAGTAACTCCTCATCGGCATCGCTTTCGACATACTAAAATAAAAGAAAATTTTAGACTTATCACTTTGAACAGATTTGGATTTCACCTTGGTCATATCCAAACGGTTTTCATAGGGCTTAAAAACGGTTTTACCCGAATTCTCAATTTCTTCGTTCAGACATTCCATATTATCTTTATCAATTTTGGTGTATAGGCTATATTCAATGCCCATTTCCAAGGCATGATCCACATCCGCGGCTTCATGGCCACATCCTTGGCCATGAGAGTGTGAATGTCCGTGTGGCATGACGAGTTAAATTTTTCCTTTTACTTTAATATGTTTATTGTGCTTTTGTTTGTCACCGGCACAGTGTTGCTTTGCTCCAGACAGTGATGCTTATTTTAGCCTTTTTGCGGCTAAATGAAATATTATGGCGTCACTGAAATTGTTTCAACTAAACTTAACTTTTATCAATAAGTAAATACATTAATGAAGATCAACAGGTATTATTTTGCCGCAATTGTTAAGTTTATAGTTCTCACTATAAACAATTAGGTAAATAATAGATTTCGTGGCATTTAGCTTTTTTATAGCACTTAACATATTCTGCTAAGCTTAGTTAATAACAATCGATAGGCTATATAGAATAATCGAAGTTTGAAAATTTAATATAAGCTTTAAAATTCATTTTCCATTAGTCCAATTTGCTAACAATTTGTCTAATTATATTGCAATCACACATAATTCATGAACGCCTTAGCATTAGACACGCCAAGCTCATTAGGAGGCGTCACCATCGCTGCGCACCCCCCTCTGTGCACAACAAAGTGAAAGTCCTTTCTATACGGAAGGGTGTGGGTGTGTCAGGTAGGTGGGCTAACTAACTAAACCATATGCAAAAATTACTTTGCAGGACCGTACCAAACTGAGAGCACAAGATACCGCACCCTAATTTTTTTGAGTTTGTTGTCATTTGGCCAACACAAAATAAACGACTTGCTATACTAGTAAAATATCAAATATTACATTACACATATATTTTCAGCTTACATTTGTTTAGCAAGAAAAAGATGACAAAAGGAATGGTAAAATTGGTAATGAAAACTATACGAGGAGCTTTAGCAATCATTTACAAAAATATACTCATAAAACAATCAAGATAACATTTCTACATCATATAATGTATTAAGAACTTGAAATACACAACCAAAATCTAATATAGAATCAATTTTAATAATAAGCTGGCTAATTGAGTACATAATGGTTCAAATTATACAAATATTTCACGCTTAAATTCGTTATAAACAAATTCAAGAAAGTTATTGATGTACTGTGATCTTTTTGATTTTTATCATACCTTTTTGTATGCCAGCTCGAAGTCAAGATTTCAAAGAACCTGAAAAATAATAAAAATGTCGAAAATAGATAACAAGTTTCAATATTTTCCAAGTTTTCCAAATTTGATTTCGTTTCACTGAAGAAAAAAAGCTTTACCAAAGAGTATTTGGTCGCCCTTAATGCGTCTGTTCCTTTAAGTTTTTACATAAATTCTTTTGTTTGTTATTTTACAAGTTGATACAGTCCGCTGCTCCACCATTCACTCCCCTCCCCCATTTATACAGGGTGTGTGGTTTTTTCTTTGCTTAGCTTTAACCATGTTGGTTTCAGTCTAAATTCGACCATCAAGCAGACAGGACGCTTTTCGTTTGGCTTCAAGGAATTCCCCTTGGCAAATCATAATGGATGACGATACGGAATTCTTTAAGGTTAATCCCGAAGAAGTTTGGCTGGAACAGATAGCAGTTGGTAGTTTTCGTGTTTGGCATATTATAGCCTCTGTTCTAGGCATTTGTTTGGGAATAAGTAAGCAATTGACAGGAAATTTCAAAAAACCATAGAACAATTATACGATTTATTGTAGTGATTATGGTCTGTTGCTGTATTAGATTTCGTATACCTCGAACTAAACAGGAAATCGAAGCGGATTATCAACGTAAACAGATTACCAAGAAGTTTCGAGAGAAATTACAACAGATTAAAAATTCCGAAATGGATGACATGGATTTGCAGAAAGGTTAGTTAATGAAAAAATACCACAAAAAAGTGTCCCACTCATAGATATATATATGGACTATGGCAAGCCAAGCCCTTTTATTTTATCTCCTCCTCCTGTTGCTGTTGCTCCCTTTCTACACACGCATATGTATTATACAAAATGATAAACGATTTCTTTTTGACCACAAAGCACATGGGTGGAGTCAGAGGGTTGGGATTGTAGCCTTTCTATACTCTTTCATACACTCACTTCTCTCTTCTATCTACAAATATTGTATATATATCACACAGCACTTGCTTATATCAAATCGGATGCATATGATAATTCTGATCCCTAAAGGACCAATTTGCCAATCATCAACTACTTTGTATATATCAATTAAATTCCAATCTTCATCCAACACACAAAACTGTAAGTAGCACTTCTGTTAAAGTAGTTATAAAATCACCAAATTATATTAGATAAATTGTTATATACACCTACCATTGTATAACAGCTTTCTAATCTCTGTCATTTTATTGCAGTCTGTGCCCGCATTCAGAGTGATTTGAAATCGAGTGTCGAGAGTCTGATTGAGAAGCAGAATGTTAAATTTAAAATTTAAAACAGATTTCTCCTACAAACTGTTATACGGCTTCACATCTATATCTAAGACTAACTGTTATATAAAACTGTTATACACTATCCGATAAATAATAATGCCTTATAGAAATTGATATTAGATATTAACAAGTAAAAAGAAAAGTATTATAACTGTTATACCAGCAATTTTTAAGTCACCCTTATGACAAAATTTTAATAATTCATTCATTTTGTATAAGACGCTTGACAGAAGTTTTTGTTTCATATACAACAAATTCAATAGAAGTTCAAAATTAAAATTTTCATTTAGATCAAAGAATTTTATCCCATCATTTTTTCTACAAAATTAACTATACCATTCTTATTTTTAACCAAAATGTACGGAAATATATACTTAATATAAAATACCGACCAGGTTTTATCTAATCATTTGTTTCCATTTAAAATAAATCAAATAAAACAAGAAATGCATATAAAAAATGCGTCATTTACATATTGCCATTTAATTTTTATTGTTTTCTTTCTATTCAATTTTGTTTTGCATTATTTTCGGTTGTCGATAGTATCAAAGGTTTATTTGTTCTTTTAATGGTACTATTTTTAATGTAAATTGTGTTAATTGTTTCGCTTGTTTCTTTTTTTTGTTTATTGGTATCTTTAATGCGTTCTCTACACATAAAGGCTGATGTTTTTTTTTTTTTTTTGTTGGATATTTTTCTCCTTTAGTACATTTATTGTAATTCTTATAATGAGGGCAGCATTTCTGTTCGTTTTGTTTAACAAGATGTATTTTGTATTCTGTTCTTTATGACATTTATTTTTTAAAAAAAGTTTTAGTTTTGTTTTGGGTTAAAAATTTGTTTGTGTTGTTGTTGTTTTTACGTTCAATGTGGTGTTGGTGTTGTTGTTGTAGTTGCTGGTAACAAATTTAGTGACTCGACAATGCACAAAACACACATGCAAATAATTTAATTGTCGTAACTATTAGTTCTTTGTTCATTTTGTATGATTTTGCTGAGCTTACATTTTTAGACTTAACGTTTCAATTTTTTTCAAATTTGTTTTGGAATACTTTGTTTTGTTTCTTTTTGACAAAAATTCTGTTTTTCAGTTTACACAAATTTCAATATTTTTATACCTTTTATATATAAAAACAACTAAACTTACTGAACGATAACATTTTATCATTCTTTGCGTATAAATGTTCTCCCCCTGCAATAAAACAAGCACACACAAATTTAACATTATAGAATAGTTTTTATAAATAAAATAATTGTTTAAACACTTACGTTATAGTTTTCTTCTCCGTGTTTTTGGGTTCGGGCCTTGCACGATTTAGCACCTTAAGAAAATCTGAGGTTTTTGCACGCATACGCGAATGAATATAAGCCTTTGAACACTGTAAAGAATTGTATTACAAATCGGAATAATCTTGGATATATAGTAGATAAATACCTTGATGTGGTAATGCAAATAATCTCGGAACATTTGTATTAAATTGATGGTATTATCCCTGGTTTCTTTATTGGTATGTCGTGGGAAGAGTACTGTAATATGTAAAGGTTTGACGTAAAAGCAAATTAGTTAGGTTACAAAATAGTTTAAAAAAGCGACCTCTATAACAAATCTTAAAAATAAATCACAGTTGTTATAATATGAAGGATCAAAGAAGATGCCGTTTGGATCTCAAGTATATTTCGGCATATTTGAGACACAAATTGTAAGAATGGAAACTAAATATGCCACTTTGGCTCCGTATAACAGTTGCTAAAGGGTTTGTTAACACATTTTAAAGGATTGTACACAAACATAAGTCATCTGTTTTAATATGAAAGACTAAACAGGATGCCGTTCGGATCTTTGGTTCATTTCGGAGCATTTGAGACACAAATTGTAAGGATGAAAACTAAATATGCCACTTTGGCTCCGTATAACAGTTGCTAAAGCGTTTGTTAACACATTTTAGGGGATTGTACACAAACATAAGTCATCTGTTTTAACATGAAGGATTAAGCAGGATGCCGTTCGGATCTTTGGTTCATTTCGGAGCATTTGAGACACAAATTGTAAGAATAGAAACTAAATATGCCACTTTGGCTCCGTATAACAGTTGCTAAATGGTTTGTTAACACATTTTAAGGGATTGTACACAAACATAAGTCATCTGTTTTAGTATAAAAGACTAAACAGGATGCCGTTCGGATTTAAAGTTCATTTCGGAGCATTTGAGACACAAATTGTAAGAATAGAAACTAAATATGCCACTTTGGCTCCGTATAACAGTTGCTAAAGCGTTTGTTAACACATTTCAGGGGATTGTACACAAACATAAGTCATCTGTTTTAGTATAAAAGACTAAACAGGATGCCGTTCGGATTTAAAGTTCATTTCGGAGCATTTGAGACACAAATTGTAAGAATAGAAACTAAATATGCCACTTTGGCTCCGTATAACAGTTGCTAAAGCGTTTGTTAACACATTTTAGGGGATTGTACACAAACATAAGTCATCTGTTTTAATATGAAGGATTAAACAGGATGCCGTTCGGATCTTTGGTTCATTTCGGAGCATTTGAGACACAAATTGTAAGAATAGAAACGAAATATGCCACTTTGGCTCCGTATAACAGTTGCTAAAGCGTTTGTTAACACATTTTAGGGGATTGTACACAAACATAAGTCATCTGTTTTAACATGAAGGATTAAGCAGGATGCCGTTCGGATCTTTGGTTCATTTCGGAGCATTTGAGACACAAATTGTAAGAATAGAAACTAAATATGCCACTTTGGCTCCGTATAACAGTTGCTAAATGGTTTGTTAACACATTTTAAGGTATTGTACACAAACATAAGTCATCTGTTTTAGTATAAAAGACTAAACAGGATGCCGTTCGGATTTAAAGTTCATTTCGGAGCATTTGAGACACAAATTGTAAGAATAGAAACTAAATATGCCACTTTGGCTCCGTATAACAGTTGCTAAAGCGTTTGTTAACACATTTTAGGGGATTGTACACAAACATAAGTCATCTGTTTTAGTATAAAAGACTAAACAGGATGCCGTTCGGATTTTTGGTTCATTTCGGAGCATTTGAGACACAAATTGTAAGAATAGAAACTAAATATGCCACTTTGGCTCCGTATAACAGTTGCTAAATGGTTTGTTAACACATTTTAAGGGATTGTACACAAACATAAATCATCTGTTTTAGTATAAAAGACTAAACAGGATGCCGTTCGGATTTTTGGTTCATTTCGGAGCATTTGAGACACAAATTGTAAGAATAGAAACTAAATATGCCACTTTGGCTCCGTATAACAGTTGCTAAAGCGTTTGTTAACACATTTTAGGGGATTGTACACAAACATAAGTCATCTGTTTTAGTATAAAAGACTAAACAGGATGCCGTTCGGATTTTTGGTTCATTTCGGAGCATTTGAGACACAAATTGTAAGAATGGAAACGAAATATGCCACTTTGGCTCCGTATAACAGTTGCTGAAGGGTTTGTTAACACATTTTAGGGGATTGTACACAAACATAAGTCATCTGTTTTAGTATAAAAGACTAAACAGGATGCCGTTCGGATTTTTGGTTCATTTCGGAGCATTTGAGACACAAATTGTAAGAATGGAAACTAAATATGCCACTTTGGCTCCGTATAACAGTTGCTGAAGGGTTTGTTAACACATTTTAGGGGATTCTACACAAACATAAGTCATCTGTTTTAGTATAAAAGACTAAACAGGATGCCGTTCGGATTTTTGGTTCATTTCGGAGCATTTGAGACACAAATTGTAAGAATGGAAACTAAATATGCCACATTGGCTCCGTATAACAGTTGCTAAAGCGTTTGTTAACACATTTTAGGGGATTGTACACAAACATAAGTCATCTGTTTTAATATGAAGGATTAAACAGGATGCCGTTCGGATCTTTGGTTCATTTCGGAGCATTTGAGACACAAATTGTAAGAATAGAAACTAAATATGCCACTTTGGCTCCGTATAACAGTTGCTAAAGCGTTTGTTAACACATTTTAGGGGATTGTACACAAACATAAGTCATCTGTTTTAATATGAAGGATTAAACAGGATGCCGTTCGGATCTTTGGTTCATTTCGGAGCATTTGAGACACAAATTGTAAGAATAGAAACTAAATATGCCACTTTGGCTCCGTATAACAGTTGCTAAATGGTTTGTTAACACATTTTAAGGGATTGTACACAAACATAAGTCATCTGTTTTAGTATAAAAGACTAAACAGGATGCCGTTCGGATTTAAAGTTCATTTCGGAGCATTTGAGACACAAATTGTAAGAATAGAAACTAAATATGCCACTTTGGCTCCGTATAACAATTGCTAAAGCGTTTGTTAACATATTTTAGGGGATTGTACACAAACATAAGTCATCTGTTTTAATATGAAGGATTAAACAGGATGCCGTTCGGATCTTTGGTTCATTTCGGAGCATTTGAGACACAAATTGTAAGAATAGAAACTAAATATGCCACTTTGGCTCCGTATAACAGTTGCTAAATGGTTTGTTAACACATTTTAGGGGATTGTACACAAACATAAGTCATCTGTTTTAGTATAAAAGACTAAACAGGATGCCGTTCGGATTTTTGGTTCATTTCGGAGCATTTGAGACACAAATTGTAAGAATAGAAACTAAATATGCCACTTTGGCTCCGTATAACAGTTGCTAAAGCGTTTGTTAACACATTTTAGGGGATTGTACACAAACATAAGTCATCTGTTTTAGGATTAAAGTTCCTTTCGTATCATTTGAGACACTAATTGTATGATTGTAAACTAAATATGCCACTTTGGCTCCGTATAACAGTTGCTATGTTTTTATATGTAAAGATCGGGAACTTTGGCTCCAAATACCAGTTACTTGACAAAATTTTCGTCCCTGGCCCAATTTCTGAATTCAGAAAGAATATAAAACAGAGTTTTAATATTTAACTTACCAAAAGTAACATAACCAATATTATCGCCCACTCTGGCATCCGTATTGGCCAATTCCAGGGGCGGTTCGCGATGCGAGAAGAGCACTTGTGGCGCTGTATGCGAGGCACGGCGTCCCTCTCTCAATTCCTGCATAAATACTTTGCCAATGATGACATCATCCTCGTCTCGAAAAATGGTACTAAAGACAACAGTCACACGATCGGGCTTGGCCTCGACATAACTGAAATCAAAGAGGTTTCTTTTGTCAGGACAAATGCATACATTTCTGTAAATTTATGTACTAACAGTGTTTCATCGTTTCGATAATTGATAACTGCTCTCTTTTGACCCTCTTCACCTTGCTCTTGGAAGTCGAAATATTTCTCAAATACTGAGGCAAAACAATTACGTTTTAATAGGCCAATCTTTTTAACAATTTGCTCATAATCAGATGGTATATCTTCCAGATTGATAAGTACAGAAACATTATATCCTGGAATGCAACAAATAGAAAAGATAAATATGGTTACTAATTAAAACTTAACCAAATGATACCTTCTTCTGTGTCCGTCAACAGACTTCCGTATTCACGTTTCAGCAGTTCATCGGCTCCATGTTCTTGCAGTTGCTTATAAAACTTTAATGATATGCTGATCTATAATATAAAATACCAAAAATGAAAACACAAGTTTATATTGTTATTTATATTCTTATCAAGCAAAAAGCTTACCCGAACTTTCGTTTTATCGCCGTTCACATTGGAAATGTGATAAAGAACACCATCGAAGTCCGCTATTCGTATATCTATCGATTCTGTTTTAAGTCTAGAATGGTAAAATCAAATTTGATCATTTCACATATATGTATTTATACATATGTATATATCATTATATATCTATATTGTGTATCTTTATAATTATTATAGAAAGTACACTTAGCCAGTACTTTATTTGTCTGCTTAGCTATACAAATAAATATATCTTATCGTTATATATAAATGCAAACAGAAGGTAATTAATTGCAATGGAAATAAATATATCTTATCGTTATATATAAATGCAAACAGAAGGTAGTTAATTGCAACTGAAAACATTCTGTACCCAAACATAAGTCATCTGTTTTAGTATAAAAGACTAAACAGGATGCCGTTCGGATTTAAAGTTTCTTTCGGAGCATTTGAGACATAAATTGTAAGAATGGAAACGAAATATGCCACTTTGGCTCCGTATAACAGTTGCTAAAGGGTCTGTAAACACATTTTAGGGGATTGTACACAAACATAAGTCATCTGTTTTAGTATAAAAGACTTCATTTCGGAGCATTTGAGTCACATAGTGTAAAAATGGAAACTAAATATGCCACTTTGGCTCCGTATAACAGTTAGTTAAGTGTCTTTTAGGACTCTTCAGGTCTTAATATTAGAGATAAGCATGATTCCGTTCGTTGGGGTAAGGAATTCAGTTCACAGCAAATGCTTTTGTAACAGAGTTTCTGATTTCTCGTAAAGCAGTTTTTGTCCCTTCATTAATATAACTGTTTAGTTCCGTTCATTTTTCAAAGTACAGTTAATATATCCAGTGTCCAATCAGCGTTAAACCCAACTCTGACCTCCAACCTGATCTTACAAGGGAGTCGCCGCCAAGCATGATGATGAGTCAGTTCCCAAATGGATTAAGCACAAAACGATGCGATAAAATGAATTAACAAATACGTTGCGGGTGGGGAAGAACGAGCGGGCGGGGGAAAACTATGAGTGTACAAATAAAATTCTTTTTTTTTTTGAAGGGGAGCTGATAAACCGAACTGTTGTGTGGAAAAAAAATTAGCTGATAACACGAGGCCAGTCGAATACCAAAAGGAATTAGAGATAAAGTGAAACTAAAAAATAAGGTCACATTTATTTTTTACTTACCCGGCCTGGGCATTGCGATATTTAAGCAAAAGGGTCTCCTCGATGATGCGATTATTGATTTCGAGTAAGATCATAGTGAATATTTGATTTTTATAAAATTTTCGCTTATTGATGACAAATTTATTTGCTCTTTCTTTGATTTTTTATGACGTTGCCTTCTTTAGCCGCTCCCGGGCTTCTACAACGACTGCGACGACGACAGCGGTAACTGTGTTTCTTCTTCAAGTGGAGAGGTGTGAGAGAGAGAAAGAGATAAAGAGAGCCGATAGCAGCAAATAAGCAAGTGAGTGGGTAGGCGGGAGCGGGGACGACTGCAGCGTATTTAATGAATCAACAACAACAAAACACAAATGGGCGCAACTGTGTTTTTCTTCTTTTTGCTGCTGCTGCTTCTGTTGGCTAATGTCGGCTTTTTTGGTCACAAATTCCAATACACATACACATACACACACGCGGCGCAGAGACAAATTGGATTTTTTGCTTATTCGCCAATCGTAGACGTTTAATAACATTAACTAACGTTCTTTAGTAAATGCTAGTATCGATTGCAGTTGCAATTTATATTTTTAAATGCTTGTAAACATTTTAAATTTCACTTTTGGATACAAATCAGTTTAACCAGTAGAGCTGCAATTGTAGCTATAAAATCATCGATGTACCGTCGATAGTAATAATTGTTTGGAGGTTATTTGGCGGCTATCGATAAGTTATAGCTAGTTTTGGTTCCCCTCACAATGACTGATAGTTACAGCGTGACTTACTCATCATCTCTAAAATAAACATTTGACCATCTCTAATTAAGAGTGTGAATAATATTTTTTAGTTATTGCAATGGATGATTTACAATTAATTAAATTGATTGAAACTTTCTCTATACTCTATGACAAGGATAGTGCAAGAACTGCTAAAAATATGGCACTAAAAGATGAAGCGTGGAAGAAAATATCACAGAAACTAAAAGCGTCAGGTAAATGCCAATTTTCGGTTGTTCCCAGTTTCAATTTCGCTATATTACCTTGACCTAAGTCAATTTGGATTAAACTTGGAAACCCCCTAAAAATTCTGACAAATAATTTAAAGAAACTGTTGGGTATATTTTCAGAGCGCGCCTGTATAACACGCTGGAAAAGCCTACGGGATCGGTTTGGCAAAGAATTTCGTCGCTTTCAAGAGAATCCCGAAGAACCGACAAATTGGGATATATTTCCACATTTGTTATTCCTTAAGGATCACTATAAGCATGGCTTAAATAAAAATGAAAATCTCGATAAACTAATATACCAACCAAAGGAAAAACGAAGAAGATTAAGTACCAAACCAATTGAAAAGAAGTCGAAACCAAAAGAACATGATGCAGATAAGGACGATGCTTCAGAAGATGATTTCCAAGAGGATCTGTTAAATCAACAACTCATTGAATTGGTCAAAATGCATCCAGTGTTATATGACAGACATCAGATACGTGTATCAAAAAATTTATCAGCCAAAAATGAGGCCTGGCATGAAATCTCCGAGAGCCTAAATGCATCAGGTGAGACTTTACAATAATAAAACAAATAATACATTAAATGAAGTATTTTCTAATAATTTCCTTCTCTATTTATGTTTAGAGGAACTTTGCTATAATCGCTGGAAAAAGCTCAGAGATCGTTTTGCCAGGGAATATAGAAATCAACAAATTAACCCAAATTCCCCCATAACATGGAGACATTTCAATGATTTACTCTTCTTGGATCGGCATTTTCGTAAAGGTGTTCCATTGGTCTTAGAAAATATCAAGAAACGCGGTCGACCTCCGAAAGTAAAAAATTTGGAAACGACTCAAACAACAAATGATTATAATTATAGTACAGATAATGATATAATGCTCGATGAAGACAATGGCGAGGAGCTCGAAGACGGCAATGTGGAGGAAATTGAGGTGCTTTCCGCTTCAGATTTGATACTTAATCAAAGTGAGGTTTCTGTTGTGACAACAACTACCATGGATATACCCAGCACCACGGGTATATACAATTCAATCATTGGCGAGCCCCAGCGTGAAGAAAGTGAAATAAATTGCTCTTCCAGTCAAATTCTAACAACTGTGATAGCCAATATGGAAACAGTTTTACAACAAACCAAAGAGATGCAGAATCAATTAGAATTAGAGCAACAACAATTACCACCAACGGGTGCCAATAGTTTTTTATCAAAATCGAAATTATTACTCGACGGACTGAGTCCAGCGGAAAAACGCAGCGCCGAGCGAAAAATTGTGCAATTTCTGTGTGAATGCCAAATGAAAACATTGGATGGTGAGGAAATTGAAGATGTTAGACATTGTCAATTTACTTAGTAAGAATTTAAGATAATAAATTTTCCAATATAAGGTATAAATGTTTTTAAAGTTTATTGAATTATTGTTGAAGATGATTTTGTTGAGAATAATAAAATATTACTCAAAAACATTTCATAAATATAAAATAATTAGAACGACCAGTTAACGTTTTTATAGCCAAAACAATTGTTTAGCTGAATCGATACTCGGAAAAGTTTTTATAAGAGAAAATCCAGTGTGGGTTTGTTTTACAACGCCCACTTAAGTTTTTTTTTTTTCAATTTTCTGCTCCTCTATCTGTCTTTTCTTCTTTTTTTTTCATTTATTGCAATTAATAACATTCACACACACACACACACACACTTATATATGTTTGTATAGAGTTAAATAATTATAAACAAGTAAATGGGTTATGCATCTAACAATTAGAGATATTTATACTCTTATGTTTTTGGGTGTACTTAAAAAGAAGCATTCCCGATTAAATGTGTTTACTTTTAGTTTAAGCTGTGCAACTCGATTGATTATATTTAATGTAGTGTATAAAACTGAATTTGATTCTAATTCAATCAGTAGATGATAATTTTAGTCCTTTTCCTTACAAATGGTTTTTAGAAATCTCAATCGAAGGTAACGAAATGCAGTTCAATGATATATGCCATAATTTGTCAGGGTATTCAAAATCCGTTATGTGCAAAGTTTACTCTGACCCTCTGGTCTATTTCATTTGCTCTCATTGCAGCTGCTGGGCCAGACTGGTTGCTCCTTTGCGTGTGTCTGTTTCTCTGTCTGTGTGCTGTGTGTACGTCAAAGATCCAAATCGGCCAAACCAAAAAGAAAGGGGAAGAATAATTTGGAAAAAAAAATACTACAAAACCAAAAACAAAACACATCGAGAATTATTAAAATAATAAACGCTAAGAAAAGCAACAGCAAAAGCACTTTTTAAGTGTCTGCAAATGGGTTTCCTTGTTGTTGTTGTTCTCGTATTGTTGTTGCGGCATAAACTAATTTTGTATAAATAAACGAAACGAACAACAAAAATGAATTGAAACGTTTGAAGTTTGTAGGATTTTTTCTGTTTTCTTTTTGTTTTTGTTATTTTTTTGTTCTCAATATTTTATTTTGTATTACGAGGATTTTAACGGTTAAGCGTGCGCCATGTTGTTGTGACACCTGATTGAATGAATGTTCATGTGTGTGTGTGTGTGTGGGTGTGTGTTGGTGAATGTGAGACGGGCTAATGTTGTTTTTACTGCCATTTCACCGTTAGAACTGTAGAGCCATTTGGATAAATATGAACACGATAAGAAAGCAAGTGGAGGACAACACTGAACGAATTCATAACGATTAACTTACCTAGCGCACCTAGCGGCGATATTATATATCTAACAATACTTAATAATTGTTCGGTAAAAAGTAAAACTAAATTAAATTTCAGCTGATATTGAATAACAAATATATTATCTTACGCAGGATGTTACAAATTATCTTATTTCGAACTCATATGTTCTTAGAGAAAGTCTATCTTACTAGATACTCGTTTCGAAACAAGTTAATGTATTTCCATTGTAATTGATCTCATATTTATCACATGTAAATCGATATTTCTATCAGATCGAAAAATCTATTTTAAATTTAGTTGTGAAATAAATTGTTATAAATAAATTCAGGCTCGATGTCAATTTTTGATTCTTGAGTAAAAAAAAATCCAATCAGTTTTTTTGTGTATTTGTCCAATTTTACAATTCCAAATTTATTTTTTTAAATTTTTCTATGGTTTAACTAAATAATTGTAAGAATATTTGTGCATATCAAAATTTGCATATAGGAGAGTTTTTTTTTTTAACTAATTAAGTAGTTAACTAAAAGGAGTTCAAGAGCCTTTATGTAGGTTAAGAGCCTCAAGTGTACACATATCCTTTGCTTTCTTATAGATAGAGCCTTATATATCTCTCTCTCAGCAACTCCACTAAAAATATAACAGTGAAAGTATTGAAGACATAATTTTTTCCATTTCAAGACATAAGATTGAGAGAAAATTGCATTTGAAGCATATGTAATATATAAATAATATCTTTTGTTAAAAAACGTTAATATAATTAGCCGGATTGGCTTTACAGCACGATCAGCAGATGCTACGGCCCCGCCCTTTTAGGAGCCCCGCGCTATTAAAATTAATTCATTGTTTATTACCAAAATTCTGAGACATAGTTCTTAAAATTCACAAAACTTCATAATTTTGCGGAACTTTGCCAAATTTTAACCTATTTTCGAAAGGTATATCTCATGTTAATGCTTATAAATTTAAAATTCAATTTGGAATGCATTTATTATTAAAGTTTCTTTTCTAGAAAGATAAAAAATGCCAGTGAAAAACAAATTATTCCAATTATCCTAATTTTCATGAAGCTTTAATTTACTCAACATTTTAAAAATTTCTGTCTTTAATCTGTCTTTTCAATAATCAATAATCGAGAATGTAACTTTTTGCCAAATTTCGCAACAAATTGTCATCATGCTTTTTCTGTAAAAATCGAGTCGAAATTAACTTTTTTTAAATATTCAAGGTTTGTTTGCTAAATTTATTTGAGATATAGTTTTTTCAAATTGCTCAAAATTGGCCAAAATATGGTCTGAAAAAAATTACAAATTAAACAAAAATTCTTTTAAAAATAATTTACTCATTGTAAATCATGGAATTGGATGGAAAACTGAACTTCTAATTTACATTAAGACCTTTATATAATAATTTTACGTTTAAAAACGAGCTCACATGTCTCTTGAAGCTCTCAATAAAACTATAAATCCTTTGAACACGTTTCCTAAGCAAGTGGTGCTAAGTTAAGTTTTCAGCTGTGTATAATACATATCATCTGGTTAGATTACAACATATTTAAAATTTAAATTAAACCTTGCAATTCGAGGTCAATCTTCCAATATATAATATATATAATATATATATAATACATATCTATAAAAGTCTTTATAGTACATTCAGGATATCGCATTTAATATTTAAATATGTTACTACTATTTTATTATTAAAGCATAACAAAAAGTCAAAATTTAGAATTGTCCTAATAAAAAAAACTCTCCCTAAGAAGAGTTCAAAGAGCAGATACTCAAATTGATTGTAAGTAGTAAATATACTTAAAAACATGAATCAATTAAAATAGTTATAATTCCAAGTAGTATTTAGTACTAAAATTACAAAAAGTTTTACTTTGTATTATTTAATATTTTCGAATTTGCCTCAGTGTAGATTGTTGTGTTAACTTTTGGTTTGACAGTTATTCAAATGGCAGTCCATTTATTATTTTGACTATGAAACATTTTGCAACAGAAAATGTAAATGTTACATTTTTATTTTTAAAGAGCACATGACCTTTGACCTGAGCTATCTGTGCGCCACCCCGCCTTCTGCTTTTATCTAACAGCAGCCAAGCTACTTAGGAGATGTGAATCATTTTACATATATATATGTATACTCGAATACTCGGTATTCCTGCCACATCGTTTGAGGTCGTCGCTCAGTTGGTTTCATCAATCAAACGTTTTCAATGGGCGGCCTGGCCTGGCCATGGCAACAATTTTGCAGTTGTCGGTTTTCTTTTCTTTTTTTTTACGTTTTTGCAGTTCGCATTTTTTGTTGTTTTCTTTGTTAGAGTGGTTTTTGTTTTTTGTATAATTGCCAATTGCCACGGATTTACTCAATTGCAGACGACGAAAATAATATTCCACATACGCCGTGTGTGCCAAATTAATTGTAATACATTTTCCCACCGCCATAGTTGCCGACGTCTTCGTAGTCGTCGTCGCATACCCCCACACCCCAGATCTTTGTGAGTGTGTGTATAAGGAAAATGTTTATATGTATATATAGATTTTCAAGTATGTGTGAAGGTAGAAAATTTGTGAAACAATAAATCTAAATGAAACATTTTGCCGGGTTTCTCCTCGGTTTTCGAGTTGTCTGTAAAATTTTGTGATATGTGTAAAACAAATGTCTATGATTTAGTGTGCCTGAGAAAGGGGAGAGCTAAGGGGAAACAAAGGGCCTATATAGGAAATTGAATATTAAATGATGTAAGAGATTAAAATTTTCTTATGGAATTTCTTAATTGAAAGCTGGTACAAATAAAACTCGAATAGGATGATATGGAAGATGAATTAAGTTTGCATGAGAGGCGCAGCCATAGTTGGTCCTATTATTATATACTGGTGTGAGCATAAATATTTTCACAGGAATAAACGCGCATTTTAATATTTATAGCCTCGCTGTGTATTTACCTCTCCGGTTTCTTAGTTTTTAAACCATTCTAAAAAAACTTTGTATTTAAGCTTATTGTTAATATATGCAACACATTGAAGGAAAGCGAGACGATCTAATTACTACAGCAAATATAAAATGTGAGAGAATTGAACAAGTTATGAATATTTAGATAATTGAAATGTTCTAGGAAATTCCATAAGATAGTTAACAATTGGTCGGTTTCTTTTTAATACTGAAATTTGTAATGTAGACTATACTAAATATATTTGTTATTCAAACCCAATAGGTTGGCCAAATAAGATATTCTTCAACAGATCACGGCATCTTAATCATATGCTTTAATGATTTATAATCAGAATTGAATCGTAAGCCTTAGGCTAAATAATTCTTAAATAGTCTACTTAAAAAATAGTTCTACCGATGGGAATTAAGGCTATGAGTATTGTAAATTTACATTTACCGACGCTTTCCGTTTGTAAAATGTGTTTTCCATTGTTGATTTCTAAAATATTTAAAGCCAATTAGGCAGATATCAGTTCAGGTTCACTTACACTTTGTTGCGCCAAATTGAATCACTGTGAAATCAAAAGGCCCTTTGCTGCCCCTTGTTGAAAAATAACGTATACGTAACATATATGTATTTATCGCGATGGTTTAGTTTAGGGCAGGGCGCAAAACCCTCTTAAACAAAGTGAACCTTGGCCAAAAGCTTTGGCTCTGCACTGCAGCAACATTTCCTTTTTATTTCTATTTTCTTTTTGGGGTTTTTAGTTGATAGCCAGTTTGTTGTTGTTGTTCTTTTTTTTTGTGTTTGTCACAAAATGTTTTGCATGGGCCAAAAAAGAGAGAGAGAGAGTGAGTGAGAGAAATAGAGCAAAAAACTGTTGCAAACAATTTGCAATAAAATTGAATGCACAAGCAAAACTCAATCATGTTGGTCCTTGCACTAGACGCACAACAACAGGAGCAACGTGGTGGAGCCACTTAGTGGCCAAACCCCTTACTACCTATGACCGCACCTCGCTGCCCCTCTCATTGGGCAAGTGCACACTGCACGTGCAACCTTTTGTTTGGGGGTCAGGCTCTTTGAACTTTGGCGCCATTTTGCTGCTGCTGTTGCTGTTTCTGTTACTGACCGACAGACGCTGCTCAGTCAAGCGCATAAATTTCCTCTAGCCCGTTTCAAAAGCAAATTTTCCCAGAGTTTTGTAGTTCAAAAAAAAAAAGAAGAAAAAAAAAACGGAATAAAACGGAAAAAGTTCAATTCAGTTCGAAAGTTTCTTGTTCTTGGCCGTTTCTTTTGGGCTTTCGCTCTATCTCTCTCCCTCTCTTTCCCTCCTTTTATGTCAGCGGCAACAATGACCTATAAAAAGGCATTTAAAATTTACGACTTGGCTGTGAAAATGAATGAAGATAAACTGCATAGACACTGTGAGAGAAGAAAACAGCAGAGCTAAGATGCTTAAAAAACAGAAAATGTCTAATATATTTTGAAAATTTAGAATAAATTTGTATTAGATTTGTTCAAATATTGGTCCCATTTTTTTGTTACAACTATTAGAAATTTATTGTGAATAGTTTGTAGACGAATTTGTTGGAATATTCTTGATCAGATATAGAATTTGTTAATGACCCAGGTCAAGGACACTGTCAAAAAGGCAAAATGCCAATGAAAGTATTTTTAGCACCTAAAAGTCGCAAACATTTTATTGAGTTTTGATTTTTTATTTGAGATTCGTGTGACCATTTGGCTTACCATGTTGCTTCTATTCCACTAAAGTGTTTTTTGAAGGCCACTAGCAATAAAGGCTAAGACAAAACTATCGCAATTCTAAGCCCATTTAAAGAACAAATAAAACGACAAGAAATGACATTGTTAATTTAGTTCGTTGATTAATTGAAATATATGTATGTCTGTGTTAGTCCATACTAATTCGTAAATTGCTAAGCCTAGCACGTAAATTTCAAAATGTTTGTATTTAATTTTTATTTGACAATTTATTTTAGCCAGGTTAAATTATGATTTTCACTTAAATTTAGTTGAAAAACCTTTAAAAGAGAAAATGATAATGAAATATAATTATTTAATACAAATATTTTCCACACTGTTCGAATTCATTTTCCTTCCGTCTTCAGCTCTTTTATCCTCACTGCTATTTAACAAGGCGTCACTTGCATTTAGCTTCATCGTGGTCCATCAACCCCAGTCCGCCTGCCCCCTCCTCTTGTGTGTGTGTGTGGGTGTGTCAACTGTTTAATTGCACTTGTGTTTTATTACATTTAAGTAACTGCAAAGGGAACGAAAAAGTCAATGTAGAAGCCAAGTGAGCAATTTGGACAAGAATTACAGGGCACAAATAAAGAAGACGCTCAAGAGAAAGAGGGAGAGAGAGAGAGAGAGTGTGTAAAGGAAAGAATGAAAGAAGAATGAGTGAAAGAAGAATAAGTGAACAGGCGGAGGCGTTACCCATCAGCAGCTGCTTCAATTAGCCGACCAACTGTGCGTATACGTAATCAACAAAATATTTTTTTCCCTCCCAACAATCATTAATGTGTATATACGTCAGTTATGCTCCTAAGGCTTCTGAGCAATCTAAATATATATTTTAATGTATAAATATATATATATATACAATTATATATATAGACGCGTGTGTGTATTTTTTTTCTTTTACTCCCTTTGTTCAATTTTTCCTTAACGATTCTCAATTACTTTATTTGCTATTTTGGCAATAGATTTTCTTCTCTTTTCCCACACTCACCCTCTGGCTTTTAGCGTCGCAGGGTCTACGATGCTGCAGTGGGGTGGCCTTATGTAGGGGGTCCTTTGTCTGAACACGCTCCATGCTCCATATCAGAAATCGAATGCTTTGGATCATTACTCATACGCAACGTGGCTCAATTACGCTATTAACAAGGCGGCGAGAGAAAAAGAAAATCCATGCAAAAGTTGAATGAAACCAACAAATATGTTTTGTTTTCGATTCAGAATCATAAATATTTGTGCGTGTGTGTGTGTGTGTGTGTGTGTGCGTGTGTTTATGTGTTATTGTAGAAGTGACAAAAGAATTTCAGTTTAAAAAGTTCATTGCTGCGAACAAACTTCGTTTTCGATTGAGGGATAAATGATACAATTATTTTGTACTTGAAAATATTCAGACTTATTGTCAGTTATCAAATGAAAGGTAGAAAAATAGAGACATTTTTTTTTCATAAACATTTTAAATGACATAAAAAATAAAAATATCGATATGAGGATTCCGCATAAATGTCCAATTTTAATAATTACGACATTATTTCTTAATTATACCTTTAACTATGGAAAAGCTATTAAGGTCTGCGCTCGTAAGAATCTTCTTTTAATCAACAACTTCTTTACCTAAAGTTTCTAGTTTATGTTAATTAGTTTCTCTTGATCTCACTTCTCTAGCAATGAACGTTGGTCTCTTTATCTCATCCAATCATAGTGTATACAAGTAAACTGCTCTCATATTTTCCAATTTTCCAGTGTGCAATGTCATTTTCAAATTGTAAATAAAGATAAATTTCAATTGCCGTTGGCAAAACAAAGTTTATTTAATATTAATTATTTATATACAATTATCACCACATTCAATAATATCAAACTGAAATTATGTGAAATTTACAAAAGCAAATAGTTTTCCACCCAAAATACATAAATAATAATGGGGCAAAAATTGAATTTGAATTTTTCGTAAATTTGAACCAGAAAATGCGAAAGTTAATTATGCGCAAAGTGAAACCAAATGTTTTGGCTCAAACAGAAAGAACAGGCCAGCAACCAATAACAACAAAACACAAACCAAATTTCCAATGCCAAATATTGTCTATGTAAACTGAGAAAAAATATGAAATTCAATGCGTTGACACGGTGAAAGTGGCGGGAGGAGAGGCGAGGAGGCCACAAAAGGGCACCATCTTTTAATGGCCCAACTGTCCATTTCTTTGACCACAAGCTAGACAATATAGTATATATCTACATACATAAATCCAAAGATTTCGCTCTATTTGATATGAATGTTGAAGCATTTTCAAGAAGCTAAAAGAAAATTGTGGAAATGTTTTGATATGAAAATTGGACAGCTTCGATTAAGATGAACAACGACTGCATAATATCCTGTACTTAAGTTCATAGCAATGCGGGATTAGCCATATAGCAGTATTAGCAAATGTTAGAGCCCTGGCGCCTTGAGGATCCCCGGGCTATTGTAAATCTTGTTTCAATTTCACATTTATCAAAATATAGTAAAAATATCACAAAAAACCTTAAAATTCATATAAATTCTTAACTTTGCAAGTCTGTAACTTAGACAAATTTGAACCGATTTTCAAAACTTAAATCCCATTTTAATGCTTTTAGTTTCAATTTGCATTAAAATGTAAATCCCGCAAGTTCTTAAGTAATTTTTTTCAAGCTAGACCAAAGATCTGGCTTAAATGCAAGGTTTGACAAAAAGTGTATATAAACAGTAAAATATTTAATAAACTTTCGTATCGTAAAGCTCTGAGTTAGTTAATTTTTGGAGTATATATAACATGCATGTCTAAATTTTCAAGTTAGAATGTCTTTCATTTTGCATTGATATCTGAAAAACTAAGATTTTTAACATAAATCCGATCGACAGTTATGTTTCACCAAGGGTCACATATTCTTTTTTAATATTATTTGGAATTGCTGATTCCTAACATGAACCCGGTTGTTTCTCCATTGACCCTAGTTTCTGTGGTATCTCACTTCACATTGAAATATCTTTTAATATAATGATAATTAAACTAATTTACAATTATTCAAGTTTTTTGACACGTATTACAATATTTTCTGGTGATCTGGATCAAGAAGAATACTTTTATATATCGTATTGTTACGAACGTATTCGAATTCGATGGATAGTAAAGTAAGTTTGTGTAAGTAAGTATGTAATATGGTCATTCATATATTACTTCGATCTTATATTAGCCTAATGCATACTTCACTTTCGTTTAAAGGGTATCACAGATTCAAGCAAACGGCAGCAAATTAGTAAGTCGTTTATTTATGTATGTACCATTCACAGAGAATCGAAAAGTTGGCAACAAATTCGCGCGCAAAATATTCTCAAGCATCGTTTTGGCTTTTCACCTACCCATCTTGCACCCTTCGATCCCCTGCAAATGCCCTCCCTATGAAGTGCTTGAATGCGGCTGGCACTCGACAATATTTTTTCTCGGATTTTTTTTTTTTTTTTTTTTTGGCGTTGGGCGCCCCATTGAAAATATTCTCATGCCATAAACTTTAGCCGCTTGAGTTTTATATACATATATATGTATATATATATGTTTATTTTAAGTGTATCTGTGTGTGTGTGTATGTGTGAGGTTACCAATGCATTATAAAATATTCAATAATAGTCTTCTTCGCCTTGACCAAGCTCATTCCTTCTCTGTCTTTGCATATGTTGACTGCCAAAAAAATGTAAAAATTTGTGTTGCGGTTGAACTTTTCATTCTCAGCAGAGAGTTAGAGAGATAATAAAAAAGTACGAAGATTTCTAAAGGGAATCATTTGCTTACCAAGGGTATAAGTGTAAAGCTTTAAAGAAGATTCAAGCAATGTTCAACCAAAGAGATATAAAAGAGTTCTTTTGTTTTAGAAAATATTTTCAATGCAATTTTAAATGAAAATAAACTAAAGATACGACTTTCTTATTTTGATAAAAGCATTAAACTACATTTTTCCTTTTTTTTTTGTGAAAACTAAAGTTAAAATGGAATTTGGAATTATTGGGAGAATTACCAAAAATTTACAAAATATGGGGGACCTAGAGAGTAGTGAAATGCCTTGAAGACCCACTTAACTTGCTTTCTGGATATTTAAGCAAAACCCTAGCAGGAACTCATGTTTTAACTGATAAAAATTGATCAAAATTTTGTGAACATTAAGTGGCCTGGTCAAAGTACATACCAAAAATCAATAAATATTTCCATTAATTCTAATTTAGAAAAATGTTTACGCCCTACGGCACAGGAATGAGGCCTCACCAGGCAAAAGGGCAACAAACTTTCACATGAATTTCTACAAAATTGGGTGGAGCGTATTTTTAAGCTTAAAGAACTTTAAAAATTGTATAAAATTAAAAATAAAATCATAAATTATAAGCGAGTGGTTAAAAAACTATGATTAATCTATATTAATATATTTGGAAAAAAAATCTATAGTCTTATAGTTTCTACAAGCATTTGACAAACATGTATCCACATTCATGTGTGTTGCCCTTGTAGGTTGTCCATTTATTAAGGGTTGGGCTAATATTTAAGACCCAATTAAAGGGGAGTTGAAAATGAAACAGCTGTTACCCTATATCCCAGGGCAGTCATGCCAGTAATTCGGCCAATAGCTGCAATGACTTTTTATATGTACATACATATATACAGAACATATTGTCTGTGAACGAAGCCTTTGATTCTGTTATTACATTTGGTCTTGATAGTTTTCAAAGCTACTTATAGTTGGCATAAGAGAAGTAGCCAACTTTGTTGTTTATGCTAGAGACAACAATTGGTAAAATAAGCACTTCAGTAGTTCTTGTAAATGTATTTCATCTATCTTCAGTGTGTAAAAACTTAATTACTGTGCCTTGTTCTATGATCAGATAACCTTGCTATTGTAAAATCATTTACAATTGAGGCTATGTTTACATTTAAGCTTATGTTTTGCCAATAACGTACAATTGATAAAATATAAAGATAGTTAGTAGGACTGTAAGATAAGTAAGTATTTAACTTTATAATTTTTCACCTTGCAGCGTTCGTACAACTCGTAAAATTTATCATTAAGTATTTGATTTATATAGAAGGTCAGGATGAATATTTGTCTAGGCTTTTCCCTACATTAACTTCCCTTTTAAATAATAAACTTATGATTTATGTTTTTGCTTTTACAAGTTTATTTACTTGACTTTTTGTCTTTGTTTGTTCATAATTTGCTTTGTTGTTTGCCTTTAGATTTATTGTTCTTTTTTTGTATTTGCATTAATTAGTCGTAAGTATGACATTTTAATTTTAAACAATTACTGCCAAATGCTTGAGAGCACATTAACCCCGCATCCCCGTTCCCTGTAATCTATGGCTCATTTCGCTTTTGATTATAGAAAATTTAATTAAATTTTTTAAGTGTTAGTTTAATGTTTTCTATTTTATATAACTTTTATTTATGTACATATATTGAATGACCGACAGTGGAAGGAAGGGAGTGCCAGAAAAGTGAGAGGACGAAACTTGGCAAATCTAACAGAGAACAAAAAAAAGAAAGAAAAGAAAAGAAAAACCCCGAATATAATGCAGCACACATGACGCAACGAGAATGAATGGTCTTGGTCGAAATGGGAAGATTTTCATTTTGCGGTTAAACGAAATGAAAACGAAAATGTGCAAAATGTGAGGGGGATATAGATACATACATACATACATATGGGGAAAATGCTTTTCTTTCTTGTTTTATATTTTGTTGATTTTGCAGTAATTCAAAAGGCATTTTAATTACTTGACAATTAATGGTTCTAAATCAACAAAACGATTCAAATAAACGTCTATAAGTCATAATTATAAACATTCTCTATAGAAAGGAAACTATTGTAGAGCGAATACTTTTGAAGGAGTGGGGAGGTCTTGGCGGCGAATTTCAACTGCATCGTGTGTTTCAACTTAAAATATCACAAGGTATATTAGCCGTAAATAATAATTTCAACATAGATACCCCAAATGAGCCAAAGACAAACGGTTTTTTATTTTAAACTTAACGGAGAATGTAATAAAACGGAAGCAAAATTAAATAAAACTTGTTTAAATTCACATAAAATTAAAACGTAATTGTCAATAAATTTGTATGGTAAATCTTCATGGATTCTCTTCTTTAAGCTTAATTAAATATTAAGTATTAGAAAGCAGAGTAAAATACAAATTTACATAATACAAAGCAAATATAAAGTACAACTTATGAAACAAATTTTTACTTAAGTAAAACAAAAAATTAAAACTCTTTTGCAAATAAATTTAAACACTTAAAATTACTAAAAGAAAGGTCTGTGAATTTAACTTCTGATGGATTAAAATATAAAAAGAATTCTATTTGTGTATACTTATATCTTTGAATAAATTTAAATTAATTACAAATATTTGAATAATGGAATTGGTAATATTTATTTTTGCTTTGCCGCATGACTTCCAAGGGCAACTTTTACATAAAGACCAGAAATTTATTTATGTGCATTAATCTTTTGCCAACAAAAACAGTTGCATCTTCTATTTTTATCAAAAATACAAAGCAATATTTGCTTGTCTAATGCAAAAAGAAACCCGCAATTACGATTTCTACAATTCTACATAAATAAATGAAAAATATGTGTGAGAAGCCGAATACTAAAATAATGCATGGCTCATTTGTTGCTGCACCTGAAGGCTTATTAAAATATATAGAGAAACAAATCGGACCAGACCATACCGGACCCGAACGAGACTGATGAACCAGGGACCACAGACCAAACTCACATCATCATCATCATGGCATAGAGCATAGAGTAAAGCGATTCGTACGTTTAGCAGCTAGCCACATGCACACATGGATGATGACCGTTTTGGCCTGGTTGACAGGCAGCAGATAAAACAGCAAACAGAAAATGTACACAAAAATGAAATTATGATACCCCTAAAAAGTGAGAGAAGCAAGCAAAGGAAAGGAAAGGAAAGGAATGGAAGGGAAAGGCGAGGAGACCAGGCAGTTGGCATTTTCGATTTGCGTCAACGTTGTCGTTGTCGTCGTCAGTGTTGTTGTCGGTGCTCGGACACCAACCTCACCAAGCCAGGAAGGAAGGGACAACACAACCAAAACGATGTATCTATCTATGTGTGTGTGTGTGTGTTTCAGATTGATGTAAAAATTTTTGTCTCTGTGTTAAATGTCTCTGCATGTGAAATAATTATTAATAATAAAAACAAGTATGTATGCATATAGCCATACTATGTATATACAATGTGCCATGTCGCTGTCGGTGTCCTCGACTGATGCACTTCCGCCTTGCTGACTTTCTGGCTTGGTAAATGGCAGATGATATTGTGGATTTTTAGGTAATTAATACCCAGCAGGGAATAGATGTAGAAAACTGCTTGTCTAAAGTCAACTACTTAAAATGCCAAAGTTGCCAACATTATAGGTAGCCAGCGTGACATCAAAATAATTAAAAATAACCTTGAAGGCATAAAGTTGAAAGTCCTTGTCATTACTTTTTACTTGTTCGCAAATTTTGTCAAAAAAAAAAAAAAAAAAATTTAAATGAGTTTTACTTCTAACGATTTAACCCCTCCCATTCAAATTGAATTACTTTCCAGTTGGATTTCGATGGGAGTTAACATTCTAATTTGAATTTCAAATTCCATATTTATGTACTTACATATTTTGTTTTCAAATGACAATATTCGAATAGAGAATATTTACATTTTACATCTCTTTTAATTACGTTTCAATTAGGTTTCGATTCCATTTGTATATCAATTTAATTGTAATCGTAGAGGAAGGTTTTCAATTAAGTTTCGATTTAATTTAGATATCAGTTTAGTTATAAGTTTAATTTCAATTTTATTACATTCAAATTACTAATTCTGAGCTCATTTAAAAACTTTATAAAGCAATAATTGTGAAGTTTTACTTCCTTTTTAAACTTGATTTTAATTTCTTTTCAACATCATTAAATTTCCTAAGTTTTAATGAATAAAAAATATATTCTCATTATAGATTCTCAATCAAATTATTCCGCATTAGAAGATTGTGTGGAAACACAATTTGATTCCGTTTCAATTTCAGTTGAAGTTATTAAAATTGTGTAATTTACAAGTTTTCGGCTCACTTAAAGTATTTCATTTAGAGCCCTCATCCTGAAGCTCGGCATTAAATCCAGTTAAAGGGAAAAAACACAACAAAAACGTAAATGGAACAAAGCGTCAGTCCCTGCATATCCTGGCCTGGGCATTATCCTTACTTATTTTGTCACTGACATGCTGTCTAACAATTCGGAATCCAACTCTAACCATGCTCTTCCCTTCTATACTCTCTCTCCCCCTCTCTGTCTCTCTCACTCTTTGCAATTCTCGCCTTACTCATTCCCATTCGGTGTATTTTGATTTGGACGACCTTATCGACTCACAGTTTAGTTTGTTCTTATTTCTTTTTTTTTTTTTACATTTTTCCTTGACATTTTTGTTCTTGGTTTTTTTTTTTTGTTTGGTTTTGCCATTGTTGGTCTTGTGATTTGTTTTCCTGTGGGCAAACACCAAAAAAAATGTTGTACAAGAGCTGGGTTATTTTTTATCATACACTGAGGGAAATGTTTAAAGTATTATAAAACGAGTATAAGTTCAGTCAACTTCCAATAGTTTGGTGATTCGAAGAGATATTAAACAGCTTTAGCTGTTTCCTTAAAGTCTCTATAGGAATCTATATGAATATCTATTCATTTATTGAATATGATTTTCGTCATTCTCAAGAGATTGAGATGGATTCTTATCAACAAATTTTCTTTCCATGTATTTGTTAGCATTATTTTCACTTTAACTATGAAACTTTTCATCATCGTTGTTATTTTTGGAGGGTACATAGTATGTACTGCTTACATGTACTAAAAAAGTAAGTAAAAGTAACCAATATGTGGCAAGACGCGTTGAATAAAAAGAAAATAAATAAAACTACACCGACACAAACATATACACACACCATAGACTGAGATTTTTTCTACACCCATATGATTATTAATATAAATAGAGCCAAACAAAAACAGTTTTCTTTTTTGCTCTTGATTGGGGTAAAGACTAACCAATACCCTGTAACAAGCAAATTCTTTTATTTGAGCGAAATGTCCTTAAGTTCTTTCATTGATTAGCCTTACTGTAACTGTGATGCTTTTGATTATAATGAAATCTTTGTTTTTGGCAAATTTGTGAACATTGAATAAAAGGATTTCTAAAGAAAAAAAGATTCTTTTTTTTTTACAAAATACTTAAAAAAAACGAATAAAAAGTATTTTTTTTGTAGTAAAACAAAATAGTGATGATAAAATTCTTGATCGTTTTTGGTTCCTCATTATGATAATTTATTATTGTTTAAAAATAAAGATTTTTGAAAAAGACTTCCCGCTAGATTTTGCTTCTTCTATCATACCCCTTTCCACTCAGAACTGCAAGGTATTCGAGCAGAGACAACAAAAACAATTTGCTCTTGCTGAAAAAGTACCCAAAAAAAAAAAAACTTTTGCGTTTTGTTTTCTTCTCCCTATTCTCCATAGCCGTCTACCTCTGACTGTTTCCTTCTTCTGTTCATCATGTTCCTCTTTTTGTTCTTGGCTCTCACATTAACTTTGGCCGCCCGCCTGTTTGTCTGCCTTGATTCGTCTTTGGCTGGCATTTTATTGTTTTTCACACACAACGCCCCCGCCAAGGCAAAGGCAATGGCAGTGGCAACCAGCAACCAGCTAAGGCAAGTGAAACGTATTTCCACCTTCCATTTTTTATGAATGAAAATGAATGAAAATATTTCTGTATGCCCGCTGGCGGCAACAACAACCAAAACATTTAGTTTGCTCGCGTGAAATTTGCACAACAATAACAACATGAAAATGGAAAACCTCAGGGAAAGGCAAAGAACAAGTAAAAAAAAAAACAAAACAAAATAGAGTAAAATATAAAAATCTTTTACCCATTTTCCACAAAAAACAAAAAAAAAGTTGAGCTATAATTGTTTGAAGAAGCTAATTAAAATTACCACTGAAAATCTTTCTTTAGAATATTAATTTAATGAACTTAAAACAAAAGTTTCGCATTATAATTCAAGTGTAGTTTAAATTGAATTTTTAATTAAATCAAATAATGGCACATAATTTTCAATTTGGTCAATTATATGTAACTCAATAATTAATTATACAAATCTTTTATCAAGGCAATAAATTTAAGTATTTAAATATATAAGAGTATTTTGGATAAGATGGAAAGATCATGTCAATTGTTATACAAATCATAAATGGTTCTTAAATTTTTCTTGATTTTTCCAAGCTTCAACTTAGCAAGGTCTAATACTTTTATTTGCCATCCAAAAGCTAAAACAGAAGTAAGTTAAGTATGAAATAAGAGGATCAAACTTAATTGCTGAAACATTGGCATTGCTAAAGCTACATAACATAATAAACTAAAATAAACTTTTCCTAGCAATATGATTAAGTAATCTAAGCCTTACGAAGCACTTACAAAAATAACAAATTTATATATATGTACTTATTTATGTTAATAGTGTTTGTAAAAAAGCGAAAGTTTTTGGAATAATTTAGACTAGTTTCTTTCAAGTATCTACTTCTTTATAATAAAGGATTATTACTAATAGATAAAATTTCTGTTTTTTAATTAGTAGCAACTAAAGAGGTATATGAACGGTTAATGGACAAAATAAAATTCAAATTTTATATGCAAACATTGAAAAGCTAATTAAAATTGGTTAAATTGTGACAATATTTTAATATTTTAACAACCTTGTTTCTATTTTAATTTTTTAATGTTATTTCCTTTAGAAAGTTCATTTTGGGAAGTATAATTAGTTTAAGTTATTTTCCATTTGAAAGCCAAAAAAATCGAAAATCAGGCAATTAACATAAATCTAAATGTTAACCGATTTGTGGCTTAAATAGTTTTCAATCCACCTACATCAACGGCAGCCAGCCCATCTCACCCACTCGTGGTTTCATCTATGAACTTACATCGAACCACTAAAGAAATATTCAAGCGGTTTTAAGAGGCAATTTTCCGGCTGTTTCTATTTTTTTTTTTGTTTTGTCGCGGATATTTTGGTGTCTTAATTTCTAGTGATAAGCCAAGCAACTCAAACCACCCCAAAACGCAGAAATCACCCAGCAGGCCGAAATACCACCCACAAGTTTTGTTACAAGCAGCCAAACCACCCACACACGATGACGCCTTACAACAAGTTTGGATTCGTCATGCCGCATACGACATGTTGGCTCGCTGCTTTTGCTCTTGCTTTTCAATTTCAATGTTCAGAGGCTTCAGTTTATAGCGCGTCGCTCATACGCAACGTTGTACACAACGGGAAACAAAAATTTATCCCCAAAACGAAACGAATATAAACGAAAATTTCAACAACAACAAATCATTTTGCACTCAAAACCGAAACGTGCCAAGGCGTCCATGCGTGTGTGTGCGTACGACTCTATGTGTGTGTGTGTGTGCGTGAGTGTGTGTTTGAATTTTTGAAAATTTGAAAAATGTTCTACATTAAAATCGCAATTCAAACAAATTGATCCCAATTCTCTGGCTGATATAAAGAAAAAACAAAACAAAGTATAAACAAAAACTCTATACATATCTCGCTTATCTTTTGGATCGACAACACAATTTTTTTCGGAGTTGGCTTTGATTTTTTTTTGTTTTTATTTTGAAGGGTAAGCAACAAAACCAACATTTGTTTTTCATATCCACTTGGCAACTCGAATTCGAAAAGATTCCATTTCCAAATATATCTTATCTTAACTTAACTTCGATATCGTAAATATAATTAAACTTATCTAATTCCACTTGACTTTAAAGTCATTAACTAAAAACTAAGAGAAGGTCAGCAAATACTATGGAATTTAAATGAAAATTTCATTCCCCGTTAAGAGAATTGTACAATTAAAAAGGTCAATTGAATGTAACTATTATTTCCCTCATAGGAAGGTTGAGTGATTGCAGTTTTACACAAATCTATCTAGAATAGAATTGAAATTACATTTTTGTTGTCATCATTTAAATTTTAATAAATAATTAATTAAAAGTTTAAATTTCTATTAATGCTTTGCTCTGTTATTTATTACATTGTTTTCCAAAAAGTTTGCTAAATTTAATAGAGGTAGTTTTTATGTTAAAAGTTTGACGTCATGTTGATTTCTATAATGAAAATAACAAAATGTAATTTAATTCTTTGCCAATTAAAGGAAATTCTCTTTTAATTTGAAAAGTTTAACTTAGTTTTGGTGATTGAATATATACATACATATACAATAATCTGTTGTAAAACATTTGACCCAATACAGTTTGATAAAAAGATAATTTTTCAATTACTATTAACTTACCTATATCATTGACAAGTAAACAAGGGAATGCGAAAAATAATGTACTTAGGTACTTCAACAGAAAGTTACCATGCAAAGAAAAGTCTCTTATTATTCATAATTTCCCAGCTCATATGGGAAAATGTCTAGGTCTTTTGTCATAATGGCCATTTAATTCTTAAAATATTATTTGATTGCATCGTCTATGTTGAAGCACGGTTCACTTAAAGGTAATGAAAACGATTGATGAATAACGGTCAAATAAAGAGTCATGGAAACGCGAATGATTCAATGACTAGTCTTTCTCTTGTTCTATTTACTATTTCCCATACATTGTGGGCAAAATTGGAAAAACCAGTCGAGGATACGATTCTGAAAAGTTTTATAATCCAGTATATTAACACAAGGTCTTAAAGAATGGACACTACTTATTAAATATACCTACAATAAACTATATTATTGAATTTTCGCTACTAAAATATGCATTCCAAAATATTTATTTGTTGTGGTGCAAAATCAAATTTAAATATTTGGGGAGTCGGCGGCTCATATAAGTAGATTTTTGAAGAGTTTTGTAAACATTTATAATAAGATAGAAAGCGCAAAGGTTCTTGATACAAAATGAAAGATAAGCCATACAATTTATCCAAAATGTTTTAACTATTTCGACATTTGCAGTGATAATTACAAACCGCTAACATAAAATTTGCAAATTCATAATGCAGAAGGAATACGTTCAAAATATTACCTGGCTTAATAGATTTTAATGACTCTAAGCTAAAAGCTTATTGAAATTATTAATTTATCATTCAATTTCTGATTTTATTCTTAATAATAAATTATCAATTTGAAATGCAAATTCACAATTCAATTATGCAAATAAATTAGTCTGATTTGCTATTATAGAATTTGTTAGTTAATTTCGAATTGAAATTACAAAATTCTTGATTTAGTTAAGAAAAAAAATTGCATGCAAATATGCAAATTGTTGTTTGTTATTAAAGGTGCAATTTTCAAAGAGGCTTTAATTAATTATATAAATTGTAATTCTGTTTTATGTTTAGTTTAATTGTATAATACGATTAAAAGTAGAAACAAATAAATTGCTGTATAGAAATATATTCAAAAATAAAATAAATCACTTGCTGCTTACCAATTCTCATTTCATTCATTTAATTTTTAATCAAATTATGTCACCTGTAATTTATTAACCTTTTCAAGTTCAACCTAAAATAACAGCTTAAAATTTATCTTTGCTTTTATGACCAATTTAAACTTGAATTCACCAAACAGCAAAAATACTGACATAAATGTTGATTTATTTAGATATAAAAAAAAAAAAAACTTTAAATGATGCTGATAAAGACATCAAAAGATAAAGACAGTAAAGCAAAATAACAGAGGCAAATGTTTTTATTTTTTTTTCTGTTTTCACAATAAAGTTTTAATACACTTCCATTCCAGCACGTTAAGTGAGAATTCGTTGGTTAATCTCTGTATTAATGTTGAGGCATTTAGTTAGCAGTAGCATAGTTTAAAATTACTAAAACAATACGATTTGAATTTTGGCAATTTAATATTTGAAACTAAATTCTTTTGCAATACCAACAGATTGAAATTTACATGGATTCGATAAAAAAAATAAAATAAAATCTGTTTCTCTGCGTGGTCAAGGATGCTTTGTTCAAAAGAGTATACCAAAAAGGAGAAGATTTATTGGATATTTATTGATAAAAGTTGAGTTGATTGGCGGATGGCGGGTGTCTGGGTGGTGGGGGTTTAGATAGCTGGCGGGTATGCGGAGGTGAGTATGATATAATGGATACAGTGGTTATTCAAATGTGAAACAATTTGCAATTGCACGTGCCCGGCTAATTTGTCCTTGTCTTTGTTTCTCTATGTGGTTTCTCTTTTTGCCATTTGGCATGCCCCACCACACACTTCTCGCCTTTCTCATTCTCATTCACAGTGGTTCCTTCTAATCTTTGGCTCTTCATCTGCAAATGGCACTAATGTCACGCTGATGAGTATTAATTGAGTTCAACTTGCACACACACACAGACACACACAAAACTATACCAATACACACTCACACATACCGCCAAATGAACATTGGCATATATGGCTTTAAGGCTATAAATCTAACAAACACTCTGTCCTCAAATCCGCCCATCTCTCCCCACCATGCCCCTATATACCCATACCTTTTCTATATAGAACACATGGCAAAAGCCGTTGCCGCCACCGCCAAAAATCTCTTTGACTGCCTGAGGGCCTTTTACGCTAAAATGCACTGAGAGAAAAGTAATTTTACTAAGCTGAAAACGTTGATTAGAAGTCCATCGACTTTTTAAAGCCTTCCAAATTAAGTTTAGTTTATGTTTAAGGTCAAACATCTGAGACATTTGGTCTCAAATAAAATTCAAAAGACCAAAACTAGACTTAATTACGTGCAAATTCTGGAAAAAGCTACAAATTAAAAGAAGAAAGTAATATCTTTTAGTTCATTACCTCATATAATTTGATACTACCTATAAATTATACGATTGTTTAACAAATATGAAGTTGAACATAAAGGGGATCGATCGTTTATAATCTAGTATAAGAAAAAATTAAATTGCTAAAACTCCCATTGTTAGCCTATTTCAAAAGAATTATTGATTATGTATGTCTTAAATTTGTTTATACATATCTAATATATAAGAAGCTCTATTTTGCGATAATATTACCTTAAATTGGTTCAAACATTCGTTCGTATAATCTTGTTTTAAATATTCTCTGAGTGTATCAACTTGTCGTTTTGAACAGTATAAGGGCCGAGAGAATCTATTTGGTTTTGTGACTTATGTTGACCATGTGTGCGTGTGTGTGTGCGACTTCTTTGCATATGTGTATGTGTGTAGGATATGTGTGTGATATGGGGTGTGGTGGCTTGTGTTAGGTAGCTGGCCATTGTCCTTTAAGTCCTTATGTTGTGGATTGCCTCAAGCACTTCAAGCCATTGCAAGGCTTTCGTTTTGCTTTTGCTTTAGTTCGTTTCTTTTTGTCGATGCAAGTAATTAGTGCATACTCAAACACACACACACACAGGCACAAAAGATACGTGTATTGTGTTATCATTAATTAAAACGCACATCAAAGTTATAAACGATTTTTCCGATCACAGCATGTCACAAATTTAACCATTACAAGAACAATGGCAAACAGTTTTCTGATTTATCGACAAAAGTTACTCACTGAGACAGTCAGCCAGCCAGTCATCCAGTCAGCCGAGTTCAGTTCAGTTACCACTTGACAGGGCGACGGCTGGCGTCCTTGTAACTTAATTGAATTTTTATTGCCAAGTTTGCATAATGTGTGTGTGTGCGACCAATGCATCCACAATGCACTTTTAACCCCATAGATGAACAGCCCCAAAAAGGGGCAATTGCGTTTACCTAAAAAATTAGCACAACCAAATGGTGCATTGCATTCCAATGGGTTAGTTCCTGAAGAGCCAAACTTCAAATGAATCACATGTTGTAATCCAAAAACCATTAACATTAAAGCAAGGACTATTTGGGTTATGATCCTTAAATGGAAAATGACTAAGAAAATCAAAACTCACCATCTGATTCTTGCATTTCTCGCGATTGATTTTAATTGATTTTTTTTTTTTTAAAGAAACTTTAGAATGTCGAACAAAACGACTCATTTCTTTATTTGAAACTGAATCAGTTCGCGTTGGACGAACAGATGACATGTTAAAAGTAAACTTTTAACTCCCGATGATGGTCTACAAGGGGGTCTGATTTATGCATATTGGACAAATTTAAATTGTAAACCAAATCTTTTTTTTTTCGGACTTATAACTAGCTAAATCAAAGGCTTAATAAAATTAACTAAAGCCGTCAAAAATTTAGAGAAATTAAAGAATTTTTGTAGGATTTGTGACAATGTTTTCTGGTAATGCAACCCTAATTCTATGGCTTCCATTGAACTCTTAACTCTTGAAGTGCATTTCTTGTTAAGTGGTATCATTAACCAAAAAATGAGACATGGAAGATTTTATCATACATGCATGTATAATGCATATTTAATGTATATTGTTCATCCAGCTTTCGACTTTTTTATTACAGGTGGGCTTCAACAAAAAGCCCCCTTTCCAGCTGGACAATAGTTTAGCGCAGTCTTTCCAAAATCTTTAATATTATAGTTAGACATGCGTATTCTCTGAAGATGTTCTAGGTATTCTAAGATAAACTGCATACCAAAAATGTCCAATTTAGCCCCAGCATTCGTTTTGGGGCAATCGAAATTTTTGGGTTTTTTTATGCAATTCTTGAGGTCTTTTAGATTGACGCCGTTTTATTTAAATTAATTCTTTTTTGTTAATCTACGTGTAAAAGTAAATTGAATTTGTTTTATAAAAAACTGACAAAAATTAGAAAGCTTTCAATGCATGCAAAGAAAGAGATGAAGGATTTGGTTTATGTATTATTATGTATTGACATATTCAATTAATTTATAAAAATTTCCAAACATGATAACTATTTTTCTAAAGCTCAGTATACTTATATATGTATGTGTATATTTTGTACAATAAACTATTAAATGAGTGAATTATGAGTTTATGACTATAGAAAAACTTTTGTTTCCCTCTAAATCCATAAATCAGCAAGAATGGACGATTGACAAAATCAAAATAAATCATTAATCATAATGATTTACGTTTTAACACAGAGAAGAAACCAAAAATTATTGTTTTGAAATCTGAAATCTTTATACTCTTGTGACAAAAATAACAAAATGTGAAATAGACGAATTTTTTTTTTTTTAAAAAAATGGGGTCAAAAATAAACAAAATCTAATGAATGGTGTATTTTAGAAAAAAAATAATACTATGTATTAAATCTGGTAAATTTTCTTTTTATAAATGAAATAGTTTTCAGGAAATTTGAAAGCTTATTTGTCTATATCTTTAATAAATTAAAAAGCAATTTATTGAGTTTAAAATCCAATTAAATATATTTCAGCTTGAAAGAAATCAATTTCTAAACCAAATACAAGCTTACAATCAAAAATTTAATTTATTAGCTAGTTTGGATAATTCAGCAAAGTCAACCAAGTTTAGTGAGAGTTCAACTGCATTGCAACACCTGGCAAACAAAAAAGTGTCTACTCTTCGGTTAAACAATAAACAGCTGCAGTAACCGCAAAAAAAGCTAATGGCAATCACCTACAGAAAAACAAATACATATGCATATATGTTTGTATGTATAGACAGTCAGGGCGATAGATAATGACACACACCCAGGAAGGCAGGAAGAGGAATGGTGTGAATGAGATGGGGGGAGAAAAAATAGTCCATGTTAGGACACCGTGATTTTTAGATAAGGGAAAGCCAAGAGAGCATGACTTGGCAATTGATTTTTTGGTAGGTTCATCTGACACACTTATAATTTGCAAACTATTCATTGGTCGATATTAGATCAAAGAAGTTTTTTTTGGACCTGGGGTGCAAGCTGGAAGGTGCTTTCTAGGTAAAACAAACCACAAATTAGCTTTATTTTAAGGTAGATAAGCTAATGTTATTTTCGGTTTTTCTTCTTTGAAAGAATCCTTCAGTGGCTGACTTTTCTTAAGAGAAGAAGAAAAGTGATTTTTTAGTTGTCTGCTAAGGATAATGTGATTCTTGACCAAGACAAACTCAACCGACCATAAATGAACAATTGTTTTTTTCCAGACTAGATTTCTTCCTTTCCTTCTGATGGTATTCTTTAGACGACTTTTGCTTTTGGCCTTGCCACCACTGGATGGTGTTGCTGTTGTTGTTGTTAGTAAAGCTGTCACCCTGTCCATCAGTTAGTCAGTCTATCAGTCACTGCAAGTTCATTTCAGTTAGTTTAGATTGCCCTCGAGGCCAAAACTATAGTGACAGAAGATGGAGAGAAAAAAAAAAAAAACGCAAGAGTGAGGCACAAAAAAAGTTGCATGCGTCAAGCTGATTTTTCATTCATTGCAGCTTTATTTTTCACATTGTTGTTGCAGTTGTTGTAGTTGGTGTTGCTTTCACTCTCCACTCTTGACTTGTGACATGGACACGCAAAGCCCTTCACCGCTTACCCCATCACCCACTGTTCCATCTCATCTCCCCCTAGCCACTCGAAGCTCAGAGAACTCATTGCGCGCCCACACACACACACACAAGTGCTCATGTGTCAAAGTTCATTAGAAAAAAAATATTTTTTATATATATATTTCTGATTTCTATCACCTTCCTCCCACCCAAGACCCCCGATTCTCTCTGTTGTGGGGTTATTTGATATGGAAAACAATAACAGGCAAGTCTAAATTGAATTTCCTATACACAAATACAAAATGCAATTGTGCAATGTTCAATGTGAAATGTGCAAAGTGAAATGCCAAATGAAAACTAGTTTTATATTCTATTGTTTGATTTATGAAAAAAAAAAAAGAAAGAATAATCCTCTCACACACAAATAGATAAACTGTTGTAGTTTTTCTTTCCACTTTACATATATTGCGCATACATGTTTTCCAGTTGAAAGATTTATGGTCCCAGATCAGGCCAATGAGAATGATGAAAAAGATTTTGTTGTTGTTATTGCTTTTGCTCATCTAATGGATATAATGTTTAAACAAATTTCGAAAGCGTTTGGCATTTGATATTTGCCTGGTTTTTTTTTAGGAACGTAATGAAAATAAATATCAAATTATGATTTCAATTGCTAAATTTTTTGTTTTTAACTTATATTTGAAAAATTATAAAAGTTTATTTGAATAACTGGAAATTTACATATGTTTCAATTGTCAGAATTACTTTTGTTTATGTAAAGCATAGATCAAAAAATTGATTCTTATGTTTCAAGTTTAAGCTGATCTATGGATTTTCTGATTATTCCAAAAAAACCATTTCAGTTTTTGAAACGGCTTTTTAGGCAAAAAGGGAAAACCAAAATCATAGTTTCGATTCCTTATATAGGAGTTAATGATTCAGTAGAAAGCAACGTAAGTTATATATATATATTCTTGATCGATATAGCCATGTTCGCCTGTCTTTCTACTTTATTTATGAGTAAAGTTTGTAGGTAATTTTAAAGGGTAATATTTTAAATGGACTCGTGGTAGCTGTCAAGCTTTTGTGATAACAAATTTTGATAAAGTAAAGGCAGTTGCTGCTTAAAATTTTTATGAAAGATGTCAGAATTAGCTAAAGCAAATGGAGTCAGTTTTTAGATGTTCATAAAACACATTATAAAGGGATCTATTATCCCCTCTTACCCCATTACCTATTACCCTTTTGCAAATAAGAAATTACTTTCAAGATTTTCATTAATGGTTTTCTTTATTTCACATAGTCCTAATATGGTATTGGGAAATTTGAGCTTAATAGGCTAATCATTATAAAAACAGAATTTAATTACTCAATTATTTAATGCTTTGATTTAAAGCCTCTTGATTCTGCTCATTTTCTTTTTGGCTAATGATGAAATGTTAAAAAATATTGCCAAAATGATAACAAAATCAATTAAACACATTTCGATGTAGTCATCAGCGAATATATATAATATTTTGTTAACATAACATAAAAACTAATTATGTCATTGCGAATTATTATCTCGGCCATAGAATCATTCGATTACCAACAAATTATCGCTATAACCAAAAATAAAAACATGATGGCCCAACAACATTTATATTTATTTCTATAGACAAATTTTTTTTTTTTTTTTTTTTTTTATCAAAATCAAAGTCAAATAAAATCATTCACCTGCCACTCAAATTTGAAATAAGACAAATGAAGTAAACATTTTTTGATAAGCACTTGTCAAATTTAGTCAAGTTGCGTAAACATATTGCTTCGTTTAAGTAAAGTAGGCACTCTTTTTGTGAGGGGCAAAAGAAACAGAGAGGGGGACTCTAAAAAAAGGTCAATTTCGTAGGGAATTCAAGTATGTGGACATATGTGAGTGATGTTTACTTAGTCAGTTGACCCAACCCAATCTAATCGAATACGGTGCGTGAGAGCGCTGAAGCGTGTGTGCGTCTCTTTCCAGCTGAGTGATGAAAGCATTTAGACAGACTTATGCATCTCTCTTGCTTCCGTTCCCTCTTGCCTCCCAACATCATCATCATCATGGCAGTTTACCTTTCTTTTGCTCGTTATTCTCACTCTCCCTAGCCGCCAGCATGTCATCGGCTTTCTCTATATCTCTCTTTATTTTGGCAAAGGACCACTTATGTGAAGAGGAAGCGGGAAAGGAAAAGTTAGACAGAGAGAGTTAGAGAGAGAGTAAGAGCAGGAGAAGGAGGTGATAAACGAGACCCTTTAACCAAAATAGGCAACATTCCAATTGGGGTTGAAAAGAATGTTGTTAGTACGCAGTTTGGTTGAAATGTAACTTTAATTGTGAACTCATTACTCTGTTTTACCGAGGGCATTCGGAAAAGTATTTGGGAATGAGTATCCATACTCGAATACTACAAATTCGCTCACATACATTTGTGTATCCGATTTCATGTCGTTGTTGCATCATAACTCAAATCAAACCCTGTTTTGTGGCCAACTTAGTGAATCTTTGAAATGCTCGGGCAATTGTGATAAATCCTCAAATACAACCTCTTCACAAATTACAAAGTTTCCTAAGCCTAAAATCTCATTTCTCTGAGAACTTGTTTATATCCGTCCATGTTGAAGATTATTATATTATTAAATCATTCCCGATATAGTAGAAAATGATTGATGTAGATCATTTCATTAAAAAGCTAATGATGCATTACCTTTGATTGGAATAGGTAGCTTTGGAATAAAATGTAGGTAGTCCTTAATGAGTCTAGTTTAAAAAAAAAAAAAATAATAACCTTTCAGTCTTTTTGAAAAGACTTCAACCGACAAATATGAGCTTTTAATTAGTTAGATTAGGTCATAAAGAGGTTTTGTACTTAAGTAATAATCACTTCATATATTCATTTATATATATGATCATAATGGTTAATTAAACGATTTTAATAGAAACTAATGAGTAGTAAGAGTCCCTTCAACAGATTCTTTATGGCTCTTTAGTTTGAATTAATATTTAATTTCCCTTTCAAAGAAGTTTGCCATACATTATGGAATTGATCAATTTTTTATAAGGATTTGGTGGGCGAGACAGGATATTTGTGGATACTTTTATGTGGTCTTGAATAATATAAAGGGGTAATAATAAGATTTGCGCACTGCGTTTGGATTCGACAGGCAACGAAATTTAACGGTGTATCTATTTTATGGTTTCCCTTTTGGTGGGTTTTTTGTTTTTGGTTTATTTTTATTGTTGCAAAGTAAACTTTAATGGCTGAAGAGAGTAACTAGTAAAGAGTGGAAATCCCATGGCTCACATTGAAGACACACGTTCAACACATTTTGCTTAACTTGTCTGTTGGGTCTGTTGCTGGCAGCATGGAACCAGCACCAGGACCGGCACCTGAGGCATATGCAATAGCCCCATCTCCCCAATCATCCCTGAGAGTGAACCATCTGAACTACCTTCTACCCACACATCCACTCCCACTTTCACCCACACACACACACACACACACATATATATATAGTCAGTTACAAGGACTATTTATAGAGACTTGACAGAGTGTCCATGTTTTCTCTCTTACATCCGCATCAGCGTTGAGTAGAGAAGCTTCAAAAACTTGGGAAACTGTCACCATGGCAAGTATGTACCTACACACACACCCACATCCACTTGGATATATCTGTACTTAGATATGTATATGGAAAATTGTTTATTAGACAAACAATTTTCTTGCTGATTTATGTATGCCAAATATGTACCCATATTTATGTACGTATGTATGTATATATTTCCATTTCAAACCTCAACCAAAATTTAAGCAAAAATAGAAGAAAAAAAACATGAGAAGTTCTGCCTGTCAGTTCTCTAATTGGTTTAAATCCAATCCTCTTCCCTCTTCTGGGACTCTAGGACTTAATGTCCTTACATATTAAAGTATACAAAGTGGATTAGTTGGTTCGGTTAGCAAGGGGCATGGCGGGGTAAAGAGCATTTCTGTTATGTTAATGTCAGGGGCTGTTATTTTTCCAAATTATGGCGCGTGCCTTGGAACAAGGAACAAGAAGGAATCTTTGTGCTCTGATGATTAAGAGTTTTCTGGGGACAAACAATGCCACATACACACACACACACACACACAAAAGAAAAAAAGGTCAATTTTCTCTCTAAAGAGGATAATATAATAATTCTTTTTCTTTCGCTCTTCGTTTTCTTTTTTTGTTGTAACCATCTGAAAATGCCTTACACGCCTTTCCTCTGAGAGAAGTTTTTCCCAGAAAAATATTTTACATATTTTCAGCGTATGTCGCCAAAACAAAAAAAAATGTGTCATAAGCAGGCACAAGACAAAAAAAAAAGAATAAACCACGGAAAAGAAAATTTTTTTGTAATGTTTTAACTTGTCTGTAAATGTCTATATGAGTGAAAACTCAAAAAATTTGTTTAATGAAAATTGCAAAAAGTGGAGCTCCATTTGTTATTAAGCTGACTTATGTTTAATAGAACAATTAAACATACATATTATTTTTAAGGGCTAACATTAAAAAAGCGTAAATTGCTATAATAAATTTTTAATCTTCAAAGTTTTTGACGTTCAATGGGCATATCACACTTACAAAACTTGATAAGAATATAAATATTTATATATCTATTTAGTGCTTATTACGAATTCAATTTTATCTAAAGCTCTGTTTAAACTATTAACTCACTTATATTAATTAGTTTTTAAATGTGTTGAATAAATATTGTTTTTTAACCACTAGTTAATTTTATAATAAAATATATTCGGGTAATGGCAAATATTGCATTTAATGGTTAAACAAATTCTATGCAATAGTCAAGGGGGATTTATAATAAAGACTATCCAGAAGACTATCCAGAATTCAGTTCAATAGCTTTTTTAGTTGAAAGATTTATTAGTATTCAAAAGTATTAATTTAACGTTATTCCCATTAAAGCCAAACAAAAGTTAAATTACATATTTATGTATGTAAATAAACCTCAATTTCAAGCATCTAGGAGGCTATCAATAATATATCATAAATATGAACAAAAGGGTAACCTTTTAAATGAAAACTTAAGCTTTCATATCGCGTGTATACTAAAAGTAAACCACTTAAATGAGTTGTTAGAAACTGCTCTTATAGCAGTATAAATATGTCTTAGATTACATTAAACTCTCTCTCTCTCTCTCCCCCTCTCTCTCTCTTATGTATATATAGTTTATGAAGGTAATTGTTGAAACTTGAATTATAACACAAAACTTTAAAATGTATTTATAGTTTCCACATGCACATGGACCATTTATATATATATGTATATATATGTACTTGAATATATGAACTTTCTGGACAAACTTTTCAAATCAAATAATGCAAAGAGAAGAAAGTTTTTGCTCATAAATTTTATTTGAGGTAGCAAACAACGTGCAAGACATTTGCCACATAATCGACAAACATTTGTGGAATCTTTTTAAACTTTTCTTCTACTATTCTATGAGAATGTCATCATGCGTTTGCAGTTCGCCTACCTCGATAAGCCAAAAGTGGTGGAAGAACAAGAAGTGAGGAGGCACAAGTCATATATTATTATCTTTGACTGAATGAGCATAAATGTATGACTGACAGACCAGACTGGCCAATAAAAAAAAAGGCCACAGACAGAGACAGATGTACTTCCGTTTTCAGTTTAAGGAAATAATTTAATTAATAAGAGTTTATTATTATTTTTTCCCCCTTCTTTTTCAATGGTTTTGAACTTCACAACAGATGCGAATATATATACTAAATATGTATGTATGTATATTGATTGCGTTGGCGTTTGCCCATTTGGCTTGCAGTCAAGAAAAATCAAAAACAAAAAACAAAAAAAAATTTGCAAAATTGAAAAATTGCGGCGCGGGAGAAAAATCAACTTACAGGCGTAAATCTGGCTGCCTTTATGTTTACTAAACAGTAAACAAATCGTCAAAATAATACATACACCCAAATAGAGAGGGAGCCTCTAAGGGGGGGAGGGACAGACCAGACAGTTAGTTGCTCATAAATCGATGGGGATTATGTGCGCTAATAAAACTTTAAGACTCACCCCCAAAAAAAAAAAAACAGGAGGAAAATAGGAAAAAAGGCAAACAAGTATACGTACCGTAGAAAAGTTGATTACGCATACGCAGCGTATGCAGAACATCATAATGATGAATCGCCAAGAAATATTGTGTATACAAGTGTGTGCAAGTTTGCTTGTGTAAATTTGCAGCAAATGTGTTTGGAATCTCCGTTTCAAATATTGTAAAGTTATGCAAACAGGAAAAACAAGAAGTCTCTTAAGCTGTTACATGAAATTGTTATAGAGATCTTACAAAATAGTTCTAAACTTGTTGGAACATATGTTTGTTGGTACTCTTGTGCATCAATTGCAATACTTTTAGTGCCACGCATGAAAATGTTGGAAATGCTTTTATTGGTTAATCAATAAATCTTATTAAATAATAAGGATAAAAGAAAGGCAGGTTATCTGTATAGCTATTTCATGAACCACAAAGATCTATCATCATCAGACTTTGCTAAAGAATCTAGAGTTATAATGGCCATACCATATCTAAGGAGAAGAACTAAGACTTGATTAGAGCCCAAAATATTTCTATAGGGTTACCTATCATCTGAAATAACATGATTAGCTTTAATAGTTTTCTATTGCAACACATTTGTGATGATCAGCATTTGTGTCTAATATTTAATCCTAAGATTTATTTTATAATTAAAACAATTCAACAATGAGACATTTTATAGCTTCGACTATTGCTTTGGAGTTGATTTAGACACCTCTCAGATCCCTCCTACATATATCTGATAATTGCTACTGGACTTTAATTCTGTAAGAATTATCTTCACAATAAAACTCACTTGATAAGATTTCACCACAGTTATCTTAAATTTGAAGTACTTTCAGACCACTTTAAAATTTAATCACAGTACTTCAAAGAATATATTAAAAAACCGTTGAGATAGGAAAACAGATTTAATGAAGTTTGTGGTTTACTTTTGAATTTACAATAAAATTTGTTTTTTAAAAAAATAACTTTATTGGGTTAATCTAACTCGTGTGTTGTGCCTATTTTAACATTTGTTTTTTTTTTTTTTCAAACTTCAAGGTCACAGTCAAAGTGGAAAAAAGAGCGAAAAATAAATAAAGAAAGCTGAACAAATTGTCATAAATAATAAATTTAAGAGTAATGGAAAAAAAAGAACCCAAGAGGGGCAGACTGTTCACATCACATATGTGAGATAAGTATATATGTATTATCGAGAATATATACGATTGCGTGTTGCCTGGTCGTTGACAGAAAAAAACACGCAACTTACTTGAGTCGCAACTCAAGTTTTGTTCTTGGCAAACTTTTTGTTCCTTCTGGGCAAGAAGAAACTTTTTCAAAGTGATTGAATTGAATTGGATAAATTTGCTTTCATCATCATCATCGCCATCATCTGCCCGGAACCATTCTTCATTGGCCCCCACATCCCCATACACCTTGCTCCCTCTCTTCGTGGCCTTTTTGTCTCTTCCCTTTTTCCTGTACTTGCAAATTAAGCTTAGGTGTTAGCAACACGCTTTCCCATAATCACTGACCAAGTTTAACTTTGTTTAAGCCAGGTTTTGAGGCCGGGGCCAAGTTTGTCTTGGGCACTTGGATTATACATAGTTTAAACTTGAATCTCTCATGAGAAAAACTTTTCATGTTTTTAATATGCAAATCAAAAAGTTTTACATAAAATAAAAAAAAAAAAAAAAAACACCCAATCGAGGGGATTGGGGGAGTACAGTAAAGTTTTTGGGTACAAAAGTAGTTTGAAAGGCTATTAAATATTTGATTACTTTAATCTGAGAAAGCAAGAGCAGATTGATGAAATTTCAATTAGATTTTACAACAAAATGGTGAATTTTTAATTTTATTTTTAAATCAAATGGATTCTTATTTAAAGTATTAAACAAACAGTTTGTTTAGCAAACAATTGTTGTTTTTCGGTACCATACACCCATAGGGTGAAATGGTATATTAAAAAAAAAGTCGCGAAAATGTATGTAACAGCCAGAAGGAAGCTATTCCGACTTTGATGATCAAAGTATATATATTCTTGATCAACAGCCGAGTCGATCTAGGCATGCCCGTCTGTCCGTTCGTCAGTCTGTCCGTCCGTATGAACGCCCAGATCTTGGAGACTATAAGAGATAGAGCCACCAAATTTTGGTATGTAGGCTCATGTAGTGCTTGAGTAAGCGAGATACTGCTTGTAAAAAGCATGTGATCAGAATTTTAAAAAAAAAAAGACGTAAATGCATTTGTTATTAAAAATTTGAAATATTTGTTTTACTGGCAAGTATGTTTATGGTATACCCAAGTCGACGAGATGACTTACTTCATTTTTATTTTGTCGAAAGCGAAAACTTTTGCTTTAAATCTTTTACAAGTTTTTTTCGTAGTTGACTTTATTAAAATTAGTTGGATGAAGCAAACTTTTTAATCTTATAAAAATTAAGAGCTTGATAACTTTTGCCTTGCGTCTTTTACCTAAGGGAACATCAAAGAAAAGTAACATGTAAAATTTGTTACTTTAAATTAACTTAAAAACTAGGCCAAAAGCGTACCCGATTTCAAAAAAAGAACTTAAAGTGTTGTTGAATGTTAACTATGTATATATCAATTTTCAAACTCTGTAAAGCATTAATTCCTGGAGTTGTTTGGGGATTTATTCAAGAGTCATTAACACCACAGCATATCCTTCTCATAATACTGTATTTGTTATTCAATTATGTTTAGTTTATGCCTTTGGCGTCATGTTTAATTGAACCAGAAAATATAGATATACAGTACAAATGAACAATCTTCTGGCTTAATCTAAGGATGTTGCATAAGGCACAAGGCTAACCCACTTTACACTCAATTAAAACGCATCCAACTTAATGTATCGTACTAGTTAAGTGCAGCTTGGTAGATGTAAACATATATCTTTCAATGGTGCTTCAAGTTAATGCTTATGTCAAGAGAGTTAATCGATGCAACTGCAACTAAGTCATGGCAAGTGGTTGCTCTCAAGGGCTATTGAGTGGGAAAGATTATCGAACGCATGTCGAATCATATTTAATCGTATTTTAATCTTTGACTAATTTATGACTTAACCACACATAGGCTTCGAACGTGTATGCATAATGTATCCATTTTGTATAAAATAAAATTGGGTTAAGTTCAATGAATTTGCATATTGAGTACACAAATGAATCATGACCCCGACCTTAAAGTTTACCTAGAATCGTATCGGTACAGGAATGCTGTATAAATTGCACGAATTCCATTCACCTGTCTACTTCCTCTCTGCTCACCCACACACACAGACTCTTTCGAACTCGCACACTCCTTCATATTTACAAACATGGCATTGATTCAGCAGAATTTTAATTACTCGGCCTTTTGATTACGCACTTTACTCATTGCCGCAGACCAGACCAGACCAGGGCAAACCACAGACCATAGCAAGAGAACTGTTGGGAGTTGGGTCGCAGGTGTCAATGCCCACCCACAGAACAGCAAAAACCAAAAAATTAATCAGAAATCTACGCCCATTGTGTGTGGCCGCCTTCTTATCATAGGGACAGACTCCATATGTTTGTTGTTGATGGGTGAAAAACAACAACAACATGAAGAATCCCCCACATCTTCTTCATATTTGTTGTGTATTTTGTGTATGTGAAAGAGTTTTCACGTCAGCACAAATTTAAAATTGCTTTTATGAGCTGTAAAATTTCTTAATTTTGATGAATTTATACGCAGTGAAAAAAACTGTTGCAGGCGGCTAGCCAAGGCGGAAGATGAGGTAAAATGGCTCATATGTACGATTCATATATCTATATAGATACACACATACCTATGGATGTGTGTGTGTGTGTATAAGATATTCGTTGCTGCTTTAGCGATTTTAAAATGTAATTAACATAGCACTTTTCTTATTTTATTGTTTTATTTTACCTAAATAGAAAAGTAAGTCGGGGGTAGATTAGTTTGTATTGTGAAGTTAGAAAGTATGACTAAAATTTTACATTGCAATTCATTAGGAGAAAAATTAAAAAAAAAAAAACAAACACGCCCACATTATAGGCAAATATTTTGAGATTTATTTAGAATATTATAGTCTTATCTTTGTTGTCATTACCTTTTTTAGACTCTAACACAAACAAATTGATTTCTCATCTTATTGTTATTGTTGTTCTCATCTATATATAATATGAAATTGTACATTTTGATCATTCCCATTAAGATTTCTAATAATTATTAATAGAGACAGGATAGTAGTCCATATTGAACTTACCTAATCTCAGGTTCGAATTCAGAAATGATATCCCTGTTCCCCGAGCTTCGACCAAATTGGTGATGTTGGAATAAGCTTTACTGAAATCATAATTATAAATTTATGTCGTAGTTTTCAAAGGTGTGTAACGAAACGATAATATGTACATAGGTACTATACGATAGTGTTGATAATACTTCTATCGTTTTTATCATGAGATATAACATAACGATTCTATGATCCGATTTAAGTAGGATACATTTTCAAAAATAAACTTAATATAATGGATACTAAAAAAAAATTCGAGTAATTATTCGAAAAATCGCTTCAACTAAAATAAAAAACCAGAAAAACGTCGAGGTTTATGGGAACTACCCGCTTAAAACATTTAAAAGTTACTCTAGGGTATCCCAGTGTTCGCTTCCTCATTAAAATTATTAGCGGACGGACTACTTAATATACATAATTTTGATTTTCATATGCAAAAGATTAGGGCATATTTTATTTTTTTTTTTTTTTAGCTTTTTTTATGGTCGAACAATTTGCATTTTTAATGCCATTAAAAATTTATAATTGGAAAATAATGGACCAGTGGAAAAGTGAAAATGTTGAAAAAATGTTGATTATGTATCTACAAAATATTGCGCCTAATATAAATTTATCTAATATTTTTCCATTCTCTCTGTGTGTGTGTGTGTGTTTTTGTTTTGTTTTAGGAAAATGAAAAGCTGAGCACCCCAGAGGAAAAATGCCAATGTCAGCAGCAACAGCAGCAGCATCAGTACAACAAAATTCAACAGAGCAAAAGCAAAGTCAACTCAACATTGTCCCGGGCAAGGAGATTGGGGCAACGATATCGTTGCTTCTGCACTATAATATTGATAACACGCTGAATGCCTACGAGGAGGAGCACAAAAAGATGACGCTGGATGCCAGCAGATTAGATACCAATGCGACAAACTCAAATAATAATCGAGCCAAAGACATAAATCGCAATAATATGACCGAAGAGGAGGAACTACTCGAAGAAAATGGAAGTGGGGCCAATGCCATGGAAGAGGACAAAACTCAGCATCAGCCTTTTATGCCACCCACACCGCCGGCCACGCCCAATTTGCAACAACAACAAAACACCGCACAGAAACGTTGGCGCATTTTGGCTAAAGTATTGCGCAAAGACTCAGAGGAAACCGTGTCCTCCAATTCCAGTGATGCGGAATTTACAGAAGAGCAAACTGCCTCGGTGAGGCGATTCAAAAGCTTCGATCTACTGCGTCAAGATAGTTTCGAGGATCATGTGAGCCTTAGTTGTTTGGGTAAATCCGAAAATTGGTATAAATATCGCATGATGCTATTAGAGGATAAAGAGTATTCGGTCAATATACATCATATGGAAAGACAATTGACTGCCAGCGATTTGATGGGATTCAATAATACCGGTAACATCTGTGTCTGGCCCTCAGAGGAGGCTCTAACTGCTCTGGTCCTGTCCGATGTCCATGAATATTCGGGCAAATGGATATTAGAACTGGGCGGTGGCTTCACCTCGTTAGCTGGCCTAATGTTGGCAAAGTATGCCAAACCCTATGCCGTCCATTTGACCGATGGCAATGAGATATCGGTGGAGAATGTACGTAAAACCGTTTGTCTAAATGAACTTAGTTGTTATACTAAATGTTCGGTCTTGAAATGGCAAAACATATCCGAGCGTTCACCCGATGAACAGTGTAAATTTGAGTATATTCTATGTGCAGACTGTTTATTCTTCGACGAGGCTCGTTCCGCTCTGGTCGATACAATTTGGTATTATTTGGCTCCACAGGGCATTGCCCTAATTATGGCGCCACGTAGAGGACGTACTCTAAATGTGTTCCAGGAGGAATGCCTGGCCAGAGGATTTCGGGTGGATATATCGACGCGCTACAACGAGACCATCTGGAAACGTCATTTACAATTGAAGGCCGATTCAGCTTTATATGATGAGGACCTACATTATCCTGTGCTGCTACGAATATGCAAGTCGCATAGCTAGAATAGTAAAAACTTTGTAGGCAATTCACATTAATCAATGTTTTAGTTGATGGCAAAAGAAAAAACCAAAACCCACAAAAAAAAAAAAAACACAAATTCCAGTTTACACCTAGCACAAGAAACACACAACAAAAACACGCACACACAAATTCCTTACCACACATTGCAAACAAAATTAGGAATATAACAAAAAAAAAAAAAAAAAAAACGACAAATAAAATGTTTAGGCTGGTCGTTGAAAAGAAAATTGAAAGATGAAGACATAGGTGAAACCATGATATAGAAATATATATTGCTCTGTAAGATTAATTAATTTCAAGATTTAGCAAAATTTTTGTTCACCTTTTGTATTTAGTTATAAAGAAAGCTAAGACCAGAACTAATTGTTTCCTATTAAAAACAATTTTCCATCACATGCAGAATCCAAGATATAAATGCTGAATCTTAGGCATAAATAACTTTTTTTTCACACTTGGAAAATCAATATCTGAATTTAATGTTTTAAGTTTTTTCGTTAAATAAGAACGAATTGCCGATGCATACATTTCTTTATTTTAATTTATTTAAATTGAAATCTGACTACAATAACTGAATACTAAGAATATCAAAATAGCTAAACATTAAAGTCAAGTAAATCAGATTATTTTTCTTGCTGCTTATGGAGGACCAGCCTAATCAGATGAATATATATAGCATGTACCTTTTTAGCATATAGGTCACTTTGTTTCTTGTAACAAAAAAAATTCCCTTTGATATGTAAATTTGATTTGCGTTTATTCCACACACATACACAAACACCAAAAAAAAAACAAAACAAACAAAAATGAATGGTTTTTGTAAACTGTTTTACAAAATACTCCTCGTTATATACTTAGATGTGCATATAAAGATATACATATATATACATATATACATAAATGTATAGTTGTATCAGCAACATTCAAACTCACACACACACACACACACCACACAAACACAAAGTATTATTTAAATCTAATTTCAGTGTATAGCATACTTTTAGGCCACATAAAAAAACCTACTACAAAGAAATTTACTTACAAAAATACGTTACCAGCGCTCGACCAATTAATTAATAGTTGACTAAACTTAGTTTTTATTGTAATTATAGAGAGCATGTGTTAATGGTTATATCCAGATAGCAACTATGATGACCATGATGATGATGATGATGATAATGATGAGATAAATACAGTATCAAAATGTCAATGTTTGCCTGTGTGTAAGTGTACCTCATTTAATGGGCCAAGACAATGGGAATATGGTTTATGTCGTTATTGGGGAATGATGTCAATGAGAAATATCATTAGCAGCAAACGGAAGCAAACCGAACGCAGTAAACATATTGTCAAAGTTATTAGCCCAGCCGTTTATTAAGCAAAAGTTGCCCTAGAGAATGATGTGGAATGAGTTCGGAATGGCTGAAAGGTTGGTCCAACTATGTCCAACCAGCTGGGTTAAATAAAAAGTGGGCGTTGCTTTAGTATAGGTTTTTTTCCTTTATATATAGCAATTGTGACAGTGGCCTAGTAATTACTTTAATTGAGTCCGGATATGGAGTAAAAATGAGTGCGAGCGAGCAAGTAGAAGAAAAATGCTGACGTAGTCTCTATATCCTGGATATGTGTAAGTATAAGGGGAGGCTCGAAAAGGTATCAAAAATGTTATATCCCTTAGTGTGTGATAAGGCATATGGTTATAATTTGGATTTAGGTTACAGGAGAAATTGTTTGGCCAAGTTAAGAGGCAATAAGTCTTCTTTTAATGATTGGAAAGGTGCATTAAATATACTTCTTATAATTTTATACATATATTGACATTTAAATGTTTTAAATTTAAAGGTTATAAAATTCATGTAAGTAATATAATGCAATTTCTTTACAAACCCAAATTTTGATCAGTTTTTTTGATTTGGTATGCCCCTTAATGTATGAAATAGTTGGAAAAGTATTTTTCTTATATGGGTATAGCTAATTTAACAGGGTATCAATGGAATTTATAAGATATATAAAAGAATTGTATTGTTTTATATTTTGCTTTCATGTTTGTTTAGTGAAAAAAAAAAAAAAATCAAAAATGAAAATAAATCTGATAAGCGAAAATTACAAAGTAAACTTGAACAACACACGCATACAAATACACACATTCATACAAAGGATACGAAGTTGCCTTTTTGGTGCGTGTGTGCCAATGTGTATGTGTGTGTCATTAACGAGGTCATTGGTAAGTAAGCTTGTTTGATGTGCTCGAGACATGTAATCCTAGTCAGAGGCAAGTAGTGGGTAGAAGAGCTGAAAAACTGGCGTCAACAGTAACGATGATGATGATGATGATTACGATGACGTTGCGCATACGCCGCGTGTGGCACGCAGCGGCATGTAAATTTTCGGTCTCTGTCCGTGTCCGTGTCCCTGTCCCACCCCAGCCCAATGCCTCTGTCAGCGTGAAGCCAGCTGCTAATGACATGAGCCTAGGAGGACTATGCAAATCACTAAAACTTGGCGACGACGACAATCAAGACCACAAGAGACAGACCTAAGTCCACTTCACTCAATTATGTCAAACATATCACGAAAAAAACAAAAACAAGAAACGACCAAATGAAAATAGAAAAACCATTTTTGTTGTCTACTTTTTGGGTTCGCTAGGACGAAGGGAATAAAACCAAACTGTGTTGCTTTTCAATTGGCATATCCTTTTTTGGTCATGGGAATTTAGTCAAAGAGTTTTGTATTGCGCCTGGGACTAACAACAGGTGTTCCCAATTCGTGTTCATTTCGGTTCAGTTATTTTTAGTTTTCCCTTCATTTTTTCTTTCCGTTTTTCTTTCTTTCCTTTGTTTTTTGTTGTGTGTCTTGAAAGCCTCATTAAATTTTTAATTAGATAAATTAAGGGATGTCGAGAGAATTTCCTTACGGCCCAATGTGTGTTTGTGTATGTGTGAAATTTTAATGAGAGTGGATATGGTAATGTAGTGGATTATTTGTATTGTTAGTTGGGTCACTGTACCATCTAAAGTATGACGTTACTCATGACCTTGATAAATGTCCAAAAATACTAAGGATATAATGTATATGTTTGTATATAAATAAATTATGGGTTTATCCCCTGCCTGTTATTACATACATATATTCCGCTTGTCCTAATTATCATATAAATGTCCGACCACAAAAAAAGCGAAAAAAATCCATAATTGAACAGGAAATTACTTTGCGTGTTTGTGAATTAACAAGTTGCCCCGAAATGAAATAGGAAATTACGTTAAGTTAATAAGGTTAACTTTAGTTGAGGAAATGCTTCTATACACCATTGCTAACCAATTAATGTAGCCGGTAGCAGGTGAAATATGGCATTGAATTTGCATTACAACAGGAAGTTTTAAGGGCAGCCATTATATATAGGCACTTCCTTTGCCCAGATTGTGGTCATAAATTCACTAGAGAAATGTTAGACCTGTCACGAACTTAGAAAAAGAACTACTCAATCTTTGAAAAAAAAACAACTAAAAAAAAGATTTTTCTTGGGTTCTTAAAACTAATCTACTTAAATTTACATTTTATTTTATTTATTATGAGTAAGCATACATATATTAGAAATGATTAAAGTTAATGTCTTCTTAATTTTATTTTAAATTTAAAATCGAATCTGCCAGTGTAATAATTCCTTCATATGTAAAGGTTTTACAATGTTCTAATGTCCTATTCCAAAGTAAAATGTTTCCAATATAATTTATAAATATATAATTATATTTCACAATACAACATTTATAAGTTCTCTCAATCAAAAAATTTGAAAAAGATTTATTACAACTTGCCCCTATTTAGTTTTGTCATCATTAATGGATTTTTTTTTGCTAATTTGATTACGCAATACTCAAACTATTGAAATGAAGATATTAAATTCAATAGAAATTGCCTTAATTGTTGCACTTCGATCATTTTGTACATTATTTATTTATTTATCAAAGAGAAACTCTTTGTTAGGCGCTTTTTGTTATTATACCCTGTACGAGTATTGAGAATGGGTATGTTGCAGTCTACAAAAAGGTGAAAAGAATACTGTATCTATACTTTTTTGACGATGTCTAACAATTAGAAGTAACGATTAGACAAAAGATTTATAGAGATATATTTCATTTTAGGTTGCAAAGAGGGCACGGATTAAACATATTTATTTATTTTGTGACTAATCCAGTAAATGTGATTGTTAAGAATTAAATATTATTATTATGCTCAGGCTTTATATTGATTAGAATTATTTTAGTGTATTGTCTTTTCTTATTAGCCTTTACTCCTATGTATTAAAAGTTAATTATTGTTTTTATATTTTAGTGATTGTATTATTCTGTTTTGTTTAAACTAGAATCGTTTTTGCCAACTTTAAAGAACTTTTTGGACAGATCTTAGATGGTGTAGTAACCCACGAAACTCATTACACATTAACTAAGTGATATTTCATATTTGGAATTTTGCTCAATATCTTTGATCCTAAAACATGTTAAACCCCCCCCCCCACTGGGACAGATCCAATGAATGTTTCAACAAGACAACACCCGGATTAATAATGCTCGAACAGTAAAGATTGTCTTAAGTCAAAACGTCAATATCATCCGCCATACTTAACAGAATTTAAAATGCATTGGCCTAGCTAGTTTAAAATGCATTGGCCTAGCTTACAAGAAAAATAATTTAAGGATAAGAGCAGAACGACAATAAGGAAGCATTATTGGCAGTAATTAAACTAGCTTAAGGTAAGATTTCGCTCAGCCACATAGACTTCTTTAATCATGCCATGAAGAAGCCAACATATGAAGTTATTAAACACAAATTCGGCAGGACCCATAACCGAAATACTTATCAAACAACGTTATGAGACTGAAGAGGCTGAAACTTTCATTTCATCGAAAGCATACAAAGATGTACAACATTGTTCCCAAAAATATATTTAAGCATTTTTTGAAAAAATTACAGGGTATCTTGAAGTCGTTGCATCGATTTGCTTTGCTTTTGCCATTGATTTAATTCGATGTAGAAAAAATAATTTATGAAAATGTGCACAATATTCATGATAAGAGCAACAACTACAACAACAAAAGCAACATTGAAAATAGATGTTGCTATAGAAAACTAATAACAATAATATTGCTGATTAAGCATTAATCAAAGCCAATGGCAAGAAAGAAACTTAAAGCAGAGGCACCAAAAGAAAGAAAGAAAACAAAGACAACAAGACAATAGACAGTGAAAAGGGAAAGTGATTCAAACAAAATAACGGCAAACGAAGTAAATTTGTTTGTTTCTTTTTTGTTTTTAGCCTAATTAAAGCGAAGCCTATGGATTTTTAAATTTGTATTTAAGATTTTTCATTAATCCCTCCCTCCAAAAATAATAAAACAACAAAAAAAAAAAAAACAAAAACTTCAATTCCAACTGATAAGCCGGCAAATGATAAGCAGAACATTAACTGAGAGAGGAAAGAGAAAGAGAGAGAGGTCCATCATGGTGAGAGCAAAAAGCTCTTTGAAAAGCTTCTACTTTTACATCGGCCTTGGCATTGTAAAACAGCTGCTTTGAAACTTCTTCTTCTGCAACAACTTCTTTTGGGCCAAGTTAGTTGTGCGGCCAACTTCAAGGCAAACGGTTCGAATATTCCGATGTATTGCGGCTCCAAATCAAGAGCGTAACAAATTCTAACGGACGTTTTCGGTTCGGATTTTATTGTGCTGTGACAAATTGTTAAGAAGATTCTCTTAAAATCTTTCGGAATTACAAAGAAAAAGGTGTAAAATCGTATCAAAGGTGGAAATCGAATACATTTATCTTATGTACCTATTGTAATGTAATCAAAGACGAATTGTTCAAACACAACGTAATCGAACAAAGTGCTAAAGTACAGGATTGCAAAGATCACAACTTAAAAGTTGTTTCAAAGAAATTTGCGATGTGATTAACCTTATGTGCTTTGTGGAATTTACTTATTTCAAAAATAAGTTTAAAAAAATCCTTGAGTCCATATCCATTATGTCAATGGTGGCTTGTGAGCCTGCGTTTTTAATTTTTAGTAAATGAATAACAGTTACATATTTATACAATAAGACTAGATTAAAGTTACCAAATTTGTTTTGGTTCTTTTGTATACCAAAAAAATAAATAGATAGATTGTAGAAATCCATATTTAGTAAATGATCTACGCCTAGGATACAAAAAGAAACAATAAAAAAACGTACAGTTTTTTCTGTTCCTGTCCCTAAACAAAAATACGTAAAAGTCTCAAATTAATTACCTAAACTTTAGAAAAAATTAAGAATTCTGTATGCAATAGCTGTCCAGTCTTTTGCTGTGTAGTCGAAAGATCTTTATAATATTGAATATAAAATTAAACTTCTAGAGCACAATTTTTTCTTTATAAAATATAGGTATGTTTTGTTGGTTTGGTCTAGAAATTAAAACAATTAAAGCTTAGATGGTATTAGATAAAGTTCTTCAAACGGTTATTGAGATTCAACTAACTACTTTAGAATTACAATGACACACTAATAATTTAACGCCAAAACTAGTTGAGAATTTGAATTTTGCATATGAGGGATGAGCCGTCAGCAGATTAGTGCACAAAGCATTGTTTAAATTAATTAATTGTTACAGAAAAATTAATGAAATTAACTTCAAATTTAAAATTTTATCAGAAATGTTTGCCCAACATTGAGAAAAGAAATTTGATAAACGACTAAATATTTTGTATATTGGAATGATGACATCTAAAGATCATATGTAGAGGCGACCTTCGAAGCAAGTTTTCAAAAAGTTTAAAATTAATTTAAATTCACAATTTAAATTTAAATTAAAAGTATTCATACACAAGCAAGACTTAAACGAACTATTTTAAATTTCTAATGTTTAGGATTGACACACATTTGATGAGTGAAATTGATGAAAATATATAGTTAAGACATTGAAATAAATTGAAGCCCAAGACAAAATCATGTCAACATTTAGCTATTGTTGCTTTGGCAACATGTTGCCAATGGTCATGTTGCTAATGTTGCTATGTGTGTTAATGTTAATGCCAGAGGCAAAGGCAGCAGCAGCAGCAGCAGCAACAACAACAACAACGACAACAGCAGGAGCAGCAGCAGCCACAATGCGAGGCCTAAGACAAAGGCCTAAAACGAACAATGAAACATCTGGCGGCAGCAGCAGCAACAACAACAGCATGAAAAATAATAATGCCAAAGTTGGTAGCAAATATGGTAAGTCCTACCACAAAAAGCCCCCATGAAAGATGAAGTTCAAGTTGAAGTTGCCAATGAAGTTCAAGTCTTACAGTTCGAAGGAGTTGCATTTGGTCTTGGCTTTGTATTAGTGTTTGTGTGTATGTGTTTGTATATGTGTCTCGTTGTTGCCTAATTGCATTCGGTCACGTTTTATTTTCAGAATTTTTTTCATACCAACATATTTTTTCTTCTTACCTCTCCATTGTACCCCTCTCTTGGTATTCTGTTTGCTCTCACTGCCCTTTGCCAGGGAAAATTGTTTTAAAAGACTTAAACAGCAAACTTGTTTTCATTTTTTTCTTCTCCTCCTTATTTTACCTCCTTTTACCCTGTAATATGGGCATATTTGATGGCAAAGGTGGAATAAAAGATTCTCTATATATTTATATATTTAATTTAAAGCAAGAAAATATCTCGTGGCTGTGCTATCTTTATTATAAATTATTAAATTTTTGAAATTTTTAGAACTTATAATATATTTTTCCTAGATTTTGCTGCCATTTATTTTATATTACTGCATTTTGCATTCGAATTTATTATTCAAGAAACTTTAGAAACAATTTTTAGACAATTTCACTAATAATAAACTCATTCATGATCGTTCTAATTCTAAAAGAAAACCCAACTTGCTGAAGGGTGTCGGTAATTCGGTACAATGATAAATTAGCCTTATTCTTTACTTTTTAGTCAATGCCAATCAAGTCAGTAAGCTGGAAATGTTTAGACATTTCCTGACCACATAAGCCAGATCGAAAAAAATGTATAGAAAAAAGAGGCCGCTGACACGCCCCTGCTTGAAAAGAACCGCAATAAAAACACCAACAAACGGAAATTGCTTTTGGCGGGGGGGGAACAAAAAAAAAACCAAGAAAATATAGAAAGAAAAAGAGAGCAAAAGTGTCATTAATGATAGGAAAAAGTAAACATCTGTTGAGTAATTGATACCTATACTTTATTAGATATATTAAAACTTCCTTTTTAGACGTTTTATGCTATATAATCAAATTATATAATAGGCAGAACCATGTAATCGAAAAAACAAAGAATAATGTCTTTTAACAACATAGTTCTTTGAAACATTGGGAGTATCATTGAGTCAATGAAGTCGACTTAGATAAGATATCATCTGGGATTAGCTTGCGTTTTGTTTTTTAATCTCTAATTTTCTGAGAGTATTCTAACACTTTCTAGTTTTGAATTGAAATACTTCATTAAGAAACGACTTTACTTTGTTTTTTACAATGGGGATGTCAATTTCGTTCAGTTCGGTAGTTTTATGTCTTGTATCTGTCAAAAAAAAATTTGCAGAGCATTGCATGATGACAAGAAATTTGGCTGTAGGTTGAAAACATACTTTTGTATACATATATATATTTCGCCTACATTTTTCAATTTCTCCTCATCAAACAAGGCTTTTCATCAGTGACTCTTTATTTTCGTCTCATTATCCATTATTTATAGTCGTCTTCTGACAAGAACCTTGCATAATCTGCAATTAGAAATGCCATTTGCTTTAACCAGAAACAACTTGATCTCATCCCCACAATCCCCTCTCAGCAACCACCACACTATACATCTTGTATGTCTTCTTGTAGTATTTGGCGCTGCTTTTTCCCATGTTCAAATCATTGACACCAATTTTTCTTCTTTTTTTTTTTTGGTGTTTCTTTGGTAGCAAACATTTTTAGGCGAGTCGCAACATGGAAAAGTGAAAATTCCGTCTTCGTCTACATGGCACAAATTCTGACATCGAGGCTAGTGGAGGCAATGAAGAAAAAAATGCCATTAGAACATGATGATTAGAAAATGCCAAATGTGTGGAGAAGTAGAAGTTGTAGATAGTAAAGAAATGTGCAATGTGACATGATGACTTTGAAATGACTGCTATCATTCGGAAAAAAAATTTCTGAATTTCACTGAAAATAAAATGAAAATCCATTTTGGGTTTACTCACTCTAAGATGACAATGCATTTAAGTTACTGAAATGCGACTGTCATTGATTGGTTATGCAACAAAAGATGGAAAACCTTTTAAGACGAAAGGTCATTACATGAAAGAAAAACCACGAAAAGAAAAACTCATTACACAGTTGCTAAATTGAAAAGAAAAGTGGTAGTTAAAAATATTATGGGAGAGTTCTGCCTTTTGTTAAAAGGTTGTTTTGCATATATGAAGTTTTCATGGAAAGTTTTTATACTTATTGCTTCTGAGAGTTTACGGACTAGTTAGAGCTTGGCTAATGTAGAAGAATTTTTCGTAAAAACCTTATAATGGTTAGAAACTGATTCGTATAGAGAGTTTTAGTGAATTCGCAAAAGTATTTAAAATCGAATTCGAAGAATTCTTTCTATATTTGTTGGTATTTTTGGAAACCATTTACTGGAAATTCTTTTTCAATAGAAACCTTTTGATGATTGAAATTGATTTTTTATTTTACTTGGCAAGATGACCCGATTCACGATTAATTGAGCTTCAAAGAAATCGACCGATCGTGATATGACTCTCATTACCACATATCATTCAATTGAGAATAAAACTACTTTCGACTTTTTTATTGGAAATATATTCAAATGAAATCGTAAATGATTAAATTTGTGAGAATTTCTAAACTATACCAAATGAATTAAGTGAAAATTACACGACTGCAGTAACTTTTCAATGAGAATTACTTGATTAAGCAAAGTCAAATTGAAATTCCTCAATAAAATTGTTGGAAAATACATTTTCTTTAATTGCCTGTCGATGCTCGTTACCTTGGAGTGCAATCAAAATGCCATTAGATTCGGTTTATGGATCAAGTGCAGTGATCATCTGCCAACAGACATTTATATGCAAGTTGCCATTTTGTAGTTGGTGGTTTTCATTGTTGTCGTTGATGCTAATTCACGTCACACTTCTTGGGCAAATCCTGTAGCTGTAGCTGGGCATCACCTGCCGAGTTTGGTAACAAGGTAGAGTAGAAGGAGAAGAAAAAAAAAACTGAAACACAAATCGACCATGTAGCCAAGACTAACTCTCTACACTGTCCCAGCCCCTGCTTTTATCGACAAACGAGTTCTTTGCCCCTAAACTTTGTGTATATTTTTTTCCTGCTTCTTGTTCTTTGTCGCTCTGGTAGCTGATTTGCATGCAACTCGGCAACTTGAACTGCAACAATAACAACACTAACAACAGCAACAACAACTTGAGCTACCTTCCGATGAACTAGACACGAATCTTTGGAGTTGCAGTTGCAGTTTCGCTGCAGAGGTTGCTCTAACCCCATTTTCATCAACAAACTATATACCTATATACATATACATATACATACTTATATTTTTGTATTCTTTTTATAGAGATACGCGGAGTGGCTGGTGAACCAAATTACAAATCGGTGAATCTGACCTGGGAAGTTGAATTCGTGCCACTGGCTGAGGCTGGCACTTGGGCTGGAACTGAAACCGAAACAGCAGCCCATCATGACACACTTCGACAAGATGCTGGCGATGATGATGTGACAAATATGAGCATCGATACGAAATCAAATATCAATTCACTTACAAATTTATTACCGCCCAAGCCCAAGGCATTTCAGATATATTACTGTGAAATTCAGAACTATGGTCCACAGAGATGTAAAGTAAAGGTAGTGAATGCCTCGACAGCAGAAATCAAAGAGGAGGATCAGGATCTGTTGATAAATGAGGAGAGGTATGTTTGAGTTGAATAAGTTTACATACTTAGCAACAAACGAAAAGAAAGGAATGACATTCCGATTTAGTGAATTAATATTTTAAGATTTTCTAAAAAATGTTAAGCTTTTGTTCTGAGAGTAATAGAGTTCCGATACATTAATGGTCCATTCATTTAGGTAGATGATTGTCTTATTTTTAGTCTTGGCCATTGTTTAATTTTGATTATTTTTGAAAAGAAAATAAATTGAAATTCCCCTCATTTTAATTTTTTACAATCTCTTCTCCATATTTTTCTAGTAATCACATTCAACACTTTTCCACTGCTGTGGATAATCTTAGAATGGCCACCAAATATAGTTTTCATATACGACCGGCGATGAGTTCAAAACGCCTTCAAACACCACGCAGTCAGAATGGCCGATCTGAATTCAATGAAGAGAATGAAATCGAAAGTTTGAATTCAAAGCATTTACCTGGTCAAAGCATCATAATACCAACAAAGGGCTGTAAGTTGCTCTATAGACTCTGATCGATGGATGATCTTCTATGTATTTGAAATGATTTCTCTTTAGTTTCTGCCCATGCCACACAATGTCTGCCACATGCCTCGGAGATTGAAGTGGAAACTGGGCCATATTTTGCCGGACGCATTGTTGTCGATGGTGGTAATTGTGGTGTGAAGGGTGATGCCAATGATCCAGCTGATAAATATACAATGCGTATTGATCATAAGAAATGTGGTAGCATGGTCAAACCGGAGACGAATACGGTGGAAACTTTTATAACTGTGCAAGAGAATTTGGGAATATTCACCCATAGTACAAGAAGGTAATTAACTAGAAAATTTCTCTTCAACCCAAATGTAAGACAACATTTATATCTCTTATAGATTTGTTGTGGTCTGTAGTTATCAATCAGGCATGCAGACGGTACGAGCAAGTTTTATGGTGCCTGGTAAAAATGGAGTTGCCGCTGCGTATGAGCCAAACGATCCCTTTCAACCAGATGGTGAAGATGAGCGTTTTGGTCGTGAAATGCGTCATATGCGTTATGTCAATAAAAGTGAATTGGTACTCAAAGAACCCGAAGAGTCGGTGGAGCAAGCAGCTGTGGTTGTAGAAGAATTACCACCATCATTATCATCCACGACAACAACAACAACTAATGAATTGGCAAGGGGCCAACAACAGGGACGAGCCTTAACTCTGACCAGTCTCAATGAACTGAACAATTTGGCGGAGACCGAAATGGTGACTGAGAGGGGACTGCAAGTGGGTACCAAATATGCCAAACTGGTTGTTGATCAGTCGGAACCGGGACTGGGTCTTAGCTACAATACATGGACAAATCCCTCCGATCACGATGAAGATAGTCAAGATGGTAAGTAGATAATAGTTGGCAAGACATAAGAAAACAAAACTAGGCACCAGACACAGGAGTTCTCTAATTCTTTCTATCGTCTACGTCCACGTTTTTATCTCTTTTTGCAGCATTTGCCGCTACCTTACGTTATATAAGCTCTAATCTGGGCAGTGTCCTGGTAACTGTTTCCATATCTGTGATAATAATCAGCATATGCCTCATTCTGCTGCAACGTCGTCAGCATCGACTAAGCTCGAAGTTGTCAGGTAACCGCATCTACTGCTCCTCTGCCCATTCGCCATGCTCATCTGCAACTGGCACTGGCGTATCCCATCTGCCGCATAAGACATTGCCGCGTGCCTTGCAACATCAGCAATATCAATGCACCTTGTAGGTGCAATCGAATCCGAATTCCTCTTCTCCTCTCCTCCCCCTCAAAGTTGCCCCTCAACTATGCCCACTTGTCTTGCTGAGTGTTGAATTGAACTTTATGCAAGCACAACTTTTAGCTGAAGACGACTGTGGCATAGACCTGGCCAAGGCCCCCCTCCTCCACCTTCAACACCATCATACTCAGCTTGATTTATGAACAAATATTTCGTGTTTCTTTTTTTTTAATTTAGCTTTAACATTGCAATTCGAATGATATTGAATTTAATTATGAATTGATATTTTTCTCTATATACGATAAGACTTTCTCATATTTATATTTACAGTTTAAGTATGGAATTTAGGATAAGTTGCAATATTTTTGTATAAAAACCTATTTATATTATGAAAAGTAAATATACATATATATTTTTTAACAAATCATATTTGAGTTTTACTCTGGAGAAAACTAAAAAAAAAGGTAAGAAATAGGTCAAAAGCTAAACAAAAATTGTGCGTACAGCTATTTCCCAATTTTGGGCTTCCTTTCTCATAAACATTTGTCGAGAAAATAATGGTAAATGTTGTCAGCGTAATTCCAGGGGCGGACTAAGAGTTATAAAGGCCCATTAGAGAACAAAAATACGTCCCCCTTAATCCCAATTCGGAACTTAGAGGTCTAAAATTCCAAGTCCAAAAAGAAAATTTCTTTAACATGTGATCATTAACAATCATTTTTGTTAGGGCCTACCTTCTGCTCTCAAATCCAGCACTGAAAAAAAAATCTCCAGCCACAACAGCCAGAAAATTACAAAAATTATGAAATGATGTTAAGAACCTCAAAACAGACGACAATAATTTGCATAAAAGTGGCACAAATTGTGTGTTTGACTTTGAATGTCTTTCTGTCGAAGTTCTTAAACGGAAGCCGGCAGATAAAACAAACAAACCGACAAAAACAACAACAAAAACCATTAAACCAACGAAAAACACATAAACCTTAACTCCAGCTGCAATGTGACTCGTCTGTTGCCCAATATGGTTAGGCCGGCAATGTCCGACTTCGCATAGAGTGGGAGTCGGGGGGCAAAGAAAAGCAGCGAAAGGCGTTCAGAAAACTTTCTGATTGAAGTGCCTTGACTTGGGCCACTCTGCACAGTCTAGGAAGGGGAAGTGCTCAATGTTTGAATTTTTGCATAGGAAAGCCATTAAGCATTTTTTTCCCTCATCATCAGCAGCAGCAACAAACAGCAATAACATCAGAGATAAAAGTTTCGTAGACACTGCTCAAAAAATAAGTTTCTTAAATTTAAATTTATTAAAATTCAAAAATTGTAATTTCATTCTTAATTTAGATGGTTTTCTAAGTTGTCAAGGTTCAAATTTTTAATAAAGTTTGTCAAAAATTGGCAGGGCTCTTGCAATTCAAAGTTGAAGTTGAAGCTTAAAAAAAACTAAAAAATCATTGCTATTTTAAATTTAAAATTAAACGCTGCTAAAGGATTCTAGATTCTCTATTTAAACAGTTTAATCTGGTAATTTTTTGTTATTTATAAACTTCTATTGTTAACTAAGGTAAGAATATTTGAAATCTTATAAAAAAAATTAAGATTGTCGTTTAAGACATTAATTCTGGGCATTATGGATAAACGTAGTAAACTTTTTAAAAACGTTTGTCATAATTTAAGATTGAATGCACTTTTTTTGCAAATAGAACAGAAATACCTAATAAAATATACAATCTGTTGCTAACTTTTTCAAAATTGAAAAAAAAAAAAATATTAAGAAATAATAGTTTAACTTTTCGCTAACACTGATTGTGAGTTTAACCCTTCAGCACTTCAAATTTTATATTATAGTGCAAAATAAAACGAATTTATTGAGCAAAACATAAAAGACTCATCTGAAATCCAAACCTTTAAGATCTATGATTAAAGTTAAGAGATTGAACAATTTAATAGATAAATATAATATTATATTATAATATAAGAAATAAATAACAAGTGATGCATAAAAAAGCATCAAAACCACTAAAAGAATTTCATATTAAAAAATGATGAAGAGGAATCGATGGCACTTTTTTCATTGGTTGAGAACCAAGTTACAAATTTAACAAAAAACAATTGACATGTCATCGAATCGCCCGAGTCGGTTTGAGCATTTGCATTGAATATAATAAAAATTTTATCAAAACTGGCTTGAGATCAACAAATCTGATAATTGAGATTGAGATTTCTTGATCAAATAACCTGACCTATAGCTATCTTAAGAACCCATTCGTATTAATATTATTGGATTGGAACTCTATACTTCAGTGAAATGATATTTTTTTTAAGTGTATAGCTCTATTGTTTTGTTGTGACTATTGTTGGATAGTATTATTAGAACACAACAAAAAACTATATATATACATATACATAAACCCAAGTGAGCGTTAAGATCGCCAGCGAGTGGAGAATAAAAAAAAGAAGCAACAACAACAAAGCCCAAATAGAAAAATGGAAAACCCAAAGGAAGGAAAAAAAAAGCAAAAAAAAAAAAAAAAACTTTCTCATCTCGGCAGCTAGACCACAGACTAAACTTAGTCAAAAGACCTTAGACTACAAAATCATTTCTTTCTATCTATTTGTATATTATTTATTTTGTTTCTTTCTTTTTTATCTCTTGCTCATTCTTTTTCTTTTCATCTTTCTAATATTTCTGCCTTCACCTTCACCCATTTCTAAATGCAGCTCAAATTTCGCCCACTCACAGAAGTTGCGTTTCATTATTTTTCGTATTTTTGACGTTGATTAGCATGTGGCATACATAAATCTTTATCTTCAGACTCAGTCTCTGAACAGGCAGCGACTTCTACTCTTTTTAGGGCTTCCGTTTGCCCACTTCAAGATGTAGCATAACCCACTGCACTTAGTATAGACGATAGACTTGGTCTTTGGTCTTGGTCTATGACTTCTTTTGTCCATAATTGAGGTCGAGCAACTTTTGAGGCTTAATGAGTTAACTCTTTTACATAGAGAATGCGATCAGATTTTTGGACGAAAGTAAAACCTATTTTGTGAAAGTTTTGTTTCTTATTTTTGGCAAACCAAAAAAAATTGCTTGAAACGCATTATAATCATCATTAATGTTCATCAGCCTTACAATTGAAAATTGTTTATCTAGCACCAAAAAGCATTATGGCTTGAAACAATTTGCTTTCGGTAAGAAAGCTAGAAAGATTTTTTAGTTCCTCTTCTCGTTTCAAACTTCAAGTTGGTATATAATTATTGCGATTTGAACTTAAGATTTGGGTTTTGTGTCAGCAGCAGCCGCCAGAGCAGCAGATGGGTGAGTAGGAAAAGTTCTCTTTAGAAATAACTGGGTTATCTTTGGGGGTAATCGTGATCTAGCTAAACAAAATGTTAAGGAAATGGAACACCAACAGCAACAACAGCAATTCTGGGCTAATGACAGTCGCACTTTTAATGATCATGATTATCATTATGAGTTTCTATGTGGTTTCGTTGTTTTCGTCAGTTGAAGCCTAATGGACATTCGCTGAAGACAATAGACAATAGCCAAGAAACCAGATTGATGTCAACTCATTTTCGGGGAGAATTCTTTGCGGCAGCAAAAGGTGTCAGCAGAGCAGAGCAAAAGATTTGCTAGACTGACTTGAAGTAGTTACCAATAGTTAATCATTCCTAATGGCTTTTAAATTACACTCGAAAGACTCAAGACAAATTTAATTAAATTTGTTTATTTTTGCGAGCAGCAATTTTCAGAACAAGTTAACTAAGCAGCTAAAAAATATTTTTTTTAACTAATTGACTGCTATAATTCTAGCTGAAAATAAAATCAAGGAAATTTTATTATAAGCAGTTAATGTTTATCCTTTTAAATTGGCTGCATGATTATTAATTACTTACGAGTCTTATTCTCAATCATCTTTCTAATTAAACACAATTTTTCAAGTCCTATAAAAATAATGTATCAAAATTTGAATACAATGTCAGATTACATTTAATGTATTTAAACTGAAAGGAATTTTAATTAAAAGATTTCTAGTCTACAAAGAAATCTACTAAAAAATCCTAAGACTAGTTTCTAATCGTTTATTTGAGAAAGCCAGTTAGTATTGCTTTTGTCATGGATGAAATCATAGCACTTACATTAGAGTAACTAGAGTAGGGGATTCTACAAAGAAAACAGTTTTTAGACTTGGAAGATAATATCTGCTAGACCTAAGTGAAATTACATTTTTTTTTTAGGCTTATTAAATAATAAATGCTAATAATTTGTATTAACATATGCCTGAATTACAGAAGACCCAAAAGAAGAACTAAAATATTCTCATTACATTTAACAAAATCATAAATTTGATCAAATTATTAGAGCTTGCATTCATAATTAGGTAAAAATATTCTAAAATCTGTGATTGTATTCTGTGTGCTGAAAAGTTGATTTAATATTCATTCATTTACCAAAATTAAATTCTGAAAAAATAGGTAAATTAACAAATTTTAAATTTTTTTGAATTTAATTTGAAAATTTCATGAAACTCTTAACGCAAACTTCTTCGCAAAGTATGCCGAACTGAAAAAATCGATGCCTTATTTTAATGCTTTAAAATTAATTTTTAAATTGAAATGTAATTACAGTTAGAATTTATTATAATTAATAAAATTAGAATTTTAAGCGAGAGAAACAAATTTTAATGAAAACTCAAATTATTCCAAAAAAAAACCTTAATTTCATGAGTAAATTTCACATATTTTGGAACATTTGTAAAATTCATTTGAATGATTTCTTTTAGTCTGCATTAAAATTTCAAGAACTTAATTTTTTTAAATATCAAAATGTGTCGAAATAAATTTTGTTGTCATATCCAACTGTTTAATGTCATTTTAAAAATATTAATATATGTATATCATTTTGAAATCAGTTTGAAAATTCTTACAGCCAATAGCGGATCGTGCGCTCGATTTTGGGGGGGGAAATCGAAGTCAAAATTTTGTTTGACCAAGTAAATTACATAACCAAACTCCGATTTACTATCCGAGTCTTGGGAAATTTACCATACTTCACCCCCCGTAGATCCGCTACTGCTTACAGCTGCGGTAAAAATAATAGCACCATACGATGTTGCGAAATTCAAAGTACGAAAAGCTTGACGAGTAATTGCGACATTACGGATTTTCGTTCACGACACTCCACTTTTGGGACAAATTTCTTGGAGTTATCATTTTGTTGGACAGCCCAGCATGCGATCCATTTCGGCGAATGTTTTGCCTTCTTTGAACATTTTTTGGATAACTTTCCTTTTCGCTGCCCATATTCCAAAAAAAAGGTTTTAATTTTGTTTGAAAACTGTTTCCTTTAAAAAAACCCTCTCTTTCTAATAAACATGAGTTTTTCTCAATAATATAATTTGCGCGCAAATGCTTTTTTCCTATGCAACATGTGCTTAGTGCTATTTTTTTCACCGCGCTATTTTGCATACTTTTCGATTTGCTTCGATTTTGCTTCTTCTGAGATGAACCGTTATCATTTACATATGTTGTTCTTTTTTTGGTCTCTCAAATCAGAGGGACTGTCTATAAGGCAAAGAGAAAGAAACTGCAAACCTGCCAAATTTTTTTGTCATGTTTTATTTTAAAATAAAGTGAGCTGCTTGTTTTGGTGCTATTTTTTCACCGGCACTGTAGATATGGTCTGAGAACATAGGTGGAATCATCAAATTATCAAATACAACTACATATAAATTTTGTATTTTTAAAATAAAAGGCTGACTAACAAAAAATTATGTTAAAATCAAATAATATTTTTGCAAATATATAAACCAAAATAAGAATACTATATAATTTTATTTGAACCCATTAGTTCTAGTGATTCTCTTGACTTTGTGAATCAAATTTGATGACTATTAATTTTTGGAGAATATAAATTTATATATATGTAACATTATATACCGAATCGAGATTGCTTCTAACGATGATGATGATGATTTAACTGTAATTTGATGATAGTTCTGTGAAATCAGTAAATAAGTAATTGCAGATATAAGTAAAAATACTTAATGATTTATCACAAACATCTCTTCAGTTCTGTTTAACATGTAGACAAAGTTTAAACAGAAGAAAAAATTCCAAAGAATTTTTAAAAACACAAAATAAAAGATAGTCAAAAGCGATTAGTTCATTGGGTTCCAACATTTCTTTGCCTTTTTCTAGCATTTCTTTCATAAAAGCCTCTCACTAGCCCAGAGGGTCATAGAGGTCAATGCTCATTTCACGCTCACTCAACATAATAAACTAAAAGTCAATTCTAAACTGGTCCCTCAATGACATCATAGACATTATAACCATTCCCATTTCCATTTTCATCAGACAAGTGTATAATCAACATAATCATAAGTAGCCCACTAATTTGGCATTATGAAATTGGCATAAACAAACCGACTAAATGCTTTGGTCTAAGTATATACTAAAGAAATGAAACCAACATGTGGTTAAGTAGAAAACTACCTAAAGATAGAAGAATCACATAAAGTGCCTTGTTGGCTTGTGCCTTGTATCCACCTGTTGCACTTTACTTGATGTTGCTGATGTTGCTGGTGTTGCTGTTTGGTTGTAGTTGTTGCATCTGATTTCCTGCCTGGTTGCATGCAAGTTATGTCTCTATCTAAGTTTAGTCAAAGGTATTTGTGAAGCTAAGCCTGTGTGCAGAATATTTTGCCGGCCAAAGTCATCAACATGGTATATGAGAGCAATTGAAGCGCAACGCCAGCAGCAAATAGCAACAGCAATAACTAGTCTAGGTAGCCAGGTAGGTAGGCAATTGAGAGCCTATTCGTAACCAGGCCCATACCCATACCCATTCCCATTCCTCATCCTCCTATTACCAGTCCCCTCTTATTCATTCCTCTTTTCGTATGTATCTTGGTGTCGCAACTTCATTTCCAAGCTCTTGGCTCTCTCATAACTGTTCTTGACGCCAAAAAATAAAAAGAAAAACAAAAATTTTTGTGCGTTTTGGGCCAAGTTGAGTGACAACAACAGCAACTACAACTATGCCACGCCTACCTCCTCCTCTCATCCTCTTTCGGTTTCTTTTACCGTTGCACAAAAAAGAAAGCAACCAACTAAATAAAATTCTAGTACTTGAAATTTTAGTTAAAATGTATATTAGTTGTTGTCCGTTAGATATTTGCGTCTTATTATTGCTTAAGCGAAAAATTGTGGGAGATTTCGCATTGTTTTCGAATTATGGCTGTGGTTCCGAGATTCAGGTTCACTGAGACTCCCATTTAGATTCTTCCCTGTGCCACACACAATCACATTAAGTCATTTTCTCATTGTATTTGCTCCAGATTCCCATACAATTGGCTCGCTCATCGTACTTATTTCGCTTCCTCTATTTATTTTTGCCTCCTCCATCTATCCATGTACTTCTTATTTGTTTGCACTAAAAAACAAAAAATAAAACAAGGTAAGAAAAAGAGCAGAATTGCTTTCAGGGCGAAAGTGTGTGGTATGGCACCTAAAATGGTATTTTTTCGTTGCTTTTTTGCCTGATGAAACTCATTTGGTAATTTTTTTTTCGTCTATAAACTTTAATGTCCGCTTCGTGAGAGATTTAGAAAAGATAATCACTGAAAGCTGGTCCAATTAAGTTTTGTTTAAGTCTGGGCTCATAAGTATAGGAGATCAACTAAAGAAGATATATTTAAATGGGAAATGAAGAAAAAAAGGGTTTGCAATGAGCAACACATGTAAGTAGTTGCCCGAATATCGTAAACACCTACGAATATCGTATTTATCCATTGAAAGGTTTATGCAAGATTGAACATTTTTTTTTAAGAATTTGTTTGAAATCTATGAAATTTATGTTAAATTAAATTTTTCTCATCAATGTTTTTGTTAATTTAGGGCAACCTTCCAGCAGATTTTTTTGAAATTAGGGCAAAGTTTAACAATTAATTGTGTGAAATTGAAAACACACAGAAACTCTAATTGAAGATACATGTACTTCGTTACAGGATAACGGTTTAAAGGCGGTTTATTCAAGCTTTTCGCATTTTGTTGTCATCTGAAATCAATTTAGGCAAATAATAAAAATTCATGTAAGTCAATGTGTCTGTTATCAAAATTCATTAAATTTTACTTCAGACATACATATGTACATATGTATATACATAGAAAAAAAATCGATTTTTTTCTCAAAAATCTGGTAAAGCGGCTTTTTAATTTTGGCTTCTTTTTCCCAATGTTTATAAAACGAAACAAACAATAAACTTGAAATTAATAAAAATTTAGATTTTAGTTCTTTCAAAGCAAAACCAATTATCTATGTAGAAATAAGTAGATGATTTCTACAAAGATTTTTAAGAAGTTCTTAAGGTATTCATGCCCTTTCAAAACTGTAAGTATATGTGTTTCAATTAGGGTGTGTTTTTTTTTTTTTACAAAAATATATGATTCTAATATGTATATGCGTATAAATTAGGTTGGGTTAAGCCATTAATCATGGTATCTTGAATGCAGATCAAATTCCAATTGTTATTAGAATTAGAATTTGTTATAATGTTATAATTTTTTGTTTTCAACAAACTTTAGCAGTATTTGAAATTAAAATCAGAGGGCCGGGGATAACTTGACTTTGCCGTTTGTATGGGAGCTATACGATATAGTGGTCCGATCCGGCTGAATCCAACCCCTGCAGTATATATAAGCCTACATGCAAAATTTCAGCTCTGTAGCTCTTACGGTCTAGGAGGAGTTCGCGGTCTAAGAGGAGTCCGACGGACGGACGGACGGACATGACTATTTGAACTCGTCTCGTCGTGCTGATCAAGAATATATATACTTTATATGGTCGGAGATGCTTCCTTCTATGCGTTGCACACTTCTGACCAAAATTAATATACCCTTTTTGCAAGGGTATAAAAAGAGACCAAAATTTCGTTTAAATTGGTATTATAAAACAATATATGTTTTAGTTAAATATACCAACTAATAAAGTTAATAACAGTCAGATTGTTTAAGAAATCAAAAAACCAAGATCAGATTCAGTTCTTTCATAAAAACAATCTTTCAATGTTTATTCTTATGTGTATGCTGTCAAATTTCCAATTAACAAACTTCTCTTAATCTGCTGCACTTAATTCTATCGAGTTGAAACAAAATCGGTTGACCATATTGAAAAGCTATTTTTTAATCGTATGATAGAAATGTATACGATGAGGGCGGCAAATCTTTGCCTTAAGATTGAGGAATTTTACATGGAATTTGAAATTTTAGATAAAAAGTTTATCACTTTGACTCTGAAAGGTAAAAAAGGAACATTTCCACAGACTTTAGTTGCCAAATTGGCCAGTAAATAGACAGTTTATGACTTTTAAGTCAAAACGGAGAATATGAAGAACTGAAATGTTTTTTAAAATAAGAGATAATAAAGATAAATAAAAGTCATAAATACGAACATAAAAACTAAAGATGCTAAAGTTGAAGATCATTTACCGCAAGTAATATCTCAATTTCATAGTGCATATTGTAATCTTAGCTAACGATACATCATTGAGGTTCATTTTTATCCACATCTAAGTGGATCTCTCCTCGAATACCCGCTAGATGACTGATTGCACACGTTGCAAATGTGTTGGCCCGCGTGTTTAATTGCATTTGGCTAACGCGCACGTTGGCCCGATGAACAAATTAAAAGCAAACAATGGATGAAAAAAAAAAACAAAAAAATCCTCCTCGCACATCTAACGGGCTAAGATTATGGGCAAAGTGAGAAAAATGTGCAAAACAAATTTTAGCCAATGCAACGGCAATTTGCAATGCATACAAGACACACACATCTCTCTATCACCTTTCATCCATTTTCCATCCTCTCCATTCTTCTTCTTCTCCTCCTCCTCATCACTCCTTTCACTCAGTCATTTCATCAGCTTCTTTTATTTATACTGATTTTCACTCTGCCTTCAACCTCAAAGCACTTTCATTTTCATGCTCATGGAGCTGATTCAAGCATATTAATCTAATAATTAAGTTGTATCTATGTGTGAGTGCCTATCTACCAATCTAAGTGTGTGTGTGTGTGTGTGTATCTTTTATTTTATTTTAGTAGACAGTCATAGAATTAAGTTAGTAAATCGTTGGCATTGTTTGTCTTCATGGGCATTTTCTTTTTTTTTTCTTGAGCTTTTTATGGAAATTGTCTTTGAATTAATGGCCCTCTCTCTCTCTCTCTCTCTATTTCTCTCCATTTATATATTTTAAGTATGAGCAACTTTTGATACGGTTTTCAAATTTTGATAGTGAAATTAGATAGTTTTTTCTTAAGGGCCATCTGATAATTTTTATTCTTTTATTCTAAAATATGAAAAACTTCTGCGTAATTTTCCAGTCGATGATTTTAACTTAAGTTTCCCACAGAACCACAAATCTTTTATAGCCTTGGGAAAATTTAGTTTTAGTAGTTCTTGTCAGATGTTTGTAATGTTATGGAAGTAATGGCAAGTACTTCTATTTGAAGTATTTAAATGTTATCTACTTTGACTGCACAGTGGTCGAAAGCCGAAAATTGAATAGTTTTAATTACTAACTTATTTAAATTAAAAGTAGTTTAGTTAATATGCCATATCCTAATTTCCATATTTGCAATCTCATTAAAGAGCTTAGAAACTTATGAAAAATAAGTTCAACTTAATCTTGATATTGGTCAATCAAATTTTGGATTAAATCAAAAACATTATGTGTTTAGATCTCAGATTGATATAAATCAGTCAATGGAGTATATAGAGAGAAATGGAGGATTTTAGATGCAATGAAGTTTAGTTTGGCCTAATTTAAATAACTTATTACCTATTTGGTTTGTAGGAAAACATAGTTAATAAATTTTACAATTAATAAATTAAAGGAGTATTTAAAATTATTTTGGTAATCTTTGTTAAAAACCAATTATTAATTTATGTAGGTTCCTTCATAAAAAACTGAACCCTAAAAGATAAGAAAAGTTTTGAAAAAGTTTTAAATAATGGTAAATAAGTTTTGAAGCAATTTTTAGAAACATAAACTTAATTTAGTTATATGAAAGAGAATTTTCAAAAATTCATTGCATAAATTTACATTTTTGTTAGGTTTCAACCTGCTGTGCAAGATCCAATGACACATTTTCTTCTTACTTTAAGACATTCCATTAATAACTGCCTAGTTAAGTGTAGCCTAAGAGCCTATTCTCGATCTTCTGGTTTCCTACAAACGGCAATTAGGGTCAACCTTCTGGTAAGCGGTAGACAATGAATAAAGAGTGCCTCCTGAGGGGAATAACCAAATATGCAGTTCCGTCAACCAACTTGCAGCAATTGATGACAAATGCCGTCCATCGATGGTGAATGCATTCGTTTAGACCTTTTTTCCAAATAGATATAGGGCAAAATCCAGCCTCACATCAATCAAATGTCAAAAGGAAAATGAAAAGAGAAGAGAAGATGGTAAAACTTTTGCTTTGCCTACCTCAAAATTGGAATTAGGTTAGAAGCATCACATTGCCAAGGCGAATGGAATTAAGTTATCGATGATGCATAAACTAAAGCCAAAGAAGATACGTCTATACATACACATATCGAATAAATGAGTCTGTGTACAACTTCAGAGTATCAATTGATGAAGAAGCTGTTGATGAGTTGATGAAGTGTTTAACTAGGTCGATTTCTAGCCACATGAAATATTTACAAATAATATAGATAATTAGCCAAAATCAAGAAAATAAACAATTAAACCATTTCTGTTGTGGTTTTTTGTGGTCAGAAAAAACTAATAATGATAGAGTTAAACTAAATGAACTTACATAGGCCTCGCCCTCTTTGTGGTTACAAATTAATATAAAATGTTAAATGACCGACATCTGATTCTCCTTCTTTCATCTCTGGTTCTCGTTTGACCATGAAATGCAGCCTCAACAGAAATGGGTTAAAACCCTGCAGGTCTTAGCTCAATTGTGTGGAATAGAGTTGAGCGATTTTAGTCTATTAAGACTTTAAGGCATAACCAAAGCAAAAACAAAATCTGATAGAACAACAACAGAAGCCTAAGCGGTGTACATTTTAGTCTTGGCTAAGTCTATTATTTTGGTAGGAGGAGTCTTAGCTCTCTCCTTCTCGCCTGCTCTTTTGTTTTTCTAGGAATTACACTGAAAAAAACAATATCTCACGTTGAATTGAAACTAAATAAGCTTTAAAAAGATTAAAGGCAAACTAATCTCGATCTGAAGAAGGTTGTTTATCATTTCAATGAGCTTGAAATCTTTAGAACTCATTTGAATCGGCCAAATATATCTTAAAGAAACAAACGATTGATTAATAACTTGTTTATTTTCTAAACGATTGTCATAAACATTGTATTTTTCCGAGCTAATACCAATTTCTAAATAAAATTACCAAATTTATTTAGCTGAATCTAAAAAATAAGAATTAAGAAATAGAAATAGCTCTCAAATCCATGTTACTTCGAAGCATTTTGAATCACACTTTTAGCTCAAAGATAACAATTTTCTCAAATATTTACTAGATTTAACTATCTACAGGTATAACATTTGAAGTAAGGCCCCGATTTGATGTGTAATAGCCAATTATTTTGCTAAGTGTAGGACTCTCTGATAATAAATATTTTGCCTGGCACCAAACATAATTGCTAATTATTAATAATTTTTATAAAGTAAACCCTGTGGCCAGCATGCCTGGGTGAAATTGCTAATGATTATCATTAAATAAAAAATCTAGAGAGTTGAAAGGAAGTAAGGGAGAGATGACTGCTTTAACAATTTTTAACACAATTAAGTTAAGCAGCTGCAATAAATTTTGCAATGCCAACAGAGACTAGTTGGGTTTAACAGTCCCAGGGCCTGCGGGATTGGAGGGAGAGGAAGAACTGGGGGGAAAACTTCCTTCTCTACAATCTGCACACAGGAAGTGGAAGTGACACATCTAGAGAATTGTTCTCTCTTCACATCTCTTCACTTATCGTATCTGTACTAACTAACTGACATACTAAAAATTGTTTTTGTTGCCGTTTCGCTTGTCGCTCATTTGTCGCCAGCTGCCGCTGCTGCTGCCAACACTAATGCCGTTGTCTCTTGCCTCTGTCTCTGTTGTCTGTGGCTGTTGCTCTTGACTGCCTGATTGCAATCTCATTATGTGTGTCTCTGTTGGATTTGGCTTAAAGTTAGTCAGACGAACTAGCCATAAGCAGAGCAGAAAGAACTAAGAATTTGTCTAGTCAGAAACTATGCAAGAATTGCCAAAGCGTTGGAATTGCGGTTGTACATTGTTTACACGCGTGTAATTATTTATTGAGTTGTTGTTTTAGTTTCTATACCCTTAAAAACAAAACAAACAAAAAAACGGTCTATGTCGCCTTGATTAGAATTTTTCCTCTGTTACATATATGTATGTATTGATACGGTTATAATCCAAAATTCCTACGCACATTTGTATGTACATAAAATATTCTTCTAGTTAAACCTCTCTTTACTTCATTTGATGGAAATATTTTATCCTAAAAACATATTTACGCAAGACAATTGAGCATTAGCATTAGAATTGCAAACTAATCATACAGGTGCCTAAATTCTGCAAGTTTGATTTCTATAACTAATCTGCAAATCTGTCTAATAATAACTATCATTCTATTACTTACCTTTTCAAAGACTGTCTTATAGTGACTACTATCATCTTTAGGTTACTGATGACTAGTCTATTCTGAAAATCTTTATCTAACAAAAATTCATAAAACTCTCAACAACTCTTGACAATCATTTTAAAGAACCACTATTATTCCTTTTTAAAAATGGTTTAAGTCATTTTTTGAAGTACATCAGTAAATTTGAACAGTTTTCCAGTTAATTACAATAAAAACCAACTATAAAGCTATGTTACTACATCGAATTTCCCTAAGTCATCGATATAAGTGATTTTCTTAAAAAATAAATAGGCAAATCACTTACGAATTCGTTTTTAATGGACAAACTGAAAGTAAATCACAATTTTGACCATATATATGTAATAGAGTCCTGCACGAGTACACTCATTTGTCTCAGTCATTCAAATACTTACAAATTTTCCTATATTTGATTTGGTAATATTGCTTGGGAACGAATGAAACGAGATAAAAAGTATCGAAGTATTTTGTTTTGTAGTTCCTGAATGTTTCAAGCCGAACAAACAAAAACAAAAACAAAGCATGCCGAAACAAATGGGAACGACAAACGAAACAAATGAATACAAATGAATACTTCTTTCAAGTTACTTGGTACTTCCAAGTACTTGCGAGTATGGTCATACTCATGAAATGTCTCAGATTATTATCTTCACAAGAAATGTTTGAAAATGTGTTAATAGTTATTGTTAAGCTATCATTGTTGTTAAATGTTTACAAAAGTCATGTAATTATTTTTATAAGATCAAATTGTTTTCAGATGTTTCATATCATATATGAACATTGAGTCTGCTGTCAGGTACTTGCTTCACAATTCGATATATCTAGAACAAGCAAGATATTTGAACAGTATCTAGTACTCGGTTCGTTTTTCGGTACTTGCTTCTCGATATTGCTTGGATTTGCTTTACCGGATTTTTCGGTATACTCTGCTCGTTTAAACTCATTCGTTCGTATGAGATGCTTGACACATTCGATTTGAAAATACGAGTAAATGTGAGACCGAGTTTGCAAAGTGTAGAGGGGTTTCGTTTTGTGTTTCGAATGTACTCGTGTGGATCTCTAATATGTAATACACATATTTTAAATAAGTATTAGCTCAGAACTGAGAATTATAATTCAACCAAAATAAAAATTCGCTATACAACTCATGGCTAATTTGAAACTAAAAACTATTGTCTGATTTATAGCTTTTTATCGTAATGGATTTCTCTATTTTAACATTTATGTGACTTTAGATACTAATCATGCTTCCATAAATCTATGTTCAGAAAAATATGAATACAAAAGAAGATTGTAACCTCATTTTTGATATAATCTAAACTTTAACTTAGCCATAATTCCATATATTCTGAAGAACATAGTTTCTCATTTCTGATGATGATGATTATTAATGATTATAGACAAGATCACCCTGAGAATTTTTATATGCAATTATTTTGCAGTTCTGACAGAAAAGTCAATATATACATTTCGTTTATAATAATTTTATATAATCTGAAATCTTTAAAGAAACTCCTCAAGTGGTTTCTATAGGAAAAAGAAAACAAATTGGTAAACATTTCATATACATTTATACTCTTTAATTTCGGTGAATTGTCTATATACTAATATACACATACATTCAAATATATATATATATGTATATGTATATTATATAAATATAACTTGCATTGGGCGTTGTTTTTACATACTACAAAATTGGCACATTTTTTTGTTTCATATTGTTTTGTTCTCTTTCTGAAATTTGCATATATGTTTGTAATTTTGGATCCAAACTGGGTCTGATTGAATTATTACAATAACTAAACTAGGACAATTATAGCTAAGTACAAATACTAGAAACTAAAAGTAGTTTATAAATAAAACAAGCAGAACAAAAAAAGAGACACATGATGACGCAAGTATTGTCCATTTCACAAATAAATATATATAGATCTCCTAGGTTTATAAAGTCCATACATAATATACATTTAAATATGTATAGTTTTTTCTTTTCTCCATTTTTTTGTTTCTTTTTTTGGTGCAAAGTAAAGAATTTTATGCTTACAGACTACAAAGCAGCAGCGGCGGGCGGGTTGAAGTTGAATCGATAATCCAAGTCCGTATCCAAATCACTTGCATAGTCAGCACTTTGGGGTATTCGCTCCACTGCTCACACTACTCGTCTCCAGATGCTGCATCAGCAATTGCTGCAGATCGGCTCTCAGGGCGCGCTCCTCGTTGATTTGCAACTTGATCTGGGACATATCCTGTTGCATTTGTCGTATGGCAGTCCAAAGTTGTCGTAACGTGGGCGTCATATCCTCATTCTCTAGTCCTGTGATTTGTTGCGTTGTTTTTTTATATTTTGTATATTTTTGGTTTGTTTGGTTGGTTGTTTTTAAGTATAAAATAAATTAAGAAATTAAAAATATGTTAGAGTGTTTGTTTGGTTTTGGTGTTGAAATGATATATGAAAATGTAAGATATATAGTAAGATATCAAATGTTGAATGTGAAATGTGAAAAATGAGAGGACGCAACTGTAGAATGAGATGTGATATGGTATATGGATTATGTGGCTAATACTAAGATGCATTGGCTAACTACAATTGAAAAACAAAATATATATATAGATTTATTTATCCTTTAAAAGAAAGTAAAGTTAAAAAAAAATTAAATGCTATGCACACAGCCACACACAAAAAAAAAAATCGTTAAAAAAAATATATATATTTATGTAGCAAATTCTTTTTTATTTCATATTCTTTGTTATTATTGTTTTTTTTTTCTTCGTCTTCTTTCGTTTCGTTCAATACAAATGTATAAATATTTATTTGGTTAGACAACATTTTGCACACACAACAAAAACACTTACAAATTAGTTATTAAATTATTACTTTTTAATAGGTTTTTTTCGCCTTCTTTTTTGTTTTTTAGTTGACTAACATTTAAAGCATTTAATTTGATTTCAATTTCAATTTTTTTTTTTTTTGATTTCGATTAACAACTCACTGGTTCTAGAATTAAGTTTGATTCTCTTCAACTATGGCAAATCTCACATACATACATCTATATATATACACATATATCTTTTTATATTCTACAAAAATCATCATTGTGTTTAGTTCCACTTGTAAAAACAATAAAAAAGCTGCGTGGACGGATTTAAAGCCTTGTTTCTTTTCAATTGTTAAGAGGGCAAGAAATTTGGCTAAAAAGGATAAATCAAGGATTATTAAGTTTCATATATGTATATAGCGTCTATTGAACTAGTCTCTGTCTTGGTTTGTTCTCACTTTACTCTATATAGGCCACACACATTGAATTCATTTTGCACCTAATTAGTTAAGTTTTTAGCTTACACTATTGAAAATATAAATGTATCTAGGAAAATTTCAAATTCAAAATTTTGCACAAAAAGGCAAACAAGTTCTAAGTACACAGATATATAAGAGTAAGTTTTCGTATAAACCAAAGGCTTAAATAGTCTCAGGCGGGCAAATAATTTGTTCGTTTCAATTTAAAAAAAGTTTTTCGTAGACCAGATAATAGTTTAAAAAAAAAAAAATCAATGAAATATATCGCAGTTAGATGAGCAAAACATTCTTATTTTGTGCACATTATTTTTAGAGAGTTTTGTATTAGGTTTTTTTTTTTTTGTATTTTCTAACAAACATTAGAATAATTCTTTTGGTTTTTTTAAACTGTGAACACTTTTGGGGGCATTTAATAAACAATTTTGTATAAATATTCTAATTGTTTGGAATAGTTTTTAGTCTTTTTAACAATTAGTTTGTTGTTTTTGATATTTTTAAGTTTTAGAATTGTTAAAGCAAATTTAGAAAGATTCTTGTACACAACAGTTTAAAACATTAGTTTATAATTTTTTTTTGTTTGTTGAATTCATGGCAAGTATGCACGAAATTTAGGCTACAAACTATTTGCCCGTTTTGTAGGTAAATTCTAAGGCCAAACAAAATTTCACACACACACACACACACACAGGCATACACACACACACACATATATATATATATGTAGAGCAGCAGCAGCCGCAGCAGCGCATTCAAAGCTATTACTCGAATTGGAGCTGGCGGAGCAGCAGGCGGATGCGTATATGCGAATGAATATGAGACCCTGCCCTCTTTGACCCCCCAAACCACTCAAAGATTGTTGATTTTGCGCCACTGTTTCATCACAAAATTACCGCAACACCAGCTGCCCGACTGTCGTTTAGATCCATCCTGATTTAAATCCATTCCCATTCCAGCCGTTCCACTACCGTTTCGCATTAGAGAGGCAGAGGCGCCGCCGCCACCGCCGGAACACTCCACATCACTGTCATCGGTTATTTCGCCGATTCCACCAACGCTGTTATCGCCCACCAATTGTGGTGTGCTCCTCTGTAGGGTGCTGGTACGTAAGGCACCGCCACAATTCATCAAATAGCCAGCTCCATAGCCAGCATAACGATGCGAAGTGGATGCAGTGTCAAAGGAACGATTCAAACGACGGTCATAGAGTCCTGGATGAACAGCAGCAGCAGCAGCTGAAACTGCCGCAGGATTGGGCTTAACTATGGTCGTAGTGCTGTTATTGCCGCCAGCTCGTTGATAGATAATTTTAGGTGAGGGCTTGTTATTCTTCCTTGGCATCAGAGGAGAGGAAATGCCGCTACTGCAGACATTGTCATAGCCGGAACCAAAGCCACTTTTAAGGCGATTCAAGGATTTTCGTGTGGCTCGCTCTTCGGACAAGGCACGCTGATAGTCCTTGATGGCAGGAGAGCCTCCTGCTCCTGCCGCTGCTCCAGCATTGGTACCAGCTCCTGGATTTGTTAGGGAATAACGTTGTCCCGATGTCACCGAACTGGAGTATAAATTAAAGCTATTCGGACTAGCCTCACGCCAAATGAAGGATGAATTTAAACTGCCCGCCGAATTCTGGCGACTTTGTTGCGATTGCTGTTGCTTGTGTTGATGTTGCTGTTGCTGCTGATGCACTTGATTGACGCCGCCGGCATTTATGAAGGGCAACTGCGGATTGGAGGTTGAGAAGGTTTTGCTCGTTTTCAATTTACCACCACGTATGGGTAGACAGGGTGTCCAGGGTTGTAAGGCTAGAATTGTGTATTTATATTTTTTGGTTGGTTTTTGTTGTAGGCATACAATACAAAAAGAGAAATAGAGAGAAAGAGAGAAAAATGAAGAGAATTGGTTGGTTGACAAAGAATGTTGAAGAAACAACAAGAACAACAACAACAAGGACAACAGAAAATTAACGACAAAAAAAGACAATAATAAGAAAACCAATTAAAGCCCACACCAACTAAAAATTAAGGGAAGGGAAGTTAAAACCAAATTAATGTGATATATATACATGGATCTACATATTAGAGGTGGAATATTATATGAGAGATGTCCGAAATGGTTCAGCATGGATAATATTTCTATTGAAATAAATCTGTCTTTCTAATAGTTCATTAAATATCCTACACTTATTTCGACTGAGTAGTTACTTTTTGTGGTAATTTCCGCCGAAATATCAGACTTTACTACACGATTTATGATTTTTTGAATATTATTCTGTGCTTTTTTTAAAGGAATTTTACTGGGTCACTCACGCGACGTCACTTTGTGTTCAGTTACATGCACAATTATAGTCATTATATTAGTATTTAAACTTTAGTTTGCAAAAGAGATGCAAAAAAACAATTTAAACGACAAATTTAGGAAGTGAAGAGAAACTATACATAAAAGGCTATAAAATGTAGAAAGTCTATGATACATAGAAACAAAAATTGGCTTAAAGCATTCTAACTTTGCTTCACTTTGAAAGTCAAATTTTAAAACATTTAGTTACTATATATAAAATCAAAAAAACTTCATTCTTTTGACAGAACTCGTTACCTATAAATCGTAAGATTTTTTGCTACAGGACTTGCTTACAGAAAAAGTTAATCATAAACAGATATATATATTTAAAATAAGAAATTAAAAAATAAAAGCTCCTAGATATACTAAATTCAGGATTATGTTACTCTAATTCAAAAGCTAGCACAAAGTAAATTTCAATATCACTTCGAATAAGTTTTCATCTTGATAAATAATGTAGTTTATAATGTGTTTATTATAAACTTATTAAATTTTTAAATATTTCAACTGTTTATGAACTAAAAAGACATATTCCCATTTTTGAACCATTTAAAAAGATTTGATGATATTAGGTTAACTATATAGTGAGGAGTTTTAGGACCCAAAACCAATTAGCTAGTTAAGACAAAAGCTCCAACATTTAAAAACCGCAACCAAAAGAAAATGGTGGGGGGAAGGGCGAGATAAGAAGGAAATGAAACCTTTTTTTTACGGATTGGGATTGATGGAGACAATGGCTATAATAAACCACACAACGCTGTTTATACAATTAAAATAAGCCAGGATAGATGTCTTAGATCTAATGATTATGGATAGCAAATTAAAATTAACTTAAGTGAGTGGGATTTGCTTGGATCAAAGAATCAAAGAATATTTATTAGAGAATGAAACTAAACAAATTTAATAATATATATATTTTTTTTTTGAAACAATAACAAAATGTAAACGTTCGAATACAGGTAATCAATTGTGAGTTTCCGACATTGTGTTTTAACAAATATTAAAGCTTAAAAAGAAATTATTTATATGCCAATATATGTAGTAGTTATTGTTTAAACAATTTGTTGTTTTCCATTTCAGTGGTTTGTGTTTTTTTCCTTTTTTGATTTTGTTTGTTACACAGTTTTAGACTTAAAATTAAATTTTCTTTTTTTTATGTTTGCTTTGGTTTTAAATTTAATAAGCTTGTAGAATTTTGTGGTTAAAAAAAAGGATGAGTAGAAAAAAAAAACGGTAACCAAACCAAAACAAATAAAAATTTAAATATATATATATATAAATAATAAATTTTTCTCTGATTTTAGCAGATGATTTCACATTTAGGTGAGTTTGTGTGTGTGTATATGAAAGGATTGTACAGTTGATTCTGTGTGTGTGTGTGTGTGTGTGTGTGTGAGTGAGAAAGCATTTCTTTAAAGGCTAACAAAATTTGCAAGAAATTCATGTCTTCTTGGCACTAGATAAAGCACATATTCGATTTGCGAAACTTACCCGAATGGATCGTATTCCTAGTGCTATTCTGATAGGCGGCGCAATAGGCCTCAAAAACCCGCAAAACCAATGCGTCCTCCTCATAGGTAGGCTGATTTTTACGACCACTGCAATAGCCAGCTGCTCCTCCGCCGCTGCTGCTGCTGCTGCTGTTGTTGCCACTACCGGAGCCAGTTGTGACATTTAATAAACTGGGACGTAATGGCGGTGTGGGACGCAAACAGCTGATGGTCCAGTTAGCTGTAAGTACAGTCGATTAACATGTTGATTTCGAAAATATATGGAATTAAGTCTAAATTGATAGCTTTAGATTTCAACTAAGGACTTTGACGATTCCAAATTTCATCAGTGGAAAGCAAAATCTTGCCAATGTGACCCACATAGGAAAAGCTAAAGCCGACATATACATTCTATATAGCTAACCCTTTGTGCTTCCTTTCCTTGCGCTTGGCCCCGCCGCTTGGACCGTTGCTGCTGCTGCTGCCACCGCTTGATTGCCTTCCGTGGTTGCTAATGGCTGTGGTGCTACTGTCTTGTTGTTTGGTGTCTGGACTAAACTTGATTTGTGGCTTAGTGTTCCCAGATGACTTGGTAGACTTGGTGGTTGTGGTGGATGCATTAGATGTGGTGGAGGCTGAGTGTGCGTGTTGTATTGATTGTAACTGAGGTGATGATTGAAGGACAGGCTCCGTTTGTGTTGTGACATCGAGTTGTTGATGTTGGGCACCCCCGCCGCTGGCTGCTGCTGCTGCTGTTGTTGTTGTTGTTGTTGGATGTTCCCGCCTCCTGCAGTTGCTGGCGGCAAGCTTTGTGGCTGCTGTTGACGGTTGTTGCCCGGTGGCATAAGCAGATTGTGGCCCGTTGGTGGTGACATCTGAAATAAATAAATAAAAATATATTTAAAAAAACAAATCTATCAAATTGCCGTATTATAATAAACTCTAGTTGATTGGGTTAGAGAATAGAAATCAATCAGAAAAACAACAATAACAACAAGTAGAATCTGCGAGCGAGCAAAGCTTGGCAAGCAAATCGAATCGTATGGGTTTTGGTTTGTTTTTTGTGCATTTATATATGTGCGTGTAGGTGTGTGTGTGTTGCTAGCGTTAGATAAATGTTTTGTAATTCGTTTGGCCTTTTTGGTAAAAACAAAAACAGAAAGAAAGTGAAAGTGAGAGAAATGAATGTCTATGAATGTTTTAAACGGTGAACTAGTTGATTAGGGCAAATGGCTGGAAGTCCTTATCAAACGGGACAAAAAAAAATCCGCAAAAATTGTTTTGCTGTTAATTCGTAACTATTTGGTGGTTCTTACGACTTCGTATTATCGGGCTTAGTATGCAAAAAAGTATAGAAAAAAGCTACTGGAGGTATTTTTAAGGGCTCCGAAATAAAGTTTTAGTTTTCAGATAACTTTTTATCGTAGAAATAGACCAATTAAAGTCATATAATTCCCTTAAGAATAAAAATTCTATTCCCTATCATTTGTTGTGGTTAAAAATTCCATGAATATAAATATGAATGTTAATAATCTAAATTGAATGTTTTTTTAGGTATTCATAGAAATATAATTTATAGGGTATACACAAAAAGATAAACTCTGGCATTCGATTCATTTAATTGCAATTCCCAACTAGTTTTAGCGTCGAACAAACTCTTTAAAACTGATTTTCTAAAACTAAACTATTAGAATTTACTTTAAGTTTAAAGAATTTTAAAGAAAGGTTTTCAAAACTAATTGGCTTTTGGTCATTTTCACCGAAAGTAGAATGAGCTGTTAGTCAATCAATTTGAGTTTATTTTCATGAATGAGTGAATCGAAAAGCAAATGAATGAAAAGAAAATTAAATTTGGACGTGCTGCATTTGAATTTTTTTTTTTTTCTTTTGGAGCAAAACGAATATACAAAACAAATCGAAAAACAATCGGAACACGTGCACAACAAAACGGCCATAGACCACGACGACCGATTGGGATTGGATTTGCTTGCCTTCTTCGCGAGCCGCACACAATGAGCAATCGATAGAGTTTGAGAGTCTGCCACCGCTTGCTCCCATATTGTCACAATCCTCATCCTCACTGCATAGAGGACAAAATCCGGAAGTTGATGATGATGAGGTGGCTGTGGTGGCTGTTGTCGTATTTGTGGTGTTGCTTGTAATGCTGCAACCACTGCAACAATTCTGACAGATTGAACAATAGAGGGCACCCTCACTGTATCCACTGGCCACATCCAGAGAACAAAAGCAACTCGAACAAATGGAATTTTTTGAATCCATGCTGGAGGAATCCTTACTCTTTTTATAGGCATGAACAATGCCGCGAACTACTTCGGGTGGCAGACGTTCCTTCTTCCACCAATGGGCATACATGCCGGAACGAAAAACTGGTCCAGGAGCTGGTACTACCGGAGCAACTGAATCCAATTGATCCGATGAGTTGGAGGTGAAGAGAAGTTGTTCATTTTGATAATTATCACAACGATCGCTAGTCTCATCCACACTTGAGCTGGAGGGCAAGAAAATACTTTTGGTATACACTTGAAATGGCGAAGGTGGCGGCAATAAGGGACAATCTTCCTTATCATTTTCCTCCTCGCCCTTTCGGTTAGTGGGGGTGAGCGGCTCCGTTTCCTCCGCCTCCTCCAGTTTGCCTTCATTTGGTTTTTCGTCTTCGACAATTTGACTTGCTTCTGGTGTTAGAAATTTTTCTCTAAATCTGCCACAGACATCAAAATGCTGTTCATCCAATAGATTCTCATGGCCTCGGGTCTCATTCGGTGGATCGGGTGAGGCTATGGTACAACTTCCAGCCATGCCACTATCACTAGACCTCGGACTGGGACACTGAGAACTCTCACAGCAACGGCATTTACAATCTAAATGGAGATCCCCACCCCGATCTCTATAACGATCACGTTCACGATCTCGTCGCGGCGGCGGTGGTGGAGGAGGAGGTGTTGGTGCTTGTCGTTGCGGTGTAGACATTGGTTTGTCATTAATTTGAAGATACTGATAGCTTATGCAGCGTCGAATAGAATCACGATTCTTTGGTGCATTGGTATCTATGCATAATTCTGATGATGAACTACTACTACGATTTGTAGATGGATTTGGCTTAATAGTGCTATTGTCTTCCCCAAGGGATGATACATTATTATTATTATTGTAGAGTAACTCGGCTTGAAGTTTATCTGGTGCTGTGCGACAAACAGCCGGCAGATCTAAGGAACTTGAGTGAACATCCTCTTCGACACTCTGCTTTTGTATCAAGTCCTGACGATCACGCCAACTGGGCACATAGACTTCAGTGTTTTTCGAATGATTGAAGCGATTGCCCACAAAAATGCTAGGCATGCTATGACGTTCGATGGGTGAACTGGGATTTGAGGCAATGGGAGGATTAGATAGCGTTTCCTCCTCAGCTAGATTCTCGCATGCTGTGAAAGCGCCACCCAAACGTCCAATATACATGGAACTGGCATCGGATCTTTGTTGTTGCAACAGAATGGGGCGAGGCGACTCTTCCGCCGTTTCGTCTTCTTCTATATGATTGGTTAGACTAATGACACCTAACTCCAATGTGGCCGTGGATGTGTGAATACTTGAATGCCTTTCCGTTGACTTGCGAGCCAAAGCTCTCAATGCCTGCGAACCTATTATCAGAGATTCCTTCTTCAATTGATTTTGAACCAGGAATCTATCTTCATCATCATCGAATGATTCCAATTTGATTAAATTAATCGATGACAAATGTCTGGGTTTACTTCGTGTGCCGTCCTGTTGATGATCCACAAAAGTGCCCGTTGAATTGCAGTACAAGGAATCATCGTCACGTTTATTCTGATAGAATTTCACATACTCAAATGGATCCGAATCACAGGATCGTAGACTGGTGCCATCTTCATATTCGTCTTCATAGCTCTCCGAATCGGTGGGAAATTCAAAAGCATCTTGACGCTCCAGTTCCGATGACTGGTTAGAGAGTTCCATGTTATCGTTTTTGAGATCTTTCAGTTTGGCCGCTGCCTTATGGCAACGTTTCTTACGCAGAGCTATCCGCTTGAGATCAATGCTCTGGCGAGCTTGGGGATAAAGTAGCATCTTGACAATGGCACCACGTAGGCGTCCCGCCTTTACAAGGCAAGCAAAATGGGCACTTAAATTGGCATAGGGTGCTGTGGGCGGATAATTTCTTGGAGGTAGAGTGATGGTTGGGGAAATGTTGTTGTTGTTATTGCTGTTGTAGTAGGCACACAGGGAGAAGCGTGTACAATAGCCACGCGAATCCAAATGCTGACTGAGCTGCTCACATATATCACAAGTATTAAGTATTTGGAAATTGCATTTAAATAAAATGAATCTAAATATCTAAATGTGGTCTAAACACTTACATGACTTGCATTCAATTGACCACCCAAAGAGGAATTACTCAGATTGCTCAATTGCCTCTTAATGCCCATGGGCAGACTAGGATTATTGGCATTCAGTAGCTCCACCCATTTGTTGGCTTCATTTGGTCCTTGACAAACGGCCACAATGCGATCAATTAATGAGCTACTAATCTCAAAAGCATTTTTAATGGCCTCCGTATCCTCCAGACGATTCACAACAATGCCAGTTAAGGGAAGTTTGCCCTGAAAGATACCCCAAATGATCAATCATCAAATCAAACAAAATGCTAATTAAGTTCCCAATCCAACCTCATAGATAAAAGCACTCATCCTTTGGCTAACACTTAGAATTAGCAACGTTTGTGGAAAGAGTACAAAATAACGATCTCGATGATCGGCTCCAACAGCCACACTGCCCATATGAATGATATCGCCCAATAAGCTTAGCTCTTGTCCCTGCCAGCCACGAACTGGGCCAGTTAGCACTTGTAGTTCCAATTCCTTTTGTCGTCTCGTCGCCGAACATGTGGCAGCAATATCCTTATAGACAGCAACGCTGCGTTGTGTATCACCACGATCTGGATGACTGCTCTCCATATGTCGTTCCAACTCTTGCAGCATTGCTGAATATTTATCCAGACGGCGAAACGGTTTGGATAGACCTGTGGTAAGAACCAATAGGCCCGGAGTGGCAGCTCCCTGACGTTCCATATACTTTTCCAGTTCATCTCTGGCGAAGGAAATACAAATGAATGAATAAACTCATATCAAAAAGAGGTAATTGGTAATTGAATACTAACTTGTACTTATCTAATATGACTATGGCCTTGGGATGAGCAGCACAATAGGCCTGATGTACCTTCTTCATTAGTGGGGCTATCGTTAGAAATAGTTTTCCAACTCTCTCTTTGCACTCTTCAATTTGTGTTAGCAAATCCTCATGGGTACGAACAATTTCCACAAAATTGCACATCAATTGGGCGTATTCATCAGGATTGAGACTGCAAAAGAGAGTTAATAAAGTGTTAATAAAAAGGGAATTGCATGTCTCTCTCTCTCTCTTTACTTACATTTGTGTCTGAAGCATGGGTTCTAGGAAATTCTCAAAGAGTCCCTGCAACTCAGCCACATGGGCTCGCTCGGAATCTAATAGATCTTTTAGTACAACCGAACGATACTCTTGTATCTCTTCGGGGGCACGTATAGATACCTCTTTTTGTGGCAAGGGGGCATTATATTCATTTACATAGTTGCTGGGAAACCAGCCAGTCTTATCATTCAATGTTCCCTCCCACCAGCCGCCATCCTCACGCTGGGTAACCGTGATTAGATCACCCTTCTTGAAGCATAGCTCATCATTGTTGCTTCCCATAAAGGAAAATTCAGCCTGTACCACCAATGGTTGATCCATGATGATTCGATTATGGCTCGGCTGTGTCTGCTTCTCGGCTAAATTGCTTCAACTGCATCAGAAGACGAAAAGAAAAAAACCATAAAAATTAGTGAACTTGAAATATCAACATAGACCCCCCTCCTTCCCTCCTTTCCCAACCACAACCCACGCAGACACATATGGGGCTGAAAAACTTTTTCTTTCTTCACATCTTTTTTGTTTTTTCTCTCCCCCTCCCTCTCAATTGTAATTGCCTGGAAAACTCTTGGCCAAGGTTAGACATTGAGAGCAGAAGAAAATATACAAAATAATTACGAAAGAATTTTAGATAGCCAAAATGATGTGAGAAAAAATAAATATATTGCATGGATTGGAAAGAAAATATAGTCGAACATTTCCAATTCTCAATGGGGCCATAAATCATAAACCGTAATTTATGAGCGAGTCGAAATTTTGTTTTCCTATTTTATAGATATGTCCGTATGTTCGAAACATTTACTTTAAGAGGCATGGCATGTACACACATTTGCAAAACATGGCATTTTTATGTGATTATCGTTAAAATTTAACAATATTCACATGGATTTCGTTCTTAAGAAAGATCTCAGTCTCTTTTTCATACTCGCCCCATCGCCATGACGTCATAATTAATAAACAAATTTAAATAGTTCTCGTTTATCGTTATCTTATCTTATCTTTTTATAGGCAAATTCATCTAAAAAGTAACTAAGATGCAGAAAATCTTTTCAACTGACATTCTAAATTTGTTTAAAAGAATAAGAATAATTTTCTTTGTGGTCTCAAAAGTTGGTCTGCTTAAGTTCAAGTTTTATATTTTTGGATTAAAGTTCCGGAAGGCATTAACAAGTGTTTTGAGTGTTTATAGAATACTTTGCTTATAGCCGGCATAACATTTGTTTAGTTTAGGATATATTCGAGATCAATAAAGAATTAAGGATCTCTGATTCATAAAAATTTTTTAGTTTATTTGTTACAGTTTATGGGAAAACTTGTTCAGTCTTTGACCAATGTTGTTTGTTAAGGAAGAAGAACCAACCCAGAACTGCAAAACAACTCGCGCACGACTGATCGATTGCACGTTTATGACTCACAAATGAGTCAAAACTGATTAAAACTATGGGTTAAAGGCAAGTTTAGTGTACCATAATCTCCCGACAAAAGAGTTATTTGTGATTAGAGAACGAGCACATTTATGACTACTTAATCGGAAAATGGATTCGAGAAAGATTCTACAAGGGACAATTGTTTCACAAAGTAAATTAACTCTCTATCAAAAATATTATTAATAAATTTTCAAATTATAGTTTAGCTTTAAAAAAGAGATGTCTGCTACACAAATTTGAACTGAAATATGTCGATATTTGTTCATTAATATAAAATTTGAATGGAAAATTTTAGCTAATATATAGAAAACTAAATACATATATAATAAGAACGACCCGATCATATAAATCTTTTGGATTTATTGGGCTTATGGCAGCATATTTTCTCTAGTTAAAATCCAAAATAACAAAAAGATTTAGTAGGAGGGAAACTATAACTAACTAATCGATATTAAGGGTAATATTCAAAGTTGCTTCTATTTTTCACACAATTATCTACTATATTCGACTTGTTTTCTTTATGTTTATAGTATTCTCAAATAATATATAAAAAATTACATTATTTACTCCAAGAAATTGAGTCGTTTGAGTACCTTGTCTTTCTATCTACTGAAAGTAAAAGTATAAACATTTTATAATTCGATACAGAAAGTAAAATTTCATTAATTTGACATAAACATTTCGTCCGATTTGATTTTTCTACATGGATCATCAATAAATTATACAAATTATAACAATTTGTTCAATGATATATGAAAAGATTAATTGATCTATTTATGGTTACACTTGAAGTTTTCTATATACAAGAAATATGTCTATTATTTTGGCCACATGTACATACAAATATATAGTATATATTGGATTAATCACACATTTTCAATGATTAAGCCCAAAAAATATGACAACCGTGTGTACCACTTTTTGGTTTTGCTAAAAATACGGAAAATAACTAACAAGCCGAAGGTAGAAAAATCATTTTTTGTCATTTTGACGTCTGCTTGAACTTCCATATGCTGCATGTATATCAGGCGATCAGTCGAGTATATACATCTATGAGTAGACATTAATTGACAGGAGGAAGACCTTTTCCATTACAGAATCAGAATATGTGATGAATTCTATAGATTCTATATAGTAGAATTCTACTTGGATCCCGTCTTCCTCTCTCGGACAAGGTCACATTGTGTGTTAATTTTCCACTTTGAGCGACAAAACGATTCTCTTTGCCCACTTTTAGGCCACTTTTAACACATATTTTTATATAGATCAGGTATATATAGGTACATATATAAAGTATGTATATATGTATGTAAGTATATAGCACTTGATTCTTTTTTTCATACTTTTTGTTGGTGTACGAAAATTTGCCGTTCGTCAAACGATAAGGCTGCACCGCACGCGTTCATTGCTTCAGCGAAACTGAGGGAAAAACATGGCGACAAAATGCCAAATGAATTTTCACGGTTTTCCCTCAATCTCTCGCTCTCTCTCTGTCTCTCAATAGCTGTGTGTCTCTGGGTCTGTCTGTGGGATCATATATATATAGCATATATTTATATATGAATCTTTTAGCCGGATACATCGCATATTTTCATGACAAAAACAAACCAAATGAAACAACAAAAAAAAAAAAAAAAAAAAAAAGCGAGCGAATCTTAATGCCTCTTTTAATTTTCCCATAAGGGGGGGAAATCGGTGGGAAAATGGCCAAAGAAAATTATACAAAATTCTTTCTTTCTTCTTCTGGTTTTTCTTTCATTGACAAAAATGTTTTCAAAACAGATGAAAAAAAAAAAATACAACAAAAAATCTCTGCGTATTTTTTTTTTTTTTTTTTGCATTCTATGTTTATGGTTTTAGTAATCGGTTAAGAACTTGAATATCTATATAGACGTCTCAACAATGTTAATGGAAAATGATGTGAAAATTCACCTGTTCCATTCAATTTGTGTGCCACACGAGCGAAATGCGAAAGTGTTTTCGGAAATATTCAATGGAACCAGAAATAGAATATTTATTCGAAATCAGGAATCACCTACATACATATGTATGTATGTGTATACATACCTACATATACAAGTATGTACGACGTCTACCGAACACCTAATTTAATCAAAGGTACACCAAAACAACAGTTAGGCATCGTAGCATAAGCATGCTTTTCTTACAACTCCGTTGGCCCTATCCATGTGATAATCGGCATTATGGATGGATATGTTTATGTAGATATATTACGAAATACAACGATGCCATGTGGCAGTTGAGAAATGCCTATAAAATGAACATTTCAACAGGATAACGATCTGAAACATACCCGGAAGCTCGCGAAAGATTGGTTTCCACCCGAAAAGATCGATGCTATGCTATGGCTACCTCAGTCCCCAGATGTTAATCCGATCGATTACTTTTGGGGAGCTGTTAAGCGGGTTGTGTTGCTGAGCTTTGGCAAATAGTTCAGGAAGGATGGTCGCAAATCCTCTTGAAGCGTTGAAAGAAAGTCATCGATTCGATGTTCCGCCGATGCGATGCCGATAATTAATTGAGAAGAACTTAAAAAAACACTTTTGAATTAAATTAATCTGGTTTTTTTGCCTCTTATGTAACCACTACTAGGCACTTTTTGGTGTATTTCGCAAGTCATTCAAAAATTAAAAAAAAAAATATAACCAGAGGGCCAGACCAGATATAACTTCGACCGCGTCGAATTTTGTATAACCTTGCAACTGTTTTGGTAATTCTTTCCTTACCCATAGCCATCAAAGTGTAAAAACGTTTCATCCAAAAAAGACTAATGTTTGCGAAAGAACTGCCTTCAATCTTAGCATAGGATATAACGAACTTTTTGACAAAAGTCACTGTTTTCGACCGATCGTTCCTATGGGAGGTCTATGATATAGTCACCCGATCTTGGCCAAATTTGGCACAATTATTAATAAGAACACAAAACTGACAAATACCAACTTTTATGACAATAGCTATAAAATTAATGAAGTTATTGAGAAAGTCACTGTTTCGTGACTTTGCCGTTTGTATGGGAGCTATATGATATAATCACCCGATCTTGACCAAATTTGACACATTTATAGCTTCAATAAACTAACGTTTATTAAATTTCACGACAATAGCTTAAAAAGTAACGAAGTTATTGAGAAAAGTCACTGTTCGTGACTTTGCCGTTTGTATGGAAGCTATATGATATAGTCACCCGATCTTGATCGAATTTGGCACAATCATTAATAAGAACATAAAACTGACAAATACCAACTTTTATGACAATAGCTATAAAATTAATGAAGTTATTGAGAAAGTCACTGTTCGTGACTTTGACGTTTGTATGGGAGCTATATGATATAGTGGTCCGATCCGGCTGAATCCGAGATATACAATGCCTGCAGTATATACAAGCCTACGTGCAAAATTTCAGCTCTGTAGCTCTTACGGTCTCGGAGGAGTTCGCGTTGATCCAGACGGACGGACGGACGGACATGGCTATTTGAACTCGTCTCGTCGTGCTGATCAAGAATATATATACTTTATATGGTCTGAGATGCTTCGTTCTATGCGTTGCACACTTCTGACCAAAATTAATATACCCTTTTTGCAAGGGTATAACAATGGAAAACAAACGGAATCTAATCATTCTTCTCATTTTTATATCCTATTCTTTGAAAAATATGAAATAAAAATTGAAGTTTTTATGTTTGACATGTCGAAACATTAAATTAAATGGTGTATACCTATATTTTTGAACACAGCTGTACATATACATATGTATATACATACATATGTATAAGCCAACTGGTTTTCCTTTTTTCGTATGTAACTAATGTCAAAGATTTCGTCGATCCGAATAATTTAAATTCTAAAATTACTCATTGTTAATGATATAGTTAATATGTCTTGTTAATTTAAAGAAAGAATAGTTCTATGATTGGGTTTTTTAACTTTCTTTCTGCTCATTTTTTGAAGACTTGAAGACTTCTTTTGAATACTGAGTAATCATAAAGTCGATCCAAAATGATTTTAAATTTTTCGTTGCTATTTTCTATTTCATTGGTTTCAACATTTCATTTAATAATTATTATTGTTATTTTTCTTTTGTTAAAATCCAAAACAAATAACATATAGAAATGTTCTTTAAGTCATGCGCCATACAGAAAAAACACAAGAAAACAAAACAAAACAAAGCAATACCTCATCTTTCTATATAGTTGACCTCATTTGAACGAAAAAAATATTTTCTCTACACATATATATATAATATACATACATACATATAGCATGTATGCATTTATGTGTGTGTGTAGTAGGAGTTCGCTCTCTCAATCAAGTCAAATGAAAACCAATCAAATTATGAACTTCCTACACTTTCGGTTGATCAAGAACTTTACGCCCACTTGAAACTCTATAAATATCATGAAAGCGAAGAACGAAGGGGGATGAGGAGGAAAAGGCGGGCAGCTGCAGAAGGGGGGGGAGGAGGAGGCAAAAGTCAAATTAAATTCTATTATGGTCATAGATCTTTCCTCTCACAGATATAGGCATCCTCAAGTGGTAAATCTGAAATAGTCGGAGTGGAAAAGGTGGCCAAGACAAGGAGATGTCAGGGGATGAGCAACCAGATTTTGCCGGCCAACAAACTGCATCAATTTGGTTTATTTTTGGTTGACTCTTTTGTTTTGTTTTGTTTGTGTTTATGTTTCTCTTGGCTATTCTCACTCTCTAGTTATCTCATTCTGCTCTTTCATTTCTCATCTGAAAATTGCGCACTTCCGGACGAATTCCCCCTCCCCCTCCCTAGTAATCCCTCTGATTTTAGGTGACAGTTGGGTTATTCTTCTTCGTTTTGTCAGTTTCTTTCCATCCATTTATTTGCACATACATATTTTGCTTGGCACTCTGCTGCACGTCCATCCACTTCCATCTGTTGCATTTAATGAATTAATTACAACGAAAATTGAATGCTTCGATGCTATGAGATCGTGTCAGAGAATGGATATATCTCTGTGTGTGTGTCTCTCTCTCTCTCTCTCTCCGTCTCTCTTCCTCTCTTTCTTAGTGACCTCTAGTTGCCTCATTTCGTTGCACCGCCTACGGAAATTTAATTGTTTTGCGGCCATGGACCCCTCTAGCCATAACGAATTCAGGGTTAAAAAGCCCAAGAGGAGAATCAAAGTTGATGAACTGCATCACCCTCTGATATTAATCTGGTATAAAATGGTAAAAATAACTAATTTAAGCAAACTAATATACAAAATTAAACAAATTTTAACATGTGTCACATACACAGTGAGTCAACAAATTCTTTGCAAACTTAAAAATCACACATTTCATTTAACGGGGCATTCTTAGTTTAAAAACAAAATTTTTTTTTTCAAAAATAAATTCTGATTGTGGTCAGGATTATTGAAACTCGTTTATACGTACATCTTCCATGTTTATAGTCCGATTTTAATCAAATTTAGTAGGTTTATACAGACAGACGGATAAATCGACTCACTCTACCCTAATCAAGAAAATATATACTTTATGGGTTATCGTTCAGCCTGTTACATACATTTTGTCGACTTTAATATAGCATTTCACTCTTTCTCTTTCCTTAACTCTTTTTTATCATTAATTACTGACTGTAGACAGAAAATGGTTGATCCTATTGGCCCTCTTTTAATGTGAACACTGTAGTATTTAAGGTCATAATGGGGTGCAATTGATGGAACCTTCAGTCTTTTAAGGCATCATAATGTGAAATGAATGTAGAATCCGGTTATAACGACGCTCAAGGGTATATAAGTTTGTATTGGGACCAACCAATCATTCATCGAACTTTAGTTGCTATATCCGGACGGATATATAAGCGAAGTAGTTATAACCGTTTTCTACTGTATATGGCTAATGCATTCCACGAACTGCATATACCCCAATTGCAGTCGGCCATGAGAGGGTATAATAAAATGGCACGAGGTTCAAATTATTTATGAATGGAAGCCATGAAAAGCAGGAGTCAGAACCCAGAAAGAGGAGCAAGAGTGAGAGATAGAGAGAGACAGAGTAGGGGGGAACAAGATTCTGAACTATAAAAAAAGTCTGTATACAATTTGGTCTTTTCAGGCGTTGACAGAATTTGTCTTTTCTTTACTTTATTTCGATTTCGTTGGCAAGAGTTCAAATTTTGTTTTTTTTTTTTTTTTTTTTTTTTGTATGGCTAGAACCTGACTGTGACTAGGTGGAGCAAACAGGCCTGGACTCGCTCTCCCTATATTGACCCAATGGCTTAGGCAGCATAAAGTGGCAGACCTTTGCGGGGCAATAAATTACGAAAACTAAGACTGGTATGAGACGGAAAAGTGGGAGCGGGAAAACTGAGAGGAGAGGAGAATGCGAGAAATTTACTTGTCGGCTGCAAAAAGAAACTGAAGGAGGGAAGAGAAGAAATGCAGTCATCATGGGCATAGTTGAAATGCTCCAAACTATATATAGATCAGAAGGGGGGCGAAATGAGGAATCAATTAAAGTAAATTTTCCATTTAGTTGGTTTTGTTTTTGCATTTCTGATAAGAACTTTTTGTTGTACTATCCCCCGTTGCTACGCCCTTGGCCTTAAGAGTTTTCCCTGTTATGCTTTTGTTGTTGTTGTTACTGTCGCCAGTCTGACGCATCAATTGTTTGATACTAAGATGACACCACCAAAGGGAGCCAAGGGGCTAAACAGTGCCACTGAACCTTTTGAGTCTATATAATAGAGTATTTGTATATAGAATTCTGACTCATACATATATTTATTACTAATGTTGTTTAAACATTTCCCACCACCACCATCTTAAGTGAGCGACATTAGGAGGGGTGCTGCTGCTGCTCACCTTCAACTTTGTTTCGTTTGGACAAACATTTGTTGCTTTCGTTGGATATACTTCTTTCGTTGTTAGATTATCACCGTTTATTCAACGTTTTCATTAACTTTATCGTATGTGGAGCACTCCGTATCTATGTCGCGATTATTTTCCTATATTTAACAAAAACAAAACAAAACTGAACGAGAATTTATACTTTTTACCAAAATCGCCCGTACAAACACAACAACAAAAATAGTGGGTTAAAATAGTGGTCACTCTCATTCGCTTTGAACCCAGCAAACATTCTGGATTCACATTGACTGGTGGGAACCGAAAGAAACATTTGTAATGTTACAATTCGATTGTTTTAACCTTTTGTATATATCTTTCTATAAGATTTTTATTGAATTTGGCTCAATCCAATTTTCTTACATTGTTGTTTCAAATTTTTATTATTTTTTCAGATGGAAAAATAGGCTTTGGACGATATATTTATTATATGGTTCTTAAGTGACAATTTTTATTATACTTATGAAAGGGTGTAATAACTTAGCAATTTTTACTTTTGTGAATTTAAAAAAAAAATATGTTGCATAATTTTAGAAGTTGTGTTCGCTGAAATCACTCTTCCCTATATTTGAGAATCCATATGCTCGTAGTGAGTGACTGTTGACACACCTATCGATGGTTTAACCTATCGATACCTATCAATGTTATCGATAGCCCGCCGCACACGTGTTTGGTTTTGCTTTTTGCACTCTCTTTTGGAAAACGTTTGAATTATATTGACGAAATAATGGCTGACGTTGCAGAAGCAGTTCCCGAAAAGCCCCAAGAGGAGGTCAAGCCCGAGGAAGAAAAGAAGGAAGAGCAAACAGCTCCAGCCAAGAATGGAAAGACCGAAGAGAAGGAGCTACCGGCATCCGAGCCGGAAAACACGGATGCAGATGCGGATGCCGATTCAGATTTGACCAAACAAGAGCGCGCTATTATACGTCAGGTGGAGTACTATTTCGGTGATGCCAATCTAAATCGCGATAAATTTCTTCGCGAACAAATCACCAAAAGCGAGGGCGGAGAAGGCTGGGTGCCCCTCTCCGTTTTGATCACGTTCAAGCGCTTGGCCGCTTTGACTACAGATTTCCAAGAGATTATCGATGCCCTCAACAAATCCAGTGAGGGTCTACTGCAGGTCAGTGAAGACAAAGAGAAATTGCGTCGTCATCCCGAACGTCCCATACCCGAACACAATGAGGAGCGCCGCAAGGAGATCCAGGAACGTACAACCTATGCCAAGGGCTTCCCTCTGGATTCCAAAATGAGTGATCTACTAGATTTCTTCAGCCCCTACGAGAAGGTCGTAAATCTCACGATGCGCAAACATTACGATAAACCCACAAAATCGTATAAATTCAAAGGCAGCATTTTCCTTACCTTCCAAACCAAGGAGCAGGCCAAAAAGTTTCTCGAGGGCGAGAAGATTTTGTATAAGGAACGTGAATTGCTGCGTAAATGGCAAATCGATTATCTCAAAGAGAAACAAGAAGAATACCAAAAGAAGACAGAAAAACGTAAAAGTAATCAGAAGAAAGATGCCAAACCGGAGCCACAAATTGAGCTACCTAAGAATGCTATTGTAGTTTTCGAGGGAGCTCCAGACACCTCAACACGTGAGGAAATTCGCGAAGCTTTTGAGAAAGTCAAGGACTTCCCCATAGCCTACATTGAGTTCAACAAGGGTGACATCAAGGGTTCGGTGCGGCTCACTGAGGCCGATGCAGCCGACAAGTATTTGGAGAAAGTCGAGGATGGCAAAGTAAGTTCGTCACATAGCCATAATACCCGTTTCGTTTTTAACACATTTTCTCTCTTTAGCTCAAATTGAATGACGAAATTTCTCTGACGCTACGCAAAGCCACTGAGGACGAAGAGAAGGAATTTTTGGATAAGGCAATCGATTTCATGAAGAAACGTCGCGATTTCTCACGTAATAAGAATAAACGTTTCAATCGCAAACGTCATGGGGGCCACGATCACAAATCGGGCGCCAAAAAAGCTCGTGCGGACTAAAATGTTTTGTTAGCTCTAGTTGGATTTAGCTTTAAGCCACTTACCACCCTACCACTTTCATGTAGTAATTACTGTGAAAAACAAAACGAAGAAAAATTATGTTTATATTTCAAATCGTATAAAACCAAACAAAAGTTTCGAAAAACTCGACGAAAAAAATTACTAGAAATTTTGTTTGTTACGAAACAATTTTTCAACGATTTAATCACTCAAAATACTGAAAATGCAAAATAAAAAATATAGTTTTGTAAAAATTAATACGAGAAATTATGAGTCCTCTAATATTATTTTTTTTCAAAATACTTGACAGAAAAAAACTACCCAAATTTAATTTATAAAGAAACATAACTTGAACAATTTGTTTTTTCATAATATCGAAAATGGAAATAAAAAAAATATAATTTTGTAAAAATAAATTCAAGAAAAACAAGGTTAATACTTTTTCTTATGGATATAGCAAAAAGGAATAAGAATATTTTTAATTTAGACCCCTTGTTCTAGTCCTGTATGTCACGTTTCTTGTATTTGCTGCTAAAAATCTTCATACAACTTTATCAAAGCGCCTAAAAGCACGCCATTCATTCTTGATATAAGACATTGATTTTTTAGTATTTTTTATTTTTTGTTCTGTTCTGTTTTTTTCTTTCTCTTTTTATGTATGTGTATTTATTTTTTATGTGTGTATGAAAAAAAGAACTTAAAAACAATAAAATTAATTCAATGATTTTTTTTTTTTTACAATATTATAAATTAAGTTTCAAATAAGTAATCAATAAAGTTCAATCAATTTTAGGAAAGGTCACTTAAAAACAAAAATAAGGGCAACTAATATAAATAAAACTAAATTAATTTACATTGATGTATATATATATATATATGAATAAAGTTCTTCTTTTTTTTATCTCGATCAGTTGGGTTAAACACAAATATAGACATTTTATATAGAATTTGATCAACAATTCACAACAAATAGTTATCATAATTATCTCATTTTCTTTCAATATCATCATGCTAAATCGAAGGCATAAGTTCTATATGGATCATATTCATGTATATGTAATTATATATATATATAAATGTTTGTTTCTATTATTATTGTTGTTGTTTGAATCTGTGTGCATGTTTGTCATTTAGAAGACTTGAAGACTTTTAATACATTTACTTTAAACAATGAACAAGCAAACGGCTTGATTTATACAGATAGCTACACATTAGCATTACAACTTATACATTAATAATATGGTGGGGGTGCGCTTTAGCGACAAATTTCTCGATATAGTTTGTAGTTTTTGTTTAGCTTATTGTTTCATTTTCTCGATTTTTGTTTTTGTTTTTTTGTTTATACAATGTTTGATCAATGCAGATTAAACTAAATATTTAACAGTCCATCTATGTATATTTTGGTTTTCTTTTTCACTTCTAACAACTTTTAATTATCTCTGAACGTGGCCTATTTCCAAACAGGCGTTAAATCCAATGTGAGATTCTGTATGGTGCGATTTCTAGCCGAGCTTCGTTTCTGTTTTACTGAACTGGTTATCTCATTGACCAAGCCTTGGCAATCATTGCAAACGGTGACCAAGTCGCCACGTAAATTCTCTTTAGTATCTTGGCTTTGATGGGTGGCCAAATGGCTGCCCGATGATGAGAAAAGACCAAAACCGCGCGGGAATCGAGATCTGGAGAAACAGAGAGAAAGGGAGAGAAATTGTTAAAAAACCCATTCGCGCGTTTTAGATTTATTTAAAATTTCTTCTTACTTTCTTTCCAATGTGCTGCTATTAGATAAAGGACGATGCGCCGGACTGTGTACTGGCAAGCTGCGGGGTCCTTCCATGCTCCTGGACATGGTGTTCACATTGTTGTAGTGCTGCTGCTGCTGCTGATGATGATGATGCTGATGTGGTTGCGACTGATGCTGCTGGACACCCGATGTTCTTCGCATAGCTGCTGAATAGGAAGCCGACATGGCTGCCTGATCATGCAGAGCTTCAACTGCCTGACCTGGTGCGGTCGACGCCGATGCTCCCGGGCCCATGGTGATGCCCGGTGTACTCATATTTGATCTTTGGTGTTTGGGCGATGATGGTGCACTACCCACAGTGCTGCGAGTCTAAAGTAAATAGCACAAAATGTAAGGTCAATTAACGGTAAACATTTCCTTCTCTTAACTCATACCTTTCGCTCTGACTCGGAACGCAAAAGACGTTCAATTAAGGATTTGGGAAACTGATCATCCATTATGTTGCCCGTTGAGTTGGCATGCAAAGCCTGATGATGCGATGGTGAGGGTGTATTTGAGCTAGCCGGACTCGATAGCAATGAAGGTGAGATCAATACGAGAGGAACATTACGAAAATGTTCCGATGGAATGCGCATCTACAGGAAGATAGATGTAATCTGAGAGATGTTATACTTTCTAGATCTTAATGAACTCACCTTGGTATAACATTTGGCACAAACAGTGCGCTGACACAGCTTACACTGTATGCCCCACGGTCCAAAGAATGAGAATCTTGTGCGTAAACATAAAAAGCAAACACGACGCTTTTCAACATCCTCCTTGACGCGCACATCCATGGGTAAACCCTCCAATTCAGCTTTGGTCATGACAGAACGTATGTGTACAATTTCCTCCAATGTCACAGAGAGACGATCATCACCACGTTCCATCCACGTTTGTTTGTCCATAAAGGATTTATTCCATGGGCCCAGGGAGGATGTTGAACCAGCTGCATCTGCGTTTTCCATGGAAGCAGCTGACCCTGCCGATGTCTGTTGCTGATCCACCATGGCTTGTTGAGATGCGGAATGATGATTATCGTTGGATAGCTGCAATAATAATTTAAAACAATTATGTTGATCAAATGTTCATTATTTGATTTAAAGAATATGGTACACAAATAGCATAATTAGCCTTTTAATATTTAAAATCAGTATTTTTTAAGCCCGTAGGACTTCATGTGGTCTATGCACCTATATAGTATATGTATTAAATTGTGAAGAACAATTGATTAAAGAAAATATTAAATATTTTAAAACTTCTGGTAAAAAAACCTGCCATAATTCTTAGTTACATTTTAAAGAAACTTACAATAATGAATTGCGTATAAAAACTAATTGCCTTAACGGTCGATAACTACTGCCTATAAAATACTATATAGTTAACTACTAACTTATCGCATCACTTGAATCACAAGGTATTTGAAAACAATCCTATGGTTTTTTTTTCCTTTAAGTACCCATGGTAATGGCAATTAGCTTTGAAAAACTACTTCGATTCACGACATAAGTTAATGCTGGAATACATGAGGAACGTGCATACCTCTTTTAGGCCATCCGATTGACGGGACTCGGGACGTGTGGGTGGCATTGAGTGCGTCATTATACTCGTTCCGCTTGATGTCGTCGTCGTTGTCGTGCCGGTGGCCATTTCATCAAAGTTGCTCTGACAACCCACAATGGTGTGACGACGCAGGGAGCTGCGTTTCGATTCAGATTGCGTGGCCAGGTCGTAGGCTGTACAGAAAGGACACAGAGAGTAAAGACAAAAGCGTTAGTTAATATGGTCAATCACAGGGCGGGTGGACGGTTGGGGGCATATGTATATGGATTTAATGTATAAAGTTATATATAGAAAATAGTGAAAAAAGTTGATAATGTTTAAATGTGTGCGAAGGTTTTTTTTTTTTTATTGTGTGGTTTGGTTGAGTGGTGCAAAGTGCGTGTGCTCTATGTGTTTTAAGTGTGTGTGTGTGTGTGTGTGTGTGTGAGAGAGAGAGAGGATTTAATGAGCGCTTTTATTGAATTTTGTTTTTCTTTTTGTCTGTTTGTTGAAGAAAAGCAAAATGATTTGGAATTATCGATTAATATTTACATTCCAAGGCATTATCGCAGAATTTGTTTATGTCGTCCTGTATTAAGGATTGCTCAGCTTGTGGATGAACTTGTGGCCGCTGCTCATGTTGCTTCATTGGCTGCTCCACTGTTGCTTAGTTTATTTAATCGTTTTGCATTTTTTTTTTGGCAAATTATGTTTTGTTCGTTTTTTTTTTTTTTGTATGATCGAAATTGAAAATATATTCATACATATATTTAATTTAAAGCATTTTTTCATTTATTATTATTTTTACATATAATTCGAGATTTTTTTGTGTTTGTCTGTGGGCGTGGTTGTGTCTGTGTGTGTGTGTGCTTTTGCCATAACCCAAAAACAAATTTTATCAATTTAGTTCAATTTGGTGTACTTATTTTGTTCTTAGTGCGTGTTTTTGTTTTTAATACATTTAATAAAAAGGTTTAATAAGTTAAATTAGCGCTTTTTTGAAAAATCACCAGTTTAGAGAACTTAAAAAAACGATCAAATACCTTTTTGCAATTAAGGGATATAATTTTTTTTGTTTGTGTTTGTTTTGGTGAGGTAAAAAGAATAGAAAATAAAGCAATAAAAAGAAAAGTAAATTAAATAATAATAAAGAAACTCAAACCACTTAATAATAGTTAAGATCATCAGTGAAAATTTAATAATGTATAAGAATATACAGAGTGCACAGAGTGGAGAAGATTTAGTGCGATTAAATTGAAAGTTCGGTTAAACTTTTCTAATATAAGACGGCAAAAATTATTGATTTCTGTTCAGGTTTATTTTAGATTTAGAGTAACGTATTGCAATTTCATTTCTACTTAATACTATACATACTTCTTATTTCAAAATCTACTTCTGATAGTAAAGCATTTCTGCTGGAGCCTTTAAGTATATATGGAATATTTTCGAATAAGTTTATTGGTATTTCTTCAAAAGTAGAATAAGAATAAACATCTAACATAGGCTTTTAATTTTTCACTACTTAAAGTTAAACTAAGTAAAACTAAAACTAAGTTAAACTAAGATCTTCCATTGGTAGTGTCACATTCTCGGGTGCTTATGTACGCGGATGATGTTAAGATTTACCTCAGTTTTAAAGACATATCGTCTTCTTGCCTACTTCAATCGGATCTTAATGATCTTCTGAATTGGTGTGAAACCAACCTACTAAACCTCAACGGCCCTAAATGTAAAGTTATGTCTTTTTATAGATGCACTCCATACTTAGCAACTTATTATCTTAACGACACTGCCTTAGAGCGGTTAGATATTGTCAATAACTTAGGTGTTCTTATGGACCATAAATTAACCTTTAATCCTCATATTTCTGTTACAGTTAGTAAAGCTATGAATGTTCTTGGGTTTGTGAAACGATGTTCAAAAGAGTTTGACGAACCGTACACAACCAAACTTCTGTATACTTCATTAATCCGTCCTATCTTAGAGTACGGATCTTGCATATGGTCACCTCAATATGAGACCCACCAAAGTCAAATTGAATCTGTTCAAAAGCAATTTTTGCTATTTGCTCTTCGCGGTCTAAATTGGGATCGCAATGTCAATTTGCCATCATACTCCAGTTGGCTTCTTTTAATCAATCTTCCTTCATTAATTAATCGTGGAGTTATGCTTGGTGTTACCTTTTTTCATAAACTTTTAATAGGTTAAATAGACTCTCCTGAGCTATTGAACCAGTTAAACCTATCTTTACCCCGTAGACCTACTAGAAATTTTATTCCTTTATCCTTAAAACATTGTATTACTATTCTTTGCATTAACCTTTTCGAGTCCTATGTTCTGATTACAATCTTCTGTATCCCGTAATCAGATCAGAAGCCTCTCTTTCTCTTGTGAAAACCTCTATTGTAGCTCATTTAGCTCGTAATTAGCTGTAGTTAACCATATTTTTAATTGTTTGTCCGTTATGTATTTGTATTTGTCCACGCGATCGTGACGTCCGATATACGGCTGCGTCCCGCGGTCGGTCGGGCGGGAGGTGGACAGCGCTCTGCTTGGGCTCGCGCGAAACAGGCTATGTCCTAGAGTCGTATGGGCCACTTGAACGTATTTCGTACTGGCAGTTTATGCCTTTGGTTGCTTGAGTAAATACTAATTTGGTTTGTACATAATTACTTCAGCACTTTTCCTATAAACACTTTATAAAATAATTCCTCTTTTCTATAATAATTACCAAATTTATTATATATTTTGTTTAATAAATAATTAACAAGTAATTATTGTATCTTAGAACATCTGTGTTCAAGGTCAAATCTAATATAATTGCAACTTTTTCGAGTAGTGGTATTTGCAATTGCATTGTTAATTCGAAACTATTTCAGCTATATCACATTTCCTTCTCCCACTTTGTGCTTAGATATGTTTAGATATAAATACATATGGATTTTTGTTCAAGATTTGAAAACTCACTTGTGCGTCTTGGTCGCATCGCCTCACAATCTGGTCTCGCCTGACTGCCTATTATATAGCCACCAATGGGATATGGTGGCATTTTGGGCTGTGAGCAGCGATGGAATTCCGACAGATGATGATGATGATGGTGATGTGGATGTATGGAATTGGAGCTGCTCAGGCTTGATTCATCGAAGATATGCTCGTCGTCCTATCGCAAAGGAGATTAATACAACGTACTTTTGAAAGGGTCCCAAGATGTTTCTCACTCACCTGCAACTTTGAGAAATCCACTTTGATGAGTCTCTGTCTGGAACGTGATAATGTAGAGTTTGCATTTGGAAGCACTGCAAATGATAAAAAGAAGACAAAGTTTAATTAATGTAGGTATGTACATGCTCACTGGGAAAAATATATGGGACACATAGGCGCCTAAGGGGAGGTGTTTAGGCTGGGGAGCACATTGTGATTAGATTATACAATGTAAAGAGACTATGGGAGAATTTCTTATAGACCTAAAACCTGCTTCTTTCTTGCCATCACTCTGTCATTACACAGTGATGTTGCGCAATTATGTTGAGGCGACCTGAAATCATGATCGGGTTCTCCTTTCCCCTTACTTTCTGAAAGTGTTTTAGTGTTTTTTTTTTTTTAAATTTTTTTTCTAAGTTTGTTTTTGTTTTTTTTACTAACCATTAAACTAAAACCGTTAAAACCTGACGCACTTTATGCTTCTACGTAAAGAAAAAAAAGTCTTGTGCAATGTTTCAGCTGAAAGCGGAAAAGGTCGAACAGTAAAATCAACTTGCTATGACAAACTCAATGAGCTCGAGGCTCCATCTTAGGGCTAAAAAGCTAACACAATGGTTAATACAAATTGTTTAAAAACTCTGTTGACCAAATTTGTGAATTGACTTGACAAATTGGAATCTTTTGGGAACGTTTGTTAGTCAATTAGTTTTTTAAATGGAAGTTAAATGTATAGTCTTTTCGTTGCAAAAGCTTATTGAAAGACTTTCGGACTAAAATCCAAAATCATAAATGGATTGACAGAAGGATAAAGATTATAAATTAAACTAAAATACTTAACTATATTTATTTTGTGAGGGTTTCGAAAATTCGTTTGTTCGGCTTACGAATAAATAAACTAATACGCGAATAGACAACAAATCTTTGATAAATTTCGAAATATCTTTCTTTTATATTCTACTTTTGATCTCAAGACGACTAAAGAACTCAAAGTGAATTGAAGATAAACATAGTTTAATTTATGTATGTATATGATTCCATATGATTAACATAATCCAAATTCTGAAGAAACCTACGAGGAAGAGTTTTGTTATGAGAAAAAAAACTTTATAAGTCACTTCACCAAATTGAGATAATGGTTATCGGAACCATGAAACAAAAATGTACCATATTTTTGCAAGAACATGTGAATTAAGAGCATATGCTTTAGATAAAAGTTATAAATCATTTTGAGACTAGCTTCTAAATGCTCAAAATCGATTAAAACGAAATTTCTCGTTATGATATAAAACCAAATGAAAGTGTATATACTAGGTCATCTAGGTGTTTGCCTACTTTTAATGACAGTTAAATGTTTTGCGAGCCAAAGTTGCAGTCATTACCCCATCCACTGCGGGCATCATCATCATCATCATTTTGATCATAATGAAAAGGCACTGGCTAAAGTGGCTCAAATAACTCCTTAAGCACACATGCCGTTGTTGACTCCCATCACATCACTCTTTCGTTCATTCCCCCAACCTTAAGGTCCCGGCACTTTTCATTCAACCTTTATGTAAACCAGGTCAAAAGTAAAATGATTTTCCTTGAGGCTTCCAACCACTACCTTTTGATGATTTGATGGCCTGACGTGGTTTGGGTGTTGGCGGATTAGCCGCTGTGGCACGTGGAGCTGGTCGTGGAGTCGGTTGTGGAGCATTTCCAGCTGCATCTGGTGAAGATTGCTCCTGGTGCTGTTCCTGCTGCTGCTGCTGCTGGTCACCATCATTGCCACAATAGAGTGAAGCATCACTAGCCATATCCACAATATCCGCATGTCGGACAATATGATGAGATTTAAACACGGAAGCAGCCGTTGAGCGCTTGGCACTTGGCATTGGCATAGAATTGGCATCCATTTGGATACAGATTTTCTTCAGATTTATTGCTTTAGTTCTTGACAATTTTCTTTTCACTCTTAATGAATCCACATGTCTGCCTGTTGGTTCGCTATTGTTGTGTGTGTTTCACTTTTGTTTTTTAATATGCTTCACACGGTTGCATTCAGGTTATCGATCCAAAATTGAAATAAGGAACAAACCAACCCCAATTCTTTTTGGGGTTTGTTTGAATTTTGAGAGATTTTTAATGGGGGGATGGCCATAAATAGACAGACCGACAAATAGTTTTCCTTCATTTAATACATTCTCTTTTCTATTAGTTGTATTAGTCATTTAAGCATTTTCTTTTAGTTTCTATTCAACTTTCCGCGAAGTTTCAAACAAATTAACTACCAAACCCGATTTGTCTCCATTGAGACTCCACATGAAACTGTCAACTGATTTGAAGCGGACTCAAACTTGGCCCAAAAGCTTTCTCGAAACGTTGCAAGCTCATGCGCAGAGAGAAATAGAGAGAGAGAGAGAGAGAGAGAGCGACTGAGAGAGCAAGACAACAAATGTTTATGTTTTGTCTGTCTCTTGTAACGTCATTAATACATATTAGGCGGCATGCGACAATGACGTCCTTTGAAGGCCAAAAGAGGGTGGAATGGATCACATACACATGTGATAGAATACGTATGAGTAAGCGCAACGGAAAATACAATATTTAAATGATTAGGGCAAAAGTTCCTTCCATCATTCAGTTTTCTTCATTTGGCTAATGGACTTACAAACAGAACACACATTTCAAAGTTATGATTAAAAATTTCTAAAGGAAAAATAAATTTATGACCAATTGTGTCAATAGCTAGCAAATATTTGAAGCCGGGGAAAACTGTATTTAAGAATGTTTTAATTCCTTTTTATATCATTTCACCCATTTCACATGTCGCCAAAATGTATGTAACAGGCATTAGGAAGCTTTTCCGACCCCATAAAGTATATACATATATTCTTGATCAGTATCAACAGCCGAGTCGATCTAGCCATGTCCGTCTGTCCGCCCGCCTGTCCGTCCGTCTGTCCGTCCGTATGAACGCCTAGATCCCGGAGACTATAAGAGATAGAGCCACCAAATTTGGAATGTAGGCTCGCGTAGTATATAGAGTGATCAAGTTTATTTCAAATTTTTGCCACGCCCCTTTCCGCCACCATAAGGCCGGAGTTGGCCGTTGGCGGGTGGGGGCGCTAGGGTGCTTATATGCATAAGTGAGCGAGATAGGCTTGTAAAAAGCATGTGAACAGAATTTTTTAAAATAAACAAATGCATTAGTTATTACAAATTTGAAATTTTTGTTTTACTGGTGTATGGTATACCTAAGTCGCCGAGACGACTTACATGCTTCATTTTTTAAATGAACTTTATATTCTGCTGAACTATGTACATAGATTCTTTCTTATAGTTTCTATGATTCCTAAGAGTATACTTTAAAAGTATACAAAGCTGATTTGACTGAAAATAGAAATCTGTTGCCCACTTTTTAGCTGGTGGATAAAATTCACTGCTTACAAAGCCTGACTTCGGAAAATTAAAGCAGCTTGTTATCAATATATGTAACTAATAAAACATATGGTCACAGTATTTCATTTATAAAAGTTGGGACCGGCCTTTGTTTCCCCTTTTTCACCCCCGTAGATCTACTGCCCCCAATAATGAACTAACAAAAAGATCTATAAAAATCATTTTTTATAAAAACACAACGAAAAGCTTTTAAAAGAAAGTATTAAGGAATACAAAATGATTTTCAAACCATTAACAAATTTCATAAACATATTAATTTTTGCATCTGTATAGACATATGTAAGTTACAGATTGCTGCAGGTAAAAGAAACATCAATCAGTTGAATCAATTAAAAAGATTTTGTTCAGTTTGCTGTTCAAATGAAAATTTGAGGAAAACCCTATAGAACTCGTGTTCTAAAAAACAAGTTAAAGAAACTCTACTAGCCCAGTTAGATGACTATTACCATATGTTTAATCGAATATACGTTTGTTAAGTATTTGCAACGTGACAAATTTGTTGTATGTATTTTTGGTAATATGATTTTGGTCAACAGCTGCATTGACAAAAAGAGATATTCCCACACAAAATCAACTTTGAAAAACTTAAAACCAACAACAAACAACAAACCTCGTGGCTGTGGCTGGGACTGAGTTTAAGGTGAGGTTGTTGCTTGTTGTCGTGTTACATCTAGCTGGCTGGCTGGCTTGTTGCCTCAACGGTTGTCGCTATCTTTGTGTGTCACAATTTTGCACGCTTCCTTCAGCAAAGAGGTTGGGTGCATATATAGGAGGAGGAGGAGGAGACTAAAGCGGGGCTGTTTCTCTCTCTCTCTCTCTTTGCTGAAATGTTGCCGTTTTTGATCTATGTTGGCATGCGCGCTGCGCTATTGCAAAAATTCGACAAACAAACGGAGAAAGATATAGCCGAGGAGGTTGAGTTGCAATCGGAGATGCAACGAGACAAGTGCAAGCGGTGAAAAGTTTTTTTTTGCGGCTAACAAGTTTTTCGTTTTGCCCCCTTTCTTCTCTCTATCTCTATACCCCACTCTGTCTGTATTTTGGAGATGACTTTGGACCATTGACAACAGCAATTTATGGGCGTTTGGCGTTTAAAATTTGAAATCGATGATGACAACACAGAGAAGCACCGACGACACCAACAACGAGGCAAAGAGAGATGGAAATCCCATGAATTTTGACATTGAATGGAAGTGTGTTTTTCATCTTTTTTGGTATCTGTTTTTTTGGGAGGATCTGTCGAGTGTTGGTGCTTATATTTTGGGTTAGGCGTAATTAGAGATTTGCGGAAAATCTAGCAAAGTTCATTAACGTTGACTTTTAAGGGTATTATTATCACGGAATACAATATAATCCTAGTGGGATTAACGAGTTTATTTTCTATTTTTAAATGGCTAACAATTCTTTTAGCTATAAAAAAAAAAAAAAAACGTACGAACCAAAGAAAATATAAGAATTGATTCTCCTTAAAAATTTTCTGTTTTTAGCACTCAAAAAATGTAACTAATATAAAAGTTAGTTAGAAAGTTTTTAGAAAGCTCTAAAAATGAAATTTACTTCATGGAGACCTGATTCTGTTTTTTCTAATAAAAAAGCTCATCAAAAAATATGTATATTTCGAATCAATATAGATTTCTGTCTAAAACAAGGGCCTCTTAAAAAGTTCTACCCCCATAGAAGTTTTTATTAAATATTATTTCGAAAATATTAAATTTTTGCAATTTATCTTTGTAAATGAGTCCAGGTATAAAGAAAAATGTAACTTACTTCTTTCTCTCAATGTTGGTGGTTTTGGTGGTGTAATTTGTTTCAGTTCCGTTCCCTGTCGGATTGACTCCAGTAATTGTTCTCTCGGCGATGGGATGCACTTCAACAATGGCGGTCCCAACTGACGTTCCGAGGCCTATAAATAAATATTTTTTTCCAAACGAAAAAACAAACAAACAAACAAGGTAAATCAACAATAATTTAAAATGCAGAAATGAGTACAGACAGCAATTTCAATTTTTATTAAAACAAAATTAAATTTTCTTGACGAACACACAGCAGAAAAGTGAAGAGCGACAGAGTTAGGGAAGTGGTGTGTGAGTGTGACAGGTAGACAATAAAGAGGGGGAGAGTGAGTGAGAGGGAAGATGAAGAAGGGAAAGTTAAATTGGATACTGGATTTTGTTATTGGGTCTTGAATTCATTTGGATTGCGGTTATGCCTTTGGATTTGGTTAGATTGGGGCCAGTATTATTTGTCGGAGTTTCGACTTTACTGCCATTATCCGTTGATGCTGATGATGCTGCTACCCACCTTCTTCAATGGCGGCCGTGACCTGATGAACTCCAATATCATGGCATGGGCATCTTTCTTAACACGCGGCGGTATATCACCATTGACCATTACTTTGCGCAATTGATACTTTCTGTGAATTAAGAAAAATGAGAGAAATTCGTTGTGAAAAATATTGATGACCAACTGAGACCATCTGAGATTGATGATGAAATAATGGTGGGAATTCTATAACTTACTTGGCTCGTATATCACCCATGAGTATCTCGTAGGGCGTCAACTCGTATTCAATTGGTGTCCGTTCATAGTTGCTCTTCTTCAGGCGTACACCACGCCGCAATTCGTCGATCACTTGCACCCAAAAGCGTGCCTGAAAAAAGAAACACAATGCACTTTAAGTATTTTAAATCCTAATATCTCGAGTAGTTTGATGTGTTTAAAACATTTATTTGGGATATATAAAAAGTAAAATAGATCATTTCAAACTCTGCTTATCTTAAACTTCTGAGTTTAAAAAAATCCATTAAAATGCCTCACCATCATCGTTTTTAAAATTATTTTATATTGACATTTCTCACAGAGTTGTCTTAAGCAAGTCACAAGTCAATTGAAAGAAGGAAATTGTCAGCAATTGCTTAATTTAATCAACATTTCGCTTTTATTTTCTTCTCTTTTTCCTTATTCCTTTTAATGTTGTCAGTCCCGTTACAAAATATTTTATTTTAAATTGTTATAATTTGATTTTTTCACCCGCCGTTAGTTTAAGTTGGATCATTTTGAAATCAATGCAATTGTTTTTGTTTCGGGCCTGAGACATGACAAGTTAGTTAACTGTGCGTATGAGTAATATGGAAATTGTAAGTTGGGAGACAGGAAAACTATTTAGCACACAATGAGTTGAGTTAAGAGATTAGAGGCGGGGTTAACTACAGACGCATATGTAACATAGCTATTCGCATTTTCACTTTCCATTTCCATTACTTCAGTGTGGTTTTTCCTGATTTCCTTTCATTACTCCTCCCTTTCTCCCATAATATCACACAACTAACAATTGGCGGCAATAAATTTTGAGACAATTCGCTCATTAACCATGCAAAATGAGAGAGGGAGCGAATTGAAGATGCCGCGACATGCTTCAATTAATGCATTCCATTTTAAAGACGGCAAGCGGGGCGGTGTTCCAGCTTCCGGAACAGAGTTGAATTTTATGCATGAAATATAGCTTATGTGTGTGTGTGTGTGTGTGGGTGTATTTGTGTATGTGTGTGATGTGTGCATGCTTTGGAGTATGTGTTTTTGGAACTGTCAGTCATCCAGATGAATTAGCATACAAGTTGGCCCAGATCATCATCATCGTCATCGTCAGCTATGTCGGCTTCATGGTAAGAGGCACCAAAGCGAAACATATGCCTGTTTTTTTTTTTTTTTTGTTTTTCTTTTTCGGTTCGCTGTAGATAGGAAAATGCAGTTTATGTTTTGGATATGCTTGATGAAATAGCTTAAAACGCTTGGAAATGGAAATTGATCATGGTAATAAAGAAATAGTAAGCAACATTAAATTACAATTTCATATAATTGTACAGATGGAAGTCAATGGGGAGTCACCATTGCTTGGGAAACTAAACAACAATCGAAAGTTAAAAGTGGAATAAACTATACAGAACTATTTGCTACTTGATGAACTGATGGCGGTAGAAATTTGAAAATTTTCAGTTGACTGTTTAAAAAAGAATGCAATTTAGTAAAAATTACAAAAGGGACTAAATGTATTAACCAAAATTAATGAATGATTATGAATATTTAACCGATGGTCCTTATTTTGCGAATTAATAAGTTATGAACAACTTGTATTTAATGTCTACAGTCTTATGAAGATAAATCTTGTAATGAAAATGAAAATTATTAGCTTACATTTTTCCAACCTCGTGGGTTCTAAGGTCCAAGTTCTTCAGCTGTAAGTAACAAATAGTAATAGGTATGTATCTTTTGATACATACCTCGCTTTTGCGAGGAGTGTTGATCTAAATCTGTCTGTCTGTTTATTCAATTGAAACAAATCTGAAGTGAGCATCTCAAAATTTGTTGCAAATAGTTCAATAAACAATTGACCTCCCTCCCCCCACATACACACACTTACGCATACATATACTGAAACAAAGAGTTGCATAGCATTATTCGGAAATGAGGGCTGAGATTAAAAAATAAGAAACCTTCGCATATCGCGTGGGTAAGTACTCAGAGTCTATTGTCGTTCCGGTGATTCCGTGTGACATTCTGAAGGCTGTTTCGTTTCCGAGAACAACAAAAACTAAATCATAAAAATGCTGAGACGACAACAGCCAAAGCAACAAAACAAAACAGATGATGAAAGTCAAGTCAAAAGCAAAATGCAGAATATACGCAGAAGTCATAGACAATAAGAACGTTATCAAACAAGTTTCTGATACCGATAAGAAAATTTTTAATCAAAACTTTACATTAAGACCTATGAAATTGCACCAACTGTCAAGGGGGAATTAATTGGGCAATTGGCCAACACACAAGCACACTCACACACTCTTACACACACACACACACTCACACACGAAACCAACACACAAAAAAATCAGAAAGTGAAAAAGATATAGATGTGTTGCTACTATATATTTATAGTCTATTTATTTAATTACATTTATGGCGTGAGACTCCAGAGATATCTGGTTGATAGATATGTCCTCTGTCACGCAAAGATTTCAATGTTTTGCGGTTTCGTTTCTTTTCGCCAAACATGCAAAGTTGACGTGTGCCAAAAGAAGCAATCTCCAGAGTGAGGAGTAGGAGAGGAGAAACCACAGCCGGAACATTTGAACTGTGAATAATTTTCAGTCAAAAATATCTAAAGCAAACATTGGAGAAAAGAAGTCAAATTTGCTGTGGATATACATATGAGGCAAACTATTGTAAACAGATTTTAATTTCACTGATTTTCATTTAAGTACATATTATATCTGTTTTAATAGATAAACATTTTAATCCTAAAGATCATATAAAGCTGAGCTGATGCTTATTAAAAGCTGTCAAAAATATAAATATAAAATAAAACCAGAAGGCCGGGGCTAACTTCGACCACGTCAAAGTTTGTTTACTCTTGCAACTTTTTTGGTAACTCTTTTCTTACCTCTAGCCATCAAAGTGAAACAACCTTTTATCTAAGAAGGCTAATGTTTGCGAAAGAACAAATTCACTGTTTTCGATCGATAAAATAAAGTAGCAAATGTTTAATTTGAAAACAAAAGTAAAGAAGTTATTGACAAAAGTTTTCGACTGATGGTTCCTATGTATCTATATAATATAGGCACCCGATCTTTATCAAATTTCGCTCAGTCGTTTATATTATATTTATATTTAAAGATCTAAAATATTTTCTATGATTTGAATATAAAAATTATTAACGTTATAATAAAATCGGTTCAATATAAAATATCTGTTGATTATTTTTCTCTTTTCCATATTATTTCCATTTAATTCTGTAATTAATTTTTTGCTGTTTGCCAAGTCGAATTTGTTTATATAAGGTCCGTAAAATTTATTTAAATTTAGGACACAGTAAAGTCTAGTTTTATTTCTATGTAAATATTTGCTAAATGCATCATTATACAGATGAAAAAAAAACTATAATAGGTAAGTAAAGCTGAACACAATAATAATAATACTTTACTTGTGACAAAGATAACTAATTCTACAGAAATCTAAGTTAAAAGCGTTTGTCTTTATGTGAAGTATTTTTTTCTTTATATTTAAACAAAAGACCAAAGTATTTTTGAAGTATTTTTTCTTCATATTTAAACTAAAGACCAAACAAACTTGTTGAAATATTTTCCAATGGGGAATCAATTTGTACGTAATTGTCCAGCAAATTGTTAATGTTTAAGATGGTCATTTTCTGAATTTTTTGCTTAGATAAACTGTAGACAAACAAATTTAAAAAATGTTTGTATTAAGAAACAAATTTGTACATAATTTAGTTTTGTGTTGAAGTTTTACTTAAATAATGGTTATTTGGTTAATTAAAAGGCAATATTTAATTTCAACATTTTAAAATCAAGAAAGTGTGTTTAATGTACAAATTTAATTGTGTCACGATAAATAATATATTTCTCAAATGGTGAATAAAGTTAATTTGAATCACATATCACAAAATTTACTCAAGAGCAATTAAATCGCAAAGTTTGACAAAGAACAAAACAAAACTCAAATTGATAAATTGTTTATTTATTTCATTAGAATTGAGTTTTTTTTTTCCTTTAACATTTGTGCAAATTAGTCTGACCAATGTTAATTTGAAACAAAGTTTCATGCACCTTTTGCCGCTCAAGTCAAGGAGTAAAGAATTTTTCTGGTTTGCTTTGGTGCAAATGAATTTATCTTTTCCATATATCAGATAACATTTCAGGTTTCTGGCCTGAACCAGATCTAGTTTTAATTTGATAATATATATATATATATATATATATATATGTACATATATATATATGGCTTACCACATTTATGTTACTTTTTTTTTCGTTTTAAGTTTGCGTGTTTGGCCAATTTGCGTGTGTGTCTCAATGAGTGTATGGAAAGGTGATGAGTGAATTCCTTTTGGCTTTGGCCTCGCCATTTTCAATGACGCAAAGGTCATTTCGTCTAATAGAAATATTCGACCATAAAAATATTGGATAAATTTTTCGCATATATCGGCCAAACTCATTAGGAGGAAGCCGCAGATTTTGCCGCAAGCCAATTATTAAAATTAAAATAAAAAAAAAAAAAAAAAAAAAAAAAAAACACCAAGGAAAGAAACAAAAAAAGTGAATTGAAGAGTATGAAATAGTTCACTTTTGATGATGATGATGATGGCTAGCTGAGTCTAGTGGCTAATGGTGAGGTAGGCCCACTTTAAATTCCATTAGCGGTTTGCTTTCTTACAGTTGTTTTTGTTTGCCGTTGTGTTATATGTTTATTGCATAATAAAACTGAACTTACCCAATCATTGAAGCCCAGCTTCGCCAATTCTAGTTGAGTGGTTTGAGATGATTCTGATGCTTTGATTAGTTTTGCAGCACCTGTAAATTAAAAATGAATAACCATAGAAGCAAAGTGAAAGCCAAGTTAAATAAAAGTCTTGTTTAATTATATTAACTCACCATTATTTAGAACTTGTTGCAGGAAAATGCGTAATTCTATTGTTTCGGTAACCAAAGCTCGACAAACGGCCTTGTAATGATTCTCAGGTAAAGCGGGCTCAATATGTTTTATACAGGTCTACAAAAAAGACAAAAAAAATAAATCAAATTAAAAAATATACGAAATTAAATATAAAACAAAATGTTTGAAAAATATTGTAGTTAGTTAGTTAGTTAATTTTATGCCTTGTAAGAAACAGATAATAGAGACAATTTCTCGTAAAGGTAATTGGCTTTAAAAATTGACTTTAAAAGTTGAAAAATTTAATTTATTTCTAATGAATAATGAAATAACTTTTTAGTTTATTTCTCATTTTATTTTCAGTTCTTCTAACATTAATATTAAGTTTCTTTGTTTTTATACCCTTGCAGAGGGTATTATAAAATTGGTCAGATGTTTGTAACGCACAGGAGACGTTTCCGACCCCATGAAGTATATATATTCTTGATCAGCATGAGAAGCTGAGTCGATATAGCCATGTCCGTCTGTCCATCCGTCCGTCTGTGCAAATCAACTTCACGCTGTCATCTTAAGAGCTATCGGAATGAAATTTGATATTTGAGCTACTTTTAACCCGGAGCTGATAAAGTATGAAAATTGTCAGGATCGGACTACTATATCATATAGCTCTAGAAGAAACTTTTTGCAAAAATTGGAGTATCTTCATGAAATTTACCAAAACGATAGTATTGGATATAAAATGTCAGATCTAATCGGATAAATGGAACACAAGTTACAGTCAATATAAATCGGCGCAAATCGGCCTGCTGCCTACTACGTCATCATCAAATCAACAGAGCACATGCTTATGTACACACAACAGACGCAGCGCTACACGAACTGTATGTGTATGCGTGCAGTGCTTTGCTTAGGGAATGGTGGAAGAAGAAGAAAAATCTTTTGTGCTGCCTATAGTTTCAAATCTTATAAATTAGTAAGATTTATTGACCTGAAGAGCCGGCTGGAACCCAGTTTTGATATAAATAATAATAATAATGAAATAAGAGAACAAAAATATCCAATATCGATTGGTTAAGTCGCCCAATACTCAGTTTTAAAGTTGCGAATGTATTATTTAATAGAACAAAACAGAATCCGGGCCTGTGCGTCGCTCGGGTGGTCATATGCTTGCGTGAGCGAGATACTGAAATGTGCTTGTAAAAAATATTTTTATACCCTTGCAAAAAGGGTATATTAATTTTGGTCAGAAGTGTGCAACGCATAGGACGAAGCATCTCAGACCATATAAAGTATATATATTCTTGATCAGCACGACGAGACGAGTTCAAATAGCCATGTCCGTCCGTCCGTCCGTCTGGATCAACGCGAACTCCGAGACCGTAAGAGCTACAGAGCTGAAATTTTGCACGTAGGCTTGTATATACTGCAGGCATTGTATATCTCGGATTCAGCCGGATCGGGCCACTACTTATATCATATAGCTCCTATACAAACGTCAAAGTCACGAAACAGTGACTTTCTCAATAACTTCATTAATTTTATAGCTATTGTCATAAAAGTTGGTATTTGTCAGTTTTATGTTCTTATTAATGATTGTGCCAAATTTGATCAAGATCCGGTGACTATATCATATAGCTCCCATAGAAACGATAGGTGGAAAACAGTGACTTTCATCAAAAAGTTCGTTATATCCTATGCTAAGATTGAAGGCCGTTCTTTCGCAAACATTAGACTTTTTGGATAAAACGTTTTTACACTTTGATGGCTAAGGAAAGAATTACCAAAACAGTTGCAAGGGTATACAAACTTCGACGCGGTCGAAGTTAACCCCGGCTCTCTGGTTTAAATTATATTCAAGGCTGTAAGGGTTTACAAATATCGGCAAATTTTTGCAAAGACATCGGTTCAAAAAGAAGAACACATTATTTTAAAAGCTTTCGTGAAGTTTATACTTATAAGTTAAGATACATGTGTATGTGATGCTACTCATAAAACATATAATGAGTAGAGTGTAGGAATTAAATGTAAATTCAAAACATATTTTACAACTTTTTTTTAAGTAAAATTATAATTAACAATTGAAATTTATTTTGTATTTTTATGAATACTTCTGTTTTAACTTTATAACAAGTATTTTTTTACAGAAATTGTGTTTTATGAAAGGCTAACCCAATTGCAGTAATTATACCACGCACCCATAGCGTGAATTATACCATGCACCCATAGGGTGAAATGGTATATTAAAGTTGCCAAAATGTATGTAACAGGCAGAAGGAAGCTTCTCCGACCCCATAAAGTATATAGATTCTTGATCAGGATCAACAGTCCGTCCGTCCGTCTGTATGAACACGCAGATCTCGGAGACTATAAGAGCTAGAGCCACCAAATTTGGTATGTAGACTTGTGTAGTATGTAAATGTATAGTGTTAATTGGAATTTCGGCCACGCCCCCAGAATTTACATAAAAAGCTTAAAAGCTATAACAGCTAGATATTACCAGCTGCAATATTTTTACTATCGCAATCAAATTCGGTAGACCAATATATTTCTACTGTAAGCATTAAGAATATTTTTCGCTCTTCTCCTCAGTGATTATTTCTCCGACAACCGAATTTGGTCACACTAAAAGGGTATAATATACTGAGGCGGGTACGGGCACACTCTCTCCAATATAGGCAATACGAACACATGTGCAATTAATTTTAAATAAAGAATAAAATCCGAAAATATAAAGACAATCTCAAGAGATTAAAAGCTGAGATAATAGAGAGTTTACAAATCAGGTGTGGGGTTTGCCCTAAAGAAAGTCTTTTTATGAAATACGCCGAGATAATTAAATTAAATAAAACCGCATTGTTTGAGTTGCTAGCGGCCAAAGAAGTACCTTGTGACAAAAAAGCGTCAATTTACCAATTGCGAGCATTGGTGAAAGCAGTCATGTCGGAGAATCAGTTGGAAGCGTCTGGAGATAGCAATGTACCCGAAGAGCAGGCAATCAGCCCAGCAGTGTCTGCGAATGTGCTTGCCGGACAACTTGTGGATGTTGGTCCGGAGCCTCCTATTGAGCAGCGCGGCGTAGGAAACAGTGAACAGCCGAGTACACCGGATCAAGTGGGTGCTAGCCAATTGCCGACGATGTCTCGTGAGACTTCTGTGGGACCGTGCATGTTCGTGAAAGCGCACATGCGGACGAAACTGACGAATTGGCTTCGATTCTTAGTTCCATCGAATTGTACACAGCACGTAAGAACCTGGTTGAGCTAAAAACGCGTGTTATGGAACTGGAGGAGAACTTAAGCAGACCGGAATATAATTGCCGCGTGAACTTGAAGGATGTTGAAACTACTGTAACTAAGTTTTCCGGTAATGGTGATCTGTCCATCCACGTATGGATTCGTGAGCTGGAGAAAGCGGCTAGCGTGTATGTACTGAGTGATGCCCAATGTTGGTCGTTGGGCAACCGACTGCTGGAGACATCCGCTAAAGCGTATATGATATTCGAAAAGACGACAAACTGGAAGGAGCTGAAGGATGCCCTTGTGAAGGTATTTGGCCTTCAAATGACAAACCACGAGATTGCTAACCAAATGAGAAAGCGCCCGATTGGCAAAGGAGAGTCACTCTTGCCGTATTTCATCATTATGCGAAATATGGCTCAGCAGGGTAATTTTGAAGACACAGATGTGATCAAATACATTGTTGACGGAATACGAGATCGAACCGGATTGGCCGCACCGTTGTAGTATTGTACTTCTCTCAACGAATTGCGGGAGAAGATGATGCGTTTTCAGACAGTTCAGCCACCAGCAAGAAACTACATTCCTCAAGCTCGTCAGACTTCAGACCGTGCGCAGGCCACTACTTCCGCTTTAAAGGAGGTGAAATGTTACAATTGCCGCCAGATTGGTCACTTCAGCACCGACTGTCCACCGAGAGACCAAAAGGAAGTTGTTTTCGGTGCTTCAAAGTGGGCCATCAATACCGGAATTGCCCAATGGGAACCCAGATCGTCGCTATGAGCGCTAGTGAAGACCCGGACACCATTGATGACAAGTCATTTATTCAATTAGTAAGTTTAAGAATATCTTGTAAAGGGGGATGCACCGATGTTAATAATATTTTTGCCCTATTAGATTCCGGAAGCCCAGTAAGTTTTGCCAGCAGAGCGTTGATGCCGCATTTGAATTGCGATAAATTAGTTGAAAGTTCTTTTCATGGACTGAGCGGTGGCTCTATTCTGACTTTTGGAACAGTTAAATGTTCACTTCTGTTTTGCGAAAAATATTATGAAATTCAATTTTTAGTTATTACCGATAATATTATGCCGACGCAACTACTTCTTGGTAGAGATGCCTTAAATAAAATAGGTCTTAAGTTCTCATTGATTGAAAATATAAGAGAGTACAAAAAGAATTCCGCATCATTAAAGAGTATCATTGCTTTCGTTTACAAATCTTTCTGTGCATCCCTGTTTACTAAATATCCTAAGCATAATACCATTAATACTAATAACACCGATCTGCTTAATAATTGTAATAACACTAATGTAAACACGAATGCATCCCCGTTTCGAGATTGGCTAACAGAGTTTGAAGCTGTTTGTGCAACGCTGTCAGATACTGAGAATATTACTGTTGGTAGTGAATTTGGATTAGGTGCGATGCGTGGCTGCCGAGTTATTGTGAGTGAGCATTACGTTGACAGATTTTCAATTAATTACGGCTCGCCCAAAGATATGATGAGAATATGTCTGACGGATACCACACCATTTCATAGTAGTCCTAGAAGATTATCATATCGTGAAAGAGGAATCGTTTCTAAAACAGTTAGTGAGTTGTTAGCCAATAATGTAATCCGACCAAGTAATTCCCCCTATGGGGACGCATTGTCCTAGTGCGGAAAAAAGATGGCAATATACGAATGTGCGTTGATTATCGAGGTTTAAATAAGAAGACTGTGAGGGATAATTTTCCGTTGCCTTTAATAGAAGATTGCCTAGAATACCTAGAAGGCAAGACCGTATTCTCCGTCATAGATTTGAAAAGTGGTTTTTACCATGTAGGCATGGAACAGGATTCAATTAAATACACCGCATTTGTTACACCCGATGGGCAGTTCGAATATCTAAGAATGCCTTTTGGTCTGAAAAACGGACCAGCTGTATTTCAGAGATTTATATCAAACATACTTAGTGATATGATTAGAAACCGAGAACTTGTGGTGTATATGGACGATATTATTCTTGCCACTCGCACCGTGGATCAGCATCTTAAGTTGTTAGCTAAACTTTTAGATCGATTTATTGAGTACAATTTAGAGCTCAATTTGAAGAAAAGTATTTTCCTACAGAAGCGAATAGATTATTTAGGATATGAAGTCAGTGATAAGGGAATTTTACCAAATAATACACATATAAAAGCTATTCAAGAATGCCCAGAACCACTTAACAGCAAAGCATTACATTCCTGCTTGGGCCTATTCTCTTATTTTCGCAAATTTGTTCCGAATTTCTCCCGCATAGCCAAACCGTTAACTGAATTGCTCAAACAAGGTGGGCCATTTCCGATGAACAAAACCGCTAAAAACGCATTTGTTACGTTAAGATCCGCTTTATCTAGTCCGCCCGTATTAGCTATCTTTAACCCTAATTACGAAACTGAGTTGCATACTGACGCCAGTTCAAATGGCTTTGGTGCCTCTTTCATGCAAAGACAGACTGATGGCAAAATGCATCCAGTCTCTTATTATTCCCGAAAGGCTACAGCCGCCGAGTCCCGCTATCACAGTTTCGAACTTGAAACTTTGGCTATAATATATGCAGTGCGCCGATTTCGCGTATATCTAGAACACAGACCATTTTTGATCGTTACCGATTGCAATTCGTTGGTCCAAACCTTAAGTAAAAAATCAATAAATCCCCGCATTGCGCGGTGGTCGTTGGAATTGGAAAATTTTGATTATTCCATTGTTCACAGATCCGGTTCAAACATGGGCCATGTAGACGCATTAAGTCGGCAAACCGAGTTGTTGGAAGATATTGCAGAAGGTGATTTTGATCCTTGCGATTTGTTAGTGAAGAGAGAACCGAATGCCCCAATAGAACCGTGTGTCCCCTCAGAGAAAAATGAGTTTAGTAGAGATTCGATTGGACCGTGTGAGATAGACCCGTGTGAGATAAAACCGTGTGACATAGACCCGTGTGCGATAGACCCGTGTGAGAAAAACCCGTGTGAGATAGACCCGTGTGAGATAAAACCGTGTGACATAGACCCGTGTGAGATAAACCCGTGTGAGATAGACCAGTGTGAAATAAAACCGTGTGCCCCTTTAGGGAAGAATTATTTAAAATCGTGTGAGATAAAACCGTGTGTTCCATTAGGGAAAAGTTGTTCAAGCCCGTTTGAGATAGAACCGTGTGCTCAATTAGGGAAGAGTTGTTTTTCTTTAGATGAAAGTTCTGTTGATCCGAGATTAAGTAGAATACAAGAGAGTAAAGATCCGTTACTATGTAACCAAAGCGAAAGAAGGGACCAGCTCAATCGAAATGAGTCGGCAAACCTGGTGGGTGTAGTGGGTGCGCCTCCGGAAGATGTTGATTTATTATTGCAGTCAGAACAGATAAGAGATCCGGATATCCGTAAATTAAGAGAAAATTTAGAAAAGGGCGATGATGTTGGATTTGAGTTAATTGATGGTATAGTGTACAAAAGAAATGCTAAGGAAAGACTGTGTTTGTATGCACCGACTCGCATGCAAGGGGAATTAATAAGAAGGTGTTATGAGAAACTGGGCCAATTAGGCCGTTGAGAAATGTGTAAACAATTTGAAAGAAAAGTATTGGTTCCCATTAATGAATGCAAAAGTTGAAGCATTTATAAAGGATTGTCTGCCATAGTGTTTCCAGAACTATACATAATAGAACCTTGCATAGCATTCCGAAGAGTCCGATTCCATTTGACACTATCCATGTTGACCACTTAGGCCCCTTACCGAGTGTCACATCAAAAAGAAAGCACCTTTTGGTAGTGATTGACGCATTTACAAAGTTTGTTAAACTGCATCCCGTAAATTCCACTAGTAACAAAGAAGTTTACCGCCGCGTTAGAAAAATATTTTGATTATTATAGTCGACCAAGAAGAGTTATATCCGACAGAGGTACGTGTTTTACGTCGTTTGAGTTTGCTGAATTTGTAGAGAACCGAAATATTCATCACATTAAAGTAGCGACTGCCGCGCCTCAAGCTAATGGGCAGGTCGAGCGTGTGAATCGTGTATTGACCCCAATGTTGGGAAAGTTGTCTGAACCTTTAGCTTAAGCCGATTGGTATAAATTAGTTAATCGTGTGAAGTTCGCTATCAATAAATCAGTGCAGAGTAGTACCGGTAAAACTCCTTCAATGTTGTTGTTTGGTTGCGACCAGCGAGGTCCCCTAGTAGACGAATTAACCGAGTATCTTGACGATAAATTTAGTTCAGAAAACCCCCTGTAACCTTGAGGCCCACTAGAGAAAGAGGCAAGGGGGAAAATTAATTATCGCAAGAACGAAATGAAAAGCGGGACCACACAAAACAAAGGACCACCATCATCCCAAAGTCAATGATTTTGTGGCCATTCGACAAGTTGATGTCTTCCCGGGGGTGTAAAAAAACTTTCCTAAAAAACGTATTCCTTATAAAAAAAAAACAAGTCTTTCAAAGAACCTTTACAAAGTACCCAAAATTAACAATTTAAAAAAATACAACAATGACAAAAAAATTTAAATAAGCCCGACGCAAGGCCGGAAGTTTCTGTTTTATCGCATATAGTTTGTATTTGTAAAGTGTCATTTAATATTTGTATTAAATATTTTGTATTGTATTTATTTTTCAAGAGTTATGTATTTATATCTGTATTTATGTTTGTATTTGTATTTGGTTCGTTTTGTATTTGTTTTGTATTTGTAATTTGGAATTGAGTATTATGCATTTGTATTTTGGATTTGATGATGTAATTGTTATATTTTGTAATGGTTATTTGTATTTGTATTTTGTATTTGTACTCTATGTTGTATTTTCTGTATTTGTTATATGTATTTGTATTTGTATTTGTATTTGTTATTTGTATTTGTATTTGTATTTGTATTGTATTTGTATTTGTATTTGTATTTGATTTGTATTTTTGTATTTGTTTTTTTATTTGTATTTGTTTTTGTATTTGTATTTGTTTTATTTGGTATTTGTATTTATTGTTGAGAATTGTTTTAGTTGGTATTAAATATATTTGTATTTATATTTGTATTTGTATTTGTATTTTTTGTGCAATTTGTTTATTTGTATATTATTGTATTTGTATTTGTATTTGTATTTGTATTTTATTTGTATTTGTATTTGTTTTTGTATTTGTATGTATTTGTAATTAGCATTTGGTATTTGTATTTGTATTGGCCGAATGTAAACATTAAGAATATTTTTAAATAAGCCCGCTCTTCTCCTCAGTGATTATTTCCCCGACAACCGAATTTGGTCGCACTAAAAGGGTATAATATACTGAGGCGGGGTACGGGCGCACTCTCTCGAATATAGGCAATAAGAACACATGTGCAATTAATTTTAAATAAAAGAATAAAATCCGAAAATATAAAGACAACCTCAAGCGATTAAAAGCTGATATAATAGAGAGTTTACACTACCAAACTACCAAATTTTATGGAAATCGGACTAGAAACATGAGAAATATGCGAATAGCGCGGTTCAGAGCTGAAATTTTGCATGTCGGCTTGTATATACTGCAGGGGTTGTATATCTCGGATTCAGCCGGATCGGACCACTATATCATACAAAAGTCAAAGTCACGAGCAGTGACTTTTCTCAATAACCGTTATTTTCTCAGCTATTGTCGTGAAATTTAATGTTGATAAGTTTCTTACACATATAAACAACTATACCAAATATTGTTAAGATCGGGTGACTATATCATATAGCTCCCATAGGAAAGATCGGTCGAAAACAGTGACTTTTGTCAATAACTTCGTTACTTTTGACTCGATTGCTTTCAAAGTATATATATATAAAGTATATATATTCTTGATCAGTATCAATAGCCGAGTCGATTTAGCCATGTCCGTCTGTCCGTCCGTCTGTCCGTCTGTCCGTCCGTATGAACGCCTAGTTCTCGGAGACTATAAGAGATAGAGCCACCAAATTTGGAATGTAGGCTCGTGTAGTATGTAGAGTGATCAAGTTTGTTTCAAATTTTTGCCACGCCCCTTTCCGCCCCCGCAAATCAAAAAAACGTTTAACTCAAAAACTATTGCAGCTAGAGACACTAAATTTGGTATGTATATTTGCATAGTAAATGCGCACATTTTGTATGTATAAAGATTTTGCCACGCCCCCTTCCGCCCCCGCAATTCAAAAAAAAAAAAAACTATTGCAGCTACGAAAATACCAAATTTGATCAAAAACGGATAAAAAATAGCTGAGTTATGCATATAAACGTTTTTGCATAAGGCCGGAGATGGCCGTTGGAGGGTGGGGACGCTAGGGTGCTTATATGCATAAGTGCGCGAGATACTGAGATATGCTTGTAAAAAGCATGTGAACAGAATTTTTTAAAATAGCCAAATGCATTAGTTATTACAAATTTAAAATATTTGTTTTACTGGTGTATGGTATACCCAAGTTGGCGGGACGACTTACTTACTACATTTTTTAATTAATGTTGCCATAATGAATTAATAGGTCTACAATTACCGAGTTTTCTCTCTCTGTAATTACTTTTTGTTTGTATCTCTTGTGTTGATTTAATAATGAAGAGGATTATAATTTGACAAATTCTTACACATGCTTCGAAAGAAGTTGCTTTAATAACTATTGTTCTACGATTTTCTTTATGAATTGACATCTTTTAACCAAAACGTATGAGGCTATGAGGCATGTAAAATGAATTTTAAGGTGCATGGTATACTGATGTCGGTGAGACGACTTACTTACTTCATTATTATTACCAGAAAATTATTATTTCGCAAAAAAAAAAAAAAAAATGTTTATTGCATAATACTAAATATCGACAGCACTGCTCTTCAGGAAACTCCCTATGGATCAGTTGCTAACAGTTTGCGCTTGTTCTGGACTCACATATTCCAAAGTAGAAAGGCAGACATGGTTATCAAGCAAGTCTCTTGAAAACTGCAACGTCTTTGCATATCAAAAGCTGAGCTTGAACTGAATAAATCCATCGATGTCGAAGGTACTGAAGATATTGAAGGTGTTGAAGGCATTGAAGGTATTGAAGTCGGTGAAGGTATTATAGGTGGTAAAGGTGTTGAAGTTATCGAAGATGTTGTAGATGTCGAATCATACAAATATGGAAAAGTTGTATTGGTCCGCCATATCCAATCGGAATGAAAACCAATGTCGATGTAAAGTTGATATTTAACGTCATCATATCCTGGACTCATCGCCATTGCGAACAATTTATTTCGGCAAACCAATGGACCGCCATCCTCGTAACGATTTACTTTCTGAACGTTTTTCGAATTTGGTTTTTGTTCTTGTATGGTGCATATATCTCCGTTATGAAAAAATTTATAATTAGGATCGCCTTCACTTATTAATGCCTTACAACTATAGAATGAATAAAGCCGTATTGTACATGATTCCAAATGGTTAGGTATAAAGGTATTTTTTCACCTATTATAAAAACGTGAGAGAGAGAAAGGGAGATACAAATCAGATCTATGGTACCCGAGCCTACTATAAATAATTGCTTTTAATTGGTGCTGATAATAATTAAAAACTTGAATACTTTTTAGGCTTTCAAATACTAACCCCTTTTCGTTTCCATGCTGTATAAGTACAAGGCACGTAGTCACCTTTCAAAGGCTGATAGTTTATAGATACGGGTTTTACAGTTTGCGAATTCCATGGTATATACCTATCTAAATACAACAATCCAATATCGGAGTTAATTCTGCCTTTTTGAAATTTTGGATGAATTGCGAATTTCTGAACCCCATAATATTGGGTATTATTGTCTCCTAATGTAGTGCATCCTGCAAAAACAATCAAATCGCGATCTTTGCTCTTGTGAAAGCAAGCTGTACCTGTTGTTAAGACGACACGGTGTGATATTATGATCCCGGCGGCTGAATAATAATAATCTTTATAAAGGGGGGCAGTTGTAGATACATATGCTCGATATGGGGCATCTTTGATATCGATGGGAGTACCGGTCCAATGGGCACTATCGCGCCTACGATCCCTCATTGAAGCCACAAAGATTAATTGAGCTATGATTAACAAAATCAAGTATACATTCATTTCAACAATGCAAATCCGGCTGATACTCCGATACTTTTTGAGTAATAAATATACAATAAATTTTAAATAATTACTTTAAATTTGTTGACTTATGTGTCTTGACACACTTGATATGGCGTCAATATTTCATTAATAGTCATTTGTATACTTCAATGCTTACTGTGCCCGCTTTTAAATCAAAACTGAACCCGCCGACTTCGTCATATTTTTTTTTCCATTTCCTTCATTTACATCTTTACGTGGAAGCTCCGAGAAATTAGTGCAGCGCAATTGCTTACAATTTCTCTAATATTTATACCCTTGCAAAAAGGTTATATTAATTTTGGTCAGAAGTGTGCAACGCATAGAAGGAAGCATCCCCGACCGTATTTAGTTTATACAGTGCTTATCATATTTATAACCCACGTTTAAACGAAAAAAACATATTGGCTGAAAATACCTTCAAAATCTTGAAAAATAAGTAGTTCAAAATTTAAATTCTAAAAAAATAAATCAACTTTTTCACTTAAAATTAACGATTTAATAACGATTTTTAAAAAAGAAGGAACAACAATGGAAATACAGACCCATTTGCTGTATCAAAATTATAGCCCAATTTCATGTTTCGGTGAAAAAAATCCGAAACCGCTGAGGAATGATGGAAAAACAAATATTAATATTTAGGGCGGCATCCATTTGCCTTAGTTAACTCAAAAATTCTCTTCCTCATTGAAGCCACTAAATTAAATTTAAGACTTTGCCATTTATTTAGAATTTTCCTTTTAGGATCTCCAACTGCCTCAAATTGGCGATTATTGGCATACACCCGTCTTGCAAGAATACGCGACATTTCTTATTGGGTTGAGATCTGGAGATCCTGGCTGGCCAATCAAGGACATCAACATGATATTCCTCGAAATACTCTTTTGGACGTCTGCTACATGGATTCTGGCAATACTATTCTGTTGAAAAACCATTGATTTCTTACGAAATTCTCTTAAAAATGGAATGAGATCTATTTTTGAATATATCCAGAGTTCGAATATACTCGATACTGTTCATTCGGCTCGTTACAAACTTCAATTCCAAGGTACCAAAAGAACAAAATGCTCCCCAAATCATTACGGATCCACCTCCAAAGTTTCTCCTTGAAAAAAACATACGATCCATTCTCAAATCATACCAATAAGAATTAAACCCATCGGGACCATCCAATCTCATCAGAAAATATGACCTGTTAGGGTAAAAATTTTAAAATATACTGTAAGCCATAAGAGGATGATTCAAACGCACGTTTGTCCAATCGTTCGCAAAATGTCTTTCGGCAATGTCAAGTCGGGCAACCTTGTGTTGACTTAGCAACATGGGGGATTTGGTCAGTTTAGACCTCCTGAGTTCTTAAGTACTCGACAAACAGTCATCGCTGATGCAGATCCACCAACATGTGAGGCCAAAGCTCTACAAGAGGTTGAGCTGTTGCTGGCTTTGTTAATAATTTTGCGTTTATCGCGCTCACTTAGCATTGGTTTTCGCCCAGTTCGTTTCCTTTATCCATATTCTTCGGGGTTGTCCAAATAATTTTTAATTCCAAGCGGCATTTCTTAAAAAATTATCTAAATTCACTTAATTACAATGTCTGTAAATCCAAATATCTGCTCTGCACTTAATAAAGTCAAATTTGCTACTGTGGGCTATAATTTTTAACCACAAAAATGCAAGCAAAAATGCGAGCACACAGAAAAAATTAACGGTTCTTTCTTAGTTTTCTAAAAATAGAACACAAATTGCGGCAAATTCTACTGAACATGGTTCTGACAAGAAAGTGCAGTATAATTTATTTTTGAAAAACCTAACAAATACAACATTTGTTATTGTTTCAAAGTTTAAAGCTGCTGGGTGGGTTATAAAAATGATAAGCACTGTATATTCTTGATCAGCACGACGGGACGAGTTCAAATAGCCATGTCCGCCAGTCCGTCTGGATCAACGCAAACTCCTCCTAGACCGTTGAAACTACAGAGTTGAAATTTTGCATGTAGGCTTGTATATACTGCAGGGGTTGTATATCTCGGATTCAGCCGGATCGGATATAAATATAGCTGTTAATGACAGTGCCGAATTTGATAAAGATCGGGTGACTATATCATATAGCTCCCATAGGAACGATCGGTGAAAAACAGTGACTTTGTTTTAGATAGAGTATAGAGTACCAAACAACTTGCAAGAGTATACAAACTTCGGCGCGGTCGAAGTTAGCCCCGACCCGGTTTATTTCTATTTTTCCCCGCTACAATTGGCAAATTACATCAGGTGTTCGCAGGAGGAGGGTTGGTGGGTTGTACAGTGGTCGACTTGTTGGGGGGATTATGATTTGTTTGTCTGTTGATTATCAAGTGGGTGTGACCAAATGATAAGCCATGTTAACGTTTTAAGATCTAGTTCAGTATGGCAACTTACTTATGTATGTATATGTTCATATATTCAGATTCTGGAATCAAATTATGCAATTTTTTAATAAGTTTGACTGTAATTTATATACCTTACATACATATATTGAATTATGTGTGAAATTCAAGAGCTCTACATTTAATACAGACCTCGAAACAATTTAGTTTTAAAGTGTTGCAGTTAGGTGTTATGGAACCCGATTAATATTTCAGGCTTTTTACAAAAATGACATTTTTATACCCTTGCAGCGGGTATTATTAAATTGGTCAGATGTTTGTAACGCACAGAAGGAAAAGTTTCCGACCCCAAAAAGTATATATATTCTTGATCAGCTTAAGAAGCTGAGTCGATATATTCATGTCCGTCTGTCCGTCCGTCTGTGCAAATCAACTTCACGCTGGCATCTTAAGAGCTATCGGAATGAAATTTGATATTTAAGCTACTTTTAGCCCGGAGATGATAAAGTATGGAAATTGTCAGGATCGGACTACTATATCATATAGCTCTAGAAGAAAAATTTTTTTGCAAAAATTGGAGTATCTTCATGAAATTTACCAAAACGATAGTATTGGATATAAAATGTCAGATCCCAAAATTTGATCTAATCGGATAAATGGAACACAAGTTACAGTCAATATATGGTGGAAGAAGAAGAAAAATTGTAGTAAAAAGAGTAATAATTTGAATGTTTTGTTTGTGTATTGATGAATTGAGTTGCAGGAAAAGAAATTTCATAATGTAAACATATTATTGCTAGGACTGCAAGGGTATAAAAACTTTGGCATAGCCGAAGTTAGCTTCTTTGATATTTTTTTCGAATTGAAGAAAAATTGGGAATATAAATCTAATAAATGATAGGTAAATAGTTCAATTTGTAAATTTCTATTCAACAAATTAATATAGACTAAGAGAGATTTTTAGTTTAAATTAATTTAAAGGAGGTTGGATAGTGAAATTTCAGAATTTTAGAACGTTCAAATACTGTTCTCTTAGAATTTATTTCAATAACAATCGATGTATCGATCTAACTAGAAAAATTTCAGGTTTTTCGAGTTCGAAATTTCAGCGAATTGCAGCAAAGTTCAATAGCAGGAAGAAGCATCTCTTTTTGAGTCAAACTAGGCCAACATTTTTTTTTTTGTTACCGCTTTTGTAAAAAGATAACACCTTAACCAACATGAAAAGAAGTCTAATGCAAATGCAAATTTGTACACATTAGTTGCTTTTGTTGTTGTTGTTTTTGTTGCTTTTGTTTTCCCCCATTGAGAGATATGCTAGAAAAGTCAGACAAGTGGAAAAAAATTGCACAACTTATGATGGTGAGGGTAAAGAGAGTAGGAGACATTGTTTAAAGGAGAACGGAACGGTACAGTGGCGGTTAGTGTTCAGTGTTGCTTGACAGCCATGTGTCAATTCTATAAAGTGGCTCATTAGACAAGGTTTTCTTCTCCCCCACCACCATGGACCACACTTTAGTCCATCCTCCTTTCAGTCTTCGTTTCATCCACAGCCGATTCACTGAAGCAAGACAAAGTGTTGTTTATCACACGCCTCAATGCCAAAGTTAGCTAAATTATTTGATACGATCCAAATCGATCTTATTGCGGATGCACTTGTGCTTTTCTTCAATATGAAAGCAGCAACAAGAATATAAATTCCTACAACGCATTTGACTGTAAAAACCGAGAAATAGATATAATTTAAATTGATCTATACTTGGAGACTGATGATCAGTGCGATTTGTGTGATTTGCGATTTCCTATTACGAAATTGTGGTTATGGTTATTTCGGTTATTTAATATGCCACAACAAAGTGTAATCGAGTTGCAATTTGAAATCTTGATCTAGAACCCGGTGCCAATTTGAGCCAGTTTATGTGGTTAGCGGCCGTTACAGATACAAGTATCTAATAGATACATTTACCCGTTCGTTGTTGCTGCTGACTGGCAAACATGTTTTTATTTCTATTTTTTATTTTTAGTTGCATACAATGCAGTGCCTGGTGTTAAGAGGTCACATAGAATAATATAGATTTTGAGAGGGAATCGAATACAAGTCACAAGATAATCTCAGTAAATTCTTTTAGACTTTACTTAAAAATAAAACTTACCTCAATTATATAGTCTAGTTCTTTGGTATGATTTCGCTCTTCCTCGGTATCATCATCCCAGCGTTTATCGCCCTCGTCAATGCCTTCATCAATGCAGTCTTCGTCATTCTCTGAAATAAGATGATAAATTTTAAATATATTAATATTTATATATTACAATTTCTTTGTGACTCATTTTATAAGATTTGAATTGACCTTTCTAAATTATATGTACATATAGTACAAGTTGATATCATAATAAGGGGATTCTTTTTATAAATATGTATATTACAATTTTTCTGGGGAAATAACCTTATGAATTTCTTAAGGATGATGCCTGCTTTTATCGTATTTGACGAATCATCAATTGTTGTTCAATAAAAACAAATGTATTTCACAATATTACTTTTTAACATGATGGGATTCTTAGATCATTTTGGGTTGACTATACTAAAAAGTTTGAGATTGTACATATATTTGTAAACAATAAGTTTTTGCTAAATATGCAGTTTATTGTGTAAAAGATAAAAGCACAATTATTGGAAATATATTTTCTAACTTTTAATATTTAGTGGGACAAACTGGACAGCGGTTCATATCTATTCTTAAGAAATTGTTTATGAAAATGTGTATTTAAAAATTGTCAAACATTTCAATAAGCTATGAATGGAACTTCCTGGAAATAAAATCATCAAAAGAATTGACTTTGTAAACTACTTAATCGATGCCTATAGGTAATAATGAAATTCTCTTTAATGTTATAGTTAATTGTTTTTCAATTAAAATTTTCATAATTTCTATATTATTATTATTTTCATTAAATTACCTCCTATAGCTTAGCAGAAGGTCGAAGTCATAATAATAAATTAAAAAGTAAAACTCACCATCCATTGTCATATAGTTGAACAAACTATTGAGTTCCTGCGATATTTGGCATTCTTCATCCTCTGGCAAATTGTAGTCCAAGGCGGTATAAACAATTGTAACCAGTTCACCGATAATCTGCAATGAAAACAACAAATAGTTTAGCAAACAATTCATAAATTTTACGAAATTCCCATTGAAATGAGCAAAGGTTAAGGACGCCTATAATTGTGTACGAGTAAGTAGTAGTAGCTAATAGTATAAGCAACTTGTTGGCTGTTGAAGATGGTGACTTCCCTCTTTGCCACTTGTTTGTCTCTTGGCCTGATCGGTCCTAAGGTCTCTACTAGCAGTTCATTAAACTGACACTCTAATTGGAGTTTGGAAGTTGATTTCGTAGAAAACTTAACCTAAACACTAATTGTTGTTGGCGGTGTTGTGAGGGAGGTGTTGGGAGGTGGGAGGGGAAGCTGGCGTTGAAGTTAGAGTTCAGGTGCAATTGCTCTTCAACGCGCCCAAGTGCAGTTGTTTCACTTTCACTTTTGCTTTTTGGCGTTGGCGAAAAAAAGCACTTGGCCAAGTGTTAAAAAACCCCCCCTCCTCCCAAAAAATAAAGAAATACAAAAAACGTCCAAATCCGTACTGAAGAAGCAGTTAAATAATAATTTGCAGCTGCCGGTGCGGCTGCTGTTGCGTTATTTTTAGTATCACTGTAGAGGCCGCCAGCCAAGCCAAGCCTCAAAAAAAGTCAAACTCGATCAAATAAAACTTCGCCCACGCAGCCTTCGTATCTCTCACAACATATTTGTATGTATATATGCATGTTCCCCTCGTCAACTCTAATCCATCCATGTTATTATTGTTCACATGATTTCATTTTTATTATGAAAATTAAATGATAAAAAGAAAAGAAATAAAGAGAAGAAACATTGTGACAGCTGTGCATTCGATTCACTTGCTAGGTGACTGGCATTTCCACCACGAAGATGGAGACGACGATGTGGAGATTGGAGGTTGTCAACCAACTTACCAAATGGCAGCTAAATGCTTCACACTTTTTTTTTATTTCTCTACTTCACTCTCTTCTGCACGTTTACCTCTTAACTTATGTGCCTTACATCATTTGCGAAAGAATTGCATAGTTGATTGTGTGAGAGGGAACAGACATAATAATTAATGGTAGAAAAAAAAAAAAAAATTATGAAAAAAACCTACAAAAATATAATGTAAATACACAAAGTAAGTGTACAACGAAATACTCTGTAATTATAGAACAAAATCAAGACGTGGTTTTTAGCTTTGCCAACAAATTTATATTTTAAAAGCCAAAAATTCCTAGAATTAAAATTTACTCAAGGTTAGGCTACGACTTTTAAAGAGATTAAATCAATTACTTCTATATTACGTGTTTTTACTTCCATTAACTATATTTTGCTAATTTCAGGTTTCAGTTAATATGGAAAAAAAAAACAAATAATTACTAAGCAGACTTCTTGAAGATTTTAGTCTGAATTTCAAGTTATAGAAATCGTACAAAACTGCAGCAGGGGAATGTCTTATTGACCTTCCAAAATTCTATTTAGTATATTAGTGTGCAAATTGTATTTTGTCTTTCGAACTTGTCAAACTCATAAAATTTTGCAATGACCAAATATAGTTGTTTGCACTCGACAAAATGTCCTTAAAATAAATGCCAATTCTAAAATGTTTTCTCACTTATGACCTTTTGGGTATAATATAAGATAGATGTAGAAATCAAAGAACTTCACCTGAGATAAATGAGCAATCAAGTGTAGTCAACCCCCTTTTTTTCGAAAGCGAATTCGAAATAGACTTCTGCAGAAGACTAGAAAATGAGACCATCAGACGAGACCCTTTTGTTGGGTCTTCATTCTAGAGATCTCTGTAGAGGTTCCCAAGTCAATTAGTGCAAAAGCAGAGCATAGTAAGTAAAAACTACTGAAATGTAATGGCCCTGGTGGCAACTCGATGGTAGTCAGTCATTCAGGAGAGTTCAAATACCAAAGGGGCTCTTTATTTTTTTGTTTTTGGATAATTTTGCATATCCATTAAGTAAATAGTATGCAAAACACACCCTAGTAGTATACTAAGTATACTAGACTACAAACCCGGCCCAAAAAATGTTTGCAAATTTTCTCACCACAGCCAGAAAAATAAAAAACAAAAAAGGAAAACAAAAGAAAAAACTAAAACGAGCAACTACCATTTTCAATAATATCAAAGTTGAAAACATGCAATGCGGCAATTATACGAGCTAGTTTCGAAATGGAGGAGAGTCAGTCGTCCATGCGGGTGAGATGGTGGGAAGTTTTTGTACACCCGGCCCGTTTTTTGGGGGGCCCTCTTAGAGACTCCATGTCTATGTCGTCGCCATTTTATGTGGTGCTGGGCTGGTGGTGCCTTGTCAATCTTGTCAGTTTAACCTTTTGTCTGACCTCGTTGGCTCTATGGGTTGCTCTTTTTATTTCATTTCAATTTGAGTTTTTGCGCTGATTCACATTGCCACAGTGGAAATGGGTAGGTAGGGATGGTAGGAAGGAACTGCGAGGTGCGGTATGACTTTGTTTTATACATATATCAGCAGCAGTTTGCAACCCAAAAACACAAAAAGGGGGAGTGCTAAATTTGGTGTTAAAGAACTTTATTACGCCATGACGTTTATGGGGAATTTCAATTTCTTCGTCACTGCAAAAAGTAAACAAATCGTAACCAAGAAGCAATAATGCCAAATATCTCATTACAATTATTATAGCTATCTCTTTTATTTTGTGCAATCTACTACCTGGGCAATTGTGGGAATATAATGCTATCATTTTTTTGTTTTAAACATAATTGATATATCTCTATATATACATATATATATGTATATATATATATAAGAAATTAACCCAGTTCGCACGTCTGAGTTCCGAAACAAATACGAGAGCTAGAGAGAGTGAGATAGAAGAGTCAAACAAGTTGCGAAAGACACTAAAATAAAGGGTAGATAATCATATTGTTGTTGTGTAGCTTTGTGCAAATATTATTTCAAGACACTCTTGGTAAATATATAGATATAGTCGGTGGTACGCGTTATACAAAATATAATTCGAAATATACTTTTCTTCTTCATTTTCCCATACCCATTCACTTTCCCTCGAGCATGACAGACAGCGATAGAGTCTGACAGTAGACGACACCTTGGCTACGATAAACTGAGAACGTAAGTAATTATACTATGAGCATATAACATGGTATCTATGCCTCCCCCCCCCACAAAAACACACTGCAAGAAACAAGAAAACTATAATTAAAGATTTTAGTTAAGAAATTAATTCCATTACAGGTAATGAAATCAATAAATACCACAAGCTTTTGGTTGACTCTTTTTACTATTTCTAATTGTAAGTCGAGAATTTCTCTTGGTTCGACCAATTATCTTCTCTGCTATGAATTATTTATATATAATCTATATCTATATTAGGTAAGTACATATGCTATTAAGTAATTCTAAAAGTTGTTTATAAAAATTATTCTTTCTTAGCATGTTTTATGAATAGGAAAAACCTGTGTATATTGTAGCCCCTGAAGGCAATTTTCAAAGAAGTTCAAAACTAATTGGTAAAATCAGAAGAACCTTTTCCATTTTATTCATATAACTATTAACCATTCAGAATTTGGCTTATATTAATTACAGATTTGTGAATTGTCCTTTTTTGAGCACCGGAAAGGTTTGGGGGTGATTTGTTTAAGGCACGAAAATATCCTTACTGTCTGACATTGGTGTTTCAATACTTTTCAATACAAATACTAATTAAGAACTATCTTTGAAAATTTCCAAGCACCAAAGCACCTGTTTTTTATCTCAGTGTAATGTGCATGTGGCTATATGCATCTGACTTGAGTGAAATATTCATATTTCTTTCTCTTGTTTAACTTGTGTCTTGTATTTGGGTCAAACATGCATACTCATTGCAGGCAATCCCCCCACCTCTATAGACCCCCACCAACCACCTTAACCCCTACTACATTACCAGCTAGCAACCGCTTCTATCCCCCCTCCTCTCAGCACTCTTTCATGGGGCAACTCCTTGCCTGTCGCCTAGAGTTTGCAAGTATAGAAAGAAAAAAAAAAAAAGAAACTGGAAAATCTAAAATTGTATAACCTGCTTCAGCCTGTTGTTGGTCAGCAACAACCGGCAAATGTTGTAGCCGTTTTTGTTTCTGTTGTTGCTTTGTCCAGGTCTAGCCTCCAGTCTGCATCTTGCATCTTGTATCTCTTGGATATCTGAGGCCATAAATTTCTGTACAATTTTGTTGTTGGTTTTTATTTTTTTTGCCTTCTCTGTTTTAGTCACTTTGATCTTGCCACGTTGAATGTAAAGTGCTTAATGGTTTGCAGAGAGACAGAGAGAGAGAGAAACGCCAAACTAAACCTTTTTGTGTGGGGAAAAAAAAAAAAAAAAAAAACTACAATATATTTCCCAGTTTGCTCTCTCATTGTCTCCCCAGAGATTTTAATCGTTGTCGCCAATCCCCAAGCTGCTTTACATTGGCGTCGCATTTTTTCTTGACCCATTCCTTCCTCCTCCCTTCGATCACGACTGACCGCCACACACTAGACAGTAAAGTATGGATTGAAGGGGGAATAGGATAGAATTGCCGCTGCTGCTGCTGCTGCGTTTGGCTTCTTGTATGGGGGCATTCTTTCTATGGAAACAATTGCATAAAATGTGAATTCTGATAGCAAACAGAAACATTGACAATTGCCAGTTACCACCAGCAGCAGCAGCAGTTGCTCCATGGTCCAAACGGTCAAGACAAGTGCCCAGCAGTGGACACAAAGAAGTTCTCTAGTAATATTTTTGTTCAGCTCTTTGTGGATTCTTTCCTTAACAATAGACAAGATCATCTTAAAAATGGCTTTGTGCATAAATTGTTACATTTATAGCCATTTATATATATATCGGAAATCTTTTCAATATGAAAGGAAAAACTGATCTTAGAAAAATAAATTTGCTTTTTCACAAGAGTAAAAAACTTCCTTACATCAGAAGCAATCAAAGTCGGCATAAGGCATACATTTTAAGTAGCTTATTATATGCTTATTACTGATGAAACCCTCAAATGAGTTTACACAATCGTATAAGTAATCTAAAATCTGAAAAGCTGAATTATACTTCTTGTCAATAAACTATCAATCAGTCAAAGTCAATTTATGTTATTCTCGTTCTTGTTCCCATTCCCACCATTTTGGCAAAACGGTCTTAGGCAAAATTGTGTTTTTATTTTTTTTTTTTTGGAGCCCAACCCATTTAGAAACTTCTATCAAACTTCAATCATGTTTTTGGTAAATGCAGTTCCGGTTTCAGTTCAAGATCAATCTGGCTCTGGGCCGATGGGCGATGGCTATCAAAAAAGGAAAAAAATAATCGCTGAAACAAGTTTCTCGGTTCACACACTGAGAGTTTGGCAAATAACTAAAGCTTGACCCAAACATAATCCCTAACAGCATTATAACGGGAACCCACCGCACCGCTAATTGTACACGCCTCTAAGATAGAAGGAATAGCAACAACAACAACATGACTTGAAATCAAAATCAAAAAAATCAAAGTCAAAATCAAAGTAATAGCCAGAAGGGGGCCAACAACAACAAACCAACAAAATGCTATATATCAATATTTTTGTATTTTTTTTTGAGATAGAAACTGAGGGCAAGGCATGGCAAAGGCGACGATGAGATTGCACAAAATGGTTTTGGCGGTTTAATTGGGTAATTGGCTCAAGTACCGTAAGTACAGACAACACACACAAAAATTGAAATACTGGCAAAAAAAAAAGTAAGCAAAACTTAGACTGAAGAGCTTATGAATTGACGGCAAGCGTATATCCAGAAAACCTAGAGTCGTTGCCTGCTTCCCAGTCAAATGGCTCTACACTAGAATAGAACGGTCTCTGCCCATGGAGATAGAATTGGACGGGATGGGATGGGTGAAATTCGTGACTGGAAACCACCACCGGCACCATGAGCACCACCAGTTGCCAGTTGGCCGCCTCTAACTCTTAAAAGTTTCCCATGATAGGCACACCAGCAACAGCATCTACTTCTCTCGCATCTATGTATATGTAGATGTATGTATATGCAGGCCAAAAAAAAAAAAAAAAAAAAAAGGAAAAAGGAAAAAGTTTATATAGAAAATGTAACTGTTAGTCTTTAAGTCCAAGTCCAGCGCCAACTTGTTTTCTCTATACTTATATTTGCAATGCCAGAAGGAGCCACAAGCTCAAGCAGAAGCAAAAGACATGCCAAACGAAGTGGTCTTAAAACTAGATATGTAAATACTTGGATACACTTCTATAATCGAAGAGATATGTATCCATAAAGCAGTGCATTTTATGTAACAATAATTACTTGGACAAGAGTATTGATCAGATATTCTATTCATTTAAGTTTTGGGTTTATAATAGAGTAATTTTATAACAAATTTGCCTCACTAATAATTGTATATCTATAACTTTTACATATTTTATGAACAATTGATAACTAAGTAGAGATAAGTTATTGAAAAATGCGGAAAATTCATATTATTGAATAAAAAATTAACCTAGTGTTAAGATTACCATTTATAAAAGAAGATTCTTCTACTAAAATAAGTCTTACTTGACATAACTAACTTAAAAATTGTATGTATTTAAAGAAGTATAGTTAAGTAAGTATAGTTAAAGGAATTTACTTAGAAAAAATTATATCTTCTCTAACAAAGAAGTTTAATCGAATGTCGAATTTTTAATATAAATAGTTATCAATAAAATAAAACTGTCAGTACCTAAAGTATCTATTAGTAATTAAATTTTTTTTAGAAGTGAGTAATAGGGAATATCCTCTTTGTAGTCTCATATCATAGCTAAATCTGTTGTAAATTAATATTTTCAATAGAGTATTCTTTAGGCAAAAGACTGGTTCGCGTTTTGGCCTTAAAGTGGCAAAGCAATTGAACAAGTGAGTAAGTCTCTAACGTTGTGTCTGTGTATAGGCCAACTCAAGTCCGATGAGTATGAGACTGTCTCGATTTGGAGGCTGCCCCATTGAAGTGATGTTTTAATGAGTCCTTTATCACGTCCAGGTAAAAAGAATTATGGCTTCATTGTACGACAGCATCAGCATTAGACGCTGCGATTCCCACACAGCTCTTTCTCTATGTGCTTGCTATGCAGATGCATTATTCTAATTTCAAGTGTTGGACACTCTCGAAAAGTTTTGGTCTATTCTTGGGGATTTTTTCCCGAAATATAAGTACATATTGTTTACCTAACGGTCATTGAATCGGTGGCCAAGTATCAAATATTGACGTGCATTCAATTTTGTTTAAATGTTTGTTTAGGTGCCGAAAACAAAAAAAGATTTTCTTTTGCTCTTCATAGCGGTTGGGTCATTGTCTTTCTCTTTGAGTTTGAGTTGTTCTTGTTGTTGACTTTCAAGCCGCCTCACACGGCGCATGCAATTACAGTATCTACAATTGCTGCAAAAGTATCGCCGGCACCAGGAACCAACTCAGAAAAGCAGACAGAAAGCCAGCAACCAGCCATGAAGTTGGCCAACACTCCTTCCATTCTCTCCCCCATCCACCTTCGTCGTCTTCTTCACCAACATCATCTTCTACGCTGGCCGACAACATTTAGTTGATCGACACTTTTATGTTGACGTCGTGCGCGTTGTCATCGTTCGTCGTGGCAGTTCTGGTGCCTGCCACAGCAATTGATTGATTCTATAGAACAATGTGCAATGCTTGAACGATGTTGATGATAATGATGGAAATGATAATGATGCGACCAGAGCACACTGGGATAGGACCAATAAATATAAATATCTATTCAATTTAGGATAAAATGAATATCTATCTAAACTAAAGCTAAGGCTTCAATGTTGTGCAAATCTCATCTTAAGTAAAAAGAGATCTTGACATATTTATATTTTAGATATCTTTGCATAATCTTTCTATTTGCCAATTGCCTGTGTCTAATTACCTAAGTTACTTTAAAGAAGTATTTAAGTGTAAGATACTTTTCTAAAGAGTTTTAAATTCAAACAAATATTTGTTACCTTATCTGACCATTTAACCTTCTAAGCTTTTTCGCGTTTGGTTTTATGTCTTCATTTCAAAGACAAGCAAAGTTTCCTTAGAGTTATGAAAGATTTTTAAATCAGGTTTATTACTTCAAATTGGTGAACTAAGTTATTCAGAACTGTTTACTTTAGATTTTGATAATTTTTTTTAAGTCTTGGAGCTTGATTTATAAATAATGAATTTTATTTTTGTTATAAAAGAACTTCCTTTAGAATAGTTGTTCAAAACTAGAATAATGTTAGTACTTCAAGTAAAGATATTTGCTAATGGTTTTCATCCAGATAAACTAGAACTTATTTCAAAATAAAATTAACAAAATGGCTTTAAGGAAGTTCAAGTTTCAAATTGATTTTAGACCAGTGTGGCGGCAACATGTTCCGCTTATTACAAATGCGTAGCAATAGGCATAGACCGTGGCCATCCGGACAGCGGGAGCAGCAACAATCAGAGAATCAGAGAACCAGAGAGGCCCCCAAAAGAGTCTAAGCCAGACGGAGCATAAAACAAACGGCGGACAAGAGGCAGTCAACCAAGTCGCCAAGAGTCAGCACAACCAGATATAAAGTCAGAAACCAGAGTTGCCATTGTGTTTGTGTTTTTTTTTTTTGGCGGCATGGACAGAGTCAATCAACAAGCAGCAGCAGCACTTGCAACATTTGCTGCTGCTGATGTTGATGTGGTTGCTGCTACTGAAGCATAAGGTACAAACGAACCCATAAAAGTACGGGCGAGCCAGTTAGCTAAATGGAACAGGTAGCTCAGTGCCAGCAGCAGCTGTTCACGCTCTAAAAAAAAACCAAAACCGAAACACAAATATAATGAAAAATGCTATAACTTTTTTTTTGTTTCTACTGTTATCCAGAACTTGAGTCACACACAGACTACACCACTCTGTTGGTGTTTCATTTCAGGCAAATAATTGTCCACACTTATTTGCACTAACAATAAGAGGGGAGAACCTCTCCGTCCATCCATCCATCCATCCAATCGCCATAATGTAATATTTACTTTGATCGGCACAACACAAAACAAAAACAAAACAGAGACCAAAGTTTACATTGCTTAATTGCTTATGACTGAGAGAAATATATTTGTGAAGATTTGAAAAGGGAATGTGATGAATGGGTAAGTACTGTAAACTGACAATCGAGATATGCTCGTTAAAATGGGTATATTAGTTTTTAGAAGAACTGAAATGAAAACTATGCAATGTTATATTAGTTATATTAATTCAACATGTTGATTCGATGGAAGAAATAAATGTTTCAAAAAAAGGGTGGCTTTACATTCTCAAAAATATGTTTTGCAAAAGTTTCGCCACAGTTAAAGACATCTTACTTATTTATATCTAGTTCTTTATACGATTATAGAATTCTTTTAAACCCTTTAACATGACATTTTAAACACTAAAGGAAAGCTTAAGGTACATACTTATGAACTAAGCCAATATTTTTACAAAAGAAGACTTCTCTACATTCAACTTCAACAACTTTGGTCAGCTAAGTGAGTATATACTATATAATAAAACATAAATCAATGTAAAAGAAATACATTTTATAGTGCCATTTCTTAGTTACATTAACAATTACTTTTTTCGAAATACATAAAAGTACATACATACATATGTAGATATACATATACATATGTGTGGTATGTGTAATATTATATTTCATTCATAGGCATCGTATGATCAGCAAAATCAGCAATTTGCTAGGGTATTTAGTATCACAGTCGAGGTTACATTAGCAATTTGCTTTGAATTTTAAATTGTTTTTTGTCATATTTTCTTTTTTTTTTTTTTGTCTTTTTCAAGTAATAATGAAATGTATTTTTGTTGTTAAATTAAAATTACAATTATGAAATAATCTTACATTATCTATCTGTATGACAATTTGGGCCATGGTTTCTTTTTATCTTTGTCATAGATATGAGGGGGCTAGACTATAAAGACGTTTACACGTGACTTGCTGGCCAGCCCTGGCAAAACACAACCCAACCGAAAAGCCAATGACTTTATGATAATTACATTTCATAGATAAGAATAGAAAAAATGTGGCTTTATAATACATATGTTAGCAGTAAATGCATTGTGCAATAACAATGATCCATTTTAAAGTTTAAAAGTCATAACAATTAATGCTTAGGATATATAAAAGAAAACTAGTCACCCGGATCCAAGATAATTAAGTTGTTGAATACATCACAGCTGTTAATAGCAATATATTTGTATGATTCATTGATGGCATTAACAAAAAGTGTTTCGATTTGTAAAATGTGTTATCGACAAATTGAAGGAGTCATTGGAAACTGCATTACACATTTTTACAATATACACGAATCAATATAATATATGTATAAAGAAGCGTATTCGACATTGTCACATTTTAAATAATATTCTTTTATATGAAGATATGACAACAAAAGCATTGAAAAGGCTTCTTTCTTTCCTAAATCGATTGCCGAATATCTTCATTAATTATAGATTTCTAATGTGTATTTTGGCAGTAATCACTGTATTTTTAATTCAAATCCTATTACTATTACAGTTGAAAAATTTCAACTAATAAATATTCCATAATGATGAGACGTCTTGCCCATCAAAGTTGCTCAACTTGTGGGGAAAAATTGTAAATACCTTTGAAAGTGTACCACTTAAGAAAACACAGTATTGATTTAACGAATGGCACTATAATTTGGATGACCTTGTCAATTAGAAATGCGATCATAACCCAGCCCATCATCATTGATTATCATAATTATTTAATTTTCTTATGGGCTCTGCCCTTATTTTGAATAACTCTTGGGTAATATTTTGCTGTCCCTCTCAACCATTCCCATATTATATTTCCTTTTTTTTTTTTTGAAAAGCTGTCAAAAGTAAATCCCTCTTTCAGCTGGGGCTGAGAGACCGCACCCAAATAACGAAATATTGAAAATAAATGAAGTTTTAGTTCATTGCATTGTGCAGGGAAAAGGGTAGACAGAAATTGTGACTATTTATGGCCACAATTGGTCTAACCAAGCCCTTAAAAATGCCATTTTTTCCCTTTTTTTGTGCATTGAAGTGCGGCGAAGCGAATCAAGGGGAGGGGAAAACAAATATGATTCACCCATATAGGATAGATGTTTATACATATATACATATGTATTACCAATCACCGCAAAAAATGGCATTTCCTAGATCAAAAGTAATGAAGGAAATCACAAGCAATGCTTGTCATATCTTCAAGTCAGTTACTCAGTCAGTCAGTCACGAGCTTAAGCCTCAGTTTCAAATTCAACATTAGCTTAAGCCTTTTTGTGGTTAGACGACAGCAATTTGTATATATAGTAGACATATCATGATGATCATGATCATCATTATGTTGATCAGCTATATTTGCATAATAAGTAATACTTTTTTGTCATATGATATGTTGGAGTTCCGCATGGTTCCTTTAAAACCCCCAAATTGCATAAGCCTTCGCCTCATTCAAAGGTCAAAAAGGAAAAACGAAGAAGAAAATGTCAACGATGCACGCGCAGCCACTCAATTTCAATTGTTTTTCTCGTTTTGTTTGTTTGTTATTTTTGTGTAAAACAAACAACGTAAAATATAAAAAGTTAAATTGTGTGTTGCTGTGTTTTTTTGTTTTTATTATTTATGCTAAATGCAGTCACACTTGCAATTTGTGTTGTTGATGGGGCTCGTCTACTACTAACCACCAACCCCATTTTATATACGAAATTTATGCAGATCTGCATACCCTAACAATAAAAAAAGTATACTGACTTTTTCGGAGGAATTATATTTACAAAATTATTTAGGATATCGCCTTCAGAATTTGTTGTTGAAAGAAAGGAAACGATATGAATCTTTCGAAGAACTAAAAAAAAAACACTTAATGGTTTATTCAATTTTTTTGTTTAACATTGAAGTGAAATCCATTTATGATGTTAGACAAATATGAACTTTAAATTCGAAAGGGTGTAGAAACTAAAGCAAAGTAGGAAAAAAATACTATTTGAATTGTTCACCCTTCTCTGATGATTATTGTTGTATAATATTCATTTGTGGCTTGTTTAGTTGTTAGTCATAAATAGAGGGTAGTTCGCCCTAGTCAATCTCGAATTGAAATAGATGGACCTTAGTATAGAGATTATAAGTTTATAGGATTGTGTAACTTAAAATAAAACAGATTTGGCATTTGAAAGATAGAATGGAAGGCATTGAAATAAAGATATACATTTTGATTACATATTTATTGAGAGAGTATCTTAAATTTGTCAAAAGTGACAAAGAGCGGGAGAAAAATCAGGCTTGTTGATAAAGCCTAAATACGTTTAATAGTTTGTTTTTATTCTATGATATATGTATAATAAATGTTTCCGACCAACTAAAGATATTAAATATTGTCTTTCCCAACAAGTTAACCTTATTAAATTATAGTTGTATTTGAAGAACGAGGTACAGCTTTCAATTCTTTCTACAAAATGAACCAGAATTCTATTTTACATGAAATTTAAATTTTCGCATTCTTCTGCTTCTTCAATGACTAATTTCACATAAAATTTTTTTTTTTTTTTGGGGTTATAGAGACATAAAAAATAGTATAGAAAACGGAAATCCTTCTAAAAAAAAACTTTATATATAATATTTATTCCACAATGTCTTATGTCTTGATGATATTTTTTCCTCCCTCGTATCATTAAATTATTAAGAATTTTCATATCCCAACAAAAGAATGCAGCATAAAAATTTTCACATAAAGACAATGGAATTACATGCTTGCATTTTATGCTAAACACACTTCACTCCACTCCATTCCATTCCATCTAGTCTCTGAAATGGCTGGTGGTAAAGAATGAATGAACGAGAAACGTTGGACGACCTCCATTGAGTAGCTGCACACATATTTCTCACACACACCCAACAACTCCAACAACAGCACTTAATTGAAAACGGCATCCAGCACCACCACCACCACCACCAACAACAACAACAACAACACCTCTTCCCATACTCTAAAGCTAAAACTAAGAGATACATTAAACAGTTTTTTTTTCTCCCCCTTTTTTTTTTGAGGCGTAGAGAAACTTTGCGCTTCCATGTTACGATTTTCTTTCCACTTCTTTTCGGTTTAGGGGTCGCCTCCTACTCCTACTCCATCTTTCTTCCTCATCAAAGTGCCCAAATGCAGTTGCTGCTTGCAGTTGGTAGTACTTTTAATTACCTTTAGCCATCTCCAACACCAGCAACAACAACACAACTAACGATCATCATGTGAATTCTCTATGCCTAGGCGCACATTTACTCAGCCTATTTGTTTCGGTCGCTTAGATACTCTACCATAAAGGTATATTAATTGTCATGAAAGTTTCAAAATCGTCTACATCATTGAAATTATGTATATAAGGAATGATTAACCGTAATAAGTATATACCACTTTGATATAAATCGCAAAAGTAGATTGTTTGACTCAAGCTCAAGATTATATTATAACAAAAACAAATATAGATAAATGGAATCTTTAATCATTTAATTTCACAAATAATAGATCCATGATATAGATTTTAAGAGAGTTATACGGTTCAAGATTCTATCATATATCCCATTTGCAAGGCATTGTATTTCGTTCATGTGCATGTAAATCCTCTGTATTATAGTTCAATCTGGCTTACATAAAGAAAATACGTAAAACAAAGGACTGTTTTCTAGTACAGGTCTATAATGGATCCATTCGCTTAGGTCTGTAATGGATCCAGTGTATATGCACTTCGATATGATTGAAAACATGACCACACTACACTATCGGAGGAGTCAGCTTTTCTTCTTATTTTTGTTTTGGTTTTATTCGGTGGGAACCTTCATCAAGTAACCCAAAATGCATTCTTCGTGGGCCTGGAAAACACTTTCGCACTTGAGTTTGGAGTTTCGGTTTGAGCTTGAGCGTTTGGGCCTCATGTGGAAGGGCATGTTGAACATCTCTGCTAAAATTGCCATAAAATTGTATTTTTTTTTCTTTCATTTGTTTCTTTTTGCTTTTTGATGCTTCGAGGAGAGGATCCCGCCAACACTTTCACACATTAATGCTTGTTTGTTGTTAATGTTGTTGTTGTTGTAGCCCATTTTGTTTTATGATCTTTAACCATAAAATTGAACTTTTACAAGACAATACAGTTTACCTATGGTTTTTGGGATAGCAAAAGAAGTCATTTCCTAAACAATTTCTTTAACCATAAAAAGCTCTAAAAACTTCCATCAATATTTTTCATAAATTAAGTTCCCAATTCTTATATTCACATGTTAAAAACAAGTTTCGTTTCAATGTTAATTAAATAAAGTGCCAAACTTTTATTTTTAATGGCAAAATAATCAAAAAAGATTTAATTTTTATGAGAGTTTTTCATTAAAACCTGATGCCTGCCTAGTGGGCAATGCGAGAACTATAAAACTAGATAAAGAAAGTAACTTCAAAAATAACAGCCAACAAATTTTAAGAGTTGATAATTTCTAAAAACTTTTAAAGACCTAAACATTTTAGAATTAGGATTTCAAAATCCATCCAAACACCTAATTATGAAATTAGTTTTAAAATAGACAATTTGTTTGGGCCAGAGCTAATGGAATGCTAAGCACAGTTATTATTTAGTCAAGAAACGCTTTGATCTCTAAAATAAATTCTTACTTCTCTCCCACCACTCCAACCTTTACTTTTATTATCATAAATCATTAAGACTTAATTAAAATTTTCAACCGGAACCTTATGATAGAAACGAAGTAAAAAAACATGCAGAAAATCAAAATAAACCCATTCAAGTTACTTTATAGGCCATAATTCTAATCGGTAATCTCTAAGCACTTAAAGCAGAGATTCATAAAAAATAAAAATAAATATAAAAAAACAAATCTCTTACCTTTCTGTGGGATAATAATAGCGGCGTGTGTTGATGATGATGTTGATGATGGTTGTTGTTCTCAAAGGCTGCAAATAGAAAATAAAATAAGGAAACATAATTACTCAATTAATTCCACAAATAAATGAGACAAATCTATCTTTGGCTTGGCCGAAGTTACAAATACCCTAAAATACAAAACTTAAGGTTACAAAATATTCAAAGAAATACTAGTTAAAATTTTTTCTTCTCGTTGCTCTTCCCTAGGCTAAAAGATTCGCATAAAACTTGCTGCAATTAAGCAAACAAAATTTCAAAAAACAAACAAAATGTTCACCTTTCCAATTTCATTTTTTTTATTTAAAAAATAAATATGCAATCTGTTGAATTTCCACCCCTCCTCTCCCTCTCTGTCTGTTGGTTTCTTGCCCCTGTTTTTGTTACTGCTTTTTTTTTTTGTTTAAAAACTTCCGCACTTAATGGCCAAACTCAAGTTGGCAAAAGATCGAGACAAAGTCAACGAAAGACAGGTGAACCACAAGAGGGAAAGGGGTAAGGGAAATAAAAAGGAGGGAGCAGAAAAATTGTAACAAAAATAAAGATAATAAACATAAAACGGGTTCAGCAATCATAAACTTGTTGTGCAGACAAACAGAAAGACAGACAAAGAGACAAACCCACCGACAGTTCACCGGAAAATTGTCAATGAACATTTTTCATATATAACTTATATAGATACATATACATATAACCATGTCTATGTATATTTGAGATATATGTATGTATACAGTTTGGCACTTGGTTGGCATTTTGTTAAACAATTAAATGCAATTTTTGAACAAAACTTATTCATTTTTTTGTTGACTCAGCCCAAAAAAAAAATTAAATAAAAAAATGGCCAAGGTGCTTTTTTCTGGGTCCGGCCGGCTTTTGATTACACGGCCCAATTCAGGTGACGCAGCAACAACAAATCGGAGAAGGGGTAGTCGTTGGATAGTTGGGAAGGGGGGAGAAACAGAGGTTAGGTTAGCTGTTTACCATTTTGCGGTTTATTAGGCGTGACTGACATTTCAACGTTACGCCCGAAAAAATCACACTAAATTGTTATAGAAAACAAAACTCAAAATGAAGTTGTACAAAAGAACCATGTATAGAATTTGTATATAAAAACATATGTATTTAATGAAACATGGGAATTATATTTCATGTTGCACACTAATGACGGCTCTTCAAAACAATCAGGAATTGTATTTTAAAACACATGTTGCCCCTTATCTTTGATAGAAATGAATTCATTCGTTTGAATAAGAATGATAACCAATCCCGGATCGCAAATCAGTTTCCAACTTACATATATTTTTGGTTTACACCAAAGCAACCAATTGCATTGCACAAGATATTTATTCATTGTATTGTCATTATGGTCTTAAATATTTTTTGAAACGGATTCTGGCATATAAATCGAAAATCAGACGCGAATCGAATTACCATTGACGCAAAATGAAATCGAAAAGTCGCAAATCGGGAAGACGCAAGCCGGTGCTTTGGTGTATAACAGACCATATTTTCGCCAACAACAAAAAGTTTTATGTACAACATCATAGATATCACTTTCAATCGCTTAAAATTCGGAAAAGTTACAGATTCAATATAGTTACACGTTAATTAGAATTTTGAGAATTTTTCAAATTACCCATTTTGCTCAGCACAACATGGAACCAAATATTAAAGATACAAATCTTTTTTGCCAAGCTCGGATAGAGCGTAGCATTTGCAAATTCTGGCTAATTCGTCACTGACTCTGATACTTTGATTTTAAAGAGGTTATACATATATCATAAAGGGCTCTTCCTTACTTAAAAATTCATGAAAATTTAAAAAAAACAGCCATTTTTAAAGATTTCTACTGTTATTAGGTATACAAGTAGACAAAATGACCATTTGGCACAGATTTCTTATAAAGAAAATGGCATATATTGCGGAAAAGTTATAGTCATAACTCTTGATAGCCGATTGTGCAATGTTCTCTTCACTTTATCCCACTAAACCCAAGTCATTTGGGCAGTTAATTTTTTAGATCTACTAAAACAAATTGCTCAAACTACACACCATAAGTAATAAATTTTGCGAAAACTACACATATTAGTTGTTGGATATTAGACTGTTGGATTACTACCTGAAAATGTCATGATCTGTGCTCCAGAGTCTGTGTTTTTATACCATACACCCATAGGGTGAAATGGTATATTAAAGTCGCCAAATGTATGTAACAGGCAGAAGGAAGCTTCTCCGACCCCATAAAGTATATATATTCTTGATCAGCATCAACAGCCGAGTCGATCTAGCCATGTCCGTCTGTCCGTCTGTCCGTCTGTCCGTCTGTCCGTCTGTCCGTCCGTCCGTCTGTCCGTATGAACACCTAGATCTCGGAGACTATAAAAGCTAGAGCCACCAAATTTGGTATGTAGGCTCATGTAGTATGTAGAGTGATCAAGTTTATTTCAAATTTTTGCCACGCCCCTTTCCGCCCCCGCAATTCAAAAAAAACGTTTATCTCAAAAACTATTGTAGCTAGATACACCATATTTGGTATGTATATTTGCTTAGTAAATGCGCTCATGTTGCATGTATAAAGATTTTGCCACGCCCCTTTCCGCCCCCGAAATTTGAAAAACTCGAATATATCGCGTAATTTTTTTACCTTGTGCAATCAAATTTGGCACACTTAAATTTGATACTAATACCCAGCAAAATACCAAATTTGATGAAAATCGGACAAAAAATAGCTGAGTTATGCATATAAACGTTTTTGCATAAGGCCGGAGATGGCCGTTGGCGGGTGGGGGCGCTAGGGTGCTTATATGCATAAGTGCGCGAGATACTGAAATATGCTTGTAAAAAGCATGTGAACAGAATTTCTTAAAATAGGCAAATGCATTAGTTATTACAAATTTGAAATATTTGTTTTACTGGTGTATGGTATACCCAAGTCGGCGAGACGACTTACTTACTTCATTTGTTTTACCATCAAATTTGTTGAACTTACAACTTGGGTTTAATTTCATTTTTTTTTTGTATATTTTCTGCTGTTTTTTTATGTTGTTGCCCTTTTTCTGTTTTTCTCGGGTCAGTCGGAGCAGAACAAAAAAGATGAGGCTCCCCAGCATGATATCATTATATGCTAAAGTTATATTGTCTTTTCGTCTTTTTCTTTGCTTCTCGTCCACGTCACTTTCGCAGGAAATGAGGCAAGTCAAGCAAAAAATAACCAGAGAAAAAAAACATGAACCAGAAGAGTCTTCACAAAATGTAGAATGTGAAGCAGGAGAAAGACATGAATAAGGAGAAGGAGGGGGAGGGAGTTAGAAATTCCTACAAAAAACATGCGGCGACTATATAATTAAATAAGCGAAATATAATAAATTCAATGCTCGCGGTTCCACTTAATATACATAATTAATAATTGACATTTGAAATGAATGAAAGATGTGAGAAATTCACTTGATTTATGGCACACAATATGTGTGTGTGTGTGTGTGCGAATTTATTTCAATGGAATGGGATGCCATAAAATTCGTTACAAATTTGAATTTCAATTTGAACATTTTCGGTTTTTATGATGGATTAGGCCTAACCAAAACGACATTAACAACTGTCGCATGGATTAAGTTCGTGGATTTTGGGTTTAAGTATTCCATAATGAGTGGCCTAAATACTACAAGTCAAGTAGGTAAAAAGCAGGTGGTCCTGGATACCTACTTAAGTTCAAAATGCCAAAGGTTAGCCTTGAGAATCAGGAAAAGGTCGCACAAGGATAGGGTGTCATGTGTTGAACGCAATAAAATGGTCAAATAAAATATTTTTCTTAAAAAGTTGTATTAAAAAATAAATAATAAAATTCACTTTATCTAAAATTCAATTTCATATAACCCCATACAAAGTCTTTGAGATAGAGGAGGAAGGCATTTCTTTAGTTAATTAGGCACTTGAATTATCTCTTCGATTAACTTTTGTTATCAAGATTATCTCGTCTAGTTGGGTGCTGCTATGAAATATTACGTATTTCCCACTTTAATGCTTGATTAGCACACTCAAACAACAAAACTCAAAAGGCCATCATTAAAAATAATTAATTAATTTATAAGTCGAAAAAAAAAACAAAACAATATAACAAGAAAATGCCAGCTGATTAGCGCTAATTGTAAGTATCTCATCTGCCCGCATTTTTGCAGATTTTTTTTTTTTTTTTTTTTTTTTGTGGATTGATAAATATTATTACAAATTACAGTTAATTACAAAACTCTCCTAAAAACAAAAAACCACAAATATTTTTGTTAAAAATTATGTTTCTTTGGTTGAAAAATGCCGACAAATGCGACGCCTCAACAGGTCCGAGAGTGTTAATTAATGGGGGAGAAAAGAAAAGAGGGAGAAGCAAAATATGTTAAACTGCGTTAAAAGTTTAAAGAAATCTGCATAGATATTATTTATCAATTTCTTTTGGCGTGGGTAAAACTATAAAAATGATCGAGAGTGGGCCCGAGAGAGGGAGGTTGGTGTATAGAGGGGGTATATGTATATGTATGTATATGTATATAACCAACAAAAACTTGCACATGACTTTCATGACATTAGAAAGTAAATTGCCATGAGGCCACTTGGTCAACATCATCAGAGAAGTTGGTTGCAACAGCAACAAGTCAAAAAGGAGAATGGGGGAGGAAATGCTGATGCTGTATTGGACTCGGAGAAGCTTGGTGAAGTGATGTGGGGGGTGGGTGGTGTCTGCCACACAATTGAAAGTCATTCAAACAAAATACTTAAGCCATTTTGTTGGTGTTGTGTTATTATTATTATTATTATTAATTGGATTGGTTTTCTGATCAAGTTCATTTCACATTCACCTTAATTCAACTCTCGTTTCTCAATCGGAAGTGCAATTTTTTTTTTGTTATTTCTTTTACTTTTTTCTTAAAGCAAATATCTAATCTTATCAAGTAAAACAAAAAAAATTTCTTCTCTTTGTACAAAGTACAAAATTGAATTAATAATTTTTGTTTTTTTTCCTTTTCGCCTTTATTTCGTCTTTTCGTTCCCATTTTTTGTGACTCATTTTTTTTTTTTTTTTAGCTGATAAGACAGAGATGCACATACATATATATTTTTTTGATTATTTGATTAAGACCGAACGAACGAGAATGAAAAGAAGGAAAAATACAAGTGAATAAATTTAGTTTTGATTGTAAATTATTTTTAGTGTTACAATTTTATATTTTTATGTCTTTACGCGGTTCTTTATAGAGTGTTTAATCGTTTGATTGTTTCATATTTTTTATTAAAGTGTAGAATTTATAATTTTAATTTTTTTTTAGAATTTGATGGAAAAAAAAGATGTTTAATTAATAAAAAACATATCTTCCAAGGAATGATCTCCTTAGATTGAATTAAATTTGGCAATGTTTGATTGCCCATAGGCAATATATCAATAGGGGGAGAGTGGGGCTAATCGGCTCATTTTTTTGAATCCTTCATATATCCTTATCGTATCCTCTCATATGAGCACTTAAATGAAAGGTTAATTCATTGTACAACTTTTGATTAAAAATACGTTTAAGTATAATTTACTGTTACAAAGCTATAGCGGAGCAATGTGGCGCATTGTTTGTATGCAGGAATATGATATAGTAATCTGATACGTTCTACCAATATGCGATCTTAATTCGACTGTGCCGGGTTGCCCCATGCGCCGATTAGCTCCACTCTCCCCTGCTTTGTCTAAAGCACTAAAGGGCTGAATATTTGCATGAATTTTTATGTATTAAGATCTTTATTGATTAAGAGGTAACTCTTTTAAGTCTGGTGAAATTTTTCGCACAATTTTCCATTAGAGCTTTGTGCTTATGAAATTATAGTTATTTTTGTTTGTTTGTCAATGTTGCACATACAATTACTTGGCAGATTTTGCTTTGAAGAATATCAAGCGAATCATCTTGAAATGACGCTTGGACAGATTGCGGAGGACTCACTCGAGAGAGATGACTTTGCATTGGTCTATGCCGTCGCCTGTAAATTGTAATCGAGACTCTCGCTTTCTACTTGAACGACGACTCCGCCATGGAGTGGACCTGATGACTGTGAAATTAGACATCTAAAGCAGTGGGTGCTATCTCCCTCTGTTATCAAATGGCTGGCTGGCTGACTGACTGACTGACTGACTGACTCTCACCTTGCATATTGCCGGCATTACAGTATATTTATTTATATATACGTATGTATACAAAAAGAAACAATCTTTAATCAGCATTTACGCTTTCATCTTTCACATTTCTCACAAAAGCGCGACAACAACATTGAAAAAAAAAAAAACCTGTTGACTATGTAGATCTCTTTTTAGACGCTTTGACTTTAGAGCTCGCCAACTATTTTAATTTGACTACTGACTAAATTTACATAGTTTCCATACTTTATGATGCACTTTTTTTTTGGTTTTCATTTTTTTTAGTTTTCATTTTATGTTGTAGTCAAATTTGTCTCTTTAAAATTTGGCGGCCCATAAATTTATTTTTTTTGGTTTTGTGTTTCTTTCTCTGCTTTTTGGCTTAAATACACAAAAGATGAAAGCAAAAGTCGAAACCGAAAAAATGCCATAAATATATATATCTAGGTGGTATCACCTCTATTATATGTATACGATGTGTCTACCTTTTTTTAAGGTTCATTTTTATACTTAGACTCTTTATTGTTCCATAGCTCTTATGTAAGACATTTGAAGAATCAAAAAGATGGGAATATTTATATATTTTTTTTTGACTCTCTTTTGTGTATTATAGAAAAGAAGCGGTGGGAAAAAAAATTGAGATTTTCGGCTTGGGCAACAGTCAATGTAATTTGGATTTATAAAAAAAACATCTACAGTCTTTTATATTATTCGTTTCCATCTGCAGTCGAGTATCGATAATTCGAAATGGCAAGGGAACAGAATTTTATACGAATTATAGAGGTTTTTGAAATACCGGGTTTTCCATTCCAAGGAAGTTTTTAAAGAGACCAGCAGTTTCTTACGAAATATTGACGTTTTCGATTCAACGGGGTACGAATTATCGAGACTCCACTGTATATCTAAATTCGGCACAGTCATTAACATATACATACATATATTTAACTATCAAATGTTTAATTTAAAAGCAATCGCATTAAAAGTAACGAAGTTATTCACAAAAGTTACAGTTTTTTACCGATAGTTCCAACGGGAGCTATATGATATAGTCTCCCGATCTTGATCAAATTCGGCATAGTCGTTAATAGATGTAATAAACTCATCAATATTAAATAGCATAGAAAGTAACGAAGTTATTGAGAAGTCACTGCTCGTGACTTTGGCGTTTGTAGAGCTATATGATATAGTCGTCCGATCCTGCTGAATCCGAAATATACAACCTGTGCACTATATATGTATATACACATTTCTGACCAAAATTCATATACCCTTTTTACAAGGGTATAAAAACCTTTTTAGTTTACTATACAAATTTAAGAAAATTCCTAAAAAAAAAGTTGAAATGTTACACATTTTTTTTGTTTCAAATGTTGGCCCATTTACATTTAATCATTTTAAAATTCCATCTAAAAGAAACCCTGAAAATAACATCCACACAAAAACTATATACATACATATCGAGCATTTTGCAATATAATTTTCTTGGAATTTCCATAGAAAATGCCAAGCCTCTCCATAGTAAAATGTATTATAATCTTATGGTAATAATTTACCACGTGATTTCAAGTTTCCACAAAAGCATAGAAATAAAAAAAAATGATGGTTAACCATTTGTTGTTGCTCCACTTTGGTGGTCGGTGGTAAAAAATTAATATAATAACTTGTGATTTGTTCAGGGATCGGGGCACCATTCATAATGGCCACATACACACACACACACACAGCAGAAGAAGACACAAACCGAATGACATAAGCTCGGTCAAAAACTGAACCTGAACCAAATTTGATGCTCTACATTTTTGTGGTATTTTCTTTCGTGGTCTTCTTCTTGTTTTGGGCCTTAAAAAAAAAACTTGTCCACCTGTGCAGTTTGTTGCAGTTTTGTGTGCGGCTGAGCAGAGCATTTGGGTTATGAAAGTGTCGACTGGCAGCAACTTGGCTGAATGCATTTTGAAATTTGTTTTGGTGTTTAACGGATTTTGAAAGTGCGTCGTTGTTGTTGTTGCTGTTGTTGTCTGTTATGTTAGTACATACATAAATCATTTGGATTTGGATGACACTTCTGATTGTCATTGAAATATGGTGTAACTCTCATCTTTGTCCACTTGTTGAGTTCTTCGAATGACCCTGAAGAAAAATACCTTCCTATTATTATTTACTTTATGCGATCATTGTACACGTTATGAATTATAAATAAACTGTTGATGCAACTTGTTTCAACTTTAAACCCAATCGAAAGTGAAATAGCAACACAAAAGGGGAAAAAACTAACTTTGATCACAATGAGGAACTAATACCCTTTCAAAATTTTTAATATTTTCTAAGAATGAGACAGGAATGTAGCAAATGACCCACAAATGCTTTATTAACTAAGATGTTAGATATATTTATAATACTTTGTCATCATCTTCATAATAAATTCATGTTACAAAACACTTCTTTTTGTGGCTAAGCCCTTTTCCTTTGTATTAGAGTGTACAAAATTGGTAAAATGCAACATCAATAAAGCAAGCGATTTCTGCCGGCCTCTATCTTATCGTCAAAATAAAAACAGGTAAATCTAAATAAAGCTCTCAATACAATTACTAACTCTCTTTAAGATATGTCAAATGTATGTCGAGTGGTTGTTATACATTAAACTAAACTGATTTCAATATAACCAAATCGAAGAGAAGGCTTAAAAATTAAGGCCTAAAAACATTACTTTTTGTAAAATTTCATCAATCATGGCCAGATTAATAGGTGTAAGCCTGAGGATTTGAGAACTGATCTACGATCAACTGATTTCCAAAGATTTACGGTAGTATAATAAAGTAAAATATGTAATTTCCAGTAATAGTTCCCAGTCTTAAAAAACTTTTGCGATCTTAATGCTTGTATCCCCATCTTCTTCGGTTGGCCAGAAGAAGAAGAATACTTTTCCACTCCAGGGCAATGACAGGGTAACAGAGTGTTGTTCTTAGAACCGGCCGTTACCGAGTATTTTCATAAAAGAACAACCACTTCCTTGCCCAATAATAGTTGCAATAAATCCAATAAATCGTTTTTACAAATACAAACTTTTATAAAATGGCCTCCCCTAGTCACTAGGGGAAGACAATACAGCAAAATAATGCCAAAAAATTAAGGAATGCGTTCATTTATCAGTAGCAACAACTCTTTCTCAAGTGATACAAAAACGAACTCTGGTTTAGGTAAAAGTAAAAAGTCAACTACCGATTTTAAAGAAAGAATTGAAGGAACATGTTCACAATGGTGTAGCATTTTGTGGGGAACCTTTCGAGGACAACATTGTTAACAATGTATTGGTCTGAAAAGAACCTATTGTTTTGGCGCCAAGAAAGGCTGCAGAGATTCTGAATAGATTTGTCCATTCAAATTTTTAAGAACCTATAATGAGCTTTATACATCCGATTTACGTGTTTCATACTCGTTTCATACTATGCGTAACTATTTCTATTCAATTTTTGGTTTTGATAAAAAGTAATTGTTCTTATTTTAAAACCTATTATGAACATGGCAACCGGGAAATAATCAAGAAATCAACTTTTTTGGCTCCTTCCGGTTAAAGCGTCTTCCGGACATAACGATGTAAAATCGTCGTTCCCTGGAGCGTCGTTATATCCGGATTTTACTGTATAGATGGGAATAGGTACAGACCCAGCGACGATTTCTTGTGCTTCTACATAACACTAAGAACAAAGCAAATCCAATCAAGCTCGAACTGGAAAGAAATCTTAACCTTTATGTATAGGTTTATATATAAAGAACCTGTGGAATATATAGATATATATTCTTACATGTAGAAATATGTAGCAAATTGCAGGAATCTGACCGAGACTCTATAACAACCAAATACGTTTTAATTTATAAATAGATGCGACATTAAGGTGTACATTGAAACTAGATTAGTTTAATCAGTCAAGTAGAGAGAGAGAGAGAGAGAGAGAGAGAGATTAAGCACTTTAAACAACAAAAAGCAGACACAACAAAAATTGCATTGCAAATCGAAATCGAACCTAAAAGTCAACTTGAGTAACTGACCATTTTTTTAGTTTGCTTTGTTTCAAGATATTTGGTAACTAATTTTTTTGTTTGATGTTTGTTTTAGATAAGCATCAAAGAAAAAAGCGGGGAAAAAAGCATTAGCCATTAGAGGAAATATTTCGACTCAAAAAAATAAGAGTTTGTGGGTTTTATTTTTGTTCGTTGTTTAACTACTGCACCAATTTGTTGTTATTGTTGCCCCTAAGTAAACTTCGAGTTTCGTTATAATTTTTTAAGTCCATTTGGGTAATTATTTAAAGATTAAACCAGTTTCTTTTGTAATTTCCATTGCACATAGTGAAAGAAAACAAGGGGGAAAAGGGGACAGTGAAAAAGAAATGAAAAATCATAAATTTGTTGTTCGTTAGATCTGTCGGCGGAAGAATCAAATGAAATGAATTTTCCCCTATTGCAGGAGCTAAGAAGATGATGCCGGGAGTGAGTGAGGGGGGGAAGTGAAATATTTTCAGATACAGCTGAGCCGAGAGAACCTACCACAACATTTTTCAAATATTTTCCACAAGTTTTCCCTGCATTGCATTGAAATGCGCATGACCTATGACCTTCAATTTTGAGACTTTCACTTCCCACACACACACTACTTTATAGCTATCTCTCTCTCTCGCTTTGCGTTTCTCTCTCTTTTGCTTGCATCAATTGCTGTTAGCCTGGTGAAAATCCTAATGGCGAGTTTGTGTGTTGCCAGTTAAGGGCGCCAAATAACAAACCGAAATGGACGAACCCAAAAATACATTTCCATTTCAATTTTCTCCTTCTCTTCTTTTGCTGCGCGCCTAATCGAGGCGCCAGCAAGCCGCGCCGTCGACGTCGTTTGTCCTCCATCTCTCCATAATTGTGGCCATGGCCAATCTCGCCCACGTCTCGGCTCGGGTCTTCTTCGTTTTCGTTAGAATTTTTACACACAATCAATGATTCGATGCGGCAAGCGATGCGGTTGCCAGAAGTCGATAGACCGTAAATTGAAAATTTCAAATTTCCAAATGTCTCTAACCCCCCACCCCCTCAAGAGAATGCAAGAGAGAGAGAGAGAGCGGCAAGTTCAAAACAGATGGGGAAAAAAACTTTAATGTAACCTGCGAAAAATTTTCACACTTTTTGCTGCTTTTTAATGGATTTGAACTTGTCTATAACAAAATTCAAAAAAAAAAAAAAATTAATGGAATGTTTTTTTTTCTTCTTCTGGTATCTATAATAACTTGTTTGAGCAAACTAATTGGCCGCCCAAAGGCGGGAACATAAATCGACACACCAAATAGCTTCTCTTCATGGATCAAGGTAAAACTTCTTTGATAGATACTCGAGGGGGCGGGGGTCGGTCGAATGAAGTTTGTTCTTTTGTTACCTGCTAAATTAGTGATAATTAAAGTGTTACAAGTTGTTTGCCTTTTATACCCTGCAACAAATTCAGTTCATCGGTTTACAAAGGGTATATCAACGGGATGATTAGAGGAAATTTCCAACTCTCTCTCTCTCTCTCTCTCCATCTAACTCTCTGTATCTATCTCTACATATTTCAATTATTATTTCAATCATCAATATGTAAATATGTAATTCATTATAAAAGGGTATCAAAAAGTCTATGCCCTTGCTGAATTTCTGCCATGCCTTTTAGCTTGTTTTTGTTTTGTTGTCTATGCCCCGAAGAAAGTTAAGCGATTAGCTGCTCTTCTCTTCGTCGGTTGTTGTTGAAAATCAAAATTTGAAAAGGTGTGGAAATTTTTTAGAATTCACAGAGTTAATTTTGGTTTAAAAATGTAAATTTTAATAGAAACTAAAGAAACTAAAAGTTAGAAATTAAAAGTCAGCAATAAATCACCACAGTCTGGAAAATATTTGAGAAATATTCAACTCAAATATATATAAGATTAAGATTAGGCATTTGACCCCATCTAGAGACATTATTCTTTGAGATTTTAGATAGTAAACTCCATAAAAGACCTTTTCTTAGCCCAATCTTAATTAGCCAAGAAAATTTTCAAAGAAAAATGCAATGTGATCTGACCACCCGCAAGTTGAAGCGACCTCCCAAAAACCATAAGGGCTAATCTCGGTTCGATGCCCACCTGTTTCCACCTCTCTCTCTCTCTCTCTCTCGCTCTCTCTCCCTCACTCTTTCTGTCTATTGTGACAGAACAATAAATGATTAAGCAATTAGTAAAGACACGACATTCTTGAAAAAGAAAGAAAAATAATATCTTACTAATCAGAGAGAGAGTGAAAGAGAGACCCCTCCGTCATCAATTACTTTTAACGAAAGATGAGAAGGCTCATTTTTTGGGATCTAAACAAAAGAAAGTGAAAAATTGACTTGATTATGGATAGAGTCCGAGACTTCTTCCTCTCCATTTCCATCACACCATGGGAGTCGTCACCGTTTACACTTTCCCAAAAAAAAAAAACACGCAATCAGCTGCGGCGAGGAGAGAGAAAAACCTCCAACTTCTCCATCTGAGACTCTCGAGCTGCATAACTTACAAAAATGCGATGCGGCAGAGGTCATCATCATCATCAAAGCAACCAACCAACTTTGTGTGTGGGTTGTTTGTTTGGAAAGCCAAGAAAACACCAACCAAAAGAAGAAAAGAAAATAAATGCCAATGCCTAGATGAATGAGACACGGAAACGCACATCAAAATGTCAAAAAAAAAAAGAGAGAACTTAACTGTAGCTTATTAAGTGAAAATGAAATCATTTGCCAAAGACCGAAAAAAAATGAACTACAACCGGTTAACCGGTTTAATCATCATGGGGCCTAACACCAAAGCTATATAAAAAAATTATGGTTTTTCCTTTTTTTTTGGTCACTTAAAATTTGAAACAATCTAAAGATATATTCTCACTTTTCACACAGTTGATCAAATTAGTTTTCCAGTTCGTTACGACAGAGACTGAGACTACTGTATAAGGAGAGAGTATCAAATGAGGAATCAGGAAAGATATAACGGTAAATTTTTTAAACTGCAGGATCAAAACAATTCTCAAATAACCATTAATTTCCTTTTTATACCCTTGCAAAAAGGGTATAAAGTATGTATATATGTATATTCTTGATCAGCACGACGACACGAGTTCAAATAGCCATGTCCGTCCGCCCGTCTGGAACAACGCGAACTCCTCCTAGACCGTTGGAGCTTGTATATAGTGTACAGGTTGTATATCTCGGATTCAGCAGTAACTTTTGTCAATAACTTCGTTATCTTCTAAGCTATTGTCGTAGAATTATTACATCTATAAACGACTATGCCAAATTTGATCAAGATCGGGTGACTATATCATATAGCTTCCATATGAACGATCGAAAAAGTGACTTTTATCAATATCTTCGTTATTTCCTATGCTAAGATTGTAGGCCGTTCTTTCTCAAGCATTAGACTTTTTAGATAAAACGTTTTTCCACTTGGATGGCTACAGGTAGGGAAAGAGTTACCAAAACAGTTGCCAGGGTATACAAACTTTGACGCGGTCGAAGTCAGTCGCGGCCCTCTGGGTTTTCCCTAGGGAAAAATAAACGTTTCTTGAGGATTCCTTCGAGAGTTTTCCACCCAAAATGTGGCCCAATAGATATAGATCTGTATACCCGTTAATTGATTTTAAGCCTTTACTAAGCATCTAAAATTTTGTAGTGCAAAATTTGAAGAATTTTCAAGGATGTCTCACCTGTAACCAAGCTACTATTGCCACTGCTGCTGGCACTGCTATTAATTTGCAGCTGCTGCTCCTCCTGGGATTTCTCCTGCTCTTCTTGTGTCTCCTTCTTTTTCTTCTCGTCCATAATAGAAAAATGAACTGAACCATCACGATGAAAATGCAATTCAAATCTATACGGCAATGCGCCATCATAATCTCCTAAAGAATTTTGTGCCTGAACAGCAATTTGATGATAAAGGGATGAGAATTGATAAATCAATGCCCAGGCCTGATCCTCCGAAAGCGGAGCTTTAAATGAATCCAAAATGTTATCCAAAGTGACGCACTGGTTGCCGCAATTGCATTGATAGAATGCCTGATTGATTAGATCCAACACGGTGATGGTTGTGTTTGTGGTATTGGCGGTGTTGGCATCACCACGGGTATTATCTTTACCGTTGGTTTTTTTACAAACATTATTATTATCATTCTTGGCGAGGCCATCGCCATTGGCACTGTCCGGTGAGGTTGAGAGAAATGCATGCTCCTCCTCCATTTCTCTATCCTTGAGCTTGGACATTTCCAAGGATTTTGTTGCGGCGATCTCTGTCGTAGTGTCCGTCGTCGTAGTGTCCGAGAATTCCGTCATGATTGTGAGAAAGAGCGAGAGCAAAATACTTTTAAATATTCAGTTGGCCAATATTCTTGTCTTTGGCAACTAAATTTTGTTTTTCTTTGGCCAGTGGCAACATAAAAATTGATTTTGCTCTGTCTTTGTTTTTTTTTAAATTCTTCCAAAACCAATAATTTCACTTTGTAAAAAAAAAAAAAATACTAGGATGTGTTTTTTTTTGCCGCTTTTTGTAACTTTTTTTTGCTATTTGTTATTTTTTTTTTTTTATTTGTTGTTTTATTGGTTGATTGTTTCACGAATAAACACACACATAGAAAATTATACACTTATACATTAGACATATAGAATAATTTATAATCTTTGTCGTCGCTTCTATTTTCTAACACAAAAAACACAGATAGGTAGTATATTAAACAGATTTTCAACTTTCGTCACGTTTTTTTTTGCTCACTGCCCTTTTTCATTCTTTATGAATTTTCATTTTTCTTTATTCTTTTGGCACTTTGCGCTTTTATTTCGCTAACAAATTTCACAACACTATAATGGATTTTGAATTCTTTCTTTCTATACGCTTTTGGTGTGCTCTCGTATGATTTGTTGATAATCAATGGGTTTTTTAATCAACATTTAATATAAAACAATATTTTTGCTTTTGCTTTTAATTCACGATCTTTTAAGCGCGACATACGTCCGTTTTAGTTTTGATTACGACTTTTGCCAAGCCGCTTAAATTTTAATTTTTCCCGCGTCTTTGGACGGCACAACCGCTCGCTCTAAATTTCGATGTTCGACTGGCAAAAACAAAAACATAGCCCAGCAAACATTTCATAGCTAGCTTAGCTGGAAATGTTAGCGAGCTATTTGGCTGCATGGGATCTGCTCTGCAAGGGCTTTGCGTGTATTATGGATAGCACTTTGGTTAACAAATTATCATTTTTTTTGTTTTTCACTTTTATAAACTTTTATATACAAATGAATTTTTCAATCTCTATCGTTTAAGCATAAGCATAGCTGTTAGCCAAATTCCTGCTAGATTTGATGGAAAAACAGCTGAATTATCAACACTGAGCACACATTCTCTCAAGCTCACTTCTGCTCTCTTTGTTTTTGGTTTTTGTGTTTTTATTTTGATTCCGGTTTTCGTTAGCAACTGATAAGCGGCTTTTGTCTTTGTTTCTGTCGTTTCGCTGTGGTCTTTTAATTTTGACTTTGTTTATTTTTTCGGTTTTTGATTTTTTCTTAAGGTCAATAGTTTTATTACAAAGATGTTGTTGGCGTGCGGGGGTCTTTTTCGGAAATGGGAGAGGGCACCATAACAATGAGGAAATTACTTTTTCAAACGATATCGTAACTATTTTAGAACTTTTATTACAATGCTTTTACTTTTATGTAGGAAATTATAAATTTTAATTTAAAGAATTAACTTTTTATAATAAATTTTAAACATTTTATAGTAAATTTTCAGGATTGGCATTAACAGTTGATTCTAAATCAAAGGATGTAGGAATTGTCTTTTCCATACGCCTTTATTCTTAAAGAATAACTTTAATACTTAATAACTTTATTCTTAAATGTTCTCTTATTTGCATTAATTTTATTTAAAGGGTATTTAAACTTCGTTGCATCAACACTTATTTTCTTTATGTTCATTTTTCCATCATTCTAAAAGCTAATTAGTTCTAAAACCAAATGGTTACTTGTATTAATTTTTGGTTTTCTGACAGTAATTTAGTATAAACTTAATTAAAAAAGTTTCAAAATAATGTAGAATAATTTTAGTAGCCTTAATCAGTACCGGATTAAGCCAACGCGGGATTAGCTATCGAAAAAACTAAAACATAACACGAATTCAGTTATAATTCAATAATTTGGATTTTCGAAAAAGATACAATTTTTTTAAATTGTCATAAATTTATTTTTTTTTTGTTTTGTAATTTTATTGCTGATTGAAAAACACGAATCGATTATGAAAATAGTGAATGTAAAGTATTCAAAAACTCTAAGAATTGAATAAATTATAAATTAATAATTAGCTTGACTTTTATTCCAATTGAAAATTGAGTTTAAAATCGCCCTAAAAGAAGATACTGTAAACACCTATTTATTGTATAAAAAATATAAAGATTAGTTTAGAGTCTTCAGATTTAATTTCTAAGTTTTCGGCAGTTGGTGCGTCTAGCTCGTTCAAGCGTCACCGGAAGAAGAGAGAGAAAAACTTTCAGTGCGGCACCAGGCCGATACCGATATTTTCCATAGGCGACTTAATACTAACAACCGATACTTATTACTAACAATCGATATTACAATACCGGTTTCGATATATGCGCGAGTATATAAAAGACTTGTAAATAATTGGGATCTTACAACTCGGCCGTCCTGACGAAGGATCGACCTCGATCCCAGTGGCCAACCAGGGGGTAAACAACAACATCAACTGGCCAGGTTAAATTTCACCTCATCAGCAGCGGCAGTTGCAGCAACTCATGCTGTCCTCGGTCGGCGTCGTCAGTTGCTTGTCCGGACTGGAGGAGGCAGAAAGCAGCAGGCGTGATGACTGTAGCGGAAGACGGCACTACGGCAGGCATGTCTTCCCCTTGGTCAGCGGCCAAGGGAACGTCAGAGTCAGTAGGATGCGGCCAACAGTATGCATGGCGGCATGCAAGGCATCGAGCAGGGCAGCAGACGTCATCGTCAGATGAAGAGCAGGAGTAATAACGGAGGTACCAGTGGCTCGAATCGCCACTGACTGTACTGGCAGCGGTAGGCTCGGAAGCGGCAGCCGAGACAGCAGCGGGAACTGCAGGGGCCGGCATGGAAGCACGTACAGCAGCAGCTGGTCTTGTAGCGGCAAGCCTGGAAGCGGTGAATATGTAAGCTGCGGGTACTGCAGCGGCAGGTCTGGAAGTGGCGGCTACAGCAGTAGCGGGTATGGCAACGGCGGACGCGGCAGCAGCGGGTACTGCAGCGGCAGGCATGGAGGCAGTGGGTACTGTAGCGACAGGCCTGGAAGCGGCGGGCACAGCAGAAGCTGACACAACAGCGGCGGCACAGCAGCGGCAGAGGCGGGTGCGGCAGCGGCGGGCACAGCGACAACCGATTCTGCAGCAGCAGGCACGGCAGTGGGTACGATAGCAGCGGGTACAGCAGTGTATACGGCGGCGGCAGTCACAGCAGTGGGCACGTGAGCAGCGGGTACAGCAGCGGCGGGCACAATGGCAAGCGGTACTGCGGCGGCAGTCACATCAGTGGGCACGTGAGCAGCGGGTACAGCAGCGGCGGGCACAATGGCAACTGGTACTGCGGCGGCAGGTACAGCAGTGGGCACGTGAGCAGTGGGTACAGCAGCAACAAGTACTGCAGCGGCAGGCACATCAGTGGGTACGGCAGCGGCGGGCGCGGCAGCAGCGAGTACTGCAGCGGCAGGCCTGGAAGCGGCGGGTTTGGAAGCTGCGGGTACAGCAGCAGCGGGTACGGCAGCAGCGGGCACGGCAGGGGCGAGTATGGCAGCAGTTGGCCCAGCAGGGGCAAGTATAACAGCGGTTGGCCCAGCAGGGGCGGATGCGGCTGTGGTTGGCCCAGCAGGGGCTAGTATAACAGCAGTTGGCCCAGCAGGGGCAGATGTGGCCGCAGTCGGCACAGCAGCTCTCGGTACTGCAGCAGCGGCGGCTCCAGTGGCAGCCGGTACCGCAGCGGCAGTCACAGCAGTAAGTGCACCAGCAGCGGTGGGCGTGGAGGCGGCCATCTTAGTCGCAGAACGTGTGGCCTGCGTCGGAGCCGATGAAGTTCCATCAGGTTTGGCGGCAAGCGACGACAGTGCCGATTCTTCACTGTCTCGTGTGGCGGTGCCCAGTCGGCGAGTTTGCCCGACTGTGAATGACGGTGGTACCTCGACTCCGCTTGCGCGCAGAGCTCTCGTCATCTCCTCCTTAGTAACTCCCATCGTGGAGTAGGTCAGGACAATTTTCCTTAACTAAGCATAAATTGTCAAAATTGGTGGCGTGCACAGAAATATATCCATTTCCGTCTAGTAATCCCACTTCTGAGTTGTAAAACACCTATTTATTGTATAAAAAAATATAAAGATTAGTTTAGAGTCTTCAGATTTAATTTCTAAGTTTTCGGCAGTTTTCGGCAGTTGGTGCGTCTAGCTCGTTCAAGCGTCACCGGAAGAAGAGAGAGAAAAACTTTCAGTGCGGCACCAGGCCGATACCGATATTTTCCATAGGCGACTTAATACTAACAACCGATACTTATTACTAACAATCGATATTACAATACCGGTTTCGATATATGCGCGAGTATATAAAAGACTTGTAAATAATTGGGATCTTACAATACCGCTTTCGAAAATCGATTAGAAAACTGTCAAAATTACAGATAATCAAGGTAATGACTTTTCAAAATTTTACAGAATTAATAACATCAAATTTTAATCATATTATCGATTTTTCTCAGACTGTTTTTTGTAAATGAAATAAATTACCGTTTTTTAGTGATCATTAATCTCAAAGCATTTGCTAATCCGGCCATGCCAACACTTATTGTTAGTATTAGTAACTGTTTATTATCCACATAGATTTAGATTTTTAATTTAAATTTTAAGTCTAAGATGATTATCCTTTCTGTATTAACTATATCTATTAACTCTTTATTTAGTTTTCATTATTTTACTTATGTTGTACTCAGGATATTATCCCCTGAGACGATATTGTGATGATAACATGTATGTACATATTTATGTATGTATATAAATGAATGTCTCGAAAATCAAAATTTTTTGAAGATGCAGTAGCCGGCTCAAAGCCCAGATCTAAATCCGATCTAAAACCTATGGGCTCTGCTAAAGAAGCAAGCATCGCACTACGATACTCCGAAAAGATTAATGGACGAGATTTGGAGTCGAGTCCAATCGGAATAGTGCATTCTATTGCACGGATAGCATGATTAAAGCCAAATGCCTTTGAACTAGGTATTGAAAAAATTCATTAATCTAAATGTTTTGTTACAAATTCCTAATGTTTTCATTTATGATTAATAATGGCAACTACTTTGTGCTTTATTATAACAATTGTGATTAAGGGAATATGTTCTTAAAGACTTTCAACCATAGATTTTTTTATTTTCTAAGATGTCAGATTTCAAAGACTACTGACACTTTTAAGACATTGGAAAATCTGCAAGAAATTGTTTATAATCTTTAAAATTTAATCAATCAGTTGAAATGAATGTTATCGGCATTCTAAGTGCATACTTGCTGTTCGACTGAGACATATGGGGAAATGATTATAAAATTCCAATCAAATCATAAGTAGCATGCATCAGTATCATCTTCAAGGTCTCCATGTTACCGCAAAACATTCGACCACAATAACAACAGAAAATCGATGTAAAAATCAGATATGGTGACACTCGCAATTTTTACGAGTTAATAAGCTTCTCCACATGTACGAACAAGTAAGTACCCAGATATGATATATGAGCCGTAAATTGAAACTTTATATCAATGGCAGATTATTTGCAAAGATGCAAATATTATTACAACATCAGACGCATCGTCAATTTTAATGACAACGAAATGGAATGAACACAAAAATTTCACTCTACGCATTTTATTAATTGACCAAAACCTGAGGTGGAGACTCAATCTGCCCACGTAATCATGATGATGATGATGATCAAAATGATAATGATGATCATTCGATAGCCATAAAAACTAGGTAGTTGCAGCTGCATCTGCAATTTGCTGATGACATCAGCAGACAGAAGCCAATTGGCATCTTTGGATGTGGCAATGTTTAACTTCTTCTACTTCTTTTTCTTTCGCATATTATTTTGCTTTTTTTCCATCGTTTGCTAATGAATTAATTAAGTGTAGGTAGTTGTTTGGCTTTTGTGAGTCTGCCTATTGCCAATGTCATTAAATTAACCATCAATTGAACAATTTTATAAACCACAATTGTCTTCAATATCAGACAGAACTTGACTTGTTGACCTCTTCGTAGGTGATTCATCAGTCCGCAATTGTCTATAAAATTCAACAAACTTAAAGTTAAAAGAAATAATTAATTGCTGGAGAAATCTACAAAAAGTGGTTCTAGAAACAAAATGAGGAAATATTTATATCATGCAAATTTCGCTTTGTTGTATTATGAAATCAAAATTAAAATCGATATAGCGTAACATATGTTTATTTAAATCATACAAGCATAACGGACAATTTAGTGTAATTAATAGTTGCAGCAATCTATCTACAAGCATTATTTAGGTACTTCCTCAATGTTAAGCATAAAAAAGAATTGGTTGAGAATAATTCCATTTATATAATTCAAAAAGCTAACTTAATATACGCTTACAGGCATGAACTAGTGAGCCGGCACGAGTTTTTAATATTTAAAAACAACGAGCTTCATCTAAAAGACTATCAAAAGAAAACATAACATTTTATATATAGAAAAAAACTTTCGGACCCTCTCTGAAGCCATCGAGGCCATTGACCAGATCCACTGTGATACAATTTTTTTTGGCATTAGGCCATAATAATCAACAAAATATAAAAACTTGTCAGATACATATAAGATTTTGCCTAAATGACAATGATCTGCACGGAACCTAAAGTCTGACCCCCTGTACTAAACCCATTGATCCGCCACTGGGCAGAGATAATGGTATTTTCACTCTGCTTCCATGTTGTAAAATTCTTACTAAGGTTGTATTTTTTATGATTATTCTGATATAAACTACGTAAATAGTCACTTATATCATCCCTGCCTATTTTTGGCTGGCGATATTTATTGCAATTACCAGAATTTCACTTAAACCGAAGTTTAAAACTTTACTGATGCAGAAGAACCTAAGAAATCGGCCAGAAAAACTTATGAATGTTTATTCATACATAGGTATTAATTTTGGTCAGAAGTGTGCAACGCGTAGAAGGATCCATCTACGACCATATATAGTATATATATTCTTGATCAGCACGACGAGACGAGTTCAAATAGCCATGTCCGCCCGTCCGTCTGTCCGTCTGGATCAACGCAAACTCCTCCTAGACGGTAAGAGCTACAGATCGGAAATTGTGCATGTAGACTTGTATATAGTGCACAGGATTCAGCCAGATCGCTCCTCTATATCATATAGCTCCTATACAAACTATTTCTCACTATTTTCGTCATTTTCTAAGATATTGTCGAAATTTAATATTAGTGAGTTTATTAAACCTATAAATGACTGTGCCAAATTTGATCAAGATTGGGTGACTATATCATATAGCTCTCTTAGAAGCGATCGATGGAAAACAGTGACTTTGATCAATATCTTCGTTATTTCCTATGCTAAATTGGAATCATTAGCCTTTTTATTTAAAACGGTTTTCCACTTGGATAGCTAGTTGCAATGGTATACAAACTTTGACGCGGTCGAAGTTAGCCCCACACACATAAAAAGTACACAAAAACAGAATTAAAATAAATCAAATAACACAATCGAATTCTTTAAAAGCCCTTCCAAAAATAAAATGCAGTAAATAACAATATCGAAAATAACTTTATCTCGATTCCCATTATAATAAAATTGGTAAGGTTATTTTCCAAAAATTTACAATTTCTAACCACTATGTTATTCCATATGTGTACTATAAATGCCATTAAAAAATGTACAAATTTTAATAATAAATCTGTGTTTCTTATCAAATTTACTTCTTGAGTGATTAATGGACTTAGTTAGGAATTTCCCAGAAATTATCAAAACTGTATTTCTGTTAAATTTGATAAAAACTTTTTTTAGTTTTGGCAAAATTTAACTTTTTAACTATAGACGAATATCGTTTCAAAATCGGTGAATATATGGTGGTCTTAAGTGTTTTTTGTACATATGTATCTTTACATGTACAACTTAAAAATTATATATAGCTATCACATTTCACAGTCGATTGAGTAAACAAGACCAATGTATTGAAAAATTGAGAATTTTTGCAAAATTGGTTGTAGTATAAACGACGACGATGACACCAAAAGATTAATAAAAAAAAATCCAAAAATTATGAATGATGTCGGGGCTAGAATTACATCTATTCTGAATGTAACGCCAATTTAAATTTCAGACGATCCTTCATCGAGTTATTATTGAGTTCAGCAGGATACTTCTTTTTCTAGTTTATTTTTGAAAACTTTATGAGCACCAAACAATTTTGTTTTGCTTCTTTCATTATACCATACACCCATAGGGTGAAATGGTATATTAAAGTCGCCAAAATGTATGTAACAGGCAGAAGGAAGCTTTTCCGACCCCATAAAGTATATATATTCTTGATCAGTATCAACAGCCGAGTCGATCTAGCCATGTCCGTCTGTGCGTCCGTCTGTCCGTCTGTCCGTCCGTCCGTCTGTCCGTCTGTCCGTATGAACACCTAGATCTCGGAGACTATAAAAGCTAGAGCCACCAAATTTGGTATGTAGGCTCATGTAGTATGTAGAGTGATCAAGTTTATTTCAAATTTTTGCCACGCCCCTTTCCGCCCCCGCAATTTAAAAAAAACGTTTATCTCAAATACTATTGCAGCTAGAGACACCAAATTTGGTATGTATGTATATTTGCATAGTAAATGCGCACATTTTGTATGTATAAAGTTTTTGCCACGCCCCTTTCCGCCCCCGAAATATGAAAAACTCGATTATCTCCCGTAATTTTTTACCTTGTGCAATCAAATTTGGCACACTTAAATTTGATACTAATACCCAGCAAAATACCAAATTTGATCAAAATCGGATAAAAAATAGCTGAGTTATGCATATAAACGTTTTTGCAATAGGCCGGAGATGGCCGTTGGCGGGTGGGGGCGCTAGGGTGCTTATATGCATAAGTGCGCGAGATACTCAGATATTACAAATTTAAAATATTTGTTTTACTGGTGTATGGTATACCCAAGTCGGCGAGACGACTTACTTACTTCATTTTAATTTGTTCTTAAGTAACAAAAAGATAATTAATTTTAATAACTCTTTTCGTTTTCAAATGATAATTTAAAAAAAAAAAGTGAAGAAACAAGCTTTCAACCAAGAATAACTCCTAAATTTTGAATTTATATGTATATATATTTTATTATAATTTATTTCTGTTCATTTTGTTTGTTTTATTCTCATAGCAGCCAAGCGTCACATATTTGGTCAATTACATTTTGTCGCGCGGGTGGCTCCACTTGGTTGTTCATTTAAGTTGGATTGGACTTTGCATTTTGGTCCGGTCAGTTCGATTGCATTGTTTGTCATGCAACTGCTAGAAGCTAGCCAGCCCACTCCAAGGCATGAACCAACCGACCGGAAATGTGCATCCGTTTTGTATTTTGGTGGGGAGGCCTAACATTTGATATTTTATTCTCTGCCATGTACAAATAACCAAATTAAATGTTGTTGTGCAAATTCTTTGTTTCAGTCGGTTGTGATCTCTCTCTCTCTCTTTCTGTTTTTGGGTTTAAGACCAAATTTGGTTTTTTGCCCAGCAAATGCGTAAGAAGATTGCCACATTTTAGTTGTAAGTTGTTGTAACTGAAGTTTATAGTTGTACTTGTAGAGGATGCAACGCTTGGTTGACGCTTGACACTTGCAACAACCGCATCGAAACTCGGTGGCATTAAAAAGAAGAAGAAGAAAACAAAAATTAAAAAAATGGAACATTTGCTCATAATGACTAAGTAGTAAATATAACGAGTGCGACTAACTCTATCATAGAATTTGAATCTGTTCAAGTTTAAATGAACTTTTGCTACTTGACCTGGTGTAAACCGAAACCAAAATATAGAAATTGGAAAATCGTCTTCATAAACCAACTAATATATTAACTAGTAAGTAGTAGTAGTAAATAAATAGAACTTATTTTTACTTATATTTACTTATTGTTATTTCAATAATGGTTAGTTAAATAAATTAAATTGAATTAATTTAATAATTAACTCAATGCTTTAAGTATTGCCGTGAAATAAATTGGCATTACAATGAGTAGGGCAAGTTCATTAAGTTTCTAATATTCAATGTATTTTATTTAGGAATACTTTAATTACATACATTATTTATCTTAAGAAAAAGTGTGTACTAAATAAGAAATCAGGGAAATTTGCTCATAAAAGTATGTAATTAGCACTCAAAGCATTCGTTTTTTGAAACATATAAAGAAAAAAGAAATCCTCAAAGCAAACATTGCTTGTACACAATTTTTAGGTTTTAAGGCATACGAGTTATAAATTTTCAGCAAGTAATACTTTCCCAGCCCATTGCATACTTTTAGGAGCAAAATTCACTAATTACAAATATTTCAGTATCCTTCTGCGAAATTCTAAAGCCGATTAGTTTCCTTTAATGAAGAAATAATAAAACGCACAATTTGAGAAGTTTTTCCTGTTTTATTTAACCAAGTTTAGAGCTGAAAAGACACCAGTCAGTCAATGAGTCACTCAAAGAGACACTCACACATTCATATGCACATATGTATGTGGAAATCATTACAACTAATGTGCATTATTTCTCTTTTTTTCTCCACATGCAACTGCAACAGCTTCCCCCCTCTCTGAACAACATTCAAACAATTGTGTAATATTCTGTCGGCATGTTGATGTTTTGTGCCCCCAAGTTGAAGTTGCTCTAAAAACGTGATGCAATTAAGCCTACTAAGAGGATCCGCCAACAAACCAACCAACCAACCAAGTAAGTAAGCAAGCATTGCAGTTGGGCTCCATTATAATGGATGATGGCCAAAGAAGTGTGAAAAGGGGTTCTGGCGGAGAGTTACCCTAGAGTTATGATTATCGGTACGTGTTCTTTTACATTGGTCGAGAGGTAATCAATTTTTTGTTTTTGTTGTTGTTCTCGGCTTTTTGTTTTTCGAGTGTGAGAATTTTACATGACTTAATGGATGTTTCGGTTTAGGTTGAGAGCCTGAGAAAGTTTTCAATGAAAATGTCTTAATTGTGATGTTGAGGAAAAAACTATAACATTCTATGATCTTTAACATCTTAGCAGGAGATTCATAGTCCTAAGCCAAGCAATTTGTATGATGAAGTCAAAAAGTTAAAACTCAAAAGTTAACTATGAATTTTCCCACTTTTCTTCCTACAACTATTAAATTGTGTGAATATTTTGTACATAATTTTTATTTGGGGCTAAGATCAAAAAGTTTTTCCATCGGAAAATAGTACTTTCCATTTTCAAACATCATGTTTTCGTTTTGCCTTCAACTTTTGATTGCATTGAAAAGTTGTTGAATTCTCAAATCCCACGCAAATTGCCAGAAAATCAACAATTTAACTCAAATTTATTTCGTCTGTCAACACGCAAGTTAAATGGTTGATTACCCCTTTAGGGGCTACTGTTAACCATTTTTGGTAACAAATTAAGAAGACCCATAAAACCAATAAAAAAAAAATTGAACACAATTCTCAAATGTAAGAAACAACAAAGAAAGGAAAAACCCACACAGAAAAACCAAAGAAAGGCGCCTGACTCGACAATGCCGGCCCAATCTATACTCTTCCTAAACGGTGGCTCAGTGGAGACCTATTCAATCAATGAATCTTTTGTTCTTTAGTTCCATCGGGGATAATGGAAAGGATTTAACAGAAGAAACTTCCAGGTGACTATTGATTTCAAAGAAACGTTCTGTTTAATTTACTTAGGTAATTGATTTTCCATTCTTTTATAATTTTATTGTTTAATATTTTCTAAGAAAAATGTTAAAAGTAATTTGTAATGCAGTTTTAAATATTAAATATTTTAAAATATTTTGAGCATTATTTTGATGTAATGACAGTAAAAAATCCTTTGAAAAAAATTATACAAAAAAATTATTCAAATTTAAAATATTATTTTCTTTTTGGGATATTTCTTGAATGGCAAATAATTCAATATTTGATCAGTAAGTTAGATCAATATCAACTACATAGCTTTAATACATACGAGATTATACATATAAATATAGGTACATCATCTTCAATTCTAAACGCTTTCGTTTCAAACGTTTAGATAAAGCAGATGTACTCTTTTTGTGAAGGGTCATAACAACACCCACGAAATGGCAATCGATCGACAGTCAACACGACACGATCAGCGGTTTTTATTTGATCTAGGCAATAGGAAAAACAAAGAAGAAAAATCCAATGCGATATGAAAGAAGAAACAAAAAGTACACGAAAATCCGAAAAACAAACCAGACTTTTCACAATATTCCCTGGCTTAGAGCTACCTCATAATCGTTTAGGGAACGAAACTGTCTGTAAGTGATTCGAGTCAACGAATATTCAACTCTAAGACACAAATTATATTAATGGGGTCTTTTCCCTGTGTGTGTGTCTCTCTGTGCACGAATCACGTTTTGTCAGCAATTGCAGAAAGGCATGTGAATGGATGAATAGATGGTCTGGAAGGGTCTCACTTACTTATCTCTCTATGAATGGGTTGTCAGGGCTTTTTGCGCAAGTTCTTAAGTGGCAGTTAGATTTAAGTTAAACTTATTTTTTTTTGTCTACTTCCAACTTTAGCAGAAATAATTATATAAATTTAAGAAATTGGAGCATTAGTTATATGGAAATGGTTATGGAGAACCATTCTCTACTGATTACTTGCTTTCACTCATTCTTCAGTCGCTCAAGTCACTCAGTCGACTCGACTGATCATGATGATGACAATGCTGAGATGGGCTGCCTTCCTCTTTCTATGTCTCTCCTATTCTTTGGCGAATGGCACGATACATTTAAGCTGCTAAAAAATGATAAGTAATAGTAATGAAAATAAATAGAAAATTGGTGACAGTTTTTTTTTCTTCTGGTTTCTAGGTTAACTTCTGCTTTGATGGTTGGGTTCATTGTTCCACAAAGAAACTCCAAAAAATTATAAGCTAGACAAAACTATGAGTAAGAGTAATGGAATGAGGGTGAAGATAAGTGGAAGCTGTACTATAAGACCTTCTGGAATTTAGGTCTCAATTACAAATTGCTAAGCATATGGAAAAACACATGTTGAGAGTCATAAATAAATGGCAAAGAAAAAGTTCATAATAAATTGTGCAATTTAATAAGAAAATTCAGGCTAATTTCGTAGGTACTTTTGACATTATTTTTATATGTCAGACTCGAATTGTTTATTAAAAGTGGGTAGAACGTTTCAAACTAATTTATAGCTATATAAAGATATAAAAAGGAAAATTTTCTTTACAGATTTTTGAAATGTTTGCATTATAGAATAAATAAAATTTAATACTTAGCACTTCTCAATTCATTAAAATGTAATTTTAAATTTAGTTCATAGCATTGGAAGCATTCAGCAAATAAGATTAATTTATATATCCACACCAAACCTAAATCATCTGGTATGAAACACCGCAAAAGGTCTTAAAAGTAAGGAGAAATACAATTTTCATTTCTTAAATCCAGTTTAATAAATTATATATCAAATATTTCGACATTTTTGAGCCAATTAAAAAAACCGAAAAATAAAACCGAGAAAAACAAACACCTTTAACAAGAAAACCTCCTTCAATTGGTGGCAAAGAGTCATGGGGCCATTTTCCTTGTCATTTTACCTGGTTGGTTGCCACAAATCAAAACCCAAAACAAGCTAAAGCAAAGTGCCAACTTTCATTAAAAGTATTTTTCGTGCAAGTTTCGGTTTCAATTGTTTATTTGATTTGGCTTTTTTGGTTTTCAGGGTTTGTTAGCCTCACCAAAGTTCGGCAAATCCTGATCATGATCTGCACTGACCTTCTTTGGCCAAGAAAATCCGCACCAAAAAAAAAAAAGTATTTTTTTTTGTTTTTGGAGTCGAAGGAAAGTGAATTTCTTTTTAAGCAAATCAACTTGCCACGCCAAACTGCGCTTAGACTGGGCGACTCTCAGTAGGGGGAGATTCCGCTCGATGCTGTCTTTTTTTTCTTTCTTCTTTTCTTTATTTTGGTGAAATTTTCATGAGCCATTAAACTGGTTCTGTCAGGCGGCAGTCGATTGGATCGGTTCACTTGCAACACTCCTTGCAGAATGAAAATAGCAACGACTTAAAGTTATACCTTATAAAACTTTACAAAAATGTTTGTTTAATCACTATTAATATTTTACAAAATTTCTTCAGTAACTACTATTTGAATCAGATAACTTTAGCTCTGATTTACTTGTTTGCAGATATGAAAGGAATAAAAGATTAAGCCTTCGTAAAGACTAAAGATAATATATCCGAGATTCCTTTTTATGTAAAAACTTGGTTGACTTCATTTAAGAGAGCTACAGAGCTGAAATATTGCATGTAGGCTTGTGTATACTGCAGGGGTTGTATATCTCGGATTCATCCGGATCGGACCACTATAAAATATAGCTCCCATACAAACGGCAAAGTCACGAACAGTGACTTTTCTCAATAACTTCGTTATTTTCTTAGCTATTGTCGTGAAATTTAATATTGGTGAGTTCATTATGGCTATAAACGACTGTGCCGAATTTGACAAAGATCGGGTGACTATATCATATACATAGCTCCCATAGGAACAATCGACGGTAAACAGTGACTTTGATCAATACCTTCGTTATTTGCTATGCTAAGATTGTAGGCCGTTCTTTCGCAGACATTCGAATTTTTAGATAAAACTTTTATACACTTTGACGGCAGCAAGTGAGGAAAGAGTACCAAACAATTTGCAAGGGTATACAAACTTCGTCGCGGTCGAAGTTAGCCCCGGCTCTCTGGGTTTTTTAAATGTTTGTCTGATTAAAGTTATTTGAACTGGTCCAGAGTTTGCATTGTTTTCCTTTCTATTGATCAAGTTAAGCGGCTATGAGTACCTTTATTTTTAAATAATCATTTTGGCGTTTTATAACTTAAGAATACAATCATCTTGTGTTTTCTTTTTTCTGTTTACCTAGCAATATTACATATAAAAAAAATCAATGATATATCAACGGAATTGTAATAAATGTTCAATATATGTATGTTAAGTTAATGTAATTCTAAAATTACAGTTTATGTATTTTTATTAAAGTTTTATCATATCTAGTTATTATTTAATTATTCTACTTGATATCTGCACTAAAATTTATAATGAAATGTGATGAAAATGAACGTCAAATCGCATGTAAAGTAAAGTAAAGTTGGATGTGAAAAACTTCCTTAAAATATAAAATATATGATTTGTTTAGTGGCCGCCTCTATTTTTTGTTCCCACAGTGTAAATGTGTACATCTGCAAGTTGGTCTAATATACCCCAAAAAATGTAAACGATATAACTAGGTACATATATAAGTATCTTTGTAATTTATAAACATTTGCTGAATCGTGTGAATGAGGAATAAACTCAGCTCCCCTTTTCATTTCCTCACTCGTTGTGGGGCTCGTGGGCGTCCTTCTGCAAATATATATAGAGCCCAAGAGGAGGGAAGGATAGGAGGGGAGGTAAGCACACTTGTTGCACTTGCCACAAGTTTGCCGTTGCGTCAGTTTAGTGTGTCAAAAGAAGCCCAGAAGAAGAAAGTTGCCTCTTGCCAACAATTTGATCCGGTTTCTGTTTCTGTGCGTTGTCTTGTATATATATATATTGTGTCCCTCCCCCTCCCCCAAAAAGCAACAGGTTCGTTGTTCCTGACAAAACTTTTTACTTTCTGCCAATACAGAAAACTTTCGGACGCTATTAATTATGCCTGAAAATGAAAGTGCCCCTCCAATTGGAGGATATTGCGATATCTTACAGAATGCAATTCTCTATCACTCTCACTCTCCCCCGCTGGCCGGTCTCTGATTGCCTCACTTTGTGTGGTCAATTCTAAAGAAGTGAGAACATTGTCTTTGTAATCATTAAAAGGTTTTTTTTCCTTTTTTTTTGCGCCAGTTCTGCTGCCTTTCGACCAAGCGGTTGCGGTTACGGAGTTGTCTCATAAAGAACTTTGCTTTATGTTAACCGATTTAAAGTGTCATTTCAGTGGTGGCCAAACCAGCAGCCAACCAACCAACCAGGTGGTCACTTAGTTTATGGGCGGATATTTTTTTTGTTGCTTTACCTCATTTGTTGTTAATTTGTTGTGCAGAATCTTCTAAATGACGAGGTCCAAGCAAAATGATAAGGTCAAAAATTTGTCATCATCATTAACAGGAAGTATAAGTAATTGTTATCGATTTGGTCTGGTGTATTTTTTTTTTGCTCTCTATCCATTTTAAATAATTGAATGAATAAAGAAATCCCATATCCATGTGATGTCCCTTGAAAAAGGATTAAGTACTTTTAAATGCCAACAGCGAATTAGTAAATACAACAATGAAATTTATCTCTCTTTATCGAGGGACAATGGATAAAATCTAAAGATAGCCAAAATAAAGTCATTGGAAGCTGTATCTTAATCTATTTTAGCTTAAAATAACGGAAGATTGAAAAGATAAAATAAGATTTAATCATTAAGGTTCCTTTGAAAGTATTACTACTTCTTACTATTCTTGTCACTTGTCCCGACTGCGCTTAGTCCACACTCAGGTTCGACATTTTCTCTTTGCAAAATTAAAAATTTATCTATAAATTTTGATTAATAAAATTTATAAGTACTTTTTTTTAATGTTCATTTAGGAACTTTTAATTCAATTACACACATTGCGAAACAATTGCCACGCTGTTGCTGATGGTAAACAAAAAATCAAGTTTGTGGGTGTGTGTGTGTGTATGTGTAGGTGTAGTTGTTGTGGAAGTATATTGAAACCCAGTAAAAGAATCTTATAACTTGAAGTCACCGTTTAGAGTGTTTAGAAATAGTTTTACTTGTTATTTCTGTTGCTCCTCTGCCATCTCCTGTTCAGCCAGACGCTGCTGCTCCAATAGCTCCTGTCGCTCCTTCTCCTCCGCATCCGGATCGATGCCGTTGTGTAGCTTGGACCAGCGTGGCATTTGGAATAGAGCCCAAAATGGTATGATCATCATTGCCAGTATAGAGCCCCCGCCCATGATGAGACGCTGTCCAGTTGATAGGGGGAATCGCGGTGGACCCGCAATTGGGCTATGATGACGTATCTGTTGCAACTGTCCACCGGCACCAATTTGCATCGTTGTTGCTGTTGTCGCTTTGGTTGTGGGTGCCACAGTTTTTGGCAGCGCACCATCACAGGCCCGCTTGAAGGGCAGCAGAAGAAGTTTACGCATCATGGCAAAACTCATTTTAATTGGGTGTCCTAATAAAAAATTACTTTTTTTTCGTTTTTAAATTATTTTTTTTCTAATTTTTATAGATTTACTTACTCTGTTTCGTTTGCCAACTCAGTGTGGCTAAAAGTAATATTGAATCAATTTCAATATACTCATCAAAAATGATTTGAAAGCAAAGTCGCAGTCTACTGGGTCTAGAGAAAACAAAAATAAATAACAAAAAGTGACAAAATTCAAATTTTATGGATTAACGTTATTATTTGCCTCAAGTAAGAGCTAAATTTAAAATTTAACCCAATTTCAATTTCTTCAAGTAACCAAAAAGTATGCGCAACTTTTGCCACATACATAAATCTCTAGTTAAATCAAAATCAAGCTTAACTTTACATTAACTCTTATATGTGTTTATTATTGAAGACTGACAATTGATTAACCAAAGAAAATGATGTGGGAAATAAGTTAAAAATAAAAGTACAAAATATAATCTTGGTCCATACCATTTCGTTAGTGCGTTGGTTCAATTTCTATCACTTCCATTTCCTGACTCTCTTGTATCATCTTGTGGGGCAAGGCATAGATAAGTTTACTCCAGAAATTGACATCATTCCGCATCAGATAGGTATTCAGTTTCAAATAGCTTTGTAGTTCTCTATCGAGATTATCAAAGTTCTCTACACCAGGATAGATGACGACAATCAGCCGCTTGTACTGATCCTTGGAAGTGGCATGAAGGGCCAAACGGAATTCCAAACGACCCCAAACAGACTTTAGAAAATGTTTGGTCATTAGGATAACAATGCACTTGGAATTCTCTACAGAGTGACAAATGCAGTCGGGAATCGGTTCACCAGCCAGCCAATCTCGTTCATAGAAGCAAAGTCGAAGTCGATTTCGTCCATGCTCCAATCTATCCACAAATTCCTTCACCAACTGCGAGTCCTTGTGGCAGTAGGCCAAGAAGCAGTCATACTTCGTTTTGGTACCTTTCTCCTGACGAGTGGTCAGTTTCAGGAAGAGTTTCTTATCATACAGCCATACTCGTAGGGTCGTCCAATAGCACTGGAGGAAACTCAACAAGCAGCTCAACATTATAAACGATGTAAAGTAGATGATATAGAACGGAATTTTTTCAGGGCATAGATCCTTTTCCTCCAGGGAAACAAACAATCTGGAATCATGGCATTCTGTCTTGCACAGATCAATGATATTCTCTGCTAGATTCTTGGTAAATCGGAAAAAGTGAATTTCTTTGCAATGGCAAATCCATCGATTGCCAGATATAAATATAGTCAAATGAGACATTTTCGCTTTGCGGCTTAAAAGTGCTCTTAGGTTCTCATTTAGTGTCAATAAAGAATTATTTCTTAAATCGAGCAATTGAATATTCTCTGGCAGAACCTCTATTTCTGTTATGTTATTGTACCTTAGATGAAGTTCTTTCAGTCCATCAAATCCTTCAATTTTGGTGAACCCGTACAAGAACTGGAGGTTATTATTTTCAAACAGAAGGGTGACATTTTCAGTTATGGGTAATTTTGAGGGTATCTCCATCAATCCACGACTACTGCAATTAATAATAAACTTTTGGCTCTCATCTTCTTTGCAACAAATGCACGGGTTAGGGCAATATTCTTGTCCACTGCATCGCCATAAAGCTGCTCTGTATTCTGTTGGATACTCTTGGCTAAGATAAACCAGAAATTTGATGTACTTACAACTACATTGCCAAGGATTTTCCGATAGTTGAAACTCTTCTAAGTTTGATACAAACTGTGTCACATCATCATCGAGTCCTGTTAAGTTGTTTTGCCGAATATCGAGAACTTTAAGATTGGATGGGAGTTGGTCCAAATGAAAATGAGTTAGACTGTTATTCTTCAAGTGCAGTTCTCCCAAAGTGGAGTTCCGCAGGGATGTGGTTGAGAGAATTTCGATGAAATTGTCATCCAGAAAAAGTGAAGAGTCACCAATTATATTATTCGTAAATATGGGAACTTTTTTTAATGATTTGCCTGTGCAGTTGATAATAAATTGGTTTTGAGTTTCAATGACACAACAGAAACAGTCATTCGGGCAAGGTCCTTTTAGATGATAAAAGTGTACAGGGTCATTGATTTCCTTACTTTTTCCTCTATTCCTTAGAAAGTCCAGATAACTCAAAAGCTCAGTATTCTTGCAATTGCATTCCCAATGTGTTCCAGATTGGGAAAAAGAGATCCTATCTTTTTTCTCTAATAGACATGCTGCCACACTAGAATCGAGAGACATTTTGCTATTATTTCGTATATCCAGCAATTTCAGATTCTGGGGCAACTGATTAATTTGTATATTAGTTAGATTGTTATAGGCCAGATGAAGTTCTCTAAGGTTATTATACCCATCTGATGAAATGTTGGGTAATTCCATTAAACCATTGCCTTCGAAATGTAGAGACACATCGCCTCTGATCGGAATAGGAAGTTCTGGCATATTTGTTAGTCCTGTATTAGAGCAGTTTATATCAAACTCATTTCGACGCATATTTATCGGTTTACAAATGCATTCCTTGGGACAACGTTTGCCATTTATCCCGATATTAAAATAGCATAGCGAATCATAATTAAAGCAAACAAAAGCTGTTATATTCGTATTGATAATCTCTTGTAAATAATACGATTTCGACTCGATATATGCAAATATAATTTCAAGTTTTCGATATTTTTCAAAATATGTTAATTCAATCTTCTTAACATTATATAAAGTTACAAGTTCCAAATTATTTTGAAGCACACTGGATCTGAAATCATTTGTATATTAGCATTCAAAAACTAATTATAAAATACAATACCAACCTTAGAAATTCATAGTTATTCAAAGTACATCGCGAAAATCTCAATGTTTTTAAATTTGTCAAATTTTCAAAAATCTTTGAGTTTAGATTTTCTAAAGTTAAAAACGTAAATGATAATTCCTCTAACTGGGTATTATGATGAAAAGTGTCATTGTTAAAGAAAAGTGTTCCTCTATAACTAATTCTTATTAATTTTAAAAGGATTGTCTCAGTTAAATAATTGTTAAATAACTTTGAGATATTAAAGGTTTGTTTTTCATATTCATTGCCCATATAAAAACTTGCGAACTTCGATCCACATGCAATGTCAACTTCACTTTCATAAATAATTAAATTAAAACTTGTCGTTGCATTAGTATATTTTGCATATTTTAAATTAAGTGCTTTCATATAATCAGTAGTTCGAACAGATGTATCGTCTGTCATATTTCGGTGGAATATTATGTTAAAACAAAAAACGTTTGTATTATTGTCTAATGAAGTTAATTTTTTCAAATGTGTTGGGTTTATTATATTGGTTGTCCAATTGATCGTTACACCAGATTCACTTACACTGATTTCGTATTTGTCAGTGATTATGGCATTTTTAGTTTTAGTGCATGTTTTAGCGTACTCCTGACATTCATTAGCACAATAATCTTTACAGTAATCGTCTCTGATATTGACTTTGTAATCTCTCATTTTATCTATGTCATATTCATCTTCCACATTTGTTGCACATAAACGAATTGCCAGAAATAGCAAAAATCTATGAAATATTTTCGACCACATTTTAATGTTCAATCCAGTCCGAAATTCAAAACTTTACTGATCCACAACCAAAAAGTACAGAAAACGTCAACTTGGAGAACCAAGCAAGAGCTCTTCCAAAGGGATTTAATGGGGAAGTTGAGTAATTATTTTGATTTATATATATATATGTTATACACATACATATGCAGATGGTGGTTATAAAAAAATATATAAATCATCTATCAAATTTCTAAATTTCTTGTTTCACAAAATCGATGATAAGCTGCTAGGGCCTTTGACTTAAATTTATATGTTATTTAAAAAGTAACGAAGATTTCCATACGGTCACACCAAAAACATAATAGGGGTTGAAAACAAAAATACTGGTCAAGCAAGTGGGAGCGAGATGAAGAGACTACATTGAACAGCTGATGGGCAATGTAAAGAGAAACTTAACACAAAATGCAAACAAATCCGCATCAGGCTCGAATTACACAAATCGAGGAATTTATTAATGATGTCCTTAAAGAAGATCTAAGGCAGTTGGATCAATGCCTGCAACAATTCAACGAGGAGATTATGGAATATGTACAACTTAAGAATACACTGCAAACCTTTGAATCCGATTTGCCGAATGGCTACAAGACCCAAGTGAATATTGGCAGCAATATGTTTATGCAGGCCAAAGTGAAATCCAATCAAATGGACAAAATAATGGTCAATATTGGCAAAGACATATACCTGTCCATGAGCATGAAGGAGGCCCAACAATTCAGCGATGTCCGAGTGAAAATCTTAACGAAACAGGCGGACGTTGTGCGAGAGGAGAGCGTCAAGAAGAGGGCCCAAATCAAAATGGCTCTATTGGCCATTAGTGAGAGGGAAAAGTTGTTTATAGACGAGCAGGAGAAAGCGAGGAGAGCATAATAAGCTAAACTCTGATTACTTAATTTTTATTAAACTACAATTTACAAATATATATATATATATATAATATATATAATTTACAGATACAAATGCAATTGGCCGAATTTGGGTTTGTCAAAATGTTCACTTGGTTTCGAATGGATGAGGAGATGATTGAAATAGACGCTACTTTGATGCTGCTGGCAGTTCATTCGAGAATTGAGTGGCTCCCAGTGACCACAGTGGAGAGGCTGTTGCATTCAATCCCTGTTGATGTTGTTGTTGTTGCCGGTACATTGGTTCATCCCCTCCTGTTGCCCGCCATGGCATTTCATGAAACGATTTGTCATTAAGATCGGCTATGCGTCGAGATGTATCACTTAGATCTTGCACACATTTGGCCATCTAAGGGGAAAATGTGTCGTTTAAGTTCCATGTTATGAGGTGGGCAGATTGCTACTGTAGAAGATTTGGTCATGTGGCTATAATGTGATATCAATGACTGAAGCGGTTCCTGAACTCCTTGGAGTTCAAAGTATTTGCATTTTTATAACATTTTTAAATGAAAATAGGAACGAATCTTTGTTTGATAATTTGCCGGTTGATATAAAAATTGCTTCAATGATTTGATTTCACACATATAGACCCCATATGTATTCCAATAGAAGAATGCAAGGAAAATATCTATTGATAAGAAGACTCTGTTGTTGGCTGTTGTGGCTGTATCTCTAGATGTTGTTGTTGTTGTTGTTGTTCTTGGTAGTAAAGAGGATAGGATGAGGAGTAGGACTCGGGATAGAAATCGTTAGTTATATGTGATGGTTGTGGTTGATATGTTTGGTCATTACTCTGACTCACATCGTTGCCAATAGAATCACTTGGATTAATTAACTTCTGAGATGATCCACGACTATTAACCGCTTGTTTCACTCTCTGCATTTCATTTTCCAACACAACGTGATCCCGATGCAATTTTTGATATTCTTCACACAAAATCTGATTCTCTTCGAACAGCTTACTGATATGATCCTCGCCACGTTTCACACACTGCCGCATGGCTTCATCTGATCTAACTTGGGCTATTTTCCAATTGCGAAATGTTTCAATTATCGAGTGCTGCTGTTCATTAACATCAGTTTGCTTCCTGCAATACAAGAAGATGGTAACTGTTTTTGAATATATATATGTAGTACATTATATATTGTCGATCGAAAAGTAAGTTCCATAATACATACTTCAATTTGACCTGCATCTGTCTGCATTCTTCGGCAATGCGACCCATCTGTTGACGCATATCATTGTTTGCATGTTCCAATTTCATTACAGTATCCTGATGATGGGCTTCCTCCTGTTTTATATGGGACTGCATGTTGCGTATAAGAGTCCGTGATTGCTCAATTTCCGTGCGGTGGCATTTTAATTGATCGCATAGAGCACGTTCGTGACCATTGCGTTTGGCATCTTTCTCCTTCAGGGCTATGACTTCATCTCGCAGGATATTGCGCTAAAACGAAAGTGTGTAAATTAATTTGTTACTCAGTGTTTAAATAGCAAGACCCACCTCAGTTCTTAGCTCCCCGTGCAGCTTCTCAACTTGACTTAATCCCTCCTGTAATGTATTAACACGACTATTGGCCCGTTTCAATTCCTCACATTGCTCCTCGGATGTGCCCAAAAGTTTCTTGTACTTATCACAAAGTTCAATACGCTGGTTCTCCTCACCCTTCAGCTGTGAGCCCATTTTACGTACTATTCTCGCTTGAATGCCTGTTTTAAGAAAGAGATTTCATCAAATTACTCTTATTAAACTATTTATGTGCAAATGTTACTCACAATTCTTTTGTCTTAAGTCGTAAATCTCGTCTTTAAGTCGTGTATTCTCATTGATTTCGTGAAAGTTAGTGATCATGTCATGCAATTGCTTAATCTGATGATCTCGATCCTTTAAAGTTTGATTTAGATTATCAATTTCACAGGCCAAACGTTGATTCTACGTGAAGAAGAGGCAAGAGACAAGAAATAGAAATAAAATTGTTAAAATGTTTTCTGTTGTTTATGGAATAGAAGTGGTTTTTGTTTAAATAACTTGTAATTCCAGCACGCTGTGTGTTGGCTCTTCACACGGAGGATCCAGTGGTTGGCTGTTCTCATGTTGTTCTTGTTGTCGTTGTTGTTGCTGGTGTTGCTCCTGTTGCTGCTGTTCCACCTGTACAGTCAATTCCTCTAAATCACGCTTAAACTCATCTATAATACTAAGATAATTATCTCGTGTCACTTGTAAAATCTCCTTTTGTGTCTGACAATGGAGTAAAGTATCCTCCAATTGCTGCCGATGTGGACAGTCCTCTCCACTATCCTAAAAGAGTATGCACAAAAAAATGTAAGACTATCTCACGAGTCTAGCGCAAAACCCCTTGCAGAAAAGCATTATTAAAGCATCCATGTCAAACTGCACCGAAAAGGGCGATGTAAAAGAAAAATGGATTATGGAGTAATGCAATTTTTTCTATAATAAATTTAGTCAAACTAAACTTGTAAAAATGCTTAATTTATGTGAAAATGGGTATAATAAAATCAAAACAAAACGAGGGAAAGCTAAATAAGAAAAAGGATTTGGATCGTTTCCTTTCGTTTATGACGTTTCTGTTTTTACTCTTGTTCTGATTCTCTAATGAAATAATTTTCTGTAATTTGTTTTGCTAGATCTTCAACTTCTTCAAATAGTTTATACTTCTATCTGTAATATTCAAGATTTTAGAAAAAAAAAAGATTTTTGCTCACCCAAAAATTGCACCTGTGGCACAAAAAAAAAAAAAATATCAAAGAAGCTAACTTCGGCTATGCCAAAGTTTATATACCCTTGCAGTCTTTGGCAATAATTTTTTTACATTTTGAAATTTTTTTCCCTGCAACTGAATTCATCAATACACAAACAAAACATTCAAATTATTTCTCTTTTTATAATAAATTTTCTTTCTTCTTGCATCATTCCCTAAGCAAAGCACAACACGCATACACATACAGTTCTTGTAGCGCTGCGTCTGTGTGTGTGTATGCATGTGCTCTGTTTGAGCAGCAAGCAGCGCTGCTTGCTGACTACTAGGTCATCATTTGAACCGATTTGTGTTGACTGTAACTTCTGTTCTATTTATCCGATCAGATTCAAATTTTGGGATCTGTCAATTTATGTCAAATACTATCATATTGGTAAATTTCATGGGGATACTCCAATTTTTGCAAAAATGTTTGTTCTAGAACTATATGATATAGTGGCCCGATCCTGACAAATTTCATACTTTATCATCTCCCGGCTAAAAGTAGCTCAAATATGAAATTTCATTTCGATAGCTCTTAAGATGCCGGCGTGAAGTTGATTTGCACAGACGGACGGACGGACGGACAGACGAACATGGCTATATCGACTCAGCTTCTCATGCTGATCAAGAATATATATACATACTTTATGGGGTCGGAAACGTCCCTTTCTGTGCGTTACAAACATCTGACCAATTTTATAATACCCTCTGCAAGGGTATAATAAGGTGACCATTCTTACAATTCATCATTTGAATAAAATTACCAACAAATTACAGAAAAAATTATTTCATTAAGTTGCTTAGAAGCCGAGAAAATCAGAACTAAAGTCAAAAAAAAAGAAACGTCATAAATATGTACAGGGTGGGCCAAAAGAAGTCATGGGGGCCAATAGAAGCAATCTGATGTTGTTTGGCTCTCATTTTTTTTTTTCTAAATTAAAGAGACTTATGTTTATTTGACCAATAAAATTCTCAAACATAATTTAAAAACAGAATCAAAATCTTTTGTTTAGAAACAAATGAGTGTCTCTCAACAACATCGGATAACTTTTATTGGCCCCGATGACTTCTTTTGACCCACCCTCTATAACCTCATCAACAATAATATTTCAATGTCCGAATATCCTTTTCATCAATCATTTTATTGCATTCTTTTTCGCGGAAAAAGTTTAATTTCTGCATTTCTAGCGATTTTTCATCACAGAGGTCAATAAACTTTAACTTTTAGATAACAAGATTGTTTTGAATGCCGTGGACAAAGCTTTTCAGTTTGGTATCTAAATCTTATCTAAAACTCTGATTCTGAAGAATCAATATGCTCTTCTTGCAAGGGTGTAAATAAGGCAGAGGAAATTGTTCAAGTCTTACCATTGCTATTAGAAGTCGGTTGAAACTTTGTTTTTGTGGTGTCAAATTCTTGATATTTTCAAGCTTTTCGTGTTAGTTGGTACACATACATACATATGTACATTTTACTTATATACATATAAAGTATTTTATTTTATTTACTTTTGACGCGAATTTTGCCTTCATTACCGTTTCATTTCATTTCAATAATATTGCTATTAAAACTTTGTCACGAAAATAAAACTGAATCGAACCAAAGTTTCAGGTTACACCAAACTTTCGTTACACACACACACACACACACACACACAGAGGAACATTCAAATCAGAAGTCAAATGATTATTATTTTATTCACTCTGACGATTCGACTGTTTGACACGATTTGGGAAATAAAGTCACCAGCGGGTGGTGGCATGAAATTAGATCGTTGTAGGCACTACACAATGAGGAGCAGGAGGAGCGTGGCTAGGTGCACTTAATACACTTTAGGTTTTATTTTTATTTTATTTTATTTTTTAAGGAGTCATTTTTCATATCATATCGCATCGTATCGTTTTGTTATTATTCCGAATATGATAGCCCAAAGAGTGGAAGAGAAGTGCCGAGGAGGCAGCTGAAAATCGATTAAGATAAATTGCTGTTGCTTGTTCTGTTGTCAGAACAAAAAAAAAAAAAAAAATATCACTGGAGGGCATTGAATTGTTAATAACTGAAATAAAAAACGGTTCAATTACACGCAAAAATATATATAAAAAAAATTGTTTGAAATATTAATAGCGTGTTGATGGTATTTATTTTGGTAATGCAAATTATCATTTTTACTTCACATATTCGAGACGGAATTTGTAATTTGTTTACAACAGAAAAAAATACGTCGAAATATTTGCAAGTAAAAATTATAATAATTTATTAACTTTTGTTAAACACCATCTTTTCAATTATACTTAAGTTTCAAACATTTTTTATTTCAGACGGAGGAATTTTCTAAGGATATTTAAAACGATTTTTGAATGTTGATAGAAAGTAATAGAATTTATATAAAAATATGAATATTGCATTTATATTATCTAATATATCAGGTTTTATTCTAAAGTAAAGCATATAATGAAATGAAATATAACCAGAGGGCCGGGGTTAACTTCGACCGCGTCGAAGTTTGTATACCCTTGCAACTGTTTTGGTAATTCCTTCCTTACCCATAGCCATCAAAGTGTAAAAACGTTTTATCCAAAAAGTCTAATGTTTGCGAAAGAACGGCCTTCAATCTTAGCATAGGATATAGAGAACTTTTTGATGAAAGTCACTGTTTTCCACCTATCGTTTCTATGGGAGCTGTATGATATAGTCACCCGATCTTGACCAAATTTGGCACATTTATAGCTTCAATAAACTAACAATAGCTTAAAAAGTAACGAAGTTATTGAGAAAAGTCACTGGTCGTGACTTTGACGTTTGTATGGGAGCTATATGATATAGTCACCCGATCTTGATCAAATTTGCCACAATCATTAATAAGAACATAAAACTGACAAATACCAACTTTTATGACAATGGCTATAAAATTAATGAAGTTATTGAGAAAGTCACTGGTCGTGACTATGACGTTTGTATGGGAGCTATATGATATAGTCACCCGATCTTGATCAAATTTGGCACAATCATTAATAAGAACATAAAACTGACAAATACCAACTTTTATGACAATGGCTATAAAATTAATGAAGTTATTGAGAAAGTCACTGTTCGTGACTTTGCCGTTTGTATGGGAGCTATATGATATAGTCACCCGATCTTGATCAAATTTGGCACAATCAATAATAAGAACATAAAACTGACAAATACCAACTTTTATGACAATGGCTATAAAATTAATGAAGTTATTGAGAAAGTCACTGTTCGTGACTTTGCCGTTTGTATGGGAGCTATATGATATAGTCACCCGATCTTGATCAAATTTGGCACAATCATGAATAAGAACATAAAACTGACAAATACCAACTTTTATGACAATAGCTATAAAATTAATGAAGTTATTGAGAAAGTCACTGTTTCGTGACTTTGACGTTTGTATGGGAGCTATATGATATAGTGGTCCGATCCGGCTGAATCCGAGATATACAATGCCTGCAGTATATACAAGCCTACGTGCAAAATTTCAGCTCTGTAGCTCTTACGGTCTCGGAGGAGTTCGCGTTGATCCAGACGGACGGACGGACGGACGGACGGACGGACGGACGGACGGACGGACGGACGGACATGGCTATTTGAACTCGTCTCGTCGTGCTGATCAAGAATATATATACTTTATATGGTCTGAGATGCTTCGTTCTATGCGTTGCACACTTCTGACCAAAATTAATATACCCTTTTTGCAAGGGTATAAAAATACATAATATATGCGACTAAAAAATAAACGACACGATTTTAAATATAATAAATAAATCAAAATATATAATGTTTACCTCAAAAAACAATACAAAATTATCAATAACTACAATACTTATACACATATACAGATACAGTTTCAAAAACTTTCGACTTTTTTTTGACATTTTTTTTTTTTTGATATGTGGTTTGAGCAACTTTATAATCCTTTTGTACATTATTTAGTATACTTTTAACAATATTTAAACATTTTTTAATGACAAAAATTTTAAAAAACCAGCCGGTGATAAAGCTTTTCCCAGAACGTGTTAGAATCTTGGTCGGAAATTATCTGAATTCAAAAACCATTAAAATTTAGTTAAAATATCATTAAATTCTCCCCCTAAAATCTCTGATTATTTTTTTTTTCACTTGCGAAAAATTCCGCCACTTTGAGAGAAAAAGACACAAAAACACTTAATGAAAACAAAAAATGAAACTATACGTTGGGGGAAGGTATTTTTTATATAGAAAATGTCTACAAAGTTCAAAATGAATCGGTCAAGTAGTTTTCAAATGACAGTGAACACGGACTTTAAAAAAGTCGTTTTGAGGAAAACGCGTTTGAAAGTTTTTTAAACTCAAACAGCTTCACTGAAGGCCAATCACGTCAGCCGCTATATCTTTGTCTGTTGTACTCCGATTTACTGAAAATTTTCACAAAACATTCTTGTATGAAATCGTAACTAAAAGTAATAAAAAAAAACTAACGAAATATTAGATTTACTTTGAAACTGGCATGAAACAAAAAAATTGGCACATTCTAAAAACCATACAATTCATAAAATAATTAGAATTAGTCACTCATTACACTGTTATTCATAAATTGATTTTTTAATTAAGAAATTAAATTAAATTTCAACTAAATAAAATTTGGATTTATTTTCCTTTCACTTCTTAAGAAAACAAAATATATTATATGAAGAGATCTGCGTAATTTGTATCTTATACCCAGTTACAACATTTTTAAAAAACTCAAATAAATTTTGAAACGATGTCAAAACTAATTGAATTTTTAAATATATATGTATATAGATGACATTTCTATTCAGTATTAACACAATTAGTGGGACATTTGGAATTGACATGCAATTACACTTTACACTTGCCACAATCACTTTAACTTTTCGTAGTTTGACAGGTTTTTAATTCCATAACTCTTCATCAATCCACACGAAAGTTCTCTTTTCGCGAGCTAGTCCTAATTTGCACATTTACAGTTTCAGTTTCGTTCCCCCGCCCGTTATAGTCCTTTGGGTCCGACCACTCAAAAAACAATTTGCCCGACAACTTTTCCCGCTCGTTTCGTCTCACACTATTCTTAAAACGGAATGAAGTCAAAAACTTTTGACGCTAATTGCACGACTTTTGGCCCCGTAGATATTTTATTTATCCTTTGGGTGTTGACGGTTGCCTTGCCACCTAGTTTTCCGGCGGGTGCAACTAATTAAGGCTCGTAAATTGTCAGGTTTTATTTTTTTTTTTTTTTTTTTTTTTGCCCGATTTTCGGTTTTTCTCCCTTTTCTGTTTTATGTGTTTATTTTGTGAGGCGACGACGAGGAGTCCTCTGATTATAATATTCAAAGTTCCGTGTGTATCCCGTTTTGAGTGGCGTTTCCGTTTGATTTGTTTCACGCGAATAAACAGCAACCGAAAATGACGAACGCTGGAAAGGACATACCAAAACGGCGGGAACAGGACTAGGGCAACGATTCCAAAGCCGATTCCGATTTCCGAATTGCTGTAGCGAGGAGAACTGGCGGCTCTAGCTGGATTTTTAGAAGCTCTCTGTGTATGTTGATGGCCGATGGCATCGTGACACGAATTTCCATTTCGAATCAAAAATTATTTTTTCGGAAACGAATTTGATGATTTTCAGAGATATTTTCCGATTTTTTAGCCAATTTTCTTATTAATATGTTTACTATATATCTTTCAATTATTAATCCAAAGTAAATGTAAAATATGTAGGGCCAACTAACCACTTTGCACCCTCTGTCGGTCGGGTAAATTGTTAACTATTTTCTCAGCATTTAGGTTCTCTAGCTCGCTATCAGCTGGAGATTTATCAGCAATCTCGCAACGTCGAGATTTATCAGCAATCTCGCCCCGTCTTTGGCCATTTGAGCCAACATACACTATTGGTACTGCCACTCAGTCCTATAATCTGATAGTTATCCATTGACGTTTGACGATCGACAGTTATTAAAGCGCTGGGTCGAGATTTGGGCGAACGTTGGAACGGCGGCTGAACATAATCTGGTATATTGCCCAAGAAGCCAGCCAGTCTATTGGGTAGCCAGCTTTCACGGGGTAATTGACTGGACTTGATCTCATCAATGTCCAGTTCTGCGAAGGTTTTCTTAATCCTCTGCGATTCGGTGGTCAGGATGGTGTATTCCACTCCACCGCCGCGTCCAGAATCGGAACTATCAATGCATGGAGCCAACAAAGAGATCGGCATTGGTTTTTGATCTTAATTACGTTGAAAATTGATTGAAAGTTGGGAAAAACATATCAAAGGCACAACATATACATACATACATATGTAGCCATTTAAATCCGTTAAATAGTTAAATCGAAAGACTCATAGAATATCTATAGCTATTCTAAAAGTCATGAAAAGGAATATAAACCAGTTTCGAAAATTTCAAGTTTTGAAAACGATTTGAAAAATAGAAATATTGCGATATGAAAATCGCATTTCCCGAGAAATTCCTACAATTCACAATTTCTGAAATATTTTGAACACGAATTGATGAACAATGCTCCGCTCTAAGTAGATTCTTTCCATCCACACATTGAATGTCCCCCCTCCCTTCTTACAACTCTCATCGATATGCATATCATTGTACGTTTTGAGCTCGCGTGTCGATTGTGGGTAAATAAATAACACGAAACCTATTTCCGATGCCGCCAGGTTCTCTAGTCCTTCCTGCTTCCTACCCAAAGATGCCTGGGATAGGTGCCTACCTAAGCCCTGCCCCCGCCCCGCTACCCATCATACAGGACGTTTCTTTTACCATCGCAGCGCAATTGCAGTTGGAATAAATACATTTGACTCTAGTGTGTGGCAGTAGTAAGCGATTTGTATTTGTCGGAGGGGAAAGCAAAAAGAAAATGATTTTATTTTTATTTCGAATAAAATATATATGGGTAAATAAATCAGAAGACAAAACAAACGAAAAGCTAGCGAACAGTAACAACAAACAACAATATTTTTCTTGTCATTTGTATAGTTTTCCTCCTTTTTTTTTCTTTTCTATTTTCTTTTTATGGTGTATATTGGATTTCTGACTTTAACCCTCAGGAAATGGAATGTAAATGTCATTTACCATATAGGTTTTCCTTTTTGCATGTGTAAATCAAATATAATATACATATAGATACATATGTAAGTAGGCGGTACATATATGCAAATATATCTATGTATATGTACATATGGATAGAATCTGTTTTGTTTTCATACATCAACTTAGTCTAAGAGCTTAAAAACTTAAGCGGCAAAGGTAAACTTAGTCCAAAAGTCTTAAGTAAAGTTATTTTTTTTTCTTTTTTGCCTTTCCTTTGTGGCGGGTCAACAAGTGACCTAGTTTAGTTTATGTGGAGCTTCTTGGTGGTCCTAGGCGGTGGTGATGGTGTTGTTGTTGATGTTGTTGTTGGTGGTGGTGGTGGTGTTGGTGTTGGTTGTGTGTCTTTCTCATTTTTCTACAATTTGTTTAAATACGAAGTTTGCACTTAACTGATTTTTACTTTTTGGATATTATTTAAACTTACAAAAGTCTTTAGTTGTTTCTCTTGTCGATTATCATTCTCAAATATTTCCATAACGGCCGCACAGAAAGGATTTCTCGTTGATGATTTCGTATAGATGTCACTATATAAGAATTCCTTTGAGCGCTAATAAAAAAGAGAAAAGAAAGCAAGAAAATAAATTTCCATATTTGGAATCAAGCCAAAAAAGACTGACAAAATTGAATCATTGAATTTTTAGTCAACAAAATTTCTGGCGGGACTTAAAGGACAATTAGATTTAAGATGGACGAAGAGAAAACAGGCAAACGAAATAGAGTAAAGAAATTGAAAATTTTGTATTAATTAATTAATAAGTTTACCAATCGTATAAGAATTACATTGTGAAGATTTTGAATGATATCATCCCCAGAAAACAAAATAAAATAAAAATTGGGTTTAATCTATAGAACTTACCAATCTACAAATGAGATCAGCCAATTCCTTGAGTATAGTGCAATTTCTTTGATTTACGCTGTGATCAGCTTCATATTTAGAGAGTAATTCTGCGAAAAAATGTAAAAAGTGAGCGATTGAAAGGATTTAATTGAAATTTGTATTTTAACCTGAATATTGGACATCCAAGTGCTGGCACTTTGATTTTAATTCCCTAATACAATTGCTAAAGGATAGTAAACGACTTCGCAAGGAATCCAAAACATGATGTTCCGAGTTCTCTTGAATCTGAAGTTGCTGTGGCTTTTGTGTACTGGAGGCCAATGCGTTCGGCGTTTCATCCATGTCACATTCCAATGCAACGAGTTCATTTCGTATGAATTCCAACTTCTTCAAAGATTCCGAATGTTCAGAGTTCTAAATTTGGAAAATAAACCGTTAAATCCAATTATTTTTCGAAGAGTATTTCAAATTTACAATTTTTCTTATGTAACTGGCCAGAGTCTTTTTAGAACAATCCAACGATGTTTTATTTTGATTACTCAAATTGAAAAGTTCGTTTAGTTCCGCATTGAGTATCCTTAAGACTTCACTCTCCTGTTGATCTCGATGGGCTAGTCCTTCCAATAAACCAAAATTAAATTGCTCATCGGCTTGGCTACAGGAATTTTCTTGTGATTTGATGTCCTCTGAGGCCTTCTCGAGTTCTTCCAACTGTTTTCTGACTTCTGCCAACTGCGACATATTTTGAAATTGGTTTTTTGTATAAAAAAGAGATTCAAATTGATGAAATTATTAAAACAATGAACAGTGAATGAAATTTGTGAAATTTATTTATAAATATATTAAACAAATGTAAGTGTATATATATATATATATATCAAAGAGAACTAGATTTAAATCTTTATTCCATTTTCTTACTACAAAAAAATATAATAATTGACAAGGAAAACTTAACTATGTATGAATAGATACAACAAGTCCTTTCTTTCAGTTAATAAGAACAAAAAAACAACAAGTTTAAAGTTTCTTGTCTTAATTTAGGCTACGATTCAATCCGTCTGATTACTTACCTGTTGATTTCGCTGGGCTATGCACTGATCCTTAAGGATAATCTTTTGTCTAGCTGTTTCTACGACCCCATCTAGGTTACACAATTGCCTCTGCAAATGGCAGACCTCGTCATGTTTGGCTGCCATTTCATTAACCAAGGATTTCATGCATTTATTTGCCTACAAATACAAATAAAAACCAATACAAAAACTTAAATACTTGAACAGCATTTACATTTATTTTAATTTAAATGAAGAGATGAAGAAAAAATACGACAAAACATAAAAAAATATAAATTTGCAACGAAAATGATGTTATTTCATTATTCTATGAGACTTGCTCAAGGGGCGACCACATTTTGGATCCTTGCAATTGCAGTCGCCGCATCCCTTTTCGCTAGTCTATAAGAAACAAAAATAAACCACAGCGAAATTTGTTTCATTAAAAATCGTATTTTTTTTTTTTGGCCTAAATACCTTCTCACTTTCACTCTCCGGTGGCGATTGATCAAGTGGAATGCCCAGCAAGTGATTTACGGTCAACGTTTCCAGGCACATATCTTGGATATTCCAGACATTCTTGTGATAGGCATTCTGTACGAATTTCATTATCTCACAGATATCTCGACGCAATTTGCGATTCTCTTCCAGAGATTCCTCCTGTTCCCCACGAATCGATTGATAATAAGCTGATATTTTCTCATAGGCTTCGTCCTCCAAGGCGGACATATTGCCAAACATTATATTATTTACATGTAGAAGCAAATCGACCCATTCTTGAAATGTAATCAAACGCAATTGCGGTGTAAGAGTCTACAAATGACAAAGAGAACAAAAACAACAAATGATTGTAGAGAATATATCAACATGATTTTAAAAATTTCCAAACATTTGAATCAATATTTATTAAAGTAGATTTTACCTAAGCCAAGTCATAAAATTTATAATAGAATAGAATAGAAATAGAAACTAAAACAGAAGCGAAATTCTAATGGATATAACTGAATGGCGTTGGTTTCTAATGAGGTTTCCACGGTCATTAAAGTAAACCTTATATATTCCAAGTAAATTTTACTATAATTAAGCCGTTACTTATGTACATATGCACGTATATAAATATTGTAAAAATAGGCTTACAATAATAAAAACTTTCAGCAATGGACGTCTCTCCCTAGAAGGGAATGTTTATTAATAAAAAAGGGAATAATTCTTGATTTATATTTTTGTACTCTCTCTACGTCCAGAGAATTAGTCTTTGAAGTGGTAGTGGTGGTATTCACTATATATAATAAATTTATAGACAATATACCAGCAGCGGAAATACCTAAATTTGTTTAGTCAAAGACCGGATATAGTTTTACGTCCTTCCTTTTAAACCCTCTACAAATTCTATATACATATAAGAAATCTTATGCGTAAGTTCGAATACGCTTTGGGATAATAAAAGGAAATTAAACCACAATTATCTTTATCCTTCACTATCTTACATATGAGAGTCTACCATAAACATATGTATATACATATGCTTAAGAAGCTAAGTTCAAAAAAAATAAAGTCGTCTTTTGATCTTAATAAATTTATAAGTAAACTGATTAAAATAAAGCCATTAAAATGAATTGCATTGAATTGACACTTAAAGAAGTGATTTTAGAATACAAGATAATTTTCCTATAATTAAATTAAAAATGAGAAGAAAAAAAAAATTAAATTAGGAATGAAAATTGATTACTCCGCAAGACTAGAACTGAAATTTTGAATAGTTTTGGCTACTTTGCACAACTAGAATTATAATTTGGAATATTTTTGGCTGTTCTGCAATACGAGAATTGAAATGTTGAATATTTTTTGAAAACAATCGAAAGTTTTAATACTTTTGGCTGCTCTTCGAAAATTCTAAAATCTACAAATTGGCTACAATTTACAAGCAAAAATCTGGTAATTCTATCATCTCATTTCGGTATGTAGATCTAGGTTAATTGATTTTGTTTTGTGTTTATGTAGTTTCTGTATAAGTAGTCAAGATCGGTTGCACTTTGGCACTCATCTCACCGTTGCATCACCCTTTTGCTTGTCCAGACAATCAATGTCCTCCAATCGCTTGACAAATATGTTATTCAGCTCAAAGTTCATTTGGGCCGTATCGCCGGAAATGTCACGTAGACGGTTCAAACGATTTCGATAGTAATCTGTGGATATGGTATCGGTGGAAACATTGCATTGAGCATATGGAGGGCCAAGTGAAGATCCGGCAGCCACTTGTTGCACGGCTCCCCCAAGCGACCCACATTGTCGTGGGTAGCGAATAAAGAGGATGTGGTTGGTCCAACTAAGGTTGTTATTGGGGTATCTTGCTCCGGCTGCTGCTGATTTGGCTGATGATGCTCCTGTTGCTGTAGATTGCTGCAACTACCTCTCCCCTCCCTGGTGGGTGAGCTCGAGGGAGAAGAACGCACTGGCGCTGGTGATAATGATGATGAGATGCCCATCGTTTTGGCATTTAAAACGAAACCCGTCTGTCTTTCACTCATATTACATCAAAGCGAAAACCAATTTTTGTCTTGCCACAAATGTTGGGCAATTTCTAAAATGTTGAGTTTTTTTTTTTTAGATTTTTATTAATTTTGTTAATTCCAAAAACATTCACTTGAATTAGATATGTGTGTACAGAAACTCAAGGCACTGCCGATATTCATGTTGGGCGAGATTCAAATGCAGTTTTTCCACTCACTAAACTAAATCAACAAGTCGAACAAAAAAAAAAAAAAAAAAAAACAATAATAAAACAAAAAGGTCACTTAACTTTACACGCAAAAATTAAATCGGAAAAAAAACATAAAATTAAAACCTTGGCAGCGACTTCAAAACGACAACGTCAACGTCAACGCAACGCTGCGTTCATATCTTTTGTTTGTATTCCTCTGACGTCGCAAAATGTAGTTTTGTGTACATATGTATATATATACTTCATAAATACTTTATATATATAAATATATATATCGGTTTCACACACGCGTTTACAAATTCAGTTTGTTGCTTTCCGTTACGCTTGGAGACGGCAACTGATTCGGTTTCGGAATCAGGTCTCAGTATGGGCAAAATATTATATATATCAACTCACTCTCTTGAAACACTCTCCACCGATCCACTACTCTTCTCATCGTTCATATATGTAGATACTCTCATTTTTACGCCTTATCAGTGGTTGGATCGGTTGCTTGTTTACCCAAGAACTTAGCAAAAAAAAAAAAAAAAAAAAAAGGTTTCCCGACTTTAGATCAAGACACCGATCTTGCTATACCCTGTATTCCCCGTAGGGCATGCTAGAATGATGAATGTAACGTCTGAAAGTAACCAATCATTCAAATCAAAGAGTAAGACTTTGAATAGCAAATGCCTGACCCATAATTTAATCAATTTATTTTGATCTGAATATATGAACTTGTATGTATTACAAGTTTTGTAATATTTTCCAAAATAAAAAGTCTAAAACCTTCAAAAATTAAATTTGATTTGGAACTCGATCCTTTAAGATGTGTCTTTAAAAATCCTTTAAATTAGGTACTTCAAATTTTGTATTGACATAAATCCTAATCTACTTCTATGTATTCTTGGATAAATAAAAGGTATCAACATTTGCTAACTTTTGTTGGTACTTCTGTCTGTTGGCTAAATTAATAGTTAAATAATTTCTTCTTTGTTGTTGTTGACTTTGTGGTCGGTTTACTATTTGTTGTTAGATAAAATTTATTTGCATAATTTTCGAAGGCCAAAGAAATTATAATTGGTTTAGAAATGTTATAATTTCTTTAAAATCTAAATCTCTATATATAAAATGAAATTACATTTTCTATAATCCTTGTTTTTGGTGTACTTATTAGTAATAGTAGAATGTCTATATATATGTAAGAAAAATATAAGTAAAATTATAAAATACAAAAACCAAAAATGATTTTCTCTTACAATTAACAATCTAATGGAATCTTTTAAAATATAAATTTAAATGATAGACATTCATAAAGCGATCTAGAATATATTTTCTGACGATGTCGAAACCCAAAAATATGGCTAAGGAAATTCACTAAATTTTCAAGGGAAGCAATTGGCCAGTATGAGGATTGGTAAGAAACAAATGGAATTATGATTGCAAATGAATCTCTATCATTAGGACGGTTATTTCATGTGAAATATACTGTTTAAGAATAAACATCGTGTTCATCTGAACTGGCTTCACCATATCAACAATTCGAAACAAAAACATAAACTAAGAAGAAGTCGTAACAACTATTGCTTAAAACCAAACAAAACATGCATCCACACTCTGTGGAAAACACTTAAGATTATAACAGCGGCGCGGTATCAAGTAACCAGCGCTGAGCATGAAATATAAACAATTTTCAATTCCCGAAAACGTGGGGCATTAGAATAAGTATTTTTAAGAACAATTGTCGCTTCTTAGAGTTTAAGAGTTTTTAAATAAAATCAATTCATATTTTGAATTCATCAAATGAAGACAGGGTTATTTTGTTTCTCTTCGAAATTCCTATTCATATACATTAAAAGCTTATGAAAATCAAGATAACAAGTCTCCTTTTTTCTAAAATTATTGTTTTTATTTAAAACTGGGTTTCAGCCGGCTTCAGGTCACCGAGTTCTATCATCAGCAGACTTCGCTAAAGAATACACAGTTGTAAAGGCCATGTCATATCTTCAACACAAAAAGTAGTTGGGAATTCAAAGGACATGAAGTAAGAAATTCTTGAATTCTTGAAATTCTTTATTCTTGATTAAAAGAAGAAGGCCATCGCCAATTGATTAAAAGAAGGGATCATATTCAACTCATCTATCATGGCGTACTATTTGCTACCGATAAACAGGTTATTTGTGATTCGAAACTGAGCTCATTTAAGGGACATACTTAGATTGTATTAAACGATGGATTCGTTAAGGATATATTAAAATTGGTTAAAGAAACTGGCATTGTCATGTTTATATTGTTAGTTTAGTGAGCGATTTTTGTGATTTTGCGGGCCAACTAAATCTTCAACATTAAATCCTTATGACAAATGAAAATCTCAATCTCAATTTTAATCCAAAATAGCCCCGAAATTGTAATCTGATGCAGTTCAAAATTTATACAAATGTTTCTTTCTTTGCCCAACAGGAATCTCCTCTCCATATACAATCATTTTCGTATTGTTATTCTTCCTATTTATGTATAAAACAAAAGAGTTTATTAGTTGAAGTGTTAACGCTCATTATACGTTTTATTTATATCGATTTTTCCATATGTAAAGAACAAAAATTTTTATTTGTATGTACAAGTTTGAATAATTTTTTTTTGTTTTTCGTTTTAAATTTTAATTGTTTTTAATCTTTTAATTTTTTAGATTTGCATTCACACATTTTTTTCTTTTCATTTATTTTAATTGTGTTCAAATCCATTGGAAAACTGCTGCCATTTTCTTTAATAGTTGACATTAACTGAATAAGATAAAAACAATTTTGCGGAAAATATATAAATGTATATATATATATATGTATATGATTTAAAATTTTCAATCTCAAAATGTGTTTGTGTTAGTGTGGGAGGATGGGAGGGGTGTGGGGTTAGTGGCAGAGGCTGGCAGGCAGGTAGACATAAAAATGTACATCGAAACGCTTACTAAAAAATTTAATAATTCATTTATAAATTTATTATTTTAGCTATATGTATAATTATTAGAATTATTCTGTTGTTGGTTGTAGTTTTCTTTTTCTTTAAGGTATTTGTTATTAATATATATATATATAATATTTTGTTTTTGCTGCTTACAATTAAAGGGAGGGGGGATTTTGCATTTTGCAATTCTATTCTTATTTAGCTTTGCGTTCATTTTTTTAAACCTTTTTTTGCTTTTCATCCGTCGGAAAGGGCTGAGTTCTAGTTCTTTTCTCTTATTTCTTTTTTGGGCTTATTGCTTTACAATTTGTGTGTGTGTGTGTGTGTGTTAAATGAAATAAAACGCCAAAAATGAAAGGCATATACACATATACATATACATATATATATATATATCGTATATATATCTAAGTGTACAACAAGAGCAAATTGAATTCCTTAAAGTTTTTCGAGTTTCTTTTTATGTTTTTCGTTTGAAACTGTTGAATTTTAAAAGTTTTCAAATTAAATCGAAATATAAATTGAGGTCAAATGCATCTATCTATATATACCTATATATATACATATATATATATATATGTATATAGGTGTGTGTGTGTGTGTATATGCATATATATTAACATTTTGGTCAATTATATAGATATATATATATAAGATGACTTGTTTTATAGTTATTGTAGTTTATGGTTCAGTTTTTACGATGCATATGAGAATGGTGAATTTTTAAAGGTAATTTATGCCGCCCTTAAGCCAAATAGTTATAGACTTTTCGATCCTCAGCCGATCGTTGCAGATATTCACGCTCAATAAGACCTTCAATGCGCTTCTTGATGAACACAGGCGATGGCAAGAAACGGGACTTCAATTGTGATGTTACATCCGATACCAGTAAATTGTGCTATAAAATATATAAAAAAATATTATTTTATTTTTGTCAAATAATAAATGGCTTAATCTAATGGTTTAGTAAGGCAATCTAGTAACTATTCTCTGCGTTGATTATAGCCTTTTCATCCTTTAGTAAAAAAATACAGCTGTGGTTACGAAAATAGCAGTGCCCCTTAGCTTTGACCACCAAACAAGACTACTTTGCGGACGTCTGGCCCGATGCAATATGAAGATTCATATGGAGTTTTGTGAAAATGCAAATGTTTTACAGGCTTCGTGGTCAAGAGTGGGACTTTCCTTCGACTTCGCGATATTAGCTCTTGTTCTTGGAGTCTGCGCCGTCAAGTTACACCCCTTATCGACATGTTTAGATCGTGTTTGACTAAATTGGAAGATGCAAACTGTTTGAATCTGCTCTATATAACAATGTGCCAGTCATCTAAAACCTTTTTTGCACGTTTTACGCCACGTTTTCCGAGTTTTTGGTCTAGGTCTAGGGCAGCAGAGACAATTTTCGCAGAATATCCAACTAAAATTTGGATTTATTTAAGTTTTAGCTTGTTTTCCAAGGTTTGGAAGCGTCTTCGCGTCTTTTCGGAGGAATAATGCAATCCTCTTCGACCAACATGAAAATTTGTGCGTTAGTTGATGCAAATAATATTACACCATAATTATCTAATTAATTACACTTACTACTGACAGATTTGTAAACTTTTTGTTTACTTTTTTCGCAACTAAACGAAACACTGATATTTTAGAGAAACGACCCAAAAATTAGTAAAATTAACGGAATTAAAACCGAAGCCAAAAAACTATTTCTATAAAAGGGAATATGTTAAAAATGTTTAAATCTTTGTTAGCATCTACTGCACTGCTATTTTCGTGAACACAGCTGTATATTTTTGCCTATATATTTTAAGGAAAATGTTGTGTGAGTACCTGCAATCGCTATGCATTCAGAATCTACTGAACCGATTGCGTTCAAATTCAAATTCAAATTTTGACACACTGTGGAGTCAGGTTCAAACTTGGTTTTTGACTACTTTTTATGTCGATATCATATTCGCGAGCGCGAATAAAATGGGTTTTATAACGGCTTTCCGTGTATGGACCGCATCAAATTCTCCTGTTTCATTTACAAACGAAATAATGCTGCCTAAAAAAGCGAATTTCGGTCGTCGTACTCGCAGCGCATAAAGAATTAGATGAAATGTTTCGAATAGGACTGAAGAAGAGCGGGAGTTGGTGCGGGAGACGAGCGGCTAAGGCAAAGGCAGAGGATTATTATGGAACCAGCCGAAAGCCGTGCAGCCAGGCTTTAGCGTGAGCGTTTGCGAGCCCGAGAGTCGCGGCCTGCAGCAACACAATTGCTGCGCTCGCAGAGAAGTGAACTGCATAGGGGAACAGATAGGACTAGCTCGACATGACCAATGCCTTCGTATTGCATTTCGATATGACTCAGCCGCTATGTCGTCATTGGCCAGATCAATCATGTCTGCACTTACTGTCAGGCTCTGTGGTTCAATATGTTTTGCTGGCGGCAAAATCAAATTACCTCAACTTGAAGCACCACCAGAGCCACTACGAAGCGTGACAGGGTACAGCTAGTTGAATTATATTTTTTCATTGAGAAAGTAAAAGGATACATAGAGATTGCCACAAACTTTTCATATAGTGATCAGACCCTATCGAAAATTAGAGTATGTTATGTGATATAACTTACCGCCATACGTTTGCGTGCCTTCATTATTCGTACAATTGCCGCTTCAATTTCATGCTTACGATCCTCATCGACCTTTCCTCTGGTCTCTTTGCGCTCGGGTTCTGATTCACCTTTAGCTGCAACCGTTTGGATTTTTACCCTGCAAAACAAATATATAGAATTAAACATTCTTCAAATCGATTAAGGTAAATGACAAACCTATGGAATTTGGAGACAAACGCATCGTTCACATAGAACTCATCTGTTGGTTCAATATCTTTTGTTTTCGTCTTTGAATTCCTAACTAATAAACGTTGCGCTGGTTTACCCATTGATAGCGATTGTAATGCTCTAACCAGTTCACGTTCGGGTATATCTGTTTCTTGGTGTATATCATCATAAGTGAGTATATCGCGATTATTGAAGAGCAGCAAAACACACATCTGTAACCATAATGATTAATATTATTATTATTATTATGAATTAACTTTCTCCTCCTTACCTGATAAGTTGAGACTTGTAATATATGTTTCCGCGTTGTTGTTGGCCCAGCAGTGCCACCGCTTGAACTAGAGCTGGGGGCATCTTTGTCTTTCTCGCTTTCGTTTGCTGTTTTACGGCCATAAAATACGGCATTAATGTAGGCAGTACCTGAAAAAAGTCAATTAAGTTATTAAATTATTGTTGGTCATCTCCCATTTTAATAATTTGCCTTACCCATTTGCGGTTGTAACGTCAATTGACGTCCTGAATGTTTATTTAAATAGAAATTCTTGAAGATATCAAAGGCTTCACGCGGCGCTGATGGTATATTGCAATTGGGTGTTGCTGTCTAAAATGCATTAAAAACAATATTAATTGACTAAGTCGCGCTTGAAGGAATCCCAAGACTCACCTGTGTGGGCCAAAAGCCAGTAGTTAAGATGCGAACTGTTAGTTCCACACCGCCCAAGGATAAATTATTATTATTTACAAAACTCTTGAACTCATCCATAATGGTATTGGACACGGACATATCCTTGAACATGCCCTCCAGTTTTGAGGTAAATTGACAGCCACATTCAGTCTGAAAAAAATAAATCATAATAAAATAAGCTTTTGTTTTTACTGTCTGTCGTGTCTCTGGTATTGAGTTTTCAGTTATAAAGACGACATAAAAGCACAATTTGTATATTTATATTGAACGCTAGTTTAATAATTAGCAATCAACTAAACCCAAACAGTATGAGAAGGTCATCATTTGTCGCAAGAGCTTAAAGAGTATCGTTATATTAGAAGAATTCGAATTCGAGCGGTTTCAATAAAATAAGAATAAATAGAGAATAGGTTAGGTTTACCAAATTTAGAGGGATAAATTATTATCGTATTAAGAAGACAAAGGATTGCCTTGTATTAGTTTTAAATCGTAATTGAAGTTTACTCAAAGTATAGAAAAACTTTCTGTGATTAGCGAAGAAGGAATGTCTCTTTTCGATAGTCAAATGTTATGACTATTAATTAAGATTCTTAAGCTTAAGTATACATAGGGTACATGAATATATAGAGAATTTAGTAAACTCGAAGTTTGCTCAAATTATTTGCGTTGTAAAGTTGGAAGTCCATTTAGAAAACTTACGTTTCTCTGGCCGAATAAAAACAGTTTTTACTTTTTGTCTTTCGTGATTTGCGCTGGAATCCAAATGTACAACTTCCATCTTAAGCTAGTCGACTTCAGTTAACTAACCTACCCCTTCTTTAACTAATCGTAGAATTATGCTTGGTGTAACTTTCCTTTACAAACTTTTGAACGGTGAGACTGACTCGTCCGAGCTGTTGAGCCAAATTAATATTTCTGTTCCATCTGGAAGAACTCCCAATTACACATTGCTTATACTTCCCAACTGCACAACTAACTTTGCTCTGCATAAACATTTTTTTATATTATGTAGTGACTACAACAGACTTTGCCACGTTATTGGTTCCGAAACACCGCTTCCTGCTATAAAAACTGAGCTCTTGTCCTTCCTCGTTCGTAGTTAATTGTAGTCATCTTTATTTTAACCTACCTTGTTTTCTTTTTATATGTAACCTATTCTCTTATTACTTTTAATATTTTCTATTTCTTTAGTTTAATTTACTTTTCAATATGTAATACGCATTTGCCCATAGGTCGGAGTGGATAGAGGTTGTAACACTAACAGGCCCGGGCCTGACGTCATATGGGCCACTTGTTCGTACTGAGCGTTGTACTGCTATGTCTATATATATATACAGAATATTTCGTTTTGTTTTCAAGAGGTAAATATTATAATTAAACGCTGCCACATTCTCCACTTTCTAAATGTCCTGATTGACCAGTTCAGCTTACCTTTAGTTTGGATATCATGTTCTTTTCAAAATCATCTGAGACTGATTTATTGAGCAGCAATCGTTTGGCCAAATGCGTCTTATAATAACGTTCGAACACATCCTTCTCCAGTAGAAAACGGAATAACACCATTGTCTTATCCAATATGGTTTCAATTTCCTGTTCGCTCATCTAAAAAAGGCGATGAAGAACATGTTAGAAAGCGGAATAATAATGTTTTAGATTTGTTTACTTACACCCTTGCCACCCTTTTTCAGTTTATCATCAATGAAGAGCGATAAATACTCTGGTGATTTGTTATTTAAATTGAGAAAATGTTCAAAATCGGATGAGATGACATTCTTAAAGATGCGATCATTGCTAAACGAATGCACTAGAAATTGATCGAAACGATCTTTGAGATCTAATAGATTTTGCACAAATGTTATGGGATTTGTGTTGCCATTCTCCTCCTCTTTTACCAGCATGCGTCCTTGTTCACGTAAATATGCCGACATTGTGTCGGCTATCACCTTAAGGCCCTCCTCTTTTAATCTTGAGAACAATTTGTATGTGCATGCTAGATCTTCAGTTTTCGAATTCTTGATCATATAGACAACACCAGAATTTTCCATTTCGACTATGGTACGCATATGTTTCTTAATTAATTCCTCCTCAACAACACGAACAATTCGCGGTTCGGTATCCTTGTCCAAATAGAGGGCCGCCCGCGATGATTCCTCGGTGATGCGAGCCTCCACTTTCTTGATGTAAACGCCAGCGTTATTCTCGGCAAGAAAGTTTTGTGATTCAAATTTATAGAATGCAGCCGATTGAGAGAGAAACGGTTTCTCGAAATCCTCTTCATATACGGTCCGGGAATTGATGCCAAGTGTAATGAGCATAGTGCATGCGTTCTTAATGGCCAAATGGTTAATCGCCTCACCGTGACGCTCCTCCATGACCATGCCCAAGAGTTTCTCACGCAAAGCCTTTTGGATTTCCGAGAAGCGTACCACCTACATTAAGAAAATGAAACAGGATTTCATTACAATTCGATCGACTAGAACTAAAAAATAAATCAAATAAATATAAAAAAACGTTGCAAATTCACAGAACTAGGAAGAATTTGTTATTCACCTTTTAAAGATGATCTTATAGCAACAAATAATAATAATGAAGAAACATCAAAAAAAAAGTTCTAAATTGCGAATTTGTTGTTCAATAAAATTATCTCTTACCTGATCTCTAAAGAGTATTAAACCCAAATTATAAACATTATCCACTTCACGCTGTTGAACATAGACACGATCCATATACATGAGAATATCTCTGATCATAACCATTGATGTTTGATGATCTGTCCAGGCTTGATTCAATTTTGGTAAGAAATTGCTATGCAAACTCTCTAAAACCTCTTGACGAACTTTATGCTCCAAATGTTCAGAGACAACCTCACGTAGGCCATAATATAAGCGATTTCCATGCTTATGTAGGACCATATTATAGGCATTACGATATAGTTGTTCGAACGATAGGCCAGAATTGTTTTTCTTTTGTATCTCTTGTATGGCATTTTTTAAACTGGCCCATATGGTCTCCACATATTTCTCATCCATAGAGGCCTTCAAAATAAAATGAAAAATGCAAAAGAAACGAAATAACAAAGTGTTAGTTGTGATGTTCTGTAAACTGATTAGAATTACATATTTCTTATACTATTAAGTACATTAAAGGCCCGTCGTCGGTATTCGGGTAACCATAGTGGATATCTGCGTATTATTTCACGTAAACGCGAACTGCCTGGCACATAGGCAATATCATTCTCTAAAGTTGTGGCATTTGCTGAGCCGGCTAACGCTCGATTCGGCCGCTGGGATCGTCTTTGGAAAATGGTCACAGTACCTGCTGGTGACAGACGGAGCACTTGTTGTTGTTGTTGTTGCTGAACTGATGTACGATGTTGTTGGTGTTGCTGTCGCTGGGTTGAATGTGGACTATTTGGATTTTCACTACATCCACCACCACCTGGAAAATTATTGGAGCCAGCCATAATGCGATTATGATTAAGTCCGGAGCGATTTAGATTATTCAGCTGTTGTTGCTCAGGTGACTGATTGTCTGTATTCCGTTGCTGCATCCTTCTCCTCTAACGTATCAATAACTCTCTAAATTCCATAAATATATATATATATATATATATTTTTCTGTGTCTGTGTGTGGTTTTTTTTTTTTTTTTTTTTTTTTTTTGATTTTAGTATGTTTACAATAATTTGTCGAAAACGGAAACTAAGATGCTGAGAAGGCTAACTTAAAAACTAAAATGAATCCAAGTTGTACATTATCGTCGAAGAATGAAACAATATTTTTTTCCCTTTTTTTTGCAATATTAAAATATATATATGTACATAATAGAAGTAATGCAATGGAGTCTTAACATTGAGTTTTGTATCTGAGTCTACTTTTTTTTTTTAAATTTTGGTTATATTTCTAAATTGTATCTGTATTCTTCTTTTTTTGTGGGTTTATTTAATTTTTTTTTTTTGATTCTCTATTTTCCAAATAGAAAAACGAATTTCTTAGCTTTTTAAATTTGTATTCTTTTGTTTTTTTTCTAATTCTTTGAATTCTTCGCCATATTCGTCTGCTACAAAATAAATATGAGATTTTATGAAACATTATTCTAATCTCTCATTAAATAGATGGAAAATTGTCCTACCTAGAGCTAATGGGTTATTCATTCAGACTATGTTTATGTTTTCCTTTAATCAGAAATATACATTAAGGTTAAGTATCTCGAGTTATTCAAAATGTTCTTGACTTATTGTAGGCTTATCTGGTATAAAGGATATGGTTTTAATTTAAGAAATCGATTAATCCATAATCTTTAGCTTATTTTATACAATTTGAATGATCTTTTGAATCATCTACCAGTAAGCGCTTTAATCTATAAATAAAATATAGACCATTTGATTAACAAGTTCAATGTTTAAGGATTTTAAAATAGATGTGACATAAGAAATATTCGCATATTATGGACAACATATTGGAATGAACTTACATATAATGCAATCAAGTTTTATTGGTTCACTTAAATTTATCTTATATTTATTTTTAGACTTTAGTTATCGCATAATTAAACGCAATGTCATGCTTAATCTGTTAAAATATATTTTTTTATTTTGCTTTTCTTACCGGGAAGGCCCGTATGCGCATTTTGCCCTCCTTCTTGGGAGGATTGCCCCTTATATTCATATTTTGTAGTCGTCGGCACTGCTCCTCCACTTTTAGAGTCTAGAGTCCGGAGCCAACGGGAGGGAGCTAAGGGCAGGTGATTAGATTATTGTTGTGTAGGTATTTAAGCTATTGCTTGTTCGATTCTCAATCAGTTATTGATCCGTCAGCTGCTTGTTGTCAGTTGATAAAACTAAATAAATAAGGCAAAGAAAAGAGGAATAGTTCATCATAAAATCAGCTGATTTCAAGCTTAATATAATCGTTTAAAAGTAGTAGTAATTTTAGTATTTGTTTAGCATAAAATGACCGAAATTTTTACTCAATCTTATTTAATTCGATCAATTTTAGAAGTTGACCGTTTTTTGAGTTTTTAATCATTAATTGGTTAATATTTTTAAATTTTGAAATAGTTAAAGTTATTTCTATTTTCTTTTTAATACCAGTATAAACAAATATAAAAAATAGAGTCTAGAGTTTAATAAAAACTAAAACAATCTTTTGTAGGGCTTACAAGCTCAAAACTATATATTTCGTAAATAATTTTCAACCGAATTAAACAAATTGTTTGCGCGAATAATTTGCAGCCCTGGCAACTCTCTCTCTCTCACTAGCTCCCTCCTCTCACCGCTCCCGCTGTCATTTCTTTCTCTTTGGGAATTCTGTTTCTGGGTCTGTCTATATTGCACTTTTCCTTACTTTCTTTGTTGGGAACGCATTATATATCTGAAACAGCATAGATATGACTAGCATATATACAAGAGATATATGTATACTTATATGCCCCTTTTGTCTTTATCCGATATTTGAATTTTCTATGCATCATTTTTTTTTTTTTTTGTTTAATTGTTGTTATGTATGAGAGTGGACGAGAGACCGAGCGACCGCAATTAATGAAATTCCCTTTGTTGCGATTATTACCAAATAATTAAATTAAACAAATATGGCAAATTTACTAGTTTGCATTTTGGAATTTATTTTTGAATTTATCAATTTGTTCGTTTTTCCTCTGTTTCTTTGCGTTGGCCGCACTTTTTAACACGGCTCGGCTAGAGTTTTTTTTCTTCTCTCTCGCTTATTGTTTTTTTCTTTCATTTTTGCTTTTGCTATTTCACTTTTTCATACATGGCATGTCTGTGTGGCTGTGTAAGTGTGGCTCTATGTGTTGTGTGTGTGTGCGTTTTTGTGTGAGAGAGTCTGTTTGCTGTGTTGCTGGTGTGCCATGATTTTATAGATAAAACTAATGTCTATTTAACTTAATTGCTATTTTGATTAATTTCTCACATTTTAAACACTTGTCACAAAGTATTATTTTGATTCGTTTTGCAATTGTTGTTGTTTAATATCCATTTATTTGACTGTTTATTCAAGTTTGGTATTTTGAACACCAATTCGCATGGTCACTTTAACCCAACGGCTGGTGGTGCCAGATGTTAAACAGCCATTTCTGGCAACTCTGGCGAACTCAGCTGGGAGTGTTGCCGCATTTACTGCAACTGAAATATTTGGTGGAATACCCGCGCTTTCGAAATATGATTTTTAAAACCACGTTTTAATAAATATTTGATTTCCACAATGTAAATAGAAGTAAGTAATAGTCCTAAGGGATGAGTAATAGTCCTAAGGGTGAGCGTAATAGTCCTCAGGGTGAGAACAATTGCCTATTAGCTGTGTTAAAAATATAAAGCATAACTTTAAGCTTATAAAAATATTATTTTAGAATTAATCAAATGCGTTAAATTAAGTATTTGAAGAAATTTTGTTACAAATATGTTCTTAAACATTTTATTGCAGCTTTCACTGTAATTAAAATTAAAAAGTGTCTAAATTAAATATTTTACCATGCTATTTTGCTATGTAATGAAAATAAACAAAACAAGCTTCAAAAACAACTGGCCTTTTTTATACCATACACCCATAGGGTGAAATGGTATATTAAAGTCGCCAAAATGTATGTAACATGCAGAAGGAAGCTTCTCCGACCCCATAAAGTATATATATTCTTGATCAGTATCAACAGCCGAGTCGATCTAGCCATGTCCGTCTGTCCGTCCGTCTGTCCGTCTGTCCGTCTGTCCGTCTGTCCGTCTGTCCGTCTGTCCGTCTGTCCGTCCGTCCGTCTGTCCGTCTGTCCGTATGAACACCTAGATCTCGGAGACTATAAAAGCTAGAGCCACCAAATTTGGAATGTAGGCTCGTGTAGTATGTAGAGTGATCAAGTTTGTTTCAAATTTTTGCCACGCCCCTTTCCGCCCACGCAATTCAAAAAAAACGTTTATCTCAAAAACTATTGCAGCTAGAGACACCAAATTTGGTATGTATATTTGCATAGTAAATGCGCACATTTTGTATGTATAAAGTTTTTGCCACGCCCCTTTCCGCCCCCGAAATTTGAAAAACTCGATTATCTCCCGTAATTTTTTACCTTGTGCATTAAAATTTGGCACACTTAAATTTGATACTAATACCGAGCAAAATACCAAATTTGATGAAAATCGGACAAAAAATAGCTGAGTTATGCATATAAACGTTTTTGCATAAGGCCTTTGATGGCCGTTGGCGGGTGGGCGCGCTAGGGTGCTTATATGCATAAGTGCGCGAGATACTGAGATATGCTTGTAACAAGCATGTGAACAGAATTGTGGAAAATAGGCAAATGCATTAGTTATTACAAATTTGAAATATTTGTTTTACTGGTGTATGGTATACCCAAGTCGGCGAGACGACTTACTTACTTCATTTTCTTGAGCTATTTGTATTATTCGTATAAGATATTAGTTAATTCAATTGGTGCAATTTGAATTAAATGCATATGTGATATTACCTTAACTCATGCTCCTACTCCATCAAGGAAATTAAGAAATCTACATGATCAATTGTGAAAGGTATAACCATTGGAAAGGCGTTATCAATTTTTGTATTAAAAATGATCTAGATTGCTTTTTGTTATTGAATAGTAACAGTTGAACTTAACGTCGTTGTGTCATTCGATTACAAACCTTATTAAAAAAAAACATTCAAGATAGGAATACACAGAATATATATATACTATATATATATATATATACATAGTTAGAAAACAGAAATCCATTTTCGCTACTATTAAGTACAGTCCCACAGGTATACATATCGTCAAGTCACTTCCAATGGACAATGCAAAGAAATCGGCTGTATCAATATTGGCTTCAGAAAGCAAAAGAAACAAACCGCGTTCATTTTCACGAAGTATGGGCTTCAATCAGAAAAATATTGAGGAAACATCGCATATAGCGATTGGTGAACGTAGTTACGGTTTCATTCGAGCCACTCAAAATCTTGCAACACCCTTTCCAAACGCCAAGAAGTCGCTGGACTCCTCTACTCTGTTAACGCAATTACGATTGGCCCAAGCTCAAATTAATGCGGCCCGTAAACGGCAAAAGGAACCGACCGAATCATCTGCGCGCAATAGCACTGATGGTTCGAGTGCTACATCCGATCGCGAAGTGCAAAAGGATTTGGCATGCAAAATCCAGCCCAAGTCGCAAGCATCTATCATGAACTTCCAACTCAAGCGAAAATTGTTCGATGAGGCTGAATTTACCATAACGCGTGGCCAGAAACTAAGCGAAGTGCATCACGCCGCGGCTGTGATTGACGACATGGCAACGCCTTTGAAACGCAACACTCATTTGTATTCACTCAAGGAAATGGAGGCCTTCTGTCGAAAAATGAACATTAGGATTAACCAAGGATTTAGTCATAGCTAACATTAATTTTTGATTAGGTTACAGGCATTACCTGGTTTTGAATTTATAGATTCTGCATTAAATTTCACTATTTAGGTGCATACAATTTTTAAACAAAAGAACAAAGTTTAATTATTTAATTAGCAATTAACAATACTTGTGCAATTTGTAACTGCTGTTAGATTTAAGTGTAATGAAAAAATCAGAATACATTTAAACTTTTTGACAATATTTATAGTATGTTCCAGAGAACTGCAACGAGTACGATTGAGGAGGATCAATCAAACTTCAAAAAAATCCAATCATTCCGCTCAACACCTACATATGTACATATGTTACAACATGTTTACTCCGCTCACTCACTTGAAACGAAAAAAATCATTCAGGGTATCGCAAACAATTGGTTTGAATCAATTGCTATAATATTAGTTTCTCGAACAAGTCTCAACCTTGATGTAGCAAGAACGCTCACCCGAATCAATCGTTTGTAAAATTCGATTCAACTCAAATGTATATCTCGGATTCAGCCGGATCGGACCACTATATCGTAATGCTCCCATACAAACGGCAAAGTCGCGAACTTTTGTCAATCACTTCGTTATTTTCTGAGCTTTTGTCGTGAAATTTAATATTGCTGAGTTTATTACACATATAAACGACTACGCCGAATTTGATCAAGATCGGGTGACTATATCATATAGCTTCCATACAAACGATCTGTGAGAAAAAGTGACTGATCAATAACTTCCTTGTTTCCTATGCTAAGATTGTAGGCCGTTCTTTCGCAAACGTTAGCCTTTTTAGATTAATCATTTTTTAATCTAATCAATTTATTAATTGTCTAGTATTAGACAGTTTGCCAATAAAACTTATATACACCCAAAACCTTGTTCTGCGGTTTTATGACTATTTTGATACATTAATTCGACGAATCGAAAGGCACTTCAAAATTATCAATTCTAGATTGTCAACGAATGGCTAATCAGTTACTGCTTGCAATTGGTCATTTTATTTCAGCAGATTTTGTTGCCAAATGCGGTTGTGTCTTTCCGAATAGAGCAGTTTATTTTCTTTAAGGTATCACTATATATTGGTGATGGAAGCCCCAAGTCATAGCCAATCAATTGATGTAAGCGATCTCAATGATCTGTTACACGATCTGATTGATGTATATCGGGATAAAAATGATGAACGTATAATGAATCCAGTGCTGCGGTGTATCGCTAACTTGATTCAAAATAAAAATGTTAATTTGTGTTCAAAAATATTCGAAAAGCTTATATCGGCAATGATTGGTGGCTGTGATGATCCTGCATCCTCGATGCAACCTCAGTTGGTGACCAATATTTTAACGTGTGTGCAACTCCAAGTGACAAAATTTCCCAGTTCTGAGGGCAAGTTGTGGCTGGATCAATTGTGCTCACTCGCTTGTAATAGTGAACAGGTGCATCCTCTTGCGGAAGAAATACTTATACATTTGTTTGATAATTTCGTTTGTGATCTCGGACGGTGTTTAGAGTTGCTGAGGATCACTCAACATCTTCTCCAAGCAAAAGAGAAGACAAATCGTCAAAGAGCTTTTATCCTTATGCACAAGCTGGAAAAGACATTTAACATAATTCAAGTGATTGGAAATAACATAAAGTGCACCCATCAGCAGTGGGTGGACTATATTGCTGCTATGGAGCATCTGGAAGAGCAGCAGATGCCCTTCAAGATAAGTAGTTTCTTGGATGACATGAAATCCGTCAATGATTTTTCATGTTGGCTGCGTATCTTATTAGTCAGACTGCTTCAATTATACAATATTTCGATTGTTAATGAGACTATTAAATATATTGTAGCGAATTTTAAATTGACTCAGTTAATTGAATGGAATCTGGCTGAACCATTCTTAGCAGCAACCAATAGAATTCAGTTGTACGATGTCAACGAAGACGATCGTTTGTGTACATTCTTTAAAAACTTGATATTCAGCGAAGTTGAATCCTTTATCGAAGTCCTTGTCAACGTACCTTGGGAATGGCATGACGTTTCATTATGCGAATGGCTCCATAGTGTGCCTAAACAGGAAAAGGAACCATTGCCATGCATTAGAAATGATTTGCTTTTCCAACTTGGCGTTCGTGTGAAAGAAATAAAAAATTGCAGGTTGCGAAAAACAGCTCAGAAAATGGTCGAAGATAAATTCCAGGTAAGTTAAGGAAAAGGCTTTTCTATACTGCATATATTATTGTATGATTAATTACAGGCCACATTTGATAATTTATCACTAAAAGACTATTTGATCTACATTCAAATGATGTACAAGAACACAAATTATGCCTATTTCGATAATGACCGCCTAACACGTCTAGTATATAATTGTGACAAGTTCGAAATAGCAATCAAAAGTTGTACGAAAGATTTTTTATCTGCAATCCTCAATTGCTTTATAAATGTCAATTTAGCCGAAGCTTTTATTGTTAAATTTAGGACAGTGTCAAAAGCTAATCATGGATGGTTACGAATTTTACTTCTCTCATGTGGATATAACAATCCTAGGCTTTATGATTTGTACTCCACAGAGTACGGAGTGAACCTGTATATGATTTTAGCTAAGAAAGATCTAAAGGATTTGCAGCGATATTTACTTGAAAAACTAATGTGTAAAACTAACGAGGAGCAATTGCTGCTGCTTAACGTTTCTTTGCATATATTTGTTCATATGCATTTAAATAAATGGAGTGACATGGAAACGTTGCAGTTGAATCCACTGGAACTACTTAAACATGAACAATTACATTATACAGTGGGATGGTTGTTGGAAAATTGTGGTGAACTAATATTATTAAATGATGAGAATAATAAATTAAATACTCTACAACAGATAAAAAACTAAGGGTAAATATTCTGGTTTATATATTTATTTCTTATTTTTAATATATTCATAGTGCCCAAAGAATTGCAAGATACGCATCAAAACATTTGACCTTGGAAGAGCAATATACACTTTCTGAGGGTATAATCAGCTATCATATACATTGTAATCCAGATGTTGTTCAGGGAATATTGAGGCCTAGGCCACTTGTGCCGCTACATCAAGTTGTACAAGGAATTATCCATTTCTCAACACTAAGTGATGATGCCTGGTAAGAAACCATTTGACTGTTTAATAAGAATAAGACTAATAATTAATATATGTAATTTACTAACCAGCATTGAGGCGAATTGTGAAATTTTAAATGACTTGGAGCCAATATCAGGTTGCTTTATTGATTACGTCGTCAATCAGGATAAACATTTTCAAAAGCAAGTCATAAGCGAATTATTACATAGGAACAAGGAATCATCCAAATCCCATCCACAATACCTGGAAAATTCCAAAGAGCATAGATTAAAATTTTGTATTGCTTTTGGTTTGCTGTTAATAGAAGACAGATCTCAAATTTTAGATCCACTTTGGTCAGAATTATTTTCCTCAAATGATCTAATAAACATTAAGCGCATATATGAGGGGATAGTGGCCATAACCCTACGCGAACCCGATGAGCTCGTAGAGAGTTTGCAATCGATATCAAGACTCCGGACAAGTCAGCAGATGTCCTTACTTTCGGTAACATATATATATTTATACCGTCAAGGGAATACTCTGAGTAAGCAAGAACTTAAACGGATGATCAAGTTGTTGCTGCCTTTAACAATGGAACAAGATTTACAAGTTCTTGAATTTTCTCAACTAATATTACATAAACTAAATGAAATGAGCAAACAGAAACGGTAAATAGTAGTTTCTCATTTGAAAATGATCACTTGATTAACCATTTTTATGTCCTAGATTGAAACCTCAAATTGATAATACTTTGCCGACATCGATTAAAGCTGGTTTAGAGGACACATCGATTGGGCCTGAATTAAAAAGTTGTATTGTGATGATTTCATTAAGTTCCCTATCTTACGCGGCCGTTTGGACATCATTGGCCCAGCTTAAATAAGCCTAAAAGTATGCAAATAAATTATAAATTTAAATTTTTTTAAAATAAAACATTTTTAATAGAATGATCATGAATTTCCTTTAAATCTTGCGTCTAAGTTGTACTTTAGCCTTGAATTGAAATGCCCCGAGTTTATTAAACGATCAGATCACACCTCTACAAACGATGGAGGTTAAAAAGTTAATCAACAGTGAACAAAAAGTGATTAAGATTTAAGCCTGCACAAAAATTATATAAACACATATTTTACAATAAATATTTATCTAGGGTGTAACAGAACACTGAGGAAATGGAAATTTTGGCAGCTGAATTATTTCTGTTTTTTTGCACTTGTTTGCACAATTTTATAAAAATCTACTTTATTCGGGAAACATGGAATTAAATCATGCTAAAAGGCTAGAGGTTTGGCTTGTATTTTTTTTTAGACTATACTAAAAAGTTTCAGTTAAATTTAATTCATTTTAGATTCTTAGGTCTTTTATCCATTTAATGCATGGTAATAACAATGCAAAATTAGAATGACTTATCAAACAATGAAAAAGCGCATAAAAGTTTGCAATTTGGTCAAATGTTACACTTTTCTACGAACTACAAAAAATGAATGGTCAAATTGCAAAAAGAAAAAAAATCAAATTTGCCAGTGAAATGTCAATACGCTAGCATTGACCATCCCAGATTTTTGAGTATTTCTTTTTCGAAGGACATTTCCGAACCCATAAACTATTTATATTCCTGATCGGCAGGAAGAGCCGTTTTAATATAGACATGTTCGCCTGTGAAACTAGAAAGCTAATAAAATGAAACTCGACGTTTAACGTATTCAATGGCTTATTATTAAGTTTGATAAGTTATGTGGTGCCAATGAAATAAATTAAGAGTCTGCTTTGCCTCTAATTGATTAAAAAATTTAACTTGTTAAGCAGTGTACAACAATTCGATGTACAAGAATTCTCATTAAACAGGTGAAAGCAAAGCTAAAGCAATGTCATCATTTAATTATGACAGTAAAGAAACGCCAAATATGGGATAATGGTAATTGGATACCCTCTGGCTTTAAGACCCGGGCTACCGCATGTGGCTTGCTTAATTGGTCAAAAAAATGAAATGCATCCCTTGAGCTGATAAGCAAATTGTCCATTTAATTTACTTAACTCGAGACCGATGTGTGACTTATGTGCACTTTCACCATTGACACTCGAGGGTCTCTTAACACTGGATTTACCTTTTTGGCAATTAATAAGCCATCGTGGGTGGAACACTAGCAACAGCAAAAGGATTATACAATAAATATTCATAAAGCTACATACATACATATATACTTACATACTTACATGTATGATTTCATATGATTTCAAATAATCGTGCCTTCAAATAAACACCAAAATATTCACACCGCAGCACCACAACAAGGATAATAAATCATCCAACAAGCGAGTGCAGACAAATTCACTGAACAACCAGCCAAACAAAAAACAATGTTTGAAAGAGGCAAACAAAATAAGACAAGACAAAGAGCGCGGGAGAGGGGAGAAGGTAAAAAGAAAAGGTAAACACAAGTCCCGTCGGGACCAAAAGCAAGTTGCAGTTGCCGGCATTATGAATAACTTTTAAATTTGAATGTGAAATAAATGCTTTGTCTAAACTGGCTGGCTACCGTTAGAGTCTGCCTCTTTGGCTTATGATTTATGCCAGGGCAGCCTTTGATGAAATATAATACAACAAAATCAAAACAGCAGCAACAACAACAACAACATAGCATAAAGATAAATAGCCACTGCACACAGCCAAACTAAATGCTGACTATTTAGAGTACAAAAGAAAACTATTCCAAATTGGTTAATATAAGTTAACAATTAACATAAATACCAATTGGGAAAGAAAGAAAAATAGTGCCTATTTCGAACATGTTTAGCGAAGAATAAGTTAGATCTGTGTTGTTTTCAAATGGAACTATTTCACCGGGAAAAAATAAACTGGATTTGTATGTTACCATATATACATTTATCTTAAATAAAGTCGTTTTAAAACTTAAATGTTATTTGAAGAAGTTTTATGATTAAGATTATTCCAGTAAAAACTTTTTTGACTTTTCTTTCAAGTTATTCAAGTTGTTATCTATAAATTTACAACTAAACTCATCTACACTAATTTATTTCAATTATGTGATTACGCAATGATGTTTAAAAATAAATATGGGATACTAAAGGCATAAGACTAGGGCAAGAGCCAAAAGCGGTTAACTTCTCTTTTTAAATTGATGAAATATGAAATCAACTTTGAACCTGAAAACTGTAAAATATTAAGAAAAGTTAAAGATTACTTTACAGTAGATTAAAGTTGTCTCTTAAGTTTCTTTTCTAGCACCCCTCGTAGACATAGGTCAGAACATTTCTTATCTGTCATAGAAAATATGATGAGAACGATCAGACTTGGACTTGGAATAAAAAAAACATGGTTTTAATTTTGATAAAAATTAGAATGTAAAACATTCTAGCTTGTTATTAAATTCATTATTTTTCATAGGTAATTTGCATTTGTGTTCACAACTTGCTGTTCTTTGATTGCTATTCGACAGTTACAGTGTTAACTGGACCAGTTATGGCAATGCATTCGATTTCTACTAGAGCATCCATGGGTAATTTGGCCACTTGGAAACAGCTGCGTGCTGGAAAATCCTTATTGAACACTGCGAAAACAAACAGAGCAAAACAAATTAATTTTATAATTGATAAGCTCATCTAATAAAAGTATAATGTTTATTGTTTGTGATAAGGTCCAAAAACCGATGCCGATTCTCTTATCATCAGTCAAGGGGCCCGCGCCGATGAACTGGTAGTCTACCCACCTTGCTTGTACACCTCATTGACGGCTCCAAAATCATTAAGATCCTTAAGGAATACAGTATTTTTAATAACCTTATCGACACCAGAATCGGCTGCCTTTAATACAGCTTTCAAATTCTCCAAAGCCTTTTGAGTTTGTTCAGTGGCACCGCCGGGTACCAGTTGCATCGTTGACTTATCCAATCCCAAGCAACCAGACACATAGACAGTGCGATCTGCCACAACAGCTTGGCTAGAAGATGAAGTAAGCATTGTTAATTATTTATCATTTCACTTTTTTTTTCGCTTAATGGCTTACTTGTAAGGCGCCACTGGCTTGGCAGCATTCGCCGTGCTGATTAATTTTCTCACAATAGTCGACATGTTTTATTTTATTCTATTTTGTTTTCAATGTTCACCTGTTGCTGCTTAAAACTTGACTGAGCTTTCAACTTTTGTTGTTTGTGATAAATGGCGCTTTTTTCTTGTTATCAGCTGTTTATTGCTCTCATTTCGTTCCAGCAAGCTTTTAGAATTCGTTAGTGCTGACGTCAAGTCACACTTTTTTAAGGCTAAATTTAGCCATTTTTATGTAAAAGTATCTAAAAAAAAGTATTTTAAATGTGAATTTACAAAATTTTCAATAAATCGTATATATGAAAATATTTTTTCTGTTATATATATCTTGTCTTTCGATTTTATTTAAAAAACGATTGGGATAAAGTATGGATAACAAGTTAAAATTACTTCTAAATAAAAACAACTTCTTAGTTCTTAAATTAAATCATTCTATGTTATTCAGTGTTCAATTAAATTATATTAAGCACATGATTAAACTAGAACTATTTATTTTACACACACGGCTAATTACGTTTTTTTATTGATCTTTTTTTCTTAAATTATTTTTATTCATAATTTAAATCGTTTGAAAACTAAGAATTACTATCTGAAAACAATAAAGCTTTCTTTTATCTTTTTTTATATTATTTATTGTTATATTATTTTCTTTAGAGTTTTAGTGTGAATATAAAAAAATAATAACAACATTTTGTATTGTTAACCAATTCGCTTAACACGAAGATTAATTTCTACAAATTTTTAAGTTAATCTTAAGTTTTTGTTAGTTAAATAAAATTTTCAAAACTTTATTAGACAAAGGTAGTTTCTATTGCATTATTAGAAATATTTATATAACTTTTATTATCTTATCTTTAACTGTTTAATCTGAAAGACAGATCGGAAGTATTTAAACTTCTCTTGGAATATAATAAAAAATTATCAAACTTCATTTGATCGGATTTTAGAAATATTTTTTCGAAATTGTCGAAATTGTCAAGACGAATATTGGTAATTCTGTGTTATTATATCTCCATTTGTGGGACATATAACAGAATTATTTAGGTCATCCTGTGTGCAAAGCTTTCTCGCCGCAAATATTTGATTTAACGCCAATGAAAAATGCATGTCATGTCACTTGGCCACGCCCCCATCGCTGAATACAACACACGGCCGCAGACTAATTATTTATTATTTGGCAATTGCTGTCTGTCAGTCGCTGTCAAAAAAGAAAGCCCCAAAAGTAGTGGTAGAGTGCAGTAGTAGTGGCAGCAGTAGATGATGCTGGTTCGTGGTGGTGGAGGAAGAAGAACAAGTCCAAGACCAAGAAGATGCGAAGAAAATGAAAAATAATCAAGCTATGTAATTATATGTGGATGTTGGTGGTTAAAGGGTCTTAATCCCAGACCAGACTGGGTGCAGCAACAGTCGCATCATCCGCAACAGAGAGGCGTAGGTGCAAGCCAAAAGAGAGCAAAGAGAACACGCCCAGGAAAAAAGAAACCAGTCGAGAATATCACACGATATCACCGGTATTGTGATACCCTATAAATCAAGAGAATAAAGGTATGCTTAGTACTCAAATTAGAAATGATAATAAACCCTCGTTCCAATCACTTGATATTTGAAATTTGTTTTGTATTTCAAATCATTTGTTGATGCTGATAAGAAATGTTCTGAAACATGTTTCTCTTGTAGCCTTCAAATCCCTCTGCACCCAAATGAGTCCATAGGGTATGCAAAAAGAGATTGATTGCACTCGCCTTTCGTGGCTGCAGTTGCCTTTAGCATTTTAATGTCGCATTTTAGTGCATTAATTACTTTATGATCCATAAAATATGCAAAAGAAAAATGCTTATAATAAAACAAATAATAAAAAACAACAAAAAATTACACCATCATCTTTGTGGGTGAAAAAATGCACCTCAATTTCTTTTCAGTTTTTATACCATACACCCATAGGGTGAAATGGTATATTAAAGTCGCCAAAATGTATGTAACAGGCAGAAGGAAGCTTCTCCGACCCCATAAAGTATATATATTCTTGATCAGTATCAACAGCCGAGTCGATCTAGCCATGTCCGTCTGTCCGTCCGTCTGTCCGTCCGTCCGTCTGTCCGTCTGTCCGTCTGTCCGTCTGTCCGTCTGTCCGTATGAACACCTAGATCTCGGAGACTATAAAAGCTAGAGCCACCAAATTTGAAATGTAGGCTCGTGTAGTATGTAGAGTGATCAAGTTTGTTTCAAATTTTTGCCACGCCCCTTTCCGCCCACGCAATTCAAAAAAAACGTTTATCTCAAAAACTATTACAGCTAGAGACACCAAATTTGGTATGTATATTTGCATAGTAAATGCGCACATTTTGTATGTATAAAGTTTTTGCCACGCCCCTTTCCGCCCCGGAAATTTGAAAAACTCGATTATCTCCCGTAATTTTTTACCTTGTGCAATCAAATTTGGCACACTTAAATTTGATACTAATACCGAGCAAAATACCAAATTTGATGAAAATCGGACAAAAAATAGCTGAGTCATGCATATAAACGTTTTTGCATAAGGCCTTTGATGGCCGTTGGCGGGTGGGGGCGCTAGGGTGCTTATATGCATAAGTGCGCGAGATACTGAGATATGCTTGTAAAAAGCATGTGAACAGAATTCTGAAAAATAGGCAAATGCATTTGTTATTACAAATTTGAAATATTTGTTTTACTGGTGTATGGTATACCCAAGTCGGCGAGACGACTTACTTACTTCATTTTTTTTAACTTCTTTTTGCCCTGTGGCTTGGGCAAACAATTTTATATCTTAAATGCTTTTAATAAATAAAATGAACAACAAGCAGAGTAGTTGGCCATATAATTAAACTGGCAAATAACAAATTGCACTACGATGCAGTGGCCAACCCCCTTGCCAACTTCCCGCATCCCCCGCAACGTGTCCAAGAAACAAAGGTGTGCATTAAGAAAGGGCGAAACTTTAAGAATTTAACCAGAAAGACTGAAGAGAAAGAGAGAACAGACTGTTGGGTGCATATTTATGGCACTTGCTTCAAGCAGACTGAAATGCGAAAGACTGCAACGAGCAGGAGCGGCAACTGTACTTCAATTGGTGTCCGTCAATAAATGTCGGACAATATGTAGAAGAAAACCTCAAAAACTGAAGTAACAACTTCCAAAACTAGTAAGATCAAGAATCTTAAATTTAAAAAGATTTACCGAAACCTGAAAAGTCTGCTTTAGTTACAATAAAGGTTCTATCAAAAATGAATAGAAATAAAATAAAAAAATTACAGAAATAGTCTGTGTTGACATTTAAAGAACCTCCAAGTTTTATCAAAGTTTGATTAAAACTTAACAGAATCGCCATAACACAAAACTAGTTAAGATTTATAAATAAAGCTAAAACGGATGACAAAGAAAAGTTATAAATAAGTGAAGCAAAAAGTATGACAAAGCTTAGTTTTAAATTAAGATTCTAACGAAAATTAACTCAAAAATATGAACAATTTCTGAATGATCGAAATTAAAAGTTCTTGGTACCGATATTAAGGACTAGTTTTACACAAAGGAAATATCCTAAATTCGAACGTTTTAGCATGACCAGGAAGTTTCATATAATAAATTCATTTTAAAGTACACATTATTCTTTTAAGATGTTGTAAAATCGTTATTGGTTATTTGTGTTACTAGGGAATTTATTAATTATATAATAAGATATGTATTATCTTTTTCAAGATTTTGGAATGTCAACAGCCGCTATTGAAGTAAATTTGTAAAATGTCAAAAGTCTTTTTAAAATTAATGATTACAAAGCTAAGAAATTCAAGAAATTTAGATAAATAACAAGTAAACTTAACCTGCATTTGGGATGATACGCTCCTGTTTTTGTTATCGCAACTTTCGCTTTTTCCCATTTTGACAAGTTCCTGGCAAAAGTTTACCTTTATCTTGTCCACCTCCTTCTCTTACAATTTGCTGTTGCTCCTCATCGTCAACATTTTTAAAGGCTACCCATTTTTTATTGGCTCAAATAACTTCATTTGTTTAAAGCTTTATTGAAGTGGAGAGCCGCTGGCTAGCCTCTGGATCTGCTGGGGTGCTGAGACAGGTCTCGGACATCACCTCTTCTTCTTCTTCTTCTTCTTCGACAACCACATCCCCAGCAACGATCAGTAGAGCAAATTACAACAATTTCTCAGAGCTTCATCCTCATGCTCCTCCATCTGTGCATTTAGAGGCTGTCTTTTTGGTCATTGGATACTCTATAATTTGCATGTGATTTTTTATTGGCCATTTTTCTGATTTTCATGCTAAATTATTTGATTTTAATTTAACTGGATAATTGTAGTTGGGGCCACGGCTACTGAGATGCTACTGGGGCTACGGTTGCCTTTTTAGTGAGACAGATTTATGATTATGGCTCTATTGACGCTAACAACTTTTGCTAGAAATAGACTACAAGTCAATTGGTTATGGCCAAAGGAGAAGGTGTGTGTCCGTAGTGAATGAGTAAATGAGGCGAGCAATCGATGTAAGTTTCAAGGACAAACAAAAATTTTGAAATGACCAAGAGATGAAAAAATTGAAGCTCAAGAAAAAACGTATCATTATCTTTTCATATTTCTGCAAACAAATGTTAAAATTTTATATTCAAATTTTAATTATCACATTTTCTTGGTCAAAAGTAATTTAGAAGAATGTATATAAAATGTGGCGCAACTTTAGATTACGTGAATATCTGCAACATTTATTCTGATTGTTAAATTTTTAACACAAGTGTTATTAAAATCTTGTGATTGAAGGATAAGTCTTTTTCCAAGAATTTTTTAAGACAATTCATTAAAAAGGTTTAGCTTATTTATTAAAAAACCTCAAAGTAGATTTGAATAGAAATTTTTGTAACTTTTGGTTCAGCTTTCGTATTTAAAATATAAAAAACAATTTCGGTTTGATATCTTTGTAGGAATTTTCAAATAGACTTTTTATGATCATACATAAAATTTATCAAATATCTACATATATACATATAAGAATCGAAAAAGGTAGTTTTGAGTAAAGAATTCGGCAATGTTTTTTAGGTACATACATCTCTTATATATGAGAATCTCCCAAGTGAGCTACCTAAAACACATTGGCCAATTTTACATGTATATAAACTTAAGTGATAAGCAAATACTCAATAAACTTATTCAAATGCTCTAAAAATCTATAAATATTTCCCATTTGACGCCTTCACCTCTTGTTTTGGGTAATTTAGGTCATAGAAAGTTGCCAATAGGTCCTTTTGGAAAGGGTATATAAATATCGTTATGAAAATACCGAGCCTAAGGCATAGCTTAATGCCTATTTTCGTATTACGTATGTAAATATAACTATTAAAATTTCACAATATAAATATTGTGAAATATAAAATTTCTAAGTATAAATATTTTGAATTCCCTGTGGAAAAGTTTTGCTCTTAAGTACGCCAAGTAGGGCCTCGTCTCGTCTGTACCATTCTGAACCCGTATCAGTAAAGTTCGGATTTCCCGTCTAAGTGAATTTGAAATGTTTCTGAAAAAAACAATTATATTTCTGTTGTTCTTGACAAGAGCCTTTTGTGAATTGGACATTGAAGATGAATATTTTATATATAATGAGATGAACTTCATAGATAATATCAGAGACGATTACTGTGCCGATTATTGTGCCAATGAATGTAAAAGGGATACTGGCAATGAAAACTACAAAACATGCACGAAAACTGGAAATACCATAGTTACTGACAAATATGAAATCAGCCTAGATAACGATGATCTATCAATAACTTGGACAACAAATCTGACGAACCTAACATATCTAAAAAATCTAACTACAACCCCTAATAAAATGAAGGCTTATCAACTTGACATAATTAACGGGATTGTGACAGAAGAAGCACTTGTTCGATCCACTCACTATATGAAAGCTCTTAATTTATATTATGTTTACGACATAAATATGATAAATTGTTTAAATCTAACAATAAAAGAGTCTAGAGTTCATGTATTGTCGGGACCCGAAAGTACAGAAATTAATATGAAGAATGAATTAGATAGTCAACATTTTAATATGTCAATATATTTTAATAATTATTTATCGGAGTTCATCTACAATTTTCGACACATATCTATTGATTATAATGGATCACTTCTTCTTCACAATGACATTTTTCAACAAAACACCCAATTAAAATCAATTCAATTCGTTTCGGCAACTTTAAAGAATCTAAGCTCAAAGACTTTTGAAAATTTGTCACACATAACATGGTTGATATTTTACAATTGTACTTTGGATAATCATGAGTTTTTTAGGTATGTGTTTACATATATTTTGCACTCCAATGTACTTTAAATTCAGTTAATTTCAGATCCAGGACACTTCAAAATAATTTAAAATTTTTAAATCTTTTTCACGATAAGAAAATGGACTTGAAACTTTTTGAAAGTTACAAAAAGCTTGAAATTATCTATATAAATACGAAGGATAAATCGTATTATTCACAAGAGATTGTCAGAACCAATGTGACAGCATTTATATGTGACGATTTCAATACGTTGTGCATTTTTAATGTGGGCATAAATGGCAAACGGTGTCCCACTGCATGCACTTGTGGATCGAAAGAAATCCAGCCGATTGAGTTTCTCATAAACTGCACCCGGCAAGGCCATCCAAACATTCCAGAGTTACCTATTCCAATTAATGGCAATACATCTCTAATTTTCGAAGGCAACAATCTTATACAATTAGCCAATACTTCGGCAGAGGGCTATCATAATATTCGAAAACTGTATCTGGCTAACAACAACCTAACAAACATACAAATATTTCAATTGCCTATGAACATACGACGGCTGGATATAGGAAATAATAGCATAACATCCTTGGATCCAAATGTGGCTTTATATTTGTTGGAGCGAAAACAAAATATCATTTTGTTCCAATCGGGAATATTTTGGAAATGCAGTTGCAACAATAGCAATCTTATAAAATACCTAGAATTTATTAGGACGAAAGCGAAAGTCATGTGGTCTGATCATCCTTATAAAGAAATAGATATTCCTGTTTACTTTCATCATCTTAAGGGACCTTGCCCCGAGTTCTGCACCTGCTGTTTCAATGGATCTGAAGATCAATTTATAATTGATTGCAGAAGAAAAGTCCTAGAAACATTTCCCACTTTACCGAATAATATAATTGGTGACTCTTCACTTCTTCTGGATGACAATATCATCGAAATTCTCTCAACCACATCCCTGCGGAACTCCACTTTGGGAGAACTGCACTTGAAGAATAACAGTCTAACTCATCTTCATTTGGACCAACTTCCATCCAATCTCAAAGTTCTCGATATTCGGCAAAACAACTTAACAGGACTCGATGATGATGTGACACAGTTTTTATCAAACTTAGAAGAGATTCAACTATCGGAAAATCCTTGGCAATGCAGTTGTAAGTTTACCAAATTTCTTGCCCATCTAAGAAGGAGTTATCTCCCAGAATACCATGCTGCTTTAAGACGTTGCAGTGGACAAGAATATTGCCCCGAACTGTGTACTTGTTGCAGACAAGATGATAGCAAGAGGTTTATAATCAACTGCAATAGCCAGGGATTGGTAGAGATACCCACTAAGCTACCCATAACTGAAAATGCCACCCTTCTGTTTGAAAATAATAATCTACAGATCTTAGACACGTACACCAAAATCGATGGCTTTGATCAACTGAAAGAACTCCATCTAAGGTACAATAACATAACAGGAATAGAGGTTCTGCCAGAGAATATTCAATTGCTCGACTTAAGAAACAATTCTTTATTGACACTAAATGAGAACCTAAGAGAACTTTTAAGCCGCAAAGCGAAAATGTCTCATTTGACCATATTTATATCTGGCAATCAATGGATTTGCCATTGCAAAGAAATTCACTTTTTCCGATTTACCAAGAATCTAGCAGAGAATATCATTGATCTGTGCAAGACAGAATGCCATGATTCCAGATTGATTGTTTCCCTGGAGGAGAAGGATCTATGCCCTGAAAAAATTCCGTTCTATGTCATCTACTTCACAACGTTTATAATGTTGAGCTGCCTGTTGAGTATCCTGCAATGCTTTTGGAAGGCCATACCAATGTGGTTATACGAGAAGAGACTGTTCCTGAAACTGACCACTCGTCTGGAGACGGGCACAGAGACGAAGTACGATTGTTTCTTGGCCTACTGCCACAAGGATTCACATTTCGTGAGGGAGTACGTCGAAAGGTTGGAGCATGGACCTAACCGACTTCGTTTGTGCTTCTACGAAAGAGATTGGTTGGCTGGTGAACCGATTCCCGACTGCATTTGCCACTCTGTAGAGAATTCCAAGTGCACAGTCATTCTAATGACCAAAAACTTCCTGAAATCTGTTTGGGGCCGTTTGGAGTTCCGCTTGGCCCTTCATGCTACTTCCAAGGATCAGCACAAGCGGCTGATTGTGATCATCTATCCGGGTGTGGAGAACTTTAATAACCTCGATGGCGAACTACAAAGCTACTTGAAACTGAATACCTATCTGATGCGGAATGATGTCAATTTCTGGAGTAAACTTGTCTATGCCTTGCCCCACAAGATGGAAGATAAAATGGACTTGATTAATATCGCACCTTAAACTTACAATTTACATAACGTTTAAAATATAATTAAGCTTTACCAATATTTGTTACATAATTAGACATATATAATTTTTGAAAAACACGCCTCCTTTACTTTCACTTTTTATGCGAAGGATCATAGATCACATGATTTAAATTAAATTAATATTACTTAAGGGTATTCAAACTTTGGTTGGGTTAAAAAATTAAATGTTAATTAAAATAACGTTCTAATTGCCAACGGAGGGACCGTTTCATTGACTAAGTGTATTTTTTCCCGATTAATTGGAATTCCATACTGAAATCAACTTCCGTGAGCAAATCCCCGCGGAATAACAAAACTCTGCTGGAAAAATGCAAAGGTTTTGCAAGCAACACCACGCGTCGTCTGATTTGAACTTTACGGCTTTGCATTAGTAGAGTTTTGAACTTTCGTCTGAATGAACACAGAAATGGTGCTAAAAATAATTAATTTACTTCTGCTGTTCTTGGCAATTGGCTTATGTGAATTAAATATTCAAGAACCATATGAAATAGATCTCATTAGACCGGATTACTGTGATGATTATTGTGCTGATAAAAGTATAAGGAGCAATGACAATGAGAATGATAAAACATGCACGAATACTGGAAATACTGTGACCACTGATATATACAAAATCGAACTAATAGAAAAAACTAAATTTAATAAACTGGTCTTAATAACTTGGAAAACCAAACTCATCGACCTTACAAAGCTGCGAAAACTAAAAACGTTGCCTAGTAAAATGATGGCAACTAATTTCGAAATACGATATACTGAAACGGTTACGGACGATATGCCTATTCAAATCACTCAATATATGAAAGTTCTTGATTTATATTACATTGTGTATGCAAAATTAATGAAAACAAAACATATTGAAATCTATGAGTTTGAAGTCTTTCTCTCAGGTGGACCGCAAACAGCAAGTTTCCGTTGCTATAGACCGAATAAAAGCCAACCACTCGAAATGTCATTAATTTTAAATAAATACTTATCGAACAGAATTAGCAATTTACGAGTATTAAAAATTTCGTGTAATCGTAAACACATTTTTCGCAACGACACTTTTCTATTTAATCCGCAATTAGAGATTATTGAATTCTCACAGTTAACTTTAAAAAATCTGAACTCATTGATATTTGAAAAATTAACAAAAGTAAAAGAATTGACATTTTCACTTTGCACTTTGGACAACAGTGAGTTTCTGAAGTACGTATTTAATAAATACTATGTAAATTTGTGGGTCTACTTATTTGTTAAATATGCATTATTAATATGATTTCAGATCCACTTCACTTCAGAAGAGTTTGGAAAGCCTAGGTTTAATGTACCTTAATAAAATTGACTTAAAATATCTTGAAAATTACAAAGAACTTAAAGTCATCAATGTGAATGATGAGGAAAAAATCCATTACTCAAAAGAGATAGCCAAAACAAATGTAACGGCTTTTATTTGTGCGACTTATGGGGAATTGTGTTACTTTAATTTCGGAATAAATGGCAAACATTGTCCTAGCGAATGCATTTGTCAGGTGGATCAGTCCAGTGTTTCGTCTTTCATAAACTGCTCTGGGCAAGGACTACGAAATATTCCAGAATTGCCTAAGCCAATTAAAGGAGAGATATCTCTATTTTTTGAAAACAATGGACTCACACAATTACCTAACACTTCGTTAGAGGGCTACGATAATTTAATGGGACTGCAGGTAGCTAATAATAATCTAACTACTATACAGATTAATCGATTGCCTAAGAACCTAAGATGGCTGGATATCCGAAATAATAACATTATCTCCTTTGATCCAAATGTTGCCGAGTTCTTTTTGAATCGAAACGATAAGATGTTGCTGATTCAATCTGGTATATATTGGAAATGCAATTGCAACAACACAAATCTATTTCGCTACTTAAACTTGCTTAGGAAGAACAAGAAAGTTGAGTTGAATTATCGTCCTTATACAAGATTTGACAATGCTGTATATTTTTACCACCTTAAGGGACCATGCCCGGAGTTCTGTACCTGCTGTTTTAATGGATCTGAAGATCAATTTATAATTGATTGCAGAAGCAAAGTCCTGGAAACATTTCCCACTTTACCGAATAATATAATTGGTCACTCTTCACTTCTTCTGGATGACAACCTCATCGAAATTCTCTCAACCACATCCCTGCGGAACTCCACTTTGGGAGAACTGCACTTGAAGAATAACAGTCTAACTCATCTTCATTTGGACCAACTTCCATCCAATCTCAAAGTTCTCGATATTCGGCAAAACAACTTAACAGGACTCGATGATGATATGACACAGTTTGTATTAAACTTAGAAGAGATTCAACTATCGGAAAATCCTTGGCAATGCAGTTGTAAGTTTACCAAATTTCTTGCCCATCTCAGAAGGAGTTATCTCCCAGAATACCAAGCTGCTTTAAGACGTTGCAGTGGACAAGAATATTGCCCCGATCTGTGTACATGTTGCAGAGAAGATGATAGCAAGAGGTTTATAATCAACTGCAATAGCCTGGGATTGGTGGAGATACCCACTAAGCTACCCATAACTGAAAATGCCACCCTTCTGTTTGAAAATAATAACCTACAGACCTTAGACACGTACACCAAAATCGATGGCTTGGATCAACTGAAAGAACTCCATCTAAGGTACAATAACATAACAGGAATAGAGGTTCTGCCAGAGAATATTCAATTGCTCGACTTAAGAAACAATTCTTTATTGACACTAAATGAGAACCTAAGAGAACTTTTAAGCCGCAAAGCGAAAATGTCTCATTTGACTATATTTATATCTGGCAATCGATGGATTTGCCATTGCAAAGAAATTCACTTTTTCCGATTTACCAAGAATCTAGCAGAGAATATCATTGATCTGTGCAAGACAGAATGCCATGATTCCAGATTGATTGTTTCCCTGGAGGAGAAGGATCTATGCCCTGAAAAAATTCCGTTCTATGTCATCTACTTCACAACGTTTATAATGTTGAGCTGCCTGTTGAGTATCCTGCAATGCTTTTGGAAGGCCATACCAATGTGGTTATACGAGAAGAGACTGTTCCTGAACCTGACCACTCGTCTGGAGATGGGAAACGAAACGAAGTATGATTGTTTCTTGGCCTACTGCCACAAGGATTCACATTTCGTGAGGGAGTACGTCGAAAGGTTGGAGCATGGACCTAACCGACTTCGTTTGTGCTTCTACGAAAGAGATTGGTTGGCTGGTGAACCGATTCCCGACTGCATTTGCCACTCTGTAGAGAATTCCAAGTGCACTGTTATTCTAATGACCAAAAACTTCCTGAAATCTGTTTGGGGCCGTTTGGAATTCCGCTTGGCCCTTCATGCTACTTCCAAGGATCAGCACAAGCGGCTGATTGTGATCATCTATCCGGGTGTGGAGAACTTTAATAACCTCGATGGCGAACTACAAAGCTACTTGAAACTGAATACCTATCTGATGCGGAATGATGTCAATTTCTGGAGTAAACTTGTCTATGCCTTGCCCCACAAGATGATAGAAGAGAGCCAGGATATAGAGATAATCGATATTGAACCGGAAAACTCAAGAGGAGAAACTTGATTAATATTAAAGTATTCAGTATCCAAATATTTAAGTATTATATTTGTTTCAAGATTTTCTTTTCAATTACATATATTTTGTAAATTCTCTATAGAATACTTATTAGCATTTCAACTTAATGAGGTAATGGATATTGAATATGGAATTTTTGATACATAGTTATAAGTATGTTTTCCCGACACAAAGCACTTCGAGCGATTCAGTTTCAGTAAAAACCTTTAATAATGGCAAAAGAAAACTTTCTAAAATCAAACGAAATTTTGAAATTTATTCTCAGTTCTTTTGAACTAATTTGGCATTGAGGCTCGTTTTCCAATTTGCGACATTAATATTATGAAAACACACATCTCCAGCGGCTTTAAGACAATCGTTTTTGAAAGAGAGATTTCATATCTTTACCTCCTTCTGTCGCTCTGTCTGTGTGTGAGAGTTGGCTCTGTCTCTGGTCTCAGATCTTTGCAACTCTCCACCTTCAGTTGTTAAGCAAACAACAATCAATAAGTAAAAACTGCCTGACCACGCCCACCCACCCAGAGCCACATCCTTGTGCTTATATGAATGTGTGTCTGCCACAAATTTGCCCCTGCCAATAATTCAATTAGAGGAGACAGGAGAAACCTGCTGCCTCCTGATGGTGGTAGAAGGGAAGCAACTTCAGCCACAGCTTCCAGTTCCAGCATTTTTATTATTATTATTTTTTTTTTGTTGTTGTTGCCCAATTGGCGCACATTAATCAATTGGCACGATCACAGGCCAAGTGAAGCCAACAACAAGTACCCCAAGTAAGCCAACTTGGAATGGCAATTAAAAGCAGATTAATAAGTTGCTTTTATCCAGTTGCCCAGTTCTCAGTTTCAATTCTACAAACAGTTCAGTTCAGGTGTAAAGAGTAGATAGAGCAAGAGTGAGAGCCAGCCCAATGATGATCTCGAATTACTTCAGCTCAAACTTTAATTGCACTTTTCATACTTGTTAATTTTTCAATTTTCCTGCCCACCACCAGCTCCACCACCAGCTGAGTGGGACTTAAGACCCACAACGACTGTTGACCAGTTGCCAACTGTCGAATATCGAACATTGAATTTGTTCGTTTGTCATCGCCAGAGACCACACGGATGCCGATCGATGCAGGTGGACATGTTTGCCCCACCATCTACCACCACCAGCTGAGAGCACTCATTGTGGGGGCGCCTGCTTCCAGGTCGCTTTTCTACTGTCCATTTTTACTTTTTTTTTGTGGAGCAAATTAATTGCTAGCGATTAAATTTCAAATTTTCCATGCAACTTTGCGTGAGGCAACTTTTTCTCTCTCTCTCTTTTTCTCTCTGTCTTTTCCTCTCTCGTTCTCTTTGCATAAAGAAAAATCATTTATAGCATTTTAGGGCGTGGATCGTGTGGGTTACTCGTCCAACTTATTTTGCATTGCAAATTTGCCATGAAATTTTCACTTGATCATTGAATCCATTAGTCCACAAATGTCATGACATCTCTTAGTGAATGTCCAGGACATAGGAAAACTGTGAAACATAAATTATAAGAAATTATTTATGGTCAGCGAAAATCACTTAAAGAAAAGGCTATACTGTAATGTACTTTAATTGGCATTAAAGACCATAGAGAAACGAAACCCATTTAGGAATACGTTATATAAGTCGAAGTTTCTAAATTGATAGTTGAATCATTATAATAATTCACCTGAAGCCTGTTTTTTAACCTATATGACAACATTAAACAACTAAAAAAATTTTACAATTGTGTTTCAACCTCTCTTACTGAGCTAAGAGCCATAAGCTAGAAATAGGGTCTAATTTATCTGAAATTTAAAGTTTATTTAAAAGACTAACGTTATAGCCATTAGTGAACTTCGGTTTGTTAAATATTGGTCAAAGAAAGGAAATGATTTCGATGCGGTTTCAGATCGATTTATACTTTCGGCTCTTTATTGTCTAGTATTCAAATGGGTATTGATTAAATGAATTGTCCTTTTCTTATTAAGCACATAATATAATCTATTAAAAACTTCAATCACTTTGTGGACAACAAATAGTTTCGTTTTCTCTCCTTCTTTTATAAATATGTACTAAAGAACATATAAGGACTCCACATCTGGTCCCAAATTATGAAACATTTTAAAAATGATTACCAATTAGAGCAAATCATCAAACGAGTTTGAAATTAAAATATTTTACTAAGCAAAACAAACACTTTACAGAATTCTTTCCAGAAAGGTATTATATACATAAATCCCTAATTTGTCCCAACAAATAATATATCGAAAAGAGTAAAAAAAAAAACTTAGAATTAATTTCTAATAGAGTTCAGTAGACTTTATGTATTACTAAACCAAATGCAAGGCCAGAAACTAAACGTGACTAAAATAATTCAAAGCTCAATTAAAAAACTAAACCAAATTTTCATTTCATTTATTGTCTTAACTTTTTTGACATTCTCTCACCTCAAAATTTAGCTGCAGTTGCATTTTGCTCTAAGTATCCCTGCTAAATAAAGTAAATTGAGTCCCGGCCATTTCTCTATAAGAAGAATCCAAACATTCAACATAGGCCATCTCTTAGTTGAATGAGTACTTGCAGTGACATTTTTAGTTAGCATTCGTAATGGTAACACCATAACCCATATAAAAGCTTGCCGTGAAAAGTTCTTGATAAAAGGTTAATAGGTAAGTTTTTGTGAAGAAGGTCGCAGTAAATATTTTCCCCAGTTGGCCTAATGAACCCAAAAAATAAGCTGAAATCAATAATCATCTGGCAGTCAATCTTTCTTTCTTCTACATTTTTGTGTTTTTGTTTGTTTGCTTTTGGTTTCTTTTGTGGCCTAGACCGCTCAGCTTGAAAGTCAAGAGCAAGTAGCCAAAGTTCAAGTCATAACTCAGTGATTCCTGGCCCCGCCATCATCATAATCATCAAGTCACATCATCATCTGCATCATCTGCAATGGGCCAGCAGCCAGCCAGCGAGAAATGCAACAAAAAAACGTTTGCCACTAAATCAAGCCCACATAAGAGACCGAGGAGGAGTCGGCTGGAACAGGAGGCAGACTAGGTAGGGTCTTCGTTTTTCTGTTGTTTTTTTTTTTTTTTTTTTTTTGTTATTTTGACAGTTTTGCTAAAAACAGTAGCCAGTGAAAAAATCGCCATCATCATCGTCATGGCGAACATGTGTAGAACCCACAGCTTGGACTTGGCAACAATAAATTGTGAAATATCTGAAATGATGCTGCATCTTCTAGCCATATTTGGTTCTATATAAATGCAGTTTTTATACATTTTTATTGACCTGCTAAGAGGCCTCTGGGCGGTTACCATTAGCGTTGTATGAGTAATATTTTTGGCTTTTTCATTTTTACTTCTCAAATTTACACGATTAATTTGTTAACAAACATTTTTTATACAAGCATAGGCATAAATCTATTAATTAAGTTGACATTTGTTTTGCTGTAGCTTGTTAATAAATTGGCTATGATTTTTCAAGAAAAACCCAAGAGAGTCTCTAGAGATCTGTCTCTCTCTCTCTCTCTCGCTCGCTCATTCTCTAGCCTCTGATTGTTTTACGCTCTCTTGCTCTCTCTTTTTGCCTTCCTTTGGGTAGAGTTGTGTGTAAATTTGTTGAAATTTAAGGCAGTGGGTGGTCTCTAGGCAATTGGCAAACGGGTGTTATGAATCAACTTCCACTCTCATAGTGAATACAGCAAAGATTCAATATGATGAATGTTTTTTTTTTGACAACGAACTCCCCAAAAACTTCTTAATAGACGATATACATAGATGACCTAATCATAATCCAGAGTTTTGTTTACGATTTGTGAGGAAGAAAACTTTCCAATGTATATATTCAATGTTGGGAGCTTTTACTGTGACAAAACTCTTTTATGCAGTGCTGCTGTTTTGGTGTGTATAAATTTGCCAAATTAAAAAGCAACAACACGACCAACAACCCATTTGAAGTTGAAAACTAAAGCTAGTGGGCCACCCACCGCCGCCCCCAGATGACGATGCCGTTGACGATGACGCAACAGGGTGCCCCTGTCGTCTATAAATAAACCAAGCTGGCAAAGTAAATCAAAACCAACCAGCGACTCCGACGACGTCTGAACATGTGGCGCTCCAGTTGATGTTGGTGGATATGAGAGAACCGAAGTCAAAGACAGGGCCCACTGCCAGAGCCAGCCAGCCAACAGTCAGTCCAGTTACTTAGAGTTGGCAGGATCAAGTGGGCCGCCAACACTCGCTGGTGGTCGGGTGTGGTCCGATTCCAACTGGCCTGGTATTTTTTTTTTTTTTTTTTGGGGGGATTTGGATTTGTCATCATCATCACATAAATTCGTTACGCATTTTTTTTTCTCCTGTATTTCTGTACACAGACAATGCAACCATAAAATGTTACTGATCTTTTGATCTCTTTGCGATCTGCGATATGGCATCTGCTGTGCTCTTGCTCTCCTCTTTAATTCTGTCAACATCTTATTCCCAACTCTTGACATGATTGATTTTTCATGTTCACGCAGACCCATAGTCCATACCAATACCAAGTCTGGCCTTGTGTGGACTTTCTCAAAAAATATTTCACACACAGAAATGATGGTGCAAAAAGAAAACATTTTTGAAACATTTTCTTAACCAAATTCCATTAGTTTGGTTATATGAAAATTTTCTTATGCTCTATAAGTTAATAGATTTGAGTTAGGAGTGTTTGAAACAGAGCTAAAAGTGTTACAATTTTAATAAATAATTCTTCTTTGATTTTAAGTTTTTTTTAGTTATTCATTTTACATTTTAAAGACGATGAAGTTATTTGATCCGATAACTGATCATAACATAACATATTGTAAAACTAAAGTCGCTTCTTAATATTCATTTAGTATTCATTTTGGTTTAGAGAAAGTAGTTGTAGCTAAGTATTTAAGCAACAAAAAAAGATTCGTATTATAAATTAGTGTTGTAAAACAGTATAAAAATCAATAATTTCCTCAACACAAGGTTTAGAAAAACAAATAAAACACTACTTTCTTTACTATACTTTCTATACTATACTTTCTTTACTAGACCAATAAAATTAAAATCGCTTTTAAGGTTCTTGAATTTGGCTCAATATTTTGTTATTTTTTTTCTCCCATAGTTATACCCAGGGACCGCAATCATTATAAGTTATATTAATTATTATTACATAATAATAATTAAATTTGAATTTGTTTTAGATTTTTCTCAAGAAAGATCATTCATTTTGAGTAATTTAATAAAAATATCTATAAAAATTTTTAAATTCTGTCTTGCACATCGGTTGAAAGTGATTTGAGAACTGCAATTTATAACTCCTATAGACTATATAAAACTACACTAGTAAATCCCATAGAATACTTACTACTTTACTTTAATATTTTTATTTATAAGAATTTGTCAAGTACCATTCAAACGTTAAGCCATAGTAAATGGACTTTAATACACTTTATTTAACAAATATTTTCCCATTTTGCAGATTCCCGCTACTTCCCCTCTACTAACCATAATTTTTAAAGAGTTTTCCACACACATCAACACACACTTGATGTTCAGAGATCGGGGCCAAACACAACAACAGATTCTTTTAGCAGTAAAAGTGCCTTAAAATGTAAATAATTGAAATTTATCGTTTTGCCTGATGTTGCGCAAATTATTTTGTTGTGAACGAACAACTAACGTCTTTTGGCCGGCTTTTTGTGGTGCAACAATCAATCGAACCGACTGACGACTATATATGGCCAGGAACTGAAGAAAACACTTAAGCTGGTGAGACAATTTCATTTGACCAAAATTAGAAGGTAAAAAGCAAAGGAAACGTTATCGTTAGAAATGTGTGTGAGAAGCAGAGTAAGAAACAGTTAAGTTTAGGTTGTTCTGTTTTTTTTTTTTTTTTTTTGTATTTTTTGGGCGGCTGGGAAAAGTTATTAATATGGGTCGTTTGGAGAAGGTAACAGCAAACAAAACAAAAAGGTGCCTTAAAAAAGGTTTTGCCAATTTTGGTAGCTTGATTTGTCACGATGCTTTTTTTCCCCCAGAGGGTTTTGTTTTCTTGTGTTTCCTTTAAGAAGACAAACAAATTGGTCTGTAGTTGAAAATTGACAAGAATTTCGTGACTTTGTCACCTTCCTTTTTTTCTGTGGTTTTCTTTTTTTTTTTTTCTTTTAGTAGTTGATCTTACAACGCCCTGAAAAGGCAGCCACAGGCTGAGCTTTCTTTACCTCACTCTTTTTTTTTTTTACTTATTTTTTTTTTTTTGTTTTTGTTTTTCTCTCCCTTTGTGCCGCTCGTTAAGGTGGCAGCCAGCGCGTGCTCCGTCCCAACCAGCATCAGAAACAGTAACAGCGAACTGCTCTTCCTGCCCTCCGCCAAATCACTTCATCATCATCATCATCGACACTGAGCCGAGGTGGACAGGCATTTTGTGGAGGGGGAGGGGAGGGGACAGCTTCTAAAGTCAAAGCTGCTGCTGCAACTGCAAAACTCTTGTCAGATTTATTTGTTTGTTTGTTTTTTATTTTCAGCCTTTTGTTTGTTATTTAAGGTTTTTTTTTTTGTGAATGCTCTTTTTAGTTTCAAAAGTTATGACAAATAGTCGAATCATTTGGAAATATCATAAAATATTTTACTGCCATTTTAAAGATGGTCATATTTATACATATATCTATAATGTTAACGTATTTTGCATTAAAATAAATTAGTTAGCAATGTTTTTTTTTACACAAATGTCTGTCTTATGCTTATTTTTGGCTTAAATGTTAATTCATATAAATAAGAAAAAAATGTGTTCAATCAAATGTTCAAAAAAATAGATCGATTTGTGAAGAGAGATTATCAATGTTGTAAAATATGCAAAAATAAAGTAAGAGAATATTTTAAAAATATAAAACCAACAAGTTCAAAATATAAGATTAAAACTTTCATATCTGTTAGTTAGGATCATTAATTTAAAATAAGAAATAAATAAAGTTAGTTAGTTAGACATTTATACAATACACTCGTCTAAAAAAATGAAGCATAATAATAAAAAGAAAACATTTTAAGATAAAAAAAGTATTCCATTCATCAGACAGTTTCAAAATATTTGGCTTAAATCTTTGATGCTTCTCACTTTAGATTTTAAAATTACAACTAAAATTTTTTGCAAAAAAGGCCTAAAATGCCTCATGCCTAAAATTTGTTCAGTGCAGTCTTTATAGAGTATTCCGAATTCATTCACAAATAACAACTTTTTGCTATATCTTTTCCTTTTATTTGATTTAAGTTTAGCCTTTTCTTACTTTTTACTTGACGTTTGTTTCTTGGTTTGCTTTTGGTTGTACCTGTAACCTTTTGCACTTGGTACCCTGTTGTTTGTTTGCCTTTTTTTACTTATTTCTTTTTCTGTCGTACTTCGCTCCTTTAATTTAATGAATTTTTTCTGGCGATCCTACAGTTTTCTGACAGTTACACGGACAGGGCGGAAAGAGGTGGAACAAAGGCAAGAAATGGAGGCGAAATTGTCGCCTTTTTTGTGTGGAGCATTGAATTTCTCGAATTTATTCCCTTTGAGTGTTATTTTTTTTCCGTTTTTCTTTTTTGTTTGTTTTTGTTATCATATGGAAAGCATCAGGTCAGGTGAGACGAGGCTTGGCAACGCCCTGAATTGAACCAGCCTACATACTATATATGCTGAACCGATTGTTATTGCGTTTTAGTTTTTATTTATGGCAAATATAGCCAAATTGAGTAAGAAAACTTCGTGTCTGTATGTCACCTACTCTACCTAACACAAAGTTTTATATTTTCAGTTTTTTCTAGCCCATTTTTATTTGAGGCCAACTCTAGGAAGTTTTGCCATTATGAGTTGACATTGGAAAAGAAAAGCCAAGAACACAGAACATGGCCAAGTATATCGATATGGCCCTAGACTGACCTCATTGCCAACATGTTTCTGTTGGCCATTGTTGGCCAATTTGTTGCAATTGGCCAGTCTGCCTGTGCCACTTTAAAGTTTAAACTGAACAAGCTTACAACAACGCAAACAAACAGGAAAACAAATAACATTTTTGAGGCCAAAGGCAAGACTGGTCTAGTCAAAACAGAGTCGAGCCAATATTAGTGTAAAATATAAGCAAATTGGGTTAAGTCATAAAAGATTTTAGAATTTTTATACTTTTAGCTTCTTGATGGCAACAAATAGAACCCTTTAACTTTAATTCTTATTCGAGAGCAATTAAAGAAATTGACACCATGAAAAAAGTTGTACATTTGTTTTTTTTTTAAACACTTAGCTACAGGTACAATTGAACGTTAGTTTGCCTTAGATAAGTACTTATTGTTAGTAAGAAGATATCAATTTTATTTTTTATTAAACTCATAAAAAGTATAATTTGACATTTCCAACCGGTCTCAAGACTATAACTAGCATGATGAAAAAAAATTGATGAAAACTATATTTTAAAAACGTTCCTTCTAAGCAGTATTTTATCATTATATTTGGATTTTAACTGCGTATTTTAATGTAACTTTAGGTAGATATATACATTCTAGGTATTGGAAATAGGAATATTATGCATTTTGACTTAAAGTTGAAATAAAGATTATAGTATTCTTATACTTGGATAAGGTTGCAGTTTATTTTTAAAAAGCTTTAGATTATTTTTGTTATTTTTATTGGGAAATTAACACTAAAGAATACATTTTACATAATTTTAAAAGGTTAAGCAATAGCAACTAAAGCTTTGAGATTTATTTTAATTATATTTATTTGTTTATATATAGGATTAGTATTATACCACTTTATTAAAAATACCTAAATAAGATGTTTCATAAAAATGTGAAATATTTTAGAGAAAATTTAAATATCAATATTAAGAAATAATGTTGTGATAATGAAATCTTAAGAAAATAAGTAATTCTTTTACGAATTTGTTGAATTCTCTTTCTTAAATCTTTAAACTCATATTTCCTAAGAAATATAAGATAGTTAGTATATGTATATGTAGTAAACATTTAGTATATGTCCAAAAAAACAACTGTTGCTTAGCTTTGGCCCGCTGCATTTCATGATCAAACGAAATTTCCTTAATAGAGAAAGATATTTGAGTTCAATTAGAAACACTCTAGAACTTTTCTCGAAGTGTACAACTATGACTATATTTGGCTATAGTTTGTCTAAATAATTACATTCACACTTTGGATTGGTAATGCTGCCATAAGCCCGCATGTGAAGTAAACATTAAGAGGCTATAACTCTATAAATCACCATTAATTTGACAGATTTGTTTTTTACATAACTCACAGGTTCAGGTATGACCAACAGGTGAAAGCAACAATAAAAGAAAAACAGAAAAAAAAGTGCAGCTGGAAAAACTTTTGCCACTCGTAAAAATTTACTAACTCTCCTGCATTATGCACCTTTTTCCTCCGCCTCCTCCTCCTCCTGCTCCTCCTTGTCCACCATTTCTGGTCATGGCATGCAAAATCGAATTGTGTGCTAATATTTGCCCGCAAATAAAATAAAGAAAACAAAACAAAAAAAAAAAATGAAAAAACTATACAATTTTTGCCTAAGGCCTACCAAAAATGGAGTCAAGTTGTGGGGGAGAGAGGCTGCTGCTGCTGATCGACATGCAATGTCAGTGAAACTGTTTCGCGAATGGGTAAAAGTTGTTGAATGTTGAAAAAAAACATAATTTATAATATTATGCAAGTGTAAACAGGCAAGGCCATTTTGTGATTCCTAAAGTGTGTATCTAGAAGAACTCTGATCATCTTTAAACTTAAACGATTTAAGTTGAGATCATCCAAAGAATGTTAAACCACACAACAAAATGCCAACAAGTAAGAAAAACTTGTCAAAGGCAATTACCTTCCTCTGACTGGACATCACATTTTGACTGAGTGATGGGCGATCCTCATCTTGATCTTGGCCCCAGCTCAAGGCGCTCCGACGCGACAAAATGCCACCACACACAATTCCACAGTCGCGTCTTTTCGTTGGTGACAATAAAAGTGCCAAAGCAATTTGCGAATGCGTCTCTAATTGAGCTTCGGGCGCAGTTTTCATACCCATGCAATACGCCCAGACATAGTCAATATGAGGAGCAGACACGTGTGACTTTCAGTTGAGAGAGTTGATATACACTCCAAGAAATTAGATAAGCTGAAAATTGTATCATTAAAAAGTGAAAGTGAAAAAATCTTGAATTAAATAAATAGAATGAAAGAATATTTTTCTTAATACAAGTTCAATTAACACAAATTTGGATTTAGGCACATATGTATATATGATTTGTTTGCCAAAGTAATTACATGATTTGATACCTAGATATTATAAACAAATACTGAGAATTTTCTTACAGTGTACATTAAATTTATATTACCCATAGCCATGGGAGAAAGGTTTCTTTTTGGGTGTCAAAGCGTTTGATTTAGTCAAAGTTTTCTGGGTCTGGGTTGGAGTCTGAATCTGGCATTTGGCTTTTGGCTCTCTCGCCTGCCAAATGACAATCAATTTGTATATTTTTGCTTGAAATTATTTCTTTAATTTTGTGCACACATGCCACCAGGTTGCAACAACATAAACACCAACACCAACACCAATTGCAACTTCAACCGCAACAGTATCTGTAGCACAGATACAGGACAGACTATTGAACCGTTTTAAAGGAATTTGAATTTTCCCCATTTAGAAAGTTGCAGTGGGTGGATAGAAAAGATAGACTGAAGACGTTTACAGGGGGAGAGGAGTTTTTGCTTTCTGCTTCAAAGTCAACTGGGTCATTTAATAAAAACAATTTCATATTCTAATTCCGTCAATCATATATCAGTCATCAGATATCTTTACTCAGGCAACACTGCAACTGTTTCACTCTAATTTGATCTTGATCTTTGATTTTTGCCACTCCTTCTCCCTAAATACTTCTCTTCGACTATAGTTTTTCTGATGAAATGCTTTCTACTTCATTGTTTCGAACTAAACAGACAAAAAAAGACTGGGGGACTGGAACAAACAACACACAAAAAAAAATGAAAAAAAAAATGAAATAACGTTTGACTTTTAATGGCTTTTGATTGATTATCGCGTGCCACTCTTGACTCTGTGGGTGATTCCACTACGTAGGTACTCCAACTCCATGTGGTGTCTCGTTTAACCCACGTATTTCATTTCTATTTGAAGCTCTGCTCTACTCAACTCTAGCCTCCTCTGAACGTCTGCTTAATTAGCTATCAGATATTTGTCTATACTCCTATAATTGTATGTATCTATATCTACATACCTTTTGACTTTTTGTGCACGTGCTGTGTATGATTTCCTGGTATAATTGATGGAGACAAGGGGACTTTTCGCGGGGGGTACTGAGAAGGGCAGCCATATCAAATCGATCCATCGAAATTGAAATTTATAACAAGTTTTGAACGTGGACGAGATGTTAGATAGAGTTTCATATGCTTGTTGGTACATGAGTACCTATGTTGTTAGATGATTAGATGCAGCCCATCAGGCAGACGTTTTTGATTAGAATTGAGACCATATTCAGATATATGTATATTGTTATATATGTATAAATCTATATATTCATACAACCTTTTCATCACTTGCTTTCTACTTAGCTTTTGTGAATCTTAGGAATCATATTCCGCTTTAAATCTGCTGGCTACAAAAAGTGAACTTGTGGCAGCAATTTAAGTTACACATTATGGAAAAGTATGAAAACGATCTTTGATTGAATTAAAAAAAAGATTATTTATATAAAGAATCTACTTTAAGTTATGAAAGAGCCAAATAAATTAAATGAATGATCGAATCTTAAGACTAATCAGTTGAAAGCTTTGCCTTTATATTTATCTATCTCAGTGTAGTAATAATAATTATAATAATAAATCTCTGATTGTATTTTGAATTGTAATTCCGTATTATTTCAAGTCTTACAATTGGTTAACATGTTAGCCGAGTTGAAAACTAATTTTCTTTTCTATCAAGTTTAGATAAAAATGTGTAGTAACGATTTCAAACTATTAACTAGTACGTACCTAGTATTAACTAACACAATACATTCCCATTGAACCTCACAAGCCACCTTTAAGGATTAGCATATAAAACATGTGATTACAAATTGTCATTTAGTCTTCAAACTTTCTAAGTTCATCAATATATGTATGTTTTGATCGAAAAACAGCATAAAGCTAAACTTTCCATCTAATCACAATCTAATGTTGCCGACCATTTTGGGTTACTGGCTATTAGGAGATCAACTGTTTGTGATGGCGGTTGGTTACTCAACTTGAGTCACCTCCTCCCGATGCCTCCTTTGTCTCTTTGATGCTCTCTATTGCTTGGTTACATACATGTGTCAACACCAATGAACTTGAAACCCAATGGAGGGAAGTTTGAAGTCAACATCGCATCAGGACTTTTTGGTCTTTTTGGACTTGGTGCATTTTGTATTCTAATTAGATTGTCAGCGGCACGACAACAACCTCATTTTGCCTTACAAAATGCCATTTCACATTTGCATTAGCGCCAACGTGGTTGAAGACTTTCAGACAAAAATCTCCATAAACATTCGGCAAGGGGAAGGAGAAGGTAGACATCAGACAACACTGCAAAAAAAAATAATATTTAAATCTAAAACCTACTCTAATATTTATTTCCCAATTATCTAAAAGGGTTTCACATGTTTGTTTTGTATCAGATAAGACAAAAATATTTTCTTATAGACAATTTCTATTACATTTTGTAATTTTTCTTTAAATAATACTAAATTAAAGTTCTCTAAAACATTTATTAAAGGGGTTTTAAATATTGAACAGAGATAGTAATTATTCATACATATTGTTAAAAAATGATGATGTATATAATGAGCTTTAAAAGAAAGTGATAAATTAAGTGAATAGTTTTTAGACTTATATGCTCTTAGAAAAAGGCTAGTTTTTTTACTGACTCCTCTGATATTTAAGCTTATTCTAGCCCCGTTCTAGTACTTTTGTGCAGTGTAAACGTTTTGTTGGTTGTTTTTTCTTGTAGGAGGAGAGAAGTCAAAGTCAAAGTCAAAGGCAGACCATTTGCATCGTTTGAAGTTCATTAACATGCACAGGTTAATTACCGTTGTTTTTGTTGTATTTGCTGTTGCTATTGTTGTTGCGGTTGTTGTTGGTGTTGTTACCTCTTGGCAACTCAAGGAAATGAGCCATTAGAGGAGAAGCTGTAGTGCTTCCGCGCAAGTAGCCAAAAAACTCACTCACACACACACAAAAAAATAAAAACCTAAAGATAAAATGGCTAAAAGCATACATAAAAAAGACACATGTAAAATTGTTGTTGCGCTTAAGCGTTGTGTGTGTGTGTGTGTGGGACTGTGACAAATGCCTAAGCTTGAAGAAGAGGACGTGTTTTTTTTCTTTTAGTGTGCATGCAAAATGTTTCCACTGATAAGAAGTCCAGTGGAGTCATCCCATCCCTAGCCATCCAGCTGCTGCTGTTGCACGATCATTAAAACAAAAGCGGCCGGCGTCACAGGAGTCCTGCCTCCTCCACAACTAACTGCTCCTCCATTGCTGGGTGGGTGACAACAAGCCATGACCAAGTGAACAGTAAACGGGAAGCTGCTTCTGCACTTTGGTGTTGGATTGCCTTAAACGATCCGCGTGAATAACTAATTTCAATGGTAGAACTTTTCTTCTGGCTTCTGCACACACGCGCGACTCAAGTCTTAAACATTTATCACCCACCATCGTAGCAGTCTTGCAGGTCGGTGGAGTCGCAGGAGCTATAACAGCTACCTGGCCTAGTCCAAAAGACAATGGCATAGTCATAGTCTCTTTGTTCATCCTTTTCGTCGTCTCTTACTCTCGCCCTCCCTCTCACTCTGTGTGCCTTACTAGACTTAATGAAACAAAAAACAGAAAAAAAAATAGTCAACTGCGTAGAGAAAACCGACAGACCAAGTCTAATGAGTAGCAAGAAATCGGTTAAAAATTGGTAACAAGTTTTTTTTTTCGTTTTGGTTTTTTTGCATATTCAGTGCAAATGGGTTACACAGAGTAAGGAAGTGATGGAAACTGAGGAAACCTAATGTAATTTACATTGTGTATACAAAAATGATTGATTTTAAATAAGCAACCATTGTGTGAAAAGAAGCCCTTGTATTTGGCGTTTCTAAGCTTCTTATTGATATTTTTAAATGATTCACCATCAAAAGTTACAACGAAATCCCAATTCGTATTTTCATAATGTTGCCTCTAATATGAATGTTTAGAAAATATATTTCTACTATTTTTCAGAAGGCAATGTTGAATATTGAAGCAGATGCGTTCTTTCTTTTTACCTAATATTTGAAGTTCATTCTTTCAAATCAATTTTAGTTTCCTAGTTTTTGATGGTTTAGTATCATAAGCTTACCTAATTGATTTAGCTGCTTAGGTGGATTTATGACCCCTTAAGAAATTTAACTAAACTTAACTAGGAAATTCCCATGACTTATGTAAGGTTTAAGCTGATCTGTTAACTCTTAATTTTTACATGGACTTCTTTATTTCCTCTTAATTAGTGATGTAAAAAACCATGGATGGCGATTTTTCTCGATGTTTACCGATGTTTTTGTCGATGTCGATGTCCAGCGATGTATCGATGTTTCACCAAAACATCGGTTCTATTGAATTATGCTTTCTTTAAAAAACCCTTTTCAAATCAGGTCAACGAAATTTTGTTTCTGAAAGTAAAGCCCATAAATACTTTATCACATAGTTTTTGAAAGAATCGGCTAACGAAGAGAAGAGACCAGCCGGATTCAATATTTCATTAGTACCTTATTCATTTAAGCTTAAACTAAAACAGTTAACTTTATTCATTTAGAAAGACATATTTATGTACATCGGTGCATCGATATATTAGCTCAATGTTTACCACTAAAACGCCATCGATTATTAGCATTGAAACTATCGATGAACATGACATCGATATTTTTATTCAAATTGTCATCACTAATGGGAAAAACTAATGGTAAACTTGTACTTTCCTATATAAATTTCTTTAGAGTTCGCTCTTTATTATCTAGCCAATTTTTAGTAAGCTGTTCGGAAACCAACTGCCTAGTTAGACTGTTTAAAGGCGATACCGCCTATTTGATTTATTCTTCTCTTTTTTTTTATAATTCTTACAAGCGGTCAACTCCAAGGTTTTTCTAAGCTAAGCTTTTTACCCAATATCGATTACATATCGATACTAGCGAACTCGATAACAATTTCATGATAGTATGACGCTGCAAATCGATAATTATCTTACTGCACTAACAATATAGAATACAATTCAAATTTCTTATATGCTAACAATAATAATGCATTTCGTTCAGAAACATAAGCTAATATTTTTCTTTTTATAATAAACTCAAATTTATTGTTAGATCAAATGAAATTTTAATTATTTAATTATTAATCAATGCACACCATTTATAAAACTTTTCTAAAAGTAATATTACACTCAGATTTTGAGAGTCACCAAAAAAATTCCTCTTATAACTCAATTGGCTATAGTATAGTTTTGGCTTGGTTTACATTAACAAAAAAAAAAAGCTTATATTGGTGGAAATGTTTCCTTAGTGATTTTCCTTATTCTGGACTCCCGGCCAAGGATTAAATACCATTTAGGTGGCTACGAATTTTCCTCATAATCGCAAGTCAACTAGGACCTCCAATTTGGTTAACTGTCACCATTCATTGCATTCTTCATTTTCGTCTGGTGTGAATCATCAAATGAATTTCTCACCCTAAACCATCAGGTGACATGTTTCTTCCTAAACAAATTTCGAACCTTTTTTGGTTTTTTAAAGAAAAATAAAATTTCACTTTAAAAATCTCTCCCATACTTGTTGCTAGTGGGGAGGGGTGAGAAACACAGCTTTTGTTTTAAGGTCTTCCCACAAAAGTTTGGGGCTAAAGCTAAAAGCATTTCTCCATTCTACCAATTGATGCGGCATGACAGGCAATTTGTTTTCTTCAATGCATTTTCACATGTGTACACGATACACGATGTCCACATATGTAGGTTCTTATATAGATGAATTGATTGCTTTTCTATACTTTCACTGATGCTTTTTGCCTACTGCCCTGGATGCTCTTCGACCTGTTCGTCGTTGGTCAACGGACATATATTTATTCGAACTGGAGACTACATGACTGGTAATCTTGTGACGATTCATATTCAGTGTTGTCTCCGATTTGGGTATAGCCAATAGATTGATCTCTTGCATTTGCACTTCCTTAACGTAATTCCTCGATCGATTGGACATATCTTGATTACCTGTTTCCGCTGACTCAATTGTATCAGTCTGAATGAAGGACATAGTGGTATGAAGATCATATATGCATTTCTCAAGTGCGTCCAGACTACATTCACAGTAGTTGAACATTTTTGGAGTTTTACGCTTAAAATGCTCTGAGAATGTGGCCTCATCTAAAAACATTTTACAGTCTGATTCCCCAGAAGGTAAATTAATTAATGATGAATGTCTTGGTAAAGAGAAATTTGTTCGCGCTTTATTGCCTAGATTTTGTAGGCTTGGCGTAGGTGTGGCTGCTGGGTAACTAGAACATGGTTTCAGATCATTACAAAAATTTAAGCCGATTTCCGTGTCTCTTAGCTGTTTGCACATTTCATCTTGAAGATTATCAGCTGCTTGGAACAGGATAGCCATATCGCTGTTGTTTTTCTTGGCAAATGAACTACATCCTGGTGATGCCGCCATTTCATAAACTTGTAAACTTTTATTTCTCTCTTCCAATCGCTTTTTAGTTGCTTTTATTAAAGTACATATTTTACCCCTTGTTAAAATTTTCGAGTGACCTAAGATTATGGGATCTCTGAATAAGCTATATTTATCAGATTGGTCACAATTCAGTAGTGGTGGCGGTGGTGGTGAAATTGCTGGTGAAGTTCTTTTGGGTATTTCTCCATTACTATCCTCCAATGGGGATGATGTTTTTACTCTATTTGTCCTAGCTGCAATGGTGGTAAATTGGTGTGAGGTAGTGCTAGCTTTGTCTGGTCCGCTTCTTACTTCATTAACTGAACTATCTGGGGTTTGGTTCAGTCTATTACACAGAATGCCTTTGCCATCACCTACAGTTTCATTGATATGACCGCCAGGTGGCGTTTGAAATTCACTTCCTTCATGTTGCAGCATATCCTGTACGAGCTCCTCAGTCAAGGGTATTAGACGTTGCCTTTTATTGACGTTCTTTGAATCCTTGGCCATTATGTTTGTGTTATTGTTTTTGAGTGGAATTTAAAATGTATTTAATTTATTTTTATTACAATTTAAAAAAAAAATGGTTTTGCCGAAAAATTTTGTATTTTTTGGGAGTTTTGTTTTTGAAAAGTGAGAGATATTTGATCGACTGACATAAATATCACATCTTGGTGTGTTCAAAATTTAAAACAAATTTTGAAAACCATTGCAATTTATGATTTCACAATACTCTATTAGCTATGTAGTTAATAAAGCTATTAAACTAGTATTTAGAAATCCTTTTCAAGAGTTGGAAAATTCACAAATTAATGTTGATAAATAACAAACAGGTTTGTTTCTAGTTTGAATCTCGACATCGCCCATCTTAAGGCTATTTTTTTAATCACATATAATAATTAGTTTCAGAGTCATAATTAAAATTCATCCTAATTTCTGTTAAAATGTCAATCATAATTCAATTTATTTAAGTTACTTTTTCGAAAACTGTTAAATTAAAATAAATTACTTAAAAATAAACCTGAGTTTATGTTAGCTCATCTAACTTAAACATTAAAAACACAATCAGCCATGGCCATCTACTTGAAGAAATGTTGCTTCTTCTTCTCCCTGCGAATGGGCATCATTTTGCTTGCCATTTTTCTCATTTCTCAGGGAATGGGAGCTGTTATATATTCCACATTCTCTGATTTAAATTTATGCCTTCGTCTTCTGACCCTATGGTTCTTGGCTGCTGGCTTTAATATTATGACTGGGTTTTTCATATTCATAGCTGCGTTTCGGGTAAGACAATCGAATATTATAGAATTCAGAACATAATATAAATTTTTTACAGGATAGACACAGAATATTGCCTGTGGCAATAGTACTCAAATTGACCGGTTTAATTATTGAAATGTTTTTTCATTTATATATTGCAAGTACTGGATTTGTGGCACAAAATTTTGTCATTTATTCGATGTTCTCCATTTGCGGTAAGTTTTAAGATTAAAAAAAAAAACAACATTCGTAGTTTTCAATGTATGTAGTGTTGGACTTTCAATTCCCTTCATTATCGTACCCAAACTTTTCCTATGAATGTTTACTTGAATATGTATTATGTTTACCACCATGAGTTACCATGCAGTCCATGTTGTTTTACTGTAAATCACTGAAATTAATTGTACATGTACAATTCAGAATTTCAATTGGTCTCAAAACGACCTTTTCAATGACTTCACACATCTATCTGTAATATTAAAGATTGTAGGAGAAACGTCTTAAATATTTGCCCCGTCCATATTTCAGGCTCATCATTTGAATACAATAACCAACATATTTCAAGAATTATTTTATTAAGTTACTTAGGAGCCGAGAAAATCATAAACGTCATAAATTCGTCACCACCACGATATTTATTAAATTTATAACGCAACTGACTAAAAATTTGCTTAAGACATTTTTGTTAAATTGTTTTCCTTTAATTAAAAAGATTGGTTATTAATTTAACTATATTGTTAGATGAGAACACACATTTATTATTATATTTATATGGGGATGTATTAAAATTAATAATTTTTGTTTTAGAAAAGTAAATCATATAAATTCACCGACATTCAGAAGTATATATAATTAGATTATCTGGGTCTATTAGTTTTCTTCTGCAATAACGATAAATGCCAGTAAATGTCAAAGTCAATTCAATGTTAAATTTTAAACTCAAAAATGTTGTCCCAGTTTATTGCGTATCTTACACAATTTTTTAAACTTTGTAATGCAATTTACCAATTAACCATATTTTTTTTATATTTTCCCCCCTTATTTTCTCACTTTAGTTACATTTTTTCAGTAACCATGATCTTTTCCTACTTTCAACAAGCGGAATTGGATTTCCCGCTGGTCCATTAACCCAAAGATGGAAATTGATAGTGTGACTTGAAAAAGAAGGCTAAAACGGTAGTTCCAAGACTCTTTTCTTTTTTTTTTTTTTGATTTGCCTTAAATAATCACAGCATGTAGCATTTGCCATGTGTGTGCAAGTGTGTGTGTTTACGATTAAATGCAAAATTTATTAGGCAAATGTTGCGCAATCTATTCAGATGTGTTCACATAGGAAAATAAGTCCAATAACGTAAATGTATCTGTATTTGTATGAACCTATAAATCGTGTGGCAATTGTCACCAGGCTCAGGCATTGAGCTCTCGTTTAATTATCGCTTTGCGCCTTGCGCCTTGTGCCTGGCTGGAGAGTTAAGCTCTACATGCGTGCTAATTGACTTCAAAACTGAAACGAAAAACCAAAATTGTATACTTGGACCAACTTTGTTCAATTGATAACAACAACGATGAAAACGCATGCTGAGCCAAATGAAAATTATGTTGCAATGTAACCAAAAAAAAAAAAAATAAACAAAAAAACAACAACCACAACAAAAATTGTGCCCGCTGGCTTTACTTTGTGGTCACTGAACCTTAATTAATTTCGTTGATTAATTGAAAGTAAGCTTGGATTTCTTTTACCCATTTTTCTTGCACATTTTCAATACCCTGACCATGTGTGAGGCATATTTCAAAAGGCATTAAAGAAGAGCTTTTCTTCATTGCCTTGTTTGCAAAAATTCTTAGATTTATAGGTGTTTTTTTTTTTTTTTTTTTACATTTTTAGTTCTTTTTTCACAAACATTTTTCAATCAATATATGAATAGATTTTTATAGTCATTTGTAGTTTATTTTCTTCTTGTTAAATCTTTCTATAGTGGGAATTTTTATTATATTCTTGAATGAGATGCCAGGGCAGCAGGTAAGTGTGCTTAATATGTTCATTGAGGTGATAATAAAAAAAATGTAGTTGCCACTTGTTAACAAGATTTTTTTCATCATTAAGAAAAGAATGAAATAAAGAAATAAAAAAGAAAATCAATTTTGGTTAAAGATTTTACTTACTAATTCCTCAAAGTCAAAGGTTTAAAGCCACCATAGACTTCCCAGGGTATACACCTTTCGATATATCCGATGTCCCTGGGTTTATTTTTTGGCAATGCTAAAGTTGAAGGCAAAATATAAAATTATTTCCCATTCGATTCGGTAGTATGTTGAGGGCGTAGCCAAAAGGGCCAACCCTTTAACATAATTTTTATTCCTTTTTATTTTTTCTTTGCTTTCGATATTCGATTATAAATTCCAAGATGAAAATATTGTATGATCTTTTTTTTTTTTTTTTTGGCTAAAGGGCAACATATATATATGTATATATTATATGTATATGTATGTGTACAGAGTAGGCGGCACTTGAGCTTAAGCTTCGAGCTCAATTACCCGAAGAAGTAATGACTGTGCGGGATTTAAAAGTTATTGATTTTGTCTTGTGGTATAAACTATTAAATCAATACTAAATTTTGAGTTAAATGCCTTATCAATTATATGGGGAAACTTTTGAACAAATAAATCAGCAAAAACTCATATATCTGATCAATTATGCTGGATTTTAAACGATATTTGTATATTTAGTTAGATTTAGGGGATCTTCGAAAACGGATCCAAAAATCGACTTTGCAGACAAATTACCAAATGCCACTCCCCTATTTTCTGTAGACGTTGCTGAACTAATTCAAAATTGTTGAACTTGACAAACACCAAAAGTTTGTAGCTTAAGTTATTGGGTTATTCAAATGACTTAAGCAACAAACTTTTTGCAATCATTCAAAAGACCTAAGCAACAAACTTTTTTTTGGTCTCTTTTATTGACTTAAGCAACAAACCTTTTTGTTGGTCCATTTAAATGACTTAAACAAAAAACATATAAATTTGAATTTATTAATATATCAAAAATACATTATACCTACATATATTTTTAAATTATACCTTTTCATTAATTTTGTGTGATTCTTTGGACTTGTTTAGTGTTTTTCGCTTAGAAAAAGAAGTAAAAGAGAAAATTTATATTAATAAAAGTATTCAAATGTTTGAAATTTTCTTTCTCTAGCATTCTAGCAAATTCTATAATAATAATCTACTAAAAATATTTACTATTTTACCTTGACAATAATAAAAACATATTAAAAGGCAATGATTTGAACAAATCATTTGTACATTAAATATTTATGTTTAACATCTTCATGGTAAGAAGATGTTCCCATATTAGATGCCAGTCAAACTAACAAAAAATCTTAACCTTGCTAATGCGTCTATGCCATCGCAAATATTGCCATAAAACCATTGAATACGAATTGTCTTTGGCTTAATAATGCAATTGCAAGTCAATTTCTGTGCTGCTGATCGTTGATTAAATCGATTTCATAAAATCTTACGATAAATGTCCATCCAAAAACATATTTTATTGCTTATAACTGCAAAGCGACATTAAATGCTAAAATAATATACCAGAAAGCAGAAAACCCAAAAACGAAAACCAACTGAAAACGCAACGGAATTGTCTTCATTTTGTACATTTAATGGTATTTCATTGCATTTTTAATGCAACTTGAACGAACAGATACCAAAAAAAAAAAAAAAAAGTAATAAGAAAAAAAAACATGAGAGTCGAGAGACAAAATCCTTGGCCTCCGCTACGATCTTCAGGTTTTATTTGTGGTTTCTGTGATTCTTTTTGGATTTCTGAGTCTGGTTTCGACATTTAAAATATGACCACATGTCAATGCAAGTGCCCTACGCCCATTTTTATATATGCCAAAAGCTGAAACGGAAGGTAAGGTTTACATTTACTTCGATCGCTTCACAATCTCCGGCGTAAATTCAATTTGAAGGTAAAATCGAAACCAACTGCTTCTTTTTTTATATTTTTTGGAGGGGGCTTTCACTTGACCCGCCTTGGCGCTGCGTAAATAAATTTTATCGCTCCGTTGACACGTGCGCGTAATATTTCATTAAAGTTGAGAGAAGAAAAAAAATGTATGAAAAAAAATCAGAGGAGAAAAATATAATTGCAATGACTGGAAGTTGAAGGAGAGTAGCATAAACAAATCGGCATTTGGCTTTGTCGTTTCGTTTTCAATTTTCGGCCAAGTTAGTGCATTTTTTTTTGTATTATTTTGGTGGCCATACTTTCCCGTCCCTCAGCTGATTTTGTAAATGGGGGCTACCTGTTGTCGCTTTTGCTGTTTTGTTTAGCCATTCACTTGCCGATAGTATGCCAGCTTTTTGACTTTGATGCTGACTATAGCTGCCAATTACATAAATTCGGATTTGCCAGGTTGACTGTTCCTTTTCTTTTATTAGATATTTGGTATTGAAGAGTTGAGAAACCAAATTAGACAAATTATGAATAGGATGACACACATTTTCTTTAACAAATTATATATAATAAATTCGATGGTTGTGATTCAAAAATATTTCAGTTTTTTTAACTCCTAGTCGAATACTCTGTTAAATAATTACATTCATACTAAGAATAGCTGCACTCACAATATTTTCAATTACTATTTAAAATTAATTACTGTATTATTTTTATCCTGGGTAGCAATAAAGTATAGAAAAAAAAAACTTTTTTTAAGCAATAATAGTCAATAAATTACAATTAGTTGCTATTGAATTTTTGTTGATTTATAGTCCATAAATTGTCTTAGTTACTATTCATTAAAGCGTGAGATTTTTTATACAAAAACTTTTATATTCTCTCAAATAAAATTATTCAAAATATCATTTGACTATGAGAAAATTGAATTTGACGTTGTAAAACAAATTTCAATAAACGATTAATTTTGACCAATTCAAAACACTAATTTGATTTAGTCTACTTTAATTTATATTTTATTTAGTTTATAACTTGTTTAATGCAGACAATTTTCATTAATCATTGTGGTAAGATCATGAAAAATGTTAAACAAAACTAAACTTGTAAAAACCAAGCTAAGTTTTGGCCAACTTCTAAGCCGTTAAAAACCAGGACGAATGGAAGCATGTGACTAAGCCACAAAAAAGCAAAAAACATTTTTTTCTATGTACGTTTTTTACTGTGCCAAAGAAAGTCAAAACAATAAAAAGACTTGATAAGATCAAATGAAAGGTAAGCAGTCATATTGCATTGCTGGATTATGAAATTTCTGGTTGCTTATGAGTTCGTTTTTCAATTTTCACAACATCAGCAGACAGACACCAGCGAATATCCAATGTTTTGTTTCAGTTTACCACAAACTCCATTCCCAATGATAAACTATTTGTAAGTGCAAAAGGTTAAAGTTGCCGCCAATTGAATATTTAAAAGAAAAAGCACCAATTATAAAAATCTAATACCAGTCTTTAGCTGTAAAACGCGATTATTTTCATGTACATTTTAGTAATGTAAAAAAAGAGAACTACATTCCTTAATTCTCTTCAGCTATTAAATGAAAAAAACGTGTCTGATCTCACCTTGACTCCGACGCCCACTCTGCATAACACCATGATCTACGCCTTATTGTGCATAATTTTTAAAAGCTGCAAAGAACGTAAACATAAACATATGTAACTAGTATTATATGGTGGGCCATTACAATGAACGCTTTAGCTAATGACCCAAGAAGGCACTCAAGCAGGGAGCCACCGGAGCCACCGACCGCCGCACAGTTCCAATGAGATCGTAAAACTTAACCAACCACTGAGGATCGCCACTATACGACGACGACAAAGAGCAGAAAACTACTGTGGGGATGATGCACAACTACAAGTGGCTGGTCGGGTCCAGTTTGGTCTGGTCATTAGGAGTAGTAAAGTGTAGATGCATACCCCCTACCTACCTGCCTACCTTTCTCCCTCCCACTCCGGCAAGTGAGTGATGCTGATGCTCGCAATCATTTGGGCTGTGTGTCTGTGTGTCGGCAAAAATGGGGCGTCACTTAGGCCAAAGTTAATTTCCATAATGCACTTACAACAGGTACAGGTATCCCTCAGGTTTGTTCACTCTGCAAATATACAAATATAAAGAGGAGATACAGAGAAAAAAAGTTTTTTGAGATTGAATCATTTACCAAGTCATATAAAGCTAATTAAAAATAAATAAAACATGCGTTAATACAAAATGTTGGAACTTTATAAATGACCCAAGTTTAAAGAATTCTTTTGAAGAAGAACTTTTAGATTTAAATTTAATTTTAATTTTAACATTTTTAAATAGTTTTTACTAACAATAAAAGAAATAATTTCTATATATTATACCTACTTTTTTTCTCTCACTGGGCCATCTCTAATCTTCTGATGCTTCTGATGACGACGATGGTCAGACTTAGGCTTCACTTGTTCCTGGTCAACTAAGCAAATTTAATGGCTCAACAATTGGCCTGGCCCCGCTCTGGTCGCTCGCTCTTTGGCTTTGGGAACATGAGTATGATTTATTGTGGTTTATATGAGGATGAGGAGAACATCCGAGGAGGAGAAGACTTTAGCCACTGCCATTTCGACTGGATTTCGTGATGCCAATTCTGTGGTGTGGATCATTTTTCTTTTTGCCCACTGGCATTGAATGGATGTGTTTTGGTTTTTTGCTGTTTCAGTCATATATTCTTGAGGATATAAATATATTTAATATAACTTAAGCTCTCACATGATGCACCTGATTTTTACATCGGCATGGAAAAGATTTGTTAATTTCATTTGGTTTGAGAAGAAGGCAAATGACTTTAACTTTACATGTTAAGGGAAGTGGAAGTGTTTGAGCTATTAAGGCAACCAAAAGCCCACACGCCCTCGACTTGCCCCAGTCTCTGCCTCGTTTCCTATTTTTCCAGTTTTATGCGGCATTTTCTTTTGTCAATTTCCAGTGATGTGGCTTTAAGTGCCTAAGCGGCAACAGTTGCAGCCGCAGTGCTTAGGCCAGAAAAAAGATGAGATTTATGTTAACTCCAAGTGTCATTTTAAGTTAATGGGTTATACTCCCTTCTGTCCGGATTTACCTGCGAACTCAGGAGACCCCGTTCCTTTGCGCTCGTCTTGGTCTGTCTTTCTCTCTGTGCTTTGAATTCTGCGTGCAGGTGAATTTTTGCCTTTGGCTTTTTTAAGCGAATTTACGACTTTGGATTTTAAATTGGTTTATGGCAATTTCCTTGGCACCCACACACACACACACACACACACACACACAGACAAATACACCTTAGCAGACATAAATATAGGTTTTTTTAAGCGTTTTTCTTATCCGTTGCCAAATAAATCATAAAAATATATATATTTACTTAAATTCAGGCAATTTGTGGTATTTTTTAATCATCAGCCTAATTAAAAGAACAGTTTAGTCACTATTAGAGAAAGAGAGAAAACTTATCTTCATGGCCTGACTTAAAAATAGGTTAAGAAGGAAAGAAATTGGCTTCTCTTTAATTGACTTCTCCTATTAAAGCTTTTGAACTCGCTGTGTTGTTCTTGAGAAGATCCTCGCTTCTTTTTAATTGATTGCTAATGACAACCTTCTATGAGTAGCGAAGATGTATTCTTTTACTTTACTAAAAACATTTATTTTTTCTTTAAATTCATCTTATCCTTTCTCTGAAAAACCAGCCATTTCATTAGTATTTGTCCTCGGGATTTAATCGGGAGGGAGGTGGACAGTCCTCTGCTTGTTCTCAACGTCCGCTATCATTCAATTTCAAAAATCTAGAAATTAATTCATCCTGAACCTAATAGGAAGAGTCTTAAGTCCTTAAATAACATCAAAAATAATATGCGCCATAAAAAATTTAAAGTATAAAGTAACTTCAAAACTAATCACTATTTTCTTGGGAATTTAAAATTATCCCACACAAAATTTATAATCAGTATTTTTTGATTTTACAAATGAATGTTATCTACTAAAAGGTTATCTAAAAGATTACAATTATTCAAAATGAAAGATCCAATTGCTCTCCAAGTTTTCTGACTCTGTTTTCCATTCATGATTTGATTACTTATTCTTCATTTATTATGCTAAATCTAATGACAGATAAAGCATAAATTCTTCGGTTAAAAACTTGAATTCAAATTTTCGATAAATTATGGGCAGCACTGTGTTTTTATCAGAGTCACGTTGACAACTTGAAAGAATGTGACCAGACTATTTGTAGCATTTGACACACATGAAAAACACAAAGTAGGTGACAAATTGAGAAACTTTGACACTTCAATAAAATTTACTGCTAACGTTTTGTTTTTTTTTAGGACTGCTAAATCGAAATGCCTGTTTTATATATCAGCAATTGAAACAAACAGAGACGAGTCAAATTTATTTCTGAGTAAATTTTATAGAAATTTGTAAGTTTTTTTCTTTGTGGAGTAATTAAATGATGAAACGCCAAAACGGTATGGAAAAATTGCCATCTACCATAGGATCGACAGGGACTCCATTGCCGCCATTACCAGCAGCCGATGAACCAGGAGTCGGGAAAATAGTAGGACCCGTTGGAGCGATTGGTGGCCCTGTTGGCGGAGTGGCATCGACCGTTTTATATGTAGATGTTGTGAAGAATATGCCCAAACCGGAGACAGCGGTTCCAGCACGTCCGACTGAACAATCGTCCCTAGAATTTAGCATATTCCATGAGGACTTCCCAGCCTTGCCAGGCACTGCCACTGTTGGAAACAGCGCAAGGATTATGACGAACTTTTGCAAGATTCCAGTATCGTTCCAGACCATTGGACGGATATAATTACCAGCGATGATGAAGATGCCAATAATCATCTTGTGGCTATTGACAATAATGACAAAACTGACGACAATAAGAATCATGAAACTGACCATGATGATAATGCCGTTGGAGACGAAAAAAAAGACGATAACGACGATGATGATGACGACCATGATGATGATGAGGAAAATGTGGAAGATATGGCTATTGATACGCCAGCTAGTGCATCCAATGCCTCCACTGCATCGCCCTTATCATCGGAAGATAATAAATCCGTGACTAGTCTTGAATGCAGTTCCAGTTCGAATATAAGTCTTAAACATGTCACCTCGAACCCAAACATCAGTATAGTAGTCACTGAAGACCAAGAAAAGCAATTAGCCATGTCCGTATTAACCAACGAGAGCAAAAAAATTCATCAGGATCCACGCCACCGCCACCACCACCGCCACCGCCTTCATCACCGGCAAGCGCAAGTGAAACCACGCCCCAGTTGTATGATTTTTGGCCTCATGTTGGGCGACGTTATGCCGTTAGTCAAATCTTTGACAAGCAATTCATCAACGTGGGCGTGCGACAAAGAGCCCTCAACGGCATTGCTAAACGACCTTTGGTTGGATCATTTACCACTTGTTCTGCCCCACCGGGATTCGAATCGGCGAAATTGTACGCACGTCTTCGTACCAATGATCAAGGCATGCCTTTGGGCGGCGTTCACCTGGATAAGATGCCACCACCACCAACTGACAGCCCATCCTCATCATCAACTGACGCCTCCTCGTCGGGCACGTCTTCGGCGAACTCGCCGATGTTGGATAGTTTTGGCCTGTTGGGCCTGGCCAGAAATCTAGCCTATGCCAGTCAAAATCCAAGTATGTTCGGGGAAGATGCCTATCGTCTTAATATCGATAAGCATTGCTGTGCCAGCTCAGCATCGTCCTTTAACTTGCATTCGGCTTTTGCTGGAGCATTGCTGGGCGGACGTTGTCCACCGCACGAAATATTCAGCGATATGCCTAATAAGTATCGTTTTACCGATCGTTTGATTTTGCAGCAGCCAAAAATCCATCAGATGCAGGTTGAATTACTATTCTTCTTCTTCTATACCTATCCAGGCGATATGATGCAAATGTTGGCTGCCGCCGAATTGGCAGAACGTAATTGGCGTTATCATAAATACGAACGACTTTGGCTAAAACGTCAGCCGGATAATCCCAATTATGTATACTATGGAAAACTTGAGGCTGGCGAATATAACTATTTCAATATGGTCGAATGGAAGGTGTTACCTCGTCATTTCAATTTGGAGCCCGAACTTATAGAACGTACCATCACCAAGACCGAATTATTGGAACAATATGGATATCATCCGCAAATGAGGTGGGCATTTTCATCCATACGTTTAAGATTCCTAAAATAGCTACTAATTCCCTCTATCTCTCTCCGTCTCTTTTTACTAAACACTATTGTTCAAATTGTTCTTTACAGTTTTTACTAATTTGCCATTCCACTATGCCAATCTTGAATACCAGATCGATAAAAACCAGACCATAAGAAACATACGTATTGTATACGATATATTTTTTATTGGTTTTTAGAATGGCCAACCCAAAAATAATGCAAATAATCATCTGATTGCCATCAAATCGGTAAAGAAAGATTGTTGCCAAATTTTGTTAACCAATGGTTGGTCTTTCTTATCTATAATTTTTAAATGAGAAACAAATTTATATTAATTTGTTATCTGGTAGGATAAATTAGCATTTACAAAAATCATATACAACATTTAATAAGCGTGTAATCGGAAAAATCATGTATAACAAAACTATGTACAATCATATGTAATACACAATATGTACCTTGGAAAATACCATTAAAACTATGTACTTCAATTGAAAATCTCGAAAATTTTTTTGTTTTTATACTTAGTTATAGTGTCTGGATCGTATCTAACAACATATTTTAGTTAATTAACATATTTTGTAATCTTTATTTTAGAAAAAACTTAGTCGGTGTAGCTCCAGTTGAAGAAAATTCTCGTTTACGCTCGAGATTGTAAGTATACACCGGCTTCTTCATGTGTTTTGCTCATTGATCGAAATTGAATTGGAATTGGACATAAATAAAACAAGATCAATCAATTGATTTATTTTGACATGTTGCAACGCTGCGGCGCTCCTCAACTTCAACACGCTCCCCTTCTGGTGCTGTGTGACCAGTTTTTGTTGCTTCTACTGTTCCACTGGCCTCCTCCACTATATGCAATTGGGGTCTCCTGCCTCCCTCCCTCTCGGTCTCTCTCTCTCACTCTCTTTCTTTGGCTATGTCATTTGTTTTGTCACTGGGGGAGATTGGAGTCTTGATCTCGTGGAACAGGGGCTATTGTTTCGATTTTGGTATGGTTAATGATGATTCGCTGATTAATTTTTATATATCCAGTTGACATTGGTCACTAATGAGAAATTTAATCCCATTCTATTAAGGTTAAAGGTCACGTGACAACTGGTAGACACATACATATGTCCATAGGTTATGAACTAGAGGATTATAATCCTAATTACATGGAGTAGTCGATTAGTCTTTACCCTTGGGGGAATGTGTATACATATAAATTTATCATATGATAGTCTATAAAGTATTGAATGATTAGAAAAATTCATAAACTACTACAGCTATTCATGTGTTAAAACACTTTATTCTTCGAATTTTATTGATAAAAATCCATTTAAGTCCTTGTTTTTTAGATTGTTTAATAGATTTGCATACATTTTTCATCGATACATATATCTAGGAAGCAAATCTATAATCCATAACAGATTCTGGGAGCTTTAACCTCTTGTCATAACCATGCAAATTTCACCTGTGACAAAAGATTTTTTGTTTTCACGTATCCGTGGGGTGGGAAGGAAAAGTAAAGAAGAAATTGCATATTTTGTCATAAGTCAGAAAAGTCTATTAAATATGTGCATGCCATGGATGCAAAATGCAAAATTGATATGTATATAGAGAAACTGATAGATGAATGAGTTATGGACATATCAAATACCCAGCAAGATATACAAAAAATAAGACATGATGTGATTTTTTATCATGCAAATCAGAGAAGATTTTATAAAATGAAAAATCATGTAGCAATTTTCATCAATTGGTTGCTTATGACTTTAACTTCTTAATTAGCTAGTTATATTAAGACTTTTTATACTAATTGTAAGATATTTGTTAACTTCTAAGATTTAATAGGTTTAAATGTAAGTATATACTAACATAATGCATTTGTTAGCTTCTAAGATTCCATTTCAGATTTTTGAAAACGTTTAACCAAAACTTTTGTTTGCCGGTTTAAGGTCAATCAATTTTATTCTCTAATATGTTTTTACAAGAAACTTTTTTGTCCTTAATTTATGGCAAATAATTTAGACATAACACTAACGTTTTTAAATATTTTTCAAGACAATCAACGTAAGACTAAAAAGTATTTAGCAAATGCGGCTTTACGTATTATAAAATTTTAAGAATTTTCTAATGGCTATTTAAAATTTAAACATTTTATTAAGAACCATTAACAATACATCCAATAAGTTTTACCCCTTTTTGAAATCTTTCTTTTAAAAAGGCAAATAATGCCATAATATTCAGCATTAAGTCCTCATATTACTTGAGAAGAAAGTTAACAAATTAAATTTCTAACCTACTATGAGATTGAAAACAGACACTAAGTCGGAGACTTCGCATATATTCGCATATATATATAAAAAAAAAAAAAACATTAAATTTTGAAAACCTTTTTTTTCTAAAACACTTATATTGTCTGTTTTCGGACATACATATATAAATTTTAAGTTCATACTAACATATTTTTTTCTGTTTTTATAATAAGATGTTTAGTCTTCAATTATGGTCGAATAAAGCAAATGAACAGTTCTGAAAATTCATTAAATGGCTAAGGCAAATTGAAATTTGTTGCAAACTGTTTTATTACAATTAAACTGATTGATTGGCCAAATCGTTTTTTTTTTTAGCTTTCTGGAATGCGAATTTTTATCGGCGACATACGCAAAAATTTGCTGCAATCCCATGTGAGTAGGGTACCCAATTTAGTCTTGAGAGCATAGACAACTGAGTGCAGGTCGTGGGGCTTAGATGCCTTAGCCACCTCCAGAACCCACCCACCTCAACCAACCGAATCGCCCCCTGGCACAAAAAAAAAAAAAAAAAAAACAAACAGTATTCATAACAAAAACGAAAAAAATTCGAATTGCAATTGCATTTTTTTGCATCAATAAAAATCAAATAATACTGCAAAAAGAAAACCTCATACTCAACTGGGGGATCAATCACATTTATGCTAATAAACTTACATAATATGACTGAGATAGGAAATCGAGGGAGGAGAGGGGGAGTGAAAGGAGCTGATGTTGTGGAGCTGCATTTGGAGTATGCCATGACAAATTCAATTCAAATTTAGTTGCAGTTTTTCTACATATTTTTTTGTGTAAATGTTTTGACAAATTTGTCAAAGGCCTTAGATAAGATTGAGAGGGAAAGACAGACTTGCGGACAGACACAAAAAAGACAGAAGGAAAGAAAGAATGAATGATATACATATGTATCTATCTATAAGATATTTTTGTATCTACAGGCAATTTCTTGTGATAGTTGGTGATGGAGGGGAAGAGGGGGAAAATGTCAGCTACATGGGAATTGATGTGGCAATTTCTTGTTGTTGTTTATTTAGCTATAAAAGGTCTTTAGCACTTTCACTATTTAATAATGCATATCACCTACATTTTGAGGTTGACTGAGGTTGTTTTTTTTTTTGTGTTTTTTTTTTATTTTATTTTAATTTTTGATTTTGGTTTGAATTCTCCTCAGTTCAGTGGCCAAATGAAAATCCGTTAATTTTCTTTTTATTGTTGCTTTTGCATACTACAAAAAAAAAAAAAAAAAAAACTTACAATTGAAGATACAAGCACAGAGTCGAGAGCAAGAGGAAAAGAAGATGCGGATGCCATGTCCATTGTTCTACAAACTGAATTGCAAATCATTTTGAAACGAAAAAGTCACAATCGCATAGTTGGTTCGTTTTGGGCTGGGTTGACTTCAGTTAGCTCTCAGTTGGTTGCAATTTGTTGGGGCAGGCAGTAAAGATCAGCGAAATGATCATCCAGCCTCTGAGTTACAGATTCGACGGTGGCGGTGGTTGTTCCTCCTCGGTTCAATCAACCTCAAAGGGGAAGACCTGGGCTAGCGGATGATGGTCAATGACTTCTTATAGTTTAAGTCTACACACACGTGGGTGTCTGTGTATATATGTACATATGTTGTTCTTCTTGTGGCCTTGTCATCGTCATTCCTCGCTAGAGTTGAATGTACCGTTGTGTCTTTGAACTTTCTGGAGGATTGGGTATATGGAGATGGCATAATGCCTTGATATCTCTACCAGACACTCAGACGACTCTGATGAATGAGACACTGAACTTTCCAGATACAGATAGATGATGCCGCCGGAATATACCTGACGCGTTCTTCATATGCTAATTCCTCTTACTTCCACTCTAAAACAGAGAGAGCAAAAGATTGACCATAGAGGGTGAAGAGAAAGGGGATGAGGAAAAGAAGTAGTGGAAGAGAGAGAGAGAGAGAGAGAGGGAGAGAGCAATTAACATTACAAATATATTTATATATAAATAAAAGGAAGAAGCTTTGCTTAATATGCTAAAATCACCAACGAGACACTGAATGAACGATCTGCTTTACTCTCTGATCTGGTGATGTTGGCGTTGATGATGACAACAAAATAAAATATAAAATCCTTGATCACAACGTTCATTGATCTTACCTTAAGGTTCGCACAACTGTTGTCAAGTTGATTCTTTCTATTTTAGCCCCCACCATCTCCTACTCAAAAGCTAATGAAGAAGCCTCAGCCAAGTCAGAGGTGTTGCCCTTTATGACAGCGAAACAAGAATACGCCAGAAGTAACAGTGGCTCAATGATAAGTATTTAATTTATCAAATTTATTTGGTAGACCATTAAATTCACATGCACTTGGCTCACCTTGTTTTATAAAAAATTAAAAAACCAATAATTTCAATAGTTGTTAATTGTCTACCTAAGGCAAAATGCAATAAAAAGTGCAATTTCAAATTGATATCTTCCTTATTAGCCAAAGGTAAACTAAAGATTAACTAGTGCTTTTATTTTTATTCTCTGAGGTACTCAAAATTTAATTATATGTTGTTCCATCTCAGTTCTTTATGCTTATTTTATGACTTTCTTAATAGCTCTCTACCATAAATTTAACAACAATTTCTAAATTGAAAGTCAGCGATAAGAATATACGAAATAAGAAGGCTTATTAGCATAAGGATTCTTCTATTAGTACGATTTTTGCAGGTTAAAAAAAGTAAAAATACAGAAATGGTAACAAATAAAAACAAAATAAATAATTTCAAATAACACCTTTTTGGAATTTGACAATTTCTTGGTCATATGGCATGAGAAAACTTATGTAAATAATTTTTTAATGGTAATCATTTAATTAATTAATATGTAATGAAAACGATTTTGAGATAATCTAAAGATAGAAAAAAAAAAGCTTTTTGGATGGAAGTGAAAAATTGAAAAATTTGGCTTTAGTAAATGTCTCGAAAACAAGTTTTCCAACAATTAAAGTTCTTTCAGTTTATCTCATACTTCAAATTATTTAATAAATGATTTCCAAAGTCTCTTTTTTAGTAGATTAACATTTAAAGTTGACCCAAGTACAATGTATCTACTAATTTTCTTACAAATACAAGACACACTGAGAAAAATAGACCCACTTAATATATATACATAGGTACTTACTAGTAACTTAGTTTTACTTTTCATCCTCTCAAAATCTAGTGAATAGACTGTCTTGGCCCACAGTGCCCACTGCTGATGATGGTGTCTTTGCTTATATGCCTTGGTTGCATTTGTCCGATAAATAAATTCTGGCATTAACTTGCCATATATTTTCATTATAAGCGGACACAGAAAGTCATGTTTTATTTCAACACAAGTGGATTTTAATAATAAAATGTGTCTAATTTTGGCAAGTAAAGGCAGTAAAAGAAAAGCCCACAAAGAAAACAAAAAAAAAAAACCTACAAACCTGATTGCCGCTCAGTGGACGATACATGGTCAAAGTCTTCCAACTCCTCCGCCAGCATTCTCTGCTTACGTTTCTTTTCTCTTTTCTTTTTTTTTTTTTTTAGTTTGGTACGTGCGAGGCGTCAATGCTTCATTTTCACTGTCATCTTAAGTTGATTGCAAGTTACGAGCATGTTGACACCTCTTTCTTGTACTTACACTCTCCTTTTGGGACTTGGGATAACCTGTAACTGTAATTGTGTGGTAGTACAGTTAAAGTTGCGCAAGCCATATGATTCATGTTTAATTGGTCTAACGAAACTTTGCAAAAGAGCCTTCATCCTGCTTCTCCTCCCCCCAACTACAACTACTACTTGAAATCTCACCCAAAACTTGTCAATTTCTTAGACAACACATTTCAATCAATTTTTGCTAAGCCATAAATAAAACTCCCCAAAAACCAATTGGACAGTTACAGCAACAACAAAATATCGATATATACACTCGTAAATAGATATACATATATATAAATCTGGTCCTGGCTCCATTCACATTTTTCCACATGAAATTATGAAGTTGGCCAGGCAATTAATACGCATGAAGTCTGAAGTTTGAAGTTTTCGAGGCGGGTGATGTCAATTTGATGGCAATTAAAGTTTAGTTTTCCTTCAATTTAAGTCTCTCTTCGTCTCCCTCCCCTATAGATCATTCCCTCTCCTTCTCTGTCTACGTCTTTGTTTAATAACAAAAGCAAATTTAATGAGCTTATGGCCAAAAATGGTTGCAAATTTACGCGGCAATTAGTTAAGTAACAACAAACACAGAAAACACTTGGCTATGCTAGAGATCTTAACCAAGATCTTTTTGACTGGACCCAAACTAAACCATCGACTGACTTTGGCTTAATGAGGCGGCAGGCTGCTGTCGAGCTAGCGGCTTTAAGCGAAGGCTTGGCTCTAAAGGTGGTGCTAGTGGTTTATGTGTTGGAATTCAATTTTTACAGGGTGTGGTGATTGTGAAGTGATTTAGTTTTCTTTGCCATGATTATAAGGTGGAATTTATCTGTTGATTAGGAGTAAGGCAAGTAACCTAATCAGAAAACAACTTAACTAAAGTAAATATTTGTTAAGCTAATACTAGAACTTTAATTGACTACAACTCAATTATGGGATGACTTTGACAAAATTATTTAGTCATTTTTTATTTTTATATTGAAATGACATGGAAATGTAGAATATATATTTAAAATGTTATACTAGACCTAAACAATAGAGAGCTGCATGAATGAGAGAAAAATCAAAGTCAAATGAATCCATTCGAATTGAATTCAAATGAATCAGTGACAACTACACAATGAAATGAATGAGTGTGAGTGAGTACTTGTCAAATCTCTAAAAATAACTCTGTTTAATGAAAGGTAATGAATTGAGTGTCAAAGCATCGAATTGTACTGAGGCACTCGAAACATTCGAATTATTCGAATTGTCTCATTTTTATTGAAACGTTTTAAAGCTTTAAAATGTAGTGAAAATAATGTCGAAATGAGTGCTATTAAAATTAAAATATGGTATACACCAAAAACTTTAGTGAGCAGTTATGGATTGGACAATTTGGGACAAATCTTGTAAAATGGAATTTTTCTAAATTAGATTCCTAGTTACCACAAGGCTATCTAATATATTATACAACATAATATTTGCTAATCCATCATATACACGATGGATCTACCTTTTAATATTACTTCACTAGTTGGAAAAAAAACATCTCTATTACTGTCTGGGGTTTGAACCCGATAACAGTATTAAAGTTTGAGTAGGTCCCCACTTAACCACCGACCACACTAGTTTGGTCGTATAGTAATTACATATAGTTAAAAAATATACAATATAAATAAATACAAAATACTAAAATCAGAATTGAAATTCGAATGCATTCGAATCATAGCAACTCATTGTCTCACTTTCTAACTCATTCAATTCGTTTTGTTTCGTTTGAATGTTGTGCGACTGAGTTCTACGTCAACACACTCATTCAATTGAAGTCGATTTTCAAAGTCATTCAATTCATTCATTTCATTTTAGATGTTGTTAACTCGAATTCATTTTTTCTATCATTCATGCATCTCTCTACTAAACAAAAATAAAAAACTAACTACAAGGCCTTGAAATTTTCTAATTTGATATACATTTAACAGTTTTATTTAAATTTATACACTTTGATTATGTCTTCAGTAGTGGAAGTGATAGTGAGATATGTAGATATCGACACATCAGACTGTAGAACATTTTGAACAAGTTGCCTTGGGATCATGTGGAAAACATTTACTTTTACCGAAATCAACTGTCAAATTAATTTATAAAGACTCTATTAAGATTTTCAGATTTCCTAAACATTGTAAATTATTTGTGACGTCTCAGGAATGTTTAAAACTTTAAAGAATATTAGTTTTTAGACATTTCTGAATTGTTAAAAAAGTATAAAAATTTCCATTTAAGTTTGTCAAATGTCCTTTGTGATTCTGCAACTTTAGACTTGGATGAATTAGCATATTAATGGAGGATTATTATTAAAATATCGTGTTTTTTTCTAAACAGAAGTGTACTACGAATAGAAACAACCATTATCATTTGACCATATATGGATCATATAAGGTATACAGATGAAGATATCTGTAGATGGGAAAATATTGACATAAAGGATATAAAAAATTTTGGACTTAGCCTTGAAATTTTTTTGGAAAACAACTTCTTAACGAAATGGAAGTTTAATGCATTAAAAACAATGGATATAAAATATTTCTAGTGCAAACAACCTTTTGATTAACTAATTGCAAAAATTTACATATATCCTTCAAATTTACATATATCTTTAGATCAAAATATCAACTTTTGAGGGTCAAGACTACTAACTGGATTTTAGATTTTCAAATTGGAAATTAAATTGCAACATTGCAGGCACTTACAGGGTATCTGGATAAACTAACACAAAAAAATTGTGGTGTAAAACCGCGCAACCCTTCTTTAGATCATAACGATGCCAAGTCAAATATAGTTTTTTATTTTTAGTGGAGATCAATCATTTGGAAAATTAATTAGCACATACAAATCTAATACAAATCCTTTCTAACTTGTTCAAGATTTAACGCATTGGTTATGGAGTTTGTTGTTGTTTTTTTTTTATCATTTATCAACTCAAAAGCACTGAAAACCAACATTAAATGGCAAGTCTACAAGTTGAAATGAAAACATCAATGCGAACATAAATATTATTTATCTTTATGGGTATTTTTTTGAAAGGGGGGAGGAAAGGGAAACGAAACCCGAAACGAAATATGAAATAGTGCGTGTCGTGCCGTTAAGAGAAGGAGACCAAAACTATTTGGCACTTGGCGTTGTCAGTTGTCAGTTGGCGGCGTGACATTTCAATTAAAATGCTAATTTCAAGACGGACAACATCTTGTTAAAAATTGGTTAAAATTGCCTAGAGGCAACTATTTAGTGAGGTAAATTACTTTATTAGACTCTAGTCAGCCACCGTGGGTTTGGGTCTTGGGTCTTGGGGCTGGGATCTGGGATATAGAGTCTGGGGCGGCTGCCATAGAAACAAGGCGTGACCCATACGGGATATCTCCGCATTGACTCTCTGCAAGTGCATTAATCAAGCCCACATGACTTTGAAAGTGGAATTGGAGTTTTTGGTGTTTTTTGTTTTTGGAGTTGGAGTTGGAAGCAGTTACTCACCACACACTTGAAGCACTTACTCCCATACCTAGAGAGACTTACGCCCTGACACTCGTGACTTTTTCTAAAATAATTTATCATCTTGTTGTGGTTGTTTCTCCCTGCGTGATGCACTTTCTCTGCTTTGCCAGCCCATTGATGATAAATTCTCTCGCAGTAAACGGAAGTTTTTATATATATTTACAGGATTGTTCGATCCAGGCCCTTCACCTTAATTGACTTTTTTTTTGTTGGTCTCGGTGACACATGGAATTGGAAAAATCAAAAGAAAAATGAGAAAGCTTTACATTAATCTAACCATCTGCTTGCCAATTTCTTGGTTGGGCTCCCTTGAATTTTAAATTAGAGAAAACTGTTTTCAGTTTTTTTGGTTTCTTGCTGTGTGGGTGGAAGAACATGTGAGGCAATTAAAACAAAAAAAAAAATGAAAATAAACTTGTGCTAAGGTAAAGAAAAAAGGGCCAGGTGCAAAAGCTATAAGGGAAATCTTTTCTTATTTTAATTAAATTGAGGAAAAGCATCATCAGCTGTAGGCAAAGAAAGTACAAAGTTGAACATCTGAAGAATCACACATAATAAAATAGCAATTCCATAAAGAAAATGTGCTATAAATAACTTTAAATGGAATTTTGTGTGACAATCAGAAGTTATAAAAAGTCCTATAAGAAGCGGTATAAGAAAGATCGTAAAGGTCTTATAATATAAAGTTCTATGACATCCAATTGGGTTGACCTAATTGATTTCACGCTGTTCTTATTGGACACAGCACCTGCTTTTCATACTTTCACAGGACAAACCAATGTTTCTAAAAAATTCCAATTACCCGACAAAAGTCTTACTTATTTCCTATGGGTATTTAAATATTTCAAATAGGAAAAAGAAAACTCACTAGTTTACATTTCCAAGTTGATTAGCATTTTCCCAGGCTTCTTTCACACCGCGTCGATTGGTTATTTCATAAATAAGAAGAATAAAGCCCCAAACTCAAGTGGAATTGAGACTTCCCTCCATGGATTGCTTGCAGTCTCATCGAATCTCAGCCAACATCGTCATCATCTTCATCAGTGGCAAAGCCACAGCGAAAGGTGACAATCCTGAGAAACAAATTTGAAAGCGTTCACCGGCTGTCTGCAATTGTCTAGTGGTTGCCTTCATTTTCTTTCCCTCTGCTGCACCACCACCAGCACCACATAATAATTTTCTCCTTCTTCTCATCCTCTGCCTCGGAGTCACCTCTAATCAACAGTTGAACGCGAGACAGTGGAGAGACAGAGGCAGATGCAGATGCCTCTCTTTCACTTTCCCCTCCAGAGACAATAATAATTATTATTTATAAATAATATACACTTCGAACAGAAAAAGGCTCACGTGTTGAGACTAAATCTTCTCTTCTCCCCCACTCTCGATTGAGTTATGGATCGGTAGCTAACTCATGCTGATCATCTTCATTTCACTTTTGGTTTTTCGGGGATTTTCAGTTGTTTTTTGTTTCTTTTCGGTGTTAATAAATTTCAGCATTTTGTGAATAAATTATTATTAATAATAATTGGGGTTAGAGGGAAAATGTCGAGCATATGTAGAGTTATAAGTAGCTTGTACATTTCATTTATTATTTATGGTGTTACACGTGTTATAATGGCACCCTGGGGGCGAATGCTTCTGATCTGATCTGATAAATAGGTATTAACTCCCAAGACAACCAGATGTGCGGCTAAAATTACTAAAATTTATTAACCAAAGGGTTTAGTTTCCATTCCTCTGCAAGAGAAAGTCACTTTAAATTAGTATCACAAAATTTATAATAAATGTGTTTAAATTCAATGTATATTCATAGTTTTCTTATATAAATCATTGTGATATGACAAATTTTTCAGTTTCGTAAAGTGTCGTGTGGATAACTAAATCAGATTTTAATTATTTTTCGCTTAATGTCTTTGAAATTTACGTGAAATTCAAATGTTCATATAAGTTAAAAGTCGTTAGTACAAAAAATATAAGTGACATCTGAACTACATGGATAATTGCAATACCAGTTAAAAATCACTTATAATAATAAAATATAGTAGAACATCTAAAAATGTTTCAAATTGTAAGACAAAATTGATTTCGAATCTTTAATAAAACTCTTCTATTAAGAAACGTTCTTAATTCCACTAGAAAAGAACGCTTTAATAACTTGAAATTTAAAAACTCGTTGGATAGATCTGTTTATGTTTCGAGGCACCGTTTTGGAAATTTTCGCGAAAAGCAAGATATAGAAATATTTGAACCATGTGTATAACACCTTTTTTTCACTCAATGTCTTTTTATTTCTTTTAAACTAGTGGTATTTGTTATTTATTTTCCAAACACAACCTTTTAATCTTTGGTCTATTAATGCGTTCGGTTTAGTTCTGTCTACTTTCAATAATTTTGCTGGTGAAACATTCATATGGACCAAATGATTACTAGATAGTTAATTACTTCTTAACAAAGTTGAATTAAAAATTAAAAAATTCGGCAAAGTCTAAGCATAACGGCGAGTTGGAAGTTTCAGGGATTCCTGAATCGTGGTTTCCATTATTGGCTTCCATTTTCGTGCGTTCAGGTTGATTTTCAATAGTAAAAGAGACTGAACTCTCTCAACCGCACAATGAGCCACACTCGACGACAGCTTATACTGTCATCGCACATTTTTAGTGTTATACAGTTATACATCAGTCATGTTATTCATTACTCAACACTGATCAATTCGCCTTAAATGTAGGCACACAATTCAAATTCTTAAAAATGTCTAAATCAATCTCCGTCATATATTTATGTACACCTGGTTCTCGTTTCTCTTTTCACACTAATTCAGGGTTATAGGATTGTAAATTTGCTGTCTTCCCTCTCTTAACACTGCCCAAACATAGGACTTACACGATTGGATAAATCTATTTTGGCTGAAAATGAACTTCATGATACAATGTGGGAAGATATATCCTTGATTCGACGAAGGTTTATTACAAAAATTTGCTGGCAATAAAGCGAATAATTAAAAATCCCATAGAACTTATAGAATTTATCACCTTAACAAACAGTTAAAATTCGTCTGCTGTGTAAACTAGAGGACTTAGACCAATTATACTTACCTAATCTACATTTTGATAATTTGGATTCGCCTAACTCTATCTAATCTACATTTTGATAATTTGGATTCGCCTAACTCTATCTATTAGAAAAGTAAATCCAGAATGCAAAGTGCACTTATAACTTAAAGCCAAGTTGTCGGCATAGACTTATTGTCTCTATCCAAGTATTTCTTCTATGGGTAGAAAGCAGAGATTTAGAGCTTAATAGAGTAGTTAGCCACTAAATAATTCTAAACATAAATAAAACCTATAACTAGTTTAAATATATGTATATCTTATGTCTGATAGTTTATGATCACTTGCAATAACTGAAACTATTTCAGTTTGGATAATTGGCAAAAACAAGTTAAACTATGCAGCTAATTGAAAATAAAAGTTAACTAATTTAAATATTAACAGGATTGTAAAATCAGGTGACTCAAATGATTGATATCAAATGGAACTAAATTTGACTATTAAATTAAGCTATTTATAAGCAAGCTTTAATATGTTTGGCTATAAAAAGTGAATAATATTTCTACTTTTATAAAATCTAACATACATACATACATGTATCTAAAGCGCACTTGAGTTTTGTTATATTAAATAAATTATAGGGTATTTAGTCAGTAATTAACTCACAGGTGGAATTTGTGAGCAGCATTTATTAGCCACTGCTATTAGTTTGCATTTATCGTATTAATTTCTAAGTTTCAACATAAATCTAGTAATTTTTATTAAATTAACAATTGTTTGCAGGTGAAGCTTAAGTATCTTGCAAAATACACACAAATGTATAAAAGGGAAACGTTATTCAGTACCTAACTTATTAATATATTAAACCGTATTAAGACCTTTTATTTCTACCATTTCTATTGTCTGTCTGGGCAACAAGTTGAGACGAGTGAAAGTACTTTGAAAAGAGGCTTACGAAAAGTAGGGAAACTCAACATATCTCTAGGCCAATTAATTACTCATTAATTGCTTTCAGTTATTGTTTGCGAAACCCAAAAATTACATCATCAATTTCAATTTTCAAGTCTCAAATGAGATGCAAAAAAAGAAACAAAAAAAATAGTTTAGACTTCCGCCTCAAAGTTTAATTCGATTGCGAAAAAAGACCTTACCAAAAATATAAAAAAAAAAAATAACCTAACCCGATTGTACCGAAACAAACAAACATATGTCCATATTTGTATTATGTGTAGCGTAAAACGCAATTCCAATTTCGTTTCCAATTGGTATTTATAGCCCCTCTGACATTTCGGTTTTTCTCTAGTTAACATGTGTTTTTCCTATTTTTCCTACTTATTTGTTTCTTTTTTTCTGGTTTTCATTGGTTTTTTGAGGCTCTGCACCTGCGATTGCTATTGACTATTGGAAAATTTACAATGGCCACCATTTTTGGACTGATGTTGCCTCCAAAGAAGATGAAGATGTCGTCGTCGTGGTCGTCGTTGTTGTAGTTGTTGTTGTTGTCGTCGGCGATTCGTTCCATTGCGTTTCCTTTTGGCGTCGTTTTGGCTGAGCTGAAAGTGAAATGTTAAAGTTTTTTGTGTGATGCATATAAGTGTATGAGGAGGTCAAGCCATTTCGAACCGTTCTTGGAAAAGACATACATTACCCAAAACCAAGACCAAAACAGCCAAAACAAAAACAAAAAAACAGTTCAAATTGGTCATAAAGCAGACAAAAGCACCTAAAAAAGAGTCAACGACAACAATGTAAGTTAAGCAGAAGAAATGAATTGGAACTAAAACAACTGAACATAGGCGAAGTCCTAAATTCTCTTGGAAATTTAAATATTAAGATCCGGATACAATGTTTTTGTAATTATTTATTGATTTGAAGAGTAAGAGAGAGATTAAACTATATAATTAAACTAAATACAACTCATAGATGCATGGACTTAAAATGAACACATTCTATTACAGTTTTTTTGCAATAAATGCATTTATTAAATTTTTTTGGAACAACGGATTTTCTCAGAGAGATCAAATTCCATTTCTTTCTTCAATTAAATTTTTAACAACGAATTTTCACCCAAATTTTCATCCTCAAAATTGCATAATTGTTAAAACTTTTTTTTGTTGTGACAATTAATTAATTATTTAGTTAGTACATGCCCAAAAAAAAAAAAGATTTGAAAATTCCTTTGGCTCTGTTCATAGCACTCAATTAACTTCCACTCCAAATTGTTTAATTTTTTTAGTTTTTAGTGAAATGTAAGCAATCAATCTTCTCTATCTTGCTTTACCTTTTCCTATTAAAAAAAATCTTCAAAAAACTTCAATATTTATAATCTTTTAAAATGCCATTTCAAATTCTTTATTTATTTACAATGTTACATAAAGTATAAGGACCAGATCTATACAAACATTAGAGTATTTATTTCAAAATTTATGGAACTAACCCAAATATTATTGCAACTATATTTATGAAAAATATTTAAGTATTTTATATCATTTAATGCTCTTCGTCCTCAGGCAATGCGATATCTGATATCAATTTAAAAATTATAAATGAAATCGCTTTTTAATTTTTAAGAAACATTTATGAATAGGTTAAACTAAAATAAAAAGGAATCTCTATTTATTCCATTTATGTATAAAAATGTTGATAAATTTTGAATTTTTGTTTGTATTGCATTTATGTTATAGGGCCATAGACCAATCTAGGTCATTTTCAAAATGGAAATGAGAAACTTTGTTTATCGAAAGAGTATTCTTGAACTGCTTATTGCGTACTTTAAGGGGCAATGTTAATGAAGCTATGAATTGCATAGGAATCGTTAAATGAACTTAAAGTTGCCTTTTTGCCTGTCGCTCTACTTTGATGATCGACATTTAAGTATTATCTTTCAAAAATACATCAATAAGACTATGACTCAACACCTGCACCTTTTTAATAACTCCTAAAAAATATTGAAAAATCGATTAAGATAAGTTTATAAAGCAAGTCGCTGACAGTCAAATATTCACCTTGGGAACATATTGCAAATGCATAGCCTAAAATAAAATTAGTTTATTGGTAAATTTATAGATTTTATACCATCGTTACAGAATTGAGTACTAATTATGGAACAGAGCAATCAAAATTACTATTTTATCTGTGGGGAGCCATATATATTTGAATTTTCGTTGAAATGTGTTGTAGAGGTCAGTTGCAAACTATCATAAGATAAGGTATAGCTATTGCCTTCACCAAAGAGTCACAACCAAAAAAGAAAACCAAACCGACACGCACCATTTCAAAGTTCAAAAGGAAACAAGCTGCACGAACTTGGTGGCTGGTGATGATGGCGACAGAAAAAAACCACAAAAAAAAAAACGTTAATTTCATTTTACAAGCGTACAAATTAAAAATGCCCAAAGTCTGCGCTTTAATTAGTCAAACTCGCGCCAAAGTCACAAAAACCAAAAGCAAAGCTAAACGACAAGGAGTTGGCGACGCACGAACCGACCAAAGAAAAAAAAACACACACACACACACACAAAACCTGGCCTAAACTGGGAAATTGAAGTTGGTATTGAAGTCAGAGTCACAGTCATGGCGACAAATTTTGAACTGAACTTCTTGGTATTCCACTTGAGGCGACTGCGACTTGGCATGCGGCTTTTGACTTCCGCTGCAAGTCTAAAAAAAAAAAAAAACTAACAAAATTAAAACCTAGATAAATTCAAAAACCCGAAATGTAAGTTGGTCACTGACCAAAAGGCACTTGTCAACGATTGTAGTCTAATTTTGTTAGTTTGTTTTTTTCTTCTATTTTTTATGGACCAACTTCTGCCACACTTGGGGCCAACTTTGTTTGTTTTTACAACTAAATTTCCAAATAAACTTGGTTTTTATGATATGTCTTTGTTGATGTCAATCATTTCCAAGGAACTTGTAAATGGAGTAACAAGTGGAAAAGCATCAGATGATGAGGCCTACTGGTTTCGTTTGTATTTTACATTTTATAATGCGGCTTCTATGAATTTTGGGTTGGACAAACCAAAAAAAATGAGATATTACAGTATGCGTTTAAAATTAATTGCTCAAGATGCCAGCTGAGATATCCCTCTCATTCATACTATAGAAGGCAGAGAAAACGTGACAAGAACCAGATTGAGATAAATCACAATGAACGTAAAGAAACAGTTCAAGTTCAGAAAATGTTGCAATCTCTCTCTCCCTCTCTCTCTCTCTCTCTATATATATAAGAATATGTTAAAAGGGACCTGGCTTATAAGATAGCGCCACATTTGAAGAGAGCTTTACAATGTTTATTACTCAAAAACGAATTCCAACATATATCATATCTCATATAGCATTGAAAGGCCATGTTTAAGCTGTTTAACATTTACTTTGAAACAGGTTTCAAATCATTTATTGAGTACACCCACTATAAATTTTGATTCATTTGCTACCATTTGATTACATTCAATTGATTGCTAGACATTCACACCCAACAGTTACAACATCACTTTCATTGTTTATGTTATGCTTTTTTGCGCTACCTGTTTTTTAGTTGGCTTTTTCTCACACACACACAGACACAATGATGTTATGTGGAATCACTTGTTGTGTGGGCGTTCAGATTTCAATGGTTTCCAATAGAAATGGGCAAAAAAACAATAACACATTCCATGATTTTCTATTGTTCTGCAAGTGAATCGCACAAAACCAAGCAAAAGTGAATGAATGATATTGAGCCATTTGAAATAGAATGGTATCTAAGTCTATTGTTCAAGGGACGACAAGTAACTAAAAGAAAGAAAGACAGACAAAAAGAAAAAAAATCTATACTTTACGCCGTGTGTGGTGCAAAAAACAAAAAAACTAAGAAATCGAAAAAAGATTGAAATTGTTTTCTGTCTGGGAAAGCGATTAAAATCCGTTAACATTCATTGTCCAAATTCGGTTTTTATTTATTTTTAGGTTTTTTTTTTCGTCTCTTACTTTTAGGGGGTCAAGTGTGAGTCAAGTTTGTGGCTTAAGTCTTTCGTTTTGCGCCTGTCAGCAAATTTGTGAAACATGCTGAAATGAAATTTAATTTTATTTCAGTTTATTGTTGCAGTTTATTTTTTTTTTTTACTCTTTTTTTTTTTTTTTTGTTGCGGTTCCTTTTAATTAGTGGATTCTGCACAATTAAGGCGTGAGTCCGGTGCGATTAAATCAGCAAAACGTGGACAGGCAGAAGAAAAGAGATGATGATCTGATCTCATAAATGGAGCAGACGCACCACTGGCATGTCATTTAGGGCTTATTGTGTCTGCACGTCTGCAACCACTTTGAAAGCCAACCAAAAAAAAAAAAAAAAAACAAATAAATAAAAACAACAAAATTATGAAAAATATGTGTAAAAAAAAAAAACAAAATAAAAAAATATTAAAGAATAACATGCATTGCGTTGAAATCAGCATATTTATTTGCCTTTTACGGTATACCCTTTGGCAAACACAAGATAAAAAGGTATATTAAAGCAGTCGAAGCATAATATTTTAGAATCTATATATATACATAGTAAAAAAGTATTGATTTGATTGTAAAGTTATTCGCAATAGACATCAATTGAATCGATAGACATCGTACTCAATTTGAAGCTCGCTAATTAAATGCGTTAGTAAGGACCAACTCTGCGATCTATGTAAGTGTATTTATGTCACACAACAGGATCAATCAATCAGTTTTTTGTATTATCATTAGGTAAATATTTTACTAGTAATTAAAGTGAGAATTTTGGCGAAGCAAATTTGGCAGGTTTTTGAGGGAATAAGTATTATTATTGTACAGAGTTTGAAGTCCTAAGTAGTTTAATGTTAATAATCGATGGTGTTTTAAAATATCAGGCTACCATCTCGATGCATCGATATATGTCTGATAATTTTTCTAAATTAAATTTAATTAAATTTCGCTTATCTAATTTGAGCTTATTCAATTAATTGTATCTGTTAACATTTTGTCAATTGGTTTACGTTATCTTTGTAGTCAATCTGAAACAAACGCGTTAAAAGTTATAGCTTAAGTCCTTACTTACCTTTGAAAGGGCTTTTTAAAAACATCTATGATAAAATTTGACAAGTGGCAAATAGAACCGATGTTTGGTTAAATATCGATCCATCGCTGAACATCGACTTCGATAAAAACATCGGTAAACGTCGCCAAGAGAACATCGATGTTCGATGCATCGATGGTTTTTTACATCATTACTCAAACACTTTTTGGCGTACGCTTTTTCCTCCTTTTACTTACTTATAAAGTTTGCTCTTTAAAAGTATCGAAAGTAAGCAAATTAGATTTTTTCTGTGATAGTCGAAGAAAAGACAAGACCAAACTCGATGGTTTCTGGTATTTCCGGTCTTGGAAATCGAACTGCGTCTTTTGTTTTCTAAGTTATAAGCTGTATATCTTCTTAACCAGTATCTACTGCACATATTTGTAATAAATAAGGTCCTTTTTAAATCATTTTCAAAGTTTACCACAAATTAAAAAGCATAACAATCGTTGAACAGCATAAAATGCTGGTAAATTGAAAAGAGTCAAAAGTAATTTATAAAACCAATCAATTGTAATTAGACCACGACTAAAGTAATAGGAGAATACAGTAAATTGAATAATCTAAAACGCCAATTAGTAAGATCCTCTTAAAGTTGTACCTAAATCTTATAGGATATATCAAAGTCGATATTTACAAAAATTTTCCTATATGAATTCTTATTTTTGTCATGTCATCGAAATGATATACTCACTTGGTTGCTGTTGTCATCGTGTGACAAGTGCCATAGCAATTGAGTCTCTCCATGACCACCAACCACTGCCGCCATAATCATTGTCCTCCTCGTCATTATCATCTTCAACCACATAATGATCTGCATCGTTATTATTGTCATCATCATCTCCATCTTCAGTGGCCTGTCACCAAGTTGGAGCATTGTCTTTTCGGTTGTTTTTTGTGTGTTTTGTCTTTATTTTTTTCTCTCTCTTCTCATGTCGAACAGGTGAAGTTGGTTGTTTGTCAGTGAAATCGAGCGAACAGCATTTATTTGCACTTTTTTTTTGGATTTTTGTTGGATCTGAATCTCCTCCTCGTTGTCTGTGGCATTGATTTATGGTCAACAATTTAAGCAATTTCATTTTTTTTTGTTTTTGTTTCTTTTTGTTTTGTTTAAATGTAATGTCAACTGCTTTGCATGTCATTCGAGTGGGAAAGGTTGAGGTGTTGTTGTTGCTGTTGTTGTTGTTGTGGCTCAGCTTGTTGCTGCTGTTGCTTGTCAGTTTGGCAAGTGAGCATTGGACTTTAATAGGAAACGACTTGACAGAGAAAGTAGATGGAATTGCTTCAAAGCAAAATAAAAAAAAAATTCAAATCAAAATTATGCCTATTTTCAGAAGTAATTGTACATAAAAATAAATAATTTTAAGTGAGCAAATCTTCATTGTCATGACATTTAGATTAATTTTAAAATATCTTTCTTACTTTAGTTGATCAAGTTTTTACAATTTGATTTAAAAGACTTAAAATTTCTAAATTGCCTGACTTATCTGATCACCAATCAATTTCTGTTTTATAAATAAATATGACAAAGTTTGGGTGTGAATTTCTAATAATTATTGTTAATAAAGTTGTAAAATATGAACCTAACTATTTTTTATAAGCACTAACAACTGCATTTTGTAATAATTAATAACGAATTTTTCACATAATGAATCCTAAAAATTCATCAAAAAACTTACCGACTTTTGTTAATCATAAAAAGAAGTGAAAACCATTTAAGGGGTCAACATAATAGTTTTCTAACATAAATTTCTTTTGCTCTTCATATTCTGAATCATCCAGAAGAGATTCCTTCTCAAATTCACACGCTCTTGCCTGCGGGTGTTCTTCCTGCATTGAGACAAAAAAAAAAAAAAAACGAGGCACGTAATTTGCCAAAATTCTTGGATTGCGGCTGCTGTTGCACTTGTTCCCACAAAAAATGCCACAGCCTCTGCATAGGCAATTTCCATGAAGAAAATAAAGAAAAAAAAAACAAAAACAAAACGACAACCAAACAAGAAGACAACCGAAAAAAATTTCACACTCACAGGAAAAATTGCCACTGAATGAAGAACGGACGAGAAGAACCTGCCGATGAGGCCATGGGAAATTATATGACCCAGCAGAGGTGTAGTCAAAAAGGGATTCAAGGAGACTTGAATTTGCAACTTATTTCTTAAAATTTATAAAAGAATTTAATGTTTTAAAATATTAAATTACAAATAAACAACCTTTATTATGATTGTGTAGGATAACACTTAAGGTTATAGTCCTTTGTTGACGACATAAGCAAAGGATTAAAAATTGGGGCAAGATTTTTCAATTCGCATATCTAGTTTTTCGGACGATATTAGAATATGTAATATGTGTCAAAAGTATTGCTCTCTCTTCGAATATTAAAACCAAATCTAAAAATTCCGAAATACTATAGCATTTGGCATCATTGGCGAAAACTCGTATAAATTTTGTATTGACATTGGTAAGTTCCACTAGCTTTTGAAGTTAGATTAATGTAACAGTTTTTGGTCTTAGCGTTTTTAGAGATATACGACGATTCAAAATTCACAATATATTGAAAGTTTTATATCTTTCTGTGGAAGATAAGGCATTTATTTAAGTATAATACTAATTTTTTATACCATACACCCATAGGGTGAAATGGTATATTAAAGTCGCCAAAATGTATGTAACAGGCAGAAGGAAGCTTTTCCGACCCCATAAAGTATATATATTCTTGATCAGCATCAACAGCCGAGTCGATCTAGCCATGTCCGTCTGTCCGTCCGTCTGTCCGTCTGTCCGTCTGTCCGTCTGTCCGTCTGTCCGTCCGTCCGTCCGTCCGTCCGTATGAACGCGTAGATCTCGAAGACTATAAAAGCTAGAGCCACCAAATTTGGAATGTAGGCTCGTGTAGTATGTAGAGTGATCAAGTTTGTTTCAAATTTTTGCCACGCCCCTTTCCGCCCACGCAATTCAAAAAAAACGTTTATCTCAAAAACTATTGCAGCTAGAGACACCAAATTTGGTATGTATATTTGCATAGTAAATGCGCACATTTTGTATGTATAAAGTTTTTGCCACGCCCCTTTCCGCCCCCGAAATTTGAAAAACTCGATTATCTCCCGTAATTTTTTACCTTGTGCAATCAAATTTGGCACACTTAAATTTGATACTAATACCGAGCAAAATACCAAATTTGATGAAAATCGGACAAAAAATAGCTGAGTTATGCATATAAACGTTTTTGCATAAGGCCTTTGATGGCCGTTGGCGGGTGGGGGCGCTAGGGTGCTTATATGCATAAGCGCGCGAGATACTGAGATATGCTTGTAACAAGCATGTGAACAGAATTGTGAAAAATAGGCAAATGCATTAGTTATTACAAATTTGAAATATTTGTTTTACTGGTGTATGGTATACCCAAGTCGGCGAGACGACTTACTTACTTCATTTGATATAGAATATTGTATCATTATCCTGTTTACTTACACAAAAATTGAACTGCTTAAAGTAAGAATTTCCTCAAGTTTTAAAGATTGCCTCCTCAAGAGCTCAAGATTTTCCCCCTCCTCAAACTAAAGATACACTTACGCCTCTGAAAACTATATGTATGTACGTGTATATAGTTCACTTGTATTCAATGTGTTTTTTTTTCTTGTTCACCATAATCAACAACAAAGATCACGCATCAAACGAGACGACAGCAGCGGCATAAGAATGCAAACATTAAGAGATTTTTAGGCGAGTTTTGTGTTCACATGCCAAAAGCAAAATCAGACGAAAACTCACAAAAGCGTCTACCCAGAAAGCAGGTAAACAGGTACACAGGACGATTATCCTGTCATTCACTTGTTGCTCGCACACACACACACACACACACACACTCACACTTTTAGTGAATAATTTCTCCTTTTGCACACACACTTCCTGCGGTGGTCCAAGCGTGTGAACGAACCTGTTTTGCTACCTCTTCTACAACTTCACCAGCCTCTCCTCCTCCTACTCTTCAACTCCTATTCCTTCTTGCCACTTGGCAAAAATTCGTTTCGATGCTAATCTTTTTCTCTTCCAATTTTTGTACAAATCGCCTTGTTATACCCTGTATACATATAGAAAAAAGAAAGCGTATCGAATTCCTGATCTTAGAAACGAGATAGACATTTGATCAGTCTGATCTAGCATGTCCTTGGATCAAACATCAAGATAAAGTATAAAATAGGAAATGTTAAATATATTAAAACTGCTTTTAGTTCAATCTTTAAACGAAATTTAATAACTTCCATATGCATTAAAATACTCGTAGTTTTTTAGTCACATAATTTAAACATTTGCTAGTTCTCAAGCATTAAATTATTTCAAATAACTAATAACAAATTTTGATTAATTAAAGTCAACCTGATTCTATAAAGAGTCAACAGTTAAAGTTCTTAAAATATTTAGTTTCTTTAATATCTCATTAAATTGTGTAACAATAATGTCATCTTATATAGGGTATTGCAAGGTCGTTTCATCCACTTAGTACATTGAATTGCCAAAATATATTTTTTATGGTGTTTTGTTTTATATTTTTAATAGACCACAAACTGGGTCTCTTTCGGGGTTCGTGTTTTTCGATAATTTATTACAGTTGCCCAATTGTTGCCGTTCATTTTTTAAGTTTTCTTGTTTTATTGTCATAGTTTTTTAATATTTGGTGCGATTAGTTTTTCTGTTGTTGCTGTTGTTGTTGCTGCTGTGATTTTTTTCTTCTTCTCTTCATTTTTCGCTTGGCTTATTTTAATTCCATCAAAACAAAAATGAAAAGGAGAGACCTCAATTTTTGCACGCAAAATCAGTAAAATCAACAAATTGCTCGACGATTCCCACGCATTTTCAGACTCGTGATCGAAAATGTAAAAGAAGCCGAAAAAAATGTAAAACGATGAATTTTATTGTTCTTATTATTTGTGTGAAACTTACAAATAACAAAACAAAAAAAAAAAAATAATACTAAACATAAATTGTGAGAAAACTGGAGTAAATGGCAAATGAAAGAAATAGTTTTTGTGCCATAAAAGTGAAACTTTTTCGCTAATTATTCAGCAGAATGAATTTAGTAAATAAAATACAAAATTTATCTAAATTACAAAATATTTTGGATATAAGATTCATTGTATCTTTGATTTATAAAGATTTTACATAGTCACTTTGAAAATTTTTAGTTCAACCAAGAGGCATTTAAGAACTGGCAGACGATCGAAATGGCATTTTGACAATATTTAGTTAATCTCAAGGCTTCTTCTAAAGACCTTTTTGAGCCACTACACTTACATTTCTTGATGGGAATTTAATAAAATGTTTATAAATATTTTCATAAGAAACAACCAATCTATAATTTTATATAACATCTAATCGCATAAATAGGCTCCTTTTGTAATTTAATGGTGAACAAATTGTACTTAGCACGACTCTGTTTGATGAGTTCGTTATTACAACTTCTTTTAAACAGTTTGGACACCTTTTTGAGTAATATTTTGAATCATAAATGACAAGTTTTATCGATTTTTACCGTGCACGATTTGTTTTACAATAATTTCTAATTTTCTTAACTCATATGCAATATCGTGCCCCACTCATCTAGAAGCCACATTTCAATTTACGCACAATTCTTTTTCAAGTCGTAGTTAAAACAAATAGGAAATAGTTTAAAATAACAATTAAAAAAAAAACTAAAAAAAAGTTGTTTTCGTTAAGTTTTTTAAGATTTTAGTTTAATTTTGTCTGGCACAGGGGCTTACTTAAGTGAAGCACAAATAGGAAAAGAATGTTTTAAATTTGTTACAAAGGTGAGCAAAAGTCCATAATTTTGTCTGAAAAAGTATTACGAGGGGAAAAGAAAGTAAATTTGCTCAAGAAATTGCGTTAGGTGGATTAGTGGAAGGTCCCTGAAAATTTTTAAATTTGTAGGTACTACACACTTTAAATTTAAATAGAGCTAAGATCAAAGAAGATAAACGTTTAGATTCACTTTTTATTTTAAATTAAAACGAGTCACTCAAAACAAATTACTTAAAATGATTCATAATTTGCCCTGGCATCACATATTTCCACAAGCGAACTACACCACAGAGCAAATGTTCTCCATAATAATTTTGATAATAGATAATAATACATATTGCATAATTTCTGGCTCTAGTCGTAAGTTTTATCTCAACATATATTCAAGGGGTTTTTAATCAAATTTTCTCCCCAACTTATCTCATAATGTACATATGTATTATCCTTAAGCATTAATGGCAAATTGTTACATATTTAAGTAGAAAATGCCAATGCAGCATGAACTCTTAATTAAATGTATACATACATACATATATCAATATTAGTGAATAAATGAATGAATGAAAAACTTTTATTTACGGATTATACTTTATAAAATAGATAAGCGATTTGCTGCTAAGTATAATTCGTAAAAAAATGATCAAGATTTAAAATTAGAAATCTTGTTTGGGGGATATCTCTATATATAAAATGCTATTTTACACATTTCTTCTATACGGAATGCTCTAATTTCTTTGTCGATTCCTCTTGTCTGTCCATACATATTTCTTTAATTTTGAGATGTTCCATTTAATTAAAATTCCAGCAACCTGCTCAGTATTCGTGCCCTAAAGTGCTGTCACCTAAACTCACGCACGCATGTCCCGATGTGATTTATATCATCTACGCATTTAAAGGAAAATTAAATAATAAAATGGGGTAAAAAAAAAAGAAAAATCTGTAACAAAAAACGAAAACTGAACGGCTGCTGCTGATGCTGCGCATGCGCCATAAATTTGGTTTTTATGACACCTGACAAAATACGCAGCAGCCAAAAGAGTGGTGCAACGGCACCGGCAACTGCAGCACAATCAGTTGCTGCCATCATCAGTGTTTGGTGGAAAGACGGCGGCTGGTTCAGTGGAAAATTGTTTAATGACTAATGGGATGGTGCTCCTCCTGTTCCACGCTCTAAACTCCATGCTCAGCGATTATATTGCCCAGTGTCTATTGAAGATTAATTTAATTTACACAACTTCATCGCCTAGACGCAAGTCTTAACACTTTTGTGTTTTTTTTTTTTTTTTGTGTGTGTTTTTTTCTTACCCTGGTCCATTGCTTGCTATTTGCGTTTTTTGTTGTAGTTAATAAAGTCATAAATTGTCTTCATGGGATTTTCTTTTGAGGCACAACTGTTGGAGCTGCTGCGGCACAAATCGCCCAACTTGGTCCATGTGTGTTGAATGTATGTCTATAGTTTTATGGCTTCTTTGTCTTGGGTTTGGTTTCAGTTTCGAATGAAGCAAAATGGCATATGTTGGGGATTAGAAACGGAGCTCCGTTGCTATTGCCATAAAAATGGGCCAAACAAAAGATGGCCAAGTAAAAAACCTTTGCTTAATCAACAAATTCGAGTGAATTTTAACAGTTAACAAAAGTAGATGAAAAAAAATTAAACTTGAATATCAAAATATTAAGATCCTCCAAAAGTTTATATTGAAGCAATAAAAATTTAACTCCATTAAAGTTACTCTTCTTTATAGGCGTTTTTTTTTTAATCCTCCTACAAAGAATTTATAAGACCTTTTTGCTTAGGTAAAACACTGCAAATCTCTTTTCTCAACAAAAAGTCTCTTGAATTTTCCTTTAGATTAGTTACTTTAGGGATCTTAACTTTTGTTTCGATTCAAAAGCAACTTTTTAGTATTATCGGTAAATTGATTTTTCAAAAATGAACTGCGTAATAATTCGGGACCAAATACGTCACATGCCCCAATAACGTGGCCCCATTTAATCAACAGATATGTATTTATACCTTTATTTAAATATACAAATTAGAATCACAAGAAAAATGAAGGCCTTACGGGGTAATTATATGCAAATAAAGTGGTTTGTTTTTTTCTACACCCTAGCAAAAAAGGGTATATCAAATTTAAAAAGAATTATAAAAAAATATATGAGTAACTTTTTCTTATCAGACCAATAAATTGATATAAACATTTTTAATAATTGCTAGGCATATTATCTCTGTACAGTAAGCTTCAATTATCCATATTTCCAAGGATCTATGGACTATATCTACAGGATTTTAAAGAACTTCATATATTAAAAGACTTCTATTAGTCATAAATAGGCAAATTCGAAATGGTCAGTTTTTGTAACTTCATTGAATTTGTCTCTTGATCCTTAGTCCTTATATTATCAGTGTTTGGGTTAACAGATAATTTCAAAATTTGTGATCTAATAAGATTTTCTATCAAATTTTTTTAACTTCGCAGTCAGCAGCTTAACCCCACACCACCATTAACTACTTCCTATTGAAAATAGATGTGCAAGAAAACAATCTCTAGACTAAAACTTATACACAATGAAGAGTATAAAAACTACGCCACAATTATCGACTTGATGCAGCCCTCTAGTTTTTCTTTATCATTAAACAAATAGTAAAGTCTGTATGTAAATCCCAACCAATTTCAAGCATTGAGGTTAAGAGCAAACATACAAAAGGTGCTACATATGATTCGTATTATAAGTATTGGCACAGCTGCTATCAGAGTCTTTATAAAGAAGACCCTGAAGAAGATATCACTCCAATATTGTTCCCCCTGCTCAGATACATACATATGCAAAAAGCAAAAGGTGCAACATTTTCCATATAACAAACAAAAGCAACTCTTTGTTATCCCTAACGGAACGTAATATGTATATTTTTGTTCTGGTATCCGTTGATACCATGTGCTGGTATGTATCCGTTTGTCCTCCCTTTGCTGTACAAATACACCTTGCCATAATATACCAAGTTCCGCCTGGCGGAAAAGTGATATACTTCAAGTGGTTCTCTGCTATCCTCTATCCTCAATTCGTTTTTTTTAGGGGTTGCGAGAGGTTGAAAACTTTTCCTGTACCTGTCAAAGTTTACGCCTGACAGCATTGAGGCCCAACGAACAAGCAGCTGGCTGGAAAGTCCTTGAACTGAACAGAAAAAGGGATATATGCGGCATGAACACCCAAATATATCTATTCTTTGCAAGGTACACACATCCATAGGGGTGATTCGACAGGTGTGGCCCAGTACTCGAAATTTGTTTAGACATTAACTACTTATCTAACTTGCTATCTATTTTTGTGTGTTGGAGTACAAATATTTCGAGGTTATCCTTTGAATATATTTGAATAGTTGAAAAGGCAGATGCCTAAAAGTATTTATGATGGCTACCATTTGGAAACTTTTGTACTTAATTCTCGAAACATTTTTGAAATACTTGTTGGTAAAATGAAAAGAATTCCATCATAGCTATTATGGAAATAGTTGAAAAGACATTTTTTGTATCATGTTTGGAAATCAAGTATTGACCAGATCTACTCTTTTTTAGTTAAATTTTACATCCAATTTTATCACAACTTTTCCAAAGTCTTTCTTAAGGAAAATATCTATGGAATGCCGTTTGTCCCATAACTAATTATTAGTCTGTTTTTGTGACCAATCTTTAAAATAATCGATTTTTGTTTTAGTAAGTACTCAAAGAGTTTTTCAATTCAATTTACTTAGCCGTATGCGAAATTGTATTTATGAGTATTATTTCTTGGACAAATTTATAGACAACAAATAGATCATTTACTCTTCTGCTTTTAATTTTCTACTATTATTACCTAACTCATATTTCTTATAGTCCCCATATGGACTTAGTTTGTTAGTCCGTTACCTACGAAACTCTTAGTATTACTTTGTTAGCCTTAATAAGTCTGTTTTTTTAGTCCTTCCCTTCAAAAGAGGGTGTGGCGTTATGCCCCTTCAAAGCACCTCCCAATGTATTTAATAACATGCATTCAACTTAAAGTAGTCGCTATTGTCATATGAAGATTCAGGAACATGTTTCTTTTTTTCACTCTTGATGTAACCTGTACGTTCTATATTGAAATGGATTTCTAGTCTAACTCCTATGTAAATTATCTAAAGGAAACCCTTGTACACAATTACCGAGCTAATCAAGAAGAGGAAAAGGGGTCAACAATTACATGGAAATTAATGCTAATTCTACAACTCCCACTCCTTATTGTCGTCTGCTTCTGACTGTCTCCAACTCCTTAACACGATCCTCACGCATGTGCCGTGGCGGTACGTGGTTGAACGGCTTCAATTGAAGTTCAATTTGCTAGAAGTGTGTTGAGTCCGCGTGCGCTTTGATTTTATTGCCACTATTGAAAAACGTAATGAGATCCAAACGATAAAATCATGCATTCCCCAATTTCTTTGTTTTTTTGTTTTTTTTTTTTATTTTGTTAAGGCCCTGACGATGCCGACAGTTGTTGTCGGCGACGCGCATGCGCATATGCTTCCTGTTTCCTTTAAGTACTTTGCTTTGTCGTCGTCGTCTTGGTCGTAGACGTCTGGAGTTCTTTTTACAAAAGTTCAAAGTGCATCTGGATATTTCATTGATTCGAGATTTTGTTAGGCTCCCCATTGAATATGAATATGCCAAGTGCACTGCAGAACAATAAGGACACAACGAGCACCACCTGTTTCCTTCGGGATATCGTTTAGTGACGAATGGAAAAAGGAAGTTCATTGAACCTGGAAACAAAAAAAAAAACATTTGCTGCAATTGAAATCACAATGAATTGGAGGGGCACACACGTGCAGGGCTAACTACTGAAAGGACAAAGAATTTATGAAATAAAAGGATATGAAGATAGAATATTTTTTAAGTTTCTGCTATATTTTTTTAATCACATTATTTTTGATATTTCATATAGGCCTCATACAGCAAAATTGAATTCTTGAAGCGTGGATCATGCTCCAATAGTTGCAAAACATCCCGGACTTTGATATTCTTCTGGTGCAAAATAGTTGGTTGTCTTCCAAAATGATACTGATTCGATGACCCGAAATATGTGCGACCATTACGAGGATATGGTTCACTATATGGATCAAAAAGTACGGTGCCAGGACGTTTCTGTACACCCAAGGCCAGCATGGCAGTATAATTGATGCATGCCAAGCGTTTTTCACGCTGATAGCGACGAAAACCTGGCTGACCTTTACGAACCTTGGAACGACGACGACCGAGCTTACGAGAGTAACACTCATCAGATGCCCCATTTTTTAATTCATTTAGATAGTTCAACTTGTCACGCATCGTTTCATCGAACTCACAACGCTTATTGGTAATCAGACGAAAATTAGTACGAATCTCACAATGTTTAATTATCGCTTGGAGTTTATGCTTCATATATGTTTCCACTGCACACAGAATTCCATCAATCAGTTGAGTATAATCTCCTTTATCCGTTTTATATCCAGCCTCTCTTAAATACTCTTGAAATATTTCCACTATTTTCGGGAAATTGAAATAGGTACGCGGCTGTTGACTTGAATCACCTTCCCGTATTGGCGGAGCTAAAATATCCCGAATGATGACCAATTTTCCAGCATACGGCTGTACAATTATATTTAACTTTTTCTTCTCAGACATAATCTGCAATGGTTGAAAATAATAAATTTACATTAAAAAATTTTTTAACTTTCCTTACTGCTATTAAGTGATAAACACATTGATTTAATTGACTCCTTCTGGCACGCTCGCTTGGGTTGGTAGGGAAAAAAGTGATTACTTATAGAAAAACAGGAAATCGATAATTTAAGTCTTTGAGAAATCTGTCTGACATTTTAAAGAATTGCTACTTAGTTATGGTAGTTCAATAGTTGTAAAATTAAGTAATTAAGGAAAAAATACAAATAGCAAATTATAGCTAAATTTATGACCTTTTCATAGAGGTACAACATTACAATATTTATTTCAAATTAAACTAGAAAATATACAGAAACAAAAAAAAGCTGTCACATTATATTTAAAGTAAATCATTATACGCCCATTGTTTTAAATAGTGTCATAAAGGCGTTTTGGCTTATTTTTTCCAATGAAATATTTATCACTCAATCAAAAGCCGTTGTTGTTTCAAATTGAATATTAAAGATATTCATTGTTCATTCATTAAAGAAAATACAGTCCCTGCAAATTAAGTAAATTAACAAAAATATAATTTAAAAAATTCACAATAACTTTGGCTCGACTTTACAAAATGTTTACCGATTAATAAATTGAAATATACCAACTTAAAAATAGGTAGATTGATTACAAATTTTTAAAAGTAAACTAAAAACTAATGTGTACATACATATGCTATATGTGTTTGACCTATATTATAGTTCTTTGATTAGCAAGAGATACATTTGGCACAGATAGCCAATGTGGTCGTATTGCCTGGCATTGTAGGACGCTCGATTGGATTGCCTGACATATTCGGGTACATTCGGGTTATGGTTTTGCGATTGGTAATCTTGTGGCATTTGGCATGGATAACCCTCTGTCAGTAGTTAGTCCACTATGTGTCGGAATTGATATTAATTGGGGCGTGCGGTTGCTTCGAAATAAAAATTTCTTTATGAACGGGAGGTACAGCCGGTCAAGGAGCTACTAGCTCAATCAATATTTGACCATATTCCCGTGAGAGTAGGCTCAAAGGGAATTATACCCAAATTCATTCAATTACTTGCTTGGTTCATATAACTTCTGGCTATCCTAAGAAATTTTTTTCATATCTTATTCTTAGTTTGGATCGATAAAGACTTATTGTAGACCATATTTTAGGAAATATTAATTGTTAAAGTATTATTCTCCCATTATTCTTAAATATCCATTAAACCCTAATTATTCTCCAGTGTCGAAAGGGACATTCCTCTACATTCAAAGTTAAAAACTTTTGTTTTTGTTAAAATAAAACAAAATAAACTGACTAATTCGCACGCTAAATATATAGAAATCAATTTAAAAATGCCGATTTTAGCAAAACCTTTAAGAATATTTTAATTGCCTTTACTAAGCCGGATTCGCCGCCCTGGGCAGGGTAACGAATGCCGACATTTTTGCCATATTTTTAATTACAAATAATAAAAAATGTGCGTGAAAATTCCTAGTTCCTATATTTCTTCTACTATAACAAAAAAAAACATAGAAACGGATATGGTAAATCGAATTTGATCGACTTTAGTAAAATTAATTTAATGTTAATTACCAAGTTTGACATTAAACGAATCGGTAGATCAATATTTCTTTTAGAATATGTCAGTCCAAAGCTTTTCAAATGTTCCAAATTACATCTTGTCTTAATGCAAATAATATCATTAAACAACAAATTCCCTTGTATAATTATGAAAAAATATTGTCATATTTTCGTAGTAAAATAGAATTTTCATTCAAGTTAACCAGGTGTTGCCACGAGCCATGCAGCTTGTGGGCACCATATGCTTGGTTATAGTTCGCCTGCATAATGAAGGATCCTTACCGGTCGAGTGGGCCTAACCTGACCACATCACCCAAACATAAAAAGCACTTGTTCCTCTCCAGTGGACACCAGGATATAATATGCAAAGTGCAAAGGAATGTGGACAAGTTGCTGTTGCTGCTGGCACGAGACTGAAGACTAATTATGCTGAAGCAACATGATGGAATGCCCAGTGATCATGGCAGGGGTAGGCGGCTCGCGACAGTCGCCAGTCTGACCCGCACCACCACCAACACCAACTTCACCACTTTCGACCTGACCGACCGACCGGACAGAGCGAGAGATCATGACCAGCCTAGCATGTCGATATGAGGGTGCTTGAGTCTCGTCTCCTTGTCCTCACGTAAACGCGTATAGACGCGTGTGTCTTATATTTTGACCTGTTTGGAAAGAGAGAAAGAAATTTATATGACATTAGAAATTCTAGTCACAAGGTGCGACACGACGTCAACGGCGACGGGCGTCTTCTTCTTCTTCACCTCCTTCATGGCTCCCGAACAGGTTCATTACGCGTGCTCAAGCGGCGAGGCAGGAAAAAATGTATTTTCAGGTAAACGGCGAGAGGACTACGTGAGTGAGGAAGACAGAAAGATGAAGGTGACCTAATTACTATAATTTTTTAGTTTATACATTTTTTAGCTACTTCCATCGATTGTATAGGGGCGGCTGCGGGTGGTTTGCATTAAGACAAAGTGCAAGCTGCTTGTGGTTTTACCTTTTCCACTTGTAATTGTCCAAACATTTCATACAAATAAATGCAATCATAATTTTTTGTTCTTCTAGCTGTATGCAAACCCTTTGCAACACTGTCTGATCAGCTGCTACCGCATCTAGAGTGTTGTTAAACTGCAGTGGTTCGACTTGAAAACTTTCAAACTTACCGATAACTACCGGAACAATCAAATTGATCGAATTATTGTTCGATACATAAAAAATATATTAAAAGATTTTGAAAATCTATTTTCATGTCCTTTATTAATTCATTAACGAGATCTTAAAAATTTCCGTACAAAGACTTTAAACTGATCAGCAACGCATTAGAATCGTTAACAATCAAAGATTACAAAAATTACAGTTATTATTATACCCCTATTTGTCCTTAACCTTACTTAATTTCATAAAATAGGAACATTAATTTAAAATAACCAAATCGGAATTGAATTAAGTAAAATGTGAAGTATTTTTTATTGAATTAGTTCTCAAAAAAATCATTCAAAAATGAAATACACTTACTGATCTGTTATACAAAAATGTCATAAGGTTTCACTAGTTAATATTGCTCAATATATATGTATTAAATAAAATTCAATTGACTTGAACAATGTTGATTTTGTTTTTGCCCCTTTGGTTTCAATATCTATTGTCCATAAACTAAAGCCAGCACGTCAACTAAAATGCCAAGCTCGATAAAGCACTTGGCGGAGGATGATGAAGTGGGGGATCTATGGAGAGGTACAGACTGAGAGAGGGAGATCTGCAGAGTCAGTTAGTTGAAAAATGGAAATAAAATTTACTAGCTAAAGCGACCGACCACCCACACACATACTCACATACAGCAGTCGGAGTCAGATCGAGCATCCTCATCCCAACCGCCTGCGCAGTGTCAAATAGACAAGAGCAACAAAAAAAAAAAAAAAAAAAAAAACCAAAAAAAAAGTGTTGCGTCGAGGAGAAGCTTAGGCGTCTATACCCAGAGAGACGTCGTCGTAGTCGTCGTCGTCGCTGCACATATTCCAGCGAATAAATATTATCATATGGAAATTTTTTCCTTTTTGCAGAGCAATTACGAATTCTGCCCAAGCAAGTGACCTGGTAGACATCAAATTCCCTCTACCGCGCCATACTAAGGAGCGGGCGTGCGCCTGCTCAAGCACTACACAGGAAATCGAAGTCGCTAGTCGACGGTTTTGACGATGATGTAGCACCCCACAAGTCCAAAAAAAAAAAAAAAGCTAAAGCCTCAAACTGTCTTGCCTTCTGCTCCGCCTTCACTATGGGTCTCCTGCATCTCCATAGCGCGTTCCTGCTGCCATTCATAGAGGAGATCATGCGACATGCTGTGGCAGTTGTAGAAAGTTTATTTTGTTTTTCTTTTTCATTTTTTGTTTACCTCTATCGACAGTGGATATCGATGGCAAAACATTCAAATTTCAATTTCAAAGTACACTGTACTAGTTTTTTGATCGAAATAAAGACTTATTAATACTTTTCTAAGGTAAATCTTAAAGTATTCAGTGTCAAAATAAACGAGAGATTATTTTATTATGTTTTTAAACCAAGCAAAGACTTAGAAACATATTAAGATGAATCTCAAATAGTATTTTTACTTTTTAAAGGGCAATCTTAAGCAGGTAATACGAAAATTTCAAAATAGATAAGAGACTGATTTATATATTTTTTTGAGCAAAATATACTAATTTAGGTCTTCAAACGAATGATAATTTTTTACTTACTTTTCCCAAAACATTTTTCCACTGTTTGTCGAACATCGAAAATTGAGCTGCTTCTCCTCCTCTACTTTGGTGGCTTTTTGCGTACCTGTGTGGAAATGAAATGAATGGAGATGCAGTTGCAGTTGCAATTGCAATTTGAAGTTGTTGCGTTTTCGGGGCGCAGCAGCAGCAACAACAACAACATTGCCAGCAGTAGCCAGGCAGTAAATGAAATTGGCAATTGTTGTGCCTTTTATCCAGTTGTTGCAGTGGCAGGCTACTGTTTTGTTTGCTGTTTGCCACACACCTTGCAGAAAGCTACAAAACGGAAGCATCAATTGTGGGTGTGGTGCAATGACAATAACAACAACAACAGCAACAACAAAATGCATCAAAACAAATGGATGAGTTGACTTGGCTCCTGGGCTGGGGCCCTAACTTGATGATCAATCTTTGAAGGGGCATGCATTGAAAACGTTTTCATGATTATATGATTTTTAATATCGAAGAAAATGTTTGCTACTGAATTTTCTATCTTTTTGTATTTGGGCATAAAATTCAAATTTTCTGTTTCAATTACTTTTTTAATACCAACAATAAGATCTATTTCGAAAACACCTGCAATTTTGGTTGTTGGGCTCACCTAAGCCGAAACGGAAGTAGGTTGACACGCTTTGCGCAAAATAAAAAATACAAAAACCTAACAGATACAATGACAAGATAGATTTTTTCTTTAATATTTTAACAGCCCAAATCTGAGCATTTCCGTTCTTGGAATTGGAATCTATTGAATTTCGTTCAATAGAATTGATCATTCTTTTCAATTCGAAACTAAAGCAACAAGTGTTTCTTAAAAAAAGCTGTAAAAATTTCAGTTTTTCTAAAAAAAAAAAATATGTGTGAAAATCTTGGAATCGCATTTGAATGTATTTTCTTTGTTTCAATTATCCTTAGGATTAATTTGTTAGGTAATATTTATAGTGAAATCTTTAAATGGATCTTTGAAAATAATGGCTTTTGTGTAGTCATCTAACACTGTTCAAAAATATTGGCTTTTATTTTCGATAACAGCTTTTACTCGTATCATGGTTGCCCAACACTGGCTTTTCTTTAAAGTGGCAAAAACTGTCTAATCATTTAAGAATAATAATTTGAAAACTAAAGTTTATATATTAGCAACTACATGAGAAAATCAAATTTAAAGAGGAAAATCAAGGAAATTGGAACAACAATGTGTGCTCAATAAAGAGAGAGAGAGGGACAGAGATGCAGGTAAAGGGTAAAGTAGTTGGAGGATACGCTCCCACAGCCCACTGGTCTAGTTTACTTTTCTCTTAGCATCTTCTTGGTTTTGTTTTCTTCTTGTAGATGACAATAATGTTGTTCCACGTCTGGGCATCGTTAGGCCAGTGTCATTGTCACCAAAAAGGTGCTCCAAACGAGACTCCATAACAATTTTCGCCCTGTTTTTATGCATTTGCATACCCTATGGGAATGATGCTAAAAAGTTATATTGTTGTCGTCAAAATGCATGATACAAGCAAACGAGATAACATTATTGTCTAGAGGCTTAACCAACGGTAGGAAGGAAATGAATCACTTCTGGATAATCGGACTTCTTAGTTAATGGCTGGAAAAAAGCAAACATTATCTAGAGATTTGGTATACCTTTTTATATATATTCTTGCACTTTATAATAGATAGTCCTAGTCTAAAGTAGTTGTAGAGAGTTCAAGACAAGTAACAAGCTCTTCAAATCCAAGAAAGCATCAGTCATGGTGTCTTGTCTCTAAATGTTTACACTATATCCATAAATCTAGCAAGTTATCTTCTTTAGAATGTTCACATATGCATGTAAACAATACATTGTATACCATAATTTATACCAAAACAGATTAGTGCCTCTTAATATTCATATTTTTTAGACGATGATAAGAACCTATACCTATTTTGGATAAAAGTCCATCAACATCAAATTCCTTCAGTTCGAATCATATAAAGAGGACAAGATAAAGCCGTCTAAAACCTCTAAAAAAAAATTTGATTTAAATTCAAAATACTAATAGAATATTTACCTAATCGTTTAATAAGTACAACGTAATATACAGTCGAATTTTCAAATCTTAGCTTCTAAAGTTCTATTTTATATATTTTTCCTGGGGTTAAAAAATATTACAAAGAAAAAAAAAAAAAAGAAAACCCCCCCCCCCCCCCCCCCCCCCCCCCCCCCCCCCCCCCCCCCCCCCCCCCCCCCCCCAAAAAAAAAAAAAAAAAAAAAAAAAAAAAAAAAAAAAAAAAAAAAAAAATTTTAACAATAATTTATATTATTTTTCCTAAATTTAATAGTTTATTAAAAAGTTTTCCTTTAATGAGCTCCCTAAAAGAATGCAGACGAGTCTCGATAATTCGATATGGCAAGGGAACAGATTTTTTGTACGAGTTACAGAGGTTTTCGATTTACCTGGTTTTCCAATGTAGGAAGTTTTTTTAGGGGACCAGCAGTTTCTTACGAAATATTGGGGGAACGAATTATCGAAACTCGACTGTACATTATAGAAATTATAAGATTTCTGCAGTTTTTCAAATCAAAATACAGATAAACATAGTGAAATTTTGAATTTTATCTGTAAATCTATAAATGTGTCCTCCGAACTTTATAAATAGATTTATAAGAAAATTTAAGCTTTTAAATATTAATTATTTCTAAATCTGATAGTTTTTAATAAGGTTTACCTTTAAGAAATTCGCTCCCTACAAGAATTTCGAATGATCCATCAAGCAAATTGTGCGATTTACTTTTATTTGTAAAATTTGTTAAGTATCCTTGTCAAAAAAAAAAAAAAAAAAAAAAACATAAAGGTAAGACCCTTAAACTTCATAAGATTTGTAAAATTCGACAGTTAAGTTCATATTACTTAGTTGACAAACTAATTTCAGATAAATCAATGAAATGAAAAATGTTTAGCATAGTTGGCCTTGAGTTTTATAATGGGCCATAGAAATTTGACAGTCCATCAGTATTCAGTAATTTGACTAAGCTATAATTTGTCATTTATTTAGTACAATTTAATTTAACCCAAGTTTTAAAATCAAACAATACTTTTAAAATATTGTATTGAAAGGGTATAAACCTGCTTACTTAAAGGGTATGTACAGGTTGTCCCCATATTAACATATGGATATTTTGTTTCTCTTATATTTTTTTTTTGCTTGCATCGCCTGCTGCTGGTGCCTCCCCGCTGTGCGGTTTTTGGCATTGTTTGTGGCCCTCAGATTTCCCAGAATTGACACCTTGCCTTGTGTCTCTCATGTAAAATGTGTTTCTTTTTCCCTTTTTTTTTTTTTTTTTTGGTTCTTGCTACAATTTGTAGTGTGTTTGTGGTGTGCGCCGCCGCCAAGTTGTCTGGCCGTGATCTTGAGCCTTAGGCACATTCATCATTGGAATAAGAGACAAAAAAAATAAAAATCGAGGAGAAATAACAAAACATTGAAAACAATTCGGTTCTGATCGCTCTGTCTGTTCATGTATTTCCAGGTGTTGCCAAGGAATTTCAATTTGCATAAATTTGGGCCAGATTTGCGTACAATAGAAAAATGCTCGGAAAGAAACACAAAACCGAAGACGAAGAGGCAACAGGATGCAGTTACAGGTAACTTGCCACATAATGATTGTATTTATGGTCTGTATACTGATAATGAAGATGTTCTTAAATCTAGATGGTGATGGTGGGAAATGAATTTCAATGTGGAATTTATAATTAATATTAACTTAAAATTAGACCAGGTTACTAAATTCCTTAAAGTCTCTAATTGGCTGGAGTCGGTTAAAATAATGTTAAATTGTGATTTTAATACCAACAATCATTCCTTTGAGCTAGCTGGAACTCCAGGATATACCCTATGTTTTGACCAATTCAGCTTAAGTCTAAAAGTATATTAAATTGCCCTTTTGTGGTAGAAAATTGTGATAAAAAACCCTGAGAAAATGTAGATAACAAGTTGTTCAGAATCAGGTAAATAAGTCCAATTTGAAGATCTCAACAAATACAAAGCTCATTAAATATTCCCGAATCTCAGAAAGGATAACGATCCCATTAGTTATCACAACTAGAGAGCAAACGAACCTTATCTATCGCATATGTACGATATGTCTATGGCGATATATGTAAATATTTACCCTTATCTCTATTTGTATATTTAAGCATTTTCTCAAGGGTTAGAAACCACCAAACCAAAAAACCCGAATAACCACAAAAATAGACACTTGTTAAGCATTTTGCCAAACAAAAGGCTATTTAAACAAGTAATAGAGAAAGAGAGTGAGAGAAAGGGAGATAAAAGATAAATGATATGTCGTTTAGACACGCACAATCAGTTAAAACTTCTATACCCTGCATGTAAAAAACATAAAGTTTATGGCATAAATAAGTGTATAAATTTTAATATTTCAAATTAAATTTAAGAAATATAAAAGACAAAAAGTCAATTTTAAGACGTTATGATGGGTTCTCTTAACCTTTCCCCCCAATTCTAATGGATCACCAAATTGGAGTATAAAAGTTTGACTAAGTCTCTACTATCTTTCCGTAAATGAGTCTGTCTAATTGTCTCTACTAAGTATTTGGTACAATTCAAGTAAACACTTTCAATAGTCACTTCAACTTACTTCCAGGGCATTTTATAGTCGATGCACTAATCGAAAATAATTTAAGTATTTATTTAATAGGCTGCTGCTGCTGCTGCTTCTGATCGCTGTTGATCGTGATTTTCTATGACATGAACATATTTACCACATCACAAAAAAAATGGGTTTATTTGTTTAGTTAATATTATCGAATGGTTGGCTATTTGGTTGGCTAGCTCTTTGGTCGCTTAAGCAGGTGCTAAATGATAAGATGTGCTCACAGATAGAGCCATAACAATATTTTCTTCAACCATACGGGTTGAGTTTCTTGTTTTTTTGTCTTTCAGGTATAAAAGACCACACCTGTAAAAGTCTTGGTCGTCGTCGTCGTCGTCGTCGTCACACAGCTTGAGACAGACATCAGATCAAATACAATTCAATTCGGTTTAGCATTGTTCAAATTGTGTTGGTTCTCAACATCCGCACTTGCACTCAGCAAGCGCCTTTCCTGTTCTACAATACAAAGATGATTTTTGCGTAGTTCTTATAAGAGTATAAAGCGTAGCATCGTGTCTCTATTGTTTCACTCCATTGTTATTTGCCCAGTAGCAGCAGTAGGTGGTGCGTATTAGTCTTAGCCCGGAGCACGCCTCTGCCATCGGTTGAATTGAATTGAATTGAGCTAAACTGAGTTCAGAGACGGGACATCTGGCTGAAGGCCAATACACAGCTGGCAAAAAGAGATTCGTTTCATATCAGTCACACAATCGGTTGAGCCTTTGAGTTCAAGCTGACACATTAATTTCTTTTGTAAATAAACTAAGAGGAGTTTGCAATTTTTAATGTTTTCGGACATTTTACATTTATTTATAATTAATCAAAACTGCGTTTTAGTCGGCTTGAGGTCAATAAATCTTACTAATTTATAATATTTTAAACTATAGATAGCACAAAAGGTGAGCAGGTTGTCTGTATAGCTATTTCAAGAACCACCAAGTTCTAAGTAAGGCTAAAAGCAGTTGGGAATTCAAACTACATGAAAAAAAGAACGGCATAGCTCGCAGCTGCAACTGTTTTGTTGGTACAGCTTAATTTTAAGTAACAGTATTTAAATACTTTTGACTAAATTATATGTTTTATCTTTGGGCTTACAAACTGTCAGATTTGTCAGGTTCCATAAATAAATTTGGTCATTGATTTCCATGACTTGAAAGGATTTAATTCCTTTTCGTTTACAATTAGTCACCAAAAATTGCAATAATTTGAGAGATTTGCTAGTTTAGATAACTTCAGCCGAAATCATCCTTAAAAATGTATTTTATTTTCTAATAATTAATACTTAACATATATACATAAATATGTAATAAATACTTTAACAATTAATATGAATCAATAGATTACAACTAAATTCGTTATAAAGCAATAAATTGGTCTAAAACAAACTGCTTATTTCAAATCTATAATATTTATATGATACTAATGCTTTAATATTCAAGTTTCTATTTTTTCAAGAATAATATGTTTGTATTTTGGAAAGTTCTTCAATCAATTAATTTCGTTAAATTGTTCATTAATTTCAGTTTTCGGCGTGGAATTATCATGACTGGAAATTATTACTTAATTAATGTAGTCAATTAAGTCAAATATGTACAGTGAATTATTATATTACTTAAGTAGTTGTTTCTTAGTATTCATATCATTTTCCAGTTAAGTTTTATCCATATTATGAATGAAAAATATTATTCATTTTGCAGCATTGCAAAATATATTATTTATTCTTTATTTTTTATTTACAATTTTATATAAAGTATTTAATACTAGACCTATATAAAAAAACAATGAGTACTAGCTACAAGGCCTTCGACTCTGCAAAATATGTATATTGAATCATATGAATATATACAAATAAGGCAAGAAAACTGCACCAAACGAAAATGGCTTCGTTTAGTCCTGAGTCCCTTACTCAGTTTTTATTTGCAGTTTTGCATTTTGTTGATTAATGATTTAAAACCTAAGTTTTTTCATCACTAATCAAATATTATAATTATTGTTGATTTTGATCAGCAATAGCAATTATTTAAAATTTAAAGTAATCGACAAATATCCATATTGGCCAGAAACTTTCTAAGTCTACTAACGTTGTAGATGGATTTTGTTTTCTATAACTCTTTCTATGCCTGATACCATTTCATCCACTTATTGTGAGTCATTCTTTCTATCTCGCTTTTCCCCGTTATGGGCACATGCCAAAATCCATGCCTCAGGTCAAAGTGGCAGCAGGTCAAACTGATCTCATCATCAGGATTCACCTCACATCCTCAAAAAGAAAAAAATATTGGCAAAAAGGAAGAAAAGAAAAAGAACGGGAATAGAGAATAATCATAGACCTACCCCTACGACAAGAGCCTAGAAGAGAGAGGACAGGTGATGGACATCTTCCTTTTCATCGATTTCAACAACAGATACAACAAAAGTCATGCGAAAAACGTAGACCTGTCCTATCTCCAGATTTTCATCTATTATTCGCAAAATAAATTAGAAAATTTTAACAAACAAAAGAGCCAGCCAGCTCAGGGACAGCTGACATAAGTTGAAATGGAGGATGCCAAGCAGCTGGATTTATAAGGCTCAGTGGATTCTTGTTTTCCTTTTTCTTCTTCTTTTTTTTGGCAAGGTGGAATTCTTACTATTTCAGCTTGTGAGGTGGAAGGGATTGATTACATCATCACAGGGAGTGAACCTTGATCAAGGTGGTCCTCTAGAAACATAAATCTAGCTTATAGCTCAAGAGTTTGTCATAATTTTTGTTTGACTCTCTCTTTCTCTGCAGCAGTTTTTAATTGATTTGGGAACGGAAGTTGTCTTGATTTTGAGATGCTTCATACCTATTATTAATTGTCATAAATCTTGATAAACAAAATCAAAAATAAAATACATTTGAAAAGGAGAAAAAAAGAAGAAATGAAATGAGTTCAAGCTGCAATGTCTGAGGAGAGACATTTAACCCATCATTAAAAACTCTTTTTTGGTTTTTCGTCAAATTACATAATGGGTCAGCGCCTACACTCAAAACCGATTTGGTCAGTGCCACGCCTAAACACCTTTTCGCTGTGGCTATGTATGCGTGTGTGTGTGTGTGTGTGTGTGTGTGGGTGTGTCCCAGTCAGGCCAAAATAAACTGACGTCGGTAATCCTTTTCATTTCTCCTGTTTCTTGCTTGCTTTATGATCAGCCGATCCTTTTTTTCGGTTATTGTTTGGGTTCCGCCACTTGACAGTGTTGAAATTAAGTTAAATAGTTTCTTGTTAAAGTTGATTTTCATTTAGTCCTTAAGAGACAGAGAGTGAAAGAGACTGTCTCTGTGTGTGTGCGTGCATGTGAGAGATGATTAAACCCTTTCATTTTGGGTCGAGTACTACCAACCACCTGCCAAATGATTAATCATTTTATGGCCAGAACAACAACTTGAACTTGTGTGTTGGTGTTATTTTGGTTGAAATGCTAAAAGCTCATCAATTATCAGACAAATCCAAGCCATAGCAATATGATGATGCGTTGCAAATGCATCTGCCTGTTTTTATTTTTCATCTGTGTTTCTTCTAAAGGCGCCAAAGGTCGCACTTTCTTTCGTTCGTTTTCTTGTCTTTCATTTCTCGATTAATGAAATTCTCTCTCTCTAATCATGTCCATCAATTTGATGGGTTTTTTTATATGTATATAGTAGGTGTCTCTTTACTTACCTTTGTGTGTGTGTGTCTATTGAGGAAATTGCTAAAGCTGAAATGAAATTTCGGATAAGCATTTTTATGGTCATGTGGGAGGTCTACAAATGCTGTAAACTCGTTAATGGAAAATTGTCAAGTTATGTCCCAATATTTAATCTTTAGTTTGTGTTCCTCTTAGCCTCATATCTCACAGAAATTTTATGAAATTATTCTCAAATGGCTTTAATTCAATAAGTGTTTTAAAAGCCACTTCTATCAATTGACAAGCTTCTGAAGAGTTTTTTTCAATCAACAAAAGATGAACAATTTTTTTCACTATGACGAACTATTGTGCAATTTTGTTGTACCATTCTTATTTGTTTAATAACTAACCAACAAGATGTAAATGTGCTTTATAACCAACCTCCATCAATTTCAAACTCCTCGGGGTAAATAAAACTTTTCTGGAAAGAATTTTCTTCTTTTTTACTCAAAATACTTCTAAAAACGAAACATAAAGTTTCTTATCAAATTGGTTTATCATAAAACTATAAAATATTAAGTTAAATAGTTAGAGAGAGAATTTAGTTAGTTAAATAGTATATAAAATTCTATTTATTGTATTGTTCTATATTAACTACATTCATTTAAAAACTAACTCATTGAGCTTTTAATAAACAATTTAAATATTTTAGTATCAAATTTTTAACACATTTCATTTGCTTTCTGTAGGATCTAATCTAATAATATTGACTTTTAGTTTATGATATCTTCAAAAAGCCCTTTGAATAAATTCTTTTCGTGTCTCATGTTTTTTTTCTGTTTTAAGTTGTTTGCAACTCAACAAGTAGCCGCATATTATAACAACATTAACAACATCAACCGAAGGAAGCCGCCGCAACATAGTAATAAGAGTTCGATGATGATAATGATGATGATGATGTTGCTGCTGCTGTACCAGACACGTTGCCGGCGAAAATTATTACATACAGACCAGAGAACCAACAAAAAAAAAAAAAAACAGAAAACGAGAAGAATTCTATATAAACATGATGCGCGATGCCACCATAAAACGGACGATAACCTGGTAGACTGAAAGACTGAGCATGCGCCCCACGCTGCTGACCCACACGAACAGGAAGAGCACAAGAGAGGAGGCGGGTAAGCTAAAAATATCATATGCAAAATGATGATAGGAGGTGCTGGAGTATGGGTTGGAGTAGGAGTAGGAGGAGGTGAAGGCGAAGGCGAAGAAGGCGCAACTTAATAGCTCGTGCATGGCCCAGCCCCGTTCCTGGTTCGACCAGCTTTTTAGCTCGTGTGTTGTCTCCATAGCATTTTGGGTTATACTTACTATATAGTATATACTTATATATCAACCTGTAAAATGTATAACGACAACATTAAGCTCGTGCCACCAGCTAGCTGGGATGTTGCAACTTTTCTGTTGTTGTTGCTGCTGCTTGTGGAGAGACAGCAACACAACGGTACACTTGGCGCAGGTTCATGTGAGTTCATGCAAACGGCAAAGAAAAAAAAAAATACAACACAAAAAACGGTTGATCTGATTTGTGTGTTGAACAACAAAAAAAAAGGAAGAGGGAGGCGGAGGCACGTCGAAAATGTTACCTTTTTTTGTGTTGTATATAACTATAAGGTACTAAAAGGTCGTTTAGACTTCAATATGTGCAATCTGTTCTAGATCTTTGTGCTCAAAGGTATTCAAATGTATTTATGCAATAGTTGCCTCCAATCAAAAGGGCACCAAAAGGTTTTTACACAATAATATGCTTTTAATCTTGTGTAAGGCTTATTTTGCATATATTTTTTTGTCAACTGAAGCAACTTAAATCTATTTCTTCATAGCATTATTTTTTGTTTACTCTAGATTATAGTTATGAGGTTTGAAAAGTATTGGTAACAAACTGTTCACCTCGTTGTATTATATGATAAAGTTAGCTTTATCCTTGGTACACTTACAACAAAATTCATGTTGCATTTGATTAGTGAATAAAACAATGTTTAGACAATATTAAGGTAAAAACATAAGAAATATACAATATTAAAATGTTTAGACATCAAAAAGTCATCTTTTCTTATTAAAAGTTCTGAAATAAAGATTATTTTTTAATTCTTTGGCAGTTTTAAGCGATTTAAGGGGATATTCGTGGGGGTTTAACTATCGACAAGGATACATCACGTACTTCTGAACCGACCTCAATAGTTCTGATCCCAAACTCTTTAATAAATTTAGTTTATTTTTACTATTTTTTTTTAAATTAAGCAAGAAAAATATTGGCGAAAAATAGATTTTTAGTTTTGAACATTGAGTTCATAAAGCGATTTCGAATGTTTTATTATACAAAATGTCATTGACATTGGATTGTTTATATATTTGGAGACTCAGTCGGGTTTTGGAAAGTTAAGCGACAGGTTTATTAGGCGTCTACTATTGGAATTCTTTCTTAATCTTTTATTTTTACATTGTTTAATTTATTACTTATTAATTTTACGGCCAAAATTTCTGGAAGTTTCAAATTTAGCAACCATACGGGACGACTAAATAATACTTTTATTAGTAATACTAAAGTAACTTAAAAGGAATCCAAAACTAGTTTACGTTAAATTTAAAATATAAAACTTCTAGACCAAAATCCTTTCTGATTGAATATCCCCCAATAGATTCTAAATTCATTTAGTGAGGTTCTTAAAAGAACTCTTAAAAGATGACTATTTTAATGACAAGTTAAGAAATTGGGCTTGATCTAGACTAGTTCTAAAGGGTATCATAAATTTCATTTGACCAAATACAAGATTGTTTTTTACACATTCTTACTTTAAATATTATAAGTTTTTTTTTTAGCACTTAGTTGGGTTTTTGTCATGTTTCTGGTCACTTGGGTTTTTATAGGGCTGGTTTTTTCTTTCTTTTATTTTGGCTCTTAGTTTATTGGGTCGGTGGCCCAGCCAGCCAGCCACACCAACCTGTTTGCCGTTTCTAAGTAGTTGGCCCGCTACAAGACAAAAACACAAATCACGGCCAGGTGCCAAGCAGGGGACTCCTCTTTTCATCACCCTCCCCTCCTCTCGTCTACTCTTATTGCATTCAAGCGAAAACTTCAAACACACTTGGCAGATGCCAGAAGTAGCAGCAGCAGCAGCAGCGATTCAAATTAGTGCTCAACACATTTCGCCCTTTCCACTGAGAGTGTGAGTGAATGCATTATCCTGTAGGTCCTTTAGATGATTTATAGACAACACAAGGAACAGCACACCGAACTGCTGGCGCACGCTTCTTTCTTTCTGTTTCGAAAATCTTTTCAAACTACATTTTTTTTTTTCAATTATTTAACGCTAAAGCCGCCGAGTTGTTTCGCTTGTCAAATGTTTGTTGTAGTTTATTTATTCAAATGCATTAAAAGAAACATCTGCGCGCATGCGCCTAAAGAGGATTCTCAATTGGTAGCACAGACCATAGAGCAGGGGGGAAATGGGTATTTATGCTAGGGGAAGAAGAGGAACACATGAACATATATAGGTGTAAGTGAAATTTTTAAAACACGAGCAATATATGTATACCTACATATATGTATTTTGTTTTTGTTCACATTTAACCACAATTTTTTGTTTTCCTTGTTGATGGAATACTCTTGCCAAAAAGAGGGCATATTTATTTAGCCCACATATTTGCCATGAGTTTACCTGGTAGACCGTTAGACCCACTGAATTGTATCTAAAATTACTAGTTTATAAATTGAATGTATTTGATTCAATAGAATATCAATGACTTCCTTTTTGAATTAAAATAAGTTTGCATCGTTAATATTGTCCTAGCCCTATAATAAATATTTAGTGCTGCTACTTTGATCATTATTCTTAGCCTGTAGTGAAAAAAGATTGATCCTTCTTCCTCCTTTAAAGTTTTATAGCTCTACAATTTTCTGATATGTATTTCTTATGCGTCTTCTTTGTTTCAAAGTGTGTTAAATTTGTTTAGTGGTTACATATACATAGAGGACCCTGTGAAAACATTTCTAACTACTCCGCTAAATCTATTGTTGTTTTTCGGTTGTGGGAGCCAAATTCAAGATTTATGGAACTTTGACACAATTTATTTTTCTATTGAAATAATATTATAACCTCACAAGATTGTGAAATATCCTTAGTAAAAGGTCTCAATTAAATTTTTAAAAAAAAAAAAACAAATTTATTTTAACGATATTTCATGAAAAACTCAATAGAAATGAATATTATAAGGAGCTACAAAATTAGGTAATAGTCTGTTTAGACAGTTCAGTAAACAAAGTTAATCATATGAGACTTTACCATCATAAAGAGTATACAATATAGAAAGACCGTAAGTTACCCTGATTCCCTGGTTGTGTTTTGGTGTTTTTGTTTCCTTTTGGTTGTCCTATTTGAAGTAAAATCATAAAACTTTTTTACGACAAACACACAAACTACCAGGGAACTCTCGGAGGTTTGGACGGGATAGCCTCTTTTCTGGATTGTGTCTGGAGCAACAAATTATTAACGACATTTTAAATGCAACACAGATCAAGACAGAGACACAGAGAGAGAGAGAGAGAAAGAGAGCAAAAAATAAAAGGGTCAAACCACAAGAAAAAAAGCAAAAAAAAAAAAAAAAAAAAAAAGAAGAAAAAAAATGGGCACGATGTGACTCCTCCAACTCGAGTCGGAGATGCGACGCCTTTTAATGAGATTTGTCTGGGCATGAAAAACTTGCGTTTGGTTTAAGGACACGCAGCTTAAGCGACGAAAGCCAAAAGATGAGAGACGCGAGGAGCCAACAACAAGTGGACCTAAAGAAGAGATATTGTTGTGCATTTTTTTTATGTTTTTGGTTGTAAAAATTGAAAATTACTTTTGAGGGCGACAGAGAGAGAGAGAGAGAGAGAGACTCAGTTTCAGGGCCCATTGGCTCTGGAACCACCAGGATCCATGGACCATGGGCCCTACCGCATTTGAAAGCTGAGACAATAATTGCACAGTGAAAATTACAATCCAACATTTTTATTGACTTCATTCTGTATGTCTGTCTTATCCGGAATAGTTGTATATGTGTGTGTATGTGTGTACATATATAGAGGAAGGTTGTTGTGGTGGCAAAGAAGCGAGCCGATGAAAGTGCGTGTGGGTTGTTGTGGCATGTCCCGTGGCGATTTTTAGCAAATGAAAGTTTTTGTTTTTTTTTATTGATCGGTGCCAGCAAGAAGAATTCCATAATACTTCCTCAAGAGGAGGAAAAAAAAACAACATGAAACATGACAAGCCAAACTGTTATATATAAATTTTTGTCGATAATGCCACCAAAGGAGGCACTACACGAAGGGATCCCGCCACAAGATACAGTTGTTATTAATATCTTTGCTGCCGTAAAATTATGATGTTGAGAGGCTCGTCAACAAAATTTAGAATTCAAATTTCCCCTTTTTTTTGTTTTTCGAATATTAAGAAGTGAAATTATCATATATCAGTTATTAACTTAAGGTACTTAACGAGTGCTGCATTGTTGGAGAGAATCTTTTTGGACAACAACGTGAATGCATGCGAATATATTCATACATAGGTTAATTATAAGGCAAACTTAGAGGCTTTCGAATCGTGTGAGACCCAGTGAAACAAAATATTGGAGAATCATGATTATAATGGAAATTATAGTGAATAATATATAGAGGATTAGGCGGTAGGAGAAGAAGTAAGAGGGGCTTTAAAACTGACATTAGACTGCAGTTTAGACCCTTTGATCCAGCCTTTTTGGCAGTTTTAAACTGCCTTAGTTTTTTGAATTTGAAAAATTGTCTAATATATGTACATATGTAGATTATTGTGTAGTTTTTTACGACTTTTCATATACAACTTGAACAACTGACGACTTGCAACTTTATTCGACGCCAACTTATCTCCGACCGACAGTTGACGACTTCTGATACTGACGCTCGACTCTTTTCTTAACATGATGGCAACCTCCGGCCGAAAGCCTGCCTTGCTTAGGGATGCCACACAGTCCGTGCATGTGTTATTGCCACCTTACATGTATAGGTTAAAGTTATAGTACGATTTTCGAATAATTTTTTTAATATTTCATATATTTCAGTACTTGTACTATGAGTAGTAGTCCCTTAATAGTTTTAATTTGGGAAAAGTTAGCCTAGAAACAACATTTTGAGTCATTAAATCCTTTAAAAATCTGCTTGAAGATCATTAATTAGTGTCTAAACGCGTCTAATAACTTTCGATAACGATTTCAAATCAAATTTGTGTTTTGATCCCAGAGATCTTAGTTTTTCACGTATGCTACAAATAATTAATTCGCAACTTTCCCCATTTAAGGATTTAACAGCTTTTCCATACTCATTGCTATAGATGATGATGAAATATATATGTATGTATGTATGTATGTATGCCCGGGTGAGTCTTAAACATTTCTATTACTTATACCAATTTCAATTACCAGTGGGTGGCCTAACCCAAATAAACCAGAATGAAAGAAAAACCAAGAAAAAAATTAGTTAACAAGATCATTAAATCTTGGTTAACTGAGAAAAAGAGTGTGCTTTATCGGGGGAAAAAACAACGTCAACATCATCCACACACAAGTTGCGATGGTCAGGGGGCATTAGAAAAGACATCGCACATTGTCCAAGAGGAGCCTAGATAAGATAAGCATACACAACCCAGAAGAGACACCACAGAAGGAAAACCTAAAGGCAATCTAAACATACACACACACACACACAGTACGTGGTCTTTCTTGTGGCCGTTTTGGGACGGATGGACGATCTTTCGTACTCCAAACAAGAAGTTTTGCATGTTTATCTATTAATTTATGCTGGCGGTTTTTCGGTCTTCCTCCTGCCGTGCCTGCTAGGTCTTGATCTTCTTTTTGGCTGAAAATGCTTAGCGAATGTCGATAAGGAATACTAATTAAGTTAAATGGTTATGTGGGCGGTCTTCGATGTTTCTAGGAAAAATTGGCACAGGTTGGTCGTCCTGTATATACCCCTCCACCCGTATACTGACATAGTAAATAAATCAAAGTACTTTTCCACTGATTTATATTGCTTGTTGGGTGGTGGTTTTCTGTTTTATGATCTGTCAAGTCAAAAGATATGTATAACACTTTCTATTTATTTTTTGTCGATGTTACATCTGCTGCACTTATTTACCACTTGAGAGTCCTTTTCATCAACACCTTTGTTTTTGGGTTTCTAAAAATATCTCGAAGACAGGGTTAAAGTGCTGTCTGCTGTTGGTGTGAAAGGGACGGGGGAGTATTGCTTAAATAATTTTTATCAGAGTAAAAATAAGAGAACACAAGAGAGTTGGTTAGCATTGCTGAGCTGAAACGAAATGGAATGAAACACCTCAAGAGCCAGTTTCTCTCTCCCTCTCTTCGTACATATAAGCCCGAAAGAGAGTATATAACAGATTTTTTACTCTTGCTTAGATTTCTCTCTTTGTCGCGTTAATCTGTATTTTTTTTTGTCTTAACTATGATTCTGCGAATCTGACATAAGAAAATTTGTTCTCTTCATTGCCAAAGAAATTTGTACATGTGATGCGGGTTTTTTGGCAAGTTTGAACTAGTCGATTTTGTTATGAAAAATAACGGAAATTTGCTCAGCTTCATCGACAAAGTAAATTCGAAAATTTAACTTATGGCATGAAAATTGGCGTTGTTTGAAGTGATGCATATTGTAGCTGGTTTTTGCACCCTTTTTTGAAGTTATTGGCAAAAAAACATAACAAGAATCTTGACAAAAGTCTACATACGCTACACTTTTTCTGTATGTATGTACATACATACATACAATATCAATGATGTATTTATCAATAACAAATTGTTAAACTTTAAAAATCAAACTTTCTATTCGAACTGCGTCAATCTCTAAATCGTGGAAGTTCTCTATAAAGTAGCCTCTTTAGGTTAATGGTCTGGCACCTTATTCATCAACAGTTTACAACAAGGTTCATGTCCTAATGAAGGCGCGGTGGCGTCACTCCTCATTTAACTATTTGCGTTCATTAATGTCAATTACTACCTGTTGTGTTGCAAATTCAGTTGCGAATTTACGCTGGAACACGTGTTCTACCTGCGGAGTAACCTTTTTATGCGTAAGCCACATGTACAGGTCATCTAACATTTTCAACTTGCACTTGATAAAATGTCCAACAGGCACTAATACCTGAAAAAAGGGTTCAATAGGTGTTGAAGGTAAAGCTCCTACAGGTAGTTGGAGCCAACGACGCAGAAGAATCCCTAAGAAAGAGATTTTTACTGCGCACATCATTCGATTGAATTGAAAGAGACGCAACTTCAAAAGAGAGCACAATAATGCAGAGAATAAAAATACACACATACACACCACTGCAATTATAACGGCATCTTGTGGAGTTTTCGACGTCAACGATTGGTGCAAGTGTACGTAGTCGGGCACGTGAGTTTTGTTGTTTTAGTATATAAACAAGAAGAAACAGGTTAGCTCAGCTGAGCGTTTACGATTGGTTGAGGCAAAAATAAAACGGTTTTATCAGCGCAGCCGACGAGCTCACCAAACACACACATCCACTCACACACACAAACAAGCATGCACGCACGCGATTGTATACCTGCTGCCGCACACTGAGCCAGCAAGAGAGCGTGCACAGCAACACACACATCCAGAGAGAGAGAGAGAGCGAGCCACTGAGCTAAAGAGAACAAACGTGTTCCTGCCTGCGCTGCAGGCTTGTTGCTTATAAAAAGGCGCCACCTTTAAATTTTTTGCTCAGTTCTACGCCGCCTTTGCTAACGCTCACACACTATTGCCTAGCTAAAAATCGAGAAACGTCGCTTGTTATGTGGAGTTACAACTAAGAAGTGTAGAAAACAAAAACATTACCAAAATTTTTACGTTAATTTACGAAAAAAAGTTAAAAAAAAAACAAAATGCATTCTGTGGAAGAAATGTTGGTGGAAAAAAACTACAGCAAGTGTCCTTTAAAGAAAAGGCCTGTGACATATCAGTTCGAGGCGCCGCCAACAACAATGACGACAACAGGAGGAAAAGAAACAGAAATCACAACTGTTGAACCTGAAAACTTGTGCCTGAAAAATAAAAAAACCGAAATTGTTGAAATCTCCACGGAGGAGTTGATTAATGTGGAGGATGAAGGTGTCGATGTTGATCACACAACCGACGACGATGCCGATAGTGAGGATGATGTGCAAGTGGATGATGTCGATGTTGTGGAAACAAATCAAACGCAAGCAGCTGCCTTGGCAGCAGCGGCCGCTGTAGCCGCTGCAGCAGCAGCCGTTTCCGTAGTGCATCCAACACCGACATATCCATGGAATTTTCATATGTCCCCATATACGGCGGAATTCTATCGTACCATCAATCAGCCTCATTTGGCAGCAGCCGCTGCAGCAGCCCATCATCATCATCAGCATCATGCTGAACAATTAATTTCGCCAAGCTCTCCATCAGACTCAATGGGTTCGTTATCACCGCCTCCCCATCATTATTTGCACGGTCGCGCCAGTTCGGTATCACCGCCCATGCGTTCAGAAATCATACACAGACCCATTGGAGTGCGCCAGCAGCAGCAACATCGTTATGTGCCTTATAGTACATCATTTCCACCTCCAGCACCACAAACTGTGGCGCAAACAGCAACAGGATATGCCGCCTATCATCCGCATTCGCATCATCATCATCATGCACCTATCTCACCTGCTTATTCGGAAAATTCATATTACTCGATGCGTTCTATGACTCCAGAATCGAATTGCTCATCAGTGCCCGAAGATTTGTCATTGAAATCTCTAACGAAACCAACAGGAGCCGCTTGTGCATTGATTTCTTCACCCAAAGAGGCCTCATCATCATCATCGCCAGCTCCAGCATCCACTTTGACGACAAGTCCTTCATCGAAAAAGGATAAGACACAACAACAGCCGCCTCGCTATCAATGCCCGGATTGTCAGAAATCATATTCGACATTCTCGGGTCTGACAAAACATCAGCAATTCCATTGTCCAGCTGCCGAGGGGAATCAGGTGAAAAAGTCCTTCAGTTGCAAGGATTGTGAGAAAACTTATGTCTCGCTGGGTGCCCTCAAAATGCATATACGGACCCACACACTGCCGTGCAAGTGTCAAATGTGCGGCAAGGCTTTCTCGCGTCCCTGGCTGCTCCAGGGTCACATTAGAACCCATACGGGTGAGAAGCCCTTCAGTTGTCAGCATTGTCATCGTGCCTTTGCCGATCGTTCCAATCTGCGAGCTCATCTACAAACACATTCGGATATCAAGAAATATTCCTGCAACAATTGTGCCAAGACATTCTCCCGTATGTCTTTGCTCACCAAACACTCGGAGGGTGGATGTCCCGGAGGCACTTCCACAACGAGCTACAACGAGCCTTAAGTTCAACAAAAAAAAAAAGTACCAGAAAAACAAACTATTGTTATAAAAAAAAAAAAAACAAAAAATGAAAGCCATGTTCCACCAAAAATTAGTTCCTAGCTCGTTTAAGACTACATCTCGTCTCGACTCCTCCCACAAGAGCCCAGTGCCACAAAGAACAAACAAAAACTAAACTAAATTGTCAAAAAAAAAAACAAACAAAAAAAGAAAAACAAAGGGGAAACAATTTATCTTGTATTTTAAAAATTTTGAATTTTTATTTTTAATTTCCTTTCTTCTCTATTATTATTTTCTAGTCATTATTTTCATCTTGAATTTGATTCATCATTTCATCTTATGAGTTTAACTTTTTTCATATGAATAATTTTGAATCCCCTTTGAAAAAAAAAAACAAACAAACAAGAGCCAACAACTTTAGTTTGAAAGAAATCGCATCCTAAGTTGAAACTTTCTTAAGTATTTTTCTCATTTTCCTGTACATAACTATAAATATATATATATCTACATATATATGTACATATATATATAATACGGTATTAAGACAATCCTTAAATGAACAAATGAAAACTTTTATCTCTTTTATACAAAAAACTACATATATATCGAAATATATATTTACAATAGTATTTTTTAGTTTATAGACTATAAACTTAGTACATAAAGCTAAACATAGAAACAAAAAAAAAAAAAAAAAAACCTAAACTATAATCATTTTGCATACATTAAAAATGTATTCAAAAGAAGCAGAAACAAAAAAGCATATAAAATATATATATTTTGATATGAGAAAATGTTTTATAATTTTAAGATATTTATTACAAAAAGGAAATGAAAAAAATAATAGAAAAAAAAAACAAGAGAGAACAATGAAAGAAATACATTTTATTTTATATAAAAACACAACAACAATTTTTGAATTATTTTTGGGTGTTTTTTTTTTTTTTTTTTTTTAATTTCAGTTGGAAGTTGAAAATAAAAAATATTTTCAAATTCAAAGAATGGGTTCTAAGGCTGTTCGGAACAAATCTAAGTGGAAGGAAGATAAACTGGTTATAAAAGGATTTGTGTGGATCAAGACATTTATTGAAAAGACTGGAAATGCTAATTTCGTTTAGACAAATTTGGATTTTCTTGAGAAGTTAATAAAGTTTCTAGGTAGAAAGATAAACTAAGTAAGAATAATATAAATATAATATACATATTATACTGAATATATGTAGTCAAAGAGACAAATTTTGACTTTGATAAAAATATAGTCAGATACAGAAATTTCTGCAAATTAATTTTTACTGATAATTATTTTGGATATTAAACATTTTAGCCATAAATTTTTGCTGTACATATTCTCTTGGTTTGCTTTAAAAGTTTTTTAAATTATTAAAAACGAAATAATTGTAAACATATTGTTTTTTTCTTTTCAATTACAAGCTGTTTCTTTTTTTTTTATTCTAAAAAAAAATTATGAAGATCGTGATGCAAATTTTCCCTCACTTTTATTCCAAAATAATTTTGTCCGCTTTAATCATTTTCAAATGTTTTTTAATGTATGTACATATATTTCAACTTTATTTTCTAAAAGCAAAAAGACTCGGAAATGAATCGTTTTACAATTTCCAGACGAAATAGATTGTTAATTTATTTTTCATATCTACATACATTTATTCGAATACATACATATGTATTTACATATGCATCATTAACCCTGAATCTGTTGAACTTGTCAATCATTTTGCTTAAAACTTGTCAATTTGGTTATATTAAGAATTATGTAAATTTATGAAACTTTGTGCGAAGGCGTATAATATTGAACCTCATCTGCATCAATCAGAATTCAGCCTAAATTTACCAAGATTGTTAAGAATATTTTCATCCAATTAAGAACAAATACTTTTGTTTTTAACCCTTTTTTGTTTTTTTTTTTTTCAATATTTTTTTTTATTAATTGCTTGATTCAAATAAACTTTGAGATATAAAGTTTGAGATATCTTGTTTTTCGATCTTTTCATAAACTTATTTTTGATAATTTGACCCCACATGAAATTCCAATCGGATACGTTATGAAAGACCCTAAAATAAATGTCCACATTTGTTTGATGTTTTATAACATGATAACATGTCTTCAAATAATTCGTTTTTTTTTGTGTGCGAAAGCAGGCAATCATCAATTTGGCTTAGTAGACTCATGGAACTCAGATGTAAGACTGTTGCGAAAAAATAAGTCCACAGTGATGACTAAATATATGGTTGAATGAACTTGGACCTTACGATTCTAATTGAATTGAATAGGTTCTAATTGGGAGTTCATTGTTGTCTTCAATTTAGACTTGGAAGAGTCACAAATCGGGCACGAATGTAAGGATAATTCAGACTTGGTCTCCAAAGATGGGAAAGTTTATTAGCATACAGAACCAACCCCCAAACAACTGAGTTATAGAAATCTATCATTTCAAATTGATAGGTAAATAGACACAAATAAGTTGGAAACATCAGAGGATAATTGCGCTTGCAAAAACTGGGATACATAGCACCACATGAAGGACGTCAGTTTTGAAGATAATAAAATACCAATCATAATCATGATACAACAATAAAACAAGAAGGTGTTGAAATTTGTGACTAAATGATTGATAATTAGAAAGAAATTATATATATTTCTTATGTGATTTTAGAACAATTTCTAATTGCAAATAAATTTTACAAGAAACTTTTAGTTCTATGTTCTTTTAAAACATTTTTCAAAGGGTATTTACAATTCATTGTATCACATTTGTGTTTCCGGTATTTAAGTTTTGTTGACTTACTTTGGTAATAATTTATAATGGATTTTCAATTGTTTATTTTTCTCAAATTTAAAGTGATTGCTATTAGACTTCTCCTTCTCCTTCCCCTCTTGGCATTGCCAATTTACACAAGTTCTTCAATGGAATTCGATCGTCTTCTATACACATACATACAAATAAGAGTAGGAGCACTTCACATTTGATTTTTGGGTCAGGCTCCACTTTTTTTAGTGTTTTTGTTTTGCCCGATGAAATAAATAAACAAATCGTTTTGAACGACCAACAGAAGAGGAAAAACTTCAAGTCAAAAGCCCCCCAAAAATCAAAGCACCAACAAAGTCAATCAGCCAATCGCGACATTTTATTGCCTCAAACGTTAGATAGAGATTGAGAGAAAGAGGGAGACAGAGAAAGAAATCGTCGTTTTTCTGATCATAAATTATATTGAAATTTCTAAGCACGTACAACGTACTCAAGCGTACAATGTGGGGCCCACAAAATGGCAGTCACTAAATCAAAAACCAAACTGAACCCAAAAGCAAAGCAAAGCACAGCTAACACACACACACACACACGCTTCAATAGATATCCCCGCCTAAGTGTGTAGTCTTATTAAACATTAAACCTATTTTTTAATGAACAAAAAGCGGATCGATCACCAGCTAAAGAAAAGTTATAGGTGATCGACTTCACTGATGCGGAAAAAGAGTGGAAAATCATCATCATCATCATCAAAAAATGAAAAAAAAAAAATGGTAAAGTTTGCATACATATCTCACATAGAAATATGGGTGCGTTCTGCCTTCGAACGAAACGAAATGAAACTCATTATCGAGATCAATTGATCGTCGCACCAGGCGTAGTCGTCGTTGTCGACTATTGAGAGAAATCCTCCTCCTACTTTTTCTACCTTCTCCAAAACACATGTTCATCTGTGTATGTAACTATGGGCAAAAAGTCTTGGGCGAAAATACTTGTGTATGTATGTATTTGCATAACCAGAAAGCACATGTGTGCAGAAGAACAAGGGCTTAGTTTGGATACTCGATGTAAGGGATGCATAAAAATTCAAAAGTTTTGTAGATTAGATAGGATAATAAAATAGTATCGATCATAAAATTCATTCAGCCCATCACTTCCATGTGCTAAAACTATTTCCTCAACTATGTTAAGTTTGATTGCGGGAAACATTTTAAGAAAAAAACGTAAACGTTTTCTAAAACAAACATTTAAATCCTTTTTAAATTTCTTAACGTAGACTTTACTAGATAACTTATGCTTTTAAACAAATTTATCTAAAAAAGTTCAATTTAAAATGAAAGTTAATTGACTTTGTTAGAAGTTAAACATTCTTTTTCCCTGTCATAAAATAGAATAGAATCTTACAAAACAGAAAAAGGAAAGATACATAGATTAGAATCTTGTAAAACATATAAAAAGACGTCCAAATGTCTTAATTTTCAATACTGGGCTAAAGCCGGCTTGAGGTCAATAAATCGTACTATTTTATAAGATATTAAATCATAGGTAGTACAAAAGGTGAGCAGGCTGTCTGTGTAGCTATTTTAAGAACCACCAAGTTCTATCATCAGCAGACTTCGCTAAAGAATCCACAGTTGTAATGGTCATACCATATCTTCAACACTAAAAGTGGTTGGGAATTCAAGCTACATGAAAAAGAACGACAAAGCTTGCAACTGCAGACTCCAACTTTGTTATGTGCATTATGTCTTAATTTTTCTTGCCTTTTTTTTTGCAATAAATGACTCGCTTATCCATAAGCCTCTCGATTATCCTTGATGGAAAATCGCCACATAAGTCGGGGTTTGAATTCAAGAGCAACAGAATTATAGACTTAAAGGGACTCCACTAAGCAACATAAAGGAAATTATTTCTAAAATTCTAAATTTTCATCATGAAATTTTAAGTTGGATTATCAAGTAGAGCTGAAAAAATCGATGTTTTCTTTACAAAAACTCAAAAATAATGAAGTTTATTCAGCTTTATCAATCCATCTATGTGCACAGATTCCTCTAGACCCCCAGATTATGATTTTCATATGGTTATAAAGTGTGAAATATTTATGGTTCTAGTCATGTTTTGGCAACTATATATAAATGTAGCACTAACATTTTTGCGTCACTCGAGAAACGATAAACACTATTTAAATTGTTAAACACTATTTTGTCTCATTTTTAAATTATCTCTAAATTCCATTGGATAATTATCCTTCACTAAATCTAACAATAAGAAAACTGTGATTTTTAAAAGCATTTTCATCCATAGATCTTAAAACGACGATCTCGATAGTTTTGTCAAACTAAGTATGTATATCATTAAAATTTCCATACATGGGACTTCCTGTTCCCCCTTTTTTTCAACACACTAAGCCTCTGTATGACGACAAACGGCGGCGATCAACGATCGACGACTACGACAATTGTTGCCAAATTAGATCATCAGGCAGGCATCAGACAGGCGAGCAGCAGGCACAGTCACCCAAAACTAGCTACAGCAGCAGCAGCAGCAACAAGTCTCGTCTCAACTCTAAAGTCAAGTCAAGTCTTTTTGGGCTCACGTGTGCGCTCTGCTCTTTATAATACAACACAGAGATCCCAGTCGAGCGATCAACAAAAATATGTATACATATATACGTATAAAAAATAAAAAAATTAATATGCACGCAGTTCGTGGCTGGGCTTTAGTGCTCAAGTTACTACTCTATCGCCCCGTAGCACCCACTTAGCCCTCCTTCTTAGCCTTTACTAGCAATCGTGCTCGTGCTGCTTTCTTGCTAAACAATTTGCAAACGATTTCTAATAAGCGTCTTAAATTGTAACAATATAGACGAGCATTTAGGGCCTTTTGTGGTCGGTTCAACATTCGAAAAAGAAAACAACAACAACAGCAACAAAATTTGGACAACGAAAAGCAAAAAAAAAAAAAAAGTTTTGGTGGCTTGATGACCCCCTTTTGCTTTTCCCCCTTTGGAGTCTACTTTTTTTGTGTGCCAAATTTCGCGCTTGATTGTTGTCGTTCTTTTTTTGTTGATTATTTTTTTTTTTTTTTGTTTTAAGGGTAATGGCCAAGAGGTAAAAGTTATGACTTCTGAAAACGATAAGATCCGGTCAGAAAACTTCAATTTCTTAGTTGCTTCATCATATCAGTTTTGACATTCCAACTAGAGTATATTTGTTGAGAGTTTGAGGATTGTAAAGAATCACAAGTTTTAAAATTTTCATTTTTGGTTTTAGAATAATTCCTAGATAATGTCTGTAAAAGAAGTTTGTAATATTTAAAACTATGCTTATCCTTTCTCTTTCGAGTAATTAGCATAGTAGAAAAAATGTTTCCAACTATATAATTTTCAAAGTTTTTAAATGTAAAACTATTAAATATTCTAATATCCCAGAAACATTGTCGAAGTACAAAAATATTGATTGAGCCCGAACAGTGAAAGAAAAGTTCGGAATAGTCAATTAAATGCAGGATGATTTTACCTAGTACATATATACTTGTTATTGTTCAATTTGATGGTTAAACCTATGTACCCCAATTCCATTACGACCTATCCCAGTTCAATTCGTTAACAATAAACAAATATCACAATATTTCTTCTTGTTGTTGCTTTTGCTTTTGAGTTGACGTTTTTTGCGCAACTGCAGCTGGCTGGCTAGCAGGTCTGGAGGTCTGTCTATGTCTGCTATCTGTCTGGCCTGGTCTCTTCCACCTTTTAGTTGATAAACTACATAAAAGAAAAAAACCTGACGAAAACTAAAAGGAAAAACCAAATCCTGGCCAATATAATAAAGCAGCAGTTAAAAAAAAGTCAGACGACAACGCAACAAATAGTTTCCAGCTTTATGAATATGCAAAAAGATAAGCAACTAAGCTAAATACAAAAAAAAAACAACAACAACTTTTCCTCCCTCTCTTGGCGGTGCTGCCCTCAACCTTTTGTTTTGAAAAAAGAAAAAAAATTTACCTGGCTCTTTTTTTTTTGAATTTAAAATTTTTTAACGAGCCAAAATGAAAAACTTTCCAACACACCGAAAAGGGGCACCCCAGAAAAACTGATCATTGGATCCAGAGCAGAAGCCAAAGTAAAAACGTCTATAGGGTTAAGCTTATGTTGGGTTAGATCGATAATTATATACCCTTTAAAATTAAAAAGAAGTCGTTATAATTGCTTTAAACTAAACTGATTGATATCTTTACTTTTTGGAATACTTAAAATATGTTAAGAATATGCCAACAACTAGATACAATTTTCATTCAACTTTTTGTCTAAAGATGGCATAAGGATCCTTGATTTCGGGACTTGGCAATCAGCTGATTTGTGTAAATGTACCCACAATATAGAGTATACAAGCTTTTGCCCAAAAGAGCGACAAAAGGCAAGAAAAAAAAAGACGAGCGACGACGAATGAAATTTAGCGTAAAAATGGAGATCTTTTGTCTGCTGATAAACGTGAGCATTTTGTTTGTCACGACGAAGTGTGCTTTTTTGCGCGATCGCCGGCGACGTAGAAAAACGATCGGTATACAGGCATACGAGTGTATATATACTCGTCTATATGTATGTATATATATAGAGATATAGGGATTTTAGTATTCAAATGGGGAGAAGGTGCAACTATTTAATACACAGTAGTAGACAAATGCGTAGGCATTTAATTCAAAATAATGGTTGCCAATCGAAAATGGTTTACTTATCACATGGTCAACCCAATTGAAATTTGTTTAACTTCCTTCTTTTTATATATAACATTTCATAAAATGAATACATTTTGTTTAACTGTATATACATTGTCATTTGTCTATTTCTTTGGACTAGTCGTCTCTTTCATCTTTTGGTTTTAAAATTAAAGGGAAAACCCAAATGTGGTAATCGATTTCAGTGCTTTTTCACCTTATTGTTAAATCGCTTCTTAACTATCTAAAAACTTGTCTTAAATTTCGTCTAAATTCTCGATTGAAGTCTTGTGGCTTAAGTCTACTTTTAAGAACAAATAAATTTATTTCATGTTTCAAAGGGTTTTGACATTGAAATTGTTTGTTATATGCATACATATGTAGGATTGCGTGACAACCCCTAATGATATAAGAATGCCGATAACGATATTGTTTTGATAGATATCGATAGGTGGACAATCAATGAACGGGGAGAGGCTTGAGTTGCTGGACGAAGAGGTTGTGTTGGTCTCGTAAAACTAAATGTTCAATAAGACGGTTCTTTTCTTTTGTTGATAATTAAATAAATACGATGAGCTAAGATACAGAAAAGTGAATTGGTGTCAAGCTCATTTTAAATTTACTTTTTATTGCTATTTGTTTACTTTTTTTATGTTTTTTACGTTTGTTTAAAATACCTACCACCTACTACTTGATATGAACAAATCAATTTATATTTTTGTCTATTTCGTTTATTTATGTAAGTTTATGCACGTAACCATAAATATTAGACTTAAAACAAAAATAAAGCTGTGCTCCACTAATCACGGTGTGGATAAAAAAACAGAATAGTCTAGTATTTTTCTATCAATGATTTAAGTTTATAACTTACATATTTGATAATTTGAAAATTTGCATCCCTTTTTTTTCTTATATCAGACAGGTTATTATATATATTTTGTAATGCAGGTTTTCTTAATCTGATTTACTCTAGGTAACCAATAACGGAAACATGGGTTGCCTTTTCCAAATATTTCTCTTTTGTCATAGATATAACCAAATGAACAATGCACGGAATTATTAAAATTTTTGATTAACTTTTATTTCCTTAATGATTTTCATGACAATTTTTGCGGTCGTAACGATGCAAAAAACTCTTGCAAGTGCTCGTTTTGGTTAGTTTTGGTTGGTTGGTTGGTTGGTCAGTTGGCTAGTTGAGTGCGTGAGTTGGAAAAGACAAAGCGATATCATCGTCATCATCATCATCTTCACATGAAAAGAGAGTGAGAAAGAAATAAGAAAGAGAGACAAGTGGTAGTAAAGTAGTAGTCGTAGAGTTGGTCGGCCAATTAGTTAGTAGCTCTGTTTGAGTTTAGTTTAGTCAAAGTAGCGTTTTGTCGTCGTCGTTCGTTCGTTCGTTCGTCTGTAGTGCCACACAGAGGTTTTGGCCAAAAACAATTGTGTGCGCAACGCAAACAGCAGCGGCAAACAGCAGTTAACGCGTTTTATTGTTTTCGCGTCTCTAACTGAGTGTGTTTGTGTATGTGTGTGTGTGTGTGTGTGTTATGGTGTGGGGGTGTGCGTGAGGGAGGCGAGTCACCACAAACATTCATGGTAGAGATCATTAGCGTAGATGGTGTTATTATTTGCACGTTTTGTGTGAAATGCACTTGGTTTGGTCTCCAAGATACACCGACGACTACGACGACGACGTGGAGCTCCAGGTCCAGCAGCTCTCTCTTTTCTTTTTGGATGTTGGGTGCGTTGCCTACCTTCCTTGTTGTATTTGTTTGCTTTCCGATCAATTTGTAGAGATTATGCATAAACTTGGTTAGTTATTTCAAAGAACAATTAAAATGCAACAGAATGCCACAGATTCGAAAATTGTAGAACGGTAGGTTTCCCCTCTCGTCTCTTGCAATGTATTAAAGATTACTTGACTAGTTTGAGCAAATATTTACAAAGATTCTGGAATTTTCGATTTATAATTTTTTTTTAATTTTTGCTGATTTAAAAGACTAAAATAAAATTATATGACTGAAATATCAATGCCAGATCTAGGATTAACTTTTTGATGGAAAAATTAGTAACTTTTCTGAAGAAATTTGTTAGTGGAAGTTGAAATTCGATAAATTATTTTTATTGAGGGGCAAGTTTCCATTACGTTTTTTTTTTTTTGTTTTGATCTGTCACTGACTTAAAACACCGCACTAGAACTCTGAGCAAACTTTGTTTTAACAAATTCCTTTCTGTTTGCATTCTCATTGAAACTAAGCGGGATGCTAAACAGGAACTAAGAAGTAACTAGTTGTAAATGTTTGAGAAAAAATTAGGTGAAACCCCAATTCGTTGTATTGGGCTTAGATTTTATTATAACATCCGATCGATTTCCTCCTTTTTTATCACCTCTCTACAAATCTTGACCCCTCTTGACAGGGCGTTTCGTCAAGATATGTAAAAACAACAATATTCCCAGCTTGCAGCTCCCCCGCATTTACTTCCACACATTCCCAGGAAGACCAAAAGGTGCACTGAACTCATCATACATATAACAGAAACAATTTTCATTGAAATGCCATTTTCATATGCGCTCTATTTTCTTACCTAATGTGGAGGGCAAGCTGGCAGAGGACAGATCGAATTACTCCCCCAACCCTTAGAAAAATAAAAAACGATAAGCAGGAAAAAGAACCTGTTTTCCACTGTGCCCATGCATAAAATCATCTACCTAGTAGGATGCTGACAAGCAGACATCATCAATATCTGGAGATTGAAGGAATGAACTCTTGTTATTTGAAGAGGAGTAAGGTAAGGTCATGAGAAATCGGAAGTGAAACCGTTTTTTTTTTTTTTTTTTTTTGGTAAGGGGGGATGGCAGCTGAATACAGGATATGCAAACGAGAGGAAAATCTCACCCAACACAGTTTCAGATGTTTATTTTTATGTTAATTTTCATAACAGGATTTCGGCGTTCCCCTCATTTTTATGATTAATAGAACGCACCTTGGTTTTTTGGAAGTGGGGGAGTATTAGTGGTTCGAAGGTGGTGGTGGGGGGTATAGGAGAATGTGAGAATTTTAAGAAGCCACTTAAAATATTTTTACATGTCCAAATTGATACCCTAGAGGCATTTTGGCCAGCCAAAAATGGTTGCGTATATTGTTATGATCCGTAAATGTCAAAAAATGAAAAAAACGATACAACAAAAAAAATAGCAACAACAAAATCAAACCGATTTTGGTCTTTTGCAATTCAAATACTCTGTGTCTGCCGCCGTCTATGAATCACTGGAAGTTGTTGGCTCTGATATTGTTGTTGTTGTTGGCTTCTACTACCACTTTTTTTTTACTTTATGTTGTTTTTGTTGCTGTGGTCTCTTCAAGGTCCAATAGTCTAAGTGCCTTCAGACCACAAGTCTTTGCCTTCATCTTCATCATCGTCTTGGTCTTCAGTATCGCTTGTTGGCTGTAAGACAGCCCCTGGGTTGCGGTATATGTATCTGGCTTACCAATGTTGGCGGCATTCCCGTTGAACTTTCTTTGCCATCTGAAATATGAAATGCTCCTTAAGCTTAATTGTCTCTGGCTTCAATTTTTAACTCATTTACCTCAATCGTTTGGATTTGTTTTGTTTAGTTTTGTGTGTGAGATGCTAGGAGGGTGTCTACTGTTATTCAAATGCTATGAAAATATGTTACCTATTGTTGTTGTTGTTGTTGTTAGAGAAAAAGAGGGCGTTCACGTATTACAGTGGCTATGTTTCGTAAATTTGAGAAAGTTGTACACCAACAAGTTGGGTATGAGCATGGCTTAAATAATTTCAAAAAAACTTCTGATCCAATACTGTATTCTCTAAAAAACAAATTGGTTTCCAGATATATCATATTTAAGGTTTTGTTTATCGTAAAACTATCTCGAGGACTGTGGGCTGTTTTAAGGAGTTTTCCGGCAATTGGTTATTGTTTTTAAGATGCATTCTGCTATTTGCGGAGACAAATCCAACGAATCAATAACAATAAAAATTGTTTCAGCAGATGTCGAGTTATAAGTGGTTGAACAAACTAGACTTTCTTTTATAGGTATATGTATATAAGATTGTTAAAAGATCTTGAAGATATAATTTAAATCTGAATGATGTTCCTTTATTATTTTGTGTTTCTTTGATGATATATCTAAGATATATTTCGGGTGTTCAATCAAAAAATATACTAGGAAAGACTTCAAGGATGACATTTTGGCAGTTAAGGGACTTATAAAAATTAATGGGCCTTTTGAATGATTTACTATTTGGGGATAAAAATAACCCAATACAGTGTAATTTGCAAACTCACTATATTAGGAGATGACCAGCCCCATACAGTATAATATATCACCATGATCTAAATCACCATGATAACTAAATAACTGAATATACATTGAATAAATATATTGAATTAACATTTTATCTACGTTTATTTAAAAAAAAATAGATTTATATAAATCTAGAGTTTTATATAGATATAAATCATGCAGATTTCAACATCTAGTGGTAAATTTTTCTCATTTCTTAGAAAATTCAAAGAAAACTAATTTATTAAACAAATATACGATATATTTTTATATCTATTTTAAAAGGTAAAAATAGCAAAATCTAGAATTTGGCGATTTCTGACATTTTCTTTACTTTCGTACCACTGTTCTCAATGTTTAAAATTTCAATATTTACATTGCCATCAATTCAGAACAATAAACAATGATAAAAATGAAATATATTTTTTTTTTTACTTTACTCTTTTCGGGGGCAAAGATTTCGACATAATTTCTTTTCTCGCTTGACTTGAAATTGAGCTTGGGTTTTGTTTATGCATTTTGTTAAGCATAAAGAAAAAGAATTCTATTTGCACCACTCGATCATCATAAAGAAGAAACGACAGTTGAGCGCGAGCCAAAGTCAAATGGAGCACTAGAAAAGACCCCGCTAGGCGGCTTTCCATACACTTCGATCGTAGTAAAACTTGTCATAATGAAACTGACTCCCAAGTGGATTTTATGCGGTTAGATTGAAAAGAAATTATAACAAATATGAAAATGAAGAGAGACTTGACTTGTCTTGACTTTCGCCTATCCGATTACCTACCTTATGGTTTAAAAGATAGAGAAAAAAGAGCACACAGGCAATCGAGACTTTTGATCTCAGGTTTCTTTAGTTTTTAAGCTACCGGTAAAAGAGTTAAGTAGTAGAGGGAGGATGAAGTGTGTATTTTATTTTATAATTACAACAAATATTTCCATTTTCATTTAATAAAATCATGTTTTAGGTTGGGTGATTTTAAGGAGGAACGTTCACTATCATCGATCTCTCGTTGTTGATCTGTTGGATCTGATGTAATTACAGACGAATCCAAATGAATATTATTTAGACTGTATTCAGTTTCTTCGTCATCTGTTCGTATTAAACTAGTTGAATCAAAGTGTGCTCTACGGGAAATATCTGCTCGACTTGCTACGGGTTCATATTCCGTGTTGCTGTCTCTTAGAAAATCAGTATCTCGTTGATTTCCCAGCAATGATATACTAGGTGGTAAAGTTGTTCGTACCGTTTTCTTGTTAAACGATTCCAATGCACTCATTTCCATATCCTCAATACTTTTTTCACGGAATTCTGGATCAGGTGATGGAGCTGATCTTAGTGCTCTCAAATCGGCAAGTTCTTTTAGATGGTTCTCAATATAACCCAATTCATCATAAAGCGAATAGGCAACCATTAAAGAAATTGTTTGCACATCTGTTTAGAAGAACAAAATAATGCAATAAATAAGTGCCAAATCCAGAGACTAAATTCAATAATTTGAAACTAATGAACTTTTAACCGTACTTGTTAATAGTCTTTTCAATATAAATACAGCTGCGAGCAAAATAATAGTAGTGGTATCAACCATTTTAGACTGAGATTTCTTGTAAATTTATTATTCAGCCTGTTATTAATTATAAACAAAAAAAAACACTCCATTTTGATTTTCACAAAAATAAAGATTTTGTGTCAATGGTGTTAAATTGAGGGGCGCAAAATAATAGTAACACATATCTTGAAGAGCACAATATTTTAGAGTGTACAGATTTATTCCAAGGAAATAGTTTTAAAATAAAGGCCAAGTTAATATCTAATACCAATATTAATAATTAGAAGCATGTCTACTGTTCCCTAGTTAGGCTGCGCAGCGACGCTACATGGAATCTATTAGTTTCTGGCATACTTCTGGTGTCATAGCCTTTCATGTACGCACTGTAGCAGTCCGAGGACCTCTTTTAGTGGTTGGCTTTGCAGCAGCTACTCCCTTCTTAACGTCGCACTGCAAATTTTCGATAGAGTTCAGTTCGGGCGGCTGTGCGCATTATTAAATACATATACTCCTGCATTATCGATACGAGCTTTTCCCACTTTCCTTCTGTGTTTCGGGTCATTGTCTTGTTAAAAGACCCAACAAAGTGATATCTTCTCATCGGCATAGGGTACCATCCATTTCTCAATAATTTTAATGTACACATGATGTCCATGATGCCACCTATGCAGCATATAGGATCAACACCGTAATAGAAAAAACAGCCCGACACCAACACACTTCATTCGACATGTTTAATAGCCTTGGTGTGGTGTACTGCAAACTGTGCTCTGTGTTTTTCAGTCGACGAATATACATCCTAGATTCCCACCTCACAAACATCACAATTTTGGACTTATCTGACCACAGTATGTTGCGCCATTTCTCCACAGGCCAATTTAGGTGGAATTTTGAGAATTCAATACGTTTGTTTATGTACTTCTGTTAGAGAAGCGGAATTTTCCGAGGACTACGAGCATTTAAGTTTCTTTAGTGTTAACTCTCGACCGCACTGTGCAAACACTGGTTGCCACTTTAAGGTCTTCCTGGATTGCCACAGCAGATGCAAACGGACGAAGCGTTGAGACTCGCTCTTTTTTTTTTTTCTAATTTGGTCGAGAGGAGTTCGCATCGATCCAGACGGACGGACGGACGGACGGACATGGCTATTTAAACTCGTCTCGTCGTGCTGATCAAGAATATATATACTTTATATGGTCGGAGATGGTTCCTTCTATGCAGACTTCTGATCAAAATGAAAATACCCTTTTTGCAAGGGTATAAAAACAACCTTCTACCAATAGTTTAAGTTTCCTGCAAAGTATCCTTCACTACTATTATTTTGCTCGCTCTTTGGCAATTTAGCTTAAAAATGAAGTAGAAAAAAAGTTAAGTCACCAAGTGACGTTACAATGCAATGGACAAGTGTTAGACATTGCTGATAACCGTACTTAGAGATATGAAATAGATCAGAATATTATCTTGCAAGTTATAGTAATAAATATCGGCAAGTGTTATGCGCTACTATTTTTTTGCTCGCAACTGTATACTTATTGAAATACTCTACTAAAACATAAATCTTTTATTTAGAAATTGGATTACCATTTTACTATTCAACCAAGGTGAAAATTTGTACTAACTCCCAAAAATTAAAGTTTCCTCCACTTAATAATAAATGTGTCTACTATTTAAATTTCTTGATGCGAACAAGTGTTTACTTACATATTGTAATAAGTAGGATAAAACCCAAAAGTGTATCATATTTGATTAGACTTTGGAAACATCCATAAGAAACATTAAATAGATACACTGGCGAAAGGCAAAGCATCCAAATTTTTAAAAGATATCGATTGCTCTAAATAGAAAACAGAAGATTTAACTGGAAAAAATAGTATTCAATATATATCTATTTAACTTACTCTTATGGCACCTAAAATCAAAAGTATGCTCATGCCTATTTCGCATACTCTTTCAGTAAGAACCACAACGAAATATATTCCTGTCAAATGTATGACATTTTCCAAAGCTCCAAGACTTGTGAGCAAATGCAAAACTGCCAGGATAATGCAGCCAGTGCGTAATTCAAAACGATATAGAAAAGTATCGAAAAGCATTTTAAACAGAATACAAACTGTTAAAAAAGAAAGACAACTTTATTTAAGCCCACTAGAGAAATGTCGACAACATTTCGTTCGATGGGGTAAAAAGTTCAAAGTGTCAAAAAAAAGAGACTTGAAACTCAAACAAAAGGTAAAAGTTATATACAAAAGAAAATAAACGAAGAATTGGCAAACGAATTTTTTATGCAAATCATAAATCAGACATAGAAAATCCATAAAGTGATCGGTGTCTGTATTTGAATTGTTTGTTACTAAATACTCTTACTAAAAAGGTATCTATTTTGTTTCGAAATTTGTAAATATTTCTGATCAGTATTATTATTTGAGGTGAAATTAGAAAATGTTTTGTTAAAGTTACTTGAAATTGAAAAAATTACTACTAGTTTTTTGGACCTAAAGTCGTCCAAATACTGAAAATACATTTGTGTTTAATCGTATATAAAATAATTACTGATTCATCTGAAACTACTTTTCAGTTTAACACTGAAAGACTATTATTCTACCAAGTGTGTACATTGAAGTGCCTTGAAAGAAACCCTTTTAATCATAAAGGATGCCTAAACGATGAGAGTATTCAAAATACTCCTCATTAAAGGGTATACAAACCGGAGGTTTGTTTATTTTTATGGCGAATGACTCGAAGCATTCGCACTGATTGACTTGATGGACAGTTCAGAAAACGATATACATATACATATAGAAATGAAGGCTTAAAATTTATTTCTACACTTTTCTCCTCATTTAATTAATTTCAACATGGTTTAATTTCAAAAGAAAGCTTCGGGTGGTATTTCGAGACCTGTTTTTTTTTGCCTCCTACCTATTTTTATTTTCTTCTGTGGTTAATCTACTTCGACTTTGACTACATCATCATGATCATCTCTATCACCATCATCAGCATTATGATGATGATGATGATGATGATGATGATCATTTAAGCCATCTCAACCAGCAAGTGGGCTTCAAATAGAAATTAGCAAATGTGTCGCATCATTAGCTCAAGCCAAGCAAAAATGAAGAAGAGAAAAAAAGTTGTAGAGTTTTTGGAAGACCTTCAAGTGCCTATTTTTTTCTTCTTCTCTCTACTTGCGGTTTGTGGCGCCGGCTTAGGCTGGAGGATGCGGGCTGTGCTGCTCTGCCTCCTCTCATAGTGTTGTATGTCTCTGCCATGGTTTGCACAGAGTAAGCTCGCGAATAATAAAAAAATTTCACCTGAAGTCAATGTTATATAACTTTATTTTTTGTTCACCTCTTTATTTCTTGTTTTTTTTTTTTTGGGTTGGGTAGGTGTTAGAGTTGGATGGCTAAAGCTGTTGATGGCTAAATGATTTATTGAGTTATGACAGTTGGTTAAATTTTCAATTCGGGGCTAAGTATGTTTATATTACAAGAGTTTGCTGTATGTCTCTCGATAAATGAAAGTTTCGGCATTTGGTAGTTTAGTGTTTTCAAATGTCATCATACTGAATTGGATATCGCTAAATTTTTGTATAAAAATTTGGTGATTTTAACTATTTAACAATGTTTTTTGGAGAGAACACTTCACAAAATAAATTTCATTCCACAGATTTGAATGTTTGTGGCATAGATTTTTATTCGAAAATCGATTTTTCTTTAGTTTCTTATTTAAACTTAACAAATTCCAAAAACTCTACAAAGTAGCTTGAAATGTTAAAATTTATCTCTCGATTTCATTTGTGCATTATATTAATATTTAGGCTTAGAGGTTTAAGAAATCTTTCAAAATAGTAGAAAAGACACCCATTTGTCTTTTAAAAAACTCTTAAAAATTAATTTACTATACAATAAATCTATAAAAAGATTGAAAATTTGTTTAGAAATATATTTCATATATTATCCTTTTATAATGAAAATAAAAACACAAAGTGGACAAAGTGGACACACCAGAAGACTTAAACGTCATCACCCACTAGACCTACCTCTTCGGCTGAGCTGACAAGCCTCTAAGGCTCTCAAATGTTAATCACACTTATTGTTCTTTCTTCTATGTTAAATGTATGTACATATAATCAAATTTAATAATTGTCCTCTGGATGGATCTTAAATAAAGAACATAGAAAACAAAATTTGTCTCATCTTTACAAGCTTGAACAAAAGTCTCCATTTTGTCTCCCTTGACTCAAAAAGTCGACACAACGACATAACCTGCAAATATAATTCATCTTTTTAATCTGTTAGACTCATATATTTAACCAATTTTATCATATTTTAGGCATTTTGTGCCAACCGATTTGCAAAAGAACCTTTCTAGCGAGCTGTAAGCCCATTAATCTCAATCTTTCTTACTCTCTCTCACTCTGTCTCATCTGCCTCTTGTTCTTTCTCTTTGAAAACTTTGGCTATTTGATCAAAATATATTTTCACACTTGCCACATATATCACAAGAATTGAGAGAATGGGCTACAAAAATTTGCACTACAAATGATTTCAACACCCAAAAGACCGCCGACGCCGTGCCAGACAGATAGACAGACATAAAGATAGAGCGACAGAGACAGGGATAGAGAGTGAACGAGAGATGGAATAGTAAGTTATGGGAAACGCCAACGGACAACGTACAAAAGTAAAAAAAAAGATCAGGCTAGGACTTAGCAGGCAAACCTTCCAAAAGAAAGAAACTTGAAACATAAATCTCTTGACGCCTTTCTTTTGGGGGCCTCGACTAGTAAAAACAAAATGCTGCATAATTTTCTGACGTGCCGCAATGCCGAAGTGAAGGAGAAGAATGAAGGCGAAGAAGAAGCATTCTCCTCTTCAAATGGATTACAATAATAATTTTTCATATGTAGATTTTTTTTTTTAAGTTTTTTTTTATTTTTTTTTTTTTTAGAAACAAGTTGCCAAAGCCATGAATAATATTTCATCAGGAGGAGGAACAAAAAAAAAGGGGTAGTCGAGTGGGCAACAAATTTGCATTGTCCACCTCCACCTTCGCCTTCTTCTTTCGATTGAAATAAAAGTCAGTATGAATCTATCAACAAAAGCATTATCGACTTAAAGATACTCTATAACACTTTCAAATTGTCTTTGGCTGGAAAGTAACTTAAAGGAAGTAAATTCCTAATATCCTGCTGGTGATTAAGTCTGATTTCTTTCTAACAAATTACTCCTAATGACTTCTCTGTTAGTGTTGATCATAGAGACTTATCTTACACCAAATATACCCCCAGATATCAATGGGGTTACAGGGTATGGAGTGAAAAAAAAGCAGAAAGAATTATTAAACTAACCACAGAGCATCGACGACTGACTCCTCTTGATGGACTTCTTGAAGTCCAAAGTCAAGTTGAAGTTGTTCAAGTTTGAAGTTGAAGTTCAAGTCAAGTTGGGCTGGTTCTCGCCGCTCTTCATCCGCCTCTTGCATGCTCTGCATCCACTCACATCATCTTACGGAACCTTCGATCCGCAGGCCTCATCATCATATTGCCAATAAAATGCATTGGCAATAGATTTATTGAATTATTGCTTTGTCTATGGCAGGTACATGGACTCCTCCAACTCAACAGTTTTTCTTGGGCCGTTTTGAGTGGGTGATAAATTCAACAAAACGAAAAGAAATAAGAGAGAGAGAGAAAAAAACAAATAAAAAGAAATAGAGATAAAACAAAGCTTCAGACAAAAGGCGGCCATAAAAGAAAGCTTGTACAAATGCTGCTATTGGTTTCAATTCCTTTTGCCTCCTTGATAAGTTCCAATTAAAGTTACGTTTTTTATTTTCTTTAGTTTGTTTCTAGCTGGAGGTTTTTTTTTTGCCTCCCAAATCATAAGCAAATAATCAAACCATAAATCTTTTTGCATACGATTGAGTATAATTTTCTTGGACATTTTTGAAAGTACCAGCAGAAAAGAGTCCCAAAAACGAAAAAATAAATTTAAATAATCGTTGAAAATTTATTGGCCTATGCAAATTTGACCTTCATAATGTCCATCACAAAATGAATGCAACAAATGACTTTTTAGTTACCTCTTTTTTGTTTAGTAAAGTTTATTGCAATTTCTATTATTAATGCAAAAAAAGTTGTGTCGATTCAGTTTACACTTATTTTTCTTTAACAACATAAAAATAAATTGTTGAAAGAAATTAAGAGATTGAATTCTCTTTGTGCTCACTAAGAAGTTTTCTTAAATGATTTGTTTAAATTTATACACTATTTTCTTTCAGTTTCTTAAACTTAAATTTCACAAGTTCTCGAATTATTTTTTTTTTCACTAGCTGTGGACAAGACATAATAATGTTCATTTGAATATTTGAAAGTAAAACAAAATATTCTACAATTATTTTGCAATTTTCTATGATTAATTGTCTGTCTTTTTATGTTATTTTCTTGTGATATTTATATTCTTTTTTGCTTGCTCCAAATTCAACCTGCTGTTGCCCTGGTTATTCAGAGATTCTCTTTCAATTTCAAAACAAAATAAATACGAAATTGTTGAATTGTGTGAAGTGCACTCGATATGTATATGTATATGAAATGGCTTCAGGCACTTGAGAGGGCCCTGCCGGCAAATGGATATTATTTTTTCTCGTTTTGTTTTTTCGGAATTTTCTCCTCTAGTTTGTAGTTGTTTTTTGCCTCTCAATCTCTTTGTCTCGAGCCATAGATCTTGGCAATCACCCGCAATCTTTAGAAGGTAAATTACGCGCCCTGGACAGTAGCGCTTCGACGACGATCTTCAAACTTCATTAGAGAGATTTCGATATTGTGTATATGTGGATAGAGCATGGGTGTGTGTGTGTGAGTGTGTGTTGAATTGCCACCGTAAAGAGTTAAACGTAATTGGACAATCCACTGACCGAACGAGCCATCTTGGCACTTCACTTTCCAACTATGACATGGCAGTAATAATTGTGGAACAGCAGCTCCCAAAAGGAGGTAATGGAGCTGGAGAGGAGTTAAGGGGGAGTTATGAACGAAGAGAAGGAGTTGGAGCAGATATGACCGAGTTGCTGCTGCTGCTGCTGGTGCTGCGGTATTGAGTATTTGTCGCTTTCATATGGAAAATATGTAGAGCACGTTTTGTTATTCAAGTGAGTCATTTGATAGCTGAAAGAAAAATATCAGTTTCATCTCTCTTGCTCTCAATTCTCAATAAATTAGCTCGAAAGAAGCATTTCATGACTTTACTGTTTTAAAGAATGAATAAGTTTATTGGAATGAGTCTTCAATTTTATGATACATTTTGGTTTCTATATTTCATATGCAACAGGTTCAATAAGATTTTGAGCTTGGTCTATATTCTAATTCAGGAAAAATTGGAAGCCAAACTCTGTTCCATGGTTAATATAGTGCAGATATTTCTTCTTCCTTTATTTGAAAGCTACGGTCTTTCGATTATAAATTACAGTATTCTTTTCTTTGGATTAAATCAATCTCAATCACGATCGGACAATCTTAATGTAAGAATCGGTTACGGGCTGTTGGGCTGTAGCCACATTCACTTATCAAAATTTTGTTTTTGATGTTTTTAATTAAAACTTAAAACATTAAAACATATGTTTACAGGTACATTTAAAAGAAAATATCAGAGCTCGTAAATATTAGCTAAGCGTTTTGATTCGTCTGCTAAGCAAGCTTTTTATCGGCTGTTCGATTATCATTTCTATTTTTCACATAGAAGAGTGATTAAATGAAAATATAATCATTGTTATATGTCAAATTAAGTCTAAAAGAAAGTATATCAGTTAGTCTTAGCTTTAAAATCTTTACTCGATATTTTTCAATTGATTTTGCAAGAAAGTGACGGATCCACGACGAAATCTTAAACTTTACGACTGAACATTTGTACGATTTCTTGTATTTATCATGTATCGATATCTTAGTAACCCTAATATGAAACTTTTTAATATTTTATTATTATTGATTTTATTTTATTACTCTTTTTTGGAAATATTTTCTAGATACTTCCCTGTTCCAAGTCATTATCCGCCCATTGGCAAATATTGGTAAGGTAATGTTCCTAGGTCTTCATTGCAATACGTTAAATTTTTATACCATACACCCATAGGGTGAAATGGTATATTAAAGTCGCCAAAATGTATGTAACAGGCAGAAGGAAGCTTTTCCGACCCGATATTCTTGATCAGTATCAACAGCCGAGTCGATCTAGCCATGTCCGTCCGTCTGTCCGTCCGTCCGTCTGTCCGTCTGTCCGTATGAACGGCTAGTTCTCGGAGACTATAAAGAGCTAGTGCCACCAAATTTTGAATGTAGGCTCGTGTAGTATGTAGAGTGATCAAGTTTATTTCAAATTTTTGCCACGCCCCTTTCCGCCCCCCGCAATTCAAAAAAAACGATTATCTCAAAAACTATTGCAGCTAGAGACACCACATTTTGTATCTATATTTGCTTAGTAAATGCGTACAATTTGTATGTATAAAGATTTTGCCACGCCCCTTTCCGCCCCCGTAATTTGGGAAAACTCGATTATCTCACGTAATTTTCTACCTTTTGTAATCAATTTTGGCACACTTGAATTTGATACTAATACCCAGCAAAACACCAAATTTGATCAAAATTGGACAAAAAACAACGAAGTTATGCATATAAACGTTTTTCCATAAGGCCGTAGTTGGCCGTTGGCTGGTGGGGGCGCTAGGGTGCTCGTATACTTGAGTGAGGGAGATTATAAGATATGCTTGCAATAAAAAGCATGTGAAAATGCATTGGTTTAATAAATTTGAAATATTTGTTTTACTGGTGTATGGTATACCTAAGTCGGCGAGACGACTTACATACTTCATTTAGTTTGTTGAAAATGTATGAAAATGTGTGCAAAATCTTTCATTCTGTTTTTTGTTCTACTTTGCCATTAACTTAGACAGGAACATTTGAAGCTTCCCATGGTCTTGGCCTCCTTCTTTATTTGTAATTTCTGTTACAGTTTTGCAGCTGTTATATAATTTATAAAATATTCGACATTGAATGCCTCTAAGCTACTCCAGCCCTTTGTTGCGTGTAGCATACATTTCAGATGACTGAATAACTCGACTTACCAACTAAGCTCATTTAGACTAAAGAAAACAGATTATAAAGAAACAAATGACTCTACATAATATTGTCCGCCCTTTGTTTTACTCTTCTAACCCTTCCCAAATTGTGATCGAACCCAATTTTCGTGGAGTTTCTGTGACCTGGTTATGATATTTTAATAAGATTCGACATTTGTGCCATTTGTTTGTTGGCAGCACAGTTAGTTAGCTTGTATGTACGAATAGTTATATGCACACGACTAGACTATATATAATAATAGTTGTTGTTGCTGCCGTTGCACTCCTCCAAAAACTACCGGCAACTACAACAATCGAGTGAGATATTTAGATTAACAGGTTGTTTTCATTTACAATTCGTGCTTTTTAACAAGCAAAACGTGCACTTTCTCCGCACGCAGAGCCAATAATTTTCAGAAATTTTTGTGGTCTTGGTTTTGGAGGTTTTCTTTGACTTTGCGTTTGGGGTTTGGGTTTCATCGGTTTTAGAGTGTGTTGTGTGTGTGTGTGTGTGTGTGTGTGTGTGTGTGTGTGTGTGTGAGTGAGTCCGTAGGAGTCGTTTGGCCATGAATACAGCCAAAACAACAACAACAACAATGAGATGGCAAAGACGACGGGAAGTAGGAACAATAGGCACATTGGCATCAACATCAACAGCAGGGGCAGCAACTCCATAGCATAATCCAGGCATAGGCATTAACATTAACATTGACTTTACACGACTTTTTGGTAGCGCTTCATATTTTTATTGTTGTTGCGCATTGCGAATAAAGAATTTTAGTTTTTTTTTTCTTGCAGATCGTGTCTGTGTCCTTAAACTTGCTGGCTCGCTAGTGGGAGGGGGAGATTTTGACTTGCATAACGCATCTTTAGACTGAATTTTATGATAAGGTTTTGTTTCTTAAGGTTTTCGTTGGGATACATGAATATGTAAAGAGGTTTGGCAGTCCGAAAGGAAAGAGGGCAAATGAAGGAGAGTGTTACAGAGTAGAAATATAGTAAGTGGCAAGAGAGAATATGGCTTTAAATATATTTAAAAAGTAAAAATAATAAAGAATAGAAAGGAATTTAGTAACTAAGCACATATCAAACCTTTTTTTAAAATTTAAAATACATATTAACTAATGCATTCCCTTTAAAAAAAAAACAAAATGAAAAACAAGCAAAACTGTTTAATTTTGCTTAATTAGTTAGTATCGGTCTTAGAATGTGAAAAACTATTCTTAATTGATGTAGTTGACCATGAGTTTATAACTTTCTGGAATGAAATTTAGAAATAAATGTTGTAAATTAACAAAACGAAAAGTATATTTTGAGTTACATTTGTTTATAAATAATGGCAGTAGATAAGGAAGGAAGCAAAGGCCTAGATAAAATGGAATTAAGGCAATATATTAGAAGATTAATATTAAATTTTATCACTCCATTTCTTTTATATTATAATACAATCAATAATATTTAAAGGTTCTAAATGTATCTATTTGCTAGTGTATAATTTACTTCGTTTCTTTTGTAAATCATGGAAATGGCAAATGGCATCTGCTTTTTTTTAGTTCTCTTGTCTAGGTCACGTTTATATGGGCTTGTAAGATGTTGTGTTAAGTGTCAATTGCTTGCCCCAAAAGATATATCACAACAAAAAAATGTATATATGTATATATATATAGGAAGCAAGGAAATATCAGCTAAGCAAAACGTGCAGTTTATGTCATAATCAAAAGAGACAGAAAAAAACATTTTAGAATTCAAAATCTTCCTTTTTGGGTGTTGATGTTTGCAGACTTTTCCCACATGTGAGTGCGTGTGTGTGGGTAGGGAGTAGGAAAAGTCTAGAACAATGGCTACTGAATGGAGTACATAGAATGCATTTAATAATGAGCTGAACTAGAAAGAGATAGAGCTATGAAGGGGTGCTGAGGGTTAGGGAAAGGAAATGAATTGGAATCTTTCCCACAACAATCACGATCAACAACCGCCAACGAGTGAACAAGAGCCGCCAATGAGGTAGCTAAATGAGCTGATTGCCTGCCAGGTCTGCTCTGGCCTAACTCTGCCTGTTCGGCCTGGCTGGAAAGTTAACAAATTGCTGCTTTATTACCAACATCTCACTTAAAAAACAAAAAAAAAATGAAAGAAAAAATGCACAACCTCTCTGATAGATGTGGCCAGTAAAAACATCCACATACACACACAACACACACACTAAAGCTCACAAGTAAACCTCAAACGAAAGCCAAACCATTAGGATAACTATCGCGTGAGAGAGCGAACAAGCGCGCAGGGCCAACAGAGGGCCTAACGTTAGATCCTGACTTGGCGATCTGACTGCCATATAACTGAAGCTGCCGCCGCCTCTAAGTGGGCTAAAGTGAAGCAGCAAATATGGTAAAGTCAAAGCAAATGAAGAGGGGGGGGACGGCCGGGGGGACGGGCAGAAGCTGCAGATGAAGGTGATGGAGGAGTTGGCTTCGATGCCAGTGCGACGATTGTCGGTTGGGCATGCGCAATAAACAAACACGCCATGTTACCGTTGTGTATTTCAGTTAAGAGGACTATGGCAAAAAATGGCCCAAACAGTGACTAAAAATTAAAAAGGATTTAAATGTTGCTCTAAACTTCTTTGGAGAGAGTCAAATATGACTTTACTTTTTCCAAAGTTTGGTTTCCTTTAACTTTTAACATGTTTTTTTTTTTTAACGTCTCGTTCTGAATTTGTAATTTATATTTGAGATTGTTGGCGAAATTAATGGCCCAGTCTGTATTACTTAAGTTTAGTTCATATCAACAGTTTTCAGTTTTATTTTAACTATGTAAAACCCGTCTTTGATTTTATATTTAGGAATGATATTGCAGAATTTTAATAAAAGATTTTAATCTTTTTATGTTGTATTTTCCATTTTTTTTTTTTTTTCAAAATTCTCTTTAGTTGGTTCCTAAAAGTTTTTTTTGGGCTATTTTAGGTTAATTAGGGGTTTTTTTTGTTGTAAAAGTAATGAAAAAAAAAAGGATCATTGATTTTAAAGATATGACTACAAATGTATAATAATCTCTTACATGTAATATCCAAACAGCTTTACCTTTGCAATCAAATTTCAACAATTTTGCACTTTGTGTCACAATGTTGAACAGAATTTAATATTATAATTTGCTTATTAAACTACATATATAATCATTTCTCATTTTCAAAAACAATAAAATAGCAAAAAATGTTACAGATGTTCAATTTATCGATGTGTTCCCAAGATATCGGTAACAAACCATGTCTAATTATAATTGATAGGATTTCATGCTTGAGAGTTGCCAGAAGTTCTAAGTTTTAAATTCCAAAAAAATCTATAAGCTAAGTTTCAAACTAATAACAAATAAAACTTTCTAACCTAAATTTATTTTTAAAAAATGGTCAGAATTAATTATTTTATAAAAAATTTAAATGTTCCTTGGCACCCTTAAGTCTTAGGGGGTCAAAGTGAATGTTACTATGGTACCGAAATATATGTACCAAAGCTTCAAATAAAATCAAATCGAATTCAAAAAATTTAGTTTCTAGGCAGGTGAACCTTTTTTAATCAACATTTTCTCAGTTGCATTCCACAGTTTCCCAGAGCAATAACATTACTTCCTTCTGTTGTGGGCCTGTCGTTTTATTGTTTTAACTTTGGCGGCTAGTGTTGGTGTCAAGCTAGTGGGAGTTACTTTGCTCTCTTGCCACAAAATGAAATAATAATTATTATTAACTATTAGCAGCAAACGGTGTTTGGTAGTAGCTTAGTTAGATTCGGAGTTAGAGTTGCATTTGAGTCGAAGAGAAACTACTGTGTAAAGTTGATGCCAATTGCCACCAACCAGAAGAGTTGAGCAACCAACCAAAGCTAAACAACCAAGCTTAGAGTGTGCAGCGGCGTTTTGATTGTTTATGACCTTAAGTTGTCGTGCCGCAGTGAAAAGGTCATCATTACCCATGGAGAGTTGGGTTAGTTAGTAGTTAACTTTTTGGTTGATTTCAACTTGGCTCTATGGAGTTAAAGCCAGCAAAAGGAGTAGGAGGCGGTGTCTAATTTGTGGCCGCCGCTCAACTTCTGTTCGCGTTTTGCCACGGCAGACGATGGCAGCGCGGCGTCTTTTCTTTTCGGTTAACGGAGATCTCGTTTGGATCTGCCTTTGATTTTTATGATGTTTTAATTTGTTGCACGTTGCAGTAAATTTGCTTTATGATTGTTTAATTTTATTGGCACAATAAAAAATAAACGAAAGAGGGTTTAAACGAGAAGGTGGAACAGGTTCAATTATTTCACTTTTGAACTGTGTGACCATGTAATATTTGTCAAACCAAAAACTCTCATTTTGATTTCGTTAACTGTTAATATCTCAACAAAATGACTCTTAAATGTTAAGTGTATTAGAGATTAATGTTAAACCAAAGACAAAATATATACTTTCTCTTGACATTTCATTAATTAAAAAGTAAAATGCAATTTGAACTTATGAATTATTTCTTATCGAATAATAGTTATCATAACCAGATAGTTATTAATAAATATAATATAAGTTATGTAACTAAATATTGAAATATTTAATTCCGTATTGGTTATATACTTTATCTGATAGTATATTTTTGTTAGTCGCTGGCTCACTTTTTAATAAGTGAACAATTTCATTTACTTAGTCATTTGTTCATTCACTTGTTCAGTCGCTTATACATTTTTCAATTGAGTACTTGTTCAGTTCATTCACAAGTAAGCCAGTGCAATGGGATTCAGAGAACAAGATTGTTTCCTGGATTTAAAATTTTCTTTTGATTTCTTGCGATGGCTTTTTCGTTTTAGGGACAACAACTTCCTTCCTTCTACATCCCAATGGGTTAAAGATTTAGTCCCAGCGTTTACGGCAGATGCTAAAGTAAATTTTGCAAAAATCAAATCTTACTAATTATAACAAAATCTTCAAATAATCATAATTTTAATTTTAAATTCAGCTTTAACTAGCTTTTAGGAATATAGTAAGCAGGAATTTCGACTAGAGCGGCCGTTCAAGACAAACATGTGAGAAGCTATTAATTTAAATGAAAGATTGACCTTAAACCGACTAAATTGCAAATTTGACTTAAATTTCAAATAGGTCTTAATCTATCCAGATAACACCAACGGAAGGCACGCCCCGGTGGTACAATATACCGTGTGTAAAATAACAGGTCGTGGCAGTAGTTTGGTAAGGGCGAAGCTCTTACACTAATTTTTTATAGTTGCAATTCCCAACTAGTTTTAGCGTTGAAGACATAGTATGTCTATTGGAATTTTGGAGTTCTTTAGTAAAGTCTGCTGATGATAGAACTTGGTGGTTCTTGAAATAGCTATACAGACAACCTGCTTACCTTTTTGTGTTGCCTTTGAAATATTCTTCTTTTGAAAGATTGATCTCCAGCCGTCTAAATTGCAAGGTTTGATTTCAATTTCAAATAGATCGTAATTTAACCAGTTTGATTTGAATTTAATCAAGTTTGCATTGTCATTTAACAAATTTGATGAAAACTTGTTTAATTGTTTTTTTTTTTTTTGTTCTTCCTTATATTTTGTTTATTTTTTTTATGACTGGAATACGTCTTTTTGGATTTTGCCATACCAAAAATATGATTACAGCCTTTAAAAACCAGCAGGGATACATACACCACTTTATTTTTAATCCCAAAATTACTTATTTTCATGTCCGAGAGCTTCTTTCGCTTAAGTTTTAATATTTTTTTCCCCTCCGTATTTTATTGAGTTCAGGGAAAACTTTTGAGCCCATCTATCAATGGCGACATAATTATGCATCCAACTTATAATCCCCACAGCACACATGGACATAGACCAAAAATACGTTCCCATCACTCTAATACAAGTTCAGCTGTTTTTGTTTCGGGGGCCCTAGGCAAAAGCGGATCAAACCAAAAGCCGATGGTCAGGTCAGGCAAAGAGACAAAAATACGTCAAACTCTGGTCCGGCACTTTTCCATTTGATGTAACCGGCATCAAGAAATAAATCTCCCAAGCCTAGATATACGCGTACACTTCCTGGCACACACGTAACCACACTTGAGTGACCCAAACACATGTCGCCGCCAATTAACCCATAAAAAAAATTAAAAAGTTGGAATACAACAACAAAAATAGACACCAAATAAGGATTAATTTTTTTGTTTTCTTTATACTTTTTAGTTTTGTTGATCGAATACTTTTGGGCTAATCCCAGCAACATCTCATATTCCATTGCTATAGCTGCTGGTGGACAACCTAGGGGGACACACTTGTCGGTTTGGCTCAAAAGCGACATTTCCCACATCAAAAAAGATTTCGTCATGGTTCGTTTTTAGTTTTTTTTTTTTGTATATGTGGATGTTGATTTTGATTTTGGTTTTTGATTTTTCGTTTGAAAAATTGTTGTTGCTCAGAAAATATTAAGTCATGCAGAAGAGACAGACAATTGGATCATTTGTTTGTTGGAGGTGTGTTTCTTGTTCCCTCTGGCTGCAACAGGTTAAAAAACTGACACTGATGTGATTTTATATGTGTTTCTTGTTATTGTCTGTTGTCTTTGTATCTCATTTTGTGGCTCTCATTTTTGTTTAGCGGCTATACCCTGTAAATGTAGACCAAATGACTTCAAAAAGTAAGTGGTGAACTATAACTCCACAATGAACAGTTTATATTTTAGTTTTACTTAAATTCCACTAGTTTCCGCCCAAAACTCTTTAACAATTCCATTTGACATTGCATCTTAATTGTTAACTATTTTTTTTCCTCTTTCTAATTATTCATTGTACTTTGCAGGATATCAAAAAGTCTATTTAAATGCATTTTCTTTGTTTCGTTGTTGTACTTCTACTACATTTTGTCATTGCTCTCTTGACTTGAAATCAGCTTAAATATAATTAATGTGCGGCATTGATCAGTGACAAGTCCATTAAAAAAAGGTTTATTGTTTTCTCCCCTCCTGCCCCATTTTTATTTTGCGGATTCTTAATGGAATTATATATTTGAATGAACAGGCTTTGGAAATTCCATATTCGAAACAAAGTATAATTTATATTCATTAGAATCTTAAATTTTTTTTTTTTTATAGATTAAGTATTAAGAGTAAGCTTTTAAAAACCAAAAAAAAATTAAAAAAAAAAAGTAATTTAAATTTAAGACTTGTTAATCAATTAGATGGTTTTGGTGGAAGGATGAACGGTGGAACTAGAGAAAACATTTCAGACTTTAAAACCTTCTAATATTAATAATAAATAGGTTAATTAAAGAGTCTACTGAAATTGGCAAATCATATCTAAAAAACTATGGCATAACTCGTGAAAAACAAAAACCTACCAAATTTCTAGCTTAAATAAAATATTTAAACAATTTAATTTTCATGTAAAAATTTGCTGTCCAGTTCCCTTTTCATATGATTATGGTCAAGCATCAAGTTTTGGGCTAAAAGACAATGCACCGACTCGTGCCGAATATTTTTTTATTCCACTCTTTTTGCAAGTGAACCTTTTCGAATTTTATTTCATTTTTTTGCATATGATTTATTGTTATTTTTTCTTGGTTTTTTTTTTGTGTTTCAGAATTTGCACAATAAAAATGAAGCAAAAAGGTAATAAATTTTATGATTGTTCAACAAAAATATCTGAAAAGAAAGCAAAAACTGAGGGCCTGTGTTCCTTTACCTCGTCTCCTGTTTTTGTTCGCTCACTTCGATGCTTCATTGATGTCGGCTTGCGCCAAAAAAAAAAAAAAAAAAAGAAAAAAGAATTACTGAAAAAAGTCGAATTTAAACTTCATTCGCTCGTGGCCAGAGGTCAAGGGTTAAAATGTAGAAGTCACGATTCTCTTCTCTCTTTTTTTCTCTCTCCCCACCGAAAAAAAACTACGAATCAAATGAAGTTACCAAAAAGCAGACAAAAACGAAAGAAAAATGAAAAAAAAAAATTGACTGAAAATCGAATCAAATCAAGTACCGTTGTCTATGGTCTTCTCTACATGTATTTATATAGAATTAAGGTGACCTGCCATACAATTTGCCCACATCCCCCCTCCTACAAAAGCAACCATCGTCTTGAGGTTTATCAATAAATTATTGAGCCATTATTGTTATTACAATTTCTTTATAATGTTGGCAGCGTGCGGCGGCTAGGCTATGTACTTAAACCGAGACGGAGCGACAGAGACAGCGAAGAGAGACAGAGTATCTATGGATATGATAGATTTGGTGTTAAAGATAATACATGACATTTAAATTTACATCGCATATATTTTTTCAACCAATTCTTCTTTTAATATTAGTCTAATGTTTAATATAAACCAATTTACCAACAACAACAATAAACCAATTGGGTTAAATATTTCGTTCATTTTTTTTTTTATTTTTCAACTATGTGGGCATCGACTCAAAGATGAGAATAAGCTGCGACTATTAATTGTCGAAATAGAATTGTTAATATTAATATTACAGAATTGGTTGTTTTTATCGACTTTTTTGATTGATTTGAATCATTTTGCTTGCATTTTCTTCAATGCGAACTATTTTAAGAAAAAAATACAATTATATGAATAATAGACTCCTTTTAGTTGTACACAAGATGAATACAAGTTGAAATTTCGCCAATAGTAAATTGAGTATTCATTTCACCGTATTTTAGAGACGATGTTAGTCAAAAAGTTTTCCGAAAAAAAAAATAAAAAATTTTTTAAAAAAAAAATTTTTTTTTTTAATTTGTTTGCCACATTTTTTGTTATTTAATGAGTCTTTTTAATCTTATTAAATTGTAATCCAAACATAAGTTAGTTAATCGTTCGCTAATTTGTGTATTATTTATTATTAATAATTATTTCGTATTTGAAAATTTCTGAGGAATCAAACATTTTATATAATTTCAAATCACGCTTTGTTTTAATTAATCAATTTTATAAATAAATGTACATAATAGAGGATATCAAAAAAGTCGTCAAATATTTTGTGGGAAATAGTGTACATCAAAATCTTACCACATTGTTGGTTTTCTTTTTTGGTTAGTTGTTTGACCATTAGCGTGTACTTGTAAGCCTTAAAAAGGCCGCCAATGGGGCCGTGGTCGAGGTCTGTTCAGGTCCGTGGGTCTCAGCAGCAGAAGCCTCCTCCACAACCGGCGGCCTCATCATGTGCACAATAGAGAGCAGGTCGTCGAATGGGTCGTTCGGTCGTTTGGTAGATTTGAAGCTGCTGCTTGATATGCTGCCCTGGCAGGTTCATGACAAATGCATTAAGATTGAGAGAGTGAGAAGAGGGGGGAGAGAAATGAAGGCGGCAAAGAAATACCAACTGCATTATTAGGTTTTGATAGTACTTTTTTTTTTTTTTTTTGGTTTTTGCGCCTTATTGTTATTTTATGAATATGGTAAATGGTTTAATGAGTTTTAATTGAGTTGAGGTTAAGGGAAAATTGTTGGCTTTAATTGATAGTTGGAAAATGAGGAGAAAGCTTTACCGCTTTACATTGGAATGTGTAACTACTCTTAAGCAATCATTTGTATATATGAATTCTGTATCTTATGACTCTCGACTCTGTTGCCTGTCAGTTGCCGTTGCTTCTTGTTGTTGTTGTGATGTGATAAGAGACACGATTTCCCTTAAAGAACTGAAATCATCTGAATTGGCACAAACTCGTAACTCAATGTCCAATGAATCAGCCAACAGGTTAAATGCCTATGTATAAGTGGCCACTACTGAGAAGGGAAGAGGAAGTAAAAAGGGTTCGTTACGTTTTCGACATATGCAATCAGAACTTTTGGCAACTTGACCATTGATCTTTCACACATCCCCCCCCACCACACACACACACACAGATACTCAGGAAGAATTCAACCCAGAAATAAAAGAACAACAACAACGAACAAAAAACTCGTTGCTGGCTTTTGACATTTTTGTTTTTTTGTTTGGTTCGCCTTCTTTGCATTTTGCGCGAATGTTTTGCATGTTAACATTTTATTAGTCATAACAACAATTCCTCCAACGTTAAAGCAACAACAGCAATAACAGCAACACCATTAACAAAGGTAAACTGAGAACTGAGAGTTGAATCTGGTGCAGCAGACGACGAGACCTGCCGCAGGCAAAAATGATTTATTTCACCGTTCTTTTGAAGATTTGGAATTCGTTATTTTCTTTCGTTTTTTACCCCTTCATGTCTTGTTGGTGGTTAGAAAAAAAAAGTATAAAAAAAAGGATAGCAGAGGGGCTTAGCACATGGCACTTGTATACATGATTGGAAAATCAAGCCAAATACTTAAAACTAATAAGACCAAGAAGGTCATAAAACAAGACTTAATCATCATCACGTGTTTCTAACAAATTCTAAAGAGAAAATCATACAAATTGATTGGCCAAAAGCATTTACTTAATGTAACAACAAACCATAGCCAAAATGTGTTTTAAGTTCATTTGAAAGTTTCTTAGAAGAAAAATGTCAAACCGAAAATCACAAGTGTTTTGCCTTTATCACCATAACTAGCAACAAGGGTAATTATACCATAAAATCAAATCAAAACAAACAACTCCCATGGTTGTAGTGACTATTTTTTCCAAAGATTTATCTGTTTTTAATGCTATTTACTTTACTGAGTACACCTCTGGCTTAGGCGCACATATCGCTCAGTTTTATTGTATATATTTTTGGGCACAGCGTGCCAGAACAATTGAGTGCGAGATCCGGAAGTATGGCATTTGGTACATCTTCAGCCTAGAAAAAACGATAATGCACTGGCACTCAAACTGCTGGACAACAGCATGCAAATAAGACGTCTAAAATGAAGTTACCCACATGACCTGCCATTTAGACCAGGGACCGATTGGTTATTCCACCCCCATTTCGTGATTACCTTTGACAACATTTGCTTAATGGCCCTTTAAGATTGATCGCAAATAAAAATAAGTATAAACAAAACAAAAGTATTTGCAAGGCAACTATATAATAAGGTCACCAAAATCAATAATATTTTTGAAAATTATAGTTTGTATGTGCAATCCTCGGTAGATGAGTTGTCCAAATGGCTCACTCATCTACAGAGGTAACTCAAAAATGTGGAACCGGCTTGGAGTTTAGTAATAGTTAGTAATTGATGTACTTTTCGTCCAAAACAATGGTCATAAGGTTATGAAACAAGTTTGTTGAGAATCCTTGGAGAATAGTTATTTACCACTCTGGCTTGGAAAATGCTGAGGCACTCTGAATCCTATGCCCCAAATGAGTCATCTAAATGGTAAGCCCTAAAGACCCATAAAGCCGCTTAATTGTTTTATTATTATATTTTCATATTGTCGAGTTTCTTCAAGGGTCCAACAGTAAAAAAAAAAATAAAAAATTACTCACAGGATCTTGGTTCTGATTTCATAAAAGCTGCATTTAATACAACTTTTTGGCTTAAGAGTCATTTCGGCTACATCAAAGAGCGTCACATAGCCCTAGGATCACTTGTTGCTGTCCTCTCATGTGCATCAAGGTGTAAATGAAAGTCATATTTAGGCACCTACCAAAATCAAAACTTTGCTGCCCTCTTCGGTTTTCTGCTCCTTATCCTGTAGTTTTTTTAAGTGTCCATCCATGCCGGAGGTTAACCCACCATGGAGAATTTTTATGGGGTGTATCAAACATGCAAAAAATGTGTACGCAACATTTTTGCGTTGGTTTTACCTCCCGTTCGTGTTCTAATTTACAAGTGGCAAAAAGGACAGCCAACCCAAATGTCGTAACCAATCACTGAGAGTACGCGACCAAAATCGTCAGAGGGGTAAGAAAAAGTTGGTACATGAAGCAGAAGGCCAGTTACGTGCTTGTAAATTCAAATTTCAGTGCTTATACCCTGTATCATATCTTTTAAATGTGGGTATACAAAGTTGATATTAAAGTTTTTTCGTCACATCCAATTGTAGATATGTACCCAAAAATCTTTTTGAAGAAATTTTAAGTTACGGTCAATGCATTTATCTAAAGGAGTAATTAGTTGGTAATATAATTGTAATATCTTTTCCGATCTTATTGGGTATCTAAATGTTTTCACTTTAACAGACGCATTACTTTGATTTTGTTCACTGTTCGTTTTGTGGTTCATTGAGTTGCCTTGTTTCCTGCATAAATTAATGAAATATGGAGAAAGGAGTTGGGCTTACAGGTAAAAGGAAGGTAAGAATTGCGGGTTGGGCCGCAGAGACCGCACACAATGTTCAACATGGTTTATTAATTCAATTTGTGCCTAAATTAACGTGTAAGTGGTTAAATATTGAGTTACTGCTGCTGCCAGAAAAAAAAAAAAAAAAACTGTCAAAAACAGCGCAAAACCAAAAAAAAAAAAAAAAAAAACGAAAAACACAGGCACACAGAAAATTCAAACCGACTTCCTTTTACAAATTTTCTTTGCGTGCTGATCGTCCATGGACATGCGTTTTTGATATGAGCATTTAGATTATTGCCTGGCCAGGGCAATAAAATGTTGAGAAAAATGATATTTAGGCACGGCATTGATTGAAAAAAAAAAACAACGTTTTGTGCCTTCCATCGAAAATCAATCATTTGCTGCTTTGGCAGGTCGCCACCGCCACTCGCTCAGTCGCGCCTAGGCTGGCCTAGCACTAAGTAAGCCCACTCAATCCCTTGTGCCAGTTCTTATCAATAGATCCCCCCTCTTTTTATCGCAAAACCGCCATCTGGTGTAAATATTTTCATATTTCCTATGGTTAAGCTCCTGCTTTTTACGCTCTCCAAGCAACCAGTACCATAAGCTTTGACTAATTGGCAAGGGTATTACCGAAAGGCTTCATCTCCCTCTCATATTTTTGTTTTTTTTTTTTTTTTGGGGTTTGGCCAGCTGACATCAAAAATTTGTCAACGCAAAATTCACGCAACTTGTTACTAACTTGTTTTGATTTTTTCGTGTTCCAATCCAATCCAAAATCAACAAAAAACATTAAACATTTTGTCTAGCCTGTGGCTCATGTTCGATTTGGCCTCAACTTGGTATGTTTTGTCGCCCACTTTCCTTTGGAGATCGTACACAGTGAACTAGGTCAATTTGTCCGAGGTCAATGACAGAAAAGTATTCGAAATTTTCGCATTGATTTAAATTAAATTTATTAAAAGAATTATTTTCAGATTTCCTATTAAAAAAACGACTTAAATTAGCCATAATCTTATATAAACTTGTGGGTTTTTATTAATCAGAATTCGAACTTAACTGATCAATTTCATTTCAAGTTGGTAAATAATAAAAGTTGTGAATACATTAATGAACCAACAAACTTTATGAACTCTAAAGTTGTAAACATTTGCTCAAAGAGATTGTTCCTCTTAAAAATAGTTTGAACACCAATAGACAAAAAAGGGTTTTACTCATACATACATATTTAAACGAAATGAAGTTCAGGTATAACTCGCATTGTGAATTATTCGTTGAAGTAATTAAAGTTCTCGCTTTATGCAATATGTAAAATATGATGGTAATCGATGGTTTTTTGTTTTCTTCCTGATTGATGTCGATATTGAAAAGAAGACTATTGATTGGTGATGGGGCTATATTTTTAAGTTCTTGGTCTAAAATGTTGGTTGTCTCTTGGTTGCATGTAATCTGATGGTTGAATTTATAACACTTAAACGCAGTAATTAACGGTCTATAGTTGCATGATTATGATTATTTGATACCAATGATATTATTTCAATAAAATGTACCTTAACCGGTATTTAATCTGTAACTTACATACAATAAAATGAGTTCACAGGGCCCAATGCCAAAAACGTTCTGAAGTCTTTGACGCTTATAAAATACTCGTTCGTTCGTTAAATATTTTTGGCAAAAACTTGGCAAGAAATCATTAAGAAGTATAAATTATTGATTGCCCAACCGTCTAAGATTAAAGACTTTTAAGTTAAAAGTGTTTTTAAAATACATTTTGTAAAACATTTTGAAAATTAAGTTAGTATTAGTTTATATTATTTGTCAAATTATTTGGCAAAATGACATGACTTAAGGGGGTTTAGTGTGGAAGCCAGAATAACGTTTGTATATAAAATCGATAAAACCTAATAATTTAACATTAGTCTCCTGATAATGGTTGAATGAAATAATATTTAAATTCAATAACTCACCATTGGGGTGAAATTGTATATTAAAGTCACCTAAATTTATGTAACGGGTAAAACAGCAGCTTGTATTCAAATCAACTATTCAACTTACATTAACCCAGCCAGCTAAATTATAACTTCTAAGCTAAACTGATTTTTCAATTCTTCGAGATTATGTAACATAAATGTTCTAATGCATTCTGTTGATGCCCTATCTGTGTGATTTATCTTCATGATATGATTTTTCAATCATTCCATTAGCATTTAAATTGTCTACAGTTTTGAATTTCGGTTTTTATTGGTAGTTAGTTATCTTTTCGACCCTGACATCATGGACTCTCCTTAACTGTAGTTATTTTTTTTGTTGGCCCACCCGCCTAGTGACACGCCGCCATCATCGGCCGCCAATGCAAAACTCAAATTGCAATCAGTGAAATCATTAACAACTAATTAAATTATATTAAAAGAGTCATTAATTAAGTCGACAAAAAAAAAGCTTCAAGGTGGCCATCGAGACTTGACTAGACCTAGACTAAACAATTCCTTTCACTTTACATGGAGATTGAAACAACAAAAACCAAAGTACAAAATAATGACAAGAACTTTTTGTTCAACTTTGACACCCAAATGTGAACCCTACGAACCAGAGAGACTGACTGCACCCAGTTACCTCTGCTGCACCACTGCAGCAATCGCACAGGGGCAGTTGCAAATATTTAATAACTACATTAATAACGGCAAATGACAAACAGCACAATAACAATAATAACACGAGCTAAAATAGAAACTACCGTTTGATATTTTTGGTTTTTTGTACCTTTTATCCACGTTTCTCAGTTTTGGTTTCGCGCCCGAATGAATGTCCATTAATTTGACAACAGCAACCGTTAAATCAGCAATTCAATCACCAAACGGATTTCCAAATGTGTGCGACAACAATAACAACCAAATACCCCAAAAAAAAAAAAAAAAACTGAAACGAACGGTTCTCGACTCTGACTCTTGGGCGTGAGTCTTAAATTACCAACCTTGCCACAATTTTCAATGTGCGCAATGCGCATTCGCATTCGAATTCGAATTTGTTTCCAGTAATTGGCCGCACAGACTCCTGCAAGATACCTCGCCGGGGATTGGACTGTCTTGGCAACAAGAGTCATAGAGAGAGAGAGAGAGAGGCGGCAGGTCCAGCTGTTACAGCTACTGGGAAAACAGACTGCCGCACCCACCCAAAGAGACATACAGTGGTTACAATCATCTACAACAATTGTTAAAAAAAGTTCATGATTTTCCATATTATTAGATTATATTAGATATTGTAGATCACTCAAGGTCGTTATTAGATAGCAAACCGATTAGCAGATCAAGGACCACAAAATTCTCCTAAGACTTTCCTATTTAATCAAAGTACATACATACACATATTGATTAATATCCTCAAATCGCTAACTATAATTCAAGTACATTGATCAATATCCACAAATCTTATTGTTAGTTTTTAAATTACATGTAATGACGAAATCAAAGTATTTTACTGCCATTTACTTACTTACTTTTTACTTAATATTTCTAATACATTTTGATTTGAACTCTTTATAAAAGACAATTCCAGTCTAATCTTTGACTCAGTAGAAAGTTAAAAACAAATTCCCCAAAAAATGTATATAAGATAGAGCGATGTCCCCCACTGCCCTTATTGGGCTAGGCCATTATTAACTAACAATAAGACTCCACTTTAATTTTTTACATTTAAAACACTTAGTATCAAGTGTTTGTAATTTCATTACCCTATGTAATATTTAACAATTACTAAAGACATTGACTTATCGTTATACCCTTGCAAAAAGGGTATATTAATTTTGGTCAGAAGTGTGCAACGCATAAAGGGAAGTATCTCCGACCATATAAAGTATATATATTCTTGATCAGCACGACGAGACGAGTTCAAATACCCTTGTCCGTCCGTCTGGATCGATGTAAACTCCTCGTAGACCGTTAGAGTTACAGAGCCGAATTTTGCATGTAGGCTGGTATATACTGCAGGGTTTGTATATCTCAGATTCAGCCAGATCGGACCACTATATCATATAGCTCCCATATAAACGTCAAAGTCACGAACAGTGACTTTTTTAAATAACTTCGCTATTTTCTGAGCTATCGTCATGAAATTCAATATTGATGAGTGTATTGCACCTACAAACAACTGTGAAACATTTGATCAAGATCGGTCGAAAACAGTGACTTTTGTCAATAACTTCGTTACTTTTGGTTACGATTGCTTTCAAATTAAACATTTGATAGTTAAATATATCTGTTAATGACTGTGCCAAATTTGATAAAGATCGGGTGACTATATCATATAACTGCCAGGAACGATCGGTGGAAAACAGTGACTTTGTTTTAGATAAAACGTTTTTCCACTTTGACGGCTATAAGTGAGTAAAGAGTACCAAACAACTTGCAAGGGTATACAAACAACGGCGAGGTCGAAGTTAGCCCCGGGCCTCTGGTTTATTTCTATTGTTTATCATTTTGTGTAATTTTGAATGTTTGCTGTGTTTTTATTATAATTCTTTTTTAATGATTTTTAAAGAATAAAGTCTATATTTTTCAGTTTTAATGAAACTAAACCAAATTTTCATATCTAGGATATTTAAATAATAAATCAATTTTATAATCATGACTAAACTCTTTTTCCTCAAATTTCCTCTTTAAATTTTCTCCAAACACTTCAACTCAATATTCTAAATATTAAAAAAAAAAAAAAAAACCAAAAATTTTTGCGATAATTTTTTGTTATCAGTATGTTTTTAAAAACATGTGCGTAAAAAACGATGTATGGATCCAAGGGGGACCAGGAGAAATGTTTTTCATCTCTTTATCCTCAATTAGTGAGTCTTTAAAAAGGTCGTGCGATTTTCATAAATCCTCATATTGTTAATTATTAAGGTCAGAGTATATATTAAAAAAAATAATTTCTCTTGCTGTATGTAAAAATAAATAGTATTAATTTATATTGTAAAGCATAAATACTTAACGTAACGAAGCTTCATTTAATAACTATTATGTGTTTTATAATAAACCACTGTGCCTGGGTCGCTATTCGCCTTTTGCCTTTCAACTTTTCTGCTGTATTTTGTTGCTACAGGTGTCTCTTGTCTTGTCTCTAGAGACTCTCGCTTAGACATTGATGTTGTAGTAGTAGTTGTTGTTGTTGTAGTGTGGCGGCAGCGTTCTCAACTCTCCACGAAGTAACCAAGTTGCCGGTGTCAATGACAGTTCAATGTGCTGGCGATTTGTTGTTGGATCGCTAGTAGGAATCTGGCAACAGTTGTCGCACATGCAAATCGTGACCGACGACCGACGACGTCCATCAAAGTGAAGTTGCCAAACTTGCCAGTCAGTTAGTCCGTCAGTCGTTTTGGGCATTCAGTCTCTTTGTCTGTAATTTTTGTTGGTAGTTGCACATGAAATTCGAGTGATTTGTTTTAAGAGACAATTTGATTGATTATTTGTTGAACGCATGCGCCAAAGCGATGACAAAACTTTTTGACTTAAACCAAAAAAAAAAAAAAAAACACTCAGAAGTCGCTTTAAAAGTCACGACATGCAGATACCCTGCAATCCGTTGAGCTAAAAAAAGTTAGTTATTCAAATTCCTTTGAATAATTTAATAGGCGTTTGGAGAAAAATAAAAAGGAAATACTCAAACTATTTTGAATGGCTCTAAATTATATGACCAACTTTAATACAACTTCTGAGAGATTATGGACAATCTTTATGTGAATAATGGGCATGAAGAAATCCTCGCAAGTCATGCGCCAAAAAGTCGACCAAGTTTTTGGGCTTTTTTGTTTAAACGTTTTTTTTTTTTTTTTTTTTTTTGTTTCTTCTGATTTTTATTAATTATTGTGACCCAGAAATCATGAGTGTAAATTATTTTAAGTATCAGAATCAGCGCGCGCGTTTGTTGTCAGTTCGACTTAAAAATATTTATACCACCTGTGATGAATAACGTTACATTTTGTTGTGTGTGTTTGTTTGAGTCTGCATCACTGTTGATTGTATTGTTTTTAAAGATTTTTTTTATTTTTGGTATTGCTCGTTTTATTTATATATATGTTTGTATCTGATCCGTGATTTATTGTCGGTGCTTATAAGAAGTAGGTACAACCAGCAGTGTTTAACGAAATACACACAAAAAGTCGCAATATATGCCAAGCCATGCCCACATAAAGTTGATTACTCAGGTGTCTGAGTGCTTGTGGAGAGCGTTGTGTTGCGTGTCTAAAGAGTGTTTTACTGGGGTCTCAGACAAATGTACCGTTAATTAATTTGCAAAAGGTTGTTTCGTTTCCTTCTTGTTGTTTTTTTTTCTTTTCGTGATTTTTGTATTTGGAATTTATAGTGCAAAGTGCACACCGGGTGGGCCAACATAACAAAGAGTGGTATTGGCTTATGCGGGTTGTTTGGCTTGTTGATAACATTTGAAATGATGATTCAAATGAATAATAGCAGGTGAAAGCAAATTATAGCCAAATGTGTGTGCTGCCAACCTGATAAAAATGTAATACAATTTTCATGAGAAATTAACATGATGACTAGATGAAATGATTTAAAAGAGATGCCAATTAAGTAACAAATTATACCATTAGAACGAATTACTTAAAAATATTGGTAATATAGGAAGAAGAAGAGGGATATTAATGTCGAGTGTTATAAAAAAGGTATATTAATGGCCAGTGTAAAACAACATTGCCACAACATTCCTTATCCTATACCATACGGAGAGTTCATACTGGAAAGAAGGATTCGAAAGCGATCAACCTTGACCAAATCAGAACCAGATCAGCAGAGGAGAGACTAAAAATAGTTGATGAAAGGGTGTAAAAAATTAAATATTCAAAAAGCCATGCTAACAAATGGTACTTTCCTATTTTCTTCAAATTCATTGCCATACATTTAAAATGGATATGCTTTCCGTTTTGTATTTGTATACCCTTGCAAAAAGGGTATATTAATTTTGGTTAGAAGAGTGCAACGCATAGAAGGAAGCATCTCCGACCATATAAAGTATATATATTCTTGATCAGCACGACGAGACGAGTTCAAATAGCCATGTCCGTCCGTCTGGATCAACGTAAACTCCTCCTAGACCGTAAGAGCTGCAGAGCTGAAATTTTGCATGTAGGCTTGTATTTACTGCAGGAGTTGTATATCTGTTTCAGCCGGATCGGACCACTATATCATTTAGCTCCCATACAAAACGTCTAAGTTACGAACAGTGACTTTTTTGAATAACTTTGTTATTTTCTGAGCAGTTGTTATTGTTAAATTTAATATTGGTAAGATTATTACACCTATTAACAACTGTAAGGGTATACAACGTTTAACGCGGTCAAAGTTAGCCCCGGCCCTCTGGTTTCTTTTTAAATTAGCAATGTCAACAAATATCAAAGAAAATTGCATTATTTTATGTATTATTAATTATTTATTTGTAATTACAAGCAGTTGCAATACTTAACACTGTTATTTAAATTTTTAAGTTTCTTACTGTTGTCCATGACTGTAATTTAATTTTTTGTTTTAATTGTTATATTTATTTCAAGTAAAAAAATGTTCTGACATTAATCGAGGAGCTATTATTATATGATCAAAATGAGCCTAGACACTAATTAAATTGTAACAAATGATATTAAACATATTAAACTTCAAGGATACAACTATACTAATCTGAGAAGTTAATCATTTTCATGGCAGGAAAATATGTTTTGTGATATATTCCAGGCAGGAAAATATGTTTATTTCTATTACTGTTTACCTACCGTTGACTCGAATACATTTTGTCAAGTTGGCTTTGCTTAGAGGATTGTCACCTTTTTTGGACATTATTTAGAAAATTATTTTCCAACATCTCCATACCTATCTCTCCATATCTATTGTCCTAAATTTCTATATTAAATGAATTTCTTTAGTCCAGCCGTTGATATAGTGCAACAATAATGTCCAAAAAGTCTAAAAAAGATCATGTGCCATCAGATCCGAACGTTATGCGAAGAATACAAGAGGAAATTGCGCGCAATACTCAAGAGATGACCTACAATTTCTGGCAAGAGTTTGAATTGGTGCGCAATATTCAGCGTCGTCGCTTGTCTCAAGAGCAGGAGATGCGTGACAGGATCAACGGTCTGGTTAGAACAATTGATGATGAAAGCAATCAGCAGGCAGAAGATCTGAGCCGCTCAATAAGTGTGAATGGCATGACCACACATGCCAGTGCCGTGTCAATAACAGCAACAAGGCCAGCGGCAGAAGGATCCGAAGAAATTCATAGAGTGATCACACCGGAAATAAGACAACAACTGAGAAACTCCTTGTTGATCACTGGACCAGCTACCAGTTCACATCCAGTTGCAACGCGAATGCAAATGGCACCACAGCGGCGCGGTAGTGGCAATCAAAGGCGTCGTTCAAAAGCAGCTGCCAAAGTGGAAACAAGTGTTTCACCCTCACCAGCCTTGTCATTGAATATTCCACAAGCGCCACCCACATCAAGAGCCACGATTGTCTCAGCGGGGAATAGTAGACTTCCGAGCAATCGTACCACTCCATATATGTCAAAATATCAATTGGCTAAGAAGCCAAAAAAATAGTTTTACTTCAATTAATGGTTTTTAATGAGTTGGCAAAACAATATGACAAACGAATTAAACGAAATTTATTGATTTATTTATAGCAATTGTTTTATTTGAGATAATAATAATTCATCCGAACCTGTTGTTGCTTCTTTTTGGTACATTATCGGTTTTGCTTGGTTGATTGCCAAATTTTTCTTAAACGGAACAAGCTTTTCCTTCTGCTTTAGATAGTTAGGCTGATAACTTTAACTAGCAAGTTGCTATTGATTGATTTTATGACAACAATATAGGAGTTTTTAATTTACAGTAAAGATTTATTACATGGGCCTGTTTGAAAAATAAGTAAGCTAGGTAAGAATGTTTCGAATTGGGTTTTAGGTGGCTATAGAAAGGAAAAATTTCCTTTCCTAGCCAAGGATCGCCAGAATTCTCCGCATGTTTTTGTTTTCATCGAGTCCTTACACCTCTAACCGATTTGAGAGTCAGTTTTTGTTTTGAAATAAACAATTCTTTTAAAATGGTGTCCGCTTCACAATTATAAAGCTTTGAACAGCCTGGAAGACTGGCAACTGACCACTATTTAATTGAATTAAACTTAATTTTAGAGTTAGCAAAATTGCTTCATGCATTAGATCAATACCTGCATAATGTGTCTCAATTATTGAGGTCGCAGATTTTCCCTTCCATCCGTTCTGCATGTCTCTTTTTAACTTAAATGCATTAGGAGCGAGTTGGCAGATCTCTTTAGCTATCGATAGGCATCCCACATCGCTAGAATACAGGTATTATTCACATGACATATGTTTGTTAAGTTGTTTTTTGTCTAAGCGAATGTTTTTTGATCGATGTGCGTTTTCTAATTGCTGCCAACTTTCTTCTTAATTGTGGCCAAGAAAAATGAGGCCCGTATCGAAATGGCATGAAAAGCACAACAGCAACAACAACAGCGACAACAACAAGGCATAGCTCAACGTCATTTCAGTGGGAGAGAAATTGTTTTCTTTATGTAAAGAATATACTGTGTTGTTGTAGTCAATCAATCATAGTAGAAGCTTGAAAACTTTGTTTTTTTTTTTTTTTTTTTTTTGCCCCAAATTGTTTATACATATTTACCACCGGACATCAAGACAATGAAAATCCAAAATGCCTTCTTTTCATTTCTTTCATAATGGGGGCGGGGTTACTTACAATCTGGGCAAAATCTTTGAACGCTTTGTCTTGACTCCCTGCTGTGCACTTGTCGATGCCAAGGCTACCCCAAAAAACAAACAATCTTTCTACGTACATAAGTACAATACATGCATACATATATATGACCCAACTCACAATTTATCCTTTATGGTTTTTATTTCTGCAGAAGTGAAAAGCAACTGAAAAGATTGTCATCGGCGCTTAGTTTATTTAGTCTCCTTTTTGCATATTTTCTGGCATTGATTTTGGACATGCTGCTGCTGCTGGTGCTGCATATTACTTTAATTGGGTGAAAGTGCTCTTTGCGGATTGGCTTAGAAAGTGTGACAAGATTTTTGTGTTCAGCCTCCTGTCAAATCAATATCTATGGCATATGCCATATAGCTGTAGCAATATAACATACATCACCCGCATATATAGGCATCGGCCAAAAGCCTTCTTGGCCTCCACTCCTTCTTATTCTTTGGAGTAGTAAAAAGAATCTGAAAAATATATATTCCCAGGCAAGAAAACTAGAACTCAAAATCATACATCACAAGCAATTACTGACTAAAATGCGGCAACGAGTGAGCATCGATGTGGCTATATCTAAGAGGGTGAAGAGGGTGGTAACACTAACTGACTACATCTCTTCACTCTTTCTCTTTCTGTATTCCCTCTCTTTCTCTCTCATTATTTATAACCCAACCAACTAACCTTGGCCGCTAGTTAAAGAAAAACAACAACAGAGTGGTAGGCACCTATTACTATTGGATACTCTTTTCTATGGGTTGTTTGCAATATAAACTAAGGAGTCAACGGTTCCGCATAGAAAAATAAGCCAAAAGCCAAAAGAGTAGTAATGAAAATTTGAGCCCAACGTTTGCTTAAAACACATTTTAAGGTAAGCTTAAGAGAAATGCTTGTATTTATCAAGGAACATCGATCATGTTTTAAATAATAAACAGCGCTGGATTTGTTTTCAATGTCTTGAAAGCCATTTAACCAAGATGCCTTTTTAGTGATAAGGGAATATAAATAATTTAATTTAATTTAATTTTTAAAAGTGCTCTTCCACATAAACTTTCTTTAAATTCAATCGCAAATTTTAAATTAGAATCGAAATTGTTTAATAAATTGTGGTTGCATAACTGGCGCCCAACTTGAGTCTGGACTGCCGTAAAAGCTGATACATTCTTGTTTTTATTGAATAGCAGTTTAAAAAAGAAATATGAAAATATAGATATATTGAATAAAGGCTTTTATGGGTGAATCTGGTGTGAACAACTTTTTTAGTTAACTGATTGTGATTTATGAGAGTGTATTTAGTGTTCGTTTTGTTTAGATAATCGATTTTCTTCACTTATTGATGCTGTTCGCTGTTGTTGGTGTTGTTATTGTTGTGTATGCTGGGCATGCATCATCATACCATCATCCCATTATCACATACCAGGCAAAAGCAAAGTCAAACCAAGCCAAGCCAGGCAAAGACAAGTCATAGCCAAGTCAAGGCAAAGCCTGACCGAAACTTGGAACTGGATCTCTGTATCTCTGACTCTCCTCCTGGTCGGCTTTTTGACCGACTGAGGCGGCACTTGAATGGTTGGCATGAAATAAATCGCGTGTTTATTGTGCCAACGGCATTCGATGGACGAACGACTTCGACGACGATGATGACGATGACTACGACCACAACCATCGGGTTGGTTGTTGTGTGTTGCACATGGAAAATTGAACGCAATAGAATGCCACTAATCGATCGAGCTGCCGCCGTCACAGCCGCCGCCGCCGCCAACAGCCGCTAGCAACAAAATGAAATGTTTTTCAAGTTCAAATAAAAGCAAGGTGCCTGACTGATTGCCTGCCTACCTCTGCGCCTGTTTGCCTTGCCTTGCCTGTCGCCTGTATATTGTATGCCTTCTCGTTTAGTTCACGGTGCCGGCGCAAGCAATCTGAAAATAATCTAAACGATTTGGTGAAAATCACGTCGGCATCGAAGGCATCTTGGCCATCCACCTGTTACGTCGAGCTCATTTTTAATGCCCCAAACGATGAGGCGAGCAGGCCAGCCAGGCAGTCAGTCAGGAGGAGAGCAAATTGCAAAAGTTAAATTCAACGAATGCCAAGGCACAGTTTGGCATAATAATGAAGGCAAAAATCGAGCCATAGTGCAATCAAGTGAGGTTTTTTTTAAGCCAAAGGCACTAAAAGTAGTAGTAGGGGCAGAATCAAAACAGAAAAAAACCAAAAAAAAAAAAAAATATATAAAAATAAACAAAAACAATATTCTTAGATTACAATTTTTTTCCACCATTGTGGGTGCATTTCAGCCTTGTTTTTGTTGGTGTGATTCTAAACGGCTTTTAGACAAAATCATCAGTCAGTCAGCCAGTCAGAGTTGGAGTCAGGTTGGTCCAGGTTCAACCAACCTCACGCTGCCAATCAATCAATCATGTTCCCGGCAGAAGCCTAGTCATCTCTCCCTCTGACCAAATGCCGACATCTCCCTCGCTCACTCATACTCTTTAGCAGCGGGCTTCTCTTTCACTCTGGTCAAGTGTAATGGTTTTGTCATGATGCAGCATTTAAGTTGTTGGTGGTGGTGGTGCTGCTGCCGGCTCCGGCTGATTGATGCTCCATCTATGTAGAGGAGTTGTGTTTTGTTTCGGAATTTCACACCATCTACAAAAGATCTATGGAAATTTCTCGTGAGGTATCCATCTTTTCTCTTCCCACATGCCCTTGCCTTTTTGAGCATTTGTTGTCAGTGAGTCCAAATTCAAGTTCGTTGCTTAAGTCTTTTGTTATAAATACATATCTTTTTTTTCCTTCTTACGAATTGGTAATCATCTTCAAAACGCGACAAGTGAACAAAATATGAAAAATCCTGTTGTAAAAAAAGTTTTTAAAAAACGTCAAAACTATTTCAAGTATATTTATAGTAAACAAAGTTTTAACAGTTTTCAAGGAAAATCTGGACTCGGCAAAAAACAAGACATATTTTTAAATTGACGATACACACTTAGAGCCAAAGAAAAAGTTGTACGTAGTAAAACTAAACTAAGTTCAAGTTAGCCATACAATCCAATTTGGTGCTCAATAAAAAAAAAAGAATTTCGTACGTATTTGTTTGAACATCTCTCGACTGCGCATTAAGTTTTACAACACTACTAATTGTAAAAAGACAGTAAATTCAATTTCCCGTTTGAGATATTTTCCATCACTATCGAAAAAATTAATTAAGTCGTTTACCCGCCTTCAGTATACCATGCACCGGGTAAGTAAATATTTTCAGTTTTGGACACCAAATGTGTGTCTATTAAATTCGTTTTACAAGCCTCATAACAGTCCTTAGTAGTCGACATGCATCTTAAACAACTAAGGACCCAGGTTCGAATCCTGGGCTATTGTATGGATGTCTCATTGTCTTAAAAGGGAACATGAAGTTTACTTAATAATGAAATGAACTGCAACAAATATTAATTATTGTTTCACGACAGTTTTTAATAAAGAACTCCATTAAAAAAAAAAAAAAGAAAAAAAAACATGCCTCATATATGCTATCTCGGTCACTCTCACAAAATAATAGAGCACTCTAGCGCCGCCACTAGCCGTCTAGTAAAACTCGTTTATCCGTATATTTTCCATGTTTCTAGTCCGATAATAAGGATATTAATTTGGGGGCGGAAGTGGCCGGTGCAAAAATTTGAAATAAATTCGATCACTATACATACTACATAAGTCATACCAAATTTGTTAGCTCTAGTCTCTGAGATGTAGTCGTTCATTCGACTCGGCTGTTGATGCTGAACAAGAATGTATGTATATTTTTATGGGGTCGGAAAAGCTTCCTTCTGCCTGTTACATACATATTGGCGACTTTAATATATAATTTCACTCTATATGGGTGCATGGTATAAAAATAGACTTTATTCCCTTTTTGTAAGGAAACGAATATTTGAACTACATATATATTTCTTTAGTAGCTTGTTTAGGTCAAACCTACAGACACTGCAGTGTAAGAGGTCTCGCAAACAACTTTAGTAATATTATGTATTATTAAAAAAAAATTTAAAAATGTCATTTAATGTAATTTCTAAACTAGGTCTAGTAAGGTCTTTAACCAAAATTCTGTTCACTTTTCTTTCTTTCGCACATCTGAAAAAAAAACCATTACAATTTATATGCCTTATTAATGATGGATACGGTTTTTTATTTGCCAATAATAAAAACAACCAAAAACTGAAAAAGAAACACTAAAAAAAAAAAGGCCAACTAAAACATTCAACTCCAATGCCACCTGCAAGGCGGCGGCGGCATATCAAATCAACGAAATCAAAGTAAAATTAATTGACGACAATTGCCGGCAGCAGGCAGTCTCAGGCAAATCGAACTTAATGTTTGAGAGTGTTGTGTTGTGGTGTGGTGTGTGTGTGTGTGGCAACCACCAGCACGTCAATTGTCTAATCAACGAAACACAAAATTTTCAAGTCAATAAATCGTAATTAATTAACAGGCAAAACCAAAAAAAAATAAAAACAACCTAAAATCGAAACTGAAAATGTTAACTAAAACAGTTTCCAACAAATGCAAAAATTGGTAATACGTATATAAAACCATATTCGTGCAGAGAGTAATTTTTTTTATTGCTGCAATGGTTAATCAAGTGAAAAAAAACTACTAAAAACAGAACGGCCCACTAACAACAAATGGGGAGTGGTTGGGCACAGGTGGTCAAGTTTTGGGATAACATCAGACCGAAAAATATGGAAAAACAGAGCAGCGTGCAACCTTTGTTTATTCTGTATATGGAATTTGGGGTTTATGCTTTGTATTTGGTTGTCGATTTCTGGCTACTATAAACTTGCCTTAAAAATTCCTTCCAAATAGGACAAATGAATAGTAGAAGACTCTGTTGTGCTTGACTTTTTTAATATATAATATAGGCTATAATTAATTTTGTTGATCTTACAAGTAAATAGTAAGTGTAGCCACAACAATTAAAGTTTGGATTAGATTAGTCATTAACAGCTATATTAAACTAACAAATGTTAACAAATGACAGCAATCGCATTAAAAGTAACGACGTTATTCACAAGAGTCGCTGTTTTTGACCAATGGTTCCTTTGTGAGCTATATGATATAGTCACCCGATCTTGATCAAATTTGGCACAGTGGTTTATAGGTGCAATAATGACGATAGCTCAGAAAATAGCGAAGTTATTCAGAAAAGTCACTGTTCGTGACTTTGACGTTTGTATGAGAGTTATTTGATATAGTGGTCCGATCCGGCTTAATCTGAGATATACAACTAACTAACGGTCTAGGAGGAGTTCGCATCGATCCAGACGGACGGACAGACAGACGGACGGACATGATTATTTGAACTCGTCTCGTCGTGCTGATCAAGAATATATATACTTTATATGGTCTGAGATGCTTCCTTCTATGCGTTGCACACTTCTGACCAAGATGAATATACCCTTTTTGCAAGGGTATAAACATCGATGTCTATGGTCATCGATGGTTTCAATGTTAATAACCGATGGTGTTTTAAAACATCGGGCTAATATATCGGTGCATCGATGTATGTCTGATACAGTGAAACATTGAAACCCGCTGGTCTCTTTTCTCATTGTTAGCCTTATCTTCAAAAACTGTTTGATAAAGTATGAGGATGTTCCGATAAGTACTTAGCCTCACCGCCCAGTGGCGTCACTACGGCAAGAAAAGTTTATTATCGTGTAGAACTATCTTATAGACGACAAGGGTAAAAATTTCAGTCGAATCGAATTTGTGGTTTTGATTTGGCCCGTGGAGAAGCGAGCGTGTCCACGGATTTTGAAAAAAAATGGAAAAGAGCAAAATTGGCCGGTGATTCGATTCTTGTTTTTGGAAGAGAAATCAAAGAGCGGTTGAATGCTGTGTATGGTAACTCTTCTCCTTCGATGGCAACCGTCAAAAATTAGTTCAACGAGTTTCAACGTGGTGGCACTTTGGTTTTTGATGGGCCACGTTCAGTTGCCTTGAGTGCAACTACGCAGGATAACGTAGAAAAAGTCCACGATCTCGTATTGGCAGACCGCCGATTGAAAGTGCGCGAGATAGCTGAGTCAGTGGGTATCTCGAATGACCGCGTGGGTTATATGGCGAAATGGCCAAATTGGTCGAATTGCGCTACGAACTGCTGCCCCAGCCACCGTATTGAAAAAAGCACTCAACCTTTTAAATGAGACTATGTTGAGAAATAAACCGAGACTTCTCCAAAATTTTCCTCTTTCGTTTGTAGGCTAAGTACTTATTGGACTGCCCTCGTATGTCCGGCTTTGCTTTCCGAAATAAAATTTCGTTTACCTGAATTGGGCTTGTTCAATTTCTTGTATCCGTTTACATTTTGGCAGTTGGTAAAAAACCCTATACGTTATCTTTATTGGCTATCTGAACAAATGCACTTAAAGTTATAGATTTTTGAAAGATTAAAATGGCTTTTTAATTATATGGGTCAATTTGAAAAGTGGCAAATAGAACCGGAGTTTTGGTTAAACATCGATACATTGCTGAACATCGAGTAAACATCGATGCATCAAAGTTTTTTTTACATCACTAGCAACTTTAATTTCCACATTATCTTATCTCTAGTCCCAAGGCAAACGCTTGGACTGGTGCATATATACAACTTTTTGTTCGACTCCCTTAGGGCAATCCTTTGGAAGCACACATGCAGGTCGGGATTCATCGACAATATAACCTGGCTTACACCTGCAACCATTTCGTATGCACGGTTTTATACAAGCTTTTGATTTAAAGGCACACGTCTCGGGGCATATGACTCCACATGTCACTTTCGTACCATTAGTGGTACAGTCCTTGGCGGAAACAGATAAAACTAGTCCAAAGAGCAGCAACACGAACAACGACTTCATTGCAGTTATAGATATCAAATCTTTTCTGAAATCGCCACATTCCGTTGCAACTATTTATAGTAGCCGAGTTTTGTGAAGAATTGATTAAATGTAACTAATAACATATTGTACCTAAAGTGTAACTAATAACATTTAATACAATTAAAATGCATATCCAAGCATCATTATATAGTTATAATTATGTACCGAAAAATATTTCAATTGTGTTTTAAGCACAAATTCGAGTGCCTTGAGTTTCACGAAGCCGTTTATTATTGCATCAAAATCTAATCAACCAGAAAACTGTGTTTCCTAAGGATCGGACTAGCCTTAAGATAAGAATAAAAATAAAATATAAAAAAATAGTAAATAGAAACAAGTTAATACATAAAGCCACAATATTGAAAGACTAGACGCTTATTGGTATGTGTTACAAAATTAACAAGAGCTTTTAACTTATTTTATTTGCAACCAATTAAAGCACAGTATCTTGTTCTATAACCGTAAAATTGGAAATCTCTAACCCCATGGCAAATGCTCGGACTGGTACATAAATAGAACTTTTTGTTTGACTCCCTTAGAGCAATCCTTCGGAAGCACACAAGCACGTCGGGATTCATCGATAATATATCCCGGATTACACCTACAACCATTTATTAGGCACGGTAGTATGCAAGCTTGAGATTTAAATTCACACGTCTCGGGGCATACGTCTCCACATCCCACTTGAGTACCATTAATGGTACAGTCCCTGGCGGAAACAGATAAAACTAGTCCAAAGAGCAGCAACACGAACAATGACTCCATTGCAGTTATAGATATCAAATCTTTTCTGAAATTGCCATACTTGTTTGCACCTTTTTATAGTAGAAGATTCTAATGAAGAATTCATAAAGTGTAACTAATAACAAAATGCTTGTTTTTGCATTTTTATTGTATTTAAAGTGTGACTAACAAAATTGAATACAATTAAACTGCATATCTAACATAAAACATCATCAATTCATCACAGCTGCATTTGTATCGAAAAGTATTTAACTTGTGTTTTAAGCACATCTTCGGAACCCTTGAATTTCACGAAGCCGCATCAAAATCTAGTCAACCAAAAGACTGGTTTTCCTAAGGATGGGAATAGCCTGAAGATGAAAATAAAATAACTTAAATATATTAGACCCGTGTCATAGAAACAACAATAAAAGACATGAATTGATTTCAAATCGTGAATTTCTCTATGTATGTATATAAATCTGTAAATTCGATTATATTCGAATATTTAGCCCCAAGGCAAATATTCACTGCGGTAAAATTGTACAACTTTTTGTTCGACTCCCTTAGGGCAATCCTTTGGAAGCACACATGCACGTCGCGTTTCATCGATAAGATATCCCCTGTTACATTTACACCCATCATTTATGCACATTAATATGCAACTTTTAGATTTAAATGCACACGTGTCGGGGCATACGGCTGCACATGCTACTTGCGTTCCATTAATGGTACAGTCCCTAGCAAACACAGATAAAACCGGTCCAAGGAACAGCAGTACGAACAAAGACTTCATTGTTGTTATAGATATAAAAACTTCTGAAATTGGCATAATCGGCTGTACTTTTTTATAGTAGAAAATTCTTATGAAGAATTGATTAAGGGTAACTAACTACATTAAATACAATTAAAATAATATATCCAAAAATCATCAATTGGTCGTACAATTTTTATAGTTATGTACCGAAAAGTGTTTCAATTGTGTTTAAGCACAACTTCGGGTTTGACTTTAAGATAAAAGGAAACATGGAAACAACAATAATTTTCACTTGTTGCAGAGGTCGGACGTGTTTTTTTTGCGCTTATCAAATTTTATTTGGTTGTCGTGATTGATTAATAACTTTACTTTAACCTTTAAACTCACTATCGGTTTAATTAAAATTTTAACATTCGAATTAAATTTTCATTCCATGATTTCTTTCAGTCGTTTTTGTGCTTTTTGTTTCAATATACATAAATTAAACTTACAACAATTACTTGCATTAGCGGTGTTGTTGTTTAGCTAATCTCTTTTGCTTTTGTGTACCACCAAAGAAACATATGTATATTTGCTTCTAGGCTAGACCCTGTTGTCACATCTGATGATGTAATAGCGTATATTCAGAAGAAAGTTAACGTCTCGAATATTGCGGTGGAAAATTTTAAATTTTCGTATTCTCGGGAATATTTTCGAAGGAAGAAAAATCGGCAACCGATTCGCCTGCCAATAACAACAACTAACACTATTCCTGGCGCAGCATCTGGTGGTGTGTCAAAAAACTAGTTTCGTCCCTTAACCTGGGTTACCAGAATGTTATAGGACTGAAATCTAAACCTCCTAATCTCTATGTAGATAGTCTTTCTTTTGAACATAACATTCTTGATTTTACGGAGACGTGGCTATAACCTGACATTGCTGTTGCATCGGTCTTTTCCACAAACTTTTCTATATTCAGACGTGACCGGATTTCTCGCGTAGGCGGCGGCGTTCTGATAGCTGTTGAGTATCAACATAATTAAATTTTCTTATACCCAGGAGATGTTGAAGTTAATCCTAAATCCTAATCTTATAATGCTTTTATTACTTGTTCCTATATTCCCCCATCGTCAGACATTATGGCCTATTTAAATCATTTAGAGGCAATTCAGTTTGTCTGCTCTTTAGTTTCTAGTCAAGACATGCTCATAGTTTTAGGTGATTTTAATTTAATGTTGCTTTAATGTTACTGCCCTCTATGTCACATGACTTTATTGATGGCCTTCTAGGCTTATCTTTCACCCAAGTCAATCCTGTCTTTAATTCTAATGCAAAATCGTTAGATCTTATTTTTGTATTGCATTCTTCTTATTGTGATGTTTCTATGATCGAACCTTATGTTCTTCCCGAAGATAAATTTCATCCAACGTTAAATTTAAAAATTGATTTACACTCACTATCACTGACTGACTGACTTTGTCAGCCTTAATGAAAACGTTTTAACTACCGATTGGTTTTATCTGTACAATTGTAGAGATATGAACTTAGCTGTTCGCTTCTTTTATGATAGTCTGAATTCAGTCTTTGATATTTGTGTGCCTCTTGGTAGGCAGGAGCAGCTTAATAAACCTGCCTGGTTCTCTCGAGAGCTATCCAATTTGAAAAATGTGAAGATATTATATGAAGTTTCAAAAAACACGTCGTTCATCAGATTACGCTCTGTATACAGTTGCTCGTTCAAAATTCATGATGCTTAATACACAATGCTATAAAAATTATCTTCAGCGCTGTAGCCTTCAGTTTTCTTCTGACCCTAAACAATGTTATAATTTCGTTAATTCTAAACGTAAGACCTCTGTGCACCCATCTTTTTTGTCCTTTCAATAAAAAAGCGAGCGCTGATCAGGCATGATTGCCGATATGTTTGCGAGTTTTTCCAAAACAACTTATTCCTCAACGGAATATCGAGCAACTCCGTATTCTTATCATTTAAAAAAGGCTAATTGTATTTTAATCCAGTAATTGATGAAAGTTCTCTTCTTAGTGAACTTATACTAGTTAAACCTGTTTAACTAGGCCAGATGGTCTACCTGGATGTATTCTTAAATTCTGTGCAAACGCATTATGTAAACCCATTTTAAAATTGTTTCTATTGTCTGTCGAATCTTCCTCTTTTCCATCTATTTGGAAGGAGCCGTATATCATTCCTCTCCATAAAAATGGCAAAAAGTCCGAAGCATCTAACTATATGGGTTTTTCAAAATTGTCCGCTATTCCGAAAGCTTTTAAGAACAACATTTTTGCAGCTCTATTATTTCGCCATCCCAACATGGGTTTGTGAAACGTAGATCTACACCACTAACCTTTTAGAATTTACCTATATTCAAGGGGTTTAATAATGCTAAACAAACTGATGTCATATAGACCGACTTCAGTAAAGCCTTTGATTCTGTTAATCATACCCTATTACTTTCTAAACTGAACGACATTGGATTCCCACCTCTTTTCCTTTCTTGGGTTCGAGAATATTTAACAAAAAGAAGGTACTCTTCAAGTCTTATTTTTCCTATTCCGTTCCTGTGACATCTGGGGTACCTCAACGTAGTCATCTTGGCCCCCTGCTTTTCACTTAATTTATTAACGATTTTCCATCAGTCATTATTCATTCGCGTGTGTATGCTGAAGATGTTAAGCTTTGTCTTACTTATGAAGAAACAGCTTCATTTAGTCGGCTACAAGCTGATCTTAAACATTTTCAATCCTGGTGCTAGTTTAATTTATTAAATCTTAATACTACTAAATGTAAGGTATTGACTTTTTATCGTAATTCTCCTCAACTGGTCACTTATTTTCTAAACAATAGTCCTTTTGAACGTCTAAATAATATGAATGATTTGGGCGTACTTATGGACCATAAGTTAAATTTTAATACCCATATTTCCACCACGGTCGCAAAGGCCATGAGTGTTCTGGGTTTCATTAAAAGATGGTCAAAAGAATTTGATGACCCCTATACCACTAAAGTTCTTTTTACTTCGCTTGTCCGTCCTATTTTAGAGTATGGATCTTGCATTTGGTCACCTCAATATGAGTCGCACCAGATTAGACTTGAATCAGTTCAAAAGCAATTCTTGCTATTTGCTCTTCGTGGCTTAAGCTGGGATCGAAATGTCAATTTGTCTTCGTACTCTAGTAGACTTCTTTTGATTAACCTCCTTTCTTAATTAACCGTAGAATTATGCTTGGTGTTATTATTATGCACAAGCTCCTAATCGGTGATATTGACTCGCCTGAGTTATTGGCTCAGGTAAATTTGTCGGTACCATATAGACAGAGTAGACATCCTATTATACCTCCAACCCTTAGTCGTTGTTCTTCTAACTATGCCATGCATGAACCTTTTAGAGTCCTCTGCTCTGATTACAACCTTTTATTCCCTGTAATCTGCTCAGAGTCTTCTATTAACACACTTAAAACATATATCCTTTCCTATTTAGTTCATAGATAGCTGTAGTATTATTTGTTTGTCTGTTTTTTCCATTGTGCATCTGTTCACGCGATTCGTGTCGTGCGTTATACGGCTGCAACCCTCGGTCGGTCGGGTGGGAGGTGGGCAGCTACCCCCAAGGCACATGCGGGGTTTTGTAATTATGTTTAACTTCTTGTTTGACTCCCTTAGGACAATCGACTCGAAGAACACATGCAGGTCGAGATTCATCGATAATGTATCCCGGCTTACACTGACATGCATCCATATAGCAAATCAATATGCAAGAACCAGATCTTACTGCACACGTTTCGGGACATGCGCCTACACATTGCGATAGTGTTCCATTAATAGTACAGTCCTTTGCAAAAGCAGACAAAACTGGACCAATGAGCAGCAGATATATATATATAGATAGATACTAAAACTTTTTTGAAATTGACACATTTTGTTGCAACTATTTATAGTAGACGATTTTCGTGAAGAATTCATAAAGTGTAACTAATAAAAATATGCTTGGATATTAATTTTTATTGTATTTCAAGTGTATCTAATAACATTAAATACAATTAAAATGCCTTTGCATAAAATACCACGAGCATGACTTTTCAATTAGTCAATATTGTGTACCGAAAAATATTGCTGAAATTGGTTTTTTTAGATGTTCAAACGTATGAATAAAAAGATGTAAAACTTCGTTTATCTTAGCTTTCAGCAGGACTTTCTAATTACTGAGAACAGCTTGACAAAGGACACAATTCTGACAACAAAATGGGTAACGAATCGGTCACGTTTTAGTTGGGCCACTTTACTGGCTCAATCGTCACGGGTTTACCATGCTGATCGAAAATCTATATACTCCAAAAGGTTTACAAATATTGCTTCTACTTGCTTTATACAAATGTATAAAATAGCAACATGTCCAAAGCTATTTAGTGTTTAGAAATATTCAAAATCAGTAGATTTAAACGTATTTTAAATAACCAATCCGATAGCTGTCCATCACAATTGCTGTGAATCAGTAGTGCCCTGCTCCTTTGCCAGAAATTTCCATCAACAAGTTATATCATAGGCACAATTAGCTAGCTTAATGATATTCATAACTCAAACCGATTCACCTCAAGTTTGGTCAATCTCTCCAAACTTCAGCCACTTAAACCATTCCCACTTTGAATAGATCAAAAAACTACAGCGCCCGCAAAACTTGGCAGTTAATCAAATTAATTGCTTAGAAAATCAACATGTTTATTTCAAATGAAATCAAGCATCAAAATAAAAATAAAAAACTACAGTTTTAACAATGACAAATAACGAATTATGAATAGTGAATAGTAAGTGTACTCGTATAGCTGGAATATTCAAGGTTCAAATGGGAATGTTGCAACAATTTCGGTTGGTTTTTTTTTTTTGCCTTCTGTCTTATATTTCATTGGTTTTTTTCTCTCTTAGTTCTTGGAAGCGCATTATTTAGCTCTGAAAATTGGCCAAACAAAACGAGCCACATAAATCACCAAATACACACGAATCTTTTATTTTTATTTTTTTATTTTTTTGTTATATTTATACCTTTACCTATATACATATATAAATATATATATAGTTATTTTTTGTATGCGAGGTAGAAATCATTGACAGCGGCTTTGGCAACAGCGGAAGCATTCATTGTTCCCAATCTTCAACGATTTCTTGGTATTTTATTAAGCCCCACACACAAAAAAAAAAAAAAAAAAAAACAAAATGAAAGGAACAGAAGGTAATGTTGTGATCTCACCGAAGATTTTATGCACTTGTAAATACCTAACATAGTCAAACGATTTCAAATCAAAGTCAAATAGAAAAAAAAAACTTTTCTCTTCAAAGATGGTTTTGTTTTGTATGAGAGTCAATCACATCGATATAAATCCATGTTATCTTTTTTATCTTAAATCCTTCTTGGAAGGGTATCGAGTAAGTGCAAAGGAACTTCACCTTATGCATTTTGATTTGAAAAATTCTTTTCAACTTGATTTTTGCTCTTTTTTGGCGATTAGTTAGAGCCAACAAGTGTTAAAGTTTTTTAACTTGGTGGTGGGTGCTGATGCGCTCCTTGAAAAAGTTTTTGTCGTATCCATTTTTGGGTATCATCTTTTAGATTTAGTTTTTTGTTTGTGTCTGGCTCTGTTGGTTTGGTGCATTGCATTGTGCAATGTGCGCTTTGTTTTTGCATTTGTGGCTTTGTTTGAAATTGTGCCGCTTTTGTTTTGTCTCCCAAGGTGTTGCATAATCGTCCCGAAAAACTCAAGCACAAATTGTTCACCTTAGCTTTTTTGTTTTGTTCAAATGTACTTGCTTAAAGATTCTAAATTGAACCTAATAAATATTTATCTCATTAAAGAAAGTTTAAATGATATTCTACGTCAATTATATTCCTTTTTTCGGTTTTCAATCATTTTCATGGTAGTCGTCTGAGTCGCCTCAATAGTCATCGGGGTCACTTTACATATGTTGATGTTAGTTTCTGCACAGAGTTTTAACTCTGTGGGGTTCTTTGAAACAATATAATAAAAATATAACATGATTAAGGTTACTCAAAGTATATGTATAGTTGTATAACAAGAACATAAGGTCACCCCGACTTCTATTTGTATAGGGCGGATAAAATAACTTTGGATTATGGTTTAGGCGTTTATTCTGGCTCTAAAAATAATAAAGCAAATTTTGTTTTGATTCTTTACCTATCGAATATCGCTATTTTTTTTATAACTGTTTTATATGCATAACTGTCATCGACCAATTGTAACAACAATTTGTCTATTCTGGAAGTGAGATAAAATTTGATATGCCCATTCTTGACCTACTTCACCATATTGTTTTCGCGCACTTTGAACTAACTTTAAATACACTTGTTAAAACGCCACACAATATACAAGAATACAATAACTTTAACCATCTCTCTAACAAATATTATCTCATTGTTGTCTATCGCCTTTTTGTATGGCTGGGTCGCATGTTGAGGATTGTTATATGATACTATGTATATGTAGTCTATGTGTCCCCTCCCCCATGAGGGCTGTAGTAAAGGAACATATGCTAACAAAACATTGATCATTGTTCAACATGTAAATTCACTAATTTGGCAAACGAAAAAACACACAACTAAAAAAAAAAAAAAGAGGAAAACGAAACGAAGCTAGCTATAAATGGTCTGTGCAACTATGCAGAAGAAGCATAACGATTTTTGCATACAACACACAAAAAAAAAAAAAAAAAAAAAAAAAAAAAACAACAACAACAAAATAAATTGAGTTGACTTTTACGGTTTGATGGACTTGCTAATATCCTGTAGGGTATCTGGAGTTTGTATACAGTAGAAAGCTTTAGAATATGCTTAAAAGGTTCGCCCAAAAGGCTTCCACTTGCAAACTTTCATATTTTTTAATATGGCTCGTTATGTGAAAGTGTGCGAAGTATCCATTGCAAGCCTGTTGTTAGTTCAAAGATTTGATTGAACCTAGTAAGTTCAAAGTAATGGCAAGACACAGGGTATGTACGAAACGAAAATGAATTCGTCGACAGCTTTGTCGTTGCTGTGCTGCACATTTTTGCCTTTAACAAATAAAAATAAAAATTTGCATAAAAATCAAGTAAATAAAATACAACAAAATGCGTGTACGCGCGCAATTCAAGTGTGTGGGACACTAGGAGAGAGATATACAATGGTACACCAAAGAGTATGAAATCAGAACAGAATCTTCCCGGCCGATTCCATTTCGAGCTGTGTAAGCTGCGAACTTATTAAAGTTCCAAGGATCAAGGTTGCGGCATGCATACACTCGGTCTTGGTGGTTGCTGCGGTTGGGTAAGGCTTGATGCCTCGCCCATGCTCATTTTTGGTGCGGTTTTCTTACCTTCTGTGGTCGGTCGATCGGGCGGGGGTGGTTGGGCAGAGTGTTGTAGTCGTCTCCTCTTTTGTGGTGCACAAATGGAAATTGCTTTATGGGCTTGTATATGCAGATTGGTGGCTTATACACAAAGCATGCAACTTGTTGCAACCTGTTGCTGCTGCTGATGGTTGTTATTGTTGTTGTTGTTGCGGCCGCTTGCTTCTTCAGAAATTTATGCGCAAGCGCGCGCTGTTGATTCTTATTTTTTCGCCTTTAACAAGGCTTCTCTTTCGTTCACTCGATTTCGTTATTTTTTTTTTTCGCTGAAAATTCAATTTGCTACAAAATGTGCGCCGGCTATTTTTCTCCTTTAAGTTTTTTTTTTTTTTTTTTGATTTTGCATATCTTGCAGCAAAATTCGTGATTTACAATTTTCGTTTCACGTTTTTCCTTTGCATCCTTCTTGACGATTATCATCGGTGGCTTCTCATTTGTGCCAGGTTCTCCCAGAGATGGTAGGATCAAGTTGTAAAAACAAAGCTCAAAAAAATTACACACTATATGAATTGTACATATATTTTATAGATAAATTAACACAGGCAATTCGATACGTGCATAGATTGAATATTGGGATACTTTCTGAAATAAATGTAAGATTTCGAAATTGTTGAATTTTGATCTTTGATCTTGATTTGGAAATATGTCGATTATTGAATAAAAACGGGAAGTTTACTTTATTCAGATGACTTTAAACTGTCAAGAAATTGTAGTACTGAATTGAATAAAAAGTGAATTTTGAGTTCGTATCACGCGTGAGTTAAATTGCATCCTACTCTATAGACACTAGCTAGCTTAGCTAAGCGGAGATTGAGTCGCGGAGTTACCTTCTTCTGTGTCTGATTTAATTTTTTTTTTTGCCATTTTATGCCTTGCGGTCCAATTTTGAAGCTGGAAGAAGTCAGTTTGCGACTTCTTCTTTGCCTTCTTCATCAAGAGAAGAATCGAGTTGAGTTGAGTTAAGGTAAGGCGAGGTTCACCTGTTTATGCCAGATTCCTGGCATGCGATTAAAATCACCTGCGCAAGCTTTTGCGCCCACGCAGTTCGCCATGGTTTCGGTCATGGAATGAGATGGGTCTCTCTTTTTCTCCTCCACTCTGTCATGGTCGTCGCCGTCGCTGTCGTTCTCGTTGTGGTCGTCTTCTGCTTCCTTTTGCCGGCATTTTGTCGGCATCATTCTGTCTCTTTCTTCTACAGGCTATAGTGATGGTTTTTTTAGGCTGGGCCCTCTACACTCAGTGGTTCCAGTATTCAGTTTCGTTTCATTTATTATGCACATTTTTGGTTTTTTATTTTTGTATTTTTTTTTTTTTGCTTGCTCCATTCGCTGTTTATTCAAACTAATTTAATTTGAGCGCGCGGCCGACAAGCCCGCAGGTACACAAACAAAATCTTGGCAGGTTGCTTGTGTTATTTTGGCGTTTCACGCACTTGGCGCATGTTGCAGTCACGCCCCAACTCAAGCTCCAAACCCAATCCATAGCCCAAGCCCAAGCCCAGATCTTTCAGGCCTTGCCCGCTGTCCACTAAACAAAAAAGCCACACGCAAAAAGTTGTTAAAATGCAAATTAAATTAGAGACAAAACTCTGTCAGCGGGAAGAAGAGAATGTTGGTAGCATTTGTTTCCAAAAGGATGCTGATTGTGAATGTGGGTTGCTTTTGGTGGTTTTTACCCCTGGGTGTGGTGGTGGTAGTGTTGGTGGTGGTGGAGTTGACATGAAACAATGTCTGATTGTTGATATGCAAATTCTTACGTTCTATGCATAACTATATATATATATATATATATACTCTATATATATTTTAGACGATTTCCAAACGTTATGCAATTCGTATGACAAAAAACTTCAAAAATAAAATTTAGTTCCAAAAAAAACCTCAAAGCTTGTATGAGTGGATTTCCAAGACAAACACTAGTTCCTAAGTTTTGCAACGCGAAAACCAATTATGTTATCCGCAGTTAATTTTCGTAGTAAAAATTTATGTTAAACTTTTAATTTGAAGTTACAACTATCAAAACGATAAATTTCTTGTTTATCCTAATAATCTATGGACCTATCCAAGACGCCTAGAATTCTCTCAATGTGTCTGCCATATGTGAGTTGCAACTAAACAAACCCTAAGTACTCAAAATAGTTACAATAATAAGCAATAGTCCGAAATTGCCAATAAATTTTTAAAATTTCACCTGTCCCACATTCTGCATATATTGTATAAAATACTCTTAAAAAAAAAAAAAAAACCAAAGGGCCGGGGCTAACTTCGACCGCGTTAAAGTTTGTATACCCTTGCAAGGTTTTTAGTAACTATTTTATCTAAAAAGGGTAATATTAGCGAAAGAGCGGCCTTCAAACTTCGCGTAACGAACTTTTTGATGAAAGTCACTGTTTTCCACCAATAATTCCTATGCGAGCTATATTATATAGTCACCCTGTTGGAAAACTAGATAAAGCTATTCAATAAAGAATACTGTAGTTTATTTTATGTTTTATATTATGATGTCTTTTATTTTCTTTGATTATATTTTCGTTGCAACACCACACCACTTGTTTACACTAAGACGGTTTTCACAAAAAAAAAAAAAATTTAGTGGGACCAGATGTAGTTACTTGATAAATAATCTCTATGTTAAATCACCACGTTAGAAGTGTTGCATAATGTTATTATTGAAATAAGGGTATTCCAATAGGCACCTCTCAAAAATAACATTATCATTAAGTTTACAAATATAAAAATATTTAATTCTTATTCTGACGTGGTTGGTCTGCATTCTGGGGAATATTGAATGATCCAGCATTTGCTGCAAGGATACAGGGAAACCCAGAGAAAACCTGATCAGATCATTGTAATATACATAAAATATAGGGTTATAACATAAATTTAGTGTATGAGTATCCATTTTAGCAATTCAGTATGCGTTTTTAAAGTAACATTAAGTCAAATTAGATTTGGTTTAAATTCAACAATTCAGTTTGTTTCTTAAAAATTACATTAAGTCAAATCAAAAATTTGGTATTAATCCAGCAATTCAGTATGTTTTTATACCATACACCCATAGGGTGAAATGGTATATTAAAGTCGCCAAAATGTATGTAACAGGCAGAAGGAAGCTTCTCCGACCCCATAAAGTATATATATTCTTGATCAGTATCAACAGCCGAGTCGATCTAGCCATGTCCGTCTGTCCGTCCGTCTGTCCGTCTGTCCGTCCGTCCGTCTGTCCGTCTGTCCGTATGAACACCTAGATCTCGGAGACTATAAAAGCTAGAGCCACCAAATTTGGAATGTAGGCTCGTGTAGTATGTAGAGTGATCAAGTTTGTTTCAAATTTTTGCCACGCCCCTTTCCGCCCACGCAATTCAAAAAAAACGTTTATCTCAAAAACTATTGCAGCTAGAGACACCAAATTTGGTATGTATATTTGCATAGTAAATGCGCACATTTTGTATGTATAAAGTTTTTGCCACGCCCCTTTCCGCCCCCGAAATTTGAAAAACTCGATTATCTCCCGTAATTTTTTACCTTGTGCAATCAAATTTGGCACACTTAAATACTAATACCGAGCAAAATACCAAATTTGATGAAAATCGGACAAAAAATAGCTGAGTTATGCATATAAACGTTTTTGCATAAGGCCTTTGATGGCCGTTGGCGGGTGGGGGCGCTATGGTGCTTATATGCATAAGTGCGCGAGATACTGAGATATGCTTGTAAAAAGCATGTGAACAGAATTTTTTAAAATAGGCAAATGCATTAGTTATTGCAAATTTAAAATATTTGTTATTCTGGTGTATGGTATACCTAAGTCGGCGAGACGACTTACTTACTTCATTTTTTTTTAAGTAACATTAAGTCAAATTAGATATCTTTAGCAATTCATTAATTAGCATCATTAATTCAGCAATTAATTGTTGATTCTAGTCGATGTGTAGTCCCAACATATCTCGTAATTCTGCAAATCGTCCAGCAGGTAGAGGCTTAGTAAAGATGTCCGCCAGTTGATTATCTGTCGATATATACTATATACAAATTTCGTTATTCTCTATCTGTTCTCTAGAGAAATGATATTTTATATCAATATGTTTGGCTCTTTTATGACATGAGGGATTATTTTCTATACTAATACAGCCTTGGTTATCTTCATAAATTTTAATGGGCCTTTTGAGTTTAATGTTTCAACCATAGAGCCTCTCTTACGGCTTCAAAAAGAGCCATGTACTCAGCTTCAGTTGACGAGGCTGCTACTGAGTTCTGTTTTTTTGTATTCCAACAAATTAGATTGGAATCAAACATTTTAAATAAATAGCCCGTTGTACTTTTCCTATCAAGTTCATTTCCACCCCAATCTGAGTCTACAAATCCAACTAGTGTGTTTTCAAATGATGTATTTTTCTTATAATGAAGTTTCATGTCAATAGTTCCCTTTAAATATATAATAACTCTTTTCAAACACTGCCATAATTCTGAATTATTTTTACTACTATATCTTCTCAGGATATTAACAGCTGTAGTTAAATCTGGACGCGTACAAAGCATTATGTACATTAGACATCCAATAAGATTACGACATGGGGCTTTGCAATCCTCATCTGAGTTAAGCAGGTCGTAATTAAGTTTACTTGGCAAAGGGGTACTAACTGATTTACAGTTGTCCATGTTAAATTTATTTAAAATTTTCTTTATATATGCAGCTTGACTCAAATATATTATATCTTGATCCATTTCTATCCTTATTCTAATAAAATGACGTATCTCATTCAAATCAGTCATTTTGAATTTTGTACTTAAAAAAAATTTTAAAATTATTCATTCTTTCTAAGTCTCTTGTTGCTATTACTACGTCATCAACATATAATAATACATATATTTTATCATTTACGTCACCTTTGTCCAGGATATAAATGCAGCGAACTACTGGAGAGTTTACAAAACTACATTCTTTTAATGCTTGCTCAAACACTTGAAACCAGCATCGAGCTGCTTGTTTAAGGCCGTAAATCGCTTTATTTAACGTACAAGCATTTCCAGCATCGCATGATATACCTTGAGGAGGCTGCATATATATTTCTTCATTTAAAACACCATTAAGGAATGCTGTTTTAACACCCATCTGATGGACTATTAAATCATATTGAACTGCTAGTCCCATTATGAATCTAAAACTAGCAATTCTAGCAACAGGTGCAAAAGTCTCCTCATAATCAACTTGATATTTTTGAGTAAATCCTCTTGCAACTAGTCTAGCTTTATATTTTATTGGTATTCCTAATTCATTATGTTTAATAGAAAATACCCATCTACTACCAACGATATTCGTGTTTTCTGGCATTTTTGTAAGTGTCCAAGTGTTATTAATTTCATGGGCCTTTAACTCCGTTTTTATTGCATCCTCCCAAGCAGATTTATCATCTCTAAATTTTATCTCATCAAATGAGCTTGGAATTTCATCGAAAAATATATGGGCATTTAAAATATATTTGTTCAAACTCTCATCATCTTCACTATAAGATATTTTTGGTTTGGCGTTAAGTCTTTCACTTTTTCTTTGCGTTATTTTAGTATCAGTATTCTTTTGCACGCCATCTTTTGATTGATCATCTTTCTCACAATCCGTACTCTCATTCGGGATATATATTTCTTTATTTTCATTCAAGAAATCAGTTTGTTTCCTTTTTTTATTTTCATTCGAAAAATTAAGCTGATCACATTCCTTACTGTAGTATAGGAGTTCTGATCTAACGCATTCCGTACTATCGTTCCGGATATTTAGATGATCACATTCCTTACTTTCATTCAGGAATTTTGTTCTAACACACTCCGTACTATCGTTCCGGATATTCAGATGATCACATTCCTTACTTTCATTCAGGAATTTTTCATAGTTTCTATCCCTACTCTCATTCGGGACTTCTTCTTCAGGCTTAGATGCTCTAGAATAAACCATATTTGTCTCATCGACAACATCTTTGTCTTTCACGACATCTCATAATTTATAGCCATTTGGTTCATACCCTACAAGAATGGCTTTAAATGATTTCTCATCAAATTTGCCTTTCTTTACTTTATTATGTACATAGACAGTTGACCCAAATACTTTTAAAGATTTTAAATTTGGCTTCCTATTGTGCCACATTTCATATGGGGTCATTTTATTTTCACCAAGTGCTCTGCTTGGAATTCTGGTTATTAAATATGTTGCAGTGAGTGCAGCTTCACCCCAAAAACTTTTCTTTAATTTTGCTCCATTTACTATGGTGCGAGCTTTTTCTGTAATGGTTCTAATCATTCTTTCCGAGACACCATTCAACTGAGGTGTATGTGGCACGGTTAAATGATAGCTTATTCCATTTTTAACACAAAACTCACGCATTTCATTTGACAGGTATTCTTTATCGTTGTCAATATACAAGTTAACAATTTTAAGATTAAAGTGAGCTTGACTTTTTGCAGCAAAATCTTTGAAAGCATTGAAAACGTCAGACTTGTATTTTAATAAGTAAGTTACACAGTAATGTGTAAATTGATCTACAAAAATCACAAAGTAATTTTTATCGTCTATTGTTGGTGTAATTGGGCCGCAAACGTCTGAATGGACAACAAATAAGGGACGCTTAATGTGACTTTTGTCTTTAGATTGATTGAATGGCAACCTACCTTGCTTTCCATTTAAGCAGGACTCACAAATTTCATCCGAAATTTTTAAATTATTTAGAAGACTGCTATCAATAAACAAATTATTATTCTTTATAGTTTTGCTTTGCTAACATGACCTAATCGATAATTTTTATTTCCCGCATTTATACTGTATGCTTGGAATTTTAGTATTTGTATGTTGTTGAACTTACCCAAACTTTCAACAACAGTGATGCCATTTTTCTTAATTGACACACCGTCTTGGTCAAAATGGATTGACATTCCGGCTTCTTGCAGACGCTTCACTGACATCAAGTTTTCTGCTGCCTCCTTGCAGTATAAAACATCCTCCAAAGTGATGTTGTGGCCATTGTATAATCGAACGATTCCACATTTTGTAGCGAATATGTATTGGCCTTCCATCGCCACAGCAATTTTTATTGGTAGCTCCAATTCCACGCAATCAATAAACAGCGATTCATCATTGATTAGGTGATCAGTTGCACCCGAATCAATAATAAAACCAAGTTGTTTTGGTTTATCAACTTGGTTTAAATTTTTTATCATAAAAGCAAAACCGTGGTTATTTGTGGATGTTGCAAGCTGAACTTGTTTATTGTTATTGTTTTCATTATTAGTTTTATTTTCTTTATTTTTAATTTCTTTTAAAAAATGAAAACAATCCTTTTTATGTGCCCTAGTCTACCACAATGGTGGCATTTAATGTTGAATTTTTGCTTTCCTTTAAATACCCTTTTCTTTTGTATTGTGCCTCTATTTTTAAACACGTGATTTATATTAGAATTGTGATTATATTTAACAACTGCCTTCATGACCTTTTTGCTAGTGTCATTGCTATCACTTCTTAGTTTAGTTTCATAGTCTAATAATTTATTTTTTACAAAGGTAAGTGAAAGTGTTTCGTAAGTCATCGTAAGTAGAAGGCAACGTATGCAGCAAGTACATACCTCTTTCCATTTCGGCTAACTTGCCACCCGCCGCTAATATCTCACTGACAATATCATCAGATTTAACGAAATGACTGGAAAGAGTTGTTTCACTTAATAATTTGAGTGTCACTAAGCGCTTATGCGCAGCTAATTGTGAAGCAAGACTTCTGCGTTCATATATGGCATCTAATTAAGAAATATTGATTAGAGATATTAATTAGAAATATTGTCTGCCGCGAAGTGTAAAAAAGAGTCACTCAAATGTTGAACTAATATGCTTTTTGCACTTCTTTCTGCCTTATTCCAAGTTTCGTCCACTTCATTTGGCATTAGTTCATCAACAACTTTGAGAACGTCTAATTCGGCAAACAACTCCCTAATTCTGAACTTCCACACACCATATTTTTCTCCATCGAACGGTTTAATGTTGTACTTATTCTTTTCCATTTCTTTACGGACAAATATCACGAAAAAGAAAGAGAAAGAAAATTTTTAAGTGCACAGTTGGAATTTCACAATATATTGAAATAATAAAACTTCTTCAAAAATAGGAAAATTAGATAAAGCTATTCAATAAAGAATACTGTAGTTTATTTTATGTTTTATATTATGATGTCTTTTATTTTCTTTGATTATATTTTCGTTGCAACACCACACCACTTGTTTACACTAATTGTAAGACGGTTTTCACAAAAAAAAAAAATTTAGTGGGACCAGATGTAGTTACTTGATAAATAATCTCTATGTTAAATCACCACGTTAGAAGTGTTGCATAATGTTATTATTGAAATAAGGGTATTCCAATACACCCAAAAATTAGTTAATCAAGAAATGGTTTTTATACCCTACCAAAAAAGGTTTTTTGATTTTCGTCAGAAGTGTGCAACTCATAGAACGAAGCATCTCCGACCATATAAAGTATATATATTCTTGATCAGCACGACGAGACGAGTTCAAATAGCCATGTCCGTCCGTCTGGATCAACGCGAACTCCTCCTAGACCGTAAGAGCTACAGAGCTGAGTACGCTTGTATATACTGCAGGGGTTGTATATCTCGGATTCAGCCGGATCGGACCACTATATCATATAACTCTCATACAAACGGCAAAGTCACGAACAGTGACTTCGTTATTTCGTTATCAATAACTTTGTTATTTTCTGAGCTATTGTCGTGAAATTTACTATTAGTGAGTTCATTATAGCTATAAACGACTGCGCCAAATTCAAGATCGAATGACTATATAAGATAGCTCCCATAGGAACGATCGATCGAAAACAGTGACTTTGATCAATATATTCGTTATTTCCTATGCTAAGATTGTAGGCCATTTTTCACAAACATTAGCCTTTTTAAATAAAACATTTTTCCACTTTGATGGCTATAGGTAAGAAAAGAGTTACCAAACAAGTTGTAGGGGGGCCCACTGGTTTTTTTTTCGGTTTGAAGATTTTCCATGTTCCAACGTTGAGCTGCATTTGTACCTAAAAAAGCAAAGTCCTGTATTAAATCTTTAGATTGTGCCAACTCGAGTTGCAATTAATAAAAGCAATTAGTTTTTGTTTTTATACCATGTATCAAGGACTTTTATCTTCAGACGTTGCCAAATATTTAGGTATGTAAAAATAATTCAAAAAATTTACAACATTGTCACCAATTTTACATAATCAAAAAATAGTCGAGGTAAAGCCATCAATTAAACCCAAAATGGGTAGGAGAATAGAAAATTGTACCATAATATAAGTGATTCATTGAAATCGCATTATCGTAATTAATTAAAAGTTACTAAATCCCCAATTTTTTTTATACCATACACCCATAGGGTGAAATGGTATAATAAAGTCGCCAAAATGTACATATGTAACAGGCAGAAGGAAGCTTTTCCGACCTCATAAAGTATATATATTCTTGATCAGTATCAATAGCCGAGTCGATCTAGCCATGTCCGTCCGTCCGTCCCACCAAATTTCGTATGTAGGCTCATGAAGTTTATTTCAAATTCTTGCCACGCCCCTTTCTGTCCCTTTCTGTCTGTATTTGGTATGTATATTTGCTTGCGTGATCGAGATTAGAGGTGGGCATGGGCCGAAATTTTGCACCCAACCCGATCCAGCCCATGGGCCGAAGAGCAAAATTTTACCCGCACCCGAAAGCTAAAAAAATTTTGCAACCCGAACCCAACCCGCCCGCCCGAAAAAAATTTAAAAATTTTTTTTATGAAAAAATACAATTTTTTATGCTTCTGCGAAACAGTACTTTCATTATATACATTTATTAAGCAATAGTAGAAGCGAAAATTAAATTTTTTTATGCTTTATCCAAATCAGCACTTACATTATAAATATTCCTTAAGTATTAGTAAAAATGAAAAACAAAATTAGGCTTTCTTCAAAGCAGCACTAAAATTACATATTCTTATATAAAAAAAGCAACTTATCGAGATTCGCGCTTGACAATCTTGTGCGCCTTTCGTTTAATATTTTGCCCGATGACGAAAAAACCCTCTCGCTTGTCGCAGAGCTCACAGGGATACATAAAATATGTTTGGCCACCACTTGTAACAATTTCAAGTTGGTTGCCTGCTTCCAAAAATCTAAAATTTCCATATTTGAACAAGTAGTTGTGGCATAGTACTTTTCTATCTCAAAATCGATCGAATTTTTTTCAAGTTTCATTTTTTTTTGGTTGATTTGCATCAAAATATTCTTCGAATTCGTAGTTTGTATTTGGCGAAGAGTTTTCAATTTTCGAGTCGTCAACTGTGTCACTTGCGATTTCATAAATTTCAAGCATCATGCTTTTAACAGTTTCCAAAACATGATTTTTTTTTCTTCAGTCAAAAAACTAAGTTCTTTGAATGGAGGGTTTAAAAATAACCCAACCAAATGCACTGAAGTTGGCTGAAAACGCATTTCCAAAGAACTTAAAGTTTTTTGTTTTAGTTGTTCTATAACATTGGAATCAAATATTTCTATTTTACATTGTTTTTTAAGCTTTTCATACCATAATGCATATATATGAATTGTTGGCTCTTTTTCAGAAGATAATTTTTCGGAACAATCTTTAAACGGTTTTAAAAATGTGATTAAATTTTCTATTAAAGCGAAATCAATATTAGCTATACGTTTTACCTCATTTTTTGATAAAAAGTAAACTTTTGATTTCCTGCTGAACCTCACAAATACTTTCAAGCATAATATATATAGAGTTCCAACGAGTTTTTACTTCCTGCTTTAGAGATTTGCTTAATTTGCGATTGAGTTCGGAATGCTTGAAAAATTTTACAAGATTTTTCGAATTGTCTATTAAAAATGTAATATCTTCAATGGGATTCTTTTCCATAACATCATCCATTACTAAGTTTAAGTTATGGCAGGCGCAAGAAAGCCTTTTTTAATTTTTGAACGCGGCAACCACGTTTGCCCCATTGTCAGTAACAATTACAGAATTTCTTAACTTACTTTCTAAGTTGTAATCAAGCAATATTTGCTTAATGTGATCGAAAATATTAACGCCGGTTTTTTTGTCTTCCAAGAATTCTTTAACACCTAGAATCGACGTTTTTAAACAAAATGACTCATCAATATAATGTGCACTTAAGCACGCAAAGCTTTTCTGAGTATATTGGTCCGTCCACATATCCGTAGTAAATGCCATGTATTTGTTGGATAACGTAGTCGTCAGCAGATCCTTAATTCGATTGTATTCGGCAACCATCACATTGCCTGTAAGTTTTTTCCTGGACACAATGATGTCATTGCAGTTTTGCGTTCCGTATTGGGCGCCTATGTTCAAAACAGCTTGAACATATTCACGAAAACCATTTCCTATAAATTTAGCAAATATAACATTGATATAACATTGATGAATATATAAAATTTAACTAAGACTTACCCTCAGTGACATTTAATGGCAACAAATCTTTTGCCACAAATGTTAGCTGCTTTCTAGCTAGCTCATCGAGAACTTTTTTTGGGACAGCCTTTGATGAAAAGTTCACCTTTGGTTGATTAGGCGGAGCAACAAAAGTGCATTTGTGACGAGCAAGTGTTGTGGTGCCGTGCTTTGCACTAAAAGCAAACACAGTTTTGCATTTGCAACAGCACACAAAGTCTAGACGCTTGCCGTCGCACTCCACGTGCTTAAAATTTTTCCACACATCACTTTTTCCAACCGTATTAGCCAAGGGTGGGCACTAAAATGTAACTTGGGAGCCAGAGCATCAGCAGCAGAGGCTGGGCAGAGAAAAAGGTCATTTTTTGGTCTCGACGCACAAAAAACTCGTCGAACTTGTGGACAGAGGGACGGACAAGTACCGAATTTTGCGGAGAGGGGGAAAAAGGGTCGCGATCGCGAGCTCGCAGCTTGTAGACAGAGGGAGTGAGGGACGGGTAAGAAAATAAGGGTTGTTTTTGTCGAGTTCTTGAGATCGCGACCCTTTTTCCCCCTGCCCGCAAAATTCGGGACTTGTCCGTCCCTCTGCCCACAAGCTGCGAGCTCGAGATCGCGACCTTTTTCCCCTCCCCGCAAAATTCGGGACTTGTCCGTCCCTCTGTCCACAAGTTCGACGAGTTTTTTGTGCGTCGAGACCAAAAAATGACCTTTTTCTCTGCCCAGCCTCTGCCGGTAAAGAGCCACGGGAGCCAAAAGAGCCACTACGTGCCCATCCTTGGTATTAGCAATTAGTTTATATCGAGCGTCAACGGCACTAATAGCTCTCTGAACTTCAGCTTTCGTTTTCGCAATTTTTGATACACATTCGTCAGTTTCATTACTATTTGCGTCCGACATTTCTTTTTCACGTTGTTTTTTCCTCCGCTCTTTTTTCTTAGTGATCACAATTGTAATAGATGGTGATGATAATTGTAATTGAAACAATCGATAACAAACGTGATCGATAGTGTACACAAAGTTAAGAAAAGAAAACACTTATAAATTTCACAATTGCGTTCTCATATGTCCAAATGAATTTTCGGGTTGAGCGACCCAACCCATACCCGCCCGCACCCAACCCGAAATTAGATTTTCCAGCCCATACCCACGGGTACCCGCGGGTACCCACGGGTACCCGACAAAAACCCAGCCCATGCCCACCTCTAATCGAGATACTAACAATAAGATACGCTTGTAAAAAGCATGCAAAAAGGCATTTGTTTAATAAATTTGAAATATTTGCTTTGGTCTATGGTTTACCTAAATCGGCGAGACGACTTACTTCATTTTATTTAAAGTCAAAAAGTTTTTTTATACTTCATAAAAATTGCAGATGTTTGTTACGCACAGAAAGAGACGTTTCCGACCCCATACACACATACACACATATGTATATTCTTGATCAGCATCAGCATCCGTCGGTGCGTTTGCGTTTGACTCAGCCATCTTAAGAGCTATCGGGTTGAAATTTTTTTTGGGGTCTTTTTATTACCCGGGTGAGTATGAAAGTCTTTGGGATCGGACTACTATATCATATAGCTCTAAGGGAAACATTTTTACTACTACGTCATCATCAAATCAACAAAGCACATGCATGCGTTACACGAACTGTATGTGTACTGCGTATTGTGCTTTGCTTAGGGAATGATGGAAGAAGAAGAAAACATTGTAGTAAGAATGTTTTGTTTGTGTGTTGATGAATAAAGTTGCAGGGAAAGAAATTTCAAAATGTAAAAAAATTATTGCGAAGGACTGCAAGGGTATATAAACTTCGGCATTGCCGAAGTTCGCTTCTTTGATATTCTTTGTCAATTACCAATTTCCCTTGTATTTCATAAGATATAAATCCGGAATAGCTTTCCTTAACATTTAACCCTTGTCCATGCTTGAGAAAAACAAATACCAAAAGCCAAAATAAAAAACATTAAAGAAATCTATATGCACAATGCATTTAAAATGTGATCCAAAAGCTTTGCCCAGTGCACCAGTCAATGACGTTTTGGTGGCCAATGAAATTAGGTAATAAGCCGTGAAGGCGAGAAGGCCCAAAGTGGGCGGGGGGAATTAATATTGCAGGTAGATAGAAAGAGGAGTCGTATAGAAAAACATGCACACACATAAGTAACAAATCGACCAAAAATTGAAAATCCAAATGCAAGTCCAAGTCACTTTTCATTTTCAAATGGCAACAGCAAGTGCTGCACACCAAAGACAGAGAGAGAAATAATTTATAAGCTTCAAATGCTGCCAGACAGAAGACCATAAAAGTCCTGGGACTTAGTACCGATCGACGACTGTATGACCGACCGGCCGACTAAACGAACGACTGTGGCCTGCAGGCGGCTCTGTCAATTCGACTGTCAATTGGACTGGCAACACTTTGAAACTGAACACAAAATAAAAAGTAAACAGACGAGAGGGCAAACAAAGGCACAAAAATCAAAGTCGGACACTAAAATGAATTGAAACTAATATGCCAAAGTGAGTGGAGTGGAGTCTGGACGTCTAAATCGTTGGGGGGGGGGGTCTCTGCAAGACACAAACACACTTAGACACAAAAATTGTGTTCGAGTAGATAGAAAGCAGGCGAAAGGATACATATATAGAAATACAATGACCATATGCATGACTATCTACTACGAATAGAGATGGAACTAAAATAACATGCTTTAGCACTGGTTCGTTTTAAAAAATGTTCTTTAAATTTGAAATTTTGATATATTTTATTTGAGTGTGAAACGATTTAATTATTTAAAATTCGAAATAAATTCCTTTAATTTAAAGGGCATTTAAAATGGAAACCGATCCAAAAAATTTGGATTTAGTAAAACATAAATAAAAACCAGAGGGCCGTTAACTTCGACCGCGTCGAAGTTTGTATACCCTTGCAACTGTTTTGGTAATTCTTTCCTTACCCATAGCCATCAAAGTGTAAAAACGTTTTATCCAAAATGTCTAATGTTTGCAAAAGAACGACCTTCAATCTTAGCATATTGACAAAAGTCACTCTTTTCGACCGATCGTTCCTATGGGAGGTATATGATATAGTCACCCGATCTTGATCAAATTTGGCACAGTGGTTTATAGCTGCAATAAACTAACTTATATTACATTTAACGAAAATAGCTTAAAAAGTAACGAAGTTATTGAGAAAACTCACAGTGCGTGACTTTGACATTTGTATGGGAGCTATATGATATAGCGGTCCGATCCGGCTGAATCCGAGATATACAACGCCTGCAACGCCTATATACAAGCCCACGTGCAAATTTCAGCTCTGTAGCTCTTACGGATCAACGCGAACTCCTCCCAAACCGTAAGAGCTACAGAGCTTTTGCACGTAGGCTTGTATATACTGCAGGGGTTGTATATCTCGGATTCAGCCGGATCGGACCACTATATCATATAACTCTCATACAAACGGCAAAGTCACGAACAGTGACTTTTCTCAATAACTTCGTTATTTTCTGAGCTATTGTCGTGAAATTTACTATTAGTGAGTTCTTTATAGCTATAAACGACTGTGCCAATTGTGGTCAAGATCGGGTGACTATATCAGATAGCTTGGATAGAAACGATCGAGAATATGTATACTTTATGGGGTCGGAAACATCTCCTTCTGTGCGTTACAAACATCTGACAAATTTTATAATACCCTCTGCAAGGCTATAGAAATTATTGCCAAAGACTGCAAGGGTATATAAACTTTGGCATTGCCGAAGTTAGCTTCTTTGATATTTTTTTTAAATATAGTGTTTATAAAACTTAAAATAAATGGTATGGAATGAAAAATTGCCAGTTATCTCTTTAATAGAAAAATCTTCCAAGCATATTGGCTAAAACTTCAGATTAGGATCACTAAATAAAATATTATAATTGTGCCATATTAAATTGTGGATATTTTATTTTTGGTTATAAAGTGTGACCGCTGTGATTAATTTTTATCGCAAACCCTTTTTTGTACTATAATTTATTGTCGCCTAAAATATAAAAAATTTAACCAAAAGGAAAATGCAAACGAATGCGAGTTTTTTATTTACACTGTGTGTGTGTGTGTCATATTTACAATAAATATAATTGAATATCAATTTGGCTAACGCATAGCACAAACATTTAAATTAATAATTGGTCAAATTGATTGGCCATATGCAATCTCAACATACATAGTTGAGAATACGAGAGACAGAAAAGCCTTTTAACCAACATATCGTGAGTTATTAAATTGCATTGGTAATAAAATTGAATATTATTTGCCTGCCATTTGATATTTTAATTAATTAGAAATTGACTTTTTGTGGGCCCCCCCTTCTTTTACTGCAACAATATTCGACTACACTAGACTATGTATAATTTAGGATTTTAGCTTTTACCGCTGAGGTGTTAATTGCACAGTGGGTAGCAATCCATATGAAAAGTCGTTTTTGCCCGTCGGGTTAGTAAATTTTGCTTCGACGGCGACGATTGAAAGTGTGAAATTGCTAAGCAATTGTGAATTTTGTTTTTTTGCTGGCTCAAACCAACATGTATTTTTCCAATAGTTTTTTTTTTTTTTTGTTTTTATACCCTTGCAAAAAGGGTATATTCATTTTGGTCAGAAGTGTGCAACGCATAGAAGGATGCATCTCCGACCATATAAAGTATATATATTCTTGATGAGCACGACGAGACGAGTTCAAATAGCCATGTCCGTCCGTCCGTCCGTTCGTCCGTCTGTCCGTCCGTCTGGATCGATGCGAACTACTCCTAGACCGTTAGAGCTACAGAGAAATTTTGCATGTAGGCTTGTATATACTACAGGGTTTGTATATCTCAGATTTAGCCGGATCGGACCTCTATATCATATAGCTCCCATACGAACGTCAAAGTCACGAACAGTGACTTTTCTGAATAACCGCTATTTTCTGAGCTATCGTCATGAAATTTAATATTGGTGAGTTTATTGCACCTATGTGCCAAATTTGATAAAGATCGTTTGACTATATCATATACCTCCCATAGGAACGATCGGTCGAAAACAGTGACTTTTGTGAATAACTTCGTTAGTTTTAATGTGATTGCTTTCAAATTAAACATTTGATAGTTAAATATACCTGTTAATGACAGTGCCGAATTTGATAAAGATCGGGTGACTATATCATATAGCTCCCATAGGAACGATCGGTGAAAAACAGTGACTTTATATTAGATAAAACGTTTTTCCACTTTGCCGGCTATAAATGAGTATGGAGTACCAGACACCTTGCAAGGGTATACAAACTTCGGCCCGGTCGAAGTTAGCCCCTGCCCTCTGGTTTATTTCTATTTTTCCCCGCTACAATTGGCAAATTACATCAGGTGTTCGCAGGAGGAGGGTTGGTGGGTTGTACAGTGGTCGACTTGTTGGGGGGATTATGATTTGTCTGTCTGTTGATTATCAAGTGGGTGTGACCAAAGGATTAGCCATGTTAATGTTTTAAGATCTTGTTCAGTATGGCAACTTACTTATGTATGTACATATATGTTCATATATTCAGATTCTGGAATCAAATTATGCAATTTTTTAATAAGTTTGGCTGTAATTTATGTACCTTACATATATTCGATTATCTGTGAAATTCAAGCTCTATATTTAATACAGACCCCGAAACAATTTAGTTTTAAAGTGCTGCAATTAGGTGTTATGGAACCCGATTAATATTTTAGGCTTTTTACAAAAATTACATTTTTATACCCTTGCAGCGGGTTTTATTAAATTGGTCAGATGTTTGTAACGCACAGAAGGAGAAGTTTCCGACCCCATAAAGTATATATATTTTTGATCAGCATGAGAAGCTGAGTCGATATAGCCATGTCCGTCTGTCCGTCCGTTCGTCCGTCTGTGCAAATCACGCTGGTATGTTATGAGCTATCGGAATGAAATTTGATATCTGAGCTACTTTTAGCCCGGAGACGATAAAGTATGAAAATTGTCAGGATCGGACTACTATATCATATAGCTCAAGAACAAACATTTTTGCAAAAATTGGAGTATCCATACCAATACGATAGTAAATGATATAAAATCTCAGATCCCAAATCTAATCTAAATCTGATCGAATAAATAGAACACAAGTTACAGTCGAAACAAATCGGCTCAAGCGCTGCCTACTACGTCATCATCAAATCAACAGAGCACATGCATACAGACAACAGACGCAGCGCTACACGAACTGTATGTGTATGCGTGCAGTGCTTTGCTTAGGAAATGCTGGAAGAAGAAGAAATGAAGTAAGTAAGTCGTCTCGCCGACTTAGGTATACCATACACCAGTAAAACAAATATTTCAAATTTGTAATAACTAATGCATTTGCCTATTTTAAAAAATTTTGTTCACATGCTTTTTACAAGCATATCCTAATATCTCGCGCACTTATGCATAGCAACCTAGCGCCCCCACCCGCCAACGGCCATATCCGGCCTTATGCAAAAACGTTTATATGCATAACTCAGCTATTTTTTGTCCGATTTTGATCAAATTTGGTATTTTGCTCGGTATTAGTATCAAATTTAAGTGTGCCAAATTTGATTGCACAAGGTAAAAAATTACGGGAGATAATCGAGTTTTTCAAATTTCGGGGGCGGAAAGGGGCGTGGCAAAAACTTTATACATACAAAATGTGCGCATTTACTATGCAAATATACATACCAAATTTGGTGTCTCTAGCTGCAATAGTTTTTGAGATAAACGTCTTTTTTGAATTGCGGGGGCGGAAAAGGGCGTGGCAAAAATTTGAAACAAACTTGATCACTCTACATACTACATGAGCCTACATACCAAATTTGGTGGCTCTAGCTTTTATAGTCTCCGAGATCTAGGTGTTCATACGGACAGACGGACAGACGGACGGACGGACAGACGGACATGGCTAGATCGACTCGGCTGTTGATACTGATCAAAAATATATATACTTTATGGGGTCGGAAAAGCTTCCTTCTGCCTGTTACATACATTTTGGCGACTTTAATATACCATTTCACCCTATGGGTGTATGGTATAAAAATTGTAGTAAAAAGAGTAATAATTTGAATGTTTTGTTTGTGTGTTGATGAATTAAGTTGCAGGGGAATAAATTTCAAAATGTGAAAATATTATTGCCAAGGACTGCAAGGGTATAAGCTTCTTTGATATTTTATTACAAATTTGAAATATTTGTGTCATCTGGTGCATGGTATACCCAAGTCGGCGAGTCGACTTACTTACTTCATTATACCCTTGCAAAAAGGGTATATTAATTTTGGTCAGAAGTGTGCAACGCATAGAACGAAGCATCTCAGACCATATAAAGTATATATATTCTTGATCAGCACGACAAGACGAGTTCAAATAGCCACGTCCGTCCGTCTGACCGTCTGTCCGTCCGTCTGGATCAACGCGAACTCGTCCTAGACCGTAAAAGCTACAGAGCTGAAATTTTGCATGTTGGCTTGTAAGTATATACTGCAGGGGTTGTATATCTCGGATTCAGCCGGATCGGACCACTATATCATATAACTTTCATACAAACGTCAAAGTCACGAACAGTGACTTTTCTCTGACTGAATGACTGCCGAATTTAATAAAGATCGGGTGACTATATCATAAAGCTCCCATAGGAACGATCGATGTAAAACAGTGACTTTGATAAATATATTCGTTATTTCCTATGCTAAGATTGTAGGCCATTTGTCGCAAACATTTGCCTTTTTAAATAAAACATTTTTTCACTTTGATCGCTATAGGTAAGAAAAGAGTTACCAAAAAAGTTGCAAGGGTATACAAACTTTGACGCGGTCGAAGTTAGCCCCGGCCCTCTGGTTTTTAATTACATTTGCCATTCGTTACGTGCCCCGATTTTGTTTGACTAGATGCGCACATGGCAATATAGTTGAATCCTGGTAATCATAGGAAATTTCTGGTGCGATATTCACGGCCTTCATAGTTGGCGAGTCCCATGGTATAAATCTATCTAGAAAAGCCAATCCAATATTGTACATACGATTCTTTTTGTATAATTCTAATGCCTGACAAATAGCTCTATCCGATACCGATGGGTAGAGTTGTCTCCTAAGTTAGTACAACCCGCGTATACAGTATAATTTTTTCTTACATCCTTTGCTGATGAACTATAAAAGAGACATTTTTGTTAACTTGCATTTACTTTGGTACAGTCACCTACGCCTTTCCTAATGCTGATGTTAAGACGACACGTTGTGATATTATTGCTCCGCCGGCATGAAAACCCTTCCATTTTTTTTCTGGGCCAATATTGATTTCTGGTTCAGTCTTAACTATCCAGACTCGATATGGGGCATCCTTAATATCAATAGGAGTACCTTTATAATGAATTGAATGAACGAACCAAGCCGATAAGATTATTAAAGCTATGACTGACAAAATGAAAGACTTATTCATATCAATAAACGAAAATACCAAAATTTAGGGCTCTAAAAAATAAATCACACTAAGTATTTGATTATACAATAAATTTTTAACAAATGGATTAAATTTGTTGATTTCTTTTACTTTGCGCACTTGATATTGCTTCGAATATTTTATTTTTAAAATCAAAACTGATGTAGGTCGTCTTGCCGACTTTGTCTTATGTTTATATATTAATTTCATTTTTAATGCTGTTCAATACTTTATTATTACACTATTCATTACTAATAAAGCAAAGTTTATCTACCTCACTTTTACGAACACTCAGCGCCGCACAGTTTGGCCTCTGCTCGGATAGCGTTCTGCAAATCAATTTTTACATCATCGCGTTTGGCAAAAATGATATATACAATCGATAGGGAATACTTCAGAGATTATGCATCAAATCCGCCAGAGGCGCCCAAAGTTGAGACATATCAGATGTATAGTGTTGGAAGAAATAATAGAAACAACAACCTTTTTTGATTTAAAAAATTTTTGAAAAAAGGGTTTCGTAAAATTGAACACAGTTTTTAACAGAAAAATATTAAATTTTACGGTAATCTTTCGAATGCGTATTAAAAATACAGCGACTTCAACTTTTTGGTCTTTAAAAATTGTTTATTGTGGAATACTAAATATTGACAATGTTTTTCAACTTTTTAGCAAGTATTTATAGAATCATTATGGAATTGTTCAGTTGCTAACAATTTGGCCTTTTCTGGACTCACATAGTCCAAAGTAGAAAGGCAGACATGGTTATCAAGCAAGTCTCTTGTAAATTGCAACGTCTTTGCATGTCGAAAGCTGAATTTGAATATGTCGAAAGTGTCGAATATAGGAAAGAATAATCTAATGTACCATAATCATAATTTTTCGAATCATCTGTCGAATCATCTTTTGAACCATCCTTCGAATCATCTGTCCAATCATCTTTCGAACCATCGTTCGAGTAATCTTCCGAATAATCTATCGAATCATCTGTCCAATCATCTGTCGAATCTGTCGAATCTGTCCGAAAAGTTAAGTTGACCTGATGTATCCAATCGCTATATCGTGTCACATCGACGTAGTCTCCAGTTGTACGGTAACATCCGGGAAACATGCCCATCGCAATTCCATACAACTTGTTTTCGCAAACCAATGGAGCACCTTCTTCAAAGTCTGAACACTTTTCATATTTACTTGGTTTTGGTTTGGTGCAGATATACTCCTCATTGATGGGATCAGAATAAGATTTCTCATATCGTAGACAACCTTCGGTATCCAAAAGACGTTCATTTACTGATTCCAATTGGTCATATTCTAGCTCGTATGTGGTAACCTGACAAAAATGCGAAAGAGAGAGAAAATCAGATTCATATTGGTATACGAGTATGCCTAATAAATATAAATGATTGACTTATTGTTAGATGCGCACCCATTTTTGAAACCATGCGGTATAATTACATCTCAAAAAATTAGGTGCATCATCATCATCATCGTCATCAAATAAACTTTCTGCGATATTCACGGCCTTCATAGTTGGCGAGTCCCATGGTATAAATCTATCTAGAAAAGCCAATCCAATATTGTACTTACGATCCTTTTTTGTATACTGCTCATGCCTGACAAATCGCTCTATCCGATACCGATGGGTAGAGTTGTCTCCTAAGTTAGTACAACCCGCGTATACAGTATAATTATTTGTTACATCCTTTGCTGATGAACTATAAGAGAGACATTTTTGTTAACTGGCATTTACTTTGGTACAGTCACCTACGCCTTTCCTAATGCTGATGTTAAGACGACACGTTGTGATATTATTGCTCCGCCGGCATGAAAACCCTTCCATTTTTTTTCTGGGCCAATATTGATTTCTGGTTCAGTCTTAACTATCCAGACTCGATATGGGGCATCCTTAATATCAATAGGAGTACCTTTATAATGAATTGAATGAACGAACCAAGCCGATAAGATTATTAAAGCTATGACTGACAAAATGAAAGACTTATTCATATCAATAAACGAAAATACCAAAATTTAGGGCTCTAAAAAATAAATCACACTATTTGATTATACAATAAATTTTTAACAAATGGATTAAATTTGTTGATTTCTTTTACTTTGCGCACTTGATATTGCTTCAAATATTTTATTTTTTAAAATCAAAACTGATGTAGGTCGTCTTGCCGACTTTGTCATATGTTTATATATTAATTTCATTTTTTATGCTGTTCAATACTTTATTATTACACTATTCATTACTAATAAAGCAAAGTTTATCTACCTCACCTTTACGAACACTCAGCGCCGCACAGTTGGGCCTCTGCTCGGATATCGTTGTGCAAATCAATTTTTACATGATCGCGTTTGGCAAAAATGATATATACAATCGATAGGGAATACTTCAGAGATTATGCATCAAATCCGCCAGAGGCGCCCAAAGTTGACACATTTTTAGTACATGGGAATAAATGAGAACTTTTACAAAAAAATCTCTACTTTAAGACTGAATATTAGCCGATTTCAACAATCGATCTTGGATTGAAAATATCAAAGAAGCAAACCTCGGCTATGACAAAGTTTTTATACCCTTGCAGTCCTTAGCAATAATATTTTAACATTATGTAAGATCCCAATTATTTGCAAGTCTTTTAAATACTCACGCATATGTCGAAACCAGTATTGTATTATCGATTGTTAGTAATAAGTATCGATTGTTAGTAATAAGTATCGATTGTTAGTAATAAGTATCGATTGTTAGTAATAAGTATCGATGGTTAGCGATAAGTCATCGATAGGCGACGAGACAGCGGGTCTCTTCTCTTCCGGCAATGCAACGAACCAGTCGCACTTGCGGAGAAATCGAAATTAAATCTGAAGACTCTAGACTAATCATTATATTTTTTATACAATAAATAGGTGTTTACAACTCAGAAGTGGGATGACCACCCGAAAGCCTACATATTTCGGGACACGGCAGGCCACACGTTCCACATCGAGGACGGCCGCCTCCACGCCCACCGCTACTGGTATACCCACTGCTGTGACTGCCGCTGCGGTACCGGCTGCCACTGGAGCCGCCGCTGCTGCAGTACCGAAAGCTGCTGTGCCGACTGCGGCCACATCCGCCCCTGCCGGGCCCGCCGCTGTTATACTCGTTACGGCGGGGCCAACTGCAGCCACACTCGCCCCTGCCGGGCCAACCGCTGATATACTCGCCCCTGCCGGGCTAACTGCTGACACATCCGCCCCTGCTGGGCCAACTGCTGACACATCCGCCCCTGCTGGGCCAACCGCTGTTATACTTGCCCCTGCGGGGCCAACTGCTGCTATACTCGCCCCTGCTGTGCCAACTGTCGCCATACTCGCCCCTGCCGGCCCCGCTGCGGCTATATTCGCCCCTGCTGTAACCGCTGCCGCCGCACCCGCCCCTGCTGTACCCACCGCTGCGGTGTCCGCCGCTTACAGGCCACCTCTGCAGACTGCCGCCGCTGCACCCGCTGCCGCCTCTGCACCCGCTGCCGACTCTGCACCCGCTGCCGCCTCTGCACCCGCTGCCACTGCTGTACCCGCTGCCACTGCTGTACCCACCACCGCTGCCGCCTTTGCACCCGCTGCCACTGCTGTACCTGCCGCCGCTGCCACATCCGCTGTACCTGCGGATGCTGGTCCTGCCGCCCATATGTCTGCCATGCGGGCTGCGGCCTCGCTCGCCGCCCCCGTCACTGGTCCCAACGCGGACCCATGGGAAGAGATGCCCGCTTTAGTGCCCTCCGTATCGACTGACGCGGCCGCCATCACTCCGGCCACTTCTGCCTCCCCCAGCCTGGATGAGCAACTGGTGACGCTGCGGAAACAACATGAGTTGCTACAGCTACAGCATCAAATCCTCAAACTGCAGCAGGGGATAGACGAATCCCAAGCACCGAGGCAGCAAGTCAGTGACGTGAGTGTCATTGAGAGCATGGTGGCTCGATTTTCAGCGGATAACGCATACGATGTGAAGAAATGGCTGAACGATCTAGAATACGCATTTGAAATTCTGCAGTTGAACGACCGCCTACGTTTGGTCGCATGCCGTCGTATGCTGGAAGGTACGGCGGCGGTGCTGCTGCGCACGGTATCGGTGCACAGCTACGAAGAATTGAAGGCAATCCTCTTGCGAGAATTTGGACGCTCGTGTAGCATCGAGGAAGTGTACCACGCTCTGCGGGGCCGGCGCATCAAGGCAGGCGAGGGATGTTTAAGATTCGCAATCGAGATGCAGGAGATTGCCATGAATGCTCCGATTCCGGAGAACGAGCTGGTCGACCTGATCATTGATGGATTGAGGGACAACTCTACTCGAGTCGGCATGCTGTACTCAGCTCGGACGATGGCTGAACTGAAGCCCCTACTGGAACGCTACGAGCGCCTCCGTATGCAGGCCGCTGCCTCCAGACAAAGCAATAGCGTGAAGGCGCAGACAACAACAACTGCCTGGGCGCCTGGAAACAAATCGTCAGGCACCGTCACGAGTGAGACCAGATGCTTCAACTGCTCAGGATGGGGGCATTACAGGAGTCAATGCCCGAAACCAATGAGACCTCCGAATTCATGTTTCAAGTGTGGCATAGTGGGCCACATCTACAAAAACTGCCCGTCTCGAATTGGAAATGCCACCAATATCACTGCTGCCGCCGCAGCTGATGAAGCAGGAGATCGACTAGACCATTTACAACTGGTGAGTGTTGCTTTTGTTTGTGATGAAGTGCAAGATAGGAAATTTATAGATATGTTTTCTCTCCTTGATTCGGGCAGTCCAAAGAGTTTTATCCGTCAATCTGAAGTCCCCTCCAACTGCCGTCTTACCCCCGTACATTGAACTGCCGTGGTTTAGGAAATAGCCAACTTCGGTCCTTAGGCCAAGTCCAGTGTAGAGTTCGCCTCTGCAACACACAGACAATACATACGTTTGAAGTACTGACGAACCAAGCAACCGAACTGCCGATGATTATAGGTAGAGATCTTCTGTATAAAATTAATATTAGACTATGTAAACTGAAAGAACTGAAATATGAAAAAGAATCGTTGATACTCATGAATAAACCGACTGAATGTATAAATCCAAAGCTTACTGCTGTTCTGAAGTCTTTTAATATATTGAGGTACTACCGCACGACAGGAATGAGATTGTATCTGCCGAATTGTTGTCTGATTCTCCCCTTCTAGAAACTTCTGCTGTACCTTCGGAAACACTGAATGATGCACTTATGGCGATAAATGCCATTGAGCTCCCTGCTGTCAGTGAGTTAGACTTTGATATAGAGCCCACGTTACGGGAAGAGCAAACCGCAGCCCTTAAGTCTATTATTTCCACTTCGTATGTACAAGTTGATCCAGATTTAATCAAGCCCATGAACTATGAGATGAAAATAGAATTGACTAGCCAAACTCCGATTTTCTGCCACCCCCGCCGTCTGTCGCACCACGAACGCATCGAGGTGCGTGAGATTTGCGACGATCTCTTGAAAGCTGGTATTATTCGCCACAGTAGTTCTCCTTACGCTGCCGCTATTGTCCCTGTCCGGAAAAAGGACAACACAATGAGGAAATGTGTAGATTACCGTCCCTTAAACAAAATTACAGTTCGAGATCATTTTCCGATTCCTCTGTTAGATGATTGCATTGAACATCTGGGTGGCAAATCATTCTTCACTATCTTGGACTTGAAGAACGGTTTCCACCATGTGAAAATGCACCCAGACTCGATCAAATATACTGCCTTTGTAACCCCTGATGGCCAGTTTGAATATGTACGCATGCCCTTCGGACTTTGTAATGGCCCTTCCGTGTTCGCTAGATTCGTTTATTTTGTCCTTAAGGAATTTATAAACCGAGGTCAACTGGTGATATATATGGACGATATTCTAGTCGCGTCGCATGACTTTGAAACCCACCTTGAGATTCTGAAGGAAATATTGTATGTGTTAAGAGTGAACGGGCTATGCCTGAAGCTGACTAAATACCGTTTTGCGTATAGGGAACTAGAGTACTTGGGCTACTTAGCCAATTCCGCCGGTATCACGCCTAAACCAGCTCATATTCCGGCGATACGGGATTTGCCCATTCCAAGGAATAGCAAGGAATTAGATCGTTGCTTAGGCCTATTCTCATACTTCCGCCGATTTGTATCAGGTTTCGCTAAGATTGCGTGTCCGCTGTCCCGATTGTTAAGAAAAGATACCCCTTATGTCTTCTCCGAGGAATGCCTTGAAGCTTTCCGAACACTGAAGTTGAAGTTGATCGAATCCCCCGTGTTATCTATTTACAACCCGAAGTCTGAAACAGAGTTACACTGCGATGCTAGTTCAACTGGTTTCGGAGCAGTGCTCCTCCAGAAACAAACAGACGGTAAATTACACCCAGTGTCCTACTTCTCTAAGATGGCTTCCGCCGCTGAATCGAAACTACACAGTTATGAGCTAGAGACGTTAGCTATCGTGTATTCCTTAAAACGTTTTGAGACATACCTTAAGTTCATCCCGTTCAAAATCGTGACCGATTGTAATTCCCTTGCGCTGACACTGAGAAATGGTGGACATTCCGCCAAGATTGCTCGCTGGGCCCTGCTGTTGGAAAACTATAACTACACGATTGTACACCGCTCGGGGGTTGGTATGCCCCATGCTGATGCTCTAAGCAGAATAGAAACTGCCGCATACGTTGACGATATAAACCTCGACTTCCAACTGCAGTTAACCCAGAACCGGGACCCTGAGATTGTCAAACTCCGAGATGAGTTAGAGAAATATGAAATAGCGAATTTCGAACTGCGAGACGGAGTAGTGTACCGCCTTTCCTCGACGAATGTACCCCAACTTTATGTCCCTTCCGAAATGATAAATCATGTCATACGAGTAGTGCACGAGAAGCTTGGCCATATGGCCACGGAGAAATGTTGCACACAGATCAAGAAGCATTACTGGTTCCCGTGTATGAAGTCTTATGTTAACAATTACATTAGAAATTGCCTCAAGTGTATCTACTACTCAGCGTCCGCTTCGGACAACCGTGTCACGCTACATAGTATTCCGAAAGTGCCCCTTCCGTTTGATACCATTCATATTGACCATCTGGGGCCCCTTCCGTCCATACGCTCTAAGAAAAAATATCTTCTGGTTGTCATTGACGCTTTCACCAAATTTGTGAAGCTGTACCCTGCCGTCACTACTAATTCACGTGAAGTATGTCAGACGTTAGAAACTCAGTATTTCGCAAATTACAGTAGACCCCGCCGAATTATCAGCGATCGAGGTACCTGCTTTACTTCCTCTGAATTTGAAGAATTCCTGAAGGCCAATAATATAATTCATGTGCTGAATGCCACTGCCTCACCCCGGGCTAACGGCCAAGTCGAGCGGGTTAACCGTGTTTTGGGCCCCATGTTGGGTAAACTGACGGAACCCGTGAACCACGCAGATTGGGTCCAACAACTGCCGAACATAGAGTTTGCATTGAATAACTCCGTCCACTCCACAACCAAATTTGCCGCTTCCGTACTCCTATTCGGAGTTGAACAACGAGGTGTGGTAGTGGATGAACTAACCGAACGGTTGGGTGAGAGAACAGGAGAGGTCGATGCCTCAGAGATAGACGTCCGGAGAGTAGCCTTCCGTAACATTGCTAAGTCCCAAGAATATAATTCGGAGTATTATTCGAAGCATCACCCCCCAGCCGTTAGTTTTGAAGAGGGGGATTTCGTAGTTATTAAGAATGTGGATACTTCGGCAGGCACAAACAAAAAACTTATCAGACGGTATCGTGGTCCGTATGTGGTTCATAAAAAACTTCCGAATGACCGATATGTTATCCGGGATGTAGAAGGCTCCCAAATCACCCAACTACCATATGACGGAGTCCTAGAAGCCTCCAAATTAAAGTTATGGGTTGCCCCTGATCCAGATTGCACTTCTGATAGCCAAACAAAGGCGACACCAGCCACTTAAGTTTCTTATTTACCCCCCTTGTTGTTAGCAATTGGAATCGAGGTCGATTCCTCGTCAGGACGGCCGAGTTGTAAGATCCCAATTATTTGCAAGTCTTTTAAATACTCACGCATATGTCGAAACCAGTATTGTATTATCGATTGTTAGTAATAAGTATCGATTGTTAGTAATAAGTATCGATTGTTAGTAATAAGTATCGATTGTTAGTAATAAGTATCGATGGTTAGCGATAAGTCATCGATAGGCGACGAGACAGCGGGTCTCTTCTCTTCCGGCAATGCAACGAACCAGTCGCACTTGCGGAGAAATCGAAATTAAATCTGAAGACTCTAGACTAATCATTATATTTTTTATACAATAAATAGGTGTTTACAATTATGAAATTTTTTTTCAACACAATTTTTGCTGCAACTCAATTCATCGCTTTAGTTCATAAGTTAGCAATAACTTTAATTATTATTAACTTTATTATAAATAAATAAATGAATATTACTCTTGTGGGAATGGTCTGGAAATCCTATTCAGCCAGCCCTAGTTAAGTCAGCTGACTCAACAAAGCGTAAGACAATCTGGCAAGCCGACCAGACAGGGAAGTATGAAGCAGTGGAGTTTAAGACGAAAAACCGAAAGTGTAAGACGTACAGACGGCGAAAAGACGAAAAGCCGAAAGACATTGATCAATCATTAATTTTGTATATCTACTATTATCTAAAAACCAATACTTATCTAAACATCAAATAAAACTATTATAAAACTATAACCGGGACTGTGTTTATTCGTAAGACAATACTCCAGTCCCACACATTTTGGGGGGCTCAACCTAAAAAGAATAAAACGTGAAAGAGTTAAAAGTGTAAAAGAAGTAGCCCACACATATGTATTGAGGCTTTACGTGAAAAAAATTATGAGTGGAAAAGAGATAGCACACATATGTACATATTTTGTGAACTCATCCTAAAAAAGAAAAAAGTATAACGAAAATTAAAATAAAGCGTAAAGAGGTGCAAAATTAAATGATACGAGTCTCTCTGAAAGTTTAATGAAAATGGTGAACAATGCTAAAAGTTGAATAAAAGTCGAATCGGTATAAAAGGAAAAATTTATTTCACAATTTCTTGGAAATTGCATCAGCCAAAAAAGACGCCTCATTTTTACCGCGTCGGTTACCCATACACACACAGCATAAACGAAGGAAAACGAAACGAAAAATGGCACAGTTAAATGACTTTCAGTGTATTAGTGATATGCTTCGGCTGGAAAAGAGAGAGAATATCGTTCTGTTGCACAAGTTTATTTTTGAAAAAGAAGGAGATAGAAATAATAGAAAACGGGTGCGCGAGTTCGAGGGCTATGAGTTTGCTGAGTCGGACAATTTGTATAATGATAAAATTAATTATGTTGCTGAAAATCTGTCAGACATGGATCTGGCTGTAATTTGTAATTTGCTTCGATTGCCTCGCAATAAAAACGATTTAACGAAACACATATTTTGCAATTTAAAAAAGAATTCTTTGCTCCAAGATGCCGATTTTCAAACGGAAAATAACGACGAAAGTGAAGACGAAGAGTCGCAAAACGACGAAGTGTGCGAAAATATAAGTGTGCGAAGCGATAATTCATGCAGTGTGCAAAATAAAAGCAGTTTTTCTGAAGTTCCGAGGTTCGCTTTAGACTTTCGCGATGTAGAAGAGTCGATCCGTTTGTTTAGTGGCGAAGATAATCTATGTATCGAAGTAAGGGTCCAAGATTTTGAAGATATGGCAACTGTTATGTGTTGGAACGAGTTACAAAAATTTATTTTTGCCAAACGATCGTTAAAAGGCCTAGCAAAAATGTTTGCTAATAGTGAGCGAAATGTAACCACCTGAATTTAAATCAACAACAAATAGCGCACAGTTACATAAGTCAATGTCTGATAGAAAAATAAAGAAAAACGAAAGTCTGCAGGAATATTTTTTGTGCATGAAAGAAATGTCATCTCGCGGAAATATTGAAGACTGTTCGCTGATACAATATGTGATAGAGATGGGCATGGACTGCAATATTTCGGTCCAGCCCAACACGGTCCAAAATTGAAAATCCCAAACACGCACACACACGCACGCTCCAAAATTTTGGAAACACGACCCAACACGGCCCAACACGAAATTTTTTACTTGATTTTTGTTTATACTTTTTTTTTTTATATTTTATTAAATTTCAACGTTTTTGCATTCAATTTTCAATATGTACATATAACAATCAAATATTATAATTTACAAGTTTTTGTATAAAAATAATAGATTGTCAAGGTTGGAGCTCGAAAGTCGAGTACGTCGCTCATTTAAAATTTCCCCGAGGTTGAAAACACCCTTTCGCTCGTAGCTGAGCTAGCTGAAATACTTAATACTCTTCGGGCTAGTACCCGTAGCTCTTTATTACTTGAGTTTTTCCAGAAACTTAATAGTTTTCCAATTCTTGTTCGACTACGGGTTTTTCTAACGAATTACTTTGTTGATTGTCTAAAAATTCACCAAATAAATGAGTAGGTGGTTTACTCTATTTAGGGGGCGATTCTATAAAACTATTAACGGATTCCACACAGTCTACAAGCATAGCTCTAACAGTGGCCAGCACTTGCTGTTTTTAATCTGGATTTAAGAGACTCATATGTTTGAACGGAGGGTATAAAAAAGTCCTACGTAATGCACAATTGATGGCTGAAAACGTTTTTCTAACGAATTTAAAGTGTTACGTTTTATTCTGTCATTACATCAGAATCCATTATTGAATATTGACAGTGTTTTTACATTACATTAAACTGTGACCGACCAATAACAAGCTTAAAATATTGAGTCAGCATTGGGATTTTTGGTATTTTTTGTCAATTTAAATTAAAAAAAAAAATTCGTGTTTTTTCGTGTTCATGTTGCTCTGAACGAACACGCACGCCCATGGACAAAATTCAACTTTTCAACACGCGCACGCGGGCGCCCGTTCGTGTCACGACGTGACACGATAAAACCCAGCCCATGCCCAACTCTAATATGTGATCGATGGCATAGACGATACGGTGAATAACAAATCAATTTTATACGGATCTAATAATATAAATGAATTCAAGCAGAAGCTAAACATTTTTGAAGTTATGCGCGAGAAATCGAAAAATGAAAACAAATATAACAATGGTGTTGGCAAGCAGTATCCGAAAAACGACGATAAGTTTCAAGCAGTGCAAAAGAAAAGTGCAAACAAAGAACTTAAATGTTTTAATTGCGGCGCCAAGGGCCATACATCAGTTAATTGCGGTGATAAGAATAGGGGCAGAAAATGTTTCCAGTGTAATAATTTCGGACATATTGCCAAAGATTGCCCAACAAGCAGTGTTAAAAATGATAAAGCCAATACATGCAAAATTACGTCATCTCAAAATTTTATGTCTATTCCAGTTAAAATCGATAATATTAATTATAACGCGTTCTTAGACACCGGTAGCAAGTACAATTTAATATCTGAAGCAATGCTGAAAAACATGAATAATCCAATGTTGAGTGATTCTAACGTTTATTTAATCGGTTTCGGAAAGAAAAAAGACACAGACAAGATTAAAGCATCTGGTTCATTTAAATATACAGTCGATATTAACGGTGATAAATATTGTTTGACATTTCTCTCAGTGGAGCAACAATTTATGGATGTGGAAATTGTTCTTGGCGAGGATTTCTGTAAGCAAGCGGAGGTTACAATCAGCTACAAAGGTCTAAAGGTGACAAAAACCCAATGTTTAGAATCCGAAGTAAGTTCCTTTCTGAAAATCAATGTGGATGATAAAAGAGCTAAAGAAGCAGTTCAAAATTTGATACAGAATTATCATCCGGTAAGCGAAAAGTCAACAAATATTCAAATGCGACTAGTTCTAAAGGATGATAAACCGATATACTCACGACCTCGACGATTCTCATATGCAGAGAGATGCATCATTGACAATCAAACCGATCAATGGCTGGAGGATGGTGTAATTGAAATATCAGAGTCTGAGTATACTAGCCCAGTCACGCTTGTGAAAAAACGGGACGGATCAAATCGGTTATGCATCGATTACAGACGAATTAATAAAGTAATCATAAGAGATCATTTTCCACTTCCCTTAATAGAAGATCAGTTAGACAGGCTTCAAAATGCACGTATTTTCAGTTCCATAGATTTAAAAAATGGTTTTTTTCATGTTGGCATTGAAGAAGGCAGCCGCAAGTATACTTCTTTCGTAACACATAATGGACAATTCCAGTTTCGTCGAGTTCCATTTGGTCTTTCGAACTCTCCCAGCGTCTTTCAACGGCATGTCAATGCTATATTCAGAGATCTAACCAGTAAAGGAGTAGCCAAACCTTATGTTGACGATATAATAATACCAGCGAAAACTGAAGACGAAGCTATAGCCAATTTAAAAGAAGTACTCAAACAATGCGCAGAATATGGGCTTGTGATTAATTTAAAAAATGTCAGTTCCTTAAAACGAAAATGGAGTATTTAGGACACGTAATTGAGAACCAAAGTATAAGTCCATCTCCATCGAAAACGCAAGCCGTGTCATTGTTTCCTATCCCGTCTAATCTTAGACAATTACAGAGTTTCTTGGGATTAGTTGGATATTTTCGAAAGTTTATATTAAATTTTTCTCTGGTTGCAAAGCCTCTAACGGATATGACAAAACATGATGCATTGATTATTTTTGGTGAGAAAGAGCTAGCTGCGTTTAACAAATTAAAGATGCTTATTACAGAGAAGCCAGTTTTGAAAATTTTTCATCAGCTACACGAAACGGAGCTTCATACGGACGCCTCAATCGACGGATTTGGCGCAGTTCTTCTCCAGAAGTCGCCAGAAGACATGCAGTTTCATCCAGTGTATTACATGAGCAAGAAAACGACAGATGCCGAAAAGAAGTTCACCAGTTACGAGTTAGAAATCTTAGCTGTTGTAGAAGCATTAAAGAAATTTCGAGTTTATTTACTAGGACTACGCTTCAAACTTGTTACAGATTGCAATGCTCTAGCTAAAACTATTCAGAAAAAGGATCTATGCACACGGGTAGCTCGTTGGATTCTCCAAATGCAAGAATTTGAATATGACGTCGAACACAGAGCGGGCACTCGAATACGCCATGCTGATGCACTCAGTCGCGTACCAATGATGAAGATCAGCGAAACCAGTATGCATAGCAGAATAAAGCATCTGCAAGCTCAGGACGACCAGCTGAAGGCTATTATAGACGTATTGGCAGATAAGACGAATCACAATAACTATTTTTTAAAGGCTGGAATTCTACACAAACTTAACTCGGATAACGAACTTATTGTCGTACCAACTAGTATGCAACGAGAACTAATAAAAGAGGCCCACGACCATGGTCATTTTTCCATCAAGAAGACACGAGAGATCATTGGAAAAGAATATTTCATACCGAATCTGGAAGAGAAAATAAAAAGATGTATTAGCTGTTGCATAAGATGTATCGTGACTAACCGCAAGCAAGGAAAACAAGAAGGAGAGCTTCATCCCTTATACAAAGATGAACAACCGCTAATGACGTACCATATCGATTTTTTAGGACCTCTGGAATCAACGCATAAACAGTATAAACATATCCTGGCAGTCATCGATAGTTTTACCAAGTTTTGTTGGCTGTATCCAACAAAGTCGACTTCTACAAAAGATGCAGTTTTACGACTACAGGAGCAGAGCAAGGTTTTTGGTAATCCATCCAAAATAATATCGGACAAAGGATCAGCTTTTTCTTCGGAAGAATTTGACTTGTACTGTAAAAGCGAAGGCATAAAACATCATCTCATCACGACGGGACTTCCTCGAGCGAACGGCCAAGTAGAGAGGTTAAATACTACAATCATCGCAGTCCTTTCTAAACTCTCAAGCGACGATCGAAGAAAATGGTACAAATTTGTAAATTATGTCCAGCAAGTCATCAATTCAACTTTTAGTAGAAGCATAAAAACAACTCCTTTTGAGCTGCTTACGGGAACAAAGATGCGATTAAAGTCTGATATCAAAATCAAGGAAATGATAGAAGACGAAATGATACAACACTTTAATGACGAACGAGATAAACAACGTAAAGAAGCAAAGCAACATATTCTACAAATTCAAGATGAAAACAAAAACAGGTACAACTTAAGACGAAGACCAGCATCGAAGTATAAGATAGGCGATTTAGTTGCCATCAAAAGAACCCAACTTGGTCCTGGGTTAAAGCTAAAACCGAAATATCTTGGTCCATACCGGATCATAAGGGTAAAATTCAACGACAATTACGACGTGGCAAACGACTCTGTATTCAGCGAAGGCCCAAGGCAGACGAGCACTTGCGCTGAGTATATGAAACCATTGGTACCATACGACGACGACGATGCATTCGGGGCGAATGAAGAGTAGGATGGCCGATTTGTGGGAATGGTCTGGCAATCCTATTCAGCCAGCCCTAGTTAAGTCAGCTGACTCAACAAAGCGTAAGACAATCTGGGAAGCCGACCAGACAGGGAAGTATGAAGCAGAGGAGTTTAAGACGAAAAACCGAAAGTTTAAGACGTACAGACGACGAAAAGCCGAAAGACATTGATCAATCATTAATTTTGTATATCTACTATTATCTAAAAACCAATACTTATCTAAACATCAAATAAAACTATTATAAAACTATAACCGGGACTGTGTTTATTCGTAAGACAATACCCCAGTCCCACACTCTTTTTACTAAAATTTTTTCTTCATCTTTAATCAAAGAAAGCACGCATACACATACAGTTCGTGTAGCGCTGCGTCTGTGTGTGTGTATGCATGTGCTCTGTTGATTTGATGATGACGTAGTAGGCAGCAGGCAGATTTGAGCCGCTTTATATTGACTGTAACTTGTGTTCTATTTATCCGATCAGATTTAAATTTCATGGTGATGCTCCAATTTTTGCAAAAATCAGCTCTGTAGCTCTTACGGTCTAGGAGCAGTTCGCGTTGATCCAGACGGACGGACAGACGGTCAGACTGACGGACGGACGTGCATGGCTATTTGAACTCGTCTCGTCGTGCTGATCAAGAATATATATACTTTATATGGTCGAAGATGCTTCCTTCTATGTTTTGTGTTCTTATTAATAATTGTGCCAAATTTGATCAAGATCGGGTGACTATATCATATACCTCCCATAGGAACGATCGGTCGAAAACAGTGACTTTTGTCAATAACTTTTGTTACTTTTAATGCGATTGCTTTCAAATTAAACATTTAATAGTTAAATATACTTGTTAATGACTGTGCCGAATTTGGTAAAGATCGGGTAACTATATCATATAGCTCCCATAGGAACGATCGGTAGAAAACAGTGACTTTAATCAAAATGTTCGTTATATCCTACGCTGAGATTGAAGGCCGTTCTTTCGCAAACATTTCTTTTTAGATTAAAGAGTTAATTTAGATAAAAGAGTTACTAAAAAACTTGGAAGGGTATACAAACTTTGACGCGGTCGAAGTTAGCCCCGGCGCCCTGGTTTTTATACCCTTGCAGAGGGTATTATAAAATTGGTCAGATGTTTGTAACGCACAGAAGGGGACGTTTCCGACCCCATAAAGTATATATATTCTTGATCAGCATGAGAAGCTGAGTCGATATAGCCATGTCCGTCTGTCCGTCCGTCTGTGCAAATCAACTTCACGCCGGCATCTTAAGAGCTATCGGAATGAAATTTCATATTTGAGCTACTTTTAGCCGGGAGATGATAAAGTATGAAAATTGTGAGGATCGGGCCACTATATCATATAGTTCTAGAACAAACATTTTTGCAAAAATTGGAGTATCCCCATGAAATTTACCAATATGATAGTATTTGACATAAATTGACAGATCCCAAAATTTGAATCTGATCGGATAAATAGAACAGAAGTTACAGTCAACACAAATCGGTTCAAATGATGACCTAGTAGACAGCAAGCAGCGCTGCTTGCTGCTCAAACAGAGCACATGCATACACACACACAGACGCAGCGCTACAAGAACTGTATGTGTATGCGTGTTGTGCTTTGCTTAGGAAATGATGCAAGAAGAAAGAAAATTTATTATAAAAAGAGAAATAATTTGAATGTTTTGTTTGTGAATTGATGAATTCAGTTGCAGGGAAAGAAAATTCAAAATGTAAAAAAATTATTGCCAAAGACTGCAAGGGTATATAAACTTTGGCATAGCCGAAGTTAGCTTCTTTGATATTTTTTTATTATAACCATAGACCAAAATTATGTCATTACCCAAGCACAAATGCCATTAGTTTACATTGAAGGACGAACAAAGTAATTTTTCGTTGTCGATTCGAAATTATGTAACGCACAACAATTTGTTTTATGTTGTAGATACGTATTACGGAATACTAAATATTAACAGACGCGTTTTTCATAAAGCATTTAAAGTTTAGTTAAAGTTTATTGGAGGCTGAAATTATACATTTATTGAGCGTCCATTATAATTTACAGACGGGAGCATACTAGTAATAATAAGAATCAGGCATACAACAGCAATTTTGTTCTGATTTTACATAGCCCAAACTAAAAAAATACACAAGACTATAAAAAAAGATTCTTGTAAATTGAAACTGGTTTGGGTTTCAAACCCTGAAATAGAATTGTTTGAATAATCGGAATAGTTAAAAGATGAATTGACCGTCCGTATCCAATTGAAGTAATACGAAATGTTAGCGTATAGTCCAACACGTTTTGGATGATTGTAATCGAATAAGGCCACACCGTGCAATTCATTTGAGCATACCAATGGCCCACCCGCATCACTAGATGAATAATCGGTAGAGTTAGAGCAAATTTCAGATATTTTGAAATCAGGTAAGTTTTCGCTACACCAGCTGTGGCTTTGGACAAATACTTGTGCTTGTATCAAATTTAAAGGAAATTCCTGACAAAACAAAAGGGGAGGGCAGAAATTAAGCAGAACACAATATACGTTTTATGTAGTCTTTTAAATAAAAACCTTGTTATCCTTTCCCCAGGCACTAATCAGACACAATGTATTTGATTGTATAGGCCTCTTGGCCAAAGCCACGGCTTTAATTGTTGGCGAATCCCACGGTATATAGCCATTTAATAACACCATAGCAATGTCGTCTTTCACATATACATCCGAATGTTTTACAACTTGCTGAATTTGATATTTTTGAGTATTTTCGTCTTCTTCATTTCTATAATTACATCCGACAACAATAAAATATTGATTGTACGCAATCTCGTTTGGGGAATAGTATGTGCTGTCGAAAACATAAGTACATATGTATATGTATATACGATATCGTGATTATGGGTAATGCAACCCAGACATAATGTAACCTACGGAAGAAAGCAAGATTCTACTGTCAAAACGACACGTTGTGATATTACCGCTCCGCCACAATGTACTTGACCATAGCCCAGATCATTTATGACACGTGCACCCATCCACACTTGATAAGGGGCTTGTCTGATATTAATGGGAAAGCCATTTAAAATCTTATATGAATTGCCTACCATAGCTGTGATTGAATAGATATTGATGGCAACTTGTAACTCTTCTAGCAATTAAAACTCACCAGGACTTTGAGAAACTAACCAAATCACAAAAATAAATAATGCCATGAATTTCATATTATGCTAACCTTTAATTTTAAAAATTTATTATATGTACTCAAACTTGTGTTGTGTACAAGAAATTGAAATATTTTATAATGACATTAAATTTTTTGATTATAGTCAAATCTAAAAATTTTTAAAAACCAGAACGCCGGGGCTAACTTCGACCGCGTCAAAGTTTGTATACCCTTGCAACTTTTTGGGTTACTCTTTCCTTAGCTATAGCCATCATAGTGAAATAAGTTTTATCTAAAAAGGCTAATGTTTGTGAAAAATGGCCTACAATCTTAGCATAGGAAATAGCGAATATATTGATCAAAGTCACTATTTTACATCGATCGTTCCTATGGGAGCTTTATGATATAGTCACCCGATCTTTATTAAATTCGGCAGCCATTAACAGATAAACTAACAAATGTTTAATTTGAAAGCAATCGCATTAAAAGTAACGAAGTTATTGACAAAAGTCACTGTATTCGACCGATCGTTCCTATGGGAGGTATATGATATAGTCACCCGATCTTGATCAAATTTGGCACAGTGGTTTATAGGTGCTATAAACTCACCAATATTAAATTTCCGAAGTTATTCGGAAAAGTCACTGTTCATGACTTTGACGTTTGTATGGGAGCTATATGATATAGTAATCTGATCCTTCTGAGTTAAAGATGGTCAACAGATGTAGTATTTAGAAGCAAACAGATACGAATTTTTAAAACTTTTAGCTTTACAGTCTAGGAAGACTTGACGTTGATCCAGACGGACGAACAGACATGGCTATAGAAATCGTCTCGCCGTCCTGATTAGGGGTATATATACACAGCTGCGTTCACAAAAATAGCAGTACAGTAGATGCTAACAAAGATTCCAAAAATTTGCACATATTGCTTTTTATAGATTCGGTTTTTTGACATTCGCTTTGTGAAATGGAGATTAGCAGATAATTTAAATAATATTTAATAGTATCCGATTTGTTCTTGAGGTTATAAAATTAGGTATCCTTATTATTATTTAGACGAAGAATTAAATGACTTGATTGCACTTTACTTCACTTTCCTTCAATTCAAATACATCCTTATCACATTTTGGTATAATCATACATACATAAGAAATTATTGCTGAAATATGTACTGCTTGGTAATCAAAACAATGTTGAAACCCTATTGAGATATGTGTGGCTCAATTATTCAACCTCAAAATGCGTGCGGCATCTGTTGTATTGGTTGGTCTGGCTAGCCAAGTGGGAGGTCAAGGTAGGTATTCATGGTAATAATAGGATAGCACCAGGTCCATAACAAATTAATAATAATCGGCCAGACCTAACTAAATTGGATGTGGACCCCTTGGAAACCGAAACGCAGCCGACCAACACACATAGGTCATACAGACAATAAGGCATAAAACTAGCAATGTGTCCTTAGGATGTGTGTGTGTGTGTGTGTGTGTGTGTGTGTGTGTGTGTGTGTGTGTGTGTGGGAGATGTGCTTGCGTTTGCTTACCCTGTCATCAGCAGTAATAGTAACAGCAGCAGCTCTAGCATTGGAAGTAGCATCTGAAGCCTGTCAAAATTTCACCATCAAATTGCTAAAATAGTCAATAATGAAGCTGACAACCCAAAAACCTAGGGGATGATCCGGCTGCTAAGCTGCTAGTAGTGGGTGTCTTGTGTGGTACTTTGGTAGCTACTGTTACCCAGGGACGGCAATTAAAATGGGGCGGAACAGCAAAGACCACCGCCACCCTTTTCATCCGTGGGAAACGGTTAAGCTCAAGTGCGGCAGCGGTTTGACGACGATGAAATATACATTTGTATCTTTGCATCTTTTGTGTGTTAGCAGCCTCTGCCACAGACAGCAAACGTCTGCTGGCCATCAATTTTGTAGTTAATGCGGAGTGGAGAAAATCCAAATGGCATCAGAGGGTGATGCGTGCAATTCCCCTAATTTCTCAATGCTATATTGTTGGGCACTTATCATCATTTCAGTCTCATGCCACTTGAGTTTTACAATCGAATTTTCTATTCTGCTTATGGTGGTAAATAAAAATTCTTGTGAAGACCAGCATATGTTTTTTTTTTTTTTTGGATGAAGGACTCGTGCTTTTAATGGCTTTGTGTGTGGCCGTGTAACCAATGACATCTCGGATTTTTATGCATATTTATTTGCTCACGGGTCGACTCGACGTCTGTTGGGTCTTTCGGTCACGTGCCATATCAGGAGTTTTGGCAGGATGGACTAGGCAGGCCCCTTAGTACCTGTCACAATCACACTTTGTGGCATGCGTTAGGCTGCTGCATTGCAAATAATATAAATTAATATTGTCACCCTTCTTGCATACTTTTCGTTGAGGTTTTGTCTGTTTATCCAGATTCACTCAGCAAGATATGGGAACACTTTGGATATTTGCTGATCAGATTGGCACAAAAGTTGGTTCCACGATTGCATTTTTTTTTTTTTTTGTTTAAACGAAGGGTATCTTGGGAATTATATTGGAGTTAGAAATACACTGAAATATGTATCTTAATGTTTTGGAAATTTATCAGTTAATCAAAAAGTAAAATTAGTAAAATAAAAGTCAATCGTTAAACTGGTAAAATGCTAAAAATTTAAAGGTGAAATTTCGAAAATTCAATTCAAATTGAATAAATTTCAAATGTCAGCACCCTAAAACGGTATCAAAGATTTCTTTTAGTGTAAAGCAATTGTGAAATTCCCTTTAGACCGGCAAAGACAAGAGAAAAAGAAAAGGCGGAAAAACTTTGCTAGTCTGCAAAACAAATGCCAGTCATTTCCGTAACGTCTTAAAGACACGTGGCCAATAGAAATTGCCAACTAATAAAATTGACAGCAGCCACAGAGATTTGTCAAATCAGCAGCAATGCACAAAATGAGCAAACAAATGACAGGGGTTTGATTTTTGTGTCTTCTATAGACAGAGAGAAGTTAAAGATGATAAGGGCCTAAGGGGGATGCTGCCTTACATTTATGGAAAAAACATACGTACGTTGCGGTGGGTGTCAATGACTGAGAATTGAGTAGCTAAATAATCATTAAAATAAATTAAAGGCAACAACAACAATACAGTCTTTCGTCGGCGATGCAGGATGTGTTGGATGTTGAACGTTGTAAGGTCCAAAGATCATAAACAAGGGCATTAGGCAAGGAGTCTAGGCTCGACACAAAGTTGATTGGTGTCAGCCATAAAGCTTCGCCTCGTCGCGCTTACCTGTTGGGGTCCCCCACTCCCGGCACCCATTACTTCTACTAGCATCCTGATACCTGGCGCCAAAGGCTTTGAAGTTAGGCGACTTCGTTAGACACGCAGGCGTTGATGGACATCTTGTCGCGACTTAAGCAAAACGACAAAAATAAGATAAAAATGTCTCGTATTCCAAAGTGGCCAAAAACAGATCTGCAAAAGGTTGCTGCTTACGGAGGTGCTTAGCTTAGCGGCACCCACTCCTTGGCTTCATCTTACTCCATCTCCTTCTCCACATCATCTCATTTGCATGTAAATGTGCGCGGGTGTTGGCCTAGCATAGAAACCTATTGTTTTTTTTTTCCTCCAAGTACAATAAAATAAAAGAAAAATGGAGAAATATGCAAAGCGTAAATTTATGGGAAATTAAAGTAAATTTATTGCGTTGCATTTGGCAGCCAGTGGGATGGCTGCAGTTTGGGGTGGTAGCTCGAGGAGAGATACAACACTTTCCTGCCGTTGTCCCTTTTAGTTATCTATGTTTTTTGGTTCGAATTGTGTGATTGATGGTGTCTCGTATGCATATCGGTTTTCTTTTTGATAACTTTCTCTCACGAATGCAATGACTATATTCGAAAGTCCAGAAAATCGTTTAAATCTCAGCCAAATTTTTCTTTGACTAACATAAGCATACCCTTGGGCGCCATCAGAATTAGTGTAAAGGGCTTCGCCTTAACCAACTAAACATCGCGCCCAAATTTTTTTGTTATAGTATATTGTACTATATGCAAAAAAGATGGTTTACAGCAAGAGTAAAAACAACAACAGTAATCAAAGTCACCGTTTTCCACCGATCGTTCCTTTGGGAGCTATATGATACATAAGATTATACCGAAGAAGAAATTATACATTACTAGGATATATAGGACCAGTTGGCTCTATTGTTTTATTGGGTTTAAAACTATAGAATAGTATAGTTATTTTCATTTATTTTTTCTAAACACCATAAAAGAACTAACAGAAGAACCAAGTCACTTTTTGGGCATAAAACTTGGTACACCAAAGGATTCACAATACCTACATAGTACACATTTTGTTTGAAAAGCCTTTAACTAAATACTTTAATTCCTACTTGAATGCAATGCTAATAGCAGAAAGATTTTGCTACTTGCAATCAGCTTAAGCTTCGGCTAAGACATCATTAAAATGCCACAAAGTGCTTTGAAGCAAAAAGCAAAAAGGAAAGAAAAAAATTCTCAAATTAATTCATTTCTAATAAATCGCACACAAATCGTGGTCTCCGCTCCATTCTTCCGCATACACCACTCGAATTGGTAGAAATATTTTAACAAAGACCAAAAACAAAAAACAAAAAAAAAAAAAAAAAAAAAAAAAACAACAACACATATGGGCAGAAAAAATTCGGTTACAGATTTATGTAGATTTAGAGCATGATGATGATGAGCAATGGATGCGGTGCAGGAAGGTTCTGGGGAAGAGGTCAAAGTGAATCACGCTTGGTCTCTATGACCATTAAGAGATATTTTGTTAAACGTGCAATAGCATAAGAATTAATTTTGTTTTTTTTTTTTTTTTTTTTTTGGCCGTTAATGTGATCAGCGAGTGCGCGAAGCCAAAGCCAAAAACCAAACCACAAAGGTAATGATCATGCACCTGGCTGCCAATTAGTGTAATTATTACAGAAATGCGGTGCCGAAGAGGAGTGAGTGAAGGAGGAGCTGCAGAAAAGGTGGAGTTGTATATGGCGTGTATGTGTGTTTGTGGAATTTTCCCCTGGCGGGCAATAAAAATTGCAATTTTCATAATTGCCAAAAGGTAAAGACGAAGAAAAGATGGTGCAAAAAATGTCGCCTAATTGGCTAACCATTTGGCTTTAAAAAGCATAAGAGCCTTTTTTCCGCCCCGATAAGAAGTGGCAGTGGCAGAAGAACAATGGCCAAGGCCTGGCTATAACAGTCGCTTCAACAGCAGCAGCAGATTTCTTCTTTATGCTCTGTGACAATATTTTTCTTAAATCTTTTGTCTCTCCCCTACTATATCATTTATCAGAGATGTAAGTTGTTCCTTCTTTTGGTTTATGTGTTTTCTTTTCCCTGTTTTACTTTATACTCTTAGCGAATATGAAATATAAACGAACATTTAAAATGTTTTCAGAAGCGCTTTTCTTCAACGAAAAACACATAAAGTTAGCAAAAAGCTTTCAAACATTATGTAATCTTTAATTGTAATTCTCAACTAGATTTAGCATGAAAGTAGTGCTAAGACATATCTAGAGTGGTTAGAGAAGGATTTCTTTCCCTAAAAACAACCTCGAAAAAATAATAAAAGACTACAACTATAAAATGTTGCTTAAGGTTTTTATATAGAAATATTTGATATATATTTATATTTTCCGGATTTCTCTATGGTAAGTTACAGTGGCGAATTTAGGACGTTTTTTTTTTTGACTTTAGTTTTAATTTTTTCTGCTCCTAAATAATTTAATGCAATAAGTTTGTCTGTAATTTGTTGGTTATTGTATTCAGATGATGAACTGTAAAAATGGTCTTCATAGTTTAATCCGTTTTTTTCACAGGTGCATTTGAACAATGAAAAGCCCGTTTTTGGCTGGACATATATTTAGGACGTTTTTTCCAAAATCTTAAATATTAAAGATAGAAGTATGAACTCTTTGAAGAAATTGTAGATCTAGCAAAAATAAGATAAACTGCATACCATAAATTTTCATTTAGCCCCCAACTTTCGATTTGGGGCCAATTGAAAATCTGAATTTTGTATGGAAATTTTTGGTCTTTTGGGCGAAGCCATTTTGCGACACTAGTTTGCACTAAAGTACTTTTTTCCATGAACGAGGAAAGAAAGTAAATTGAATTTCCCGTCGAATGACATATTTTTCCCTAAAATCGGATAAAAATTAGATTTATTTTGTCGCCTATCAATATGGGAAATTTTATAAGCTGAATAAAATGTAATTTTAATAGAGTATTAAAATGTCGTTTACATTCACCTTTTGTGATTTCTATGTTAAACAAGATCTTTTATTACTTTTTTTGCTACTTTTCTTTGGTAGTAAGTACAACAACGAGTATTTTTCTTGAAGATTTTTGCTTTTGGTGTTTTTTTTTTTTGTTCTTTTCAAAAAGGTTTCCTTTTTGTTGGTTCGCCGGACTGCCTGCTGACACCAGGTGAGTTTTCTGTTTAGTTATTTACCGCTAATAATGGTCATTTAAAGTTGACGATGGCCAATGTGTGATAAAACGCCCAAAAAGTGCTTTGAGGTTATGAATATTTATGTTTGCTTTTGGTTTTTTTTTTTGGTCGGTCGATCAGTCGATCAATTTACTTATATATAACCGGCGGCTGTTTTAGTCATTTTATTTGATTTTCGTTTTAGTTTTTATTTTCTGGTTACTTTGTCGAAAAATTTGTTAACAACGTACAAAATTTGAACTAATAAAAATCATATATGTTGCATGTACAACCAATAGCTGGCAGACAGACAAACTGTAGACTACGCTCTCAAAGACCTCAATGAGTCACCTAGATTGAAGTAGGAGAGAAACTATAGCCGCCAGACAGCTGTGGTGTGCAGACTTTGGTGCCACGAACAAAATGTGGCTAAGGGGCAAATATATATACAAGTTGTTGTGCTGCTTGTATTGTGTGAAGGCGGTAGGCGGGGGTAGAGCAGAATGGGCGCCAGTTTTGGGCGTGTGTTCCTCTAACAATTTGAATATGCAAAGTGTAAATAAAAATAAATATTTATATATTTTACTATCATTGCAAACGAATTCCATTCATTGCATTTAACTCTATACAACCTGTTATAGTTGTTTAATTTTTTTTTGCTGTTTTCTCCCCCAACTTTTTCATTTACTTTTGCATGCAAAAAAGTTTGTCGTACACAAAACAAACAAACAACTCGACGAACACAGCACAGAGAAAAAGAATGAAACGTAAAATAAACTTAACGTAATTAAGCAAAGAACGTTTCACTGATGTTGCACATAAGTCACACTAAGGGGGCAACTGTCTTAAAAGAGACTCCAAGACCCGCAACAAGAAAAACTGCAAAACGGTTAATGTTTCTTTAGATAGTTGTTTTTGGTTTTTTGTTTGTCTTCGATTTGTATACTCTTGTGGAGAAAAGAGTATTTTAAATGTAGTGCTTAAATGGCAGTTAATCAAATTCGGGAAGGTCAATATATCAGTTGTAGACCAATTTTAAATCAAAGAGTTTACAATAAGCGTAATTTACTACAATATTTGCTTACTTTTGAAAATGTTTTCAATGTTATAAATTTTTTGTAAATGACATAAACATTCTTAACGTTGTAAGTTATTTGCTAACTTAACCTTTTAATTCAAATGAGTTATTACCATTTTATTAAAGAAGAGTTTATGCCATTTACAGTTTTTAAGACATATTTTATACACTTTTATAACAAAACCATTTTCTGTAATTCAATAAATTAAACATTGTTTAATGAAAAGCTTATATAATTTGGAAAATAAGTTTCTGTTGAGAAAGCAGAGTATTTGAGAAGTCTTCTATTATTAGCCTAAATTTAATTTTACCCAACAAGTGAAATACCCGCAGCCTAATGCGAATTTGTTTTCTATTTTGAACTTGGATGTGGCGTTTTTGATTAGCTTTCCGCATTTTAAGAAAAAAGTCCAAAGAAAACAGATACATTTGGCACTCCAGACTCTCTTACTAGGGGGAAAAGGTAAAGTTAAACAAGAAGCGACAAACGGCAAAAGATGCTGAATGGCAAATGTTGATTCTTATCAGGAATCACGAAAATTCGGTTGGAACACTGAAACGAAATCCCAAACTTGACTCACGACGCATTATTTTTCATTTCATTTTCAGAGTCAAGTGTATCGAATGGCCAAAACAAAAAGTTAGATGAACTTTTGGCAGAAAACAAAAAACCCGAAAACAAAAATGGAGAAATCAAATAACAACCGTTAAAAGAGTTAGCCAATAAAGCCTACACAGGTTTTTCTTTTTCTTAGTGTCTAGTGTTGCCACATTTCCATAATGATATTCCCGTTGGCGTGGGCAACGGTGCGGCATATACAAATGATTTTGCCAAAAATATTCAACGTATGCATATTTTTTATAATATTCACAAATTGATAAAACAAAATTGCAAGTGATTTTTCAACCATTTCAGGCCCATAAGAGTGAGTCACACACCAACCAGTCGCCGCATAATTATGTAGCCAGATAATGTGGAAAAAATCATATAATATAAGCAAAAATATACGTATAGAGGTGTATATTTTTGCCCATTTGCCACACGACACAGTGGCCCAATGTATGACAGCTGTAAGAAACTACTTGGCGCCCCCTTCTGGCTGATTGGCGATCTCTTTTTATACCATACACCCATAGGGTGAAATGGTATATTAAAGTCGCCAAAATGTATGTAACAGGCAGAAGGAAGCTTCTCCGGCCCCATAAAGTATACATATTCTTGATCAGTATCAACAGCCGAGTCGATCTAGCCATGTCCGTCTGTCCGTATGTCCGTCTCGGAGACTATAAGAGATAGTGCCACCAAATTTTGAATGTAGGCTCGTGTAGTATGTAGAGTCATCAGGTTTATTTCAAATTTTTGCCACGCCCCTTTCCGCCCCCGCAGTTAAAAAAAAAGTTTATCTCAAAAACTATTGCAGCTGGGGACACCATATTTGGTATGTATATTTGCATAGTAAATGCGCACATTTTGTATGTATAAAGATTTTGCCACGCCCCTTTCCGCCCCCGAAATTTGAAAAACTCGATTATCTCCCGTAATTTTTTACCTTGTGCAAATTTGGCACACTTGAATTTGATACTAATACCCAGCAAAATGTAAAATTTGATCAAAATCGGACAAAAAAATAGCTGAGTTATGCATATGGCCGTTGGCGGGTGGGGCCGCTAGGGTGCTATGCATAAGTGCGCGATATATTAAGATATGCTTGTAAAAAGCATGTGAACAGAATTTTTTAAAATAGGCAAATGCATTAGGTATTACAAATTTTAAATATTTGTTTTACTGGAGTATGGTATACCTAAGTCGGCGAGACGACTTACTTACTTGATTTTTTTTTTTGTGTCTTTTTGGTGCTTTGATTTTTCTTCGCCAACAACTCTCCATTGACCAGACCAAGTCCAAGTAATGCGGGCCAAGTCAACTGAGGCAAACATGGTCTATTGTCTGGCTTCTTTTGGCTTTTTACGATTTGCTTTTGTTTGCGCTTTGAGAATTATTATGTCATAAATTAAATAGGCGCAATTTTTCCAACCCAAGCAAAAAAAAGGGACACTATGACGGACATTGGGTAGAGTTGTGTGTGGGGGGCAAGTTGGGAAGTGAAAAATGCCATGCCGGCAGTGCATTAGGATAATTGGTGGGGGCTTTAGATGTTGGCAGATATATGCACTATATTCATGTATCTCTCTATCCTTCTCTCTTTGGAATATGCAACTTTTTATTGTATCCAAAATTTACTTGATATATCTTGATTGGTGAGGTCTTATGCTATAATGGAGATATACAGATGAAGTATGCCCTCAAATTTGTGGGATAAATTTGAATTCCAAGCAATAAATCAATTTTAAGTCCCTGAGAATTTGTTCTCAGTTTGAAATTCCAAAAAGTATATATTTTTTTTAAAGACATTTCTGGGAATGAGTATCTAGAGAATATTATATTATTAATTATATTTTTACATGATCCCCCCATTATCTATAAATTTTTTCTTTGGTAACTATTTTTAATCCTTTGTTTTTCGTCTCGATGGGTTTTTTCAACCTTCTATCAGCGAACCTTTTAATACCGCGCTAATTTAAAATACAAAAATTTTTAAAAAAAATTTTTTTTAAAAAAGTGACAGAATCTGTAGATGTACATAAAATTAAAACATTACCCAAAATAAACAAACATTTTATCCTGTTAACAGTAAGCCAAGTGTTCATATATTTCAACCGCCGCCGCGTGCAGACGTGTTTTTTAATGCACTCCTCAAAATTTAGTGTAAAAAATAAAAAGACCGCGTTTGCAATATACAATCTGAAACACATTTAACATCAAAAAATAATTTTCAAATACCAAAATATGCCTTCTACGCAACAAACCATCCAGACGGAAAAGCTCATGGCGGGACTGGTATCCTAAACAAAAACCGTATAAAACACTCGTTTTCCAACAGATTCGAAACACAGCACCTACAAGCAACTGCTATAACCGTCCAAAACAGCTGCGGCAACACTACGTTGGTTGCCCTGTACTGCTCACCACGCTTCTGAATCTCTGAAAAGGAATTCACCGGTTTCTTTAACACACTCGGAGATCGCTTCATTGCAGCAGGGGACTACAATGCTTACGCACTGGGGATCTCGCCTGGTAAATTCTAACGGCAAGCAGTTGTACAACACAATAGTCAACCCACTCAACAAGATCGATTGCGTCTCATCGTGTAGGCCTACTTATTGGTCCACAGATCCACAGAAAGTGCCTGACTTGATTGATTTCGCAGTAACCAAGAGGACTCCGCGTAAGCGGATCACTGCGGAAACACTGCTAGATTTTACCTCCGATCACTCTCCAGTGCTATTCACACTATTAACAAGACCTCAAGTACTTGATCTCCCATATAGGCTTACAAATAACTATACAAATTGGCTTAAATTTAAAATCTACATGAGTGCCTACATTGACTGTTCGCCGAAACTAAATGCTGCATAGGACATTGACATGTGCGTCTCTGCACTTGAGTCGATGCTGGGAGCTGCAGCAAGGGTATCTTCTCCACATGCCTCTACTTACGCTAAACCTGCTGTCAGGCCTACGAACCGGCGGATAGAACAATTAGTAACGGAAAAACGACGTCTAAGAAGAGAATGGCAGGTTACTCGATCACCAGTAGCAAAACTTCGCATAAGGCATGCCAGCCGCAACCTCTCCAAGGAGTTAAGACAAGAGGAAATCTGGGCTCAAAGGAAATACATAGAAAAGCTCAGTCCGACCAGCACTAAACATCCTCTGTGGAAAGACCACCCAACTTTAAGCGCTGCTACAGAGACAGTTTCACCAATAAGGGGTCCAACGGGTGGATGGGCCCGCAGTAACGAAAAGAGGGCATCCGTATTAGCAACACATCTTAAAATGGTTTTCCAGCCATATCCAACATCAAACTCATTTGTACTTCCCCCTTCGAGCACATTAACGGATAGTGAGTACTCGGAACTCCAATCGGATGAGATCACTGCAGTTATTAAAAACCAAATAAAGCCGAACAAAGCCCATGGCCATGACCTAATCACACCGAAAATGATCCTAGAACTCCCTACATTCGCCAAACAATACATCTGCAAAATGTTCAACGCTATAATAAGAATTGGATACTTCCCAAGAGCATGGAAAAGGTCCACTATCATCATGATTCCTAAAGTGGGAAAGGACAAAAACCAACCATCATCCTATAGGCCAATTAGTTTGCTGCCATGCCTTTCGAAGCTTTTTGAAAAGGTCCTGCAGATTCGTCTAAACTCATTTCTGACATCGGAGAACACAATCCCTTCACACCAGTTCGGCTTCCGCGAAAAACATGGACAATCAATCGTATAACATCCGATATACGAACAGCATTCGAACTAAAAGAATACTCTACGACTGTCTTTCTCGACGTTGCCCAGGCTTTCGACATAGTTTGGCTGGATGGTCTAATGTTCAAAATCCGGCAGGAAATCCCACAGTACACCCACAAACTCATGGGATCTTACCTTTACAATAGGAAATTCGCTGTAAGATGTAATGGCTCCGTCTCGGCTGACTTTAAAATCGAAGCTGGTGTACCGCAAGGCAGTGTACTCGGCCCATTGCTACCTGCTGTACACTGCAGACTTACCAACGAGTTTGGGACTTACAACATCCACTTTTGCCGACGACATGGCAATCCTCAGCAGATCCAAATGCCCAGTAAAAGCCTCTGCAAAATTAGAGGAACACGTCAAGGTGGTAGAGGAATGGCTAGCAACCTGGCGTATCCGGGTCAACGAGCAGAAATGCAAACATGTTACATTTACGCTTAACAGAAGAAACTGTCCAGCTCTAATGCTAAAGAACGTACCAATTCCAATCAATTGGTATCCACTTAGACAGAAGACTAACTTGGCGCAAGCACATCGAGGCAAAAAAGTCACAGCTGAAACTGAAAGCGAGTAGCTTACATTGGATCATCAATGCTCAGTCCCCTCTACGTCTGGAGTATAAAGTCCTATACAACTCCGTACTGAAACCCATCTGTACCTACGGTGCCGTACTATGGGGAAATGCAAGTACCAGCAATGTCGGCATTATACAAAGGACGCGGTCGAAGATTTTAAGGTCAATCACTGGGACTCCGTGGTACATACGGAACGACAACATTCAAAATGATCTAAATATATCTAGCGTAAAATCTGAAATAGGTAGTCAACAACTAAAGTATTCTGCGATACTGGATGTACACCCTAATGTTCTTGCCAATTCCCTTACGCGAACCAATAATAGAACTAGTCTTAAAAGAAATGACAGACCAACCCATCAATAAATGATTAGGGCGGCCTGCAATATCCCCTGGATACATCATAAGTACTAGATTATAAGTACTAGATTGTTAGGCTCTATTTATTTATTTATTTATACTGAGATTGGGCAGTGATTGTAAATTAAAGCCAATCTTCTTACTAGCTATAGCTACTAGGCCTTAAGCTAACAAATGGACTAATTGATTTTAAATCTACTTAAATATGTATTTACAGTAGTTGTTCTTATAAAATAATAATTTTATTACCTTTAATATTTACATATAGTTCAAGTCATTTTATTGTATCTTTCAAATTATTGGGGGGTTTTATATTTTGTGGTATATGTTGGTTGTTTTTAAAAATTTGATTAGTGCAGTGATATTTTTGTTGGAAGGGTAAGCTATGGTTTCGTAGGGGTTTGGGTGCAGTAGTTGTGTTCTTGCTCGATTAAGATAGATCTCTGCATTCTGCGATTATATGGTTAATTGTAAGGGTGGTGTTACAAGAAGGGCATATTGGTATGGGGTCTCTGTTTAGTATGTAACTATGTGTGAGTGCCGAGTGTCCCAGGCGAATTCTTGCGAATTTTATAAGGTCTACTCTATTATTGACTGGGGAGTATTCGCTTATTGAGAGTTTTGTGAAGTTGGCTCTTCTGTAGTGAGGGGAGGATTGTTACCATAGCTCGTCCCTGTACTGTTTGAAGAGTTTTGTTAGGAGTTTTTGTGTGTCTTTTGTATTGTAGTTGTTCTTATATGTCAAGGGATAGAGAAGAGCTTGGCCTGCTGCTCTGTCCGCTGTTTCATTTCCCGCTATGTTGGTGTGTCCTGGTACCCATATTAGTATTAATTTTGGATATTTATAGGATATGATGTCTCGAATTGTGGAACAGTAGTAGTTGTGGTTGTTGATGTTTTCGATCGACTTTAGAGCTGAGAGTGAGTCTGTGCAGATTGCATGATGTCGGTTTGATTGTTTTGCCAGTAAGCATGCGTCTAAAATAGCTGAGATTTCAGGAGTGAAGATTGAGCTGTGGTTGGGTAATTGGGAATATTTGATGATTTCCGTTTCGGTGGTTATGCTGTAAGAGGTACCAGTGTCTGACTTAGAACCGTCAGTATATATGCACTTGAATTCTTTCATTACGTCTTTTAGTTCAATGAATTTTTTTCTGGAATACTGATGGGTGTGTGTTTGGTTTAGTAGTTTTATGTAAAGACATGTTTAATGCATTAGGGTTAAACAACCAAGGGGGGAATCTGAGTTTCCTAGATGGGATCGGGTGGACATTTATACTATGTAGTAAACAAATGTTTAAAGTCCTATGTAGTAAGGAGGGTACCTTAGGTTTGGTTTTCGAGATTTTGATTTTTTGTAGTATGGGGTAAATTGGTGAGTTTGACGCATTAGCTATTAAAGTGAATGTTTTTGCTGTCAGGTATTGAGTTCTTATTTCGATTGGCATCAATTCTGCTTCGTATAGTAGATTTTTAATGGGGGAAGTTCGATAAGCTCCTAAGGCGAATCTTAGTGCAGCGTGATAACAAGTTTTGAGTCTGACCAGAATTGATGAGGGGCTGTTTCCGTAGAAGGGTAGGCAATAATCTATCTTTGACATAAGAAGTGCTTTGATCGTGAGAATTAAGGTTTTGGTGTCACAATTGTATCTTTGGTTTGATAACCATTTGATAATGTTGAGCCTTGTATTCAACTGCATAGTGAGGTTTTCAATGTGTTTATTCCACCTGTAGTTCTTTGTTATCGTAAGCCCAAGAATTTTGAGCGTGTTGGACTGGTTGAGAGTTTTGAGAGTAGTTTCAACAAATATATATTAAACGTTAAAAAAAAGTGTGTTACACTATGGGAGTGATTACTGTTTATACCCTTGCAAAAAGGGTATATTAATTTTGGTCAGAAGTGTGCAACGCATAGAAGGAAGCATCTCCGACCATATAAAGTATATATTTTCTTAATCAGCACGACGAGTTCAAATAGCAATGTCCGTCCGTCTGGATCAGACCGTAAAAGCTACAGAGCTAAAATGTAGGCTTGTAAGTATATAGTCTACAGGTTGTATATCTCGGATTCAGCCGGATCGAACCACTATACCATACAAACGTCAAAATCACGAATAGTAACTTTTCTCAATAACTATGTTATTTTTTAACTATTGTCGTGATTTTGAATATTGGTGACTGTGCCAAATTTGGTCAAGATCGGGTGACTGTGTCATATAGCCCCTATAGGAACGATTGGTTGAAAACAGTGACTTTTGTGAATAATTTCGTTACTTTTGACGCGATTGCTTTCCTACTAAACATTTGTTAGTTTAATTTATCTGTTAATGATTGTGACGAATTTGATAAAGATCGGGTGACTATATCATATAGCTCCCATGGGAATAATCAGTGGAAACAGTGACTTTGATCAATAACTTCATTATTTCCCATGCTTAGATTGTAAGCCGTTCGCAAACATTAGCCTTTTGAAATAAAACCTTTTTCCACTATGATGGCTATAAGTAAGGAAAGAGAAACAACTTGCAATGGTATACAACCTTTGACGCGATCGAAGTTAGCCCCGGCCCTCTGATTAATATTCATTCCAAACGTGTATTAAGACACAAAATTATAACATTTCAGTAAAAATAAAACTGAATATAAATGAAAGACTTATATTTAGTTTCTTACTCATCGACTTTTATTTACAAATTTCTTAAATATGATAGTTGTTTTTTATTTTCTCACAATTGGTGTTACGGATTAGTTAAAAATATATGTATGTAAGACAATCCGACTTTAGTATTTAGTAATGTGAAGATTGGTAATATTTCCATTAGATAAACGTATATTTGTTACCATGTGAAATAAAAGTGGCAGTTTTTTTTATTTATTCGTAATGGATGTGCGATTTAAGTAGTTTTTTGTGTTCCAAATAAAGCTAAATTGGGTTGATTACTCAATGAAGAGCAATTAAACATAGATCAATTTTTGAACACCTGACGTCCTAGAAAACTCATCATAAACTCGTATTATTGTGCTATTACTTTTTGAACATAACCTATTAATTTCTGTTGGCCTTAGACATCTCAATTATTGTGGCATTTCACCCATAGGGTGAAATGGTATATTAAAGTCGCCAAAATGTATGTAGCAGGCAGAAGGAAGCTTCTCCGACCCCATAAAGTATATATATTCTTGATCAGTATCAACAGCCGAGTCGATCTAGCCATGTCCGTCTGTCCGTCCGTCTGTCCGTCCGTCCGTCTGTCCGTCTGTCCGTATGAACACCTAGATCTCGGAGACTATAAAAGCTAGAGCCACCAAATTTGGAATGTAGGCTCGTGTAGTATGTAGAGTGATCAAGTTTGTTTCAAATTTTTGCCACGCCCCTTTCCGCCCACGCAATTCAAAAAAAACGTTTATCTCAAAAACTATTGTAGCTAGAGACACCAAATTTGGTATGTATATTTGCATAGTAAATGCGCACATTTTGTATGTATAAAATTTTTGCCACGCCCCTTTCCGCCCCCGAAATTTGAAAAACTCGATTATCTCCCGTAATTTCTTACCTTGTGCAATCAAATTTGGCACACTTAAATTTGATACTAATACCGAGCAAAATACCAAATTTGATCAAAATCGGACAAAAAATAGCTGAGTTATGCATATAAACGTTTTTGCATAAGGCCTTTGATGGCCGTTGGCGGGTGGGGGCGCTAGGGTGCTTATATGCATAAGTGCGCGAGATACTGAGATATGCTTGTAACAAGCATGTGAACAGAATTGTGGAAAATAGGCAAATGCATTAGTTATTACAAATTTGAAATATTTGTTTTACTGGTGTGTGGTATACCCAAGTCGGCGAGACGACTTACTTACTTCATTATATATATAAAATATATATATATGTATATATGTATGACCACAAGTGGGCCAACATGATAATGGTTTATGTTACGTTGTTTGTTTATTGATAAATTGCAGGATCTAGATGACTATAACTCTACATATATACATATACACATATATATATAAGTATATATACCAACCAACCAACAACGTAACATAAACCATTATCGTGTTGGCCCACTTGTGGCCAATTCTATTTTGTTTTTTAGCTAAATTTCTCTTTGGCCTATCATTTTGAATTGGCTAACATGAAATCATAAAATCATATGATGTCATGGTTAGTGCCACTGTGTGAGAAGACAGCAGCTTTATTCACACCAAGGCAACTAGCTAGAGGTAATCAACTATAATTATTAAGTTCCATTTGATGAGCAGACTTTAAGCTAATAAAGCTATTTCACACCTGCCCCAAAGATGGGGCCTAAACGCTAAACGCTAAATTAAAAGAGGCTCACTCCTTTTCAAGATCAGTTTGTGGCCTGGCCCCCCATTAACTTGTTACAGATTGCTTATAATTAAATTATAATCAACATCAAGAAAAGGAGCGGGCCGGGCCAGCTTCTCTCTCCACCAAACATTGTCTGTCCAACTGTTGCCTGTTGCTCACTGACATGCATCTAACAAGCCTTCAACTATCTAATCAACGTACAAGTCAAAACATCAACACCTCAAGTAATCAAAATCACTTTAGAATTTCAAATCAGTCTTGGAGCTTTGGAGTCTTGGTTGGTCTTTCCTGCTGCTGCTGTCATACCCGCCCAGTGGCCGGTGGGCAAGTGGCTAAGAAGTGGCCATGAAGTGTGGCGTTTAGTGGAGCAACCAATCCGAAATCCTCTTCCTACTACTACAAACTGTTCTGCACGCAAGCGGCAACAGTTGCGCAAAAAACTAAGATTATTCAAATTTAATGGGCAAGCGCAGCGGCGCGTCGAAAGTCACGAGATGAGATGAGAGACTTGTCTGTGCAACAAGTCATATAAGAAACTGATACACCGTAAGAAAATATTTACGAAAATAAATCATAAAAGGATTTTCTGTGACAACGCAAATCATTTACAACCAAAAGCATCATCAAAAGCTTAGTTTTTCATTCACATTTTAACCTGTTAAATTTTGGATCGGGGAATTCGCATGAATTTGCTCGTCAAAAAAAAAAAAAAAAAAAAAAAAATGGGACTAAAGAAAACAAACAAATCACTAAGTAAGGCATCAAGAAACTAGGATGGAATGCCATTTGAAAAATGGTATAGTCAGTAGGCTGTGAAATGCACAAGCGAAGCTTGTTGCTTGATAATTATATGGACCTGTAAAGAATTTTCTCTTAGTGTAATGGCCTGTCTGTGGCCTGGGACCTGTCATCATGATTGATACGTTTGATGGATTGATTTGAGTGGCTGCCGGAGACTATAAGAGACCATGTGCTGCAGTTTGACTGCAAAACTCTATTCATCTGATTGATCGCAGCGCGTTGATTACAATCGCCAGTGAGTCCGACAAGGCGTCGCTAGTTGCAGATGGATTTAAGTTGAAGTCGGAGTCCTGGACAACGCATTGCTAGTGGGAATTCAATCAAAAGTGTCAGCTGGCTTTAAGAGCTAACAACAACTAAGTTAAAAGCCAAGGCACTAACTAGCCCAACGGTTGTGGTGGTGGTGTCTTGGTACTTGGAACCAATGCCAGAAACAGGTACATTTTCGCGCTTTCATGACTATGATGATGATAATGATGATGATGATGACGACGATGATTGTGATTGTGATGATGGCGATGATGGCGGCACATGTGTCTGTGTAGTGTCTTTTAGTGCCATGTTATATGCCACCTTAATGATCTTGTCTTGGCCAAGAGTCGAGCCGCAATCTGAGAGTCAGTCGTCTGCAACATTTTGACCACCAACGGCGTCTTTATTGGAGACTTCACACACACACACACATACTAGTTCCATCCATTTTTTACAGACCTGCTCCATACTCTTGGGTGGCAACAACCTGGACGGGTCGGACTATTAAGTCATAGGTGTAGCGCCCCGAATCATTTCACGGCCTATTTGCCTGATTTTAAATTATGTTGTAAAACAAAAAAAAAAAAAAAAAAAAAAAACAAAACAAAGGAGGCGGGAACAAAAACCTAGTTGGTATGTATTAAAAACAAATCAGATTTTAATTAGTTTTTGAATGGCAACTGTTACAACACAAATCATTTGGCACTTGTTGTTGCTTGACTGATCCACTTTGATGTTAATCCGACTTTTTCTTTGTAGAATATTAAAAATTTTTCTGAATTCCGAAAGTCTTTTTGTAAATGGCAAACGTTTCTATGTTAATCTTCAATTATTTATTTTAGATTAATGATGTTTTAATAGAGCGTGAGAATCACGAGGCTTTCCCATATCTCTGCCTCTCCATCTCCCCCTTTTTTTTTCTCTGTGTCTTTTTCTTTACGTATTGTAATTGTTTAGTCTGTGGGGTTATTAGTATGTACTTGAGTTATTGGTTACACCATTTGACTTAGTAAATTGAGCAAAATCACCTTTCCCTGGGCAGTGACTCATTTACTCTTATAAAAATTCTACATTGTTTACCTTAAAAAAAGGAATGTACATTTTTTGCATTTTTCTCTTTATATTGCGACGATTTATTTCTTAGTTTACATAATTAACCGATAATAATTAACTAAACCTATGTACATATGTAAGTACAGTGGATCAAAACAATATTCGGTTTATTCTTTTTTCAACTTTTAACCCAAGTAACTTTATTAAAATTAGTTAAAATAAAAAAACTAAAAATGGTAAATTATAGGTGGATTTATTATCTCTTCATTAAGGTACGACATCACAATATTTATTTTAAAACAAAAAAGAAAATTAACAAAAAAAAAGTGCAATTTCATGTACATTAAATACTAGTCTTGTAACCCTTAGAATAATTAAGTTTTTGAAAAATTTTAAGGGGGTTAATAACATTATCAACAGTTTTTATTTTTACCTGCTTGGGCTTCGAGTAGCATGTACATATGTAAAATGATTTTTCCATAGAAATTAGTTTTACTATATTGATATCCATTGCTATTTTTATACAATCAACTGCCTGTGGTTTGGACTCAATGAATTTTGACGATACATTAAAATGAACCCTTTTTAATACCGACAGAGTTTATGGTATTTTGTGATTTATGATCTGTAATCTTACAGTCAATTAAAACCAACTTTATATCCTTCTTTGCATTTGATAAGAGTGTTTGTTTTTCCGACCACCTAAGATGATTGCGTCATGAAAAAGAGGAAGAAACCTTCATGCCGTTTGAAAGAAGTTGACAGCTTCTAGATTTGTTTATTTGTCTTTTTGTTATGGGTTCCACATTGAACCACTTTAACTTTGTTTTTTATACCCTTGCAAAAAGGGTATATTAATTTTGGTCAGAAGTGTGCAACGCATAGAAGGAAGCATCTCCGACCATATAAAGTATATATATTCTTGATCAGCACGACGAGACGAGTTCAAATAGCCATGTCCGTCCGTCCGTCCGTCTGGATCGACGCGAACTCTTCCTAGACCGTAAGAGCTACAGTTTGTATATCTCGGATTCAGCCGGATCGGACCACTATGTCGTATAGCTCCCATATAAACGTCACGAAGTGACTTTTCTGAATAACTTCGCTATTTTCTGAGCTATCGTCATGAAATTTAATATTGGTGAGTTTATAGCACCTATAAACCAAATTTGATCAAGATCGGGTGACTATATCATATAGCTCCCATACAAACGGCAAAGTCACGAACAGTGACTTTCTCAATTACTTTATTAATTTTATAGCTATTGTCATAAAAGTTGGTATTTGGAAGTTTTGTATTCTTGTTAATAATTGTGCCAAATTTGATCAAGATCGGGTGACTATATCATATAGCTCCCATACTACGGCAAAGTCACGAACAGTGACTTTCTCAATAACTTCATTAATTTTATAGCTATTGTCATAAAAGTTGGTATTTGTCAGTTTTGTGTTCTTATTAATAATTGTGCCAAATTTGATCAAGATCGGGTGACTATATCATATAGCTCCCATAGGAATGATCGGTCGAAAACAGTGACTTTTGTCAAAAAGTTCTTTATATCCTATGCTAAGATTGAAGGCCGTTCTTTCGCAAACATTAGACTTTTTGGATAAAACGTTTTTACACTTTGATATCTATGGGTAAGGAAACAATTACCAAAACAGTTGCAAGGGTATAAAAACTTCGACGCGGTCGAAGTTAACCCCGGCCCTCTGGTTATAGTTCCATTTTCTCACCAATTCAGTTAGGTTGGTTGAGTGTGAGCTAAAAATTCTGTACACATATAATATATTACTTATGTATGTATATCATTATAATATATTTTAATTTGTATTAGAAGTGTTTGCTTTACGTAATTGGACTGTCAAAAAGTGAACAATGGGAGATGTATAGAAAAACAAAGAACGCAAAAAAAAAAAAAAAAAAATGAAAAAAATGTCAAGTAGGCCTGAACGCGTAAAGTGTTCAGTGTATTTTGATTTCACCTGCAGTGCCCGCATATGTATAATGAACCTGCTCTGGGACCCATATATGTATAAATATTATTACCTCAAAATTTGTGCCCTCTAAACAAAGTAAAAAAATGAGCGACCGACCACGAAACGTTGCGAACGAAACGAAAATTGTAGATGAAGGTTAAGGGAGCGGATCCATGAAATCAACAACAAGATCAGAGCACGTTCAAGACCTCAAAAGAGACCTGAGGGACCTCTAACCACAATACAACAAAAGGTTGGTTGGTTAGTCGCTTGAATGGTTGGATGGTCGAACCAATAATCCACGCACCATCGTGTACACAATGCGCTGCGCTGTTCTACACTGCGGTTAAAGAATGATTCTATGGAACGAACCCAAAAGGAACACAGAAAACGACTTCGTGTCCAACTCACACTCTCTCTCTCTCTCTCTCTCTCTTATCTCTCTCTCTCTCTCTCTCTCTCTTTATCTCTATCTCTCTCCCTCTCTTTCTCTCTATCTTCCCACTCTCTCATACTGAGACTTTGGCTTGGTCCAAGGGCGTCCATTGGATAATTCTTGCGAAATGGAGAATTATGAAAGAATGCCCTTAGCCTACTCCTACTCCAAAGCAACCAGCATCAGCACCATCTTCTCCGCCTGTACCTCCACATTGCTTGGGTCGTTAAAAAAAAAACACTTCGAAGTGTGTTCGGACACTAGAAGAGTCCGAAATGAGTTTAAAATAAATAAAAGCGCAAGGGCAAAGAAAAAAAGCATGATGAGGGTGAGGGTGATGGTGATGGCGATGTCGATGTCGATGCCCATGCTGATCCCGATGCAGAAATACATACAGCTGTGTTCACGAAAATAGCAGTGCCTTGAGCTTTTACTTAAAAGTTGAGAAATCATATTAAGAAGACCAGAAACTCACCAATATTTTTATACCATACACCCATAGGGTGAAATGGTATATAAAAGTCGCCAAAATGTACATATGTAACACGCAGAAGGAAGCTCTTCCGACCCCATAAAGTATATATATTCTTGATCAGGATCAACACCCGAGTCGATCTAGTCATGTCCGCCCGTCTGTCCGTATGAAGCTAGAGAAGCTAGAGTCACCAAATTTGGTACGTAGACTAGTGTATTACCTACGGTGGTCAAGTTTATTTCAAATTTTTCCACGCCCCCCTCCGCCCCAGAAATTTAAACAAATTTGATTTTCTTAAAGACTATGATTGATAAAGACATCAAATTTGGAAAGATTAATCCTTTAGTACGCGCGCAGAAATTTGTTGCAAAAAAAATTTGCCACGCCCCCTCCGCCCCCGCAATTCAAACAAAACCAATTTTTTTAATGATTATAATAGCTAGAGACATCAAATTTGGTATGTATATTTGCTTAATAAATGCGCATATTTTGTATATGCAAAGATTTTGCCACGCCCCTTTCCACCCCCGTAATTTGGAAAAACTCGATTATCTCACGTAATTTTTTACCTTTTGTAATCAAATGTGGGGGGCGCTAGGGTGCTATGCATAAGTGCGCGATATATTAAGATATGCTTGTAAAACGCATGTGAACAGAATTTTTTAAAATAGGCAAATGCATTAGTTATTACAAATTTGAAATATTTGTTTTACTGGTGTATGGTATACCTAAGTCGGCGAGACGACTTACTTACATAATTTTTTTTGTCGTCTAGGGCACCAGAGACCATCTTTGCAAAACTTCCAACTAAAATTTTTATTTTTTTTTTTTAAGTTTTACTTGGTTTTTTAAGGTTTAGGATGCACTCCGTCTTCTCGGTAGAGTATTGCGATCCTCTTCCTACCAACATAAAAAATTTTGCGTTAGTTGATGCAAATAATATTACACCATAATAATCTAAAATATCAAAGAAGCTAACTTCGGCAATGCCGAAGTTTATATACCCTTGCAGTCCTTGCATGGCAAATTTTTTTACATTTTGAAATTTCTTTCCTTGCAACTCAATTCATCAACACACAAACAAAACATTCAAATTATATCTCTCTTTACTACAAATTTTTAAGCAAAGCACAACACGCATACACATACATACATACGTGTAGCGCTACGTCTGTGTGTGCGTATGCATGTGCTCTGTTTGATTTGCTGATGACGTAGAACCGATTTGAATTGACTGTAACTTGTGTTCTATTTATCCGATCAAACTCAAATTTTGGGATCTGAGATTCTATATCAAATTCTATTATATTGGTAAATTTCATGGCGATACTCCAATTTTTGCAAAAAATTTTGTTCTAGAGCTATATGATATAGTAGTCCGATCCTGACAATTTTCATACTCTATTATCTCCCGGCTAAAAAGTAGCTCAAATATGAAATTTCATTCCGATAGCTCTTAAGATGCCAGCGTGAAGTTGATTTGCACAGACGGACGGACGGACGGACGGACGGACGGACGGACGGACGGACGGACGGACGGACGGACGGACGGACGGACGGACAGACGGACATAGCTATATCGACTCAGCTTCTCATGCTGATCAAGAATATATATACTTTATGTGGTCGGAAACGTCTCCTTCTGTGCGTTACAAACATCTGACCAATTTTATAATACCCTCTGCAAGGGTATAATAAGTACACTGACTACTGTCAAATTTTCAAATTTTTTTTTTTTTTTTTTTTTTTGCAACTAAACGAAACACTGCTATTTTAGTGAACAGCCAAATTTGAGGGGATAAGCTCAAAAATGTAAAAACTAACCCAAAAATTAGTAAAATTAACAAAACTTTTTCAGTTTTCCTATGTTTATAAACCATTTTACAAAACCAATTTTCATAAAAATATATCCATAAAAATGAATATGTAACTGCTATTTTCGTGAACACAGCTGTATAAAAATTACGATTCTGACCGCAAATGAATGTGCGTAGACTCAAGTGTGCTTCTTTACCAAAGAAAAATAGAAGAACTTAAAAATAATATGAAAAAAAAAATTGAAAAGAAATAATGATTTGTTAGATACTCTTAAATTTAATAAGAAAATTTGAACTCAAAACAACAAAATTCGAGTTGACAGCCTTTGCTTATTTTCCAAACCTATGTATAATGGAAATTTTGTTTTTACTTTTCTTGTAAAAATCAGTAGGCCCTAATTGTGTAAGAGTATTGCTGAAAAAAAAATTAACCGAAATGCGATCGACGACCGCAAACCTGCAGCTACAAGTGTATAAGTGGCGCGGCCAGCAGAGGAAGAGGCCAAGACCAAGTCAGACGTTGAGACTCAGACTCCAGATCATTGATCGCGGCAATCGAGAATGAAGTGTGAGGAGACGGCAATGGCAACGTCGACGACGACGATGAAGACGATCGATGGATGAGGCTGCCAATGGGATGGGTTTTTATTTTCCTTTTTTTTGAAGGGGAATGGAGGCCTTATGGTGGCAATTGTATTTGGCCAGCGATCATCATCATTGTATGTCGGCTCAATTGTTGTTGATCTTCTGTGTGAGTATGTATATACATATGTATGTATTCGTCTTGGCTTTTGCTGCTGTTGTAGTTATTGTTGTTTCTGCTGCCCTCACATTTATGCAATTCATTGTTCCAAAGGCCAAGAAAAGAACGAAAGAAAAAAAAAAAAAACAGACATGATCATCTTCAACACCTTCGTTCGACAGGTTACAAAACAAAAGTGGCAACATTATTGAACATGCTCCTACGACTGCTACCTCTAGCCAAAACTCATCTACCATCTACCTTTCCTCCCTGTACTCTGTTCCCCTTCAATTGGTGGAAGAGATATGCGTACGTGGTTTTAGCTTTTCACTATAGATTACGTACAATCAGAAGGAGTAAAAGAAAAGAAAACGCAAACAGTAGGAGGAGGAGATGAGGTGGCCAGTGGAGAATCGACAGACTGCTGCTTTTCCCATACCAAATCTCGAAAACCAAAGTCGGTAGTTAGTGCTTGATGTATGTAATTCGTGTTGCGCCCGCATCCCACCGGCAGCTACCTGCGGCAATAGCAACAAAGTGGATAAGCTTCATCTTTTCTATAGCAGCAGCCAACGCCGCTGCCGCTGCAGTCGTAGGGGAAAAAGAAGAATATTTCATAATGCAAGAGGTAATCTTTATGGGTTCATCGAAAAAGGTGATCTTTGCAATGCGAAGCGGTTAAGGTGCCTGAGCAGGGGTGCAATACGAGAATGGACCAACTGGAACCAACCTGTTCGGGGCTACCCATTTAAATTAAAGAATGTTTGTATTGGTGAGAATGACAAAAATTAAATAATCCATTTAAAATTAAGGGGCATTCATTTCTAATAATGGGAATTGGCGCTTTCGACTCAAATCCGAATATAAACCTTTCTCTCACCAATTTAATCGAATATTTTTCACCTCTGGTTTAACAAAGTTCCCTCACCTTAATATATGTACCTTACCTTGCCCAATCTATGCATCCGTTTCAAAAATAAACTACCAAAAATTTACTTGATTGCGGTTATAAATTAAATAATTTTAACCCTGATATGTCACATCATTTTACTATCTTTAGAAAGTATCTGGACACTAAATATTTCTGCTATTTTTATAGTATTCTACCCATTTCAACATTGCCAAGAGGAACTTGACTTTACCTGTTCCGGCAGCAACCATAAGGAAGAAATTAAAGTTTTGTTCATAATGAAATTTTAATGATAATTTCCTCGACACGAATTTATGGTATTTTAATTAAAAGAGACCCTCAAAAATTTTATTCCATCTTTTTTTTTCAATCCATTGGGCATATCGTACTACAAGTTTTTGGCACGTAAATTTGCCAAGTTTAAAGGCCGTAAGAAATTGTTGTTTTTTTTTTTTTTTTTTTTTTGTTTTTACTTATTTATTTGATTCAGTCGCTGAGTAGACCTGTCAATGTTATAATCCTCTGTTGCTGCTGCTGGACATAAACCGAATCTCTGTCTGACTTGCGCTGCCCCGGAGTCAGTCTTGCTTATAAACATCAATTTGGCCAATTATGGTTGGGATTTGAGACAAGTAAGAATCACCAGCACCACAGTCAGCAAGTCAAGTGCAATGGACTTTCGATTTCTTGGCTTTGCCACTTGTTTTTTCGTTTCGTTTTTTGTTTTAGCTTTCTGTTTTTTCTCTCATTTTTTTGTTTGCTGTTTTTCTTCTTTATCTGCCTTGAACTTGATTAATGCGGCAGCTCGTGCTGAGGACTTTAAAAGCTGTCTGTTGATTCTTAAAGGTTCACGATACATACCGAGGGTATCAAAAAATGCTAAGGATTAATTATGTTTTAGCAAAAAGTATTAAAAAAACCCTTTATATTTACTAGTAGGAATAGCTTTTCTAAATCTTATTTTATTTGTCGCCCTTATTATTAATAATTTGTAATTTGTTTAATAATTTTGATGAGCTTTTTTTATGTGAAAATCATGAAATCTTTCGAATTATTTTTTAAAATACTATAGCTTTTTTAAATTGCCTTTAAGTGGTTACTGAAGTTGTCAATTGTCCTTTTGAGTTTTTTAATATTGTTGATTAACGGTTTAGGTATTTTTAAAGGTTGTAAAAAATATTAATACTAAATTTTATAACAATTCCACTACATTTTCTTAAGTTTCTTAACTCTCAAAACTGACTTAAAAATTGCAAGTTTATCTCTGGCAAAAAAAGAATTCAATTAATAGAATATTGGTATGTAAAACTTGTTTATTATCATTTACAAACGTTAGTTTTTGCAAACTAGTTACATAGTTTTATTATATCCTTGTTATTTACATATGTGGTAAAAAATTAAAATTTTTTGACATAATGGTTTTCAAACGATGTGCAATCTAAACCTAAACCTATGACATAATGTGTCTACTTTATTGAATTTAAAGGTAATAATAATCTCAACTTTTTGATGATTAATAAATTTTTGCATTAGTACATGGTTAAGTTAACTTCTTCCCAAATCGTTTAAAATTTATGGTTATATTTATTGTTGCACAGCATTTTTCTAGTCGTTCTCAATTTTTTTTTTTCAACTACCGTTGATAGTTGTTGTTATTTCTTTTCTGGTATTTGTTGGCTTTATGCTGCAATCCGACTACCACAAAAGGCAACGTTTGTCGCCCCAACTAAGCCGCAACTCAACAGGTTGCTGTTAATGAACGCCCGCGCAGCTATACATAAGTCCAAGAGCGTGGTGAGAGAAGGGAGGAAAAGGCCCAATGAGGAAGAAGACATGGAGGAAGTCTCGGCGGTGCCAACGCAAATGGTTAGCAATTACTTTATGCGTTCGCCTGCCGTCAACTGATTACAAGACCCTTACGACTGCACCGCTTGGAGGATGCCTGGCCCTGGATGAATGTGACTGTGGCTGTGTACTGCCTCCTCTACTACCTACATCGTTCCCTACGTGTGCGGTAGAATGCACGAATGCGGTTCAATATAATGAAATTCATTTGTCCTACCCATCACCACCACCAGCAACAGCAATAGCACCATCAGCACCACTCCTCCAGCTTCATCATCATAATCATCATCATCAAAATCATCATCATCATCAACATCTCCTTCTCAAGGGTCTCACTCACTTACTCGCTTTCTGGCGGTGGTGCCAAGTTGCGGCGTCGGCGGATAACCTTGAATTTTTTTGTTTCTTTTTTTTTTTAAGTAGAAACGAGAATTTACTTCTCCACTGCAAAAACTTGTTACACAGCAACAAAAACAAAAAATATATATGTGAACATACTTATGCATGTATATTTTTTTTATTATATATTTCTATATATGTGTGTATGTATGCATACATATGTAGTCGCCCGTCTCGCCACTTGATCTTGATCCGGACCGTTGTCTGCGGCGGCTGCTGCGACTGTTGCTGATTCATAGACTCAAGCCAAAAACCGCGTGTAAAACGCAAAAAAATGTTGCGTTGATTAAACGTTGCTGTGTTGATATTATTAATAAACATACATTTCTGTTTAAACAGTTGTTAAATAATCGTTTTTTAATACTCATATTGGCAGACTCAAGTGCCAGAAAGGAAGTTGGAATTGAAACAAAAGGATAAACCAACAAAAAGTATAAAAAACGGTATGTGGTATTCCTAATCAGAGGAATGACGAGGAAACTCCAAGGATCGAAAATAAGATTCAAGATAACGTGGGAGTAAATGATATAATGTTTTTTTCAAAAAATTTTCGCATCATTCTCTTAGATTTTATATTTGTTTTTTTTAAGTAATTAAAATAAATATTTTATGAACTATTTCAATATATAAAAATATCCTTCTGATCCAGCGCCGCAGCTACTTAATCAACAATGGATGAACTTCAAGAATGTGGACCATAAATGACATGTAAGTGTAGAGCCTTCAAGCACCTTTCACCCATAAATGGTCAAGAAGCACCTTGCTCAGGCGGCTTTTTTCTAATGATAACACAATTTTAATTGTGTTAAGAAATTAGCTAAAAGAAAACCCTTGCGAGTAGATGACAAAGTAATGGTTAATGAAGAGAGAAGAAAATCCAAGATGCTACTACTCAGCCTGTTTGACTAGTAAGTCGTAAATCATGTGAAGAGGAGCTTGCTCTCAGAGACAACGTTTCCACATTATGCGATAGTAAAATGTGCACGTCAATTAAGATACGCCAAGGAATGTGCCAAGACACTGAACACTGCGTAAAAAAACCATTACTCCTGCTGTCGGTAGACAAAGAGGCAGGTGGAACTTGAATTTTAACTGAAAGTCGAAACTAGAACCCAGAAGCTTGTCGGCTGGCACTATTGTCAACTTACTTAACAGTTTTTACGCCTGTCAAGTCGTATATCTCCAACTTTAACCAAGGCAACATGGATTTGTGAAGAAGATTGGTGTAAATGTATAACTAGCTAACTAACTCAAATCGAACTACAAAATGAAGGTAACCAACGCCCAAGAGAGTGAGAAAAACTCAATAAATTAATAAATTATTCCCACATGATGCTAAATGATCTAAGTTTTACATTAACTAAGCAGATTGCTTGATTTATTGGCATATCAAGTGTCTGCACTTTATATGACTTTTATCATCATCATCTTCATTTTGTTGCTTTATCCTTTTTCTTGCGCTCTGTACAGACAATTTATGTCTGCATTTTGCGTAGCACGAATTGTCAGCATTCTAGGCACTCAGTCGAGGGTATTTATTCTTCTGCTCCAGCTTCCCACTCTTTTTCCTCTGCATCACTATCATTCAATTATCCATCCCATCATTCCAAGGCGTCGTCGTCATTTTTGCTGTCATCCACATTGTGGTCGTCTCTTCAACTTGTGCGTGCCAATTTTCTCCTTATTAATAAAGATAAATAACTTAATGATTATTATTAAAAAGAGCACTTTAGGTCTTTTTAATTTAACAGACATTTTAAGACAATGTCCACAATTCTTTAATGATATTAAGTGATTATTATTACTGCTTATAATTAAAATCTATCATCTTTCGAATCTGTCAGAAAAGATGACTTGACCTTCTCTATCTAATCGAGATATTTAATGACAAAGACGTAGTCTCCAGTTTTAGCGTAAGATCTGGGAAATTGGGGCATCGCAATTGCATGCAACTCGTTTTCGCAAACCAATGGAGCACCTTCTTCAAAGTCGGAATATTTTATTCTATTTGTTTTTGGTTTGGTGCAGATATAACTTTTGGCGACGCGATCAATATCTAGGTTTCACAACCTGTGTAAGTCAAAAGACGTTCTCTTACTGATTCGAATTGGTAATATTCTAGATCGTTTGCAACCTGACAAAAATGCGAAAGAGAGAGAAAATCAGATTCATATTGGTATACGAGTATGCCTAATAAATATAATAATTTTGATTGACTAGATGCGCACATGGCAATATAGTTGATTCCTGGTAATCATAGGAAATTTCTGGTGCGATATTCACGGCCTTCATAGTTGGCGAGTCCCATGGTATAAATCTATCTAGAAAAGCCAATCCAATATTGTGCATACGATCCTTGTTTGTATAATTCTCATGCCTGACAAATAGCTCTATCCGATACCGATGGGTAGAGTTGCCTCCTAAGTTAGTACAACCCGCGTATACAGTATAATTTTTTCTTACTTCCTTTGCTGATGAACTATAAGAGAGACATTTTTGTTAACTGGCATTTACTTTGGTACAGTCACCTACGCCTTTCCTAATGCTGATGTTAAGACGACACGTTGTGATATTATTGCTCCGCCGGCATGAAAACCCTTCCTTTTTTTTTCTGGGCCAATATTGATTTCTGGTTCAGTCTTAACTATCCAGACTCGATATGGGGCATCCTTAATATCAATGGGAGTACCTTTATAATCAATTGAATGAACGAACCAAGCCGATAAGATTATTAAAGCTATGACTGACAAAATGAAAGACTTATTCATATCAATAAACGAAAATACCAAAATTTAGGGCTCTAAAAAATAAATCACACTATTTGATTATACAATAAATTTTTAACAAATGGATTAAATTTGTTGATTTCTTTTACTTTGCGCACTTGATATTGCTTCAAATATTTATACCCTTGCAAAAAAGGGTATATTAAGTTTGGTCAGAAGTGTGCAACGCATAGAACGAAGCATCTCAGACCATATAAAGTATATATATTCTTGATCAGCACGACGAGACGAGTTCAAATAGCCATGTCCGTCCGTCCGTCCGTCCGTCCGTCCGTCCGTCTGGATCAACGCGAACTCCTCCGAGACCGTAAGAGCTACAGAGCTGAAATTTTGCACGTAGGCTTGTATATACTGCAGGCATTGTATATCTCGGATTCAGCCGGATCAGACCACTATATCATATAGCTCCCATACAAACGTCAAAGTCACGAAACAGTGACTTTCTCAATAACTTCATTAATTTTATAGCTATTGTCATAAAAGTTGGTATTTGTCAGTTTTATGTTCTTATTAATGATTGTGCCAAATTTGATCAAGATCGGCTGACTATATCATATAGCTCCCATACAAACAAAAAAGTCACGAACAGTGACTTTCTCAATAACTTCATTAATTTTATAGCTATTGTCATAAAAGTTGGTATTTGTCAGTTTTATGTTCTTATTAATGATTGTGCCAAATTCGATCAAGATCGGGTGACTATATCATATAGCTCCCATACAAACGGCAAAGTCACGAACAGTGACTTTCTCAATAACTTCATTAATTTTATAGCTATTGTCATAAAAGTTGGTATTTGTCAGTTTTATGTTCTTATTAATGATTGTGCCAAATTTGATCAAGATCGGGTGACTATATCATATAGCTCCCATACAAACGGCAAAGTCACGAACAGTGACTTCTCAATAACTTTATTAATTTTATAGCTATTGTCATAAAAGTTGGTATTTGTCAGTTTTATGTTCTTATTAATGATTGCGCCAACTTTGATCAAGATCGGGTGACTATATCATATAGCTCCCATACAAACGACAAAGTCACGAACAGTGACTTCTCAATAACTTCGTTATTTTTTTAAGCTATTGTCGTGAAATTTAATAAACGTTAGTTTATTGAAGCTATAAATGTGCTAAATTTTTTCAAGATCGGTTGTCTATATCATATAGCTCCCATAGAAACGATAGGTGGAAAACAGTGACTTTCATCAAAAAGTTCGTTATATCCTATGCTAAGATTGAAGGCCGTTCTTTCGCAAACATTAATCTTTTTGGATAAAACGTTTTTACACTTTGATGGCTAAGGAAAGAATTACCAAAACAGTTGCAAGGGTATACAAACTTCGACGCGGTCGAAGTTAACCCCGGCTCTCTGGTTTATTTTTAAAATCAAAACTGATGTAGGTCGTCTTGCCGACTTTGTCATATGTTTATATATTAATTTCATTTTTAATGCTGTTCAATACTTTATTATTACACTATTCATTACTAATAAAGCAAAGTTTATCTACCTCACTTTTACGAACACTCAGCGCCGCACAGTTTGGCCTCTGCTCGGATAGCGTTCTGCAAATCAATTTTTACAACTTCGCGTTTGGCAAAAATGATATATACAATCGATAGGGAATACCTCAGAGATTATGCATCAAATCCGCCAGAGGCGCCCAAAGTTGAGACATATAAGATGTACAGTGTTGGAAGAAATAATAGAAACAACAACCTTTTTTGATTTAAAAAATTTTTGAAAAAAGGGTTTGGTCAAATTGAACACAGTTTTTAACAGAAAAATATTAAATTTTACGGTAATCTTTCGAATGCGTATTAAAAATACAGCGACTTCAACTTTTTGGTCTTTAAAAATTGTTTATTGTGGAATACTAAATATTGACAATGTTTTTCAACTTTTTAGCAAGTATTTATAGAATCATTATGGAATTGTTCAGTTGCTAACAATTTGGCCTTTTTCTGGACTCACATAGTCCAAAGTAGAAATGCAGACATGGTTATCAAGCAAGTCTCTTGTAAATTGCAACGTCTTTGCATGTCGAAAGCTGAATTTGAATATGTCGAAAGTGTCGAATATAGGAAAGAATAATCTAATGTACCATAATCATAATCTTTCGAATCATCTTTTGAACCATCCTTCGAATCATCTGTCCAATCAGCTGTCCAATCATCTTTCGAACCATCGTTCGAGTAATCTTCCGAATAATCTATCGAATCATCTGTCCAATCATCTGTCGAATCTGTCGAATCTGTCAGAAAAGTTGAGTTGACCTGTTTTATCCAAAGGCTATGTAGTAACACATCGACGTAGAGTCCAATTGTACGGTAACATCCGGGAAACATGCCAATCGCAATTCCATACAACTTGTTTTTGCAAACCAATGGAGCACCTTCTTCAAAGTCTGAATATGGTGTTTTACTTGGTCTTGGTTTGGTGCAGATACAATTCTCATTGATGGGATCAATATAAGATTTATCATATCCTTTACAACCTTCGGTAGTCAAAAGACGTTCATTTACCGATTCCAATTGGCCATATTCTAGCTCGTATGTGGTAACCTGACAAAAATGCGAAAGAGAGAGAAAATCAGATTCATATTGGTATACGAGTATGCCTAATAAATATAAATGATTGACTTATTGTTAGATGCGCACCCATTTTTGAAACCATGCGGTATAATTACATATCATAAAATGAGTTGTATCATAGTCATCATAATAGAAAACTGTTGCGATATTCACGGCCTTCATAGTTGGCGAGTCCCATGGTATAAATCTATCTAGAAAAGCCAATCCAATATTGTACATACGATCCTTTTTTGAATAAGCATCATGCCTGACAAATCGCTCTATCCGATACCGATGGGTAGAGTTGTCTCCTAAGTTAGTACAACCCGCGTATACAGTATAATTATTTGTTACATCCTTTGCTGATGAACTATAAGAGAGACATTTTTGTTAACTGGCATTTACTTTGGTACAGTCACCTACGCCTTTCCTAATGCTGATGTTAAGACGACACGTTGTGATATTATTGCTCCGCCGGCATGAAAACCCTTCCATTTTTTTTCTGGGCCAATATTGATTTCTGGTTCAGTCTTAACTATCCAGACTCGATATGGGGCATCCTTAATATCAATGGGAGTACCTTCATAATCAATTGAATGAACGAACCAAGCCGATAAGATTATTAAAGCTATGACTGACAAAATGAAAGACTTATTCATATCAATAAACGAAAATACCAAAATTTAGGGCTCTAAAAAATAAATCACACTATTTGATTATACAATAAATTTTTAACAAATGGATTAAATTTGTTGATTTCTTTTACTTTGCGCACTTGATATTGCTTCAAATATTTTATTTTTAAAATCAAAACTGATGTAGGTCGTCTTGCCGACTTTGTCATATGTTTATATATTAATTTCATTTTTAATGCTGTTCAATACTTTATTATTACACTATTCATTACTAATAAAGCAAAGTTTATCTACCTCACCTTTACGAACACTCAGCGCCGCACAGTTGGGCCTCTGCTCGGATATCGTTGTGCAAATCAATTTTTACATGATCGCGTTTGGCAAAAATGATATATACAATCGATAGGGAATACTTCAGAGCTTATGCATCAAATCCGCCAGAGGCGCCCAAAGTTGACACATTTTTAGTAAATGGGAATAAATGAGAACTTTTACAAAAATTCTCTACTTTAAGACTGAATATTAGCCGATTTCAACAATCGATCTTGGATTGAAAATATCAAAGAAGCAAACCTCGGATATGACAAAGTTTTTATACCCTTGCAGTCCTTAGCAATAATATTTTAACATTATGAAATTTTTTTTTCAACACAATTTTTCCTGCAACTCAATTCATCGCTTTAGTTCATAAGTTAACAATAATTTTAATTATTATTAACTTTATTATAAATAAATAAATAAATATTACTCTTTTTACTAAAATTTTTTCTTCTTCTTTAATCAAAGAAAGCACGCATACACATACAGTTCGTGTAGCGCTGCGTCTGTGTGTGTGTATGCATGTGCTCTGTTGATTTGATGATGACGTAGTAGGCAGCAGGCAGATTTGAGCCGCTTTATATTGACTGTAACTTGTGTTCTATTTATCCGATCATATTCAAATTTCATGGTGATACTTCAATTTTTGCAAAAATCAGCTCTGTAGCTCTTACGGTCTAGGAGCAGTTCGCGTTGATCCAGACGGACGGACAGACGGTCAGACTGACGGACGGACGTGCATGGCTATTTGAACTCGTCTCGTCGTGCTGATCAAGAATATATATACTTTATATGGTCGAAGATGCTTCCTTCTATGTTTTGTGTTCTTATTAAGAATTGTGCCAAATTTGATCAAGATCGGGTGACTACATCATATACCTCCCATAGGAACGATCGGTCGAAAACAGTGACTTTTGTCAATAACTTTGTTACTTTTAATGCGATTGCTTTCAAATTAAACATTTAATAGTTAAATATACCTTTTAATGATCGGTAGAAAACAGTGACTTTAGTCAAAATGTTCGTTATATCCTACGCTAAGATTGAAGGCCGTTCTTTCGCAAACATTACCATTTTTAGATTAAACAGTTAATTTAGATAAAAGAGTTACTAAAAAACTTGCAAGGTTATTCAAACTTTGACGCGGTCGAAGTTAGCCCCGGCACCCTGGTTTTTTTTTATTATAACCATAGACCAAAATTATGTCATTACCCAAGCACAAATGCCATTAGTTTACATTGAAGGACGAACAAAGTAATTTTTCGTTGTCGATTCGAAATTATGTAACGCACAACAATTTGTTTTATGTTGTAGATACGTATTACGGAATACTATATATTAACAGACGCGTTTTTCATAAAGCATTTAAAGTTTAGTTAAAGTTTATTGGAGGCTGAAATTATACATTTATTGAGCGTCCATTATAATTTACAGACGGGAGCATACTAGTAATAATAAGAATCAGGCATACAACAGCAATTTTGTTCTGATTTTACATAGCCCAAACTAAAAAAATACACAAGACTATAAAAAAGATTCTTGTAAATTGAAACTGGTTTGTGTTTCAAACCCTGAAATAGTATTGTTTGAATAATCGGAATAGTTAAAAGATGAATTGACCGTCCGTATCCAATTGAAGTAATACGAAATGTTGGCGTATAGTCCAACACGTTTTGGATGATTGTAATCGAATAAGGCCACACCGTGCAATTCATTTGAGCATACCAATGGCCCACCCGCATCACTAGATGAATAATCGGTAGAGTTAGAGCAAATTTCAGATATTTTGAAATCAGGTAAGGTACACCAGCTGTGGCTTTGGACAAATACTTGTGCTTGTATCAAATTTAAAGGAAATTCCTGACAAAACAAAAGGGGAGGGCAGAAATTAAGCAGAACACAATATACGTTTTATGTAGTCTTTTAAATAAAAACCTTGTTATCCTTTCCCCAGGCACTAATCAGACACAATGTATTTGATTGTATATGCCTCTTGGCCAAAGCCACGGCTTTAATTGTTGGCGAATCCCACGGTATATAGCCATTTAATAACACCATAGCAATGTTGTCTTTCACATATATATCCGAATGTTTTACAACTTGTTGAATTTGATATTTTTGAGTATTTTCGTCTTCTTCATTTCTATAATTACATCCGACAACAATAAAATATTGATTGTACGCAATCTCGCTTGGCGAATAGTATGTGCTGTCGAAAACATAAGTACATATGTATATGTATATACGATATCGTGATTATGGGTAATGCAACCCAGACATAATGTAACCTACGGAAGAAAGCAAGATTCTACTGTCAAAACGACACGTTGTGATATTACCGCTCCGCCACAATGTACTTGACCATAGCCCAGATCATTTATGACACGTGCACCCATCCATACTTGATAAGGGGCTTGTCTGATATTAATGGGAAAGCCATTTAAAATCTTATATGAATTGCCTACCATAGCTGTGACTGAATAGATATTGATGGCAACTTGTAGCTCTTCTAGCAATTAAAACTCACCAGGACTTGGAGAAACTAACCAAGTCACAAAAATAAATAATGCCATGAATTTCATATTATGCTAACCTTTAATTTTAAAAATTTATTATACGTACTCAAACTTGTGTTGTGTACAAGAAATTGGAATATTTTATAATGACATTAAATTTTTTGATTATATTCGCAAATCATGTTTGTTTCTATGATGCCAAATCTAAAAATTTTTAAGAACCAGAACGCCGGGGCTAACTTCGACCGCGTCAAAGTTTGTATACCCTTGCAACTTTTTGGGTTACTCTTTCCTTAGCTATAGCCATCAAAGTGAAATAAGTTTTATCTAAAAAGGCTAATGTTTGTGAAAAATGGTGTACAATCTTAGCATAGGAAATAACGAATATATTGATCAAAGTCACTATTTTACATCGATCGTTCCTATAGGAGCTTTATGATATAGTCACCCGATATTTATTAAATTCGGCACAATTATTAATAAGAACACAAAACTTATTATTATTTGGCACAATTATTAATAAGAACACAAAACTGACAAATACCCACTTTTATGGCAATTGCTGATAAAATTAATGAAGTTATTGAGAAAAGTCACTGTTCGTGACTTTGCCGTTTGTATGGGAGCTATATGATATAGCGGTCCGATCCGGCTGAATCCGAGATATACAACGCCTGCAGTATATACAAGCCTACGTGCGAAATTTCAGCTCTGTAGCTCTTACGGTCTCGGAGGAGTTCGCGTTGACGGACGGACGGACGGACATGGCTATTTGAACTCGTCTCGTCGTGCTGATCAAGAATATATATACTTTATATGGTCTGAGATGCTTCGTTCTATGCGTTGCACACTTCTGTCCAAAATTAATATAACCTTTTTGCAAGGGTATAACACTGACGAGAAAAACTGTAACACCACCTTGCAGTCTTCACTTGGGAAGCTCATAACTCTTTTCGGAGTTAACCTACAGTGATGATTCTTCTACCATTTGACTTTGTAACTATTTAACTCTCTTGTCCAAAAGTTTGAAGGCATTTGGTCACCTAGAATAGAAATGGAAAGCAAAATTGAAGAAAAAGCCAAATGTTACAGTTTTGCACTCTCTTACTTTTTAGATAACAATTTTTTTATTTTTTATTTTTTAAAGGGTATCCAGTGTTTTTGAAGTTTGTTTTTACAAAATATCTTACTCGTCATATGTTAAAAGCATTATCAAATAAAATTCCAGTATATTAGCCTCTATATGTCCTTTGGTAATGCTATAACTCTATTAAGCCAAAAGATGGAAATTCTTATATAAGTACTCAAATTTTTATACCCTTGCATTAAGGGTATATTAATTTTGGTCAGAAGTGTGCAACGCATAGAACGAAGCATGTCAGACCATATAAAGTATATATATTCTTGATCAGCACGACGAGACGAGTTCAAATAGCCATGTCCGTCCGTCCGTCCGTCAACGCGAACTCCTCCGAGACCGTAAGAGCTACAGAGCTGAAATTTTGCACGTAGGCTTGTATATACTGCAGGCGTTGTATATCTCGGATTCAGCCGGATCGGACCGCTATATCATATAGCTCCCATAGAAACGGCAAAGTCACGAACAGTGACTTTCTCAATAACTTCATTAATTTTATATGTAGCTATTGTCATAAAAGTTGGTATTTGTCAGTTTTGTGTTCTTATTAATGATCGTGTCAAATTTGATCAAGATCGGGTGACTATATCATATAGCTCCCATACAAACTGCAAAGTCACGAACAGTGACTTTCTTAATGACTTCAATAATTTTATAGCTATTGTCATAAAAGTTGGTATTTGTCAGTTTTGTGTTCTTTTTAATAATTGTGCCAAATTTGATCAATATCGGTTGACTATATCATATAGATCCCATACAAACGTCAAAGTTACGAACAGTATAATAACTTCGCTACTTTTTAAGCTATTGTCGTGAAATTTAATATAAGTAGTTTATTGTAGCTATAAACGACTGTGCCAAATTTGGTCAAGATCGGGTGATTATATCATAGACCTTTCATAGGAACGATCGGTGGAAAACAGTGACTTTCATCAAAAAAGTTCGTTATATCCTACGCTAAGACTGAAGGCCGTTCTTTCGCAAACATTAGACTTTTTGGATAAAACGTTTTTACATTTTGATATCTATGGGTAAGGAAAGAGTAACCCAAAAAGTTGCAAGGGTATACAAACTTTGACGCGGTCGAAGTTAACCCCGGCCCTCTGGTTTTTTTTAAATTTAGTTGGATTTACTAATGCCAACATAAAATCCATTTTTTGCTTCTATAATATTGGTTTTGATGTAATTATTGGTCCAAATTGTGTTAAAAAATTGATTATTATACGCCAGGACCTATGTTTTATCCCATTTGAGTGCGTGTTTTTCTTGCTGAATGTTGAAATAGTATTATTTTTTGATAAAACATTATTATTTTAACAGTTTTCGCTCGGAGAGGAATAAAACTTCGTTCCACACTTTAGTATTGTGACTAGAGAAAATGATAGAAGCGTTTCTGCAATGATAGTTTGTTAAACAAGTTATAAATTGGCACCAAAGCGATCCTTACTGCCGTTCTAAGTCAGGAAAACGATTACTTAAGGTAGTTTGACGGCATATTACCTTAATTCAATATGTTTGATGCCTTTTTTGTATCAGAATATTGTTACGCTATAAGAATGCTTAAAGCAATAAATAACGAGAGATTTAGGAATAAGTTAGAGCCGTATTATTAAGTTGTGTGTCGAATTTTTGTTTCTCTCCAAAGGGAAACTGTTAAAATAATAATGTTTTATCAAAAAATAATAATATAAGCAAAAAATGGATTTTATGTTGGCATTAATAAATCCAACTAAATTAAAAAAAAAAATTGAGTACTTATATAAGAATTTCCATCTTTTGGCTTGATAGAGTTATGGCATTACCAAAGGACATATAGAGGCTAATATACTGGAATTTTATTTGATAATGCTTTTAACATATGTCGAGTAAGATATTTTGTAAAAACAAACTTCAAAAACACTGGATACCCTTTAAAAAATAAAAAATAAAAAAAAATTGTTATATAAAAACTAAGAGAGTGCAAAACTGTGCTTTTTCTTCAATTTTGCTTTCTATTTCTAGTCTAGGTGACCAAATGCCTTCAAACTTTTGGACAAGAGAGTTAAATAGTTACAAAATCAAATGGTAGAAGAATCATCACTGTAGGTTAACTCCGAAAAGAGTTATGAGCTTCCCAAGTGAAGACTCCAAGGTGGTGTTACAGTTTTGCTCGTCAGTGTAAACAGTTTGAAAGTAGATCTGATTATTAATACAACAGAAAATACTCCGTAAATTTACACGAACATTTCTTTAGTAATATTTAGTGGAGGAATCTTGTTTTAAATGAAAGACAATCTTCTTATACCCAAACCAGAAAGGCAGATAAAGTTGTAAAGAATCCGGTGTGCACGTTATAACTTCTTTGTATATTAAAAGTTTTATTATTTAAATGTACCACAGTATCCATATTATCTACAGACAATTTAACCTTATGGATCCAATCAATATAATAAAGTACATTAGTGTATATTAAAATTTCGGATTCGCTATTTGCTAAACTCATTACTCCGTACAATGCATTTAAACAAACCAATGGGTCACCTCTATTCGGAGAATGGGAATATTTTAAGGGAGTGCATATTTGAGTGATCTTAATATTAGGAATGTGACCTTCAAATTCACTGTGACTCCAAAGACGCATTGGTATATAAAGCAAAATTAAGTAATTATGATCGCTACATATACACACTTCATTCTAGACTTGCAGCACACATTTTTCGTCAGACTTTAAGTTGCTATTGGGAAGACCCACGGCTGTGATAGTTGGCGTATTCCATGGTGTAAAACTATTTGTAAACACAATTACAATATCTTTAAATTTTTCTGCCAATGATATACATATCATATTCCGGATGTGGTGCAAGATGTTGTATACGATAGTCGTGAGAATTGTCATAATAATCACTTTCTTTAGTTATGCCGGCTATTATAATATATTTATCGAATATTTGGTGCAAATTATTATGAGACTTCCATGCACTGTGAAGGAAAGAAATTAATCTGTAGTGTTTGGCTGACATAAATCCGTGTTAAAGACATCTACTTATCAAAGCAAGACGCTGCTGTTAGGACTTGTTTTTAAGATATAATCGATCCGCCACATAAGTTTTCATCAGGATATTGGATTTTTACTTCATCTAGAAATGAAAGCTTACCATCATCAGCAAAAATTAACCAAGCCCACAAAACAAATCGTGCTGCAGATAACAAAGTGGCAGTTTTATACATATCTATCAAAAATTTAAGCTACATATTAATTTAAAAATACTAAATGTACCTAATAAATAAGTGAAGTATATATCTAAGAAATCAATTTGATATTCGCAAAATAGTTAGTTTATTTTGTTTTTTCATTCTTTCGATAAAGGGCAACAATCTGTAAGGCAAGTGTAATTGGTAGTCCTAGTCGACAATGTCTTTTATGTAGTAGTAGTATTAGTTGAAGTAGTAGTATGTAGGTACCTGTTTAACCAGATGAGATACAACATTGACAACAAGACTGACGACAACTAACTACAGCAACCAAGACGACATCGACGACGACCCACAGTCTTATGGAGAAATATGGCACATGCTGCCAAATGTAATTGTAATTTTCTCTGGACTCTATACCACAAATTTAGCAAAGAAAACCCAAGACAAGTCAAGAAAACTTGCATAGAAAATAGGTGTCAACGCGCATGCGCGCCTGAAGTTGTCAGCACATTAATTTCATTTGCATTTCCGCTTTGTTGATGATGGTTTTGGTTTGCAGTTTCGCATTTCGCACATATGTATGTACATACTAAGTATTTGCTGCATGGGTTGTACTCGATATATTTTTCTACAGTGGCAGCGGACTCGTGCCATGATTTTCTTGGGGCCCACTTTATCGTTGGAGAACTGAACTGAATCTCGAGCCAAACATGAATCACACACGCATGAAAGAGAAAAAAAATCTTTAATTTTCCTGCCATCTCACTCTTCAAGCGCTTGTTTGATTATTTACATAGTTTTGCTATTACTACAAATTTTTATGTGTGTGCCACAGAGTTTTTTTTTTTCCAACTGCCAGTTGGTTAACCAATTTTTATTTTCATTTTTTCTTTGAGTTTCGTTTTCTACATGTAATTTTTTTTTTTTTTTTTAATTGTGGCTTTAAGTGGTAATAAACAAGCTTTTGGTGGTAGAAGAATATTAATAGGCCATGTTATTGATGGCAATTGCGCGTTGAATTTGGAGTAATTAAGTCGTTGTTAATGTGCCAATGACGACGACGATGACGGCAAATGCAACGACGCGTCGTGTGTCTAAGAGTAAGTACTTTACGGCTAATTTATATCAGCTATGTACGTGATCACAAGACGGACATGATTCTAACTGCAAGATCAGGTAATTCTACGATTTAATTTGGACCAATAGGTTATTATATTAATGGAACTGATGAACGCTAAAACGTTGTCTTTTTTCTGGTACTGTATATTTATATGTCGGGATGGGAAATGGGTTACCTGCAGCCGGGTTAGGATTCGGGTTTCTCTATTGGTCACTTGGGGTTTGGTCAGCGTTAAGACGTCCTTCTTGGTTTTTGTTCATTATGGTTGCGTAAGGCGAATAGACACGAGTGCACTGTTGTCCAGGTTGTATCAAGGCATAATACTAACTCTTTCACTGTCAGTGACTTATGAATACACGCACAACAATCATAAGGTGCGTAACGACTTTCTTGGTACGCCACTTAGAACATGTCCTAACATTTCCCCAGGTTAGTATCGAACCAAATCGGCACCTGTCAAATACAGAGACAGCGCAGTGGCCAATGATTACTTTGACGTTTTAATCGAGTGTTGCTTTACTACTCAAACTCCAAAAGCCACACTGACGTTCTATGACTTTGTTATTGAATTTCGTTTTGCATATGTATTTTTAGTATACTTTAATTACATTTTCTCATCATATTGATAATAATCGTTTTAAAGTTGCTGCTTAAACCATTTCCTGTCCCATTATGATTTTGCTCCGTTTCATAAAATTTACCAAAAAGATTGCAATCGACAAAAAGACATTAGCTAATGGCCACTAAAAACACTAACTGACAATGTCAACCAACAGCTGTCCCCCACCCACCCATTCACCACCATTACCAAAAGGCGACTCTAACACCAACACCAACTCCATCTTTTAATGCCCTCTGGCAGAAAGCTAGCGTTTTCTCTCCCACATGGCGGAAAGCTATGAAACTCTGACTGACATTTGATGGCTTCGTGATGCGCGTCGTCGTCGTCTTCGTCGCCAAACATCAAACGTTAGAGCCATCAAACGCCCAATGGGCAAGACACTAACCAAAACAAAAACAAAAAAGAAAAGAAAAAGAAGTTTCACCTCTAATATGGCCACCAGGCGGATCTCCCGGTTTTTCTCTCTCTGCCGCTCTTTGACTTTGTCTTTCTTTTTTTGCTATATGTTTTCTTATCATTTGACCAAAGGCAGCAAAAGGCTTACAAATTAGCGCGCTGCCAACTGTCTAAAATGGCCCAAAAGGCAGTCGCCACAGTCAAATGACACTAACAACAACAATAAACTACTGTTGACATTTGTTGCTGTTGTTGTTTGAGTTGGTTGGAGTTGCTGCTAAGACTCCTACAACAAATACAATGGAACACTTGCAAGTCCATGTGCTGCGTGGGGGTGAGATGTGGCTGAATGTGTTGGCTTCAGACTCGTGTCTCTGCTGTTATGTGTGTTGTGGGTTACTTTATGGCCACGCAGTTAGCGAGATCAAGGCACAGACGATCAGGCCAGCATAGGATAGGACAGGACAGTCCAAGCCAAGCTTACCACTGCAGCTTTACCTCCAACTCCAAACTCTTCTCCTCAAACCATGTCTTTCTCTACTCACACACACACACACACTACACATTGGCTTATATCTCGTATGTATTCATTTCCAAAGGGAATAACTTATGTACGCTTTGGGCCTAATAAATTCTTGCACTGGAAATGTCAATTAGGCCACCAAAAATAAAGCACTGTGCCGGGAGCGGTTGAGAATGAGAAAGAGCGTGAAAAATCTAATTGGATGGAATCAAAACCAAAATCGAAAAAACAACAAAGAAATGTTTTTTTTTTTTTTTTATTTTTCGTCCAATTGATTTGTTTTAAATGTATTTGAATTTACACTTGCCACGTCCCAGTTTAAAGCGCGTATTAACGAAGTAGGGTGGGCGGAGTAGGTGCCACTTAGCTGTGAAATGATGACATAAAAGAACAGATCAACTGACACATCAATGGCGGGCTAAAGCAAGCAGACACATAAAGGTGTACAAACATATTCTTAACTTACTAATGAGGCATCTTATATACCCTCTCCTCCTTTCAATTTAGAAAAATAAAATTTTTGGATGTCCTCAAATCTAATAAATCAATATTTTTTGTAACTACTCTTTCTTTCTGGAGATATTCGAATGCGAATGTAGTGATCCCCCACATGAAGAAAAAGTTTGGGTGGGTTGTTCACTAAGCGCTAAATCAAGTTGATTTCGAAAAATAAATTCTTATTTAACTGACGACGACTTTGCAATGGAAAATAAACAATATTTTCTTTTGAGAAAATCTTCTAAACACTCTTTAAATTCTATGCTGCCGTCTTAACAACTAGGCCATTTTTAGAATATCTCGTAAAAGCACATTTCTTATAAAACAAGTGCATCAAATTATATGGAGATGACATGAAGAGATAACATATAGTATATATACCCTTGTTTGTTAGGGAATATTAAGAATCGGGAGCAAGTTCCTTGTTCTTGGCTTATTGACAGCTTCTTACGCAGCGTCTCTCCCTCTCTCTCTCTGTCTCTCTCTCTCTCTCTCTCTCTCTCTCTCTCTCTCTCTCTCTCACTCTCTCTCTGCTCTGGGCAAGTGCACAATGGCAAAATCAAAAATAATTGCCCAAACGAGAAAACGACGACGATGCAACTGAGAGGAAGAAAGATGCGTTTGGTGTGATTATATTGAATTTTTGATACGTGTTTGCAACTGCAACCAGCACTGGCCCTTTTGGTGGTGGACAGCGCAGACATTGACAGGTCAATATTGATGGAAACAAGATTTATATGACAATAGTGGCTATATTTTCAAATTTAATGAGCAGTCGTCCCCAACATTTCATTGCTGGGGTAGAGAAGTGTCGAGTAACTGGCTTAAATGATGTGCTAATAAGGCCAGGCATAACTCCAATGTGCGGGAAGCAGAGGCTTTTGCTTCTTTCACTCTTCACGCATCCATTCTCCATCATATTTGGTATGAGTCCATGCAGCGGCGTGAAAATTATGATGATGGCTAAATACCTCAGATGATGTGCGAATATTTTTTTTTTTGCAACTTTAATGATTTTTAGATTTTGGTCGAAAATGAATGAATAGATGAAAAAACAAAAAATAAAACACATATGATGTCAGAAGTTCGATGATATTTTGTGAATTAGTATCAAAATTCAATCTAAAATTTGGAAAAAAATATTTAAATTGGCAAATACTTGTGCCTAATTCATAATTCAAAAATTTTTCAAAATATATTTGTAGTATATTTGTTGTACTACTGTTTGGAATTGTTTTCAATTCAAACTTCGCGAGCTTAACATTTCGGGCTAGTGATTCTTTCATTTCATTGTTAATAACATGAGGCCGAATGTCATTAACAGTAATATATTTACGCTTGTGTTTACCAATCGATCAAGACTGCATTATTCGATTTTTACAATGTGTGATTGGATTGAGCAGAGAAGTGCCATCAAATTTTATTTGTGGAATGAAATTTCGGCTGCTGAATCGTGGAGGATAATGCGGAAGGCAACATGGTGAATACATGATACCATGTCGCTGAAAAAAGTGAAGGAATTAGTGCTCAAAAATCGTCGGTTGACTGTTAAAGACCTTACTGATATGATCGGAATATCCGAAGCATCTGTAAAAACCATTTTGAAAGATCATATGCACCTACGAAAAGTCAAATCTCGTTTGGCACCGAAAACGCTCAATTTCTTGCAAAAAAGTTGTATCACACTGCACTCATTTTTCGTGACCATCCCGCCAAAAATTCGATGTATATCGTTCCGCAACCACCTTATTCGCTTAATTTGGCTCCGTTTGACTTTTAGCTGTTGTTGAATGTTTAGAATGGCATGTATTGGCATGTTTTGAGGATTGAAAAAAAAAATGGCATACGTGTATTTTAACGAGAGGGGATTACTTTGAAGGGGATGAAATTGATTAACAAAAATAAATGCCGATTTTTTATTTTACAAACAAGTTCACCTTACTTTTTGCCCACAGTAGTATCTTGCCGTTTTATGGCAGAGGAAGTTTCTTTGAAATTGTATCTTAGTCTAATACCTAAAAGTGCTCTCTACTATTTTACTAGACGAAATAATGAGAGACCCGTAATACACAACTGTAAAAGTTTATTTTTACCTTGAAATGTTGTTACACCTTAAGAATTTTCATCAATAAACCTTTGTCCCTAATCTCTTGGAGCAAAAACCATTTTTATACCCTTGCAAAAAGGGTGGTGGATCGGTGGAAAACAGTGACTTTCATCAAAATGTTCGTTATATCCTACGCTAAGCCGTTTTTTTCGCAAACATTACACTTTTTAGATTAAACAGTTAGTTTAGATAAAAGAATTACTAAAAAACTTGCAAGGGTATATAAACTTTGACGCGTTCGAAGTTAGCCCCGGCTCCTCTGTTGTTTTTTTTTAAATTCTTAAAAAAACTAAATAATTCAATAACAAATATGAAACAAAAAAATATTAAAGAAGCTAACTTCGGCAATGCCAAAGTTTATATTCCCTTGCAGTCTTTCGCAATAATTTTTTTACATTTTGAAATTTCTTTCCCTGCAACTGAATTCATCAATTCACAAACAAAACATTCAAATTATTTCTCTTTTTATAATAAATTTTCTTTCTTCTTGCATCATTCCCTAAGCAAAGCACAACACGCATACACATACAGTTCTTGTAGCGCTGCGTCTGTGTGTGTGTATGCATGTGCTCTGTTTGAGCAGCAAGCAGCGCTGCTTGCTGACTACTAGGTCATCATTTGAACCGATTTGTGTTGACTGTAACTTCTGTTCTATTTATCCGATCAGATTCAAATTTTGGGATCTGTCAATTTATGTCAAATACTATCATATTGGTAAATTTCATGGGGATACTCCAATTTTTGCAAAAATGTTTGTTCTAGAACTATATGATATAGTGGCCCGATCCTCACAATTTTCATACTTTATCATCTCCCGGCTAAAAGTAGCTCAAATATGAAATTTCATTCCGATAGCTCTTAAGATGCCGGCGTGAAGTTGATTTGCACAGACGGACGGACGGACGGACGGACAGACGGACATGGCTATATCGACTCAGCTTCTCATGCTGATCAAGAATATATATACTTTATGGGGTCGGAAACGTCCCCTTCTGTGCGTTACAAACATCTGACCAATTTTATAATACCCTCTGCAAGGGTATAAAGATCCAACCGTGTTAATGAAAATTTCATTCATTCAAGAAATTTCTTCCCATTTCTATGGATCGTTTTGCTCCAATTTTAATCAACTTACAAACAAGACGGAAAAACGTTTTTATCGTAAATGCTTTGGTTTAAAATCTGTAACCAATTAAAGCTATCCACAAATTTCGTTACACTTCTCCCTTGGAAACTTCATTAAAAAACAATCAATTTTAGGCAGAAAAAAAAAACAAAGAAATTTAAATACAAATGCAAACAAGCAAATCAACGAAAACTGACTGACTCCTCTTCGAGCTGTCATTTTTAAAAAACCGTAAAAATTATACAAATTTTATGATAGTTTAATGACAAAAATTGATTGGAAAAACAAGTTGAATCTGCGGTGGCTATTGAAATGCATAATTTAGACGCCGCCGCCATTGGTAAGAAACCGACACCTGTGATTCGTCGGTCGTCTTTTTGAGCGGAACCTCATTATCTCTATTGAAATGATCATTGACCATAATAATGATGATGATGGTGACCATGGCGACAAGTGTTGGCTGACTCGACGAGAAGAAAAGTTAACTAATTAAAAAACCGAAAAAATTTTTGTTCAACTTTTTTATGAGCCTGCATAGCAAGTTTATTTTATATGTGAAATTCTTAATTTTTTTTTTTTTTTGGCAACTTTGTTGCCGAAATTAAATTGTCAAATGATTATATTGAAAATGACTGAAGGATTCTGGGAGCGCATGTGTTTTACTTTTAGCTGACTTCTTAACGCAAATATTGACCCTACTCCGTTGGCCATGCAAACTGGGGAAATAAACTTATTGAATTTATGGTACAAAAGCTCAACAAATTTCGTATATTTGCATGCCAACACGAAATTCTCATTAGGCGATCTTAAATATATTTATATATATGTATTTATGTATTTATATGCACGCCATTTGGATTTTTTAAGACTTTGTTTTCAACAGGTTTTGTCGCAGGCAAACTCGTTTAGAATTTATACAATTTGTGCGGCTCGTTTGATTTGTGTAACAAAAATGAAAACCAGACAATGAAAACAAAAAAAAACAAATAACAAACAGCGTCAACAAATTTACAAATCAACTTCAAAATTTATACAAAATGGCCGGGATTGTATGATATTTAGATGAGGGCAAAAATCTTCACAAAAAAATATGCCCGAAACAAGAATCATATACATATGTTTTCTTAAATATCCTCCACTGGCTTTATGTGCTGTTATTCTTTGTGATTACTAGAGCTCAATTCATTTCCAATTGCATCAGAAGTTCGCCCCCCTTGAGAAATTCCTTCATTCGCAACTACTTCACTTGTCGTTGTCGCCTTTGTCGTGTCGTTTTGGAGTCAATTAATGGGTTAATGGCCTTGCACTTGGCACATCCTTCACCCAACAACTTCGCTTGGAATAACCAAAGCAAAGCAAAGTTTCGGTTTGGCCGGCGGCCACATGCAAAGTCAAACTCATCTGCTTCAGCAGAGAGAAGCGACTCGTGCCACTTCTGGGGCTTCCACTTGTTGCCTCTTGCATCTGGTCAGTCTTACAGCTTGTTCGTTCTGATAAAGTTATTGTCACACTGTGAAGACATTTAATAAATGGCGTAGGCATTAGAGACCCAAACAGTCTGCCAGGAGAAGCAGCAAGTCAAGTTAAGTCAAGTTGCATGTTTGCATGAGCAGCGAGCGATATGATACGTAGACTCCGAGACTCAGTCTCCAACTCCAATCTCCTCTAGGCTGCTGTAATGAGTGAGTAGCAGCCAGAGCAATGAGACGCTACAGACAGTTGTCAACATAATTTAGGCGCATGCAAAAAAAAAAAAAAAAACACATGCCAGTGTCCAATCTCCTTCGATTCGGTCCGAGTTGTGTACTCCATGTAAGTATTCATTCGCAGTACTCGACGTTCGCTGTGGTGTAACCTAAGTGCGAAGCAAACTTTATTGTATCACAAATGCCATATTTTCTCATTACGATTGGACACATGATGCATGTGGAATTGGAATGCATGGACCCAGACTGGTCAAAGAAAAAAAACTGGGGGAGACACGCAACTTTTGTGCCAGAATCAAAATAATTAAATCCGTCAAGTGTTTTGATGGCAAAATGTGCATAGGAAAACATGTTCGAGGAAAGAGAATGCAGAATGTACTATGGACGACCTATAACATGGTCAACCTGTCACCTTGAGATGGTATATAGAGATCATAGTTTGTATTAGGTTAAATGTTAATGCACTTTATATTCATACATACATATATTGAAATTTCTTTCAGTTTGGCGTTACCTTTGATAACGAGATATTTGAAATGGAAGAAAACATGTAATATGGTGACCCCGACGTGAAGCTATAGTTCAGCTCCTGGCTCGTTCTTTACATATGGATGGATAAGTGTTTATGTTTAGTTCTATAGTTTAGTTCGATGAAATTTTTATTAGTGTATTTGTAATAACTACGTTTGCATTTATCATTTTATTTAATTATCCGATAACTAAATAAAATTTGAAAAGTTTTTTGTCTCAGTGTATTAGCCTGTAAAAAAAAAAAAACAGTAATATAAAATTTTGAACAGATTTTAATATACATAAGCTAGAATTTAGCAATTAGTGGAACAAGTGATAAAACAGATCTGAAACAAATTGTTTCTAAAAGACCTTGTAGAATCGTATACCGACTATTGGTTATAAAACTTGTTAGTATCACAATGATAGTTCCAACTTGGGGCTCTTTAATACTTACACGCTCTCATATCTAAGTTGGTTAAAGCCTGACAATGATTTCTGGCTCTCTATGCTGGCCAAATATCGCACTCTCAGACCTGACCAGCAGCATCAGCAACTACAACGTATTGATCTTGTTTATGTGAGCTTAAGGCACATAAAGCAGACGCCAGGAGAACATGTAAAATACCAAAAAACCAACACAACAAAAAAAAAAAAAAAAGGAAGTAAGAAAAAGAAATACCTCGATAAACAGCAAGAAGGAAGGATCCACTCTTGAACAGAGACAGGGAGAGAGAGAGAGACATCGAGAGTGATAGAGACAGGCACACACTCAACACATTGAAAAGTTTATTTGGCACCTGAAGATGATAATCGGTTACAAATTAATTGCAACTATGTTGACATTGTCTCCATACCCATACCCCATACCCATCTCTTCGGGCTCCTCTTCTCCATACCGACCCACCACCCTCTTTCCTACAACTACTTTTCTGGTTTAACCCCACTTTGAGTAGAAATCGCGGGAGAGTGAGAGAGTGAACCAAGTCAACGGACTCAATTTATATAGACAGTTGGGGCCAACTGTAAATAAATAAAATTGTCAACGGTTTGCTGCACTTGGCTAAAAGAGAGAGGTTGACAAAAGGAGTTGGCGAATCGTTAACAGAGGGACGAGGAGGAGATGGTGGCTCCTTGATTGGCCTGGCTCTTAAATTGTGCTGCCAACTTTTCACAGCAAATTTACACCGAAATGGTATATGTGTTGGTTAAGTATTTTACATATTCTTTTTTTTTTATAGACCTTTTTTTCTCTCTTTGCATTTTTCTGACAGCATCAGAGGGAAATGTGGAAGGGAAGTGTCTACCCATGGATTCTGGAGCAAGTGTCTCTTTCTCTCTCTGTTCGTACTTCATTTTGGCATGCGTAAATTGGATTAATGCATTTTGAGAGCGAAAGAAATGATTCTGAGACGCCAGTCGTCGTCTGAAGTGTGACAATTGTCTGAAAGAAGTTGGAAGGTTTTTCAATTTGGATTGTTCTTTGCGACTGAGTACAGGTGATATATCAGACAAGTGACGACGGGCGGCTCTCTGCTACCTCTCTGGCCCCCGCCTCAGTATTCATGTCTGCCTGCCCCCACCCACCGCCTGCCACAAACTTTTCTGCCTCCTCCTTCTCCTCTCCGTTTTGTGGCTGCTGCGATGACGTGCAGCGATAATGGCGATTCCAAAAAGGAATGTTGACGTCTCCTCTGAAAAGCTCTTGTGGTTATTTTTTCTCTGACTCTGATTGTTGTGGGTGTTGGTGCAACGAACATACATATGTACATTCTAGTATGGCAGGAGGAACACTTTGTGTGTAGGTGTCCGATCTGGGTCTGGATGTTGTAAGAGTTAAGATTGCATCTTGAAGCCGAGAGACAAAGGTCAAGGATGCCAAAGCGAAAATAAATTCTTCAAGTATTTGTTATAATGCAATGCACCACTAAGCAGACAAAAACTGCTCTATTATTGATAAAATTACAGCAATTTATCGGTATTTTCGAATACTTTAAATATATGATGATTCTCTTATTCAGTTGCAGTTGGTCCACAAAGTTTTTGATTATTATTTAATAACTAACATGGAAATATTCTTTTAGATTGAGTAATTTAAGGCACCAATTTCAGATTATGTTGAAATATTTTCCCATTTTCGCTCACTTTTCTGTTTGCAAAACAAATGACAGGAAAAAATTCAAATTACAAATTTGGCCAACATAATTCATAGTTACCCTTTCACAAAATGTGAAGAGAAGAAAGCTTTCCGTTAAATCTTAAAATCAGCCTCCTTTTCTGCCTCCCCCTTTTCACCAATTTAATTGCAACGCCCACATCATAAACATTTTGTATCTTGGAGGCAATTGCGTGTTCAAATGTTTGCCGCCCATACCCCGAAAGAAAAAAAAAAAAAAAAAACCAGGAGAAACGTTAACCAAATGCAAGCGGGGCATTAAATTTTGTTTGGTTGGTTGTTGTTTGGGTTAAAATTATTGTTATTACACAGAAATCGTTTATTATTAATTTTAATGCATGGGCCAAAACGAAGTTTGGTGGCTTCGCTTTTGAATGTTGCGTGACTCGCTTTGGCGCCCCCTTCTCACTTCACGTTTACCCCATGTTTCTCTTTTCACATGCATCCTCATTCTCATTCGAATATCCATATCCACATCCTCTTAGCTAACAATTCAACCCGCGGTGGCGGATATGCGTCATGCGGTCCTCTGTTGCTCTTCCTGGTTTTATCGTTGTTATTTTTGTATGTAGTTGATGTTTTTCAAAGGATGTGCCAGACTACTGGGTGCAGCCTTCGAGACACGCGTCAAAATAGTATAACCACCGATCCACCCTGTTTCCTATTTGAACTTTTCATGCCTAATTGAAACGGTGAGCAAAAGTTCTTTTATTCTTCTTCGTTGTTCACCTTCTGACGCGTTCGCTGTGGACTCATTAATTATAATTTTTCCATTCGTTAGTGGATTTGTTAACAGGTAGGTACACTAAACGAAATGCTATATACATAGAACGAAACTATAAGAAAATATTAAGAAAACTTTGCATCTTTTCTAAACTAATTTCACAAAATGTTAAGGAATAGTTTCCTTTCAAATACTTTTATGTTTTATCATTGGAGATATTAACTTGTTTCCGAAAAGTTTTTAAAATTTTAAATTCCATTTATACATAAGTCTGTATTTTTTCATTGCCATTTTTAGATGAATTTGGTTTTATCAGTCATGATTTAACCGGAATAGTTTAAAAGTATTTACATCGATGCTTCAATCTTTTCGTTTAAGATAATAAAGAATCACAATGTAACATTTTTCTTACGATAAACTAAATCGAGAAAATATACAACAGCATTTTAGTGCCATTGGGAAGTTAAAATGACCAAAGAAATAAAAAAACACAATTTTTAAAAATAACGAAACGGTGAACATTTCTTCAAGTGCATGCGGTAGGGTTGTATTTCGCGGAGGGTGTTGTGTTAGTCACTCTTCCCTTATATAATTTTCTCTCTCACTCTTAGCCTTTGAATTTTATGTAAATTTAACTGACAGCCATAAAAAGCTAATATTGTCTCTCCCCACTCCCATTGCGGAGTAAAAAAAACAATGCATAAAAATGTAATTTATAAAATTTTATTAGTAAAAATGCAATTTCTAAATGATGCACTCGCCTCACCAGCTGACCTAAGCTGTTGCGACTCGATGTAAATTTTTAGGGGTTGTGCCCCCGCAAAAGGATCAGTGGAAAACCTTTCTCCACAAAAAGTACTTAATCATTGTGTACGCTAAATTAATCAAGTGCCTGAAAAATTTCATACCTATATTTAGTCTGTGTTGTGTTTTGTGTTTTTATATTTGTAGCCGTATTTTAATTTGTCTAGCTCATGGAATATTCAAAGAGCATATGGCTGGCCATTATGGTGGGGTGTAGCTGTTTTTTTGGTGCGGGGGAGTTTTGTGCTAAGTTAGACCATATAGAGCATCCTTTGAGGATAGTAGGAAATTAAATTCTTTTTCTACAACCTCATCCCATCTATAGGCTGTCAGATGTGTGCGGTCGCTTGGTCTGGCAATATGATTAATTGTGTTCATCTGTTTCATTTCACATTTCACCTTTCTTTTTTGGTAATTTCTTTTTGGTTGGAATTAGTTCTGGAACAGCTTGAACAGCAACAGGTTGTCTTTTATTCTCTGCTTCCATCTAAAAAAAAAAAAAAAGAAGCGACAATTTTCACGAAATTCCATTTAACCAAAAACGGTAAGCAAATTGCTTTGAAACGTTAAAGCAAGTTTTGGTATTTGTGGTATCTTAAGTACGCCTACATAAGAGTACATGTAAATAGACTTTTGGTATGCAATTTGCTCGTTTGACACTCCAAATATGTGAAGGAGAACGAAGGGGAAAAGAATCGCTTGCAGTTTCGTAGAGTCAGGCATGCGACAATGACAACCCGAACAGATCTACACTGAACACTGAACCAAACTAAACTGACGACGACAAGTGGCCAAGTAGCCAACTTCCGTTCATTCTCCTTTCTACTCTCTTCTCACTGTCTCCTTGTGGATTGAACTTTGAACTGGTACTTGAAAATATGCAGCCAACTTGTTTGCCAAATGCTGTTCATACACGCCCCAGTAAAAACGAAAAAACAGAAGAAACGCCCTCAAATCGGCAATCAACTGAAAGTGGAAAGAGGAAATTGTGGGGTATCATTAAATCCATCGTTGGGTTTAACCAACATTTGCATTTTGCTTTGGCAAATTTGTACACTATTCGCTAGAGAAGTCAGTGAGAATATTTAAATCAAAACCTTTTCGGACAATGATATAATAATTTATTTTTGATTGCGATAACTCACATTTTGTATCTTGTGGAAATTAAATTTTTGTTTAGTAATTTTATAAAACTTCAAAGTATTAAAAGGTATTATAATGTATACCCTATTTAAAAATCTTTAGATATTATTTTTATACCCTTTCAAAAAAGCTACATTCATATTGGTCAAAAGAGTGCAATGGAGCGAAGGAAGCTTCTCCGTTCGAGACAAGTTCATTAAGCCGAATGATGACAAATGCCCACAGGATGTCGTTTTCTTCAAATCTCAGTATGTTCCACGGACTTTTCTCCAAATGTCCAGATGTCTTGTGGAATTATTCTCAAATAACCACGCGATGTCCTTCTCATTTATTTATTTAAATGTCCACTAAATATGCTATAGACTTTTGTTTCAATGACCACAGGATATCCTATGGACTTTTCTCAAAATGTGCGCATGATGTCCTACAGACATTTCTTTACATGTCCACAGAATGTCCTATGGACTTTCCTTCAAATATCCGCAGAATGTCCTACGGTTTCCAAATTTCCCTAGGTAGTTCTACGTACTTTTCTACAGATATCCCAGACGATGTCCGACAATAATATCCTTAAATGTCCACAGGATGTCATACGGACTTTTTTCTAAATGTCCTTAGGATGTCCTGCGGACTTTTGATCCAATGTCCACAGGACTTTCTACGGACTTTTCTGTATATGTCCGCAGGATGTCCGACGGGAATCAAATTCACCGATAAATTATTGATATTTCATTAAAATGGGGTAGAAATTATATAGTTTTCAACGAGAGAAAAAAAGGGAAACAACTGGGCGGTATTTTAATCGTAGAATATTTTCAACATTTATTTGCCTTGACTTCTATTTAGTGTATTTCTTGGTCTTCTAGATTTAATCTAGGTTTTTTTCACTGATGCTTTGGTACTATCAACGCTGAGTGAATTTGTATGTTCACAGTTTTTCAAAAAGAAAAAAAGAGCATAAAGTAAAGAGCGGGTGGATAAGGCGGGAGGCAGTGCGAATCAGTGAACCAACCTTAACTTAACCCAATCCAATCCAAGTCCTCCTCTTATACCCGCTACCTCTTACAAACTGTCTCGTTTTTTGTTATGCTTCTACCTTTACCTTTAACCATAGCTCAAGAGAATACCGCTATCATTATTCTTTAAACTCGGCGAAAACGACCTCCGCCGACTGGCAACGAACCTACCTACCATCTACCTACCTTACTGCCTTACTCCTCCTGGATTCTCATTTTAATGAACCGTCGTTCTATTTTTCGCTGATCTTTCGCCACTAATAGGAACGTGTTCATGTCGCCGTCGTCGGTCGTTGGGCGCCTTGGCCAGTTTTTGTTGTTGTTGGCAACAATGTTGGATGCAGCAGCAGCAACCGGCAGCTTTAAAATCTATGAGGACGCCTTACAAACTATGCTTAAGTGATTGTCAAGTTAGGCTTTTAATTTATCATCCATAGACAAGGCGAGAGATGTCGGTAAGGTTTGCTGCTTTTGCTTTTTCTTCTTATGCTTCTTATTGCCTGGGTGCTGCTGCTGATATTTGGGGTTGGGGGCTAAGTAGAGGTTAGACCTAGGTTAAGGCTACCTTATTTTAGGTGCTTTTCAAAATCATTTGAAAAGTGGGTATCTTCAATTAGCTATAAATTTGAAGAACCCTTCAGTTTGAGAAAAAACTTTGTCTGCTTCAAAATGGTAACGACTTAACTAATTGTTAAATTTATAATTTTCTAAAATATAAATAACATTTAAAATAATTTGTTTACTCTTTTAATGAACTAATTTAGAGTAGAAATGTAAAGCAGTTAATTGTCAAGAGTGCCGCAGTTTGTCAAAGTAACTAATCGCAATTTTTTTCATGTTAATTTGAATTTAAATATATTACTCACAAAGAAACTTTGCTCCAAGAACTAGTCTAGCAAAAGTTACATTCCTAATTCGTTTTGAAAGCAATGTACAAACTGTTCATACCTATTTATGGGTCTGATTTCGAGTACCCATAATATTTTATAGATATAAATTATGAAATTTCATAACCACTTTTTTGCTATATTCAAAAAAATAATTGCTTTTAAAGAATCTTTATCAAAATCCCTGCTATCTTAACTAAAAAAGTCAATTTGATTTTTCTAGGCTATCCTTTCAGTCGAGTTAACATTTTTGGGCATTTTTGCAAGTGTTTGGCATTGCATAATCTCACTTGGACTTCATTTGGCCTTCTGCTTGGGTGTTCGCCTGTGTCTCTCTCTCTCCCTCTCTCTCTCTCTCTCTCTCTCTCTCTCTCTCTCTCTCTCTCTCTTTCTAACTCTCTAAACTCTTTTACGTTCCACATTCCAGCATAATTGATTTTAAAGCGAGTCTTGGTCTAATAAATCCAAAGTTTATCGCTATTCATTGTAAAAAGCGAAGAAGAAAATGAAAAAATACAAAAAAGTTTGCCTTTGTTGGTGGCTCCTTGTTGATGATAGTCTTCTTCTTCTTAGTAAATGCGGCATTGGGAAGGGAGCGCTTGGTCGGTTTGGTTTGGTTGTGTTTGTCTAATAAATAATGATAGCGAAATGTTTAGGGAAAGCTTTCCAAAAAGCAAAACAAAACCAAACTAAACCTACCTCCAACAATATTCTTGTGCCCTTGTGCACTTTGTGTGCACTTGACAACGTTTCGAACAAATTTTTAACTCGTTTATGGTCAAAATGCCAAGACACCAGACATTACGGCAACGAACGGCAGATGGTCCTGGTCGGTCTCTGGTCCAGAATCCATTGCTGCTCCAATTATCCATACAAGTTCTCAGTGTCTACACCCGCGCGAAAAGGAACAAAAACAATACTAAAAAACTTTACAAGTTACTTTGCCTCTTCTCTTCGTGTTCGATTCTTTCTTCTAGTTTTCTGTGTGTGTGTGTGTTTTTTTTTTTTTTAAGTGCTTCGTCTTGTTGTTGCTTTTGTCGCCTTTTTTTGTAGTGGTTTCTTTGAGCTTGTCCCAGACTTTTATCCTAAGAAACGTCTTTGGATTCGCATACCTATCCCTACCTCCTGCTATCTCGTTTTCCCTTCTTACCTCTCTTTCACTGTCTTTCTCACTATCTTTTTCTCTGTGTTCTACAGTTTGTATGTTTTCTGTTGTATTTTATCGCGAAAATACTACTGGAGTAGCTTTATGGCCCATGTTGGCCAATAAAAAGCTGACAAAACAATATTCTATCGCATCGACTCCTCATCTGCTGCTCTTCTCCTCTCTCTCTCTCTTTTCCACTCATTGTCTATGTCTTTTTTTTATTCCCAGTTTTTTCATATGCCTATGTATGGTTGCCCCATAGAGGCAGATTTAAAACTTGGCCAAATAAAAACGACCAAATCAAATTTTTGGGTTTATTTTTGTTTTCTTAGAAATATCAGACTCAAATGGATATAACAAATTCAATACTGCTAAGAATTCTAATTTTACAATAAATCTTTCATTGGCATTTAACATAAGAATATAAACGTATAATTTGGAGCTCGCTGAACTTATTATTATATTTAAAACGAAACTCCGAATTGTGTGTAATTGAAAACTATGTGTTGAGTCGGTTTAGCTGCTTTTGTTATCATGTTGTTATTATAAGAAGAATAACATAATAATTTAAAATTAATATTTTTTTATGTAAATAATGTTTTTTTTTTTAAATTTAGTCATTGTTATATCATTGTTGTAAAATTTGTTACAATTACAATCAATTTCTGTTATTTCCTCTTAATTTTTTTAAACCACATTTTACTTTTTGTATACCATTGACATCTCCGATTATTGATTGATTAATTTTTTTAAGTTTTACTGTTACGTCATTTTGGTGACAAACCAACATTTCAAAAAAAAAAAAAAAAGTATCATCCTTAACGTCAGCTGTCTCATACCAGCTACGGTTGCATTCATCTACCGCCAGAGGGCGTGTGAACAACACCAAAGTCAAAAAACAAAAATCGTCTTCCCTCTAATTTCGATTCATATTGAAAATTTGAAAATTTTTCATCGATTTGAACTGTTATTCATGTTGACTCATTTAATATGCACGCCCGTTGCGCCAATAAAGTTGCTACATTTTACGCTGGTCGAGAGGAGATTTTTATTTTTTATAAAAAAGTTTTTGTTTGTGGGATCTTTGGAGTGGAGTAGGTGTGGCAGCGCAGAGCTGTAGCCCAGATTCTTCTTATATATGAATGCTGTTGTTGTAGTTGGTATTGGCGGCTTAAATCAAATGATTTTCTGGATATTTTGTTGAGAGAAACAGAACAGGAAATATAATTTAACTCGGCGTGTGGTAATTAAAAAGGGCAAAAAGCAGGTACCTTCTACCGTAGCGCAACCCAACCACAAAAATAATGGGCGTGGCACTACAGTAGCTATTAGTTCAAACAAATTTTGTTGTTTTTTTTTTCTATTCGAAACTTTTAATTTATTTCAAATAGACGAAAATGGGGTAAAAAATCGGGGACACACACCACAAATCAAAAGACTTAGGCAACGAACTTGATTTGGCAAGCCAGATATATACAAATGTATGTATGTATATGTATATGTAATGTATGTTATCTGCGGCGAGCGAAATTTAAACAGTTCCCACAAAACTTTTAGCACAATGTTCAAATCGAATGAGACAATAAAATTAATATACATAAAAATACAAAAAAAAAAAAAAAAAAAACACATACACAGACGTTGAAGGAGAGACAGACCCAAATATTAGATCATAAATAAAATGCTGAAGACCAAAGCGACAAAAAAAACCAAAACTAACATGATATAAAAACCGCGTTTGTTAACAAGTTCACCAACAGCACAAAAACAAGCAGGTAACAACAAGTAGATATTTGTTCAGAACTTCACCTAATCCTAAGAATCGACCTGTCGATATCCTTCAACATGAAAGACTGGAGATGTTAATAAACTTTTGTAATTTGTAGAGTAAACTATTTTGAGAAATGAAGAGAAGACGCAAGTCTTTCTTTCCTTAGTCTACTTCATTTTCGTTTTAAATACTATTTGCCTTTAGCTTATACTTCAAATACAAATTCATAGTATTCCTTATTTATTTCAGCCTTTTTCTGTTAAGTTAGAATAACTACATATATTTGATCTTAATTAATTAACTTTGGGATGTTTCAATCAATAACAAAAAATGATATCGTCTTTGTTGTTATCGTAAAGTATTGTACTCATTTAATAATTAATATACTTAGTAAATGTTTACTATTCTTTAATTTAAAGTGAAAAGTACTAATATAAGTAATATACGTGCCAATAAGGCTCTGGAACTACACACATCTAAGTGTGTGAATTCTTTCACTCATATACCCTTAAACATTACACTGCCTTAAGGATAATCAAAACTACCTTAAACACACACACTTCTCGCAATGAAAAAGAAACATAAACAGCCAAAGATCAAACACAAGACGCACTTCCAAAATGCGGCAGCCTTTTGATAATTTTTGTGTCCAAAATGAAGCAACATTTTTCATATTGTTTATTTTTTGTTCCCCCATTCCCCTTTGTTTAAGGTTTTTGTTTTTTGTCTTTTTGCGCAACTGGCGCTCTGCTCGTACTGGTGCTGGTCCTGAAATCAAGAAACAAAAACTGAAAGAGGTAAACCGTCATCATTAAATTAAAACAAAATTTAAACAATTTCACTGAAAATTATACACAATGAAGAAGAGAAGCCGAAACGAAGCAAATGTTAAAGCTGCTGACTGAAGTGCAAGTCAAACCTGAACCTGTCTGCCCGACTGCCTGAAGAGGAGCTGGAGATGGCTATGGAGTTTGGAGTTTCGGGTTGAGTTGGGCTGTCAGTGTCCAGGACAGGTTGATTACTGTTAAAATTATCACTGATTGTGATAAGCGATAACTCTGAGCACGTCATCATCGCTATCATCATCATCATCAGTAACATCATCATGATGGTGATGATGATGGTGGTGCTGACGATGAGTTTGAGTTGGAGGGCATAACGAATTGTTACAAACTCAAATGGATCAAGCTCGTTAGTCCAACAAGTTAATGTCCATGGGACTCACTCATTCGATGATGTTGAAGACTTTGAGGCTTTTGTGATATGTTAATAAGCATATGCCACTTGTTTTATTTTCTCCTTGTCCCCCTATCTCTACTTTAGGCAGACAAATTTTTGTGTAAATTTTTTTTTTTCTCTTTTAGTTGAAAGTTTGTGTCGAATATATATATATGTGTGTGTGTGTGTGAGGACAAGTGTTTGAGAAACACCTACAACATGTAGGAAAAACGTATAAACTGATGATTAGGAGGTGGAAAATAAGCAGGTAGAAGAGTGGTAGGAGAAAGTCGAGAGGAATTTTAGATGATTGAGAAAATGTGTAACACGGAAATTTTTTATTGGCTTTGAGCGTGGGAAAATTAAAAGTATCTAACAGAAATTTCTACTGGAATTTTTACAAAGTGTTACAAAATCTTGCAAAACAAGAGATAAAACAATTATAACTATATAATATTTTTCAACTTTAGGCATGCCTCAAAAAAGCTTCAAACAATATTCGCATTTATGAATATAAATAATTAGAATCAATCTTCGTTATTCATAGAGTTTTGTCCTTCTTATAAAGATAAACAAAATATACTTGTGATTGACTTTTTATGCCCGAATTCATTCTCACACTTCAAAATTGTGACCTCCTTTTAAAAAAATTCACACGAAAATCATAAGTATTTTGACTCATTTGGTTATTTGGTTTATTGAAACTTTAAACTTCACAGAAGTAATATGCCTGATTATAAAGTGGTTAAATGTCTTTCAACTACAAAGTTTCATTTTATTAATACCACCCTGATAAACCATGCCAATGGGAGTTAATCTCTTGACTATAAAAATTAAAATAACAAAAACGACAAAGCAGCAAATGAACAAAAGATACACAAATAAAAGAAGCAACCTTAACACAATAAAATGAAACACAAACTATAGCAAAAGCGGCAGCTTCTATAATTAAAATACAAAATGCCATAAAAATTCAAATAAAAAGAGGCAACAGCAGCCAAATAACAAAAACAACAACAAATTTAAATTATTGATTAAGATCGACGAAACAAAATATGAAAACAAGCACACACATATAATGAAAGAGTCAAAATAAAAGCATCAAAAGATTTTGTTTTATATATATATTATGCATATCGTGACTTGAAAATACTCTTTTTTATGGACAACTTAAATGGTTTATCAAGTATAGATATTAAAAAAGATTTGTATATAAATACTTTGATCTTGTTTTCTTTGGCAAGCCGAAACATTCTTTCGTTTTGTTTCTTTTGTAATCATAAACATTTTTAATATTATCTATAAATTATATTGTCATCTTTCGTTCGAACTTTCTATCTATTTTCTGGTCATAACTGCAATTGTTTACATAAAAACACTTACCAAATAAATATTTAATTAAATCATCTGAAACTTATCTTCCAAATTGTTGACGTTGTTGTTTATTTGGAAACATTTCTGAAAGATTTTCGATAAGAAACTTGACAAATATGAATACCAATTAACTGTTAAATTTCATTGACTTTTTCCATTCATTATTTTTTGGTATCTTAAACTTGATCCATTAAAAAATCAATATTCCCCACTTTTATGATCTCATTTGTTTCCACAAACAAAAGAGGTGAAGATAGGAAAATAGTAGAGTAGAGAAGATGAAGCATAATAGGGGGAGATAATACTACCAAAAGGGAGTGACAATATTAATTTATTTAATTTATTTTAATTGCTGTTGCTCCAGTGGCTTTTAGATAAATGCCGACCAAGGTAAATCCCTGTAAAGCGTTTCTCTACTCTCGCTCTGATTGAGCGATACTTTACGGGAGTGTAAGATAATCCAAATAGACCATCAACCGATTCATTCCGATGATTGTTTCATATGGTTTTATTGTTCATCTTTGTTTCGCTTTAAATGGATTAGATGCGTCATACTGTATGTGGCGATTTTCATTTGAATTTCGATTGGAAATTACTCATATCAGCTTGGGACCGACCCATCCACTTGAACCAGACAGAGGCAACAACAACATTTGCATATGAGTTCATTTAGGAAAATAAACTTAACCCACGAAACGTGTGCTAATTTACATGAGAGGAGCAGCCTTTTTAGATCGCATCTCTAGCCGTTTCTTACCCACATCCTCGACATCATCGACATCTTTGTTGGTATGGCCGGAGCGGCTGGAGCACTAGAAGAAAGAAGCAACTAAAAATTAAATCAAAAGCGCGATACGCCAACATTGAAACGGCATCCTCTCTCTCTCTCCCTCTCTCTCTCTTCAACAACCCACTCTATAGATGATGAAGAGTCTCGTTCAATGCAGAGATATCCAATCCTGTGCCTCTTGGCGATGGCACAAGTGCAGATTGCCAGCATTAGATGAAATATTTATATTGTCTATATATGAATTGAGCAGCAGAAGTAGCAGCCGCCAACAGCCAACAGCATCCAACTGCCTGTAGCCTCAGCAGTCGAACATAGGCGAAAAGTTCAGTTCTCGCAGCAGGATGCCAACAATAACAACAAACGGGTAAAAAACCTCTTCAACTCCTATGGCCCATACAGTGATTCAAATGCTCTAAACAGTAGATAAAACTGTTGTACCCCAAAATGGCTTTTTATATTGCTGACAAATTATAACTTTGGAAAAAACCAAATTTATAACTATTTTCCCTTCAATAATCTGGAAATTTAAACAACAGTTTGCTCTAAAGTCTCTGCACAGACTAACAGTATTTTTGCAGACCAATTAGTTGATTATTTATAAAAATATACTTATTTTTTATTCTTGTAATCTAATTATAAAGAATTTATTCAATTTTGAAAAGTAAAGTACAAAATTTGGTATCAATTAGAGAGATGCTTGAATAATAGAAAAATCAAAGTCAAACGAATCCATTCGGAGTTTGAACCCGATAACAAGTCTGAGTATGTCCCCACTTACCCACCGAAAAGACTAAGTTTAAGTCAGAACACTCATTTACTTGAAGTCGATTTTCAAAGTCATTCAATTCATTCATTACGTTTTGAATATTGTTAACTCAAATTGATTTTTGTATCATTCATGCAGCTCTCTGGTATCAAATTCAATCATTTAATTTTTGAATAATAAGATCCTTTAATCATATGAATATATTTAAACTGAGTATACATTTCAATTTTCTTAATCTTTAATTTACATAATAGAGTACTATCAAAAGTTTGATAAAGCTATCAAACTAACAGTTCTTTCCGAATTCAATTCAAACATTGCATGACATATTCATTGGAAATAAATTGACTTTGTAGAGATCGAATAATAACCATATTGAATATAATAAATTTTATTGTTTACATTAATTAAAATTTTAAGACTTATTTCGTTATTTTGTTAAAGAAAAACTTTAAATTAGACCAGCTCAAATATATTCATATATTAAGAAGTTAACTATTTGAAGATCTTTTCCCTATAATCTTGTATTTGGGGTGCACCTTATATATTTTAAAGTATAGTATAAATTAAAGATCTAAGAAATGATTTATTTAATCAAATATCTAATGAGCTCTGAATTGTAAGCTTTTGCCCCACGGTAATAAATATTAGGTAGCGGCGGATATGGCACACACAAGTGTCCAGGAGATGAGAACAACGGGCATAGTAAGAGTGGACGAGAGGCAGAGATATGGGGACCATTTCTTAAGTCACGTTTTATTTAAATATATGCGCGTGCGGGCAGCTGGCTTTTGGGATCCTTCGCCTTCTGCGCTTCGTTTTTTTGTCTTTGGCCTGAAGAACGGTGCCGATGAGTTGGCTGACTACTGTTTAAGCTAGTTTCCCTAACACCCCCAACGTTTCATATCCCGCAATGTACCTACTTCTACTCCTAAGAGGAAAAGTGCTTGCAATATCCTAATAAAAATTTCATTCTATAGCCCTTCACATAAATTTCGCTATAAGCGACAAGTGTGACTCAAAAGAAATATATTCATATTTATATGTGAATATGAATTTTTTCATGCCTTTCATTCTTTTAATTGCATTCGGCAATTGGCTGACTTCGTTGGCAATTTTCATTTATAGAAAAAATAGCAATTTCAATTACTCACAGATCACGAGCAATCGAGGTGATTAACAATACAATTTTAGGTGATGAGGAGGTTGTTGTTTATGATGATGATGAAGATGATTATGAAGATGGTGGCTCTTCTTCCTAGGCTTATAATATCGCGTGATGCTCGCTCAAAACTATTGCCACCGTTGTCGATGCACAACACTCAACAACTTGCCAAATGAGAAAGAAGGTAACAGACTAAATTGTAGAGATCGAAAATTGGAATTATTTTTTTCCTTTTTGGTATATGGTGGTTAAATATTAGAGTACATTAGCTAAAAGAAAACATTTGAATCGCATTTTGTTTTTTGTACCTGTCTATATTTATCTATAGTCATTCAGTATATCCTATTAGTCGTTATATAAATTCTTCTTACAAGGTGAATTTCTGGTATGCGAATCAGCGATTTGAATGAAATATTTCGGCGCACTATTTTATATTTTCCTTATAAATCAGGTTTAAAGCTATAGCTTCGGTGACTTATATGTAAAACGCAAAGTGGACTTGAAGCAGGTCGGCGGTGTAAGGGGTAAAACATTTCTCCACATGAAATATTAGTTTTTGTTACAAGTATTGTTTTAAAAATAGTATAATAATTACTACTTAAAATTTGTATTTTATTAATCAAGTGATTATGTTTATAACATTAATCATACTCAGTACTTTTAATGATCTTGCAAATTATTCGAAAACTTGTTATCCTTAATTGGGTAAATTACGCTTTCTGATAGCTGATTAATTCACAAACAAAAGTTATTATTGTTCTGCTATCGACTCCAGTACTTAACAAATCTTGGTTTATTTTACAATTTCATTAAGGGTATTTAACGGCTGTACTTCTAGTATTATCGCTTTTTGACACAGTAGTTTAGCTTGACGAAGGCAAAAATAATAATAATCACAATATATGGTTTTATTTTGGAACTTCATAGAGTGAAAGAGATGAGAGATGAGGGAAAAAACAGGTAGCTGCTACCTTTCAGCAGCAATTGCAGTGTGCTCCGTTACCGTGTGTCTCCTCCGCTAACCATTACATTTATTATTTATTAATAACATAATTTATTGTTTCATGGCATTCATGTGAACTCGATGGTAGAAGCTACCAACTCGTTGCTGGTACTCCTACTCCACCTCCACCAGCTTCTTATTGAATTTAACGGCTTCAACTACGATACACTGGGTTTTTTTTTTTTTGTTTTTATTTTTTGCTGGCTCTCCACCAAACGGGGCATTAGGTCTTCCAATTGTTAGACGAAAAATTGGCGCTACTTTGGCGCAGAACGATGAGCGGCGCTGCGACTTTGGGTCTTAAATTGCAAAAGCCGAAAAAAGATTCCTAGAGTTAATGGCCCTTCATAAATTTTATTATGAAATATGTTCGACGTGGTTTAATATGCCAACCCCACCACCATATTGGAGAACTGCGTCGCCGTTTTGCTTCAAGTTTTTCCCTCGAGAGAGCAAGAAAAGTTCTCAAGCATTTTCCGCCAACTTCTACTACTTCGTTGGCAAGGTGGCATGACAATAAAAATTTACGATTGCTTTTATGGATTTACGAGGATGGGTTTTTTCTTCTTGTTGGCTGCTGCCATTATTGTTGGTCGTCAGCTTCTTCGCTCCGCTCTGGTAATTTGACGCTAATGAGTGTCAAAGTTGATAGTTTGATTTTTCGTGTCTTGGTTTTGGCATAATTGAGTAGGCAGAAAAAATATACAGTTTGGAAGATAAATTTCATACAAATTTTAATGCCGATTGAAAAATTGTTTAAGAGGTGTAAAAAATACCATTTGCTATTGCGTTAATTTCTGTGAAAGTTCTGATGTTTTCGGTTAACGATTATTGTGACATCAATTTAAAATTTACTGAATGGAATTTCATTCTAAGTAGCAGCAAACACTGTTTAAAACAAGAAAAGATTTAATAAGATCTTCAAAAATAATAAAAAATGCTGATCCATCTAACAATAAGATTAAAAAAACTCGCATTGGTGTAAGTTTAGCTTGGTTAATACAGAGCTCAGTGCAAAGAGTTAATTTACGCATGAATTATTCATGAAAAGTAATTAATAGATACTCGAATCAATTTAATTAATATTATCCACTAATTAAAATTTTAAAAACATTTAATACATTCTTAATTTACAAAGTAATTGAAAATGTCCTAAGGATCTGAATTAAATTTCTAAGGTAATCTTTTGTCTTTTATCTTGGTATTTCAATTTTTTCTTTTTTCTTTGCTCAAGAGATCGACCTTTATTTTCTCTAAAGCGATTTCTAATCGACTCCACCTCTTCGATTTTTCTATGTCTCGCCTCCATTATTGCTCCAGACAAGTGAAAAGCGCATAAATCGACGCCCAACACCTTCTTCTTCTTCGTCGTTGAATAAAACGGTTTGCCTTGACATGCAAGTGAAATTTAACAAGCCACTCCTAAAAGATCTCAAGCCAACAACAATAGCAAAAAATAAAAATAAAAATGATCACAGGTTCGAATGATGAATGCAAGGGACGGAGAAGACCTTTTACCAATCCAAACTACGTCACATTCTTCAAAGGAGGTGGGAAACCAAAAATAAATTTAACACGGTCATGTTGAATTTGGCTTAAGATGAAACTTTAATACCGCTTTGCGAGTCGACCAATCATTTCATTAAAACTATGTTTTAAATGAATGAAACTAAATAAAATTTCTAAACTAGTGCCTTAAAGATTTCTAACCCGGAGTGAATATACCCTTGCCGCTAGGGTATCAACACAGAAAAGAAAACAAATGTGGGCTCAGTCGAGGAAATAAAACACACGCCCCAGTTCAAGTAGTGCAGAGAGAAGAGAAGCTGTGCATATAATTAAATCAAATTAACTAAGGGAAAGAGGGAAAGCTATAGGTAGAGGAGAGAGAGAGAGAGAGAGAGAGAACAAAGAAAGGAAGGCACTGTTGTTCCACTTGTCTCAATCGACGCCTCCTCGCTGAGAAGAAGGAGGAGTAGAGTTGCGTTTTGCGTGAAGTTTAAGTCAGGGCCGCACCCGCCGACGATTTTTATTATTTTATTTTCTTCTTGGACTCGCCCTCAGCGCCAACGCAAAAACTCGAACTTTTACCTTACCTTCTTCAGCGTTTCCACTCCCCACTTTTCATCTCTCTGGGTCGGTGCCTTCGTTGTGGTTGGGCGCAAAAACCAAGTCACTGTCTCTAATTGAATTCGTCGGTTTAAATAATTCACCTAGAGGGGGCAAGAAATAAATTTTATTTTTATTTTTATTTTATTTCGTTGCTGTTGCCGTTGCCCCGTTGTTGTTGCAACGTCTAGGCACTCTCCTTGAAGCTTTTGGCCCATTCGCACCATGAGAGGCTCCTTTGATTGCTCAACTACTAAATGCCTTTGCCTTGCCAATGCAATTGATTTTTGCGTTTTTGTTCCCTCTCTACTTCTCTATCTCTCTTTCACTCGTTTTTATATAACTCTTTCTGTGTGTGTGTGTGTGTGTGTGTGTGTGTGTGTGTGTGTGTGTGTGTGTGTGTGTGTGTGTGTGTGTGTGTGTGTGTGTGTGTGTGTGTGCATGGCAAGTGTCTTTGGCGTCTTTTGGGGAAGGCGCAGCAAATCAATCTGCAAACATGCCGCCAAGCCAAGTGTATAAAGGGGGAGACCCCACAAAAAAATTTTTAACAAAAACACAGCCAGTGGATGCCAAAGTACACTGTAAGAAACAAATCATATTAACCATGAATGGGAATCGGGTAGAAAAAATAACAAGAAAAGAAACAAAAATACAACTGATGAATCATTTTTTTCTCGTTTAGTGATAATAATGTCTTGAATGTTGATTAAACAAGTGTAAAATGAGATAGTAAATACATACATATATCTAAAAAGTGGAAGAATCCTGTAAATGTTTGAGAGAACAAGAAACAAGTCAGAAAGAGTAATTAGTTTCAAACTTGATTAGTTCAAAACTTGATTCAAGTTTAGTCCTTTTAAATTCTTGGAATTATAACAAAAAAACAATATTAAAAACCAATTACTAGTATTTACTACTTACTAATAATAAGGACTCACTATAATTACTAAAACAGTTGGACTAAAAACCCATTACTTGTATTTACTACTTACTAATAATAAGGACTCACTATAATTACTAAAACAATTGGACCCCGATTGTCACGGAAAATCGAAAAACGTGGTAAATCGAGATAAAATTTTCCACGCATGTTTCCCATTGATTGCTAACTAAAAACGGGAAGCCCCGAATTCGTTTTATTAGTTTTGAAAAAAGTTTCGTTTGAAATCACGGATAATGGAGGTAATCACGGCTAATAGTGACAATGGAACAAAATTAACTTTATCCCGAATAATAGAGGTTGATGGGAGCCCGGATAATCGGGGTCCAACTGTGATTTAAATTGTTGACCTAGAAAATTAATTGTAATATAATTACAAGTAATTAAAAATAATTTTGTAAAGTTGGCTTATAAGAATATTGTTTACAATTTTGTCATTGCTTGCCCTTCAAAATATCTCTCAGTGTATGGTCGGGGTTCTGTTTCGGTCCTTTATGTGGGCATAATTTTCTGGTTTGTTGTTGCTGCTCTTTGGTGCCGTAATAAATACATTTGGTGAATTTTAATGTCCTCCCTCCCCATTTTTTGCAGTCAATTTGGAGGCGCAACGCCGACATCTTCGAACGAGGCAAGTACGAACTTCCTCGAATGACGTTAACAAACACACACACACACACACATTGAGATACAGATCCAAGTTGTGTAGGGAGAAGAAACACTTTTGGTGGTTGCCCTTTTTGGATCTCTTTTTGTGGTAGGTTTCTGGTCATAAATATTTTGAATCAGAAAACATATAAATTTAGTGATTTGCCAACTCTGAGCGTACGTAAGTCCAAGAGAGTGAAAGAGAGAAAGAAGAGATTTCAACATAAATTGGTTAAATTGTTTTTGGCAGACTCAACGAATATTGCATTTTTAGGCCTTACTTCCATGCATCCTCACATCCTATCTCTCTCCTTTTTTCTCTCTTTCTCATCCTTCTTTCAATGTAGGTCAAATCGGAATGCCGTTTTCTTCAGTAGCCAGACATTCAAAGTAGGTGATGAAGTTCGAATGCTTCTTGATTTGTGATAAGCCTTCATATTTTTAGGGTTTAATTCAATGAAAGTTTCTTTGTGGTGAAATTATTCCTTTTGATTGCGTGAGGGCCAGAGTTCAGCAGGCCGCAAAAAACCGAAAGACAGAGAGGGAGAGAGAGATAGAGAAAGAGAAAGGGTGAGTAAAGTTCTCGCTGATGATTTCAAATTGAATTGATTTTATGTTTAAGCGAAGAGTGAAAGCGAAACAGAAGCAGCTGCTCTGCTAGCAGAGTGAGAAAAGTTTCCTTAAGTAAATTAACCCATGGACACAAGGTTCCCTTCTGTAACTTCTCATTCCCTGATAATGGAAGATGCCATATATTATTGTATGCCAAAATCTCAATTATGCCTAATCATGCACTAAACATACTAAGCATTTCAAGCTAATTAACTCACTCAGCATCACTGACAGCCCAAAAAAATGCCCTTAAGCTGGTTCATGGGCGTAGATTCGAAAAAGTACTTTTTTAATAATTAAACTATATACATACATATAACAACAATTTTAATTAAAGGATAATTGCAAACTGTATTTTAATCCAGGTAGATAAACATATTTATTATTGTGATGTACTTATGTATGTACATATATATTTTTAATGCAGTTGAGACTAACTTTAAATGGTTTTAAAATTAGTATTTTGCTGTCAACAGAAGTTAAAGAAAACTTAATGTAATTCCAAAAAATTAAAAATTTCTTTAAATTAATATAAAGGAAATTATGTTTTACTCATAGTTTTAAAGAACAGTTTTTTAGCTTTTGAATTCTTATTCGATTAGGCTTATATCTTAGGCTTAACCCTAACTTGGTTCGCTTTATGTGATTTATCGACTGCGATTACTGAACTGAACTTATAATAGTTGGTTAGTAATTAGCTGATTTGGAAATGCACCAAGATGAACTTGAACGCAGCCCATGTCTTGGCTCATTGCTGCCCACACAGTTCAATTGAAATGCGGTTCAATAACCAAAAATCGAAAGAAAAAAAACAAATAAACCAGACTAGATCTCTACCAAATGACAGGCGAACTACAACAACAAACAAGTTTAATTATAGCTTCGCCATGTAAATAATTTCTCAATTGTAAGCTTGCTCTCTGAGGTTGTCAACAGATACGGAGAGAGCGAGAGAGTCAGAGAGCGAGAGAGACAGAGATAGAGAGAAAGAGAGAGAGAGAAAAACTTCAATCAATCATACAAATATGAACCTGAACACAATACTTTGCTATCGGATCGCTTCAACTTGAGCTTGAGGCGTGGGCCGTCGTCTAGTTTGAACTAGCCAAATCTTAGCTAATTAATCAAAATAATAATCAAGCAATCAGTGGATCACATACAAGACTGGATTCAATACTTTTTTGTATTTTCTGCCGACCCCTCTGCTCTTTCAATTTCTGGGTGAGCCACGACGCACGCCAAAGTGGTTGCCGGGGGAGGTGGGTGGATTGATGAGTGGAGGGGGAGATACATGACTTCAACTGCCTGTCATTGCTCATGAAGTATTTTGTTTTGTTTCAGGTGCCTATTCAAAAAAAAAAAACCATTCATGCAACTTGGTTTTGTTCTCTCGCCTTGTCTGACTTGACTGCTTGCTGGTCTGCCCGCCCCTCCATATATGGTTTTTGACATTACCTGAAAAGCTCTGTTGTTGTTGAGTTGAGGTTGGGGTTGAGGTTTCAACCTGTGCCGAGGGAAGTTAAGTAACCGCGAGTCTCGTCTAAGCGTTTGAAACAATTAATCACCTGTCGTCGGCGTCGTCGTCGTCGTCGCCGCGGTCATAGCGCTCTCAAGAGTCACAGTCTCGGAGTTTTGTTTGAAGTGCGGTTAGGTGTACATATTTCTATGAGCGCAGGGGGGTTATGCTTTTTTTTGGTACTGCTACATGATCTGTTAAGGTTTTTTCCCCTTGTGTCTTTTATATTTTGGAGTTTTGTACATGTTGATTGCCCAGTTCAAGTGATAAATCATTTTGGGGCTGCTGTTTCAAAGACTGGGATACAAAGTGTAAAGGGAAATCGTGTTGAGCTTCGACTTTCAGTTGAAGTAAAATGTCAAAAGAAAAAAAACTGTCTATGGTATGTCTGAAATATATTTAAAGAGTGAGATAAACATTGATGTATGTGCTTTTTTCCTTCTTGTTAATTTCATAAAATTAAGATTTACCAAATCTTTTTATATTCACCGACAACTTATTTGCCCAAAAAGCAAATTATAAGTCTTTCTCGTATAATTTAAACAACATTTTTTTCAATGTTCTTAAGTTTTATATACAATTGCTGCAACTAATCATTCGAAGTACTCTATAAAGCTTAGTTACCACAGTCTCTCAATAAATATCAAATTATACTTGTTTTACGGGACTTTTACAACTTTCCCAAACAAACTCACTCACACACCACAATACACAGCACTTGACATTTTCGTGCCTCTTTTGAATTTGAAACTTCTTTGCTTTGGACGGTTTTCAAGCTAATTTTGTTGCTGCTGTTGCTGGTTGGTGTCTGCCAATAGAAATGTGTCAAATGCCAGATCATCCGCATGGCCAAAAACAAGTCACGAACTGAATTGTGTATATAGAAAGCTGACCAGAAAGAAAGACCTTAATGCGGGCGCGAGTCTTCAAACGCAAATCCAATTCGAAAAGAAAAAACCCGAAAGCAATCGATTGATGCAATGCGTATAGTAAGCGACACGATTTGGTTAAAATTCATTTCAGTTTTTCTTCACTTCCCTTCCATTTTTTGTATTTTTTTTTTTTTTGTGAGATTTTTTGGTCACATGCAAAGTGACAATCGCCAGACGAAGCCATGGCCATATTTGGTCAAATTCGAATGCCATTAACACATACCGCACACTCGATGTCTCCTTCTACTCTGCCAACCATTTGCCTCAGTTAGGCCTCTTTCCTCTATTGAGCTCTGTCTCTCTCTCTATCTCTGAGTTCATTTGTACATTTTCCCCCTTCCCAACCTATTTCCATTTCCGTATTTAAGGCCTCACGCATTTAACACTTGTAAATGGCTTTTTCCATTTCTTTCTTTCGATTTGGTGTCGGCTTTTTTTTGTGACTTTTGTGGAAAAAGGAGAAGTTTGCATGGTAACCTGTCGTGATTCTTGTTTTTAATTTGCCTTTTTTGTACTAGAGGTAAAAGATGTTAGGCTCATTAGTAAAACTAACTGAATAACCACAGGGACCTTTCAAAACTTTGTGCCTAAACAAAGTTTTTATACCCTTGCAGAATATACATATCTGGAGAAAAACTTCGTAAAAAGAAGGATGGCTATAGTTTCATATGAAGATGTCAAAATTTACTTTTAATCAAGAGAGAGGAACAGAAAACATGGCCTTGAGACTTTCGTCCTTCAAGGGGATGAAGAAATGTTTGATAGAAAACAAATAACAAGCTTTGCTATTCTATTATCCTTGAACGCTACTTCTAAAAGAGGAAAATAGGTCCTTGTATTCTTATGCACTTTTCTATTTTTAAAAAGGTTTCTCAAATTTAAATCAATTATTTCCCTCCTTTTTCTCTATCTCTCTGAGGCAAGTGTATAAAAATGTTCCCATACGAATTAGTTTTGGATCACCAAAATAGGTAAGGAAAAAAAAAAAAACGCAAAACTTATCTATGCCAGTTGATCGTCTTGTTCCCCATCTTGGACAAGTGTTAATTGAATTCATGTCTCATAATAATAATAACAATATCATGTTCAGCCTCAAGACATGAGCTCAAGCCAATTTTTTTTTTTTTTTTGTTTTTATATTTTTGATGTCGGCAAACCAGGCGGCAGCAGGCAGCATAAATTACTCAATTAATGTCAGCGTTTATGTCAGCCAAGAGACTCCAAAGAGGCGCTCCGACTTCGACTTCAACTTCTCGAGACTCCATCGTCAGAGATAGTCAAGTCAGGCCAGGCTCATGCAGATTTTTACATATAGAGAATTTATATAGTACACCTAGATATGACATGATAATGGGGCATGTTTAGTGCCTGTCGTCGGTTTAATTAAAAAAAAAAAAATCCAGAGGGGGAAAAAACAAAGTTGAAAATATGTTGCGCAACTTGACACTTTGTCTTGTTGCCTGGTTAAAAGCCCTTTTTGGAGTTTGAAGTTCGTTGCTTAAGTCTTTTGTTTTTTTTTGGTCGTGCCAAAAAAACCAAAAAAAAATATGAGTTTTTGATGGTGCCAACTTTTGCTGCTGTTGCTGAAAGCGAAATGTCAATTTTGTGACTGGCTTCAACTATTATGTATTGTCTATATCGTCATCTCGCTATCTCCTTCGCACTTCGTTGTGGCCATATCTATTTCGGTCTCTGTCGTTTTTGACGCCCTCTCAATAGCGTTGACAACATAGAGACAGACAGCAGCAACAGTAACGTGCAAAAGCCACCCACGACATCATCAACTCTTCTAAATATATGTGACATATGGTGGACCTTTCGCTATACCCTTTTAACAATTAAATGGCATTATGATGGTTAACTACTTTAGCCAAGATATGGTTTTTTGTTTTGACCCATTGAGAAAAAAGTAAAATAGTTCTTGGCTAGTTAGTTAGTTGAGTCGTATAAGTTAATATAATTAATACAATTTTAAATTTAAAATAAAGTATGAATACAATTGTTTTTTTGGTGTAAATTGCCAATAAAACTAAAGTAGATTATCCTTAGTTATTATTGGGTTTGAACAAGTGAGCAATGTAGTGTGAGCAACTGAACAACTGAGTGTTATAGTGCGCATTTTAACAACTGAGGTAACATGAACAAGTTAACATGTTAAGCAAAATGATAAATTCTGTTATAATTGGATTTAATGAAAACCAAGTCATAGATTAAATCTCACTTCTTAAACTGAAATCTTTTTGTAGGCTTTAACTAGATATCTCAATTTATTAATATGGGTATAACAAACTATAACTTGGACACAAGATAATACAGATAAAGTATCTCAACATTTTAACTGAAATGTGAGTCTTAATTAAATTAGAAATATTTATTTATCAGTTGATTTAAGGATTTCGAATTGTTTCCCAACCGATAGTAGCATATTTTCAAACCGAATGATTTTTCAGATATATGATGTTAATTACCCGCAATAGCAACTATGGGCATTGCCTTATACAATAACTACATCCATACACTAGCCTAGCCTTTAAAACTATGTCTTTATAACAGGACCATAGGTCCTTAACATTCTTATAAAACTCGGACCATTGTTACTTACAATATTTATTACCATTTTGTACGTTTATTCCCAATAACGGGTATTGTCCTCAAGCAGGTGTTAAAATTTAAAAAAGAGCATCTGCATGTCATTTTATTATATATTTCCAATGTGTAAACTAATACTCAGCACGAGCACAATTAAATCTGGCGACTGTCGCATTTATACATATATTCATTTTATTTATTTTTTTTGCTTTTTGTATATTTTGTAATAAGATAAATCCGTTCCTCAGCTGCCAAGTGAACAGGTTGCTTGGCAATGTGCGGGTTGCGCCCAAAAGAGCAAAAAAAAAAAAAAAGCAGAACAATTGCTCTAAGCTCAAAGATTTAACAATATGAAAATAAAATAGTTTTTTTTTGTTGGTTTCTTCAAAGCACTTAGCCAGCGCTGACAAGTTGAGGCGGCTTTTTGCGTGGCCAGTTCAGTCGGTTCAGCTCAGTACAGTTCAGTTCAGTCAGTCACCCAGTCAGTCAGTCATCGTCATCAACATCAACTCATTCATCTCGCAGGGCGGATTGCAAAATGACTTTTGCCTGTCGCGTCTACCCCAGATTTTTTTTTTTTTTTGTTACTGCAAATAAGTGAGGAGTATATATTTTTGTGTGGGAGGCCCACACATGGACTTTTGCCGATTTGGACTCCGATTCAGATTTGCAATGCCCGCTGGCGCCTTTGCGCCATATCGCCTGGTACTGTTTTAGTTTCAGTTTTCGAATTATAGAAACAACGTATACAACTTAAAGAAATACAAACATGCATACAGATATATAACAAATTAAGCTTATTTCCGTATTGAAATTTGTTCTCTGTTGTTTGCGGTTTGGAATTAATTATCTATAGCTCATTTTTATATTCCATTCTTTTGTCTCTGTGCGGTCCACGAAAGCCAGCAACGCCAACGCATTTATATCTCAACTTTTTAACGTTTCTGACTCAAAAACAACAACAAAGGGGCTATAGATGACGAGAAGGGGGAAAGAGGTCTGCTTCATTGAGGAGCTAGGGGGAATGAGACAATGGTAATTATTAATAATGCAAATAATTATATCGATTTCATTTTCAGGGGCGTTGCCTGATTCAAATTTTCGGTTTGGCTTTGATCCAACAGCCAACAGAAAACGAACTGTGGGAAAAAAGTTCTCAATTTGATTTTGGTGGTTTTAGCCACCGAGCAGCTAACCACTTGAGCTTGATGCTTAGTTAATTTTGTGTGGCTTGCATTTTGGATTTTCGGGTAAATTTTTTTTTTTTTTTTGTTTGATTAATTTGACTTCAGACGAAACTTGCATGACATTGGCTTCGGATTTATGAGTTGCTTCTTTTTTGAGATCTGTTTGTTTTATTTTAATTTTGGTTAATTTGACTGAAATATCTGCTGCCTGTCTGTGTTGTTATGTGTGTGGCCTGGAGAATATCAAGATAATCATAATTGAATATAATATGTAGATACTTTTTACTGGGCTGCTGGTATAGAGAGTAGTTAGGGGCATTATAAATACATTACATTTAACTCCACTCTCATCTCGACTTTCTCTAAACTTTTCAGTATGATAAGGTAACGGAGTCCAATCTAGCCAAGTTGGACAAACACCTCCAATAAATCTATCTACTTAAAGTCGTAGACTCCGTTGGCGTCTCTTGGTAGTTCCTGTATTTCAATACAAGTTACTATAACTATCCCTTTGGAATTCAAATATTTAGTTTATTCCCTTCAAAAGGATTTGGCAATGGATATGGAACAAGACTACCAATCCGTGGACCTTTTTTTGTAGAATCATTATTTTTAGAGAATCATTAGTTTTAAAATTATTTTTTATTATAAATTTGAAATGTAAAAACCGTGTAAAGCGAATAAGACTTCAAATAGTAAGTGTATTAATAAATGTATTGAACTTTAAATAAATAAGTTTACTACACTTAATAACATATAAACTAATCTTAATCGCTATCTATTAATCTTTTCGTTTAAGGAAAAATACTAAACTTTTATTTATTGCTTATTTTGATTGTTCATGTATCTTTAAAAACATATTTTATATTTTGATTCCAAATTGACTTTTTTGTTAGAATATGGTTTTCTAGATTGAAAAAAATTAATTTGCCCACTTTACTCGATGTCAGATTCAAAGAAAATTATCAACTGAATTTCTTCATATATTTGTTTTGATTAAATAAATTACATTATTAATGTCACTTGGCAGTTGCAATAAGTATTTATTACAAGGTTAACATTTAAGTGTAATAAAAAATATTAATTTTCAAAACTTGTATAACGTCGAGTCGGTGTTAATGGAGAACTGTGTAATAAGTCTAGACTTTTTGTTTAACTAAGTACTTTAAACAAATAATTGCTAGGTAGCAGAAGAATTCAAGGCATTTAAATTTACATCAAATAAAATGTAATGTGTAATAAATACACTCAAAATTCTTAGCACAGAGATTGTAATTGATACAATTTGTTATCTAAAGTAATTAATCTAAGACAAATATACACCTTAAAAGTTTACCTTTTTTTATTTAAAATGTTCAATTGATATCAATGCATATTATCTTTCTCTTAACTGTTGCTCAACTTGCAGCTTAAACCATAATTTGAAATCGATTTCTTAACTCTGGCTCAACTTGCCAATTCTATTTCAAAGGCTAGCGATTAGATCTTAATACAGAAAATTGGCGTTTTGCTCAACACACGAGAAAACGATCATAATTAAATATTAATTTACACCCAAAGCGTTAAGCAAACAACACGTCCAACAACAACAACAATTTCAATCGAGCTGAAGTCTTTCAATTATATCGACCTCTCGCTCTCTATCGATCTATATGTATGTATGCCACCAGCTGGCGCCTTATAATCATTTTCCATAATTTGTTTCATTGAACACAACAAAAATCGGAAAAAAAAAGATTGAAAAAATGACTCAAATCAAAACGTGCCACGAATTTTCAAATTTAAATAATGCATTTTTTTTTTTTATTTAATTTTTATTAGGAACTTTAGAAGCGATAAAATATTAATTAAACTAAACTAACCAGCAATAAATGGCATGAACGTGTAGCCAACCCCCAAAATGCCAATTAGGTTAAGCTCAGCACATTTTGGCCAAACTAAATGAAATCCCAGCACAAGTTCTATTTCAGTTGCACACACTAGCGAAAATTGGATACCCTTACTAGATAATAAAAGATACAAAGAACTTTTAATATTTCAGAACTGTTGTCAATAAGATATTTGCCTTGCTTCGACGCCCTGATAGGACCTGCTTATCAAAACTACATTAACACTTTCAAGTAATTCATTAATAGTTTGAGTTTTTTGTTTGTCTCTCTTCTTACAAACAACATTTGTGTTTTACAATATATGACACTAAACTTCTAAGGTCCATTTTAACACTAAAACAAATGCTGTTATTTGAAGACCATGTCCTAAAAACAAAATACTCTGATTTTCTTGGTTATTTTTAGCGACCTTTTTGATTGGTTTCAAGCCCTTTTGTTAGCCGGCTTGAGGCCGATCCATTAAACACAAAGTTTTTATTCCACTTTTCTTGGTATTTTCCAGTATATTATAATTATATTTTCTTCGAGGCAAATAAAAAGATTTGATATTTTGACAATTTTGTGACATAAAATCACAAAATATCTATGTACTATAATCAATGGCGGTCTATGACATAAAATTTGGTGGGAAATACTGGGTATTTGGGGGAGTTATCGGGTGTTGCAAGGAAAATGCTTTTCAGTTATAGATACTTGACCTAATTTGACTAAGACCTTCATTTGATTAATTCACTCAATAAATTGTTATTTAGGATTAAAGTGAAAACAAAATATTTGAACTTTAAAAACAAAAAAAGTGTACAAAAACTTCGTTGGGTGCCGGCTAACCAATCTCATTAGTTCTTGTTCTACCATTTTTTGTTTCGGTGGTCTAGCCCAGCAAATGACGTTTGGCACTTGTCACCAGGTCGTTTGTTTTTCATGTTGTTGCCGATTTTTCTAATTTAACCTTTGACCAAATGCCGCGCTACCAAAAAAAAATTTACTTCAATTGCGTTTCTCAACGGGCGGCGGTTGGTTTTATGTTATTGTATTTATTTGCTGTTTTGGGGCGTGGCAGCACGCGCACTCCAAAATCAAAGTCGACAACAAAAAATGAGACAATTTGGTTTTTTTCTCACTCCTTTTTGCCTGTCTTAAATGTCTGCAAGTCTGGGGGTAAATGCAATGTGACTTTCAAGTGGCAGTCAACGGCTAAGAAAATGAATTCGGAAGCATTAGAGGGGATACGTTTAAACGAAATAATAAACGAAGTAGGAATACTCTATATAAATGTGTAAAGTTACTTGACTATTTTTTATTAGAATTGCTAGCTTGGGATAGAATTTAATAACTTTTTATATTTTGTGACAAATATCACTTGAAATCTTACAATAATACTAAAAACTACTCTACAAAGGACTCTTAAATATTTACTTATATTTAGTGAATTCTGTTTGTCTTTAATGACAAACAAACTCGTTAATTAGATAATTAATTATCTAGTTTTGAACAATAAACTGGACTATAATAACTAACTACTCTAATTGGATTTTAATAATCACTTTAATTCTTATTCCTAAATTTTGTCTAATCAAACATTACGTGAAAATCAAGTGACCTTTTTACGGTTTGAAAAGTATTCAAGTTGGGGAAGTTGTAAGAGCGTTAGAAATACTGCGTGGACGGCATTTATAATGATAATGCGAGTGAAGCTTAAGCCCAGGCCAAATACTGGGCAAACCGGCAAGAGTAAAATCATGGCCCGAATCGAGCTTCTTACACATACATATGTATAGCATTGAAGTAAGGTGCGGCTTAAACTGGGGCTGGCTTGATCCATGGTGCGGAAAATCGAGACTGGCAGGAAAACGCGTTTTAATTGAACTGCACACAGCAGCGCCATCTAGCTGCTGGCGGCGAAACTAAATGCCGGCTTATGCACAACTTGTTATTGCTGCTGTTTTGGTTTTTATTTCATCGTCGTCGTCGACGTCGTCGTTGTAGTCGTCGTTGTGGCAGACCCCGAAAAATCGATGATTCATCGCAAGAGTTGTGTTTGTTGTCTTGCAATATACCCTCCATTCCCGTTCCTTTAAGCCCCTTCTTTGGACCCCCTTCTCCACCATTATTAAAATGCTAGACGTTTGTCGTACGTCGTCGTCTTGGTTGTTATTGTTGGCGCTTGCCGCCTGCTGCTTTGTTGTTAGGTTGTTGGCTGGCTGGTTGAATGGGTGACGCAGTTGCAGTTGCAGCTGCAGCCAATTCTCCTTATATTTTTTTGTTGTTGTCTTTTGGTTTTTTACTTACATATCTGGCGCTTTACGTTCAAAACAATTATTATTCTGGCAATTAATTTTGATTTAAGCAGCGATTTGATATTTTCGTTTCGTTTTTTTTTTTTTTTGTTGCTGCTCGGATTTGTTGCTGTTGTTGCTGCTGCAATTGCGCCTTTTGCCTTTGAGATTCAAGTTTGATTATGACAATTGCTTTGCGAATACGAGTTTTTGCTTTTTGTTGCCAATAAAACTGATGACACCCACTAAAATTGTTGACAATTTTTGATTTCAGAATTATGATTCTAAATTCAATTGTTGCAATTTTGAAAGGGAATTGCAGTGGAAATACAAAATCAAAATCCATTAAAAACATAAATTAAAACCAAAAATTTGTATATATTTTTAAGGCTGTAAAAAAAGATTAGTAATTTCTCTTTAAATTTGTCAGTTTCCTTTAATCAAATAAATATTTCGGTTCCCCTTTTGTTGGCTTCTGTGTTTATTGGATGCATTAGGTTAATTAAATTATTTACAAAAACATAAATTATATGTTAAATGGGTTACTTTTCTTTTACAAAATAAATTATTTACAATGAAATAAATTAAAATAAATATTATAGTTTTTAGTTAGGAAAAAAATATAATTTAGTAAATATGCAGTAAAAGATTCATAAATTAATTAATTAAACTTAAACATTAAATACTTAGATCAAATATTAAATACTTAGACTAAGACTTCTTTTTTGGCACCATTTTGATTTCTCTATGTAAGTAGAAAAAACACTGTCTACAAACTTCTAACAAACAAACAAAAACAACTTAATTTTTTTGTATATCCTTTTTTTTTTAAGGGGCTATATTCCTAAAAGAGGCAATAAAATTGTCTCGACTACTTTTTGGCACTGACTAATTCTTCTTTGGTTGAAAAACTAACAAGAAAATAAATAGAAATAAACGACGACTATTTGACTAATAAATTAATTCTCTGGCCTCATCTTCCTCACTGCCTGCATAGAAGATTTGCTCCTGATCTTCCCTAAACTGTTGATGATGATTTAAAGGATGTGGTTGTTTATCTTGCTGCTGATCCGTTTGACAGCCACTCTGCAGATGTTTGGCCAGCAACGACATGCGAGAAAAGGATTTCGTACAGGTTGGGCAAGAATATTTCTTAACATCGGAATGGGTTTGCATGTGGGCACGCAGATTCGAACGATCGGCAAATGCGCGATTGCAATGCTGACAACTGAAGGGCTTCTCTCCCGTGTGGGTTCTAATGTGACCCTGCAATAGCCAAGGGCGCGAAAAGGCCTTGCCGCATATGGGACACTTGCAGGGCAACGTGTGTGTTCTTATATGCATTTTTAGAGCACCCAAGGACACATAGGTCTTATCGCAGTTCTTGCAACTGAATACCTTCTTCACCTGATTACCCTCCGCCGATGGACAATGGAATTGCTGATGCTTACTCAAACCCGAATATGTGGAATATGATTTACCACAATCCTGGCAATGATAACGCGGCACTCCCACTGGTTTTTGCATTGACTGAGCGCTAGCCACATTTGCTGCTTGTATTAGAGCTGAGGCTTGATCCGAACAGAATTCCGTTTGATCTTGTATAATGCCACTAACTGGATGACTACGTATTATTTTGTATTCCGTACTCTCATAGGCGTGCTGCTGTTGATGCTTAACCAAACCGGAATAGGTGGCATAACATTTATTACACTGCTGACATTGGTAATATAGATCATGACTGCTTTTGATCTTTAATTGATTGAGATTCTGATGATGGTTTTCATTGTTTTCGAAATTCTCATAGTCGTCACAGGGTTGCTGAAGATGCTGCGGTTGCTGTTGCTGCTGCTGTTGAGCTTGGTGGTGGTGATGTTGCGGTTTCTGTTGTTGCATGGAGAGCAAAGCCCTTGCCACATTATGTAGGCTGACATTCTCGCTCAACACTTGACGACGATTTTGACTCAAATCTTCTGGCTCTGCGATAGTCGGCATTGGGGGTGGAGGTGCTAGTGTTGGGCTAAGCTTCATGCAATCCTCATATTCCGCAATGCTCTTCATCAAATTGTTATTATAATTACGTATTGGTAAAGCATCCTCTGGTTCGGGTTCCGGTTCTGGTTCCGGCTCCTCTTTGATTATAGTTTGTGGTTCAATTTCAATTTCTGAATCCATCATTACTTCATCCTCTGGCGGCAATTCATAGTCACCGTAACCCAAGCGCGCCAAACTTTTTGCAATTTCTTCGCGTGTAAAGACATCGGGAAAAGCTCGTGCTATTTCACGGGTCTCTTGCCAAATACGTTTAGCTAAATGCTCATCGAATCGACGTCGCAAGTCAGTGGCAGCTGGCTGACTTGTAGCCTGTTGATGAAGTGGTATCTCAGCTGAAGCTTTGCTAAGATCAACGGGTCCTTCATCTGGAAATAGAAAAAGGTAAATTAACAACTTTTATTTATGTAAGTGCTATGTATTTTTAACACATTTTTATTTCAACGTTTTTATATATTGACGTTTTTTACTTTCTTGTTCTAGTAATTGAACTTTCTGTTTCGGTTCACTATCAAAGTTATGGTTTCGCATAATTTAGTTAATTCACTAAATTTTAATTTTTACCATTACAATTATATAAATGATGTTTTTTTGTATTTTTAATATAATATTAGATTTAAAACTTATTTTTTATACATTTTCAAAGCACAAATTCAAAAACCGCGAATTCCCACAACGCATTTGACCGATTGGAAAAATGGTTATTACACTACAATTAGTTTCAGTTACGATTCATTAGGTTTATGATTTTGTTTCATTACTTTGCCATAAACACTTAGACTTTGCATTCTTAAGATCCTTTTTCGATTTTGTGTCTATACCGCTACTCACCATAATTCAAATGATCCATATCGGTTGATGGCTCCTCGAACTGTATGGGTCGCTTTTTCAGCGGGCATTTGCTGTACTTTAGTTTAATATCCATATTTGTTAACTGGTATGTCTATTACTGATCACTGAGAACACCACTTTCCAGGACTTGATTTGTACTGCTGTTGCGTCAACCTTCCACTAGAGCCGTTCGTTTACAAATGATGCCAGGCTGCCAGGATCAGTTGAATTTTATAGACTCTTCCGTATGAATATCATCCCTAAGTGACGACGATCACACTATATCAACCCCACTTTTACCTATACCTACTTCCGATTTTCAAAATAGGGATTCTCTGTCGTCGAGTCAATTCAACCACCACTACACGAGCCATTTTTCAACAGCTGGAGGTTCCAGGCTCCTCCAGCTGCTGCACACCAGCACCAGTACAACAACAAATCTCAGTCTTAGCACGTGCCATACACAGCGGAGCGAAACGAGATCTCCTTCTCTCAGACTCTCTTTCTCTGTCGTTCAGTTGGCCACCAGCTGCCTCTGCCACTGAGATTTCCCCTCTGATCGCGTTACTCTCTCGGTCAATCTCTTTGTGTGCGTGAGTGTGTGTTTGTAGGGGCAGCTGGTGTGTGAGAGCTTAAATATATAAAATAGGAAGCCACCTTTGTATATATATCTTCCATATGGGTGGTGCTTCTGCTTATCTCTTTTAAAAATAAAAGCACATTCTCTTTCTTCGCACGGCAGGTGAGCAACCTCTCTTAGTGCTCTCCAAAGAGTAGCTTCATGTTGGGGCCAGCTAGCTGCCAATTGGCTAACGTTTATTCCGTGTATGTGTGTGTTTGGAGTTCTCTTTGGAGTTGGCGCTCTTGTTCCACTCGGATCCCATTTGTAGCACAAGAGTGAATTAAGCTTAAGAGCATAAGTAAAATAAGCTGCTTAAAAGATCTTTTAAAAGTTTTACGTTATACCCAAGATCAAAGTCAAAAGCTATTTAGATTTCCCTGTTTGATTTAAATACTTTACTGATGAGAATTGATCCTCAGTTTTATGAGATTTTCAAATAAAGATCAGTACGTTAAAAGAGATTTATCAGTCAAATGTTTTTAAACAGAAATTAAAAGGGTTTGAATTTAATAGAATTGTTTTGTTCAAGTCAACTAATAAAATGCTATACTTAATACAAATACGAATTTTTGAATCTTATATACATATGTCTTTAGATCTCTAATACTGAAACATTGCAAAAAATCAATTTTTCTAAACCTTACGATTTAAGTTTTATCTCAGCCATAGGATAGGATTAAAAAAGTGTCAATTATTACAAATTGCGTTCAGGTTAAATGATGAGATTTTCCAAGCAGTTGATTTTCAAAATTCATTGTAGTGGAATAAGAAAGGCAAAGTTTTAAGTTAAATTTAAGTCGGCACAGCTTTCAGACAAATTCTCAGATTCTACCTACACATCAATCAATATCAGGGGATCTTGTTTTGAACTATAGTTCTGTTTTGGACCAGCTGGATAGATAGGAATCTCTTAGCACGTGACAATCACTTGGTAGATCAAAATTTTGAACTAAAAATTTCACATAAACTTTCCTTCAATTACTGCAACAAACAGCAAACCAAGAGAAGGTTCTCTTTAATGTAAATCAACCTTTTTGTGTCTGCTTGTTTTGTTGTTGTTGGTTGGTAGTGATCGTGGCATTGTTTTCGGCCCCTTCTGCACCACCTCCCAGGTGGCTCTCAACAAACAACAATAATAAATACCCCTAACGGCCGTGAAATTTCATTTCATTTTCAATTTATTTGCCAGCTGTGTGGCAATTGCAGAAAAACTTCCATCATCCACCCCAAAAAGGGTCGTCGCCGCCGCATATTGTACTGGTACCTGAGAAGAAGTGCCTTGGAATGCGCCAAAAAAAGGAAATATTCGTCAAAATGTGCAGGGGGGAAAAGGTACGTGCAAATCTACCTGGCACACACAACACAAGAGAACCTTGTCCCACCCCAAAATGGTGGTGCTCTCTCTCTGCTCTACTCTGGCTACTGCTGTCTGCTTGGGCGGCTGGTGGTACTCCGGCTGCTGTTGTTCGTAGTTGTTGGGCTAGTGCCTCAGTGGTGGAATTGCATTTAATTTTAGACGTTACTTTCCTCCGCCGTCTTAGGGGTTGGCATCTCACATCGTCTTGATCTTGAAAAACAAATCTCAGCTCAAAGAGGGGTCGGAGCACTGCAGCATACATCTGCCTGCAATGACACGTACCAAAAAACGAATTGGTTTTTGGTGGATGCGTCGTCTTGGTCCTTTGGAAGGTAGACCAAGCATACGTTTACTTTTGGCGCCAAAAATGTTGGTTGTAAGTGAAACCGGTGTGCCGACTGGGTAAGCAGAAGGACAGACTATATGTATGTTGCCTACGTGATTTATGTAATGCCGCTAACGTAATTGAGCATTCGAAATCGATCAGTTATCAATACATCCGTCAAACAAAACCGTCTTTTAGTTAACAGATACTGCATTGATATGGTATGCTAATGTTTTGCGAATATGTACTTTCAGTTTGGCAAGAAAGTGTTTACATAAGTAAAATTTTCTTCGTTTTTTTACTTCAAGATGAAAATAAAACAATAAATAGTACATTTTTTATACCCTTGCAAAAAGGGTATATTAATTTTGGTCAGAAGTGTGCAACGCATAGAACGAAGCATCTCAGACCATATAAAGTATATATATTCTTGATCAGCACGACGAGACGAGTTCAAATAGCCATGTCCGTCCGTCCGTCCGTCTGGATCAACGCGAACTCCTCCGAGACCGTAAGAGCTACAGAGCTGAAATTTTGCACGTAGGCTTGTATATACTGCAGGCATTGTATATCTCGGATTCAGCCGGATCGGACCACTATATCATATAGCTCCCATACAAACGTCAAAGTCACGAAACAGTGACTTTCTCAATAACTTCATTAATTTTATAGCCATTGTCATAAAAGTTGGTATTTGTCAGTTTTATGTTTTTATTCATGATTGTGCCAAATTTGATCAAGATCGGGTGACTATATCATATAGCTCCCATACAAACGGCAAAGTCACGAACAGTGACTTTCTCAATAACTTCATTAATTTTATAGCCATTGTCATAAAAGTTGGTATTTGTCAGTTTTTTGTTCTTATTCATGATTGTGCCAAATTTGATCAAGATCGGGTGACTATATCATACAGCTCCCATAGAAACGATAGGTGGAAAACAGTGACTTTCATCAAAAAGTTCTCTATATCCTATGCTAAGATTGAAGGCCGTTCTTTCGCAAACATTAGACTTTTTGGATAAAACGTTTTTACACTTTGATGGCTATGGGTAAGGAAGGAATTACCAAAACAGTTGCAAGGGTATACAAACTTCGACGCGGTCGAAGTTAACCCCGGCCCTCTGGTTTTCAATATTTTTTTCTTTAATAAGGTAAAATAAAGTTATTATTTGTCTTCTAAATTAAAACACAAAAACATAATAATAATGTTTCCAATAACAAAAAACAAGCCAACTAAAAAGGGCACAAAATTCCACTGCCATGAAAGTGTTTACACATTCGTGTTTTTTTACCGCTACAATTTTCTGCATAGTTTTGTCGTTAGTTGGTAAGACTAAGTTTTTTAAAATAAACTAAAACTAGTTTTTCATTTCAAATTTGGAACAATATAATATAAAATGTTTAAAGCGTTTCTTGACAGTGTCAAATATGAGTAATCTAAGTTTTTGTTGATTTTTTAGTTTCACACTTGTTGTTTTTGTTCCTGTTTTCTTAATAATACCTATTTTAACAGTTAAGCATTGAAAAGAATGAGTTAAATTAATTAAAAGCGCTTCATTTTTGTACATAAAGTCAAAAAGTTGAACTTTTTTTGCATTGTGTAAACTGTTTCTTGACAGACTGTATGTATGTATGACTAGCATATTCTGAAATCACTTTCTAACCTCTTATACGTAGCTCCTAATGACTTTCAATATACGATTTGAAAATTACCTAAGCAACCAACTGAAACAAGGCTTATCTTTGCCTATAAAGTAGCATGATCTAGATCTATACGTACAACAATTTATAATTACTCAAACCAACTAAAAAGAAATAATCAAGTGACTATAAGCCGAAAGAGTTCTTATTCGTTTTACATAAAAAATATAATAAAAGTGCTAAAGCAGCGATTCAAATCAACGATAAATAAAATACGTATTGGAATATGAAACAAACATTGGGACAATGTTATTCTCAGTCATTTCACTAGCACACATTAAAAGATTCAAGTTTCTTAAAGTTAATAAACTAAATTTGGTGAAATGTAATTTTGTAATTTATTAAATAATTAGTCTCTTTACTTCAGCTTCAACATGAAATTGTGAAAAGAACTTGAACTTTATCTAAATGCCCTTCAAATTGAGCAAATAAAATGTTGCAAGGTAAAGAAAAAGAGGATGTTTGTCCCTGATAAGCAAATTAAAATTTTCAAAATTAAATATGAAACATTTTCAAATATTTGCAAGTGAATCAGACGGAAAAAAAGCACAAAAAAAAATGGTAAAATCCGAAATCAAACTTAATAAAGCGGCAAATATTTCATTTTTATGATGCCCGGCATTAACATAAATGTTGATGTTAATCTCTTTTTCCCATGAAGCAACTTTTTAACTAAAGCGAACCACCAACATCAACATAAACAATTCATTATCATGATTCATTTTAATGATAATTATTATTAGTCAAGCTCAGCTAAAAAAGCTACCGATGTGATCAGTGATCACTGATCGTAGATGAACGGATTGTCGGGTGGTCGGACTACGGTGGTCTATGGTGTCTCTCAGTAAGTTAGTAAGCTTCTTTCCAACAAATTTTATTAGATGAATATCTCTTACTAATATTTAATTAGTTGGAAACTTAATTTATTGTCACATTTTGTTGAACTAATGAAACACGCCTTGCGACTCGATTGAATTGACCAATTTGTGGTTTTGGTTTTAATACCCTTTATTTATTTTTTAAGTTAATGTGAAAATGACAGAATGATTGGGAATGTTTTAGAAAGTTCTAGATCATTGGTAAAATACATATATGTAAATGTTTTCATCATTTCGTACATCATTTCACTTGATGCAACAGTGTAATCATCACTTCGACGAGCAGTCAGTTTGTCAATTCATAATTTTGCCTAACATTCATCAGACTTATCATTAACTTACTTTTCAATCAGTCCGTACAGGGTATGTAGATATCGGGTTTTGAAATCCTCGGTTTTTTTTTTTTTTGCCTTTGTGGGGGGCCGACTTATCGCTGAGACTCGCTCACAAGGCTGTCAATAAAACAAATTAGTTTGAATTATAGTTAAGAGCTACCAATTTTCAGATTGACTTAATTTATGCGGCGTCGGAAGCGAGAGACGAGACATTAGGTAGAGGTTGGAGTGAGACTCAAATCTTTGGCTTGGGCTTTTGTGTGCTTTTATTTGTTTATAATTACCGTTAAGCAACAGCAACCGTCTGATAACCCATATCAGATATCAAAAGCGGCAGCGGCACTCACAACTCGTCTGTTCACTGACCTGGGTCCAAGCTGGACGCGCGGCGCCAATAGTTCTAAGATCTTGTTTTGATTGCAGCCAGCCAAAGCGCATTCTTCTTTCGAACTTGTCTTTCTTCTCCGACCCCTCGTCATTCCTTTGTCTATCCCCGCTCCCCCCACGCACTGTTTTTATCTCACTGTTCTCTATGTATATCTGTATTTTCTTTAGCGATTTTCCTCTGTTCAGTCGGTTGAATAATGTTTCAGCTCGTGACAATGTCGGCTTTGGTTTTAGATTTCTGCAATGCCGTTTTCTTTCTTACACTTTCCCGACTCTCTTTTCATGTTTTTGCTTTTGTGTGGCGGTTGCGCCTGGCCATGCAGCTGGGGCACAAATTAATGACATTTTGCACTTCATTATGCGGCATTTTGACACTTTGAAGTGAGGCACTCAGAGGTAGACGACAATCTGTGGAATGGGAGATGGACACAAAAGCTAACGTTTTTGTGGTTTTCGTCTTCACCTCAAGGGAAAAGCCAAATGTGAACAAGAATGCACCTTTGGTGTTTAGATTCGTCTAACTTATAGTGCACTTTAATCGCATTAAATATGTGATTGAGATATGTACATATATACATATATAGAGGCATTGAAATTGCCATTTTCCATTTCTAATGGCTTCGATATGTTTTCGATCAGTCGTGACAAAAAAAAAACTTGGTCTTTAAAATATTTGCACAAATTATTGAATTATAGAATTTTCAACGAAGGTTTTTTTTAATCATATCAATTGTTGACCTTATTGTTTTGTCAGAAAACTTTTTAAAATTGTTTTATAATGAACATCTTTTTTGACTTAAGGAATCATGTATTATAGATTCTTTGTGTCTACAAATGTTTTCTTTGTAATTTAAGGAATTATTCATTGTAGATGTTTAGCTTCCACAAACGTTAACCAAATTTTCTGTTATACTGATCCATTTTATTTATATTAATTTGAAATCTTTAGCAATGTACTTTGAGTATCGTTTGCAAGAAACAAATAATCTTACATCTTGTAATAAATTGTATTATATTCAATCACTTTTTGATCAAGCTCATCTTTTGGAATGTTATTCAGGAGTGACTCATTATGTTCTTTTGAATTTACCTGCCTGCAAACCAAAACGAAAGAAAACACATCACCCCGAAAATAACTATAAATTGCGTAGCACATGCCAAGCCAGTAAAAAACTTGCTACAATTGCGACGCAGCTGTTCGGCTTCTCAATGATTTCACAATCACACTCCTTGAAAGAAGGTAAATCATAAAAAGTAACGTCTTCCAACAACAATAGACGAGATAGAGCTGCAAAATGGCGCAATGAAACGCTAAATGTAACACCTTGAGTAAGGCGAAAATCCAAGACGACGAGTCACCACTACCACCACAACAACCGGCACTACCACCATCGACCACCAAGTAAAAGTTTCAAAAACCGGTGTGCCACGGGGGAAGTTTTCAGTTTCTATGGAACACCTGGACGACGACTTCTTCTTTCTAAGGTGCAAGGGCTAATAAGTTTCATGTTTTGACGCACCAAAGTCTGCAATGTTGCATGAGGAAGGCTCTTGGAATTGAGGGGTTCCAAAATCATATCAGTTTGTTAAATGCAAATAACAAAATCAAAAGTAAAGACAGATATCGTTAAACACTTTGCGTCATCCGGTTTTTAATAAACATTCAATCGGCTAGAAAAGAAAAAAAAGGGGTTCGGGTAATCGAAGCAAAGGAAGTGCACACCTTACCCCATTAGCATAGCATTAAAGCAACAACCAACCATTAACAACAACGGCATTCATCTAGTTTCCCACACACCTCCGGAACCTTGTTTACATTTACTTGTGAAATGTGCGACAAATTATGCAAATGCTAATGATGATCATCTTCAATTCTGCCTGGCCTTTCTTTATTTTTAACCCCTAATCGTGTGTGTTATGATTTTCACTTTTCCAACACAAAAAAAAAAAAACCCTAAGCGTACATCCGGTTCTCTCTGAGAGCAATATAGTGCAAGTGTGCGAAGAACAGGAACAACAAGATCAAGGGTAATAACAATATGCAAATCTTTATTCCTCAAGTGTAAATTACACTTGGACATGCAGCACCAAACACCTGGGCCCAAACGACAAAGGAAGTAAGGAAACGACTAGGAAATGAATGCCAAAGATTCACAAAATTCCCACAGTGACAAATATAGAAGCAGTGTTCATTACTGTAAGAATGTCATCTTGACAAAGTAAATACTTCTACTTCAATACTTCCACCCAGCAAGGGCTTAGTATATGTATATAGACAAAAAGTTTGTAATTAATCTGAATTAAAATGCTGATCACCAATATAAATCTGGAGAATAATCGACATAATCCTTTTTATTTCCGGTGCCAACAAGCATGCTTTCTCATGAGAATCACCAGACCCTAGAATAAGATTATCTGGAGCTATTAACAGCTACCCGTTCTAAGGCAAAAAACTGCTTATATTTTAGAAATTATTCAAACTATTGTACGACTGAACTGTCGAATATATGTATAACCAGAAAGCCGGGGCTAACTTCGACCGCGTCAAAGTTTGTATATCCTTAACTGTATATCCTAACTGTTTTGGTAACTCTCTCCTTATTCATAGCCATCAAAGTGGAAAAACGTTTTATTTAAAAAGTTTTATGGTTGCGAAAGAACGGCCTACAATGTTAGCATAGGAAATAACGAAGATATTGACAAAAGTCACTGGTTACGACCGATCGTTCCGATGGGAGCTCTATCATCCGATCTGAATCAAGTTTGGCACAGTCGTTTAATGGTGTAATGAACTCTCCAATTCACGACAATAGCTTAGAAAATAACGAAGTTATTAAGAAAAGTCACTGTAGCTCTTACGGTCTAGGAGGAGTTTGCGCTGATCCAGGCAGACGGTCAGACGGACATGGCTATTTGAATTCGTCTTGTCGTGCTGATCAAGAATATATAATAAATAAAGTAAAATAAATAAAGTAGCAAGTTAGCGATGGTGATACACACAAACTCAACTTCTCTAAGAAATATTGTGTACATGTGAACTGTTTTTCACTATTTATATCCAAAAATATGAAATTCAAACATTTCTTTAATAATATATAATAAAAAATACCCAGATGTTTTGTACTTTAAGGTTAGGTCCTGTGGTTGACCTTTTTCCGGAAATGCCCATATATACAATTAAGTTAGTTTCTTTTTATCTAATTTATAAAAATCGACAAGTAGTTTGAATTTACGTCAGGGCATCTATTTTGTAAAAAAAAATCATTATGTGTAGAAAACTTTTGGAAATTTAGGTTAAAAAGTTCTCGGCTCAAAATTTAAAAAAAAAACATGGAACTATTTCGGTTTATTAAATTTATAGGGAGTCCAATCAATGCAACACAACGAAATGTAAATTTACGGATGTTGTCTTCCGGACCAAAAAACCTTCGGATAATGCTGATTTAGTAATTCGAGGCGGCGGTAAATGCAAATCTAAGCAACAAAAAAGTTCTGCCCAACAGGCTGATAAAAAAAAAGATACCAAAAAGCCATCATGTGAGGAATTGCTGATGAAAAAAGTTGAGAAACCAAAGGAAAAGAATAAAGACAAAACAGCTATATCTGGCGGAGGATCAAAAAATGTTTGCTTTTCTAAGCCAAAATCAGAAAGTAAGATACTTGATCGTTTTTATATACAATCCTGTATGTTTAAAAGATTTACAGAAAAGTCAGCCTAGGTTCAGGGATTATCTCGTCCTTTAGTTAATTAATTTTTGGTATTTGATTTCTTTTAGACACCGAAGGAGAGCATGCCAATCGTTGGAAAAAGGTTTCAATGTGTGTAGCACTTCCTTTGGTTGCTCTACTTACACTTTTCGTATTTACCACACGTATGGAAAATGAACGACCGGAATATATATATTATCCACATTTATATAAACGCTCTAAGCCTTTTTTCTTTGGAGATGGCAATCGAACGGCTTACCATAATGAGCACTGGAATGCTGTACCACCAGCAGGTTATGAGGATGAAGTTGATGAAGGTGCTGCTGGTCAGACTCCTGAAACGGAGGCCGAGAAAAAGCAACGTTTGAAGGATTTTGAGAAAACGCGTAAACTTTGGGATAAGCATACACAAAAACGAGAAAAAGAGCGAAAGAAGGAAGAAGCTAAGGCTGCTAAGATGCAAGCCCAAGAAGCTCCAGTTGAAACAGAAGCGCATGTGAATGTAACCGAGGAGGAAAAGAAGGAATTGGTGAATAGTCCGGAAACTGAAAATGATGAGGCTCAAATGAAAGTAACGAAAGTGGATTTCTCTAGTAAAAACAAAGAACCTGTCTATAATTTAGAGGACGAGAACTATTAACCAACAAAATTAAATAAAATGTTAGTTTATTAGAAACGAAAAGTTTTAGGCAATGGAGAAGAAAGATTGGCGAAAAACAAGATCTGATTCGTTACTGAACTTTCTTTCTATAATAAACTATGTAATGTAATACATTAAAAATTTCACATTTCTTCACTTAATGCTCTTGAAAATTATGTTCTGCCATAAAAATGCCTCAACTTTCACCTAAATGAAAGAAGGAAGGAATGGAAAAAAGTGACAAAATATGGCTCACCCAGTAATTGCTCCCGCCAGATCATTGGAATATATTTATGTTATTGCATTTGTCCCCCAATTTTCAGACCTTTTCCAAGTAAAAAATTGCATTAACAAAGCAATAAACAAATTATGTATAGGTAGGGGCAGCAGGCCACAATCCAAAAGACACAGACAGTAAGACGAATAAAAATGAAAAGAAAAAACAAGAAGCAAAGATCAGTGGCAAGCAGCAGCTGCAGGGAAAAAGATGTACAAAATCTATGTATATGGAAATGGGATGCCTATAATCAAGGCTCAAGTGGCGGCCCCATTAGTTGACACCACACAGACACCAACAACTTACAATATTTTAGTTAGAAGAGCAAAGCGGACCTAAGCTCGACAAGATTAATAACTCGCACTGCTGGCGCACGTTCAATTAATCTTTCGTCTTAGTTGAAACTGAAAGTGATCATAAGAATTTCCAGAACACCCACCCAACCTACCAACCAATGACAACTTAACGGCACGTCCATGTCTCCTCCACACACACACACACACACACACACATTTACATACATACATGAGTTGGATGATATGGGATCGTATTAGGTATGTACCTGCCGCATTGTCAGTGTCAATTGTGACAGTAGGCTGACGTGCTACCCCAAAAAAGGAAAACAAACAAACGAACTTGAGAGTCAACTACCAAAACGACTATTTCCCTCCCACCCATAATAACCCCAACCATTCATCTGAAAACGACATCATGATCACCCCATGGTCGTTGTCGTTGTCAATGCAAAACGTGACAAAATCAAAAGAACATTTCAGTTTTTCGATTTTCTTCCCGGCATCCTCTCTCTCTCTCCGACTAAATTAGTTGTTTTTGTTTGTCTAAATTTAGTTTGAAGGGAAAAATGTTTGGAAGTGGCAGCAATCCATTGGCCATAAATCAATTATATGGGCATTTTCGATATTTATAGAATGCTCACGGGCACATTTTTCAGGTGCACTACACAACAATCCAGCCTCAGTTTGACATTGGGGGCAACTTGGGACTAAAACTGAAACTGGAGAACATTTTATTTTCCAATATATATACATACATATGTATGTATATTTAAATTTCTTCTTGCAATTATTTCAAATATTTTTATTGCATAAATTTTTAAAACATTTTTTGATTTGAAATACTTTTAGTTTAGTTTTGATTCTTTTTTTTCAACAAAGTTTTACTGCTTTAAAGAAATTTTAAATTTAAGTTTTCAGTACCTATCTAAAGATAGATTAGGTTAGAAAAATCAACTGTTGATGAAAACAATAAATTTTCATAGACTTTAGAACGTTGTGACTTTGTCTTTTTTTTTAGCCTTAATCCATATTTAAAATATAGTAATCCAAACGATCGGTGAATTTAGTGATAATTGAACTAAATTATTAATATTTAATGTTATTTTTTACGTATTTTGATCTATTGGGACTAACGGCTTTGGCCCAAAATCAGGCAGAGTGATCTTGTTTGCTATTTGCTTAAAAGATTCATTCAACAACTTATTAATTTCTTCTACTCTAATTAACGGGGGGATATGTATAAACAATAATACAGTCATCTGACAATTTTATTTTAATTTAATCTTCATTTTTTTTTGTTTTAAAATTAACATATTATAAAAATTGAAAATCATTTGTAATAATCAGTCATGACAGTTATTTTATGTAGTTTTTACACATTTTTATTCGAAGCATATTTTGTTTAATTGGGATTCCCTTGAGGGCAGATACTATAATAGGCCCAACAAATATATTCGGTTTTCTGTTTAGGTTTTTATTTTTTTTTTTTTTTTTTTTTTTGACTTTATTAATGCCAACGAAAGAAAACAGAAAAAAGCTGTCAGCTAAATTGATAAACCCTCCAGCGGCATTGGATTACATAATACAGTGAGTGAAACGCACGGAGTTGAGTTGAGGTGGAAATGCTTTGTAATGAGGTTGAAATTGCACCGCCACCACCATCCACCAGCCACAGCAGCACCAGCACCAGGACTAAAAGAAATGGTAAGGAAGGAAGCACGCAACTTGACTCCTGCCTCCTGGCCACAAACAATATGCCAGGTCCTTTGTGTTTATGCCTGAGTCTCAGTCGCAGTTGAATTTTATTTGAATTAGCAACGCACAATCAAAAACATTCAAACACGCATAAATTGAATCCCGTGGGATGATTTTTGTTTTGGGTTCCCAAAGTCTTCTTACATTCTCGCTTACCCACCCTACTACAAGCCGCCCATCCCTTGCCCAGAGCGGACAGGGGACCCTTTGCCGATTCCTGCAACTTGTCACGTGATTCAAATAACAAATAATGCACACACAACTCTCGTCCAGTAGGTGGGATCATCCCTTGAGCCCGCATTCGAGATGAGTTTCTATGAGTGATGAGAGAAATGCCAGTTGAGAGCGTGGGTAAGTTATTTATATTGGTCAGAATTTCTGCAGTTGCACCACCACCCCAGCTCTCCCCCCTCAATCTCGTTGGAAACCCAGCATCATTTTACCAGAAGTGTCTCACACTTGGCTGGCTGTTTAGCTGGTGGAAAGTAAGCGTAAATTTTTCTGGTCATGGGAATATATTCTTTTGCCTTTTTTTAATGCTTTATTATTGAATAGTTGCATTTGTTATACTCAATGGGTCTTCAATTGGATTGATTTTGAGCTAGTTTGCACAAGGTCTCTCTTAATGTGGCAGTAGGTTAGACAAATAAATGTCCTTTAATGTGGGTTGAAGTGAGTGTGGTCTGTTACCATTTAGCAAATTTTTATTGTCTCACATACATCGATTTTAATTTATTCCAAGTGCCTTTATTTGATCGTTGAAATTTTCTTTACATTTTCTATTTATTTTTAAGCCAACTTTGAAAAATATTTAACTTTGGTTTGAGTTTAGAAAAACACAAATATTATCTACTCTATCCACTTCAAATTACTTCTCTACATCTATCTTATTTAACCTTCTCTTTCGCTTAGTGGTGATCGCCCGCTAAATTGCTGTCAATTTGTTACACAAAAAAAAAAAAAAAAATTAAGAAATTAATACTAATAAATTATGTTTGAAACATTTGAAAATATTTTAGCACTTTTTTGTGTTATCGCCATGACAAAATCTATTACTTAATTCTGCATTTATTTTTTTCCTTCTCCTTTTTATTATACATCGCCTGCAAAAAGAAATATGAAAATGAAAATGGCAAAGTTGTCTTTGGCCTTCTCCTCTTGGGACTATATGCACCTACATATATGTATCTGTAAACTGGCCATTTATGTGCGTGATTATTACGTGGATACGGCCAGGCTCATAAATAATATTAACGACTGGTATCCCCTCATGTTACCCCTATGGCTCGCTCTGACCAACCGAAAGTGTATAAGCGAATTGGTTTTATGTTGTGGGCACTCTTTTTCATTTTGCTTGCTATAGCAAATCATTTAATATACCAATTATAACAAGTCGAGTAGTTAACATAAATCCCTGGCCGAGAGTTAAGTGATTTTTCCCCCAAATGTAATGGCAACGTCGCCAAGAAATCAAAACTCATGCATTATTTGAAATGCCAAAACTTTTCTGACATAGTCAAATTCAATTTTTATTTATTTTATTACCACTAATGCATTGGCGCTCGCTCGATGCCCGTCTGAATGGCAAATAAATAAATATTCAGAAATAGCCAAACAAATGCATGACATTTGGAAATGATATGTTATGTAGAAGAAGGAATCAACTAATAGATACTCTTTGGTAAAACAAACAACAAAAAAATAATTAACTAACTAACATATATTCAGCTGACCATGATGAATTTAAAAATGTTAATAGTATTAAAAAGTCGGAGTGACATTAGAGATTACCTATTTATGGCTAAATACTTTTAGCGCTCACCTCAAATGCTCGTTAATCTTATAGTTGTAGGGTATCAAGTAACATATACGGCAACACACTGTACATATGGAAAGGAGAGTGTCTCTTAATATATTAATATATCTTAACTTATAGAGGTGGTTAAATATTTAAATTCTAAATGTATAAAAAACATATTACTATCTTGTAGTGTTTTAGACACTTATTAGATTTTTAAATGTTCTTTTAATTTTTGTTTATTCAATTTTGCCATTAAGTGAAGTGTGTTTATATATCAAGATTGAAGATTTACATAGTATTAGTGTTTTTTTAGTTAGACAGTAATGCTTAAGTTAGACAGTATGCTTAACAAAGGACCTTTAAGAATTTGTTATGCTTCATAATATTATGCTTACATTTGAAGTAACAAATGAAATCTATAATTCAATAGAAATTTAAGTTCTCAATTTTTAGTAAGAGTTTCACGGCAAGAAATTAAAGGATCATATGCAGTTTTGCCATAACTATCGCGTGCATTTATTTGCGAAAACTATTAAATGCATTATATTAGTAATCAATAATGGATCCTTAATGTGATTAAGTTTTAGTTTACACTGAAAGTAATCGTTCAATTACCTTCACTCATTTGGAAATGGAAATTTAATCGAATCTCTTGTCCATCTCTAAGTCATAACATTTCATATTTTGGTCTGACAGGTTGAAGCTATAGTGTCTTTTTTTTTTTTTTTTTTTGAATCCATTCATGCGCTAGGTGGCGTCTAGTGGTGGTGGTGTTGGTGCTGGTGGTGGCACCACTGCGACTGCGATTGCGTTTGCTACTACTGCCGTCTGTCGTCTGGTCAGTTATATACGAGTTATATATACTTAGCCTTCCTTTTTTTGTTGTTGCCTTCTACTTCTTCTACTTATTTTGTCTATTTTTGCACTGAATCATGCATGGCTCATGGTGGGGCAGCACCATACCACCACCTCCTACCGCAATTCCTCAATCCCCTTTTTCAAAGCAGTTTGTCTGTCTGCCCCACTGTCTCATATTTTATCATAGTCGCCGCCATAGTCGTCGTCGTCGTCGTCTCAAGTGGCCAAGTGTCTTGGTTAGAGTTTTTTCATTCCTTTTGGCACATGCTCTCTAGCCGGCAAAGTTTTGAGTGTTGTTGTTGGTGGTGCTTGTTGTCTTTTTTGGCTTAGATTTACGAGTTTTTATGCTGTTTTGATTTGTCTTTTTGCATAAGGGTGTTCACGTGGCCAGATCAACAATTGTTGCAACTGTTTGGCCGTTTGTCTTGTCTCTGCGGCATTGTAATTGGAGTTTCCACAGAATATGAATATGACGGAAGGGGTCTGTGCCTATGCCGCTAATCAGCAAATCATATTTATGTATTTTGAAAGGTGAAAATTGAATCCTGTTTTTTCCCTTCGAACTCATCACTTTTTTAACGGAGTTATATTTTGCAGAAACTATAATTAAATTGTTCAGAAACTTTGCAAAATCATCATCGCCGACTCAATTCAACTCAAATGCCAGGAGAATCCTAATTTTAAATTGGCTGTTATTTCCTTTTAACTGGCGGTATGTTTAATTGTGTATGTGTTTATATGGCACAATAATGTCGTTATTTTTTTATTTCGAAATCTGGAAAAAAAGTTGTGAAAATCACTTTTTTATTTTTAAAATTTATGATATAAATTATAATTTTTAGTAAAGAATCTTGTTTAGAATCTTCTTGTACATACTCGCAAGATACTTGTTTCGCTTTTATTAACCAGTAATTAAATTTCACCATTAACCCACATTTTGATAATAAATATTTTAAGTTTTCGTTGCGATTACTCTTTAAGTAATAAAATTCGATTTGGTTTTTTGTAATAAAAATTACTTTTTGATGGTTAAGTTTATCTATATTAGAAAAAGAAGTAAGTCGTCTCGCCGACTTCGGTATACCATGCATCTAGTGAAACAAATCTCTTAAATTTATAATGTAATTAAAGTTTAAATATGTACATATATAACTTTGGCTATTTTCAGTCCGATTTCAAACAAAACATAGACATGGGAAATCTGATGTGTCTAGCATTTATAATTTTTGAGAAAATCAGTTTTGTGGTGGCGAAAGGGGGCGTGGCAAATACTTGAAATAAACTCGATAACTGTACATACGAGTCTATGTGTTCATATACACGAACGAACGGACAGACAGATCGCCTTAGCTGTTTATGCGGATCAAGAATATATATGCTAAATGGGATCGGAAAAGACTGTTATATACATTTTGGAGACCTTAATATACCATTTTATCATAGGAATGCTTGGCGTAATTATTATATTACTTGAGAAAGCAAAAAAAAGAGGCCATAAAAAGATCGTTCGTTAGGGAGTTGTAAATGTGAAATCAATTTCGGTTTCTGCAATGAATATACATTTTAGGAGATAGGTAAAATTGTTTGGAAATAAAAACAATTCAGAGGAGAGTACTCAATGAGTTACTCATTCTTGAGGCTAAAATTTATTTCGATGAAATAGGAATTGGGACTTGTTTGTTTTATGAGATATAGACTAGCTTTTGGTTGTATCAATTCGCACTTGGGACTTTCAAACGGGAAATTCTTGATATGGCACATATGAACTATTCTTATCTCATCTCTATTACATAAAAAACAATGTTGATCTGAGATATGGCGTGCTTATAAGAGACAAAAAGAACTGTTATTTTTTCAATTATTTAATTTATTGTTTCATTTACCGAATGCTTACTCAAGTGATTAATTCAACCTAAACAACTCATTGAGCAGACCTAGTGTCCAGTTTGGTATAGTTCAGAGTACTTGATCACCCACTAGGGTAGGGCAGGGCAGGGCAGGACTGTGTTTTAGTAGTTGTTGTTTGTCCATCGGCAGCTGGCCGCCAGTAAGTTGGGCAGTTGGCCAGGTGCGGGTGCCAAGCACTAGCACTGTGTGTGATAAACTGGTTGCAAATCGAAGCAGCAACGACCAAGAGACCGATCAACCGACAGGCCAACCGTTCGACCGACCGGCTGTCTGCCTCAGACTTGGGTCCGGGTTTTTTTTTTTTGGGCCTGCGTTATTTTCTTTCCTTTTTTTTTTGTGGGTACACGGTACACACCCGCATCGTGGCAGCAGCAGCTCGCAATAGTTCGCAGTTTAAAACCAGATTAGCGCCCAAGTCTTTGGCTAATTTTTTGCGGTACGTTTTCGGTATGGCAAAGCAAATTTGAATTTGAATTTTAGCGGGTGATAGTTGTTGTAGCCTGACCAACCAACCAACCAACCAACCAACCAACCGACCGACAGCCCAACTGACCACTTGGTCACAATCAGCCATAAGACATAAGAGGCGAGAGGTGAATGTGTGTGTCTGTCTTTTACTACACACAGGATGACATGGGACATGAATACCATGGGGTAGCATTGGGGCATGGCTATGGTTACGTTTATACAAAAGCCACTAAGCTGATTACGAAATTTTGACCTTTTTGCCGGCTGGCTGTGGCAATCGACTGCTTGGCCTGCCACTTGTCAGCGCCTTTGGCGGCGAAAGGTTTATGTCAACTTTGCTTGAGAGAGCGAGCTGCTCTATGATAATTGCACACAAATTGAGTTCAGAATAATTTGCCCATAATTTAGGTAAAACAACTGACAAAAGTGCTGAATATGGAGGGGAGTGACCATTTCCTAATTATCAACAAAATATACAAATAAAGATTCAGTAAAAGTTCCATTTTACCCATTTGACTTGGTAGGTTGACAGAATTTATTTATTTCGTAGAAACCGCATAAAAGTGGTTATAAAACTACGCCAATATTATAACGTCAAAGTATTTTAAAGATATTTTTTCTCTTAAGCCTAACTATCATAAAGAAAGCAATGCATATACTTAATGAATATTTAATATTCAAACGATGAAATTTTTTAGTGAGATTAGACACTATATTAACATCTCTAAAAATATTTGTACAATAACAGGACTTTTAGAATATTTAATTACAAATATTGTTAAGCTTTTTAAAAACAATTCAATGTGTCGATGACCGAAATAATGATACCACAAGATAAGGTTGAGAACAACCTTAATAACCAATTATTAACCTTAGTTGCAGTTTTTGGAAAACATCCACAAATACAGGGTGCCACACCCATATAAATTCCTGCAGGTAAACAATGTCCTCTGTGCTCACGAATATTGAACAAATTATCGAAAATAATTGTGAATGCTTACTATACTGAATATGTTAAATTAAATATTGGACAATAGTTATTCTGGCCAACTGAAAAAATATTACAAATTGTGGTCAAAAAATTGGTTAAGGCTGGTAACTATTACTGGGAATGACTTATTTTACTGCATGATTCTACCACTGATCTCATTGGGAATCAGTTTTTTTTATCGTACAAGTCGCCAAATAATTTGAAAATAGGCAGTTCTCGAATCCTGAGGATCACACCTATTTACATATGTATCCCCGAGCACTTTAATCAGCAACTTCGTTATTTTTGACGCGATTGTCTTAAAATATTTGTAGAGTTCCTATATTCACAAAAACGTGCTTTATAAATCAATTCAATGCTTACTTAATCTTTCAGCTGCAGCCAACTCTAAACCATATCTAAAACAAATGAATACATAATCATTCAAGGAAATGTTAAAATTTTGTTTTGAGTGCAAATAACGTTGTTTTTTTTCTATTTAAACATCAGCTTTTTCTGCTTAAAACGGCATATACATATATTTGTCAAAAATAGTGATATTGGTTTGTTGATATGTATTCGTATATGGATGTATTTATAGATTCGTGTTGAATAGTCACCAAATCAGAAAACTTCGTTTTTTCGTTACTAGAGCCCAAGTCATGTCTTTACTCTCATGAATCACTCTGATTGAAAACGCTACGTTCAATTGAGCAAATATTTGAATTTCCTCTACTTAAATTATACTGTACTAGATTATTGCATTACTTAGTGACTCATTTGCTAGGGGAATTGTTGTGAACACCTTGCTTATATCCAAAAGCTTCTGTGGAATTATCCAAAAGAGACTAGAAAATGCCAGCTGCTGGTAACCTAACGCATACCTGCGCACAAACCTTCAACCTTTTGGGTGGTTGAAAAATCAAAAAGTGGCAAATAACAAAATGAATGAGAAAAACTTGTTGTCGTTTCAACCCCTCAACAAATCAGAAGAGAGACAAAAGCACCAGCACCACAGTTGTTGAAGAGGCGGACGGTGATCATAATGACGATGATGATGATGATGATGATAACCTGGTAGTCGGATGGCGGATTGCCGGTTTGCCGGCTTTCGCATTCAAGGCCAACGAATTTGATACACCCCACACTCTACCACCAAGTGGAAGCTGTTGCCACTGTCCATTATCCTGCAGCTGCGCAATAGGTCCGGACTGCTATTTGGGGTGGATTTTCGTTTCTTGCTTGCTTGTGTGGGAAAATGAAATTCCAGGCTTTGCTTTGATTTATTGTTAAACTGTACTTAATTATCAACACGATCATCGGAATTCGCCAGCAAACCACAAGTTGCTCTTTTTCTATCTTTTAAAATCCTCAAATCTAATCTGATAACATTTTTTGCTACAATTCTTTACTGGTTACACATTTGCAACACATATGTATATTTATAAAATTTATATTTTTGATCTTGTGTTAATTCACTCACTCCGCCACCTCACAACTGGCAATTTAGCCCTTTTGGCCCACCTAGTGAAAATCATTTAAGCGCATAACTTCCTTAGCTCGATTTTGATCTAATTTGGTATGTTGCTAGCAAATATTAAAATGATTGCCAAATTGAATAATGGAAGCTAATTGAAGTTTGTGTAGACAATAACCGACAACAAAATTGTTTATAATTTTATTTCAAGCAAAAATTGCATGTATCAATCTATTTTTTTTTAAACATAACTTTTATTTATATAGATTACGAATTTTATCTTACGTATATTGTCATAGTATAAGTTTTCCCTATTAGTATCTCTTATTAGTATTAAATCCCACTTTAATTTTTAGGAAACCCTTACTATATACATACATATGTAGTATTGTATATACTTTATGGAATCAGTAAAACTTCCATCTGCGTGAAGACTTAAATATAGCAAATAATTGCATGGTATGGAAAACTTATTCGTATAAAACTTCAAGAGTAAGCTTCTTTCTGATATACGCAGCAATTTTTTTTTTTTAATTAAGTCAATTGGACAACTATAAAGCTATATAAAACTATAAAACATTTTTACATGTCGATTTGTTATTCACTTTGCAAGTATTTTGTGCTAAAGTTATTGATTTCATATGTGTGGAAATTCGAAGCATCCTTAAAAAGCTGAATACTAAAAAGTTCTTGGTTTCAAACGCTTTTGAAGTGAAATTTCATTTTGTATTTGTTTTTACTTTAAAGAGTAATTATTATTTCTAAAGAGATGGCGGAAGTATTCTATATACAGTTTGGCTAGAAAGTGTTTACACACAAGAAAAACATTTTAATTTTGAATTTCGAAATTTTAAACTTATTGGTAAGTAAAAAAAATTAAAAATGATTAATTAACAAAAGAAAATAACAAAAAAGTACTCAAAATCAGCTGCCAAGAAAGTGTTTACACTTTACCCCAAAAAGATAAAAAACAATTACATTTTTTGTGAACTAGCAAATTTTAATTACAAGTTGCTGATTTGTTTTAAAATTTACAAAACAAAATGGTTTTTATAAGAAAAATCATAGATTCTCAATGCAGCAGGATTAGACTCTCCTGGCGGGAAGTATGTACATATATGTACATAGGTACATATATTTATTAACTGTTATTCAATTTCTTTTATTTTGCACTTTTTTTTTAGCAACTCTCTAAATCTTTACATCAACAGCTTCTGGCCAGCATATTATTTGATGAAACTTTCCATTTTTTCAATTTGCATCTGACAAATGACCAAGCATGTGCGCCCCATCAATAAAATCAACAGCATTAGTCAACTAACTGGCCTCTCTCAGTGTGGTTAATAGAAATGCAGGTGGTGCTGATTGTGGTTATAATGGAGCTCAGGCACTTGTCCCAAGAGGCATCAGAAAAAAGTGTGCGCGGTGGGCGTCGTTTGATAAGCTGACAAATATCATACCATTTATTGCGGAGTTTTCTATGCCGCTAGCATAATGCAAATTAAGACATTGGAAAATCACCTCCGCCGCCTTAACTGCAGCAGCATCAGTAAAGCGTTTGTGGAAAAAAAACCGTCTAGTCAGTGGGTGGAAAGAAAAATAGAAAGAAAGAAATACCTAGCTCCTTGATTGGGCCTAGCCTAGCCAAAGGGGTTAAGTCGTTCAGGTACCTTTATTTTTATGCAAACGGATAACGCACTGAGAGTTCCGATCAGTAGAATGAGTAGAGCATTCCGTAGACGTACCTCCGATTAAGCCACAACCACATTTTAAGGCATCTGTATATTGAATTAGACCATAGGTACTCGATATCATCCATTGTGGATCGGTTTTCAATAACTGATCGGCTTTACCTTCGGGCAAACCACAGACTACTTCACATTTTACAGTCCGCATGGCACAAATATTAGATGGCCGAAAGCCACGCAGACATGTGATGAACTCCTCCGTTGAATCCCAAATGTAATCGCCCAATAGCTTACGATAGTTAAGATCACCCTTAAATATGCATAATTTGGCGGTGCTCAATAGTTTATACAGCTCCAAATTAGAATCGACCATTACGAAATATGATTGAGGTCCAGTCCAAAAATATGATTCAGGTGCAATTAGAATTTTTTTCTCTTTCATTAGCTTATGACATTTGCGACCTAGATTTGATAAAATTTCGGATGGATGGTTTATTAAAAAGTTAATTGTCCATTCCACATCGTTTCGAGTAAGATCTGAAATGTACCAGGGTATCGCCTTTACATGCAAACGAACTTTTGTGGCCAGGCCATTGTCTATTAGATATTCCATAAGTAACATATCTGTAAAGAACTCAAAGCCACCATTATCACAAATCAGATCCACTATGACATCATCTTTACAAAGGGCTTTGGATTTTATTAGACAATTCCATATTAAAATTGAATCATCAATTAATAAATTTCGATCCAAATCTGCTACCTGAGCTAATACATCAATCGTCGTCTCGTTCTCATGATGGGTTTTCGATCGATTCTCATCTTGTGAGAAGACAAATGCATTTAATTGTATCTCATAGTGATTACTCCACAAATTGATGCGCATCAATTTACTGAAGGCTTCATAATTTTTGGGTAATCCTCGTGTGGCTAAAGTCAAGGCATTCATCGCTCTTTCACTTATCTCTAGATCTTCACGCTTCAGATCGGCAAAATAGTCATAACCATTCAAAAGTTTGCTATTCTCAAAAAATGAGTATATTCTTCGATATATGTAGCATTCGGCGTGTAACCAACAAGCCCGAAAATATGTTCTTTTCAAATTTGGCAGCTCTGATATAAAGGCATTCCATTCTGCCTTATCTGGTTCATTGCCACGAAATAGCTGAAATTGACGATCACGATTCAATTCAATTTTTAATCGTTCCAGCGCATCCACTATCGATTGTATATCCTTAAGCACTTCCATCCCATATTGCTCTGCCATATACACTCTATTGTTCATTAGATGCTGAATGATCTGTTGCATTATGCCGGGCATTCGAGTCCTTAGCGTTAGATAGGCAAAACTCTGCTTGAACCGTCCCGATAGCAACGAGTGACGCGGCGTGGGCACATCTAAGTACTCGCTTACGTTCGATCTAACCGATTGCCGACCGAGCGTGCTCAATTGGTATTGAAACGCCATGGGACATTGATGATATAGACATTAATTTTGGAATTTTAAACTAAAAATTTTGGGTATGTGCCAAAAAAAAAAAGAAATATTTCAAAAGTTTTATCATTTTCTTGATTAGAAATTCTAAGGAAATTATTAATTTATTCAACTTTTTTATTCTCCGCAAATGGAGGGTAAACTTCCAAACTATTTCTATATACCTAGTTACTGCCCATGTAAATCTCATTTAATAATGAGCTTAGATTCTTCTTCAAATGAATCAGTCCTTGGCTACCACGTGTCTTACTTAAAGCTCTCTCTTCTGTTTTCTTGTGTTATGTTTTTCAACCAAAAGCTATAATGTTTGTTACATTATTTCACATCGTGAGGTCTAACCACAATTTTCCTGAAAAAACAGTTTGCACGTTTCTTTTCTTATTGCCATCTATTGCTAAGAAAATTGCCATACAAATTAAGTGATTTGCTATTGACATTTCCGCCAAGGCAGGCACACGGCCCAAAACCAAAAGCCACAGATATAGCTATACCCAGTCAGAGCCAAATGTAAGCGATGTAGTAGATGCCTTAAGCCTTAAAATTGAAGCACGCGCGTGAATAATGAAGTGCCAAGATCGGTTACAACTCGAACAAAAAGGAGATCTTTTCTCTTCTAGTGGCCCGACCATTTTCACACAATTCATACAATTCACATTGACCCCAGTGGGACGACGCATACATACAAAGGGGGACAGCTGCTGACCCTGATGTTGGAAATCTTCTCCTCAGGTCTGGTTCTTCACTTCGACAATCGATTTTAATTTGTTTAACTTGCGCATCAATTTCTGTGCTTGTTTGAGTTGTTTTCTTCTCTTCCCGTCTCCTTGATTTGTGCATAAATTACCTGACACTTGTCTCCATTAAAAATTGAAGGTGATTCAACTGTCAGGCCATGACTCTGAATCTGACTCAAAGTTGAAGTTGAAGCTGGAATTGAAGTCGAAGTTGGAGTCACGGCATTGCTTTTCACTTTGGCCATCAATCGTTGGCAATTTTCATGTAATTGTTTGTTCGTCTTGTGGCCAACAAATTGACAAGGAAAAATAAAAAAAAACCCAAACTTGAAACGATGTTGAACTTGTGGTTTATCTGTAAGTACGTGGTGGACCTAGATGAGTTGGAATTTCGTCTATAAAAGAATTTCTATTGTAATAACTATATAAAAGTTAAGATTTAATAATATTATGATCTCTTATATAGGTAATGCTTAAATTTAACTAAATCTTTAATTTGGCGATAAAATAATTTTTGACAACTAATTACAATAAAATAAAGTTATGTAAAAATGTAATTTAGATAAGTAGACTTTTAAGTAAGAAAAATAAAAAGAAGGATCTCATTATGTTTCTGTGCCTTTCCTCTTTCAACTCGTCAACCTTCTATTTCTTCTGTTAATGAATTTCTCGTTCCTTTATATCTTGCTTTTCCATCTTTTCTGCTCATTCCAATTACAAAATCCTTCGCATCGGCCATTTTATCTACCTCCTATCGCTCTGGATAAGTCCGTTTTTCAATTACTTACGACCATAAAGTCCACTTCATACTATTATTTCCAAATGTATACCATTGAAGCTAAATATTGACCCGCATTATGAAAAAATGACTTTTCCAATTGTTCAAACAAATTTGTTGGTAAACATTTTGCTTTTTCTTTCAATTTCAGCAATTAAGTTATTATTTGGTTTGTAGAAACATGGGAACTATTTAAAAGTAAACTAATGCTTATGATTTGTCTTCCGTTCCCATGTTAAAATGTTGTAAAAAATGATGTTAATATCGCACCTTCTTCCGAATCGATTTCATATTTTTGGTAGAAGGTTCCACTAGAACAATCCTCTTTTAGTTCTCACGCTCAATAAGGTGCATGGTATACATTTGTAGATTGAAAACAGAACACGAAAATCACACAGTGACTAAACAGTTATCAATTATTATTTCATAAATTTCGAAAGTTCTACGCATCGATGATGAGTGAGAAAGGTCTTTTCCAGCCATGCATCATTGCACATGCTCAAATAGGACAAGTTTACTAAAATAATAATGATATGGGGATGGTCGCGGAGATTCTGTTGACATTTGCCATATTTGTACATTAACAAAGATTCCCACAAATTGTCAAAATCAAACAATTGAGCTCGATTCCTTGTGAAGGGCTACCAGCTAAAATTAAATTAAGCCAAATTAAATAGCAACATGAAGTTCTGCACGATCTACCATAGAAGAGGGGGTGGACGGGCTACTCGAGTTGCATTCATATATATGTATGTATATGTATGTGTATATAGACAGACATCCATTAATGAGCGACAAACGTTGATGATATTATTTACTTGACGTCACCCCAGTAGAACCCTGAGCATTCCGAACACCCCGAACCTTGAACCCAAATACACATATTTCAAACATTGGGTAATTGCTGCTAGCCGGCCACCGAAAACAGTCAGACAAAAGTCAAAGTCAATGAAAACGGGAGTTGCAGAGTATGAGGAGGTGAATGAGTATGAGAGGGTTGGTGTTGGGGTTGCACTTGGGTCATGGTTAGGTGAACACCCTCGCCCTTTTTTATTTTTCTCTCTTTTTTGGATGGTTAGGACATTTGACATACGTTTTGTGAGCAGCGTTCAATTCTTAATATGTGACACGTGACCCACACTTCCCGGTTTCCACTTTGCACGTTCCACCTTCCATTTTACGACTTGTTATTGTAGTCGCCATAGTCGCTTTTATGCAGGTCCTGTGGTCCGCTCAACCGACTCTTAGGGATCGTCTGCCTTTCCGGTTTGACTTGTTGTACGCTGACACGCGTCCGTATCGTTTCCATCTCTTTTATTCTTGTGGGTTGACCAGGGACACGCGCATAGAAGTGTGTATGGTCATGTGATGAATGTGGGTGTGCCTGAAAGAATGAGACCTTCGTGAGAGATAAATGAAAGAGCAAGAGAGCGGGATGCATAGAGAGGGGTTAGTCGAAAAGCATCTGGTCATGTGGGGGTAAGATCAATGAGCTTTTGTTGAATTCTCTCTTGATCAAACTGTACTAATTTCTCCTTACAAATTTTACTTATTTTATTGTTTGGTTTCAAATTTTGCTTAAAAGCAAACCATGCGCAATGGTTTCGACTCGCTATTGCGTGCACAAAATTATGTTTTTAAAACCAAATGTATGTATATACGTATAGAAAATTCTTTTAATATGCTTTGTGTATGTATTAAGCATTGTAACGAACATAACTTTTTTGATCCACACAAAAATCGTGAATAAAAAAACTATTAGAGTTAGAAGTCGCAAAATACTAACACTTCTATCATACAGATTGCCAGGGGGCGTAGAAGATATCTTTTAGCTCAAAAGTAAGAACAACCAGGCACATCAAGGGCAAACGATCTATCGTCAACAAGCTTAGTCATCGAGGGACTCTGAGTGTGAGACTTAGGATTCGCTAGGACTCGTCACACCCCACGAGAAACCTTCTATCCAGTTAAAATATCAGTAAAAATCAAAGGGTTAGTATATAATTCGTGTTCCTCAAACGACTGTAAGGATGAAAAAGGATTATTACAGCATCTCGCTCACTCCGCCTAATTTAATTGCATTAGCTTTTGTTGTGTGTAAGACAATTGGTTTGTATTGATTTGGGCGGGCGTCGTAAAAATTTCAAACAACCAAAATCTCCACGCAGGCTACAAAATACTAAATTTGGTGGCTCTTTTTTTATACTTCTTGAGATTTAGATCTTCATACAGGCAGACGAACTAACATACCGACATGGTTCGACCGACTCGACTCATCGTAGAGAAATTAATTTATTTTTAGGCTTATTCTAGAACTAAAATATTGATACTGCTGCTAAAAAAATTTTTATATAAAATATAGACAACGATGCACATAACTTTCTTTTTTAACAATGGAGATATGCCACAATTTGAACTTAAATACTCTCACACTTTGTTTTTGTAGGTGGTCTTATCTTTTGCTGTACCTTGACCTCTGAACACTTTGATTTGTCAATCTGTAAGCTATTAAATTAACACCAAAGTGCCTTAAATTTGCCTCATTGAGGTCCAAATCCATGCATGCAATTTGTGGCTAATGTCCCTTCAAAGAAAATGGAAGATAAAATACCATTTAGACTTGTTAAACTTGGAAAGTTGAGACCATTTTCTAACTGCCACGAAGAAATGCAAGCCCAAACTAATTTCAAGCACCCTCAGGTGATGAAGACAATTAAATATTCGTGATTTAACGATCACTTTGCAATGCTCTGGAAAAACTGTCAGATGTCGATGTTATACCAGAAGACCGTCCGACCAAATTCGCCAAATGTAAATGACTTCAAGTCGTTGAAGCCCTACACAACCAAAAAAAAAGCCTTTTTCTAGCGGCCAAGATAAAGATCACACAGTCGGAGTTGGACGATGACGGGACATTGGGCTAAAAAGAACTAAAGCAAAGTCTTTACTCATCACGAATTTTGTTCACAGCAACAAAAAAAGGCATAAAACAGGTTTCCTTTTGTGCTGAGACGTTGCTATTCCTGTGGAACGTAGTTGTTATTGCTGTTGCCAATTTGCCTATCAACAAGCGATCGATTAAGTACGCCTACCAGGCTATATAGTTTTGAGTTGAAGCAGCCAGGAGATGGGGAAGAAAATCCTACTATTCGGTATATTGGTCACAAAGTCAAAATGTTAATAAATGCAGCCTGAGAGACTTCTCTTCGAGTCCTCCCACTACACAGTCTAGAAACTGAGATTGCATAGTTGCTGCTGGTGCCTCTTCTCTTGGCCAGCGAAAAGACAAAAAGAAAAAGAAAAACGAGAAGTTCTAGCTGAGATCCAAGACCCACCCACAAGAGTTCGAGTTTATGGTCAAGTTCAAGTTGCTGCTGTGGCCATGGTTAAGTCTTTGGGTCTACATTTGTGGCAGCAGCAGCTGCTGCTGCGGCAGCAGATTCCAATCAGGTGTAATAATTCTTATTGGCAACGCTTCGTCGTCTGAAAAGACTTTCTTTTAATATGCTCCGACAGAGTTGAAGAATCACTGCAGAGACTTGACTTAAAGTCTAGAGATGAACTAAGAAAAAAAAAAACAAACAAAAGCACGAATCAATATTTGGGGCGTGATAGTGATCGTCCTTACCAGAATGTTATGAACCACTTTATCTGAGCATTTGATTTTCTTTGTCCGAACACAAAACCAAAGCAAGAAAGATTCTCCAGAAATAAATCGTATCAAAAATCTCCTATATCTTTTAGCCGAAAATTCATTTGTAAATTCAATTAAAATTCTACAAATTCAAATGGAAGTTTGTTTTTTGGGAAACTTGCATTCAAATTTCTTATGATATTTTATGATTTCTAGCCAAAGATTTAAATTTGCTTAAATTTTGCAACTCGTAAATCACGCTTTCATCTCTAACAAGGGTGGACTTTTGCATTATATACATTTACTGTTAGACACAGGAGACGTTTAAATTTTGAAGTTTTTTTTTTTTTTTGGGGGGGGGGAGTTCTTCTCTAAATTTGCCTACCTCTCTGTCTGTTTTGCTTGCTCTCGCTTACTCTTTCTTTACTCTCTGCTTGCATTTCACGATTTTTGATTGATCGTGCATACTAAACTATAAATCCATCGTGATACATTGAGGCGATCAGGCAAATGGGCAGACATGAAGCTCTCTTTTCCGTTTCTAGAGGTTTTTCATTTTCCATTTTGGCTTTTTCCACCAATTCGCTTAAAGTATGAAATGAATTGAAGTGACTCCACCCAAATACTAATTTTCATATTAGCATAGATCATTTTTGCTTTCAATACATTTTCAAAGTTCTGGCTAATTCTATGTATTAATCAGCCTAAGAATCATCTTAATGCAGGCAGTTAATCGTCTGCCTCTTCTCGTCTCTAATTTTGTCTTGTCTTTTCTGTCGTGGCTTGGTCGCCCCTTTTGTTTTTATCACACACAGCTGCAAGTTGGGGGAGAACTTTTATGTGCCAAGTGACACCAAATGAGGCATAAATATCTTTGAGACAAAGACCGAAGATGGAATGAAATATACTATACAACTAATTAGTGGGGGAAGCGGCGGCAAGGTGTTGTAGCATACGAAAAATCCATACGGTTAAATCAATTCCCTAGCGCACTTAACTTAACTCGCTCCCTTCCACTACCTTTCTCACTCAACGTACGTATGTATCTATCTATTCCTCTAAGTGAGGTTACAAAGGGTGTATTAGTTTTGGTCAGCAGTTTTTGAAAATTTAACTTGATAGGAATGCTATATGAACAATAATGTCTTCTACATAGATGAATATATTCTGCACTCTTTTAATTATTGTGTAAAGTTCAAGAACATTTTACCAAAATAGTTTTATAGAATATAATTTCACCGAATCTGAAATCTGAACTTTCTTTGCTTTAAGATTAGTTAACTTTTTTCAAAGGTTGGTTGAATTAAAACCATACAGATGTATCCATAAATATTATTTAATTTAGACAATTTTCGAGGCACTTCTATAGTTCTTCTTCTATATGGAAGTGTGTGAATTGTTGTTGGTAATTCCTTATAGAATAAATGATTGAAGCTTTACTTTTTTTTCTTTACAAGAAATATACCTAATAATTTCAAACTTCTTAGGGTATAAAAAGTTTCAAATTTAGAAGAGATCTTTCAATGAACTTTCTTTCAATGCTTTAAAATTATTGAAATTTGTATAATCTTTAGGATGATGTCGTCATCATTTCGTCGTCTTCGTCAATGGCATTAAATGCGATTAAATTGATTCCATTCCGAAATGCGTCTCACTGAGACTTTGATTTTTATATCACCTTCTTTTGCTGCTCTTGACGAATTGTTTTGGGGCAAGTTTTATAGCCTTTACATGAATCGTAAAAGTTTGTTTTTATTGTTTTATTATCTGCACCGACTGCCGCCGCCTGGCTAAGACCCTACGAGGAGAAAATATTCATTGCGATTATGCGGGGAAACAGATCGAACACATCATCATGCTCATTGGATCGATCGGTTTGTCTGTTTGCAGCTAACAAAACATCTGAAAAAGATAACATAACATTTGGTTTGTGGGGTGGGGTCTTTGGAGACATGTAAGAACATTCTTAGGGATTGATTATGTAAATACATATAAATATGTATAAATATATATGTTTGATTTTTAAATTCAAAGCAGTGTGGGGGATAGGTGAACAAGTTTAATGTGCTTGAACTTTGGTATTCAGTTTATGGCTTTCATTCAACATTTTGATGAATGGCAGATGGCAAAAGGTAAATGAAAATATAGTTTTTCAAATGCAGTCTTACTTTAAATCAAATTCGAACTGATCAGATAGAAAAAGTTTACAAAATGTTAATTTAATCGACAAAAATTTAAACATTTCTGTATTTTTTTTGGTTAAAACAGCAAAAATTGTTAACAAATCGATGGACTTGGATTTGCTTTCAATTTATTATCATAATATATATTTATATATAATACTTTGCAAAGTTTACTAATTTGCAATACATATGTATATCTAATACTCTTACATTGATTGAAGAAAACGATTATATGGATGATTAAGTATACTAAGTAAGCTTATTTTTTAGATGGCCTCGATTATTTTGAAAGCATTGTGGTAAATTTCGTTTTGGAAAGTGTATCCCTTTCTTTTGCATCACTTCCGCTCTGTGAGTTCTTAATGCCCCCAACCACTGACAGGCTCATTTGTTGCTAGTGAGCCTTGTCTTAAGATTTCAGTTTTGAGTTCTCTGGATCCATTTCAGAAATCCCCGGGAACATCTAATGATTGCTACTAACAAGTGTTTTACGGGGGGACTGGGAAATGACAATAGCTTTCAAATGTTTCTAATTAAAAAAAAAAAAGAAGCGAAAGAAAAAAATACAAGACGAAAACAAAGCAAGACATACAACTTGAGGCAAGGGCCAAGCTATATATAGATTTCAGCTGCCTGCCTATGCCATACATATCTTGTGCTTATATATAGATAAATTGATCTTTACCTAGTTCCCTTTCTCAAAAATGTAATCATAAGCAGCATTTGGCGATGATTTAGTATGACTCTAGGCTATGCCACGTGTGTCTACTTCACCTCCTCCTTTGCTCATCCTCTACTGGCGGCATCCTTTAAAGCTGATTTTTCACACGATTCGGTGGATTCAACTCAATATCCCTCAGTTTGGGGACATTTTGTGGTAGTTTTGAGAATGGTGGAGGAGGAGGATGAGGAGGGGCCATTACATTATATTCAGGTCTCATTATATCATTCTCCTACCACCAACCCAATTGCATTTCGACTAGTTAATTCTGTTTGCTTTAGCTGGCGCCCTTTCCAAATAAACCAAACTAACCAATCAACCCCTTTGTAACCATTTTTCAACTCGTGGACATAATTACCCCCTTGTCTTAACCCCTTGGCCCTTGCTCTAGCCCTTAGCCATACAGTTAATTGCCTAGACAAGAGGAACAAAGGGTTTAACTTCGTCTCGCCACCCATTTGGCAGCTAGCGGGCTTTAATTTTGTTGATTTTTAGCAACTTTATTGACGTTTAACACGTTGACTGAGTGAAGTGGAATGCAGGGCAGTGCGCAGTGCATTGGAGTGCTTTGGTGTCAAAGGGGTGGATGTGTGGAGGTGGGGGTTCAGTTGAGGGTAGAGTGCTCCGAGTTCATTGTGTTTTCATAAATGAGTTAACAACAGATGTTTACATCATTTTTTATGGCACTAATAAACAAAAATGACAACTTCACAGAATTCCAAATGGAAAATGCAAATATCTAAATTCGAATAAGACAAAATCATATATATGTTTATATATTAATCTCGATCTTATCTTAATCAGAGTCCATATACATGTATGTTATGTATATGTCTCGAATTCAAACCGTGACGTAGCAAATGATAAAAAGGTTGTTCCGTCGGGGATAATATAATCTTTTTAATGTACAAACATGTGTGTATTAAGGGTATTTATAACTTAACATATGCTACTAACACTGATATAAAAGAATAATCATCCTATTCATAATTTCATCACAGAAAAACGACTCAAATAATAAACAATTAAACTGGAATTACATAATTGAAGCGGATAACCGAATATAATATACGGCATCAGATTTAATTTTCACAAGAAATGTTTTGGTAATGAACTTAAAAAAAAAACGCTACTCTAAGAAGGGACTTTAAAAATTGCTTCAATTGACTCAATAAAAATCTATGAATATTCGATGACCTCAAAAATTTGATTGTAAAATTACCACATTTAATTGCTGCCTGCACAATTTAATAAAATGCAAAAAATTCATATTTTATCTTACTTTCGAAACATTTTTACGAATTTGTACAAAACAAATAAACTTTTATTGGGCCCCCAGGAGTAGTTTTAACCTTGTCAATTGATCATCCATTATCTTCGATCCAATCAATTTTCTTGTTGATTTTTCTGCTGTAAGCTACTTTTTAAATACCAAAAACCTTGAACTTTGTATTCACCTTTTTATTTTTTTGCTTGTAGTTTCTTATATAAAATTTTTATTTAGAGTTGCAAATTGCAGACACCACAACTAACTAAATAAATTAATATAATAAAGCAACAAAAAGTTTGGGGGGTGGGGGTGGTGTAATCAAAAAGTTTTTGCTGTAAAATATCTGTAATCAATGTGAATGAAATTGCAGCTGGCCAACAAAAAAAAAATGTTTAAACAACTTTATTTTAACAATGGACTAATGAGTCACGTAGGATCGCACAGAATCGGAGAGGAGTGTTGCTCCATTGGATTGAAGAGGAGGCCGTAGAGAGGGACAATTGGCTAATAAAACCATCAAAAACATTAAATGTTGTGGGTGCCATTCATTTGATTGAACTTTGACATCAGGCCGGCAGTAACCGCAGCAGATGCAAAAATATAGTCAGACAGTCTGTGAATGACCACAAAAATCATAATAATAATAATAATAATAGTAATGCAAAAGATGCTGCCAACGAGTTGAGAGAGATAAGTATGAAAAGCGCTTTGGAAAATTACCTAAATCCAGTTTTATTTTGGTTTATCTACATTTATACCCTGTACTTATAAGAGCAAAAAGTATATTGATTATGGGGAAGAGAAAAAATCTTAAATACCCTTGAGTATCAAATTATTATTCTGCCTATTTACTTCGATTTATTTGCATGTATGTAGTTGACCATTATTGAATAAAGCACTAAACATAGTCTACCAGAAAGCATCAATCTCTTTTATTCATATAAATAGTTCCCATTAAGTTACTTTAGTAAAAAGTAATCCAATCTACTTGGAGTGCACTGCTTGGAAACTTATTCATCTTCGAATCTTATCAAGTAAACAATTGAAGTCTTAGGGGGTAAACTTTTCATCATTTAATTTACTTTATAGAAAAACAAAAAAACTTTATTGTATTTCTTAAGAAATTCCGATCGTTGCATTCTTGTCTTCCTTGCGATTGGCAGTGGGTACTACAAAGTCGATGTCACTTACTTAAACTGTTTAATATTTTTTTCTTATTGTCTGACAAGGTCTGCACGTGCTTGGCCATTGTTTTTTCTTTTCGTAGTCCAGACTCTGTTGCATCATCGTCATCGTCGTTGTTGTCGTCGTCGTCGTCAAATCAATAAGTTTTTCCCCCAAAAATAAACTTGCTATCTAAGTCGAATCTGTTTAAATAAAACCAAGTTAAATTATAATTGTGTGGCCACCAATTCAATTTCATTTATAGTTGAAGTTGCCCTCCGGGTTAGGTGCCATAGCGACTGTCGCTTTGATCGGGTTGAGTTGGCATTGTTTTAGTTTTTTTTTTTTTTACGGTCTTTCTTAGTTTTGTCTTTTGACTTGAGCTAAGAGAGATCATTATTATTTGGCCGTTGGCGCCGCCAGCAACTGGCCACGTCCTTCGAGTGGGTGGTTTAACTTATTTTTCTGTTATTTGATTTAAAATATAATTTTCTATAATCTGGCTACCAGGTCTCGAATTAAATGCACGTTTTAGTTTAGTTTTTTTTTTTTTTTTCAACTAAATGCTATCGATTATTGTGTATTTGCCATTTGGGCATTTTTAATTGCTGCCAGAACGTGAGAAACGAATAGAATCTAGAATCAAAATCAGATTTACAATCGATACAAAAATTTTGTGAAATAATATGTTTAACATTTGGCAAGAAACTTACTTCACTGTGGTGTCTACACCGGAAATTCATTGTGGAACATTAATTATGTCTCTAATTTAACGGCATGTTAGCTTTAAGACCAGACACAGAGAGACCCTCTAAGAACTTAAGACCATGGGCTTTTGTTGCATTCAACAAGAAGTTGAATGCTTATATGTACATACATATATCGCTCATTGAGCGTAACAAAGGTGCACCTTCAATGAAGCCTAACCAAATAAGGCAAAACCTGTGACAGCTTTGGGGTGTGCTCAACTCCTTCCAGCCCATACCATACACTCCGCCTCACTGTGAAGATGATGATGATGATGATGTGAAGGAACATGAAGAGGTAGAAGAAGGAGCAGCACCCATTTTACCTGCCCCACAATACGACGACTGACTCGGCTCTGTTTGGGTGACTAAACACTTGTTTCGCTTCAATAACGCACCCGAACGCCGCATGCGTCGCCGCTGTCATCTTTCGAAACTCTGAACAAGGCAAACACAAACAAAACCCAGGGAATACTACGGGGACGGGTGAGTGTGGAGGTCGCCGAATACAACAACGTTGACAGCGCAAGCCAAATACAAATTTGAGTTTTTTTTTTTTTTAAGGCGATGTCCGGTGTTCGTTCAATATGTTGACTTAAGGTGGTATACCGATCGGTTGGAGGGAAGATGATCGCTGAGCCATAACGGTGACCCAAGTGGTAGAATTGCTCTCCCTTTTTTCTTTTTACATTTTGTGGGTTGGGTGTGTGTGTAATTTCTTGATTTGCTTCGAAAATTATGGGAAATTAAAAAATGTTTTATTTATGAGTAAGAAAATCATAAAGGCAAGAGCAGTAAGTCAAGCAAGCCAGATACGAGTTGAGTGTTTGAGGTGTGGTCACAAAATTGTTATAATTGTGCTTTTTTCTTTCTTACATATATGATATGTATGCAAAACGGAACGGAACGTAATCAACGAGACCCAGGCAGAAAGTCAATCAAATGTGACACAGGTTTAGATCAGCGGCGACAACGTCGGCGGCCAGCCAGTCTGTCAGCCTAGCCAACTAGTTAGCTATTAGCTACTTGTATTCTATTGCTCTCTGCTACTCGATCATATAGACTAGACTAAAAATAAGAAAAAGAAAAAAAAAAAAAAACAACTTTCCCAAAAACATTTAATGACAATTTGTATCGTAATTGAAATCGAAATGCCGTGAATAAATGCCGCTTTGCACTAAATTTCCCCCTTCCTCAAACCTCATCTTCCGTCCTCAACCCCCCCCAACATGCAGCAGCATATCGGTTTGAGACAGCGACGACTCAGCAACAAGGAACACCTTTATTTTATATATATATCTTTCCTCTTTTTCTGTTGTTGTAGTTGCATTTAAACCAGTTGCTGCCACAGGTGCCACATCCCATATTCAGATACAGGAGTGGGCCAGGCGAAAGCTCAGCTCAACTCAACTCAACTGAATTGCAGTCCAGACCCAGACTTGGGCAACTTTTTGTTTTATTTTTTATTTTGCTTCAATATGTAATCCATTTTAATGCCAACACCATTATGAACAGTAGCCTCAGTGTCACATTTAGTTGACCAAAAGAGAAAAACCAAACTAAATGAAATGAAATGTTTATTTCATTTTATTTTAAGGTTGTTTGCTTTTTTAGTTGGCTTGATGATATTAATAAAAACTTTGGCAAAGTGTTTAGAATACGTTGAAATATTATATGAAACTTTCAAGCGAATTAAATAAGTTTATCAAAAGGAACAGTAACTATGGGTTAAGCTATTGGCTGCTGTTATATAACTACTGCGATAAGTAATTAAGTTAGTGGAAAGTAAAATGTCATTAATTAGATTTTTTCAATAAATATTGCAGTGTATTTGTTAGTCATATTAATTGGGTTACTCTGTTTAAATGCATGAACTCAAAATCAAGCGCTGATAGCAAGGCAGACGCACAACAACTTAAAGACCATTCTGGCCAAAAAGTCGACCTTAATACTGGGGACAATTGATTAGCAGAGCAAAAAGGCGCGAGCATTGGGCTAATGAACCCAAAGATTGCGATTTAAAGGTAGACCCAATGGTGCTCAGGTGTGTGTGGGGGCGCCAATTGACGGGGATAACTGGTTTTGTAGGGCGCATCCTTTTTTTTGTGTGGCAAGTGTGTATTAATCACACTCTCACAGCAAGGGAGAGATTCCTTTCAATGAAGTCACTTGGTCACTTATACAATTTATCAAACGAAAGAGAAGAAAAAGCAAAAAAAAAAAAAACATAAATAGTGGTGTGGGGTTAGGGTAGAGAAGGGTCGAGAAAAGAAAATGCCATAACGAACCTTAGCCTACTTAAAGTAAGCAAAATGTAAACCCGCTGGTTAGTTCCCACAATTATCTAGTGAGCGGCAAACAAACACAAGGTGCATCTCATCTACCTCCTCAACCTGGCCAATTGGCAAAGCTAAATTATAATGCATTATTTCATAACTCCCGCAAGGGAAACTTGTTTGAACTGAGTCAGAGTCAGAGTTAGAGTCGGAGGCAGAGTCAGAGTCGGGAACCAGACAGATTCCAGCAACAATTTGCCGCCCTAAAGCGAAGACAAGATTGTTAGACAATCAAACTTCAACGAACTTTGTTTGTCTCTGGCCTAGATCGGCCAAAAACCCCCTGTCTTTTGTATACATTTTAAAGGGTATACTAGGAGGATATGGTCCATTTTTTTTAGGGGTTACATTTTTCTTTGCTTTCTCAGCGAATTATATAAAAGAAAAAATAGGATTATGTTTGTAGTAGGGTTTAGGGTTCGGTTTAGGGTATATCGCAGTCGATATAGTTTTATTTAAAATTTGGAATTTTTTCTTCTTCTTTCTCGTCCTGACTTTATCTTCTCTTCTGGCGGTTTAATTTGATTATGTTTCTTTTTTTGTCTCGTTTTTTGCATTGATTAACTGCCGCCTGACATGACAGCTCAATTCTCCCTCCATGATTACCGATTGCGCAACTATTCTGCATCGCGAGATCTTCAGGAGATATTTGGACAAACAAAAAATCACAAATTGTTGGCCCTTTTGGCTACTCTCTTTTTTCGTTTTTTCAAAAGTTTTTTTTTTTTTTTGCTGTTGTCCGTTGTCTTGTCTATAGCGTAATCGCCCTTAATCCATCAATAAAACGGGGCCATCACGATCAATGATTGTAGGAGACACGGGGAGAAAATGAAACTTTGCAGCAGTTGCCACCGTTGCATCGACAACGTTCAAATTTGCCAATTGGCAATTGAGGTAGAGGCATTTTGCCTCACACAATCAATCTCTATTTTTTTTTCTTTGTGTATTTTCGGCAGTTTTGTTGTGAAAATATTTGACTTGTTTCTGTTATTCATTAAATGCATTTATTAGGAGCTTAACAAACAAAGGATCATTCGACCGCTAGATCACGGGATCGTTCGATCGATCAAGTGCCCTAAAACCTTTCACTAATGACTTTGATTATGCAGTTTGCCTGCTTCAAACGAGGTAAATTGTTTGTGACAGTCCAGGAGGAAAATGTAATTGGTTTTGATTCCTTCAATTAATATTTGTCAATATGCAAAAATTGAAACAAATTGTAATAGTGAATTACAAATTGGTACAATTTAATTTATGTTTTTTCAAAGAATTAAACCGAACTGTGACAATCCAACAATTAACAGAGTTTTACAACACTCACATGGCTCTACTCTACAATGGGCAATCAAAAGTAAGTCATGAACTCAGTGAAAATATTTATGTCAACCATTTGTTTTATTCTTTTGGCGCCACAGTGTAAGTTGGAAACTTATCCACCTATCAGTATAAGCACCTTTCCAAGCATTCTTTTGAAATATTAAAAGGCATTTATCCCATTTTTGTAATGTGTTACGCAATACCTTTCAATTCTATCCTTCAATCCATTTTTTCTCCTTTTTACAATTTAACACACAACATAAACACAACAGCTTGGATAACAAATGTGTCCCATTCACTTTTTGTTGTCCAGTTGAGATTTTAGCTATAAAGAAACAAATTAACTGATGATCAGTGCCAATGGAATGCAACCATGTAAATTACACGACCAACTCTTGAGCCAACATTCCCCGATTCCTTCAATCCCACTACCAATTCCATTTCCAAAATAACACCAACAAACTTGGCCAATCCTTAGCGAAATCAAAGCCAAGTTGGCCATAATTTTACCTACATATTGAATGTGTTCAGCGCTTGAATCGTGTCGTGATTACAGGTTGTTTCCAATGCCAAAGATGCAGGAGGGGATGGATGATGGAGGTGGAGGTAGATATGGATGTAGTGGAGGATTGTCTCTTCTCTCACTATGCCAATGTGTTGTCGTTTTTAAGCGATGAATTAAGCGATATTTGCAATTAATAACTGTCATGCTTTTGGGAAATCTGTTCAATAATAAACAAAAAAATTTGTTTAACGAATCAAAGACTGTTGGGAGCATGAGGATGAAGAGGACTGGCCTGGAGAGATGTAGATGATTTTGGGTTGGGTCTCCCTCGCTCTTACTTCCTTGACAACGATGAAAACGACGATGATGATGATGGCCTCAAAGTGATTTCGCAATGCTGTGGCGACTTTCGTGTTAATGGCATGCAGCTCATGAAGGCAATGTGGCAATGCCATTGATTTCACTTCGATTGCCCCATAAAATACTTTGAAGTGCAGCAGCTTCAACTCCAGGTCGAGTTCCTCTTGTGTAGGCCGACCAAACAGAGAGCAGCCACGTGCTGCCATGCGACTAGCCAAGGCGGCAAAAGTTATTGACTGATTATGAGATTTGGCACGCCAAGTCAGTCGCCCTCCAAGAGAATGTGTCGGTAGATTATGTTTTGAAAGTGCCGGGCAGCAACAGCAACAGCGGCAGCAGCAGCAACAGCGCCATGGAGTTGATTTCTTTATGAATTCATTAAACTTTAAATTGGTTTTAAATTGGCCTCCGCCCCAGTCAGTTACTCCTTCCTCCTTCTGCTCTTATGATCACCATTCGGCAAAGTGTGCGATTGTGTGGAATTTGGCACGACCTGCTTGGCACAATTATCTGCCATCTCTTCATTCTTCCTACATCGCGACGTGTGTGTGTGTTTGTGTGTGGGCCATGCTGGACCAAGTCAAGAAGCATCCAATACCCAGCAGCCTGTGGGCCAATAATATTAATAACACGCACTTTGTGTGCTGTCTTTTTGTTTTGGGACAGCTGGATTGCCCGCTGGCAGCATCCTCCATCCTCTCCAACCTCTTCTTTTGTTTGTTTTCATTAAGAAAAATATTGCAGCGTCAACATGAAATCAATACCGAGGCAGAGGCCGAGGCCAAGGCGAAAAACACCCGCACAATATCAAGAAAAAGGTGCTTTAGAGATGATAGCGTGATTGAATCATCATCACGTTAAGAATTCCATCCTCTACAGTCTAGACGCCAACTCTTGCTTATTTATACTATTCTAGTCCAGAATACAATTCTTTATTATTGAATTAAAGACTAAATGCTCTATCAACTTGGCTAGCAAAAAATATCGTTTTGCCTTATTGGGGAAGATAAAGATGAAAAAAAATTAAAGTTTATTTAAAACAAAATTTATATCTCTGTTTAACATAGAATTGTAATTCAAAAATTCACGTACATTTATCAAGTCCTTTTTTTCGATAACTCTAAATAATTCTCCTTATTATTGATGAGTCACGATCTCATCTCTAAATCTGAACGCACGCCTTTTGTTTCTACAGTTTCTTTAGTTCAGTTATTGTTGGCTGGCTGCCTTTCTGATGGGGGTGACTGATTGTGATTGTGATTGTGTGGCCTACGTCCTCGTCCTCGTTCTCGTCCTGGACATGGACATGTGCAATGTGCCGTTTGTCAGTGGCGCATAAAAGAAAGGAGTTCGCCTCGTGTCTGGTTTGTGAGTGTGTTTGTGTGTGCATTTTTCTGCTGGTGGTGCCTGATGCCTGCCGCCTGCACCTACTTCTTCTCCTTCTTCTAAAGAAATCTGATACTTGGGCTCCCAGCTCTCTCAGTTCAGATTCAGTAATTGCGCAGATGCATTGGGCTTGATGGTCCGTTTGGATGGTTGGCTTGGCTTCGCCTGGTGGATGGATGTAGGCAAAAGGTGTCACTTGAGTTGCTGTTACTTTGTCGTGTTGTTGTTTTTGTTGTTTCTGTTGATGTCGTGCCGCCCAGCTATTTTTGACTAACGAGCAAGATGAAGGCACAAGTTGGACACGCGTATGTGATTTGAGATGGCTTAAGGTAGAAATAGTAAAACAGCGAAAAAGAAGGACATAGAGAGTGACAGAGAGGGAGTGAGGGTCTCTTTTCACACCTGTTTTTGTAAGGAATTTAGGAAATACATTTCGGAAGTAAATCTCATTTTGAAGGGTTGGTTTTTGAGACAGCTGTATGTATATTGTCTATTTTTAAAAATTCACTGCAATAACCAGGCACATTGATTTCTGGAACTTTATTAGACCTCTATCTTCATTGATGGTGTACAATTCCTTCTATCCATGTCAAATTAGGCAAAAATATATAATCCACAAGAGGGATTAGAGGGACAAGAGGGATAAGACAATCATTACCATATTCCAGTATCATGTCCTTAGATATAAGAGTTGGATACTGGAATATAGTAATGATTCTCTTATCCCTCTTGTGGATTATATATTCATACATATGTCTTTAGATATAAGAGTTGATGTACATAGTATGTACTACATAAAATCTAAATCTATATACTATATCGGAAGGGCTTTCTAATCTTTTTCTATTCTTGGTTCTAATAAAAATATAGTTTTCTAGAAGATATTCCTTTAACTTAATCTGTAGTAAGAAGAAATAGTATAGTAAATCGGGAAATGTAGTCAAACAGTATGGATACTAAAAGTCGATTATATAATCTTTAGTTTAGTATATCCCATTCTTTAGTGTTCTAACTATAAGATATTCAGGTTCAAGTTGGCAAGTCGCTGTGTAATGATTTCATTGACCAAGCGAGTTAATCGATTCAAGACAAATTGATATCCATAACAACATCAACAAAACTCGCTTAAGCCACAGATAAAGATTGAAAATAAAGTAAAAACTACATTTGACCAATTGATAAATAAGAAAGAAAAACGAACACATAAAATGTTTATCTGTTTTAAATGCAAACCGAACCGAAAAAAAGGTGTTTGCACATGTCCAAGCAAATATCGAAAAAAAGAAACCAATTTGAGGCGCCAGAGAGGTGGAGGTGAAGGAACGTGCTCTCAGGATAATGCAAATAAATTCACTGGCCAAACAAATTGCCATAGAGACGACAGAGACCACTGGGACCAGAGGAGACCAAGAGACCCGACCCGGCCACATGGAAAATCAAGATAAACGCTTTAATTGAGATTAAATTCATAATTACGATCGCACGGGCGACACTTTTATGGTGTTCTTTAATTAAAGTTTGCTTTGCCGTTTGCAGTTTGGCCCAAAGTGGCCAGACAAGAAATTTGAAACGGGCTTAGACGTAAGAGCCCCCTGGCTGCTGGCCTTCCCTTCGTCTTCACCATTCCCATTCACCGTCCACCTTCCCCTCGTCACTCCTTAGGTGTTGAGTAATTTTTTGTTGTTGGTTGGTTTTATTTATTTATTTTTTTTTTGCTGCTGCTGATTGAAATCGCAAATGCTGATCACATAAATTGCCAGATTTTGTTCGCTTTACATGACATGAGAGTTCGTTCCTTACCTCATACTGCAGCCAACGCATAATTGCATTGTAGCTGGTGTGTAATTGAAATTAATATGAGTGACTGAGCCTGAAAATTTAACGGCCCCCCTGCCTACCATCCAACCAAAAGAAAAAAAGAAGGCCAGAATGAACATAGTCATCGAGTGCTAATTAAGCAATTTAAGCGGATTGAATTTTGTTTTAAGTTTTTTTTTTTCTTCGCTCGAAGACTTGATTTATGTGTCTATGTAGAAGAGAGGAAAAAAAGAAGGAGGTTTGATAGAAGTTGAGGGATTTTACATTAGCATAAACATCTGTTTGTGTGTGATCCTCTTCACATATTTAACTCCCATTACCCATCCCTCAATAAATGGAAATGGTTTCCCACACACCCAGTAAACGGACAATCGATAAACGAAGATGATCGGTTTGTTTTGATAAGAACTGGCAATGAAATATCAGTGGGAAACTTTAGATGAGTGCTACGACATCAAATTACCCTGTATTAACTCAAACGTAAAACTTGAATTCAATTTTGGTAAGAAAAGTCTATATGAAAAATATAGTAGAAGATATTTTGTCTATTGAAAACTTTGGTGTTGATTTCTTAGATTTAAAGAGCTCAGAAAATATTTACTATTAACTTCAAGGACATTGAGTTGTATTGGTACATTTAAATTTATATAATAGAATTATTTTAAGAGCATCTTCACAAATTTAAAGACGACATAATAGTTTAAACCATCAACTTAGCTATCAACGTAGCTTTTACATCAAAAGGGTATCGTGAAATCATTTCCTACTTGTACTCTTTTATAAAAATTGGCAGTTTTTTAAATTCCAATCCTAGTTAATGTTGGAGCGTCCCAAAGTTAGCATACTTTTATGCGTTTCGAATGCCTTTAATATTAATACTTTTAACTAAATACCATCTAAAATGATAAGATAATTTATTTCAAATTTTAACAAACTCTTCATACTCTTCGCTATAGGGTATCGAAATTGTGAAGTTCTTCCTAGCATAGGTAGCTGTGCGCCTTCAAAGCTCAATTAAAACGACATCTCGGCGCCTTACTTAGATCAAAATTAGAGGCAATCAATAGATAAGGCATTAAAAAGCAATTATAACGACAAATCTGTAAACATACGGCACATAGATCCATTCGACTTTAATTTTTAATGGCCTGCGGACTTAACGCAACGCAACAGCATTTAGAAGGCAATAAAAATCATCATCATTGTCAACGTCATCGCGATTGGGCAGAGGCGCCGCGGCCGTCGCAGCCGCAGCAACCACCTCTATTTGTTGTACAAGATTAGAGAAGGAAGATTCAAGTTAGAGTTGCATTAACATAAAAATGTCATAAGGTTTGTGCTCCCATAATGTATCGATCGGGCAAGGAGAAAAGGAAAATAAACAGAAAAGAGGCCACACAGCTGCCATTTTGCAATTGAAAACTGAAAACGGAAAACATGGAAGATCATCTCTAGTAGTGTGATGCTGATGCCAATGGTGAGATCATGCGTAGGCATTTTGGGGAAAACTGACAATATAAATTGTCAAAGAAAGTGATCGTAAATCTTTGCAAGGAGATCATCTTATGGGTGAGGCCAAATATTTTAAGGCCATGAAATTGAAATAAAAATAAAAAAAAAAGCAATTAATAAAAAAAAACGTAAAGTGATAATAAATGAAATTGACTTTCCCATTTCACTTATTCGCAAGGTCTTTAAGGAGAATTTTCTCTATATTATTATAGGATAGGATATATGTACATATATTTATACCCTTGCAAAAAGGGTATATTAATTTTGGTCAGAAGTGTGCAACGCATAGAACGAAGCATCTCAGACCATATAAAGTATATATATTCTTGATCAGCACGACGAGACGAGTTCAAATAGCCATGTCCGTCCGTCTGTCCGTCCGTCCGTCCGTCCGTCCGTCTGGATCAACGCGAACTCCTCCGAGACCGTAAGAGCTACAGAGCTGATTTTGCACGTAGGCTTGTATATACTGCAGGCGTTGTATATCTCGGATTCAACCCGGATCGGACCTCTATATCATATAGCTCCCATACAAACGTCAAAGTCACGAACAGTGACTTTCTCAATAACTTCATTAATTTTATAGCTATTGTCATAAAAGTTGGTATTTGTCAGTTTTGTGTTCTTATTAATAATTGTGCAAAATTTGATTAAGATCGGAAGACTATATCATATAGCTCCCATACAAACGGCAAAGTCACGAACAGTGACTTTCTCAATAACTTCAATAATTTTATAGCTATTGTCGTGAAATTTAATATAAGTTAGTTTATTGTAGCTGTTAACGAATTTGCCAAATTTGGTCAAGATCGGGTGACTATATCATAGACCTCCCGTAGGAACGATCGGTCGAAAACAGTGACTTTTGTCAAAAGTTCGTTATATCCTATGCTAAGATTGAAGGCCCTTCTTTCGCAAACATTAGACTTTTTGGACAAAACGTTTTTACACTTTGATATCTATGGGTAAGGAAAGAATTACCAAAACAGTTGCAAGGGTATACAAACTTCGACGCGGTCGAAGTTAACCCCGGCCCTCTGGTTTTTGTTAATATTAGAACTCAAATTATTTTACATGCCTAAATCGTATCTGATGATTTGATTAATGTTGAATTTTTGAATTGCCTAATTTTCTGGGCCATTTAGATAACTCATCATCATCTCAAATCATGTGTTTCGTTTAAAAAATAACACTATAATTGGAAAGCATTTTGCAATTTAAGTACAATCTTTACTCCCTTTAAAACAATTATAACCAATTTTTAAGACATTTTGACCTCTCTTTTTTTATGATTTTGTTGCTTTAAATCTAATTTTCTCCATATCCTATCCCAACTTCATGCTATTTCACTTCTTAGCTACCGGACTGCATTGGTCAAGAGTCTGCATCGCACTCTTGGTTTTACTCTGTCTACAAACTGACATTTCCTAGTTTTTTGTGGTCGGTCAAAAGTCTTCCTGGAATTAAGTTACAGCAAGTGCAGCAGTCTAAGGCATTAGCTCTCTTTTTCTGCGTTTTGTGTGTCTTTCGACCCGAAGTCATAATGCAACATGACATGCGCCGCATGTGCAACAAATAACAAAAAAAAAAAAAAAGAAAGAAAAACAAATGATTGGCGAGAGGGAGAAGGTGGGGAGGATATGAATGAAAAGAAAACGCCAGGCAAATGTTGCAAATATGAGTTCATTATTTAAAAATGTTGACCAAAAAACAAATTGACAAGTAAACTGTGTACGCGAGGTGGGGCAAAAATGAAGGGGGCCGCAATGCGTTGGCCTAGGTGGAGTTGGAGTTTGCCCGCTTGGAGTTGGGTTCCCTGGTAATATTTTTTTTTCTTTTTTCTTCTGCTCCAATAGTTTGTTATGCACATGCAAGGCGGCGGCTCCTTCGACGACGAAGAGCAACAGAAAAATAAAGAAAAACGAAACATCAAACGATTTAATGCCGCCACGCACCACCAGCATCACCACCGCCACCACTAACTCCTCCAACTTTGGTGGCTTGATCTTTTGCCTTCGTTCACTTCCCACTTGTTTGGCCAAGGCAGAGAATTCTTGGCCAAGTCTTGTTAACGCGTTTAGGCTTGCGCCTGCTGCGTGCTGTTTGTGTTTGCCGTTGCTGTTACTGTTGTTGTTGCTGTTGTCGTTGTCGTTGTCGTTGTTAATGATGCCTTATAATGCCAGTGAGCCTGATTTGCCACAATTTATTATGAAAAATCATCATAATCTTTGGCCAAATGGCGATGAACCCACAAGACGCATTTGTCTTAAGGCGGCGCCTTATCTTAGAAAGCGAAAAACCAAAAAGAAATAACACTACTAAATAAAGTTTACTAATGCGCACTAGTAATACCTTGTATAAAGCTACAAGGAGAGGTTAGCTTTTTAAAATAATCTCTTGATAATGATTTCAGTTGAGTTTAACAAAAGATCATGACTAAAACGCAACGACCAAATGCGTTTTAGTCAGTCAGCTTAGTGAAATCTTTTGGGGTATGAAATATGATACTAACTCAGATCACTTGACTAATTTTCTAGACCTGTTGCTTGCGTATCCTTAGGACTATTATATACCCATTAACTATTTGTATGTAGGGTAAAAATAGAGCCTCAACTCGGCTAAAGCGGCCATCCGTCAGCGTCCAATGCGTCGATAGCTGGTTAATGTGGTTTGTTGTTGTTGTTGTCGCTATTTTTTGGTCTGGCACGAAGCTTTTTGTAACATGAGCCCAAGACGAAGACCTCTGAAGTCAAGTCTCTCAACCTCAACTCAACTGAGTAAAAAGCACTGAGCGTGTCATATTGGCGTTTCCTCTTTTGTCGGCTATGTCCACGCCTACGAGATGACTCTTTGGCTCTTAGAAAATCATTTTCAAATTGATTTTTCCTGTCACAAATTGCACAGAAAGAGAGAGAGAGAGAGAGGGACACACAATGAGAGAGTTTGGTGCCTCCTGTCGCAAAATGTTACTAATAGTTAAAAATTACAATATCAATAATCATACTTTTTCCTCTCCTCCCACTTTTCAGAGACTCTCCCTCAGATGATTAATGATCTCAAGTTGTGTAGAGTCCAAAAAACCCATTGAATGCATATATCCATCCGAACGTTAAGGCTATTGATCATACGTATATTATGCTTAAGTTGGCATATAACTAATCAAACTCAAATGGAGAGCAAAAATTCAAGTGAAATTTCTTTGGTTATTTTTGGCGAAAGTTCGCCCAGACAACGAACGAATACTCTGGATAATAGATCATTTGAATTTGCCATTGAGAGAATTTTTGAAAATTTATCATGATACAAAAATTTTTTTAACTACATATTAAAATTTGACATCATTTAGCGACTTTCATAAAATATTGATTAAAAATATCCATGTTTTTCAGACAAATTAGCTTTTAAGATGGCTGAGTAAAAATGCAAAGGCACGGACGGACGGACAGACGCCGATGTCGACTCAGCCTTTCATGCTGATCAAGAATATATATACTTTATGGTGTCGAAAACGTCTCCTTTTATTCGTTATTTACATCTAACCAATTTTATAATACCCTCTGTAAGGGTATAAAGATAATAACCAAACAGAAACTCCGATATAGATTGTATTTGTTCTACAGAGAATAAAGTGGTTAGAAATAAAGACACTTCCCCAAAATTATTCAATATTTTCGAGATGATAAATAACTAATTTGTAATTATAAGTGAATTAATTACTCACAGCAAATTATTTTATTTTTTAACGTTATAATTTATATTTTTTCATAAACTGATTCATTTGTTAAATATTCTAAACCAACTGAATTCTATGGGATTGAACCCAACCCAATAATATTTTCACCTTCAACTCCAATAAGACTTTTATTTTTTCACACTTTCAATCCAAAAATCAGAGATCAGACATAATCCCAGGGGCAAATCTACTTGTATAAAGACCATTTATTTAAGATGATATTATCTCAGATATATTGACTGTCATAGGCAATATTTCAGTTATTATGAGGTGAAATAAAAAATAAAGAAATCAGCGGCCTCAATTCAATATGTAGGCGTTATTGGCAGGGGGCGTGTCATATTGTGTGCATTGTCAATTGAGTTTTAAGCTTAGAGAGAGAAAGAGGCTTGGCCGCCACTTGTTTTGCATCAATTTGAATTTTAATTGAATTGGCACACGAAACGAAACTCTGGCGCCAAGTTCTACTCTGAATCTTAGATATATATACGTGATGTAAGTGTAGGTGGATATATATCAGAAGTAAAGAATATACAACAACAACTCGAGTTCCGTTTTCCATTGACCTTTACGGCAAAATGCAAATGATTAATTGTGGTCAGAACTGCTATTGGTAGAGAGGGGTAGTGTGAGTGAAGAGAAACAAACGACACACCCAATAAATTCAAAGGAATTCACAATCCTTTTTCACTTTTTTCCAACGAACATGAAACATAAGGGTCGTCGTCGTCGTCAGGATAATGAACCCCATTCTGGCAATACTGACCAGAAAGTGAAGCGAATGAATTCATTAGGGAAAACTACATGAAATTTTTGAAAAAGAATTGAAATTAAATGAGAAAAGGTAACCACCAAACCAAACCCATATACATACATATTTGACCAACTGTTGTTTTGGATGATGGAAAAACTGAGCACACGAATGGCTCGCGGCCAGCCTCGAGTTTGAAGCGTGTCGTGTTAATTGCCACTAACTTAGAGGAGAAGAACTTCATACACACACATACACACGCAGATAGATAAAGTAGAAGGGGATCAACAGAGGGTTAACCTTCTGATATCGCCGGTTTTTATTTGGTAGGCAAACTATTGCCATATGGTGTCCTGCCCACTCGACAGGAGAGAAGATGTATCTATTTTCGTAAATTAATTACAAAACTGACCAAAATTTGATCATTTGCCGACAGAGTAGCAGAGAGCAAAGATCAGAGTGCAGTCAGCAGTTAGCAGTCTGGTTGGTAGTCAATGGATAACCTTAAGATACCGACGTTCCAACACCTGATGTTTGATTTTCGAAAATTTACGGTTTCACTTTCAAGCAGGAATCAAAACAGGTAGAGATGATCGAACCTTTTTTCGAGTCTAAACAGTTGTTTCAGGAAAAGATAAATTTAATTGCTGCTCATTTTCAGTTAAAGATATGTTTGTTATTTCAAAAGACTAGAGAGAGAGAGAGAGAGATATGTAGGGGGCGAGAGACGGTGTTAGTTTTATTTGGTGTCCATTTCTGCAGCTCATAAAAAAATCCTCAACGGAAACGGAAGAAAGTCTTTCTTTCTTTTCATCTCATAAATATTTCAATAGTTTTATCGTGTGGCTGGGCTACTACGTCATCGATGTCATCAACTCACTCGAATTGTTGGAGAAGTATAGACATAGATGGGCAATCGTACGATTTGCATAGCAACGGGTTCCATTGGGAGGTCCAACGGTTATTTAGTGAAGCATCTTCGGGATTTGAATTTGATGCTTGCCACATGTGATCTACAGTTTAACACGTGAACGAGCACATCGCTTGCAACATTTGTTCATTCAGCATATATTTTCATAGCATTTCACGGAATGAACAAGTAAGATCTATTTGAATAAAAATAGTTAGATGTATGCATATATATAAATGCCCTTCTCCATATAAAAAGAAATTACCTTATAGCGAACAAAAAGAAAAAAAATCACATAAATCAATTAAATAGTTTTTGAGGAGTAGTAAATTAGCAAAAATTTGATTTGCCTCCTCAATCGGCGAAAACACCACCAAAAATCCATCAAAAAACAACAAAAATATTGGACTTTGAATTGGCATCTAATTGAATAACCTTTTACTAGGTTTTAAAATCAAAACCCTTTATCGGAGTTCTGAAACATTTTAAAGATAAATGACAAGACAATCTTTGTTTAATCAATATCAAGTAAATTGCACATCGCGACAATGGGTGGACCATTTTTTGTAGCACTCACTGTAGCCCATTTGACAATTAATTAAACAAAAAGTTTATTACACAAAAGACAAAACTTGGCAAAGTTCAAGTCCTTAATTTAGAACTTAAGGAACAGACTAGACTACTTAAATGTATAAATGAATAAGATGTCATATGCTATTTAGAATATGGTTTTTTGTTTTTAGATTTTGTGGTAAAAGTCTTTGTCTCCCTTTTGATCATGGTACCCAACCAATAATAATTTGTTCATTTGTGTTTACCCAAGTTTGTTATCACTTATGTATTAGACAAAGAGTTTTGACAATATTATTAGACTAAAATTTCTTTCATCTCTTCGCCTGGTGAGGTAGTTTGGTCAATTCAAGTGTATTGTTCCTGATATCTCTCTTGCAATTTTAAGGCTTTATCGATACATCTATATATATGATATATAGCAGCAACTCAGCTGTGGCAAATGTGTAGAGCATATGGATTACCCATTAGACCGCAAACTTTCAAATGAGAAGTAGGCCTATGAGAAAAGCTCGAAAGAAAGTACCGTCTCTCCCATACATAAATCATTTTTTCAACTGTAGATTGTTTCAATTGCCATCCATGGGTAAGCTCTCGCCCCCGCCTCTAAATATACATATATATGGATAGCTATTTTTGGATATCGCTGGGCACTTTTCTGTTTTGTTTTTTTTTTTTTGCCCCTTTGGTTGTTGTAAATATTTTGTAAATGCTACCGCATTGATTTGCGTGCGATGTGTGTCAAGTAAATGCAAGCAAAGGAGAGAAAAAAACCCAAAGAAAATGGAATCAATTTGCCTGCAAAATTATATTGAATCGGATATTGATGATGGGAAGGGGGAAGAAAGACAATTTAACAGCGATCGAGAGAGAAGAGTGATGATGCTACTTTCTACCTCTTCAGTGGACTGTACCTTTATGTAATATTTATTAAAGTGAGTTGGAAATTCAAATTGTACTTTTTTGACAATGAGCAGGAAGTGATGAAGCAGCGACAAAGACGCAGACACAGACACAGATGACCACGGATGAGTGGAGCCTAATTAGAGTGACTTACTGAGTGACTGATATGTCGTTGTAGACGTATGAAGGAGAAATCATAACCACAATTAACCGTTTCGTTTTGGCCATCGTGGTGAAGGAAAACCACAGGAACAACATCAGAAAGAACAGCAATGGCAACAACGACGACATGTCAAGAGGTATAACCACCCATCGATAGACAAGTAAAACAAAAACAAAAAATAGTCTTTCTAACATAGCGAAACGACAAGTAACAACATTTATCAACGCTTTAAGATCTACACGAACTCTAAAGGAGAATGCTGCGGAGAAGAAGGTGGATTGTTGGTGCTTGGTGATCATCAAGTTGAGTCTCTCGAAAACTTAGCGACAACTAACGCCACGATGTTTCTTTCATTCTACTTCTATACTGACTATGATGTGCTTGGTCATGTAACTCAAAACTCTCAGCGTAGAATCTGTTGGATGTGGATGAGATCTTGGCTTGGCTTTACAGTTAAGGTCGCTGATCGCTGACAGGTTGCCACACGATCATTTTGCATAGAGGGAGACGGCACTGTGGATGGAATGGAGATGGACAGTTGTCGTGCCCAAACAGATTTTTCTTATTTCTTTTTTTTTTATTTACTTTACCTTTTTGTTTTGATTTATGCTAAATGTCTTTTGGCAAAGTCGACGTCGTCATGTGTGCTCTACTCTATTTTGTTTTTTTTTCTTCTTTGGAGCACTAAACGATTAAGCAATATGTGTGGTACATAGACATACACCCGCTATCTTGCATGGCAAATCTCTCTCCCTCACTCTCTCTATCTATTTATCTCAGATTTACCTCAGTGTGTCTGTCTGCAGCACTTACGAAATCCTGAAATCCGAAAATCGAAACCAAGATTAATGTTGATGCTTTTTCAATTACAACTGCATACAAATTTGGAGTAAAATTCGTAATCGGTTGTAATCTCAAACGTCCTAAACGACGACGGTACCAACAACAGGCACAAATAGCAACAACAACATCCACGATTCCAACGACGTCTCCAAAGTCGACGACGACGACTAAGATGGTGACTGCCTAAGTGGCTAGTGTTGCTGCTGCAGAAGTTAAGCCTGCTACTCTGAGGAGCACTTGGTATTGGATTTCCAAATGTTTGTTTTGCATGAGCTTTTTTTTTTTTTTGGTTTGCTTGTTGTGTGACATGCGCCGCTTGCTGATTGCCTCGGCCGCCTTGAGTGACAAAGTGCACCGTGGTGTTTTTTGGTGACAAAAGATACCAAATTTTCTGCAGTATGTTAAAATTTCGCCCAAAGGCAATACAGTAATATGAAAGATCTTTGAGAAAATTCCTTGGCTTCTTTAGTGTTTTATAGTTCTTCGAAAATTCTTTGTATCTTTTGAACATTTGAACACACGCAAAACGACTCTTTTATGATAAAAACCTTTATCAACTTCTAAAAATGTAGCTTCTGTCATTGCTAACTTGGTAGAAATTGTAGTAGTAATAGATATTGAACCTAAACATCGACCTGCTAAATACAAAAAGTTCTTAGATACTTTGTCATCGCTAAAAAGAAATTTTTGCTCTAGTTCGGCGCTTTAAATCTTGGTATGTGTAGAAAGAAAAGCGAAACTGAATATAGTCTTCATTTTGGGATTCATAACCAAAGGAAATTATTAATTAAATGAATAGTTTTAATATTAGTCCATTAACTTGATAATTATTTTTAATTCAAATTAAATTAAATTAATTGGTGTTATCACTTCCCTAAAACCACGGTAAATCGTTTCCTTTTGTCGTTTTGCTGTCGGCAATTACAAATGCTAAGACTTGTATCATGATCAGCTATCGCCATCGATTTGTATGGAAAGCAATAGCATTTGGAATTCGAAACGCAAATCGTTTGGCATCTCGTTGACTCTTTTCGATGCTGCATTCAGTTCACTGCGAGCTTTTAGCATTTTGTCAATTGCAATTTGTTATCTCTACTAATGGGATGAGTCTGTCCTACGGTCAATCAAAAAGGATTTAAGTCTAGTCCTGACTTTATGTGGTTGCAAAACCAAACGAAATCTTTGGCAAAAGAGATGCCGCCGCTTCTGTTGAAAAGAATGAAGCAAACAAAGGGTCGGTAAGATCAGAGAATATTGAGTAGTGAGTGGACTAGGTCACTGGGTAGACTTTCTGACGACATTGCAATGTGACTTTTATTCAGTTTCGAACAAAAAAAAAAAAAAAAATTTTTTCAAAGCAAAAAAGGTAGCAAGGTGTTTTTCCACTTTTCCTTTTTGCAAAATGCTCTCATTTTTTCTGCTTAAGAACTATGCGGTCTTTTATTTTTACAGTATACCTATGTAGGTGGTTGTTGTGGCCTAAAGGTGTTTCAGAAATCTCACTAATCGATGTCCTTTACTTTTTGAAAAATATTACGTGACTGAGCTATCGGTAAATATAATAAGTGCTTAGGTACCTGTCTAGTCTAGGGTCGCAAGCATAACCTGAACAAACTCATCCCGAAATAAAAGATAAATATAAACTCCAATCAATGACCTACAAAAACTCAACTCAATCATCAGCGCCGTCTGCTGTTAGTTAAACAAATTTGTATCCTGTCGTCGATAAGCAGCCGCTTGTCGTCCTTGTCGTCTCGTCTACGCTTATCACCTGCACTGTTTTGGAACCTATGTTTGGCAAAGGATTGTGCCACAATAAAGGGGCAGAATACAAAATCTCTACAGCTCTGTCATCTGCAGCTAATTAAATATTTACATTGACAAAAGGTGCAAAATACAATCCATTCGATATGGTTTGATGAAATATTATTGCTAAAGGGGGGCGGATCCTCTAAAATGGAAAGTGTTTTGAACGAAATGACAATTTTGTTTTTTTTTTTTTTTGCCTAGTTTTCAAAAGGTGTTTTGTCGCTCTTGTTGGAAAATTCGATCTCTTTTTTTTTTTTGAAGGCAGGAAGGGCAGAGAAGGAAGTTGTCAAAGGAAAAGGAGTTTATATTGTTTCCGGTTTCTGAAACTACATTTTTCTCTCAATCTTTTTATCCGCCGCTAAGACCGCTTAATCCATCTAAAAAGTAGCTACTGTATCTAAAAAAAATATGAAGATGAATGAATGTGCGAGATAATCTCAAATTGGTTTAGTTTTGTTTATAAATTAAAATTGTCAAAGTAGAATTGAAATCCATAAGATGTATAGAATATATAATTATTGATCTAATTTATTAATATTTAAATTTAACAAGTTAATAAACTTGATAAATTTAGAAGTATTCAACATAGAATGCTTAACAATTTTGTTTATGTACATTGTGAAAACATGAGTTTTATCTCAAGCGATCTGTACAAATATTTGTCTTGCATTTGGTGTAGATCATACTGAGTCGGCTAGACAATGTACTAACTTCATTGTACCTTGTTTATGAAGTTGTAGCCATTGTGTAAACAAAAATTAAATTCAGCTTAGACGACCTTAAGTATATTTGAATTATTATTCCCTTAGATTGTTTAGATGGCTTCCCCGTTTTCGTCCCAAATTGTAAATGCTTTTAAAATTTTGTTTCAATAGTTTTGTATAATATTTTATTTGTATAAAAAATATATTTATTATAATACTTATATGAACTATAACTAACAAAACTCTTAACAACAACTTAATTATTACGTTTGTACTAGAAAATAAGTTAAGAGAGCGAGAGAGCGATATCATTGATCATTGTGGATAAATGTTTATAAATTAAATGAATATTTAAATTTGGTCAAATGCTGTGTGGATGATTAGAGGAAATATACATGAACTCTTAAAATAGATTAAAAATTACAAAAATAAATTAGCACCAAAACCGAATCGACTTATGGATAATTACAGGCGAGGAGAGAGGGATTGAGTTTTTGGGGGCAAAGGATTTTCTAGATATTGTCGTCTGTCCTGCGGAATGTAGTAGTGGCTGATATATTAGCTCTGAGAAGAACGTCAACGTTATTCACACAATGGTTATGGTACAATTGGAGCTGGTGTGCTTATTGAGCAGTGACATTCTTGAGAAAGATTTGTGACAAACTTGGCAGGCATATTTTTTCACTTCGACATGAGTCTGCTGATGGGCACGCAAATTCGAGCGATCAGCAAATGAGCGTGGACAATCGGGGCACTGGAACGGCTTCTCTCCTGTGTGGGTGCGAATGTGTCCTTGAAGTAGCCATGGTCGAGAGAAGGCCTTGCCGCAAATGGGGCACTTGCAGGGCAGAGTGTGGGTGCGTATGTGCATCTTGAGGGCTCCAATTGAGGTGTAGAGCTTACCGCATTCCTCACATGAATGTGTCTTCTTTTCCTGATTACATTCCGCTGCCGGGCAATGGAATTGGCGATGCTTCGACAGACCCATCGAGGTTGAGTACATTTTTTGGCACTTATCACATTTGTAGCGATAGTTTTTCGTCAAGTTATGATGAGATGCTGATGCTGATGATGATGATGAGTGTGTGGAGTTGATGGCGAGACCGTTGGACTTAATGCTGCTGGAGTTGCTTATGTGGCTGTTGTTGCTGCTGTTAGTCCTCGCCTCATCGAAGAGGTGGAATAAAGCTGGCAATGGTATATCATTACGCACTGAGAGATCCTCGGGTTCCGATAGACAAATATCGGAGCCAGGACTCGATGGCGGTGTCATCATTGATTGCTGATAGTTGTACATCGAACGTGGGGATCCACTGCAGCTGCTGCTGCCACTACTGATGCTAGATGCTGGTGATGGAAATGCTGAGCTACTCAAATGTGGTTGATAGTTGCTCCATAGGGCTGAGATCGGATTGCAACCGGCTGCCATCACAAAGGCAGACTGATACGGATTATCACTGGGGCTCGAGTTGCTGGTGTTGCTATTGGTGGTATAGCCCATGGTTGCTGCTGTCATGCCCCTTAAGTGTATATCCATGGGGGGTGATAGCAGAGCCGAGCTAAATGGCATCTCCTCGGGAGTTTTAGATAAATTCAATACATATTCCCGCTTGCTAGGTATCACATAATCCTCTTCAAAATTGGCTTTACGTTTCAATGATAGATCCTGAGGCTGCAATTCCTCTGCAATCTCAACTTTTTCGCATACCAAGGCACCTTTAGTTAGAGCCAAGGCTTCAGTTTGTTCTGCATCTTCGTTGACAAAAACTATGGGACGTTTCTTCAGGGGGCAGCTCTTATAATTGGCAGCCATGATTGTAAATTTTGTTGTTTTAATTTTTCGGTTTTCAAAATATCGCGTTTTTCTAAAGATCGATTCGAAACGATCGGCACGAGACGACAAAAGCGACGAGTATATATGTATATATATATTGGAGTTGATAGTGTTGCTTACTCAACGAACGCTGAGATGTGTGTGACAGGTCGTAGTTTCAGGGCACTCGCTTTTATACCATTTTTCGGTGGTGGTTTTTGGTTCTTCTTCACTACATTTCACAGGCACGCACACATAAACACACACACACACGAATGGGAAAAGTATGTGAGCAGAGGTGCGCACGTGTGCCTGGTGTACGGTATACCTAACACTACCACCAACACAAAACGTTTTCCCATACCCTTATTGCTCTGCACGCGGCGTGTTTCCCATTCGTTTAAAGGGCTCTACCTGCCCTCGTTTCTACTCTCTCCCTCTCTCACTCTCTCTGTCTGTGTTTTGTTAAGCATCCAACGCAGGCGCTTACCCTCCCTATAGGCAGGTAATGATCCGAAGCTCCCCTCAACCAACATGCATACACTTACACATACATAGGAAACACTCTGCCAACATAACTTAAGGCACCTTATGATGACCTCTCTCGCTCTCTCCCTCAGTTCAATTTCCACACATCCCTCCTGTAATAACTCGTCAAAAGTGTTTCCCCATAGGTCTTTCCTCTCTAACACGCACTATGTTTTCTATTTTTAACTATTGGCATTTTTCATAGAGTGCGTACTTAGTTTTTATTTGGGGTTGGTTTTTGGAGTCGTAGCACATCTTCGACTCTTATGTCATTGAGGTGTTCTTTGGCGAGGAAGACGATCCTCGAACCTGAGTAGCTTTAAAAATGACACCTTTTCTATGATCCATAAATAAGTGACGAGGAGAATGCTTAGCCAGTTGATATCATTAGCAAAACTCTATGGGGTACACTTCAATTCAGTTGTGGACCCAAAACTGCATTGTCTTTGGCGTTTCACATTTCGTTGAAACTTTTTCAAACATTTCCCACAATATCAAATATTATCGATTTCTGCATTAAGCTGAGAAATTGTAGATCTCTCTAGAGATTGTAACAACAATCGGGTTGTTTAACATCGTCATTGAAACTCATTTTAATTGTACTGATTTATCTTTATCATACATCTTTTTGATTCTTAGAATGAAGCCAAGTCATGTTATGTTCACATTTAAATGCAGATCCAAAGATCTAAAACCCAAATAAAATCTTTTTCAAATTTGGTGTTTTTCTTTTTATTCGGTACTTTAATTTACATTAACAAAATCTTACAATTAGTTTATAGACTTTTGCTTGATAAATTGCTGTTATTTTTGTTTTGTGAATGTTCTGAATGTAACAGATTAAACTGTGAAACCAATTCGCTATAAATTTAACTGAAATAACTTTCCTATCGTGAATAAAAATAGTTAGTCGTCCGCGTAATACTATGGTATTGAAAAGACAGATTAAATTATGGATATGAAATGCGAAGTATACATTACATATCTAATGTACATATAACCTCTAAACCGGATAATAAAGAATATAATGCTTGACCATGCATATCTGAAGTTATCATTTATAAAATGACTAACAAGTATGTGGCAAACACTAAACGCATAAAACAAAAGTCTTCCACTCTTTTAATAAAGTTTTGTTTCAGTTTATTTTTGGACCTATTAGAAAAAAAAACCATATTTGAAAAACATTTAAAATAAAGAAGTTAGTCCAGAATCTAACAAATTTTAATTATAAATACAACATGTACACAACCAAAGATCGTTTAATATAGTTTAACCTAAAGCAAAAGTATAAAATTCTAGAAAAGGGAAAAAATATATTCATTTATTTGTATTGTCAATGTTTTTATGAAAAACGTTTTATGGTTTTAGTTTATTTTCATCAGATTTAAGGTTAAATTGTTATATAAAATGCAAAACTTCTCATTTATCCATAATCCATTACCGAACTATAAACAAAACTAAACAGACAAAAATAAATCAAATTCGTAAAAATCATGTGAAATCATGAAATAAACACTTTTTTAAATTCATAAACTAAATTTCATACAATGAGAAATTAAAACAGCAGAACAAATAAAAGTGTTTAATGATACAATTAAATACAAATATTTTCAAAGTCCAACTTATTTTTGTATCATTGTATTTTCTTTTTAATTTTTCAGTTTACTTGAGCCTTATAGCACACATATTCCACCCATGACTGATCGCTTCCAACTTACCAAATATTAACCCATGCCGGAAGGTTTATGATTTGTCCTGCTAACAGACTTTCTGGCATTGCAAGTTCTCGTTTCTATATCAATATTTTCCCAACTATCGAAAGCAAAAAAACCACATCGAAAAATCATATTTCCCAGGACGAAAGACAAGCAAATGCAGCTCGAAATGGAAAAGAAAAAAAACCGTCGATGGCCGAAAAGTTTTGATAAACCCAAACCTAAAAAGATGAATTCCCAAATGTAAAATTCCAATATACACAAAACTGACTGACCAACTGGGTGTGAGACGAGCAACGACTCCGAACTCGCCAAGACGAAAACCCGCATTTCCAATTTTTCCCATTTCGTGTTTTCCTATACAAGAGGATTTCCCTTTTTTTCAGGCATCTCCGGATGTGGATCACAATATTTGGATTTAAAGTAATTTCCCAGATTATCCAATTACGCGAGTCATAGCCAAAATAACAACATATCGCGGAAAATCTCACGATCGCAATACCAGCTACCTACCTGATCGATGTTATGGGGAAAATTCACATACATCCTTGGTTATTACGTCTGATATTCCGCACAATTAACGCACCATGACCATGGTACTCTCTACCTAATCATCCTAAGCAGCAGCATCCATGCTAATGGAATGGCCCGGAATATATATAAAAACCAGCGCGCCGCTTAACCTTTTCCTTTCCAGGGACCATTCATTCATCGACGGGTAGAAAAAAACCCACCTAAGCACTTGTCGCCAATATAGGTAAATTTGATTTTCGAGTACCTGATCTCCGGGTTTTGGCCCACGCTCATTAGCATTAGGGGAAAAAATCATTTGCAATTCATTCATCCTTTTTGCCCCTCTACGCGAACGAAAAGGGGAAAACCCCTTCAATTTCTGTTAGGTATTTTTGTTATGTTTAGGATATTTGCAGGTGCCGGCAGAACTGATTTTCCATCCTCATCCTCATCATCATCATGATCATCCCAAGAACAAGATCTTTTTCCCTTTTTTGGCAAACAATGGGACCATCCCATTTTTGCACCTTGTGCTGCCTTGTTTGTTAGATTTTTGACAATGTTTTGTATAGAATTTTTGAACTGAATCTAAACCGAACCCGAACCTGAACTGTATTGTTGTTTGGCACATAGAAAGACTGATTGTAATATATAGAGAAGACGTAAGAAATCTAGGTCAGCTGATCAGTTGATTCTTAAAAATGAACCTGAATAGAGTACCATTTTACCTGCTTTTTATGTAATATACTTTTTCTAGCTTTAGTTGCTTCTAGCATCTGCATAAAATATGCTATAAAATAAGGTAAGGTACCTTGTAATCTAGTCTAACAATTAGACTACAATTAACATCCTGCATATGATTGTAAAATTTATTAAAATAAATTAAGTAACACTCTTTATCCTTTACCTGATTGAGGAAATATTTACAATACGAGTTAAATCTAAAGAAACTCAGAATTGAGAATTGACCCCTAGTCGTCTATATGCCGTTTTTTAAAGTTCGAGTTCGTTTTTATGTCTTAGTCTTTGTACACATGTCAAATATTTCACATTACAAAATAATAATCAACATTTATCCTTCTTCTTCAAATGGTTACTCCAACATTTATACTTTTTGAAGGAAATCCTGTTTAGATTTACTTCCATATGTCCTATTTCCTCTCTTTTTAAAACACAGCCTCTAATCGCCGCAACAAAATTATAAAATATTTACACACTTCATTTAGACGAAGACGTCTTTTTAATAGGCTAAACACAGCGTTTAAATAAAAGCCATACAGGACACACGCATTCGGGTAGCCTAATCAGCTTAAAACCCAGAGAAGAGAGAAGAGGATGAACGATGCCGATGACAACACGTTGACACACAATGCTCCTGGCTATTGACAGGATAACGAAGCATGAATAGGCTCATGAAAAACCTGCGCGAATCAAAGTCAAGGCAGCTGGCACAAGTGTAATACAAAAGAGAAAAGAGCTTGTCCTTCTTCTTGTGGGGGATGTCGGCATAGTCTCTATTTATCCAAAGAACGTGTGGGGAGAGGAGGTCATTCAGAAGTCTATATGTTTTCTTCTTTTTTGGCACAAAACAATGGAATATATACACATATACACACACAGGTAGAGGTAACAACAACAGCACCCGCACATAATCGTCAGATATGGCCAGGTGATCCAACTTTTTGATTTCTTTCGGGCTAAAGGACATTGATATCCATCCATGGTGGTAGCGGATTCCTGGAAGCAATTCCTTTTGCTGGCTTTTCAAAACATTTACTCCAATGTTCTCTCGCTTGTCTCCTCTTGTGTTTGTTCGCCTTATCCCTCGATTGCGCAATCGATTGTTTTGTTGCCCGGCTATGTCTGCACCCGGCCCGTGGCAGTGATTTTTCTTCTACTTTTTTCTTTTGTTTGGCAATATTGGTAAAAGAAGATCGAAACGAAACGTGTCCTAGAGAAGGAGGGTGGACATTGATGGTTGTAATAATAATCAACCAAAAACCATTCATTGTCAACGAGATCACACATCGTATATCTTTTTTTTGGGTTCAATACACAGTTTTGGGTTTTCTATTTCCCCTAGCTCTTTTTGGATATCTCTTTCTCTACAAAAATCTTTTTTCATTTCTTGTTGTTACTTTTGCCAAAAGGTGTGCGCCAGGTGAGTCAAAAATTCGGCGGGAATTTAAAATTTAAAAATATAGATAAATTTATAAACGAAAACTTGTGTTTATATGGTGAACCCAATGCTTCGAAATTCTAAAAGCGTATTAAATATTCATATTATAAATAAATTATAATGCTGGCATATCAAATGGATAATCAATTTCAATATCATAAATTTTTAATTGACCATTTGGTTAGACTCTAATCCAGTGGCACGCTTGAAAATATTTTGAAAACTACTGCATAACCAATAAAACCAATTGAATTAATTTAAATGAATAAAAAATACATATATAAGATGATTTAATTCTGAGTATTTCAAGTCTCTCTTGATTGTAAAAATATTGGTAGTACATGGAAAAAAACTTGGAAAAATACTGATTTAAGGATTTTGTTCAGTGGACGAAAAATATTTTAATAGTTTAATGAGGCACTACGGGTCCATTTTCATTTCTATTTTTCCAATTAAATGTCTGTTAGAATTGCCAATTTTAATATGCAAAATTACATAACTGGACTTCCTACATTTGCTTAAGGAGCAGCTGTGGGTGATGCAATATTTTTCTATATCTCCATGTGTCTGCATCTGCATAATATTAAAAACGGAACATAACGAAATTCTTTCTAATTTACCTAAATTCTTTTCTGTTTCGTCCTGTGCACATGCCAAAACGCCAGTCCGATATTCAAGGCGAACAATTGCGGTTTAACTCCAACAGGAAAACTGAAACTCACAGTCAAATAAAAGGATCGGAGACAAAAGAGCGAATTGATGATTCGCCAGGTAAGAGACATGGCGAGGGGCAGGGCTTGCCGCCAAATGTAATCAAAAGAATAAAGAAATCTCGGCATAGTGCACTATTGTTATGCTCGCTGCTGATGATCATGATGCTGATGATGATGACGATCAGGATCCTTGCCATTGTGTATGGCCCGCAGATGCAAGTCAATGTCCGTTGGATAAACAGATGCATGCCAAAAACCCTGAAATCCCAAAAACCAAGAGCCAAACGTCGCCGAAGACGGAGCAAAGAAGGAGCTGCAGCATCGGCAGCAGCAGCTGCCAAGGAATGCGCCACCCTCAATTCTGGCGGTTCTTTCTGCATCTGTCCCTCTTGCACACATCGATTCTATCCTTCTCCTTTCCATGCTTTGACAATATTTCCAAAACTGATTTGTCCTGTCGGTTGTTGCAGATGCCCAGGATCCTTTTTGGTTTTCCATTGCATTGTCAACCCGCCAACACCGCTGTCCGCCCGGTGCAATGCGATGCAGTTTTTTCTTTTCCTTCCTCTATCTCTCAGTCTATTGCAGTCCTTCTATTGTTATTGGGTTTTCTTGATTTTTTTCTTTTTGCTCTTGCTTCGAGCCCAAAAGGTGCTAAAAATGCTGTTAGAAGGGCGGGCTAACTTTGTGTGTGGTTTCAAGATGCTACCGTAGCAAAATCTATGGCAGACAGAGAACATTTCCTATATTGAGTATTAAATATTACTATCTTAATATTCGTTTTTCTCCTTTTCTTGTCGTTTCGATCGTATGGGGGATAAATGGATGCTTTTATTTTCTAAGCCATCAGTCAAGTCGACTCATAGACCAAAATGTCCCGCCAATATTGGTGGCCTCCACGTGGTATCCCCTGGGTGTTAGTCTTAGACTAATAGCAAATTTGAGCGGCGAATTAATTATATATAAAAATGCATTTATTTATTCTCCTAATTACATACATAAGTAAAACAAATAAAATACTTTCTATTTTATATCTATAATTAATTTGTACTGGGTATACAGTTAGGACTTGAATATAAATTCATCTGATTGTATACTCTCTTTTTATATGGTTAAATTTAAGAGTTTAAAACGTAAAACAATGTTTTTCTTTTATGAAAGATGGAAATGGATTATCAACTGCAGAAGCTTAAACAGAGCTGAAAAAAGACGAAAACATTTCTGAAGGATGACTATTCCTAGGAGTCTGCAAGGACTCACTCCCAAAACCTGGAAGGGCTTCTTTACTTGGCTCATGGTATATCAACTATAATGGAATAAAATGGAATTGAAAAATAGTGTAAAGTTGGTAAATTTCTCAGCCAAATGGGTGATATTGCTAATCAAATAAACACATTTTTCCCTCGACTTTCTAATAGCTAATATATGATGTCTGTTATTTACTTCTCACACTCGCAATCCTTTGTCTATCTCACACCTCTGAAATACAGGCGCACACACATGTGTCCAGCATATGGAGAAAAAGAAGTTGCTGGAATTGTTGTGAATTTTGCATGCTGCTGAGCCCGCATGGCGCTAACAAGCCAGTCCATTTGGCAAATGATGTGTGGACATGAGAGAATTTTGGATTCATTCGATTCTTCTCTTAACCCAAAACCGGCACTAAACCTTGGCACATGTCAATGTCAAACATTGAACCCCTCTTTTGTCTACAATAACAACAACAATAACATCATAAAATATATATATGTATGTATGTACATATATATGTAAACACACTTCACATAGAACGTCGAAACGCATTTAAGGAATTCCGCGGACTTTGTGGCACCTTTATTTTATTTTCGATTCTAGTTTCTGTTTAGATTTTAAAGTTTCTGCATTTCGATGCTGAATTTTGAATTGGCGCCAAATATCTTATGCATATATCCACACAATTTTTATTTTTTGTCAGCCTGCAGCCCATCTAAAGTGAACACAAAACAGACAAAACATACGACAAATTGCATTTGATTATCTTTGTAGAATAGAATATATGTTAATCGAAGACAACACCATCGAAATATACAAAGAAAAAAAGTGCTTAGTGTATAAATTATTGATTTCAAATAAAACCAATCAAAAGGCGCAACGGTCAGTGGAAGTTCAAGGTAGCCAAAAACAAAAGAAAAAAAAAACCTATACACGACTGTACCTTCTGGAAGTTTTGTTTTCTCTCGATATTTGCATCCTTGAAATAGCTTTTAGTGCATTGCTCTCTGGTCTGGTTGATGGATTTTGCAATAGTTTAATGACTTTTTCTATATACTACGATTCCCATCTGCATATCACGATATGCTAGATGAATGACATCATTTTAACTTTTGTGGGGATACATCTTTTTTTTTTTTTTTTTTTTTTTTGATCTCGTCCTATGTGACACTTTAAATCATTTCATCATCCATTGGCCTTAGCCCAGAAATATATTTCTGATAACAATTTCATTGAACCTACAGACAATCATTCTCTGCCTTGCTCATTAATAATGAAATGAAACTGAAAGCGAATGCAAATTGTCTTTACTTTGAAATCTGTCTGCAAACAAAAGAAAAGGAGAAGAGTAGAAGGGACTACAGATTGGTAGACTTTTACAGTACTCAGGTGATAAAATGCAGAATTGAAATTGACAGAATTTCTTAAGAAAAGAAACCAAATTTCTTAAGAAAAATGTCGATGAAGGAAGGAAAAATAAATATACTTAAATGCAAAACGCATTTATATAATGCAACGCCGATGAATTTATTTTTACCCTTGAATGATTTTAAGTTTAAACATTTAATGGAAAAAATACAATTTGTTATGTAGACTATACAAATAACTGTAAGCTAGAAGGAAGAAATAAAGATAAATTAATCACCAGTAACTAAATCTAAAAAATATGGTGCCGAAGAAAGCCATTTAATAAACTAGTGATTCTCTGAGAAAATTTATATGATACGAAAAAAAACGAAACTCTGACAATCAGATGACACTTTGTGTTAGTTTTTTTTTTTATCTATTAATACAAATGAGGTTCTATAAAATCCAATGAAAAACTCCACCCAATTCGTGAGAACCTACAGAATCAAAAAATCCTTCATTGGAAATTGCCAATCCTTTTGTTGAATAAACATAATGTGCCCACATTAACACCAGATCAAATACAACAAACTCCCCCTATAGAAGACTAAATAAAGATTTCATAGGAAATCCTTTTCTTTTTGTTTTTGGGCAATCTCCATCAAGTATTTACAATTACAAATTATACAATTTGCCATTGACAAATGATCGAATCTCAGATGGAATCGTAATGAAAAGCCCCATCACTTTATTTCACTTCAAGTGAGAACAATCAATCCAACACGTTCTAACGATTTACATGTCAACTTGACAAGACATCAAAAGACAATGCGGGATCAATCGGTATGAAGTAGTGGAGTAGCAAAGGGGCATACAGTGGCGCTCCATCGATGTGTGTGTCCAGGTGGTTGAAGAGTTTCACTTTCATTTGTCAATTGAATAGTTGACACCTCCTCTCACCTTGCCTCACTTACTCACTCCCTCCAATTTTTATTTTTAAAGGCAAAGCAAACACAGTTGTGTGTGTGTTTCTCGATGCCTACGATTATGCTCGTTTGATAATTATGCATGCAATCTACTCTATCTCAATATATATATATATATACATACATATGACTACGACGACAATCGGTCTCATTGTTTCCGTTTCCCACCGTTTGCTCGATTTCAGTATTCTTTCGTTTATTCGTTTAGTCTTTTTTTGCGTCTTTAGGGAAAAAAGTTTTGTCCACAGCTGCGCGTCATGACAGTAAAATTTTATGGGTTTTGTGTGCTATTTAACCTTTTGTGACCATTGAAGCTTCTGCCCTGTGCCAATAGATCCCTCTCACCCCTTCCACCAGCTCCATACGTATGGTCTGCTCTTGCCCAATCTTTTGATCTAGCTACTTTAGTTTGCCTTCATGTGCGTTTTACTGATGTTGTTTGGCTTTTATGTTAATCTCTGTATGAGTATTGTGCCTTGGGTGTGTGCCAAGTGTTCAGCACGATGTTATAATTTTGATTATGTTCAATTGTCAAAAAAGGGTAAATGAATGAATAAAGAAAATTGATTTAGTCTAGCCTGATAATGATTTTAAGAAGAAGAAGGGCGATGAAACGGAAACAAGTTTACTGATCATAACCATGTCGCATGGCAGTTGTTTCAGTAAAGTATGCAACAATTAACTCACTAATACAAAAAGTTTTAGTAGAGTTCAAATTTATGAAGATCTGAAATTTATCGTATGGTAAAATATGTTTCGTTCCAAAATTCATTAGAAGAAGAAACTTAACCTCCGTTGCTAATATGTGAGATTTCTACCAAGATCTAAAACTAATTAAAGTTCACCAAGTTCCCTGAAGTATGCAACGATTGACTGACAAAGACAAACCTGGTTCTTCTAAAGTTTAGAAAATATCATGGGTAAATGGTTTATGTAAGACTTTTGCCTTGAGTATGCAACGAATGAAGATATAATTTTTTTCGTTTCAGTTACCTAAAGTATCCCAAAAAAAACAAAGTCTAAAGTAATTCCCGGTTTAGCCTGCTTCATATTGCATACATTTAATTGAATTAAATTAGGTTTTTACAATGTTTCAAACAATCGTTTGAAAATATTTCTCTAGCACAGCCTGCCTTTTTATAGCCTAAACAACAGCCCTGGCTTTTGCTAACAACTTTCCGCTCGTCATTTTCCCACCTTCGACTTCTCTTAGGCTCATGATGAACATGTGAGGCAGCAATGTGTGAGAGTAAGCAATTTTCCAACAGCCTTTAGAAGAAAATTTTTAGCGCCTTTACCTTTTTGTATTTAGCAGTGTGTGACTAAAATTGGATTTTGGAAAAACAAACCGAACGAAAATGCGGCATGGCGCTGGGCAAGGACACTGGACACATATGTGCCACTAGCACGTACTAAACGTATGTGCGCAGCATTGCTTCTCGCACCTTTGCCCATTTACGTAGGAGGTTCCAATCACAAACACACAGACACACACACGATAATGTTTCTTTTTGCTGTGATTTTCCCGTAGCGCCAGGCGTGAAAATAAATTAAAATAGGAATTTCTCATGTACATATGTACATATATACCCGGCGCTCTATACAATATCAAAACAAAAAAACACACGAGCCAAAGTTGCATATGTTTTTGGCATTTTTCCAGATTCCAAAAACCAATGGCCATGGTTATTCAAGGAAATTTCCATGACACATTTTTTTTCCCACGTCAATTTTATAACTGGGCTGGATCCTTATTTCCCACACTACCTACCATACCTAAGGGGAAAATACTTATGACTCCTAGAGATGTAAAATTTTCCCACTCAGCGTCAACACGTGGTCGCGGTTGGCCAGTAGCCCAACTCCTGGCATCATCTCGATCATCATTAGCCCATCTTTACTTGGCAGTCAACTGTGTTGTATCTGAAGTGGACAAGTGAGTGGTGCGGACAAAGGTAGTAACTCCCTGCCACTTGACTCTATGCGCCGGCGCAGGCTCTCTTAAGCGAGAGAGGTGGCAGGTAAGCATGCAAGGTGAGAACAGGTAAACACAAACACGCAAGCATTATTATTCGCCAATGGTTAAGACGCGTGTCAGGTGTTTGTTGTAGTCGGTTCATTGTAGGACTTTGTATGTCTGTGAAAAGGATGTGTGAATTGCTTGCTACCTGTTGCTGCATTTAAATAGGATGTTATTAGGGAAATTATTGCACTAATTTGTCATCACACCATGTGAAATTTGGTATATTTAATGAAATCATTAATCGAATTCAGCTACTGATATTCGCCCATAGGGCTACCCGTTGAAGCCGAACTCATGGTGTCCACATCTATAAAATCACCGGAACCAGCACCTGGTGTTCGAGGGTTTCGCGGATCAAAGATTGGTCCTAGATTACTAAATGATTCGGCCGAAGAGCGCGTAAAGATAATGCTAACGCCTTCAATCAGTGAGAGTAGAATTCCTCCAACTACGGCACTGCCCGCCATGGCGAAAACGCCCTTTCGTGCGGCTAACACTCCGCCGGTGGCCGCACCGCTTATAATTGAATTCCATGGATCCTCTTTTTTCCTTAAATGCACCAGACTACAATCGATGACGCTAAAGACGCTACCCCAGGCAGCGAAATTGCCTGCTAAGTGCGGGGAACGTGCCTTAACCGACATCATACCGCCAATCATGCGACGTTTCATGCCTTGTGGCGCGTCACGGAACCCCTGGAGTCCCTGAAACAATCCACTACCAATACAGCCCATAGCGAAAGCTCCACCGCAGTCATCTACAATGCGAAATGGGCATGGCTCTCGTTCATATTGATCCATTCTTAAGACTTCAGTTGACTGTTATTCCGTGAGTAATTAATATGTTTCTTTTTGTTTGCCAAAAAAACAAATACTATTTACATATGTTTAAATATGCCGAAATTTAAAAATATCGAATTTATTTTTATCAGAATTTTTTTCTTCTACTGTTTCACTATAACTCTTGGTTATACAACTTTTAAAATGCGTGTGTGTGTGAGAAAACGTCTTAAATTATGTCTTATATAAATTCAAATGTTTGAATTAGAATACAAAGGTTACTTGATATCAATAGATTACTCAATATTTCTAGAGCATTGCGTGGACTAGAACTCATTTTACTCGGCAACCAAAGAATTGAATGTGAAATAGTTTTGATAGCAGTAGAAAGCGAATTGACCTATTCTCATTCATTTGCCAGCATCAAACTATTCTAAAAACCATTCAAAAATGAATGAATAAAATTTAATTGAATTAAAATACCAATAGGTTAAAATAAGTTGTTCGGGCAATTTTTTAACAACTTTTTATACCCTTGCAGAGGGTATTATAAAATTGGTCAGATGTTTGTAACGCACAGAAGGAGACGTTTCCGACCACATAAAGTATATATATTCTTGATCAGCATGAGAAGCTGAGTCGATATAGCCATGTCCGTCTGTCCGTCCGTCCGTCCGTCCGTCCGTCCGTCCGTCCGTCCGTCCGTCCGTCCGTCCGTCCGTCCGTCCGTCCGTCTGTGCAAATCAACTTCACGCTGGCATCTTAAGAGCTATCGGAATGAAATTTCATATTTGAGCTACTTTTAGCCGGGAGATAATAGAGTATGAAAATTGTCAGGATCGGACTACTATATCATATAGCTCTAGAACAAAATTTTTTGCAAAAATTGGAGTATCGCCATGAAATTTACCAATATAATAGAATTTGATATAAAATCTCAGATCCCAAAATTTGAGTTTGATCGGATAAATAGAACACAAGTTACAGTCAATTCAAATCGGTTCTACGTCATCAGCAAATCAAACAGAGCACATGCATACGCACACACAGACGTAGCGCTACACGTATGTATGCATGTGTATGCGTGTTGTGCCTTGCTTAAAAATTTGTAGTAAAAAGAGAAATAATTTGAATGTTTTGTTTGTGTGTTGATGAATTGAGTTGCAAGGAAAGAAATTTCAAAATGTAAAAAAATTATTGCCAAGGACTGCAAGGGTATATAAACTTCGGCATTGCCGAAGTTAGCTTCTTTGATATTTTTTAAGTTAAATTATGCACTATTAAGAAAACTTTTTCAAAACTCGATTTAAATTTCTACCATGGTGACCTCATTCAGAATTAAAGGATTTTTTTTTACCATTTGGGTTTCAAACCAGAAAGAAAGAACCCAAAAATAAAATGCCAAATTTTGAACTCATGACCAGAATTACAACCATGCTGAATCTAACACCGACTTCAATTGTAATTTCAGATGATCCTACGTCAAGTTATTCTTGACGCCAGTAGAATGCATCTTTTGTGTTAACTTTTGAGACCGAAAACTTTTTGTTAAGGTCGAGTAGAATGAATCCTTTCCGATTTCGACTAAAGGCTTCTAACCATTATGACTATTCAAATTAACTTCGATGCAGCACTTCTAATTGTAAGTTTAAAGTCGCCTTGCTCTCGAATGATGCTCACCTAAAAGTTCTTCTGTAATTTTTGATCTAGATTCAGGCGGCAAACATTAATCATCACCGAGTGGCACTTTCTTAAAAAAGTTAAAAAAATAAATAAATAAACCGTATACATTTCAAATGCAAACAATAAAAAAAAAAAAAAAAAAAAAGATTATAAAAAAACTATAACATGAACCTTTTGGTGATATCTGTTACAAACTCGTGAACTGTCTATCCTGTCTCTCTCTCTTTTTGCTGTTTATTTGTTTGAGTAGTTTGGTGGATAACCTGGCAAACTGGTAAAAGTTCGTGACATGGCATCAACAGTTTGTCATTAAAACATTTCGACAATAATAATAAGTAATTTTTTCTTCTCTCTTTCATTCCTCTCGTTTTCCTTTTTTTTATATAATTTTCTAGCAGTTATTGTAACAGAAGACGACGACCGACTTTGGCATGATTATGGCAGGTAATTTACATTAGAGAAGAGACAGTGCGGCGGAAAGGCATTATTTGGGGGGGATAGGAAGATGAGTAAAAATGTTGATCTGATCTTCCTTGCTTTTTTTTTGTTTACCTTTTGTTATCCAATCCACTTGGCCATTGTCTGTCATATGTCCGAGGAATGCCCTCTGTGACTTCCTAAAGGTATTATATGGTATAAAATACATCTGACTTTCTATGAGCTACTTGTCGTTGAATACGTTCAATTGTTATGCAAAAAAAAAAGAAAAAAAAACAAAACGACACTAGGAACAAAAAATACAAATGAAAAAACTCTCAGATTAAGTATACAACGTGTAGACACATAAGGCCAGAGATTTTTCAGACCTCAGCCCTGACCTGCTTAGTATGTAGTAATGCCTCTTGCTCTGACTGTATTCTTATCATCGGCATCGGTTTCAACTTCATTTTAGTTCGTTCAATAAAACAAATTAAAGTCTCTCAGTTAGGACCTGAAGCTACTTGCCTTGAAAATTGCAATAAATACTTAAATCGACAAAGACACAAAAGCACAATGCAAAATGTTTGCCTCCAATTGCCTCTCGATTTGTTTTCGATTTTATTGTTGTTATCAGTCCTAACTAATCAAAGCGTTTGGTAATAATATTTCGTTTTTAGTTTGTCTTTTTTATTATTGTCTGTTCGCTTTGCGATTTTGGTCTTAAATTTGCATTTTGCCTGACAGTGAATAATTTGCCAGTGATTTGACGGCGTTTAAATTAAATTAATGTTCAGGAAAAACGCGAAAAACTTATCAGAAAAAGTAAACTAAAAAAAAAAAAAAGGTCCGATTATCCAAAAAAATTCTAACAAGGAACTCTTTAGTTTGGTTAAGGTTAAATTTAAAAAATCCATTTTGTTTAACGTTAAGCCCAGTCAAAGTTCACTAAGTAATCTTAAGTAGGTCCATGACAGCTTCCAATGGGTAAGTTCTTCTTTCATTATGGGTAAATCAAATTCATTGTAAACTACGTGAAACTAAAAATTTTAAAATGGCAAATTAAAAAGATCGCCATTTTTCCATAAAGCAATTGACTTGTTTTAATAAACTAAAAAAAATTAATTTTTAATAACAAATTATAATATTACACTTAGCAAAGAAAAAGTGCTATATTATTTCATTTTTGTTTTATTTTTTTTTTTTTTTGTTTATTTTTTTTGTTCTTTTTTTGTCGCCCTCAATCTCACTTGAACGCACTCTTATCACAGCGTAAAAGTTGTAAATAGTATATAGAAATTTCTATCGATCGACTGTAGCCGGCACTACCTTTTTGCCAACCAAATGGCTTTATGTATGTATCGCATATTCCAGCATCCCGAGCGGCACATTCGCATTTTTATGTTTGCCTGAAACTTTTGGCATTCTTATCATTTCCCAAGAGGCGTGTGAAAATCGATGGCTACCAAAAACAAGCGACGCATGTTGATGACGTCGACGACAAGGAACAGGAGCAGGAAGGAGCAGCAGGAATAAAATGGTTCATATTTTCTCTTGTAGCAGGAGGCAAAGACTAAATTTCAAGCCCCTCCACATAGAGCCTGAGTGCCCAGTAGACGCAACCTGAATGCTGCCCTCACTTAAATGAAAGTTCTTCTCATTGAGATGTGTGAGGGTGGGCAAAATTATGGCGCATTGTTGTGAATAAAGTTCTCTCAGACCAAAGTCAAAAGCACTCTCGTTTCCTCCCACTATTTGTCTTACTCATTGTGAAAATAAATTAAATGTATGCTCGAATTGTATTACGAACGCGAAAATCGAACAATGATAATACTAAGTTCCACTATGTTTTCCATTACCCCCAATAAAACAGTCTATAAATTTGTTGTTCTCGGCTTAAAACCTCAATACAGCTGATGCTTATTCCTCACTTTTGAAAGGACCTTTAAAAAAATATTATAGAGTGATTACGAATAATGGGTAACTACCAAGTCGATGCATTTGTTATATTCAGATAAAGTCCGTGCTGTCTGATTTACTTTCTTTTGGAAGCTGTGACTCTGTTACCATCTCTACACCATCCGCAAGTTTGTCTCCCTGTGTGTGCGTGTAAGACCACGGTCAGAATACCTATCCTGGCGTAAAACATAGAGCAAGACCGTAAAGAGAAAAACAGGGAAGGGGGGAAATTGATAACCAAATGGGTGGTTGAATGAGTGAGTGAGTAAGTGAGTGAGAGGGTGAGTGAGTATACTGAGTGAGTGTAGGTATAGAAGTCCCTCTACTTTCTCTGGGAGAACGAAACACAACATGTGTGTGCGTACCCCCTACATATATTTGCCGTATTTTTTTTTTTTTTTTCTCGTGTCCTTCACTGGGATGCTGTGTATTCTGTAGGAAGTCTCAATGGTTCAGTCACTAGTTTTAGTATGCGTAATGCTGTTCGTTGCTTTGCTAGCCTGTTCGCCTAAAATGCGTAACGTTGTGATAATGTGTGCAGCGGGACTCTTTCATCCTAATATCCGACCAGGACTCTGAAACGCTCACGTGCTCTTTAAAGCTGTCCCAGATACCATCTGTGTGATTCTGTGTGCCCATTACATTTGAGAAGTAAAATCTACGCTATGTTCATACAACTTGAGTTCAATCTTTTCTCTTTCTCTCTCGCAGTGAAATAAGTTGTTGTGCCAGCATAAACAAATGTGTAAAAATATATCTATACACATTTTAAATCCACGCAGAATTCAGCCGGCAGAAAAAAAAACCAAAAAGGGATTATCCTTCAAAAGTTACTCCACTTGATTGTGTGTGTGTGTGTGTGTGTGTGTGCCCTCAAGTGAGTGGCCCGGCAACTCACTAAGGGAAAAAAGAATCCACCACTCAAAAGTTTTTCCCTTTTTTTTGGGTAGTGCCCCTCACCTGCTGCTCCAGCTCAAGTGATTACCACTGATGATGATGATTTCACACGCACACAACTGAAAATGTTGAATTTTGGCGCCTTCGCCGACCAGGCGAACAGCAATCGAAAGACCGTAGAGAGGACTAATATTCTGTTGCAGAGAGATACAGAGACAGAAAGCGAGAGAGAGAGAGAGAAAGAGAGGACCAATGCGTAACCATAGCACTAGCAGCTGCGCGCTCAGTCGTCTCTCTCTTTCGGTACATCTTTCTCCGTCACTCTGTTGATGTGACCTTTAACACACTTTTGGTTCTCCCTTACGGTTATCATTCTATCTCTTTCTCTCTCTCACTATCTCTGTACCACATTTTATGTGTAAACCCTGCGGCAATTGCGAAAAATTCGTGTCCTACCGGAAGTACCTCTAACTGGCTCGTTCTGTTTGCCTGGCTGGGAGGATGCTTTTTGCGTTTGATTTCAGGGACAAATATAATGATTGATGGCAGCGGTTGCTATGGCAAAAATTTCCACACACAAATTGCGTGACAAAAATGTGTGTGTGTTTGTTATGTTTTGTGAAAAAGGAAGCCAAAATCAGCTGAGTGAAAAAGGGAATATAGGATAAGAGCATTTCCACGGCTAAAAGAGAAAAGAGGTCAACAAACTACATATGTAAGTAGGTTAAAAAGGTCATACGAAAGTGGGTCACCAACTCTATGCAAGTGGGAATTGTTGGTAGCACGCTTCATATAAAACTTTGGGAAAAAGCCGACTTTACTTTGGACAAACCGGACGAGAAAGCAAAATTCTTTTAAATCGTTTTCGAAAAAGGTATAAACTTATAATGCGAATTGGAATATGTAAAGGTTAGTGGATTTATTCCATAGGCCGACATTTTTAAGGTCATAAAGAAATGTTTTGTGTGAGCTCCACTCTGTACTAAATTTTTGTCCATGACTTCAGGTTATCAAACAAAAGTGCTGATTGAAAGTGACATATAAAACATAACATTATACTACATTTTAAAGTATCAGAGAGGAACTTTTTGCTATAGTGCATAATATCGTACACTTTTGAATTGTACGTAAAATGTAATGTAATTGTAAAATGAGTTAAATTTGAACTCAAAAGTATGCTATAGGGATTAAAAAATTTGTTTTTTTGATAACAAGGGAATTTTTTTCTTAAAAAGGATATTCTAAAATGTGGCAATGCAGAAAATAAATCTTTAACTTTCTATAGTATACTTTTGGGTGCCTTTTTTCCAATGCCAGATACCCTGATTTTACAAAATCCGGGCATGATGGTCGAAAACTCATTTCATATTTAGAATCAGCTGATTCGAATTAGTTAGGCGTACCTCTTAAATTAAAGTTAGCTATAATCATGTGTGTCAGTTCAGTCGGCTAACATTTGTGACTATTATTTTTTATATTTTACAAATCTATCATTTTTTGTTTTCGAAAGATTTATTAAAGTGTTTAATGCGTTTGATAAATACAAAGTATTGACAAGACAAAATTAGATTTTGTCTTGTATTCACTTTGACTCCTACTTGTTTTAGTTGGTTGTCTTAATTTAAATACCTATTAGTAATCGATTTAGTAAACAATTTAAATGTAAATAGCAGCTTAGGGACTACTTTTATATGGAAACAGGGGCTTAGTGTATCTGGGTAAATTACAATTAAGTTGTCGGTGGCCTTCTGATGATGCGATGCTGGTATGCCCATGATGATGATGATGATGATGATGATGATGATGATGATGATGATGATGATGATGATGGTGCAACCTGTGATGTGGGATTGGAGGCAACTTGCAAGGCTAAGCAAGTGGTTCATCCTTCTTGCGCTCTTATGTATAATTTGGCCACATTCCAAAATGTTTTGTTGCCACATGCAAATCTGGCTTAAAAGAGTTCACTTTTTTTGTTGGTGTGGTGTTTTTTTTTTACTTTGGCCCTACTCCTAGACCCACAACTAGCACTTAACTTGGCTTTGATTTGAAGTTCGTGTCCCTCTATGCGAAACTTGCTTGGCCCTAACACCTTGTGGACCAAACCAAACCGACAGACCAGACTTTACCTGTGAGTGAGTGAGTGATTACAGTTGAGTTGGAAGTCGGTCGTCGCCATGGAACAGGTTACCCATGGGAAATCTTCAAGCAATTACCCAAATCCCCTTCAGTCTTCAGCAGGCTGGCTGGCTAGCTAGCTGGCAGTGGGTCTCTGCCTGATTTTGATTTTGAAATTTGAACTTGAGGCTAAAGGTAAAAATTGTTTGTCGAGTAATTGCCGTATAACGAGCTAAGCAGACAACAACACAAAAGAAAAAAAATAACCAAGCAAGCTAGTCAAAAGCAACTGCAAATGTCGAGCCTGCAGGGTAAATAAGTTGGCGTTGCAGTTGAAGTTGGATTTGTTGCTGAAGTTGAAGCTGGAACTGTAGTGGGATTTGACTAGCTGCTGTTACTATTGCTGCCCACAACTTTATGTGCGTTAGAATCCAGCAAAGCGCTTAAAATTGTACCAACAAATATTTAACCCTACGAAATACTAATCAAAATTATTTCAATCTGATTTAAAAGTTTTACATATGGTTCAGAACAGAACAGAAATAAGAATGTTTAACATTAAACAATATACATTTATTTCAACATTTTTAAAGATTTATTATTTCAGAAGTTACAATATACAAGTTGCATAAAACCTTTAAAGTTAAAATATAGTTTGAATATTTTTAGACGGCATATTTGTAGAGAATTTTTGTTAGTTTTCAGTGGGTTAATGCATATAACCATAAAATTGGTAACCAACGCCCCAAACCGAAGCACAAAAATCGTGCAAATATCCTAACTAAAATGAGTAAAAAGAAAAAAGCGAAGCAAGGTTTCAATTCTATTTGAAATATACGAAAAACACAATACTCTTTTTGTCAAATCTTTCTTTAAGAAAGAATTAATAAAAATTTGAAGAACCAAAAGCAGAGATTATCTTAACGTTCGTTTCAATGAAATCTTTTCTCCAGTTTGAGGTTCCTAATTTAAAAATATAAATAAACTATAGAGGTAAACTTCATGAGTAAATCAACTTACTCTCGCTTGGTTGAGAGTATAAGACAGGGAAAAAACCTCATGAAATCTAGCGTCAGGTGCATTTCCATCGTAGATAATGCCATGTTGTTGCTGTTGTTGCATCGATTGCGGAAAACTTGGCTGGGGCTGCCAACATTTTGTGGAAGCTATCACAGCTTGGTGATCACAGTTTTTTGGTCGGAGTTGGCGTCGGCGTTGGCGTCGGCATCGGCATTGCAGTTGTAGACCCAACAATTGTCTTTTTGGCATAAGCTGAAATTTTCATTTTCAACTTTAACTTGTTGTATGTGAGTGTGTCTCTATGTCTGTGTGTGTGTGTGTGTGTGTGTGTGTGTAAGGCATATTATTTGCACTTTATTATCACGTTAGCCAAATGAGCGAAACGTGCAGATCAGCCAGAGAATAAGAGGTAGAGATACAGGCAGGGGCAGTTGGCCAGTGGCTCTCACCTTTGACCTTCTTTTTCTTAGGCACCAGCTGTTGGAAATGATAAGCCAGGGTTGGCTTAACACAAACAACAACAACCAAAGCATTTAACAAAATTCTTTCATTTTTAAACATTTTGCAAATATTTATTAAATACTCAAAATTGACTTGTGTTGGGGCAGGGAGTTGGCTTTGCTGATGGTGGGCGTGCCTTGGGTCGCAAAAATTTTGGTCATAATATTTTTGTTATCTTATTTTAATCGAAAAATGTTTTACACTTAGAATGGGCTTAGGTTTTGTCACATGGTCGTCGACATAGTGGAAGGAAGGGGTTTGCAATTAGTTTAAATTTAAACATGTAGTAAATGTAAATTGATTGGAAAAATCCATTTCCTTTTTAAGGCGTATCGAGTTGGACATTACCAAAGTAGTGACGCTATTTTGACACATTGTTTGAACAAATAACGGAGTTAAATTGTGTCAACTTCATAAGTTTTTTGTAGATTTTAATTTTATTCAATCTTTTGATAAATTACAGACCAAAAATTGGATATCAACATGAACATGAGTTAACATGAACTTCATTATAGGTATATTAAACTGGTATTTAGTGAAAGGAAATGCCACGATGATCTTTGACATTGAATTTAACAATTGGATTAAATTATTATTTTTTATTCATTTTGTTTTTTGGTTAAGAAATAAACACCTTGCCGTCCTAACGTGGAAACCAGGGTAATTTTCTAATTTGATAGAAACTTTTAGTTTCTTGTTCTAGTCCCACTGGACAATCCTTGCGAAGTACACATGCCACAAGTGTCTCATCGATAATGTATCCCGGCAAACACTCACAACCATTTTTCCAGCATTGGAAATCACAATTTTCAGATTTCCCAAAACATGTTTCGGGGCAAACTGTAGCACATGGAACTACAGTTCCATTTACAGTACAGTCTCTGACAGGAACCGATAAAGACATTTTAATAACTGATCAAAATAGACGTGTTTCTGCGCACTATATATTTTAACATGGGGAGTAAAAAATCGATTATGGATGACTAAAATATAATATGTATAATTACAAGTAATATTTCATGCCTCAATTGTTGTATTGCAAGGTTATTATTGCGTTAATTCAAATGGCTTTCAATCCCCATAGTGTAGCTTCCTTTTGTTTATTGTATTTGATTTTGGTGTCATCTTACCAGACTTTTCAAGAACTCGAGCATAATTTTGTGTTAAGAATTGGCCATAAAATTGGCAATTAGCAATTACAATTTCCACATATTTTCCACGCACTCTAGCCAAAAGGGGATTTTCTAGCCCGGCTGATGTTGTTTACTTGATGGCCAAAACGTGAGCAAGGCGTGAGCATAAATACGATTGAAAATGGCCAGCAATTAACATAGAGTTGAATGTAAACTGAAGCCAAAAACACAAAACAAAGTGCTGATCTTCTCTGCCGATTCCCTCTAATCCCGTACGCTCAATCCATTCCCAAACATAAAAAGCCAATTTCAATAACATTTACCCCGACTCCTCCCCTCTACTAGCTTCTTTTTAGGCATTAAGCGTCCAAGTGTGTGTATGTATGCAACATGAGGCGGCAGTGGCAACTTACAAATTTGCCTAACCATAGCCAAATGGTTGGAGAGGGGGGAGGCATGGTTGTATAAACCGTTTATTGAAACATTAATTGCCCAATGTGAAATTCAGTTTAACAGACTTTGCCACTACGTCTGAAGCTCAAGCTTTCCACTATAGTCAATCTACATATGTATAATATAGAATTTCTTTCCTTCATATACCTTATGTAGAGTATTGGCACTATTCCAATAATCAAGAATAAGTTAAGTGAAATTTATTATTAATCAGAAACATAGAAAATGTTTTCGAACGGCAATAACAAAATATGGTATATCATCTATGTAAGTTTATCTTAGGTATTCAAAACCAATTTCAAGATATCAGTTTAGATCTTTAAAAATAAATATGTATACATTACTTTATTTTATGCAAACTTTTATATGATGCAAAACTCTCGTCAAAATGAATATACTTTAATTTTTTGAAACTTATTTTTCTCTACTTAATTCAGAAATCAGTGTCGGACTATCTTGGAATACGGTATAGACATTGTAAAACTTTAAATCTCATCTAGTTTATGAATAAACAAAAAATTGACTAGAAATATTGGATATAAGCTAATTTTCGTTTAAAGTATTTTGTCGTTCATTTTGTTTAGAATCATTATCAAAGGATTAGATTCTTAGATCTTATGGTTAGAAAAAATAAGTTTTTGTATCAAATTAGTTTCATGAAGTATTCCCCCGTTCTTTTAATATTTTGGTTTATACTTGTTTAGCTTAGAATATAGTTCTTTAAGAGAGTAGTATTCAAATTAACTCAACTAAATTTTTGCAATTTGTTAAAATTGTAAAACTAATTTAAGAAAAGTTAGTTGAATATGTTTAGACATTCAAAGTTTAAATAGCTGGTTAAACTTATGTTAACAAGTTACATTTTTTTTAGTTTTTACAAATTATTAAAATTTTTTCTATGTCAGCTTTCCCAGATAACTTTACATATCTTAAACCTGCCCTGATCGCAACACTTGTTGTTGGTTTTCAGTATTTCGTATTGTTGCCATAAAATTGGGAAGCCATTTTTGTGTTTTGGTAGAGGTCACTTAAGTCCTCTACGTATTGGCTTCCTTCTGACTGTTGCATTAATTGAAATTTGATGTTTCCTTCATTTGCTTTTTTTTTTTTTTTTTCTTGGCTATGGCAGGAGGTGTTGAATGTTTGAACAAATTTTCTTTTTTTTTTTCAACATTATTTGCCAGGCCATTGAATTTTATTGTTTATGTTAATCTTGAGACAATTTAAACGTTGGCAACAAAAAAGGAGTTGGAGGTAGATAGAGGTCGACGGAGGTGTGGGGCTCCACTTCATATAGCTTAATCTTACAAATGCTTACAACCAGGTTACAACTCTTAACACCTACATGATGCCAACAGGCAGACAGAAAGACAAAAGAACATAAAACTATTGACAACCTGAAACTGTCAACGACGCATTGAAAGTTGTTAACTCCGCCCCGCCTCGGCCCGCCTCCTTTTCCTAATAGATATTGTCAGTGGCAAAAAAAAAACAACACCCAGAAAGTGCGGCTCAAATGATGAACTATGCCTATCTTTCAATACTCTTGCGAATTTTTATAATCGAACATTTCTTACGTTTTTTTAATCTTTTTTAACCGATTTACTGATGAATATTATATAATAGAATATATAATAGATGTATATATACCCATTTCTTTAGGTGATGTAATGAAAATGTCAACTCGCAGCTTGTTCGCTATCTTGTTGTTGGCGTTGATCAAAGTCTAAAAGTTCAAAGCTCTCCCTCGCTCTCATTATCTCTTCATCCATCTCTCTCGCTTCTAAACTTGGCTTGAATGACTCACAGGCCATAACCAATTTACGGACATGCTTTATAGTATCTAATGAAATGTTATTTTAAACCACAATTCTTATGATTATATTGATTCTAATCATATAATCTTAATTTCTTTATCTATTGCTTTTGTCCTAAAATATCTTTTCCAATGCGTTTGCCTGTGGCTTGTTGTTGTTGCAAATTTAGCTTTCTTAGCTGCAAAATTAATATTTATTTTGGTATTAGTTTTATTAGCCAACTTGTATGCTTGTTTACAAACAATTCTCAAAGCAAATAACTGGTCTACATTAACTTGTTTCAACTGCTAACAAGAACTTCTATTAACAAATTGTTTTACCGAATAAACACAAGAAAAGTTTTTGAACAGTTTATTTATTTTCGAGAACTTTTTTTTTTTTTTTTGTAGAATAAGTTAGAATAAATTATACAATAAAACTTTTTATACCACACACCCATAGGGTGAAATGGTATATTAAAGTCGCCAAAATGTATGTTACAGACAGAAGGAAGCTTTTCCGACCCCATAAAGTATATATATTTTTGATCAGCATCAACACCCGAGTCGATATAGACATGTCCGTCCGTCTGTCCGTATGAACACGTATGTAGATCTCAGAGACTATAAGAGCTAGAGTCACCAAATTTGGTATGTAGGCTCGTGCGGTATGTAAAGTGATCAAGTTTATTTCAAATTTTTGCCACGCCCCCCTCCGCTACCGAAATTTAAACAAATTCGATTTTCTTAAAGACTATGATAGCTAGAGACATCAAATTCAAACATCATTGTATGTATATTTGCTTTATAAATGCGCATATTTTGAATATGCAAAGATTTTGCCACGCCCCTTTCCGCCCTCTTTCCGATTATCTCACGTAATTTTTTACCTTTTGTAATCAAATTTGGCTACTTAAATTTGATACTAATACCCAGCAAAATGCCAAATTTGATCAACATCGAACTAAAAATAGCCAAGTTATGCATATAAACATTTTTCCAGTTGGACGTTGGCTGGTGGGGGCGCTAGTGTGCTCGTAACCTCGCGTGAGCGAGATACTGATGTGAGATATGCTTCTAAAAAACATGTAATCAGAATTTTTGAAAAATACATAAATGCATTTGTTATTATAAATTTGAAATATTTGTTTTACTGGTGTATGGTATACCTAAGTCGGCGAGACGACTTACTTCATTTTGTTTTTCATTTAAGGAAGATTTTTGTTTTACTTAGTTGATATTAATGCGTCCTGTAGATATAATAAAAGTCTGCCCAACTCCAAAAGTTCTTAACTATATAGAATATAGGTAGAAATATGCTTAGAAATTTATGTTCTCGATTATTATATTTTATTCCGTTTTATTTTTTTTTTTTTCCTTATTACCTCTTGCGCTTTTCTGTTTTTCTCTATTTTTTATGTATCTGTATGTATGTATGTTATAGCTAACCTACACATAGTCGTTATTATGGTAAAGAGCTTTGTTTGATAGTCTTTCGAAATGAGTAGAAGGAATATCGCATGCTTATCAGTAACTTAAATTACACAAATGGAAACCGTATCAGTTCCATTCGTTACAATTAGACAGGTTAAATTTGTTGAAAATGTTAGCCACCTTGGACGACATTTAGTTTCTACGTGCTTGTTACTTAACCAAAATTAGCAAAACAGATCTACCTGATGAAAAACATCTAAAACATATTTTAAAATAAATAATGTAAATTAATCAACTTTCGTTTTGCCAAAAATATTTTAGAATTGGAAAGGCGAAAAGCTAAATAGTATTAAATAATAATTTGTGTTTAATTTTATTTAGTTGTAGAACTTCTAAATGTGTTGCGCCGTAACTCGAAAGCTTTTAATGGTTTATTTAACATTTTGTTTTACTTTATGTTTGCTTTAATTGCCAAAGTTTGTACTTGAACTCAAAGGGCAAACAGTTTGATACCAAATACAATAAGAAACCCACAAAATGTAAACCAAGTGATTTCACAAAGATAACAAATGTTCAATAGCGTTAAAAGAAGTCGCGATTAGTTTAATTTTATACACTTCTCAATCTTCAGCTGAAATATACAAGTAAGTTGATTGATAGCTCTGTTTTGTAGCTATTGCTTAAAAGTGTTATTTTATATACAAAAGTGGAATGGAATGAAAAGAGTATCTAATCGCTGCTGCATTTGTAGTAGTTATTCAGATCGACTTCTGTTTTTGGGTGCCGCCATTGTCATTGATTTTAAGAGTGACCTGGTTTTTCAGTGGGCTTAAACCCAAGCCCAAAAGGGTCTTAAGAATCTTTATTACTCTGGTTAATGAATCTCTGGCATTTTTTTTATATTATTTTTGTTTCTTCTGTTTGGAAATCATTTTGCATATTGTTGATTGAAATCATGGAAAACGTTACAACGTTGGCAAAAATAAATGAAAATAGATTTAATGTTTAAAACGCATTTAGTTCAATGATTTCAATGGCAGTTCATTCTTGTATTTTATTGTATTGGTATGAAATATTTTATGAAACATCATTCCTTTTGATTACAGTATGAAAAACTTTACCATCTTATTGCCATTTTTAGAGCATTAACTCTTAGTCAACAATCCGAGAGGACTCTTTTTCAAATCATTTTCACCATCACTCAAAGCACCTGGCAATAAAATTTAATTGTAAATTTAACTCTTAAGTGAATTATCATCAACAATGTTCTTCTTAACTCTTCTTTTCACATCTTGTTTACCTTAAACCTGCATAATATTCTTCTCTTTTTTTTTTTTTGTGTGTAAAATGAAATCGAAATGTGGTCGTCGAGTTCAATGTTTTTTGTGTGTGTTTTCAAAATGTGCCTAGAAAATCCTTGAGAAATGTCAATAGCCTTTCATTTTTGTTGTTGAGAAATTTCCATTCTCAATTAATTTACAAATTCTTAAAATTCTTCCGCAAATAAAAAAAAAAAAAAAAAAACAAAAAACACCCAACCACATACAAAATAATGGAGATTTATCCGCAGACCAGTCTCAGTTCAGTCTATAGGCCTATTGGCATATACAGTAGATAAAGTCAACGCACTTTGCCATTTGCCTCATGAATTTTACTACAATTGCCGCTTTACGCATTTTGTTTTTTTTGTTGTTCCTGTTCTCAAGGAAATATTGATTAGATTTTATTGCTTAACATCTTAAGAACAAAATCGAAAGTCGATTTATTTGGGTATATTTTATTTGGGTAAAATAAATGTAGGTACTTAAAAGTTATCATACCACAACAGGTGTATATTAAGCCTAGACTTCTGGGTCTCTAATCTTAGAAACGTTTTTAAAACGGATAAAAGTAATGAAATATTTGCTTATTGATCTAATACAAACCTCTGTAAAATATATATTACAGAATTTATTTTAACTAAATGAAATTGAAAGTCTTACAAACTTTAATATTATCAAGGGCTCGTACAACTTTTAAGGCCTTTTCAAGTTGCAGGTAAGCTTAATGTATAGGGTGACTTTAGAGTGATATAAGTGTCTTCTTTTTTCAAGATCTTCAAGACCTTTTCCATATCACTTACAGCCTTAAGTGGATACTTATTGCTCTCGCGGATTAAGCAACCGATTTCTTGCTGCTTCAGTTTTGGCTTTCGTACGCGAGTTTCAGACTTCTGTTTGAAATTGATCGCATTCCGAATCATAATGATCAAACAACCAACAAATTTTCAAACTTAACGATACGATTATCTAAATTCTGGTTTTTGGATGAGTTTGCGCTTTTCCACAGAGCAGTGTTTTCTTCGACCCATTATATTTAAAAGTTTCGTATTTTTTTAGTGATAATGTTAAATATGTGTTTTTTACAATGCAATCCTGGGAAATATGACGGTATTTTTCAAAATACTGCAAGTGGTTCTATTTTTAGTTTCGGATATTTTTTGACTATTTCAAGAAATTCCTTAAAAAACGTTGAATACGTTGGATATTAGTATCTTTTTTTTTGGCTTCCAACAGCAGTAAATATTTCATGTTCAAAAACGTATTTACATGTTCCTTGAACCTTAAACTAAATCTAAGAAACCTTTGAACAGATTACCTCCGTAAGAGGTGTTATTTTTAAGTTCGTACATGTAACTACTAAATAAAACGTTCTTTACCATGTTAACGATAAGACAGAGAGAAGTTTGCCCAATATATGTAATTGTTTTTTTTTTTTGTTTAAAAAAATTAAATAAATTTTACGGTTTATTTTAATCGTTTTTAAGCTAAGGTCCTTTTCAATTTAACCGTCTAAATATGGACTGAGCTGATATTTCAAACCTGCATTGACATATTTTAAGGCTCTTAATATACTTTGAGCTTTTAACTTTGAAGCCTTCATCCTAAATGCATGCAACACAGATAATGTACAAAATAACCCTAAAAGGCTGTTATGAAATACAGCTATGTTTAAAAAAATAGCAGCGCCCTTAAGCTTTCAGTTCAAAGTTGATTAATCATATTAAAAAGACTTCAAACTCACCAATATTTTTTACATTTATAATCTATATTGATTTATATTTAAATTACTATCATATTTGGCTGAACATTAAGTCCCCCATTTTCAGAAATGAGCTGTTCATAAAAATGGCAGTGACAACTAAGAATTAAAATCTGTCGATTTCAAATTATTTGAAACAGGTCAGCTTTGGCTCTTAGGACTTAATACGCAGTTGGCATCTGCGCCGCACCGTCTCCAGCAATGTTATGTCCCAATGTTAAGCTTTATTGGACTATTTTGTCTTTTGTGGAAATTCTCTGAATGTTTCCTTAAACAATAAGTTACCAATCGGGCAACTGAGCTGGCCCTGGCATTACATCGATTCTTTCGAATTGAACACAACTTCTTCGAGCTTGATCCTTTGCTTTGAGTCGTTGTACTGGTGACATGTCCATTTTATGGATATATTCAATCAAAAATCTTGTGTTTATTTTTTCTCAGATTATAATTCCATCCACACAGTGTAATTTCTGTTTTGTTAAAAAGATAAGCAGCTTTTGTTCCATATTTCATAATTTTTTCTAACAATTTCTGTACTGTTAATTTAGCAATATAAAAAGTATCATATTTGTTTATATTTGGATATATCTGTATGTACATAGATCAGAATATATCATAGGATTTTGAAACTACAATTACTGGTCCTTATAACCCGAATCCAATAATGGATAGTACAAAGACATCAAATATTCGAACAAATTTGGTTCCAGCAAGCAAAGAGACCAAGAATCTGTATTTTAAAAAACGCTTGGGTTTTGATCAGAAGAACGTGGAGGCCACAACACATTTACCACTTGGTGAACGTGAATATGGATTTATTCGGGCAATCAAATCGAGTTCACAGTTTCCGATGGCTAAGAAGCGGCCATTGGACGCTGAACTATCGTTCGCCCGATCAAAAAACACCAGAAAACGGACTATTGAGCTTGCATCAAAGAAAAGGATTGTAAATGCTTCGAAATCGACTTCATCAACGTCCTCATCCTCAAAAAAGGCAAAGGAATCGATCAAATCTGAAGATGTGGCGATCCCTGCGCCGACAATTGATTTTCAGATAAAGCGGAAACTTTTTGATGAAGGCGAATTCACTATAACTCGGGGAAAGAAACTTAGCGAGCTACAACATCCTGAGGCTGAAATCGATCAATGCTTTCATCGACACACTCACACATCTTTATCATACAAAGAAATAGAGGCCTTCTGCCGTCGCATGAACATTGGAATTCTCAAAGGATTCGTGCCATCCATGTTCTAATTAGCTGGTTGTTTACATAATTTAGTTTTAATTTTAGATTTTTTTAATCAAGTTAATAAATTAATATTGAAATCGCAGCAAAACTATTCAAACACATATTATGTCTTTGCGGTTTTTTACAAAAAACATTTAAATTTTTCTGTAAATGAATTGTAGGTACATGATGAACAAAAGCAAATCATTTGCAAATGGTTGATTCATTTCAAAGCAAAACCTTTCCTTAGGTATTTCTTTTTTAGCAAGCATTAATGGTAAAGAATATTTTCTCATTACTAATTTTTTATAAAGGTAATATTATGAAATATGTTAATTGTCTGAACGACTTCAATATACTATGCAAGTGAAAAAGCTGTTTTTGAAATTCCGTTAAATCTCAAAATTCTGAATGGCGTTTGCCCTTGCAGTCCTTGGCAAAAATATTTTTATATTTTTAAATTTATTTCCATGCAACTCAATTCATCAATACACAAACAAAACATTTGAATTATTACTCTTTTTACTACAATTTCTTCATCTTACAACATTCCCTAAGCAAAGCACCGCACGCATACACATACAGTTCGTGTAGCGCTGCGTCTGTTTGTGTATGCATGTGCTCTGTTGATTTGATGATGACGTAGTAGGCCGATTGTGCCGAATTATATTGGCTGTAACTTGTGTTCTATTTATCCGATCAGATTCAAATTTTAAATTTTTATATTAAATTTTATCATATTGGTAAATTTCATGGAGATACTCCAATTTTTGCAAAAATGTTTGTTCTAGAGCTATATGATTTAGTAGTCAGATACCAAAGACTTTCATACTTTATCTCACCCGGGTAATAAAAAGACCCCAAAAAAATTTCATCCCGATAGCCATCTTTAGATGGCTGAGTAAAACGCACCGACGGACATGCGGACAGGCGGACATGGCTACTTCGACTCAGCTTCTCATGCTGATCAAGAATATGTGTATATACTTTATGGGGTCGGAAACGTCTCCTTCTGTGCGTAACAAACATCTGACCATTTTAATAATACTGCAAGGATATGAAAATCACAGCTTCTAAACTGATGGACCGATTTAAAATCTTATGACTGATGCCTGTAATTTAAAATCTTATAAATTAGTAAGATTTATTGACCTGAAGAGCCGGCTTGAACCCACTTTTGATAAAAATAATAATAATAATAAAATAATAAATAACCAGAGGGACGGGGTTAACTTCGACCGCGTCGAAGTTTGTATACCCTTGCAACTGTTTTGGTAATTCTTTCCTTACCCATAGACATCAAAGTGTAAAAACTTTTATCCAAAAAGTCTAATGTTTGCGAAAGAACGGCCTTCAATCTTAGCATAGGATATAACGAACTTTTTGACAAAAGTCACTGTTTTCGACCGATCGTTCCTATGGGAGGTCTATGATATAGTCACCCGGTCTTGACCAAATTTGGCACAATTATTAATAAGAACACAAAACTGACAAATACCAACTTTTATGACAATAGCTATAAAATTAATGAAGTTATTGAGAAAGTCACTGTTTCGTGACTTTGACGTTTGTATGGGAGCTATATGATATAGTGGTCCGATCCGGCTGAATCCGCCTGCAGTTTATACAAGCCTACGTGCAAAATTTCAGCTCTGTAGCTCTTACGGTCTCGGAGCAGTTCGCGTTGATCCAGACGGACGGATGGACGGACGGACGGACGGACAGACGGACATGGCTATTTGAACTCGTCTCGTCGTGCTGATCAAGAATATATATACTTTATATGGTCTGAAATGCTTCGTTCTATGCGTTGCACACTTCTGACCAAAATTAATATACCCTTTTTGCAAGGGTATAAAAATATCCAAGATCGATTGGTTAAATCGCCCAATACTACACATATTTAAAGTTGCGAATGTATTATTTAATAGAACAAAACAGACCATACAAAGTATATACATATATATTCTTGATCAGCACGACGAGACGAGTTCAAATAGCCATGTCCGTCCGTCTGTCTGGATCAACGCGAACTCCTCCTAGACCGTAAAAGCTACAGAGCTGACATTTTGCATGTAGGCTTGTATATACTGCAGGGGTTGTATATCTCGGATTCAGCCGGTTCGGACCACTATATCATATATGTAAGATGTGTGCTGGGTTGCTGGTCGTTTTTGGTAGCCCTGGCGATTGAGAGAAGAGGCAGAAGGTTGGCGAGAGTCGAGAAGTAGCGTCGTCGTCGTAAAGTTGCCAGCGAAAGAAGTCGAAAGTCGTCGGAATAATTAAGTTGAAAAAGTCAAGTCGTTTTTTAAGTTGAACATTTAAACGTTGTATTTGGTTAAGCCTAGTTTGTGAATCCTATTCTATCCTATCCATTAAAACTTTCTATATGTGTTTATACCAATAAACCCATTACATTTGGGGGCTCGTCCTATCAAACTCGTCCTATCAAACTCGTTCTAACCTATACACACGATACGTTAGAGGCTCGTTCTATCGGTTAACATAGAAACAATCCGTGCTTAAGTTGTGAAATGGTTTTTAAAAGTTGGTAAAAATCATTTAAAGTTGTAAGTTGCTATTGTGAAATTCCCGAGAACAGTTGTGAAATCAAAAGAGTTGTTGTTGTTGAAAAAAGCGGTAATGTCGAAAACGAAGCGTACGCCGGCAAAGAACGCTGAGAAAAACGCGCGGGCGCCGAAATGTCGCGACTAAACGAGACCTTGAAAAAAGCTGACGAAATTGAAATACAAGAAGAGAAGCAAGAAGTTGGATGCATAACAAGAGCCAGAGAAGTACGCGAAGCGTTGTTGCTGGATTTGATCGAAAAACGAGAAGAGAACACGAAAGAGAGCAATATGAAAGAAGAGAACAACACGATGTTGAAAAATTTGATACAGTTGCTGACGCTGAAAATCGAAGCTGACGAAGTGAAACAGGGTGACTCAGGCATTCAAGCAGACGATTTCGCTAAAGTGGTACCCAACTATGATGGACAAAGTATGCCTGTGGAGATGTGGTTCAATAATTTTGCTGAGGCCTATGGACTAACTATGAAGCAAAAATATCTAAAATGACTAAAGTTGCAAAGTTATTTTTAGATGCAACTCCAGTACGCAGTTATGATGATCTTCGTGTCCAATTGGAAAACGAATTCGGCATGGACGACGTATGTAGCGCTAATATACATCAAAAGCTACGTGAACGTAAGATGCAGAAAGAGGAAACCTTTCGAGAGTACATGTTTCATATGAAGTCAATCGCAGCAGAGGGCAATATAGATATGAAATCGGTGTTGCGCTATATAGTAGACGGTTTGAACATGCAGAACGACTTAAAGATCAACTTATATTGCGCTCAGTCATTCAGAGAGCTACGAGAAAAATATGAAATCTATCAGCACGCAATGGAAATGGCAAAGATCGATGTGCCACAAGGTTTGAAGAGAGTTAGCCAGAGAAATTACGAGAAAAAGCCTCGTTGCTTTAACTGCGGATCAGGCGAGCATCTTAGAAAGGAATGCAATATGACAACAAAATGTTTTCGCTGCAATGGTGAGGGTCATATCTCAAAGAACTGTCCAAAGATTGCGAATATTGGTGCAGGGTATAATTCGAAGCGCATGGAGACTGCTAACATTGGTGTAGTACAAAATCCAAAACGCATAAAGGAAGTCGATATAAAAGGTTGCAACATTTACGCTTTGGTTGACACAGGAGCGGATGTGTCTTTGGTAGCCAGAAGCGCTGTAGAGAAGATTGGAGTTGGAAGTCTGCAGAAAGCTGTCAAGAATTTGGTTGGTCTAGGCGGAAAAATTACTCATCCGCTTGGTACTTTTCAAGCTGAAGTCAAGGTGGACGACGTCCAGACAGTCCAAAAATTCGTTGTGGTCGCAAACGAAGATGTGCCGTATGATGTTGTACTCGGCTATGATTTTATGGAAAAGTTCTTCGTTACGTCGTCTGAAGCAGGATATAAGTTTTATCCCCCTGCTGGGGATAAGACTTCTGAGGATAATCAGTTAAGTATTTTTAATGTAACAGAACCCGATTCTGATATAGATGTACCCTCAGATTTCGAAAATGATGTGCGAGCAATGATCAACGACTACAAGGCCGTTGAATACCCAAACGTTGAAGACAGAACCCAGAATGCTGCAGGGCCAGTAGCACAATTAACTGATGCAGTTAGTCTACAGATTGTCCCAGATGGTGTTATTATGCCGTTTCGCCAAGCACCAAGTCGTCTGCCGGCCATTGAAGCTGCAGCAGTGAAGCAACAAGTCGACGAATGGCTCAAGGCTGGAATCGTTCGCCGATCGTCATCCAATTTTGCCAGTCGAGTCGTGGTGGTCAAAAAGAAAGATGGCTGCTATAGAATCTGCGTAGATTTTCGAAAGCTAAACAGTATGGTGTTGAAGGATCCGGTTCCGATAATTGACGATATCCTAGAGAAGCTGCAGGCCGCAAAGTTTTTTACAGTCGTGGACTTAGAGAACGGATTTTTTCACGTGCCGATTGAAGAAGCAAGTAAAAAATACACAGCATTTGTGACCAAGGAGGGACTATTCGAATTCAACAAAGCTCCGTTTGGATTCTGTAATTCACCTGCAGTATTTATCCGATATGTGACAAATGTTTTTCAACCGTTGTTAAATGCTGACGTGCTGGATCTGTATATGGATGATATTATAATCCATGCAACGACAGCAGAAGAATGTCTCAATAAGATGAAGAAAGTTTTTGACACAGCAGCAGCGTTTGGGCTTAAAATTAAATGGAAAAAGTGTCACTTTCTAAAAAACACTGTTGATTTTTTTGGGCCATACGATCTACGATGGACAAATTAAGCCAGGACAAGAGAAGACCAAAGCTGTCAGCAAGTTTAAAGTACCAGAAAATATAAAGGCGATTCAAGCATTTCTGGGCTTAACTGGATTTTTTCGCAAGTTTATTAAGGGGTATTCAATTATTGCCCGACCATTGACTGATCTTTTACGTAAAGACGTTGCTTTTAGGATGGATGCGGTTGCACTCAAGGCTTTTGAAGAATTAAAAAGAGCTCTCACTGTCGAACCAGTACTGAAACTGTATGATCGCAATGCCAACACGGAAATCCACACAGACGCGTCAAAAATGGGATTTGGAGCAGCATTGTTGCAATGGAAGGATGGCCAGTTGCATCCAGTGTGGTTTTGGAGCAAAAAGTCTTCGGAAACTGAGGCTCGACAGCATAGCTACATTTTGGAAGCGAAAGCAGTATACCTTGCCTGCCAGAAGTTTAGACAATACGTTTTGGGCATCAAGTTTAAAGTTGTTATTGATTGCGCAGCATTTAAGCAGACAATAAACAAGAAGGATGTTCCTAGAGACGTGGCGCGATGGATTGTCTATTTGCAGGATTTTAACTTCGATGTGGAGCATAGAGCTGGAGAGAGACTTAAACATGTGGATTGTCTCAGTCGCTATCCACAAGGAATTATGATGATACGATCGGAAACGTCGGCACGATTTAAAAAAGCACAGCAAGAGGATACAATGTCAAAGGCTCTGATTGAATTGTTGCAAAATCAACCCTACGAAGATTTTAAATTAAAAGGCGGTCTTTTATACAAAACGGTTGGCGGTAATGAACTTTTGGTTGTCCCGAAACAAATGGAGAAAGAGATCATTGTTGAAGCCCACAATGTTGGTCACTATGCGATGCAAAAGACAATGCATGCAATTCAGCAGTCTTATTGGATGCCGCATTTAGAGTCAAAAGTTGCACGAATTATAAATAACTGCGTCAAATGCATAATTTATAACAAAAAGTTTGGCAAAAAGGAAGGATTGATGCAGGTGATAGACAAAGGCGATAGACCTTTAGAAACGATACATGTGGATCATCTTGGACCGTACGAGGTTATAGCAGCTAAACGATGCGGAAGATACGATGTTAAGAAAGCCGCAGCAGATATCGAGGGGCCAATGCTCACAGCTACTAGCTCAGATAATATGAAGTATTGGCGGAACAACCAGGATTCGGACGAGTTGTCATCGGGGTCGGATGACTAAATTCAGGATGGCCGAATGTAAGATGTGTGCTGGGTTGCTGGTCGTTTTTGGTAGCCCTGGCGATTGAGAGAAGAGGCAGAAGGTTGGCGAGAGTCGAGAAGTAGCGTCGTCGTCGTAAAGTTGCCAGCGAAAGAAGTCGAAAGTCGTCGGAATTATTAAGCTAAAAAAGTCAAGTCGTTTTTTAAGTTGAACATTTAAACGTTGTATTTGGTTAAGCCTAGTTTGTGAATCCTATTCTATCCTATCCATTAAAACTTTCTATTTGTGTTTATATCAATAAACCCATTACATATATGTAGCTCCCATACAAACGTCAAAGTCACGAACAGTGATTTTTCTCAATAACTTCGTTATTTTCTCAGCTATTGTCGTGAAATTTAATGTTGATAAGTTTATTACACATATAAACAACTATGCCAAAATTTGTTAAGATCGGGTGACTATATCATATAGCTCCCATAGGAACGATCGGTCGAAAACAGGGACTTTTGTCAATAACTTCGATACTTTTGACGCGATTGCTTTCAAATGAAACATTTGTTAGTTTAATATATTGGTCAATGACTATGCCGAATTCGATAAAGATTGGGTGACTATATCAGATAGCTCTCATAGGAACGATCGGTGAAAAACAGTGATTTTGATCGTTATTTCGTATGCTAAGATTGTAGGCCATTCTTTCGCAAACATTCGCCTTTTTGGATAAAACTTATTTCACTTTCATGGCTATAGCTAAGGAAAGATTAACCCAAAAAGTTGCAAGGGTGTACAAACTTTGACACGTTCGAAGTTAGCCCCGGCTTTCTGGTTAAAATTATACTCAAGGCTGTAAGGGTAAGGGTATACAAATTTCGGCAAATTTTTGCAAAGAAATCGTTTAAAAAAGAACACACTATTTTCAAATATTTAAAAGCTTTCGTGAAGTTTATACTTATAAGTTTAGATAAGGGATATTGTTCATTAAACACATAATGAGCAGAGTGTATAAATAAAATGTAAATTCATAGCATATTTTCCAAATTTTTTTGGATTTTTGTCAAAAACTTTTATACCATTTAGAAGTATGTTTCTTAAAACTTGTTAATATAATTTCAACCCAACAAACAAAAAAATTTACCTCCGAAATTAATTACATACCACCTTTACTGTGACTGTTAAGCTAAGCATTAAGCTGAGAGTTTGCAAAGTCAGAGCATATATATATATATATATATATATGTATTTCATAGTGTTAAAGTCACTTTTTAGTCTGTGTTGACTTAAACAATTTAGTTCTCTAAAACTTTGTCTAGGCTTTGATTGTTTTTCGATCTCCGATGTGTGGGGTAATAATAGAGCAACAATGTGTACAAAACACTCTTGCTTTTCATTAGAACTGTATATGGAGTAAACTTATTGAAGTCGCAAATCTGATTATCCAGCACAAAATGCATAGAACAAGCATAAACAACTCATTCGTTCCTGTTTATAGTTTGTTCGGATCAGTGGCGGATCGTGCGCTCGATTTTGGAGGGGAATATCAAAGTCAAACTCTCAAGCATACTCTAATATTCTAGCCGAGTCGAATTTTTTTACCCCATTTTCATGCCTCGTAGATCCACCACTGGTTCGGATCCAATTGCTTTTATGTACTCACATATTGATATACGTATTTTTGTACATATGTACTTTGAGATTTTAGTTTACAAGCTTTGAAGAGACATTCCTTTCTTTTAGTTTTAAAGAAACCAATCGACTGAGCGGTCAAACAAAAGATTCAAAAATTGATTTGAAAATATAATTGATTTAAAAGTAAATGTAAATACATTTCAACTGTGATAGTAATTACAAATAGAATTTGTGACATGTTTTTCGAGTGATTTTCCGATGGAATTTTGTAATTCTTATACCAAGCACCCATAGGGTAAAATGGTATATGAAAGTCGCCTAAAGGTATGTGACAGGCAGAAGGAAGCATTTCCCATAAAGTACACATATTTTTGATCAGGATCCACAGACGAGTCCGTCTGTGTGTTCAAGATTTTTTCAAATGTTTGCCACGCCCCAGCAAATAAAATATATCTGATTTTCCCAAAGACTATACTAGCTATAGATACCAAATTTGTATTGTGTACTGGGTTAGTACTCGCGGAGATACTGATTTTTTCAAAATTATACCACGCCCCTTCCGCCACCGGAAATCAAGAATTTACAAAGCTAGAACCACAAAATATTTCATTCGCCTCCAGAATCTAGAAAAAAACGACTGCCTCCTGTAAATTTTTGAATATCGAAACCAAATTCAGCACACTTATAAGCATTATTAATATCTTAAAACCTACCAAATTTTATTAAAATCGGATCAGAAATATATAGTACGTAAGTATAAAGTACACGTGTGATTTTGTGAGGGTGAGCGAGATAGCATATGTTATGAGGCGATTTTAATAGACATCAATACATTTGGTGTTCGAAATTAAAAATATTTTTTCACCTGGATTTTGTGCTAAAAAAAGCGAACTTACGGAGCCTGAGACCCTATAAGTTTACTTTTTCATTCCTAGTTCAAGTCAATTGTTAGCCTGAAAAAAATGTCTAAATAAATAGGGAAGTAAATGAAGCACAACCAAATAGATTTTAGATTTCATTAAAATCGGATTACAAATTTACCATATTTAATTAAAAGTTTTATGTAAACACTGCGTTAGAAATAAGTCTGGTCAATTATTATTTTAATAGACGTAGTCGTACAACGCTCAGTACGAACAAGTGGCCCATATGACACCAGGCCCGGGCCTGTTACGAATGACCCTAAGTAAAGTTAATGTTACAACCTCTACCCACTCCGACCTAAGGGCATAGGCGTATTACATATATAAACATAAAATTAAACTAAAGAAATAGAAAAAATTAAATGTAATAAGATAATAAGTTACATATAAAAAGAAAACAGGATAGGTTAAAATAAAGATGATTACAACTAGTTACAAGCGAGGAAGGACAAGATCGCAGTTTTTATACCGGGAAGCGATGTTTCGAAACCGATAACGTGCCAAAGTCTGTCGTAGTCACTACATAGTATACGAAAAGGTTCATGCAGAGAACAGTTAGTTGTGCAAGTGGGAAGTAAAAGCGGTGTGAAATTGCGGGTCCTTCTATATGAAACAGAAATGTTATTTTGGCTCAACAGCTCGGAAGAGTCAATCTCACCATTCAAAAGTTTGTAAAGAAAAGTTACACCAAGCATAGTTCTACGATTAGCTAAAGAAGGAAGGTTAATTAACTGAAGTCGACTAGAATAAGATGGAAGTTGTACAGTTGGATCCCAGCGCAAATCACGAAAGGCAAAGAGTAAAAACTGTTTTTGTACAGATTCTAATTTGTTTTGATAAAACTCATATTGAGGAGACCAAACACAAGATCCATACTCCAATATGGGACGGACTAAAGAAGTATAAAGTATTTTGGTAGTATATGGATCCTTGAGCTCCTTCGACCAGCGCTTTATAAAGCCAAGAACACTTTTAGCCCTACTAACAGTAGTCGATATATGCTGATTAAAACTAAGTTTGTGGTCTATTAAGATCCCCAAATCTTTTACAACCAAAGAAGTATTATTAATTCTTTCTAACGGGAAATTATTTAAATTAGATGTCAGGTTTCCTGTAATTTAATAATTACATATATGTATGTACATATATTCAATTATTCTTTGTTTGTACATACATATGTACATATGTATGTATGCATGTATGTACATACATACGTTTGTATGTATTTTTCTTTGCGATCTGTTCTACACGCATGAAATAGGGATGGAATCACCAGTCCGTCTCTGGTCTAAACGTAGGTCAAGTGGGAAATATTTAAATAAATTAATTAAATAATTTAAATCTCTAAATTTAATGCAAAAATGAATCTTAAATTTTCGACCATTACCAACAAACTGTGATCTTAAACGACATCTGGCAACCTTCAACTTTTCCAACACTAATTTACAACGTCACATCTCTAATGCCATCACTACAACGATAAATATTAACTTATCGCTAAAAAGTAGTTTGCATATTTTGTTTATTTTGCTTGTCAAATGTATAACAGTCGTTGAATTCATACGAGTGCATATATGTATATGTAGTAAATCATTCCAATAGCTATTAACGACTTATCGATAATTGTTCACAAAATATTTCGACACAGCAATAAATTGTATTTATCTCATAAAGCCATGTAAGTAAGTGTGTAGATATGTACATATGTATACATACATATGTATGTACATATGTAGTGTACATGAAATGATTATATTGTGTGTGTAGATATGATTGTTACATGTATTGATTATATTGATTTTCTGTTGCAAGTAGAACATTGGGGGATCCCCTGTAATGTCGATATGGTTAAATTGTTTAGTCAAGTCTGGTCACATTACGCAAACATTTTTCCTTTCTTGAACAAGTTTTTGCAGAGGAAACAAGTCTTTATTCCCGGTTATATTATTTCACAATAGAAAAGGACCAATATGAATGCTGTAACTCAAGGTCAATCGATCGATTTGAGCGATCTTAATGATTTTCTGTACGATCTGATTGATTTGCTTCGGTCAGAAATCACAGGATTGGTTATGAATCGAGTACTGCAGTGGATCAGTACCCTAACAAAGAAGAAAAATGTCTGTCTGTCTCTGAAGATATTCCAAAAGCTAGTTACAGCGATGATTGCTTCCTTTGAAGCAAACGGTGCAGCTGCCTCCTCGAAGGAACATCGCCAATTGGTGGCCAATGTCTTGGAATGTGTGCAAAACCAAGTCGAAAAGTTTCCCAGTGACGATGGAAAACTAATTCTAGCCCAGTTGTGGTCGCTGAGTGTGAATAGCGACCATCTGCATCCTCTCGCTGGGCAGATACTCGTCCAGCTATCAGATAATTTTGATCTCGGACTAGAACAGTGTCCACAATTGCTGACGGTTATTCAGCATCTACTCCAATCAGACGAAGACAGGAATCGTCAATCGGCCTTATTCATTATGCATGAACTTGAGAAAAAGTTTGACAAAAACGAAGTCAGAAATGCTATAAAGTTCCCCCAAAGCCTATGGTCTGAATACATTAGTGCATTGGAGCATCTGGAAGCACAGCAGATGCCTTTGGAACTAATCAGTTTGTTGGATAATCTCAAACACCTTGATTTGTCTCCATGGTTGAGCATTTTATTTCTCGGACTCTTACAATCTGAGAACATAACTGTTGTTTATGCAACAGTAAAATATGTTGTAACCCACTTAAAGTTCTCAAACTTGACTGATTGGAATCTGGTGGAGAAGTTTCTGGCGGCCACCAATAGGATGCAATTGTTCGATGTCGAGGACGACGAACGGTCGACTCGACTCTTTAAAGACTTTTTGACAAGAAAAGAACTAGGGTCATTTATCAAAGCTTTTGTTAACGTTCCTTGGAAATGGAATGATATTCCATTATATGAGTGGCTTCATTGTATACCGAAAGAGGAAACCGGACAATCACCGTGTATTGATAATGAAACGCTTTTTAAACTCGCCTCTCTAATTAAAGAAATGGAATATTCCAGAATGCGGCGTATTTCCCGAGGAAAGATTGAATGTTGTTTTCAGGTAAGAGTCATAAATGTCATAAAACTAATTGTTCCGATTCACTTCCAACTTTACTGTTCCTTACAGGCAACACTGGATCATTTGTCTTTAGAGGAATACTTTCTCTTCATTGACACGATTTTCAAGATTGAAGATTTTTACGATTGGAAAAAGGAATGTTTAATAAGAAAAATAGTGGGTTGCAATAATTTTGAACGAGAGTTTATGCACTTTACCCAGGATCGATTAGATAAAATCGTGAATCGGGTTAGGGACTTCTTCGTAGTCGATGCTCTAATTGGTAAACTAAAACAATTACCAAGAGCTCAACATGGATGGTTCCGCCTATTTCTAATAACTCAAATCAAAAACTATGGAGATGTTAAAGATTTCTACTGCACAGAGTATGAACTGGATAGTCGGATTTTATATGGTAAAGATTTGAAGAAATTACAGCAACATTTGATCGATAAACTAGTGTGTAAAACTTTGGAAGAGAAATCTGTTGTATTAGAAAAGTCTGTTGACTTCTTTGTTACTACCCACCTTAACCATTGGAATAAAATAGAAGAGTTTCATCTAAAGCCACTGGAATTACTTCAAAACGGTGGACAGACGACATTTGAACATCTGTGCCAACTTTTAGCAGATTGTAATGCCCGGATACAAGACGAGAATATATTGACGGCTTTGATCGCCAAACTAAAACAGAGTCCAAACGATTACGCGTAAGTTACTTTACTGAAATATACATATAATATTTCATGTTGGTTTTTTCGTTTTTAAAGAGCTTCACATATTGGAACATATGCATCAGCGCATTTGACTATTGAAGAACAACATAATATTATCGTGGATTTAATTTGCGGTGGTCATGATTATGTTGTTTGGGACCTATTGCGGCAGGGTGTGCAACTGCCTTCGGATTTAGTTATTCAGCGTATTATTCCTACCTCAATTCATAATGATGATGATTGGTAAGAGAAAACTAAATTTATTTGTAAATAATTAAAAATGTAAATATATTCTTAAATTGATAGGATTATGGCAAGGTACTTAAATGTCGATTGGATCTATTTGCTATTGCCTGGCTGTGTTCGCAATTCTTATGTACGAGAAATCGTTAATGAATTATTGCGCATAAACAAGGAAATATCGGAAAAAAACCCTCGATATGGATTCAACTCCGAGCAGCACAGGATTAAATTTTGCATTGCTTCTGCTTTGATGTATTTATTGGAAGAGTATACATGTTCAGACATGCTATGGTCGGCATTATTTTCGTCGACTGATCAGTTAAACATTATACTAATGTACGAAACAATAGTGGCTAACAGTATATCCACCGATGGCCTTTTGGAACGTTTGCAATCGATAGCCAGTCTGGAGACAGACCATCAAATGTCTTTACTATCAGTTTCAAATATTTTCATCCACCTCAAATGGAGTTCACTTCAAGAAGATCAAATTCAAAAGATAATTAACTCGCTGCTGCCTCTAACTTTAAAAGCAGTTTTACAAGTTGCCCAATTTGCTACATTAATTGTTAATGAAATAATAAAAAAGTGCAAGGATAAGGGGTAAATTATAGATCATCATTTGAAATTTAATTTTAATTTATTCATTTTTATTTTTAGATTTAAGATTCCAAGTGAAAATACATTGCCTTCATCAGAGAGTGTTAATTTGTCCGAGTTATCGGTTGGAACTCAATTAGAAGTTCGTCTCCTGCTACCTGTGCTACACTCGTACGCACGCGAAGATTTTTGGACATGGTATATGTCGAATGTTAAACCAGGAGTTTTGTCCAATTGCAAATTATTGCAAGCCAAAAAGATTCGAGAAGCCATTAAATTGTCAACAATTGAAACTCAACCGATTAAGAGAAATGAAACTATTTTTACTTCAAAAACTGACATATATCCTAAATCTGATCTAGATTCGCGCAATATTTCAGCCGATAACGCAAATCTCATTGTAGCAGCTGTTCTTATGGACGAAAGGACCCATCTAAACGATTTGTTGCAAACCTGCCGAGCACTTGGTGTTCGCACACTTATAGTGAGCGATTCTTCGAATTTAAGGTTGGTCATTGAACTATTTACAAATATCAACAAATCTACTTATGTTTTAATCCGTTGCAGCGAGGGCTCTGAGGATACTTTAAACATAGTTAAGCTTAAACCAGAATTACTAAAGAAGTATTTACGTGAAAAAAAGCTGGAGAATTATAATATCGTTGCCACCCAAAATACAGCCACCAATAATAATTTCATTGAATATCGTTTCGGAAAGCAAACTGTTTTGCTATTCAGGTAAATCGGTATTCCGCTTAGTTCAATATGTTTATAAATTTGTCGATATTTTACAGTAACCAACAACACGACATTCCGGAGAATTTGAAGCCTTTACTGGATAATACAATTGAAATACCACATAATGACTTTCAGCATGCCCAGCACTTGCTAATTTTTAAGTTTTTTAAACAATATTACTAATCAGCAGTTTCAATTCGTAGGATATACGTCGTAAAACACCGCAGAAGGTCAACATTTCTTAAATTTAACTTTAATTTTATTGGTTTAATAGTTAAGCATGCCGATCTGATTAGCAGACACTGTGAATGAAATAAAATAAGTTTCTTTTTCTTTAAAATAGGTTTTGTGACATTTCTTCGCGTTTTAATAAATTACACATCACTCTTAGATACAAGACATATTTTTTAATGGGATGTTCTGAACCTTTTATTGCACTTAAATGGGACTATTTAAGGAATTCTAATTGGATTATTAAACTCATTTAAATTGGAACGAGTAGGTCTAGTCTGAAAAGTATTCTTTGTAGTTAAAAACTAATACGTAATTAATACATAATAATAATACATAATTCTTATAAAAATTCTGACTTTTGAAACAATGGTATATTAAAGTCGCCGAAATGTATGTAACAGGCAGAAGCAAGGTTTTGCGACCCCATAAAGTATATATATTCTTGATCAGCATCTACAGCCAGGTCGATCTAGCCTTGTCCGTCTGTCCGTATAAACACCTAGATCTCGGAGACTATAAGAGATAGAGCCACCGAATTTTGTATGTAGGATCGTGTAGTATGTAAAGTGATCGAGTTTATTTCAACATTTTTCCATGCCCCTTTCCGTCCCCGTAATTTGAAATAACTCGAATTATCTCACGTAATTTTCTGATACTAAATGCAGCTAAATATATTGCTTCCTTCTGCCTGTTACACACATACTTAAGCCAACTTCAAACCTACGACAATCTAAAATCGCTTTGTGTTGCTGGCTCAGATCTCATTCGATAATTATATAAATTATTGTATAGAGAAAGGAATTTTAATTTCTCATATAACACATATGCAATGCATACTATGTATGAGATGAAAATTGAAAATTCCAAACTCGCTTGGCTATAGCTTAAACTTTTTTGAAAAATAAGTGATGTGTGTTTTATCGAATTACCTATCTTACCTACGAAAACTGCTGGAGCTAGAAATTATTTGCCAAATACAACTCGCTTAAAAATTTACAAATATTTTTAAGCATTTTACGAGTTATAATACTATTTCTATAATTATTAACAACTATTGATAAGAACTAGTGCAAAATGAGCAATTTTCCCAGGAAGTCTTTGGACAACCTTAACCAAATATAATTTGTTTTTATTGTGAACCCATGTTTACTTTATGGGGACTATTATTCGGATCATCTTGTGTTAAAGAATAATCAAACTGCTTTTTAAAGTTAAGCTCTTCAACCTTCATCATTTATTCATTCTGTTTCGTTCTACTATAATATTCCTTTACTTTCTAATTCTGTGACACATTTTAAATGTGGCGCTTTTTTTGCATCAACAGTCTGGCATCGCCATAGTTTTAGTATATTCTAAAAGTTAGTATTTTTATCAGCTGTTGCCCCGAGTTTTTGTCTTGATTTTTAATTACAAAAAAAATACCGGCAAGATCAATTTGTCTCCTCATTTAGTATTATAAAAACTAATCTCAAGACTTTGGACGTTGGAAATTCACACCTCGTTTTATAAATAATTAGATTGTTCTTAAAGAACAAATGGATAACGCAAGGCGATTCCAATCTATGGATGTGGGTGACGTTAAGGATCTGCTGACCGACCTTGTTGATGTCCTCCAGCAGGATCCTAAAATGTTGGCCGTAAAACGATTGATTCAGTGTTTTAATGAGATGCAAAATAATACTGAGAATTTATTATCCACGATTTTGGAGAAGCTGATCTTAGCAATAAATGCGACTATTGAAACAATCTCCATAACCGATCTTAATGATTTGCTGTACGATTTGATTGATATCCTTCAAGAGGAACCCAATGGATTGGCCATGAAGCGAGTGCTACAATGCATCTTTAACATGATCCAGAATAGAAATGTAGACTTATCTCCAAGGATTTTCCAGAAATTAATCTCCACGATGGTTGCTGCCTCTGCAAATGATGTTATGGCCTCTACGTCGGAACATCGTCAGTTGGTGGCCAATGTCCTGGCGTGTGTACAACTCCAGGTGACAAAGTTTCCAAGTGCCGAGGACAAACCGTGGCTAGACCAGTTGTGGTCACTCAGTCTGAATGGCGAACAGGCTTATCCTTTCGCTGGGCAGATACTCGTTCAGTTTATAGATAATTTTGTTCGTGATATTGGACTGGACCGCTGTCCAGAATTGTTGTTGGTCATTCAACATTTACTCGAATCAAAGGACATAAATGATCGGCAAGCAGCCCATTTCCTTATGCATAAGCTGGAGGGAATATTCAGTATCATAAATTCAGTTGGAAACGCCATAAAATGCCCTCATCAGCAGTGGTCAGACTACATTTCTGCCTTGGAGTCTTTGGAGAAACATCAGATGCCCTTAAAGTTAGTCAGTTTGTTGAAGAATCTCAAATCCGCCAATGATTTTTTCCATTGGCAGCGTATTCTGTATCTAAGGCTACTTCAATCGGAGAATATTTTAGTTGTCTACGAAACAGTCAAGTATATTGTAACCCATTTGAAGATGTCCCACTTAACTGAGTGGAAGCTGATGGAACAGTTCCTAGTAGCAACAAATAAGACACAGTTGTACAATGTCGATGATAGCGACGATGATTGTTCTTCTCCTCTCTCCAATTGCTTTGTATCAACAAATGAACTTGAATCCTTTCTCGAAGCCCTGCTCAACGTTCCTTGGAAATGGCAGAGTGTTCCATTGCACGAATGGCTCAAAAATTTGCCAAAAGAGGAAGAGGATCGATTTTCTTGTATTTCCATTAAATCGCTGTTCAATCTCGCCTCTCGAGTACAAACAATAAAACTGAGAGATATTAAGAACGAGGCTCAGGACCGGGTGATACAAATATTCCAGGTAGAATACTTAGTTCATTTATTGCTCATTGGTCCCCCTATTTTTATGATCATTCGCAGGTCACACTTGATAATTTATCTCTAAAGGATTATTTGCTCTTCATTGGGATGATGTACCATAAAAGTAACAACTATTCCGATCATGACAGATTGGAGTATAAAATTATTAAATGCGATAATTTTCAAAGGCATGTTGAATATTTCAACGAAGCCCTTTGGCGTATTATATTCAATCAAAGTATTGAAGAATATGAAATCATAAGTGCTCTAATTGAAAAGCTTGCAATGTTACCAAAGGATCAGCATGGAAATTTACAACTTCTAATTATATCAGTAGCAACATCTCGGGGTTCCCAACAAATGTATGACTTTTATTACACTGAGTATGATGTGGACATTGCTTTGCTTTTGCATGGTGATAATCTGACTGAGTTGTGCAGTCATTTGATTGACAAACTAATGTGGTCTACTGACGAGGAGGTGGAATTTATTGTGAAACTTTCCACTGAAATATTCGTCCACAATCAGATAAAGAAATGGTCTGACATTGAAAGGTTGTGTTTGAAGCCCCTGAATCTACTTAACCAGGGGGGATTTGGGACTTATGTGTTATTGGAGCAATTTTATGGAAGGATGAACGGTCGATTCCAGGACGAGAATGTATTTTCTGCATTTGTCTCTCTATTAAAAAAGTTTCCATACTATATTAGGTAAGTTGATTTCAGATTTGCATATATGTACCTTTAAATTTGAAATTTAAAATTTTTCAAGAGTCAAAAACATTGGAAATTATGCATCAAAGCATATGAGTATTAAGGAACAAAATACCCTTTCTGTGGATATAATACGCGAACATATCAAAGTCAACACAGACTTAATTCTCGGACTATTATGTTCTAAAATTAAAGTGCCTCTACATCAAATTCTTCAAGGAATTATCCATAATACAAATCTTTCTGAAGATGAATGGTAAGAAAAGCTTCATTTTGGATTGAAAAAAAAATTAATTAAATTTATGTTCCACAGGGTTGAGGAAACATATTTAAATTCAGTTTGCGTGGAAGCATTGAGAAATTCGTTTATGACTTATGCCACACGGCAATCTGATCGCTTTGTTAAACTAATTGGTGATCAATTATTGCTCATGAACAAGGAATTGTCAGAATCCCAACCGCATTATCTGATCAACTCCAAGGAGCACAGAACTAAATTTAGCATTGCTTTAGCCTTGCTATATCTAGAAAAAGAAATATATATGCTCTGATCAGCTATGGTTGACATTGTTTTCATCCAACGAACAGTTCAATATTACATTATTGTATGAGAGAATAGTGGCCGGGACACTTCGTGATCTGGGAGTCCTTTTGGAGCGTTTGCAGTCAATGGACGCACTTGAGACAAGTCAGCAAGTCTCCTTACTTTCCGTAACACATATTTATCTTGTCCTAAAGGATAAAGATACCTTAAACTATGAGCAAGTTCAGAATATTTTCAACTTATTGCTGGCCCTAAGTACGGGAAAAAATGTACAAGTCGGTAAATTTGCCAAGTTGATCTTAAATCAATTAATCACTATGTGCAGGGAGAAAGGGTAAATTCTCAATTATCATATGGAACTGAATACAAATTTAGTAATTTTTACTTATAGGTACAAAACTCCAATTGTTAAAAATTTGCTGGCATCAGTTGAAGTAAATTTGGCAAATATATCAGCTGGACCTCAATTGGGAGCTCGACTTTTATTACCTGCGATTCCATACACAACAACTGAAGGCTATTGGGCATTCTATATGTCAAATACAAAACCTCGTCATTTGTCCGGAGAGGAATTAATAAAAGTGAAACTATTTCGAAAGGCCATCAAACTTGTATATATTGAAAGCAGTGCGGCGAAAGAAAATACCAGTTGTCCGATAAGTGCTATATATACGCAACCTGATCTTGAGTCACAGTATATATCAACTAATTATGCCGATCTCATTGTAGTAGCTGTTTTCATTAATAATCCGTCGAGTTTAGATGATTTAATGCAAACCTGCCGAGCACTTGGTATTCAAACGTTGATAGTGAACGATTCCATAAATTTAAGGTATAACACAAGGCATATTATTATCCTCTTTATTATTCTATTAATTTTATTATTCCTTTCAGTCAAACAACTCATGATAGCTTAAATATAGTGAAATTAAAACTGGAAACTCTCAGCGAATATTTGCGGAAACAAAAATTAAAGAATTATAATATTGTTGCCACCCAAAATACCGCTCAAGGTTCAGAGTTTGTTGATTTTACATTCGCCAAGAGGACAATTTTGCTATTGGGGTAAGTCTGCGTTTGTTATAAAATATAAAATTGTTTAATAAGAAATTATTTAATATTTTCAGTCACGAACAAGATGAAATGGCGGAGAATTTAAAGTGTTTCCTAAATAATACAGTTGAAATCCCACAAAATGACTCTCAGTATGCACAAAAATTACTCATTTTTAAATACTACAAACAATATTCGGAAAGGACCACAAACGATTTGCCATTTAGTTATTTAAAATTGTAGCAGCTACATCACACTCTTATAAATTAAACATTTTGAATTATGGCGCGTTCGTTGATTAATGTCTGGCAACGCCATATTTTTTGGTATAAAAGTATTTTTAATCAGCTGTAGCTGAATGAATAAAATGTTTTCTGGGATATGATTGCACTTGGACCGTACACAATGTTCGCTGGGCTATGCTGTTAATTTAGTATATATTAACTCTCGAGAATTAAACAACAAACATTTGTGATTCTAGTAAAGCAGAATCGGTTGTGCGTGTGTGCGAGAGTTATAAATAAAAAATAAAAAACGTTGAAAAAACGACACCAAAATGGGCAATCTGGACACCGATGCTGGAGCAACTTTCGAGCAGAGCTATGCCACAACAAACGGCAATGGGATTGGAAATGGGAAACTTCCCAATGGCCAAAGCAACGCCTCCAATTCGAATTTTTTACTAGACAACACTATTGTGGACGAACAGCAACGCGAGGCACTAGTTCAGATTCTAAATCAAAGAAAATTTTCGGCCCCAGCCTATACGGAAATACGTACAAGACGCAGTGCAGCCAAGGCGGCAGCCCAGGCAATGAAATTCAAGGTGAGCCACAGAAAGAGAGCGAGAGCAAAAGCGAAAGCCAAGAAAAAAAAAACCGGCGTGGTCTTCACATGTGAGAGAGCGCAAACAAGAGAGAGACATAGGGCAGGCAAGTGGAGTGCAAATTTTTGAGTTTTATGTAGCTTTTTTTTGTTCTAGGTCATTGCAGTATTTTTGTTTCCTTTTTCCCTTTCGTTGGCCTAGTTAGTTCTCCCCACCCCCCCCGCAGAATATCGAACAAATAGATCGAATCAGGGGAGAATCCTCTTATAAAGCATTAAGACATCGAATTTATCGAGTCATTCTCCCACTGTTGAGTTGCGTTTATTATTATTATTATTATTTTTTTTTTTATCAGTTTTGGGCTGATTGGGACATGCCCAGTTGGTGGGAGTGGGTGATTCATGTGGGTAGTATCTGGCATGTTATGGGGGTGCCTCTATTGGGCGGTGATTTTCAAGAGATAAGAAGGTGCATATTTTGCTTGTGTTTGTTGGTGATCTAGATCTTTAGAGCTTTTGTTCGGCTCGGAATTTGTGTAAAACTTATCTATGTATTTCAAGTCTGTCAGGGTAATTTTATCAGAATATTTGTTTTTAAATGGAGTGAGTCCAAGAAGAACTTTGTATAGTTTAGATACAGTGAAAACTCAGTCGGATTCCAGGTGGCTTAGAAAAGGCAGATCTAGGAGTTCCCTTATAGCACAACCTGTAACGAACGTATCTGGTACTTGAAAAAGAATGAAAAGTCTCTTAAATCTTAAATTTTATCCTTGATCTTTTGATTCGCCAACATGGAAAATATATCTTAGAGGTCAAACAAGGTTTTTGTGGCCATTTTATGGATAGTTTCGAAACCTCAAAGGGGAATTTCCCTCGTTTAACCCCTCCAAAAATTTCAGTAGAGATCCCACGCCGCTGCTTTTGGTTTAAGTAAACCCATAAAGTATACAAAAATTGAAAAAAAATTTGATTTTGGAGTAGAATATCCAAAGTCCTAAATTAATATATTTAATCTTGATTTTAAGCCGTTTATTTCCGATTTCGTATGCAATCTATTGCATATACATATAAAAATATAGTACACGATTTTCAATGGATGTCAAAAGTGTCATGATTTATTATAAGATTAGCAAAAAACCTTAAATTTGAAGTAGCTCCACTTTAAGATTACCCACATGCTAGATTTATTTTATTTTATGATTATTCAAATTTGATTGACTAGTGGTGAGAGATCGAAGAGGCATAAGCACTTAAAAATACCTAACAACAAAATTTAAGGGTACAAAGTTTTTAAATGAATGAAGCAGAACACAAAGCCGGAAACTTGGGCAAGGAATCGATTAGCATTGCGCCAAATCGAGTGGACGGATACGTCAATTTGAATGACAGCTCAGACGAAGATTTCCATTTGAAAATATAAAAAGTTATTCGTCTGGGTTCCCCGTTTATCAAAGTTTCAGTTTTAACTTAGTAACTAATGTTATCAAATGTCGTTGGAAAACGTTTATCGGTTCCGATTTGTATTCAGTACAAATCGCGTGATAAAATTTTTGATGAAAAGTAGAATCCGGGAAACCGAAATGATAATAAACATGGCACATCATTGTTGTCAACTTGTTATTGTTATATGATTGGTGTTGATTTACATACATACATATGTAGCTATCTATTTATATATACATATGTATATATTACTATAATCTTATATATTTATGTGCTTAGATACTCATCATATGACTCTATTCTCTCTCTGTCTGTACAGCCAAAAAATCAATAACAATATTTGTTCTTGTTCTCTCTTTTGTTTATTAACTTTAATATTGGTTATCGTATGTAGGTAGTGTATTGCATATAAAAGAATAAAATAAATTACCTTATTCTTATGCACTAATTGCCTTTTATATATATGAATATACAGACATTTGTATATATACAATAAGTGTGCCAATTGCTATTTTTTTATGGCTTCTCTGTCGCTCTCACATTTTCACTCATTTTTTATTGAGTGTGACTTCATTTTTACAAGTCAATGAGACATGCGAGGTGCATAGATATACATACATATGTATACATATATATATAGTTTGGTTAGTTAAATGTTAATTGAATCATTGTGCTTAACTGATAAAATCGCTGAAGACCAAAGGGGGCCAGTCCATGCCCTTGTATCTCAGCAATTGATACTTTTTCATTTATTACTTTTGATATAGTAAGCTGATCTTAAATCAATTTTGCTTAAGAACAAAGATACAAGACATCAATTTCTTGTTTTCATTCATATGAATAGTTTTTAAACTTTATTTTTTTAACCTCTAGTGATCTTTTCTAAAAAAAAATGTTAACTAGGTTTTTGAACTTCAAATTTTGTGCCTTATTTTGCTCCAACTTTTGTAGAATTTGCTGGAACAATAATTTTTTATAAACTAGATTAAAAAGAATAATCTTAACAAAGGAAATAACGACCATATTGATCAAAGTCACAGATCGTTCCTTTGGGAGCTCTATGATACAGTCACCCGATCTTGATCAAATTTGGCACAGTCATTAACAAATGTTTAATTTTAAAGCAATCGTGAAAACTAACAAAGTTATTGAAAACAGTCGCTGTTTTTGACTTTATATGATCGGAGATGCTTCCCTTTATGCGTTGCACACTTCTAACCAAAATTAATATACCCTTTTTGCGAGGGTATAAAAAGTTTATAAAATATATTAAAGCAAAACGGTTCAAAGTTTCCATAAAGTATTATTGTAGAGAGCCAGAAAATGGAAACCATCATAAGAATACAGATGACATAATCTATAAAATATGTGTTAAAAGTTAATTGCTAAGAGTGTTATATTTGTGTTTACAAATTTATAATTTACGTATCTTAAACATTTGTCAAAAACTTTACTATAGCACTTATTTAAAATAATATTTACTTTAAATTATTTGAGAATCTCTCTTGTGTCTATCTTTAGTTGCTTGAAGAGCGTTCAAACCACTTGAGAATTACAACTGCAAAAGGTGAAAAGTATATATTTAAAAGTTCTGACGCATTTAATTTAATTTTTCGCTTGATGTAGTTTGAATTCTCAACTATTTTTAGCATTGAAGATTTGGTATGGCCATTATAACTGTGGATTCTTTATCAAAGTCTGCTGATGATAGAACTTGGTGGTTCTTGAAATAGATACACAGACAACCTGTCCATCTTTTGTGCTGCCTATGATTTAAAACCTTATAAATTAGTAAGAGTTATTGACCCAAAGCCCGTTTAAGCCCAGTTTTAAAAATATTAAATAGTATTGGAACAAATTGAATCGAAGCAGACTATATTAATGATCTAGCAGTTCAAACCCAAAGAAAAAAAAAAAGTTATTGATTTTTTTTCCTAAATCTAAGTGATACCAAATTCTTCTAAGTGATTGATTACACAGGCCGACATTTTTGAGGTCATGAAAAAGTGTTTTAAGCTCAATAGGTTCCCTACAGTAATTGCTGAACCCGGCCCTGTGCTTAGTTTTTCTCCATCACGTCAGCTTTTCGAGAAAAGTGTGTTGAACTTATTCAAATTGACCACATTTGGAGTATTTTATGGTATAATATAAACATAATAATATGCTAAAAACAGTTTTATTTTAACCTATTAATATATTAAGTATTACAAAATATCAAAGAGGTATTTCTGTGTTATAATGCATAATATCTTATACTTATGTACACTTATTCTATAGAGATTCCCAGAATTGTCTGCTTTTTAATTTTAAAGAATTATGGAACTCTGATGCATCTTACCAATTGTTTATAAGTAATGTTTGCAAACAAGAGCTATTTTTCTTACACAGGATATTCTCAAATCTCATAAACTTGAAAACTTTTTTTAAACTTTCTAAAGTATACTTTCGGGTGCCCGTTTTCCGACGCTTAGATCCCCTGACTTCACAGAATCTGGACGTGATGTACAAAAATCAAGTATGCAGTCAGAATCAGCATACCCAAATCAGTTAAGAACACCTTAAGTTAACGTCAGCCAAAATCATGTCGGCCTGTGTTATCTGTTTCTCTTATATTTTTTTCTAAAATGCGAATAAGCAGAACTATAGAAAAAGATCCTTAAAATTGAAATGAGAAAACTACAGCAGTTGATACTCAGAACGAACAGGAACTCTTTCTCTCTCTTTATCTCAGGTTACAAAAACAGTTAGTTATTATGCACCTGTTTGCACTCCCTGGAATGTTGAATAATTAAGCGATTACCTGTCGATTGATAAGTTATTTATATAGGAAAACAAGTATTCTATGTTGATTTTCAGCGATAAGCTTGTAATCAATCAACCGATAAAAGGTGCAACTTAATAACAAATCATATATTATCTAATTCTTTTCCCCTCTTTTTGGTTCTATCTATGGGAATACAGAACGCCAACGCCAGTAATTATCATCCAGCCAAAAATCTACAAATTAATGGCCAAGTCCAGGCTCTGAAAGAGAAGCCCGATTTCAAGCCCAGTCAAGTTGAGGGTAAACTATCGCCTGAGAAGGAGCATTATGCGAAAACATCCTTTGAAGAGGTGCCCTTACATACCGCATGCCTAACGTATCTGGGATTCTATTTGCTGATGATACTGGGTTACATCAATCAATTGCTATTCGTCCCCAAGGTAGCCAGCGAAAAGGGACGCGAAGGATATGTGACTCTTTATGACGCATTCGAAAGTTTCTATTCGCGTTACGTGTATCGCCGTATTAAGGATTGCTGGAATCGTCCCATCTGCAGTGTGCCCGGTGACGAGCTAACCCTTAAGGATCGTGTCACAGATGATTATGGCTGGAGTTTCAAATTCACTGGAACTCAGACTCGTTGCCTCAATTTGGGATCGTATAACTATTTGGGTTTTGCCGCTGCCACTGGCCGTTGTGCCGATGAGTCCGAGGATCGAGCCCGTACTGCTGGTCTGGCCTATTGCAGTTCGCGTTGTGAACTGGGCAACACCGAACAGCACGAGGAATTGGAAAAACTCACTGCCCGCTATTTTGGTGTAGAAGATGCCATCGTTTTTGGCATGGGCTTCGCCACAAATGCCCTGAACTTGCCGTCCCTCTTGGGCCCCAATTGTCTGGTTGTGAGTGATGAGAAGAATCATGCTTCCATCATTTTGGGACTGCGTCTATCGGGTGCCACAATTAAAGTATTCAAACACAATAGCATGAAAGATCTGGAACGTGTGCTGCGTGAAGGTGTCTGCTATGGTAATCCCAAAAGGGTGGTCTGCCATGGTCCAAAATAATGATCATTGTCGAGGGCATCTTTTCCATGGAGGGTTCTATTGTACGTCTCCCCGAAGTAATTGCACTGAAAAAAAAATACAAGGCCTATTTGTATTTGGATGAGGCTCACAGTGTGGGTGCTATGGGATCGAATGGTCGTGGCATAGCCGATTACTTTAAAGTGGATCCAAAAGAAGTGGACATATTGATGGGCACATTTACCAAGAGTTTTGGCAGTGCTGGCGGCTATTTGGCCGGGTCTAAGGTAAGTTGACTAATGAACCTTTATTGATAGAATTGATATCTTTTATTGATTCCATTTTCTTATGGTCATACAGAAATTGATTGACTTTTTGCGCACAAACAGTCACGCCCATTGTTATGCTGGTTCCATATCCCCTCCCGTTGTTCAGCAAATTGTGACCTCCATGAAAACGATTATGGGTGAAGATGGTACTGAAACAGGTCGCAACAAAATAATGCAATTGGCCAGAAATACCAGATATTTCCGCAAACGTCTGGCCCAAATTGGAGTCATCACCTATGGCCATGAAGATTCACCAGTGGTGCCCATGTTGGTATATTTGTTTTCGAAAATCGGGTAAGTTTAAAATTGAAGATTTTGATATCGATTTGGTATTAATATTTCTTGATTTCATAGTGCTGTGGTCCGTACCCTAACTACCCGTCATATAGCTGTAGTGGGCGCTGGTTTCCCAGCCACTCCCATTATGGAAGGACGTATACGCTTCTGTCTATCGGCTGCCCATACCAAAGAGCAATTGGATTATGCCCTGGAAGTGATTGATGAAATCAGTGATGATTTGGGTCTAAAATATTCACGCAAACCGCGTGATCCGAATCCCATTGAGTACTAGGAGATGCTTACCACTACCAAACGCAACTCGCATTAGCAATTTAAGTCGAAAGTCACACAGTCCACATATAAATTTGCTAAATTAATTCATTGCTATAATTAATTTAAGACAAGTTTTGCAGCCAAACAAAAAAAAAAAAAAACAAAATAAGTAACATCCACAAATTAATTGACTTTGCCCCCAAAAAACTGAGAATGGGGGAATCGAAATGTGAAACAATTGCAACAACAAACAAAAAGCTTAAACTAATATTTAGCATTTATTTCGCTTATCCATAAACACAGTACACATTTTTATGTATATATATATATATATATATATATATATAGTTATATATATATTTGTTATTGAACTTGTAAAGTTCTAAAGAAAGAAAAACATTTCAAGTATTTTTTCAGGTTTTTATTGTTTGTGGTTAAGGGAAAATTGAATCAATCACCTCGCAAAAACAAAACTATGCGAAACTAATTGTAGAAAAAAGAACAACACATACACACATACATACTTATATATATATATATATAACTAGTTAGAGCTAATAATTATAACTGATTTTATTTTTCTATAGAAAACCAAACAAAAATGAAAATAAATCATAAATTGTTGCTTAACATATAACAAACCAAATATATTTCCTTCTATTTCTGTAAAATTTTTGAATATTTAACACGATGAACTTTTGCAAAAGCTAATGGCTTACGATTCTATATATATGTCGTATGTTGTCTATGCTTGGATCAGTCAATGTTAGCATGAAGTGGGGGAAATGAGGAAAATTTCCATCCACCATTGTGGATGGCTCTTACTGTACTACATTTTCGATTTTTAAGATCAATTTTCCACGACAAATTGACCAAATCTATAAATAACCGTTTACATGTTGGTTCAATATCAAATATTAGTACGAATTCCTTTCGAACATCATTTATCCATTTCAAGATTTTCTTTTGAGCCAACATTTTAGTTCTATTCTTGAGAAATTTATGCTGCTTATAATTTAACTATATATTAATGTTTTTAAATAGATTTCTTGAGATTCTTTTACTAGGGAAATTAATTTATTGAATTGAATTGTAACCAATTGCTTAAAGAGACATTTCAACTTTGTTAAAACAAATAAGAAGTATTACATTTTTTTAGGTTGAGATCTTTTGGCCCAGTTTTTTAACATTAACTACGAATTGTTTGTTAAAGTAAAGTTTTATCTTAGCCAATTGATTTTAAATTTATTTGTATCCATTTATTTGTATTTGAAGGGAAATTTTGTTGAACAAAATTCCCATTTTTTTAAATTCCAAAAGCTTTTTCTACCGCCGAAGCTTATAAGATGTCTGACAAAAGGTAATTGATATGCAACTAAAATAATATTTGAATTTTTGCCTTATGCCGTTTTTCCCAAATTGTTTTATAAAATCCAAGAAAATATGTGTTAGTAATTATAATATTTATTAGCATTTTAGCTTCAAAGCAAATGTTGATTTCCAGTTTATTACATTTGGGTTAATCAACAATTATTTAGCAGTTAAAATCACTTAATGCATATAAATTTTGAGATTAAGTTTAACTAATGCAGAGTATTTTGACATTCGCCTTGTTCCTTTTGTTATGTCTATATAATATTTTCTATCATGCGTGTTTTTTTCTTTCTACCCATTTTCAAGTGGTCAAAATGGAAAATGACAATATGTACATACATACATATAGATACATACATATATAGAGGGGCGTTCTTTGTAAGTGGGCATGGTTCGGTCTGATGATGCTGTTGCTGCTGCTATTTTTGGTATGAGTAATTGACTACGTGCGTATAAAGTTTGTGCTGGCATTTTAACCAAGCCATGAGTACTACCAGAACGAGAAGTACGAGGACTCTGAAAGTGCCTACAACAATGCCAACAACAAATATCTGACTGCCCTTGAGTGGGTGTGTGTGTGTGTTTGAGTGAGTGTATGTGCAATCATAAATATGCATTCTGCTGGCCATTTGTCATGGATTTTTTTTCGCCCTTCTTTTTTTGTTGCTATGCCTTGAAAATTGTAACAAGAGTCTTTTACTTGAATGCAACTGGTTTTTTTTTTTTGTATTTGTATTTGTTGGTTTGTAAAGCTTTAATCGAGATTGATAAGGCCGACCAAGGGGAATGGAAGAAAAATAGAGATATCATTTAATCTGATAACTCTTTGAAAACTTCTCGTTTTGTCCATTACAAATCGCTGCTGATGCCGCTTTTGCGTGCCATTGTCTGCGGGCAAAGCTTACTTTTTTAATACCCTATGCCAAAAAATATAAGCGGGTATATACGAATAAGTTAGAAATAAATATGTGAAAGCTATAGGCTAATCAAATGTTTTTCAATGTTGATTACAAATATTATTTGGTATACAAATGTAGATATATTCATATGATGGATGATTCAAAGATTGAAGGATACAGTTAAAACGCTGAACAGATTATGTTTACATTTATTTCGAGTCATATTTAAAACTTATTAAAAGATGTGTGTGTTTTAAATGTACAAAATTTTAATTAATAACTTTATTTCTTTTGAGATTAAAAGAAAATATTGTTAATTTATTGTAACAGCCTTAACTGAGGTTTAGTTTTCTTAAACTTCTTAAACTCGCATCTTGGCGAATCTGTTGTTCAGTAAAAGTAGAACCGATTTTGGAAAGTGATATCTCATTTTTTTTTTAAATTCTATATTTAATAAAAAACCTTAATTTTATAATAATTTTTGGGGGTAATTAATAAATGTTTGTTTTTATTTTGAGGTTGGAATAATCTCGAGAACTAAATTTAAGTGTGATTTCCATGAAAAATTGGGTCAACATTATTGGTTTCATATGCCATAAGTTTAATGCCATTTTAAAAATATACTAAATTTCGATTTAAATGATATATTAGTTTTGTAAATTTTATAGCATTTTCGACCAAATATTATGCCTACAAAATTCGATCAAAAAAATAATATTTTGCGAATCATTTAGACTGATTTTTATTAATGTTAGAACTTTTTAAATTTGTATTAAGACCCCAAACACTTAATATTTAAAGACTGCTGATGGGATTTCATTTTAACTTTCAGCACATTCTTATAAATTTGAAATTTGTAAATTATCAGAAGAAATAAATTACAAAACCACAATGTAATGAGTGAATTGGTTGAGGAAACTCAGACTAATTACATAGTTGCTTTGCTTAATGCTAATATTACAGACGGCTTAAAAAAAGTATTAAGAGACAAATTTTATTTGATATGTAAGTCAGTAACTACCAAGTAAAGGGTATTTTATAATCAGTGTCATGTTAAACATGGAAAGTTTTCTTTGGTTTTTCTTGCCCTATTTTTCTCAAATAAAATTTTAATGTTTCCGTTTACTTTAGCAAATATATACACACATCTATATATATTTTTTTCATACCTGGTTTCGTTTCTTTGCCCCTTTTTCACCAGGAAAGTTGCATTTTGTATGATGTTGGTGTGTGCATGTGCTTTGTGTGTGTGTGTGTGTGTGCTGGAAAAGTTTTATTTCCTTCGCAAAAGTTGAAAGAATTTTTCTCTCTAAATCCAAATCCGAATCCTATTTGTAAACACTTGGGGCATGCATATTGCACAAAAAAATGGCACAAAATGTTTGAGTTATGCGCATACTTTTCACAGACAGTGTAAAAAGAATATTGCGATAGATTTGTTACAGAAAACAGGCGATTATAAAGAAATTCGATCAAATTCGAAGAAAATATCCAAGGTATTTAAGTCTTCTATATCGCAAAAATAAATATCAAACTTTATATGTATTTCATTTATTGTAACTAACTATAAATCACAATTTCGATTCCAAATTTATTTCTTTGATATTTGTTATACTTTCGAATTATGTTTGAATGACTTTTTTGAAATTCTATGACCGATTACAAGACGATTCTAATATGCAATCGATTTAACAAACTCTTTTTAACACTCAGTAAGACATATTTTTAGTTGGCATGTCAAAGTATTATTTAAAAAAATGTTTGAATTTTTATTCTTCAAGTTTTATTTTCATTTTAATCATTAATATATTTGCTCAGAAACTTACCCTTACCCTTTTTGTTTTGATCTGGAAGTTTGGAATAGATTCTGATAATTATGTACTGGTCATCTTTCAATTTTCTTTCCTTCATATCTTTTAAATTTATTCTAAATCTCGTATATATTTGCTTGATTCTTTCACAAATACATAGATACATATAAGTATGTGAGCAAATATTCTTAAAAAAATACAACCGAACTTGAATAATTCTTTAAAAATCGAAGTAAGAACGTATTTTGCCATACTGCATCAAAAACTGTCAATCAAAAAATTAATCTTAACCCAACAGTGGCCCATATTTGTTGCTTCAGCAATCTGTTACATGATATACGGAGGCGACAAAGTGAGGTGGAGTTGGATGGTGTGCTGCTAGTCAGCCAGTCGAGGGGCATGGGATATTTATAATCTTTCACTTCACTTGCCATTGCTATTACTTAAAGCACATGTTTTATAATATGCGAGATGAAACTGAAAAACAATTTTTCATGTGCTAAACGTGTCGCCTAGCTGACTGAATACGAGCACACTTACACACACACACAAACACACGCGGATACAGGAAGATATATATTTTACTTATACCTATACATATACATCCTGTAAGTAGACGAAACATTGTCGTAGGACAATCAGTCATTTGCCTTTTTGGCACCAACAACAAAAATGTGTCCAAAAGGTTTGACTTTTCCCTCTAACACTTTCAATTCGCACTCGTTAATCAATCAAAGTCCATTGAGATGGGTGAAAAAGCTACATGCATAAGAGGAAACTGGAATTTAATCAAGAGTTCTCAATACTGAGATTACACCAAAATGAGAATCGCAACCAGCAAACATGAGAATGAAACCAAGTTAAAAGCAGGCCGTCCAAAATGAATGAAGCAAATTTAAATGCCAAGTTAACCGCAAATTAAATTTGCTGCCAAATGTTTCTAACTGAGAAGATGGCGACGAAGATGTTAAAGTAGACAAAGCAATAGGAGAATAACCAAAGGAACGAGGAAAAGATGGTAAAACCGCAGTTTTCTAATTAATTTCAAAGACAGACATCAAGAGAAAGAGAGCAAGTGAGAGAGAGAGAGAGAGAGAAATTGTATTCGAACAGACACTTTAGCACCTGTCACAGACCAAACCAAACCAAACCCAGCCAGACCAGACCAGGGTCGTTTCCTTTTGTTTGGCATCATTAAGTTTTGCGGCAGCTTCTTGTTAACATTTATGGTTATTGTTTTCCTCAAATCACCCACTCTCATGTGATGGTGTGTCGGTGTATGTATGAATGTATGTGTGTGCATTGTGGGCGTGGTCAGTGGGCCTAAAATTTCTCTTAAATATGCAAGCAATTTGTTTTGGTCCAAAAACCCAACCAAAGCAAACCGAAAATGTGTTTAATTAGTTATCTCTACCAAGCAATTATTGATGTTGTTTTCCTCATTGTTGTTGTTGTTGTTGTTGTTGTTGTTGTTGTGACTGTGTTTGTTTTTGCATTTCAATAAGGTGTGTGTATGGAAAAAGCCATACCACTATATATTCCATTTGCCTCGGCAAAACCTTGAAGCAAATATATTTTTATCCATACTTGGAAATAGACAAAGTTTAGAGTTCAAGTATAATTCAATAAATAATTGTTAGATTCATCATCGATTATAAATTGTCAATTTTAAATAACTCACTATCAGTTAGCTATGGAAAATTTGATTTTTTCCCATTGTTTTGGTTAGGAACTTGTTTTTCATAGCCTTTTTGAGCAAAATTATCATTTGAACACAGAAATAGTTATTCAAGTTAAGCACTTTTTGTTTTTAAAAAAATTGAAGTTTTATCTCATAATTTCGAATTTCCAAAACCCATAATAAGACGATATTCTTAATACTTGGTTGGTACGTTGGATTTAACACTCCAAATAAAATAATTTTAAAATTATTTTCAGATTGCTATAAAGTATTAATGATTGGTTAAGTGTAAGGGCCGATATAGTGTAACGTATCTTGAAATCTGAATCACTAAACCAAGTCAGCAAACTATCCACAAAATAATTGTAAATAATGTAATTTACCATAATAAATATAAGATTTTTTTAATATTTCTCAATGGCATTTAAACGGATTAAATCAGTTTCAATAGATTGCCTTGAATATTTTTTTCACCACATTTTAAGAACTCGTTAAGCAACAAAAATAAAAACAGTTCTCTAAAATAAATCAGAATAAATGGAAAAATATAGAATTTGCGGTGATCTCAAACAAATTTCTAATTCAATGCTAAATCTAGGTCAAAAGTTTTTTCTGTGTTTCGATATGGAAAACCGGAATGAATTTCATTTTCTAATAGTGCAAAAATACACATCCAATTGAATATACCTATGGATATGATATAGCCAAATGTAGATTTAAGCTGCCACATATAAAATTGACAAAATTAACTTAGGCTTACGTATTAAGCCGAAACTAATTGGATTCCTAATGCATTTGTGCGCATTTATAGACCGAGGGAGACAAACATACAGAGGGGAGAGAGAGAGAGATAGAGAGAGCGAGATTTAGTGAGATGAGAGAATGATATTAATTGAATTAAATAAGTTGCATTTTCCCACATGACATAAAATTTATATACCTTTCTCTTTCGCTTTGTTTATTTATCTATTTTTGTTTCTCTCGCTGCCTGCTTCATATGATTAAATCATAGGCCAACAAATTGCTGTGCAAGAAATAAAACAAAACCCAAAGCGTGTCACGTGGCGTATGCGTAATTTGATTATTAATTAAATTGGCCAAAACGGCAGGCAGGCACTCACACAGACAACTGGCCAGGATACTTAAATGAAGAAGACCAATCGAATTAGCCTGCCTGCTGGAATGGCAACAAACAATGACCCATGGGCAAGGACAAACAAATCAAATAAGATTTATTATGTGACACGCATAAAATGAGAATTGGAGAAAGCACATCGAAGAGAAACCGGATGACAATTCGGTATACAACCTCGCTTCCCTCTTGCTAACCCCCTTAAGGACAGTATGGGTGGAGTTTCTGTGTCATTAAATCAATTGAGTGTAAGATGGCACCATGCACGAGTTGGAGCTAGAGCAACCGCCTTCTTCATCATCATTCAAGTTGCTGCTGCTGCTGCTGCTGCTATTGTGGGGAAATGCTGTCCTAATTAATGCGCCTCATTTACTTCATTTAGTGGGACGCCCTTTTTCCCCAGATAGGCAGTAGAATATGGAAGAGAGAGAAAGGGGTTTGACATTTTTACACACACAATTTTGCTCAATTTCGTGATCAATCAGTATAAAACTGTCCTCAGACTAACAAATAACAGCGAACTACAGCAGATAGAATGAGGATAATGTCGAAGTGCTTAGCGCATTGTCAAGCTAATTAGCCATTTCTCTGTGGGTGGTTGGGTAGAAACCGGAACATCAAATGCATTTCATATATATGTATTGTGTGTGTGCGTGTGTGTGAGTGGTTGTGCGGTCGATGGCCAATTGAATTTTGCAATTGAATTGGGCCCCCAGCTGATGTGGATACTGCTGCTGCTGCTTCTGATGATGATGCCGAAGTCTATGGCGCTATGTCGATGGGGATGCTGATTCTGATGATCCTGCCCTTTAGCATTTTCGTGGTGGAAACATGTGAAACAGAAGCGACGAATTGTGCGTCAGTTGGATGCCACCTGCCAGGCAATTCTGGAATTTTAATAGCCTTTTGTGTGGTAGCATCTCAAACGACCAGAGGGAGTAGCAGCTGCAGCCAGTTGTACCCCACCATCTCTCTCTCTCTCTCCCTCTCCCTATCTCTTCAGTTTGCTAGACAAAAATTCAACAGAACTTATATATACATATATGGCGTATAAAAAAAAAATAACTAAATCATAAAATAAGCTGAAATATTCGGTATTTTTTTCCTTGCCAAGACGATGGCAAAGAAGAGAAATGCATCTGTTAGCGACAACTGGCGGAAGTAATAGCAACATAATCGATTTGCAGTCCCATTGCGGATGGGAATGCTTGTGAGGGGCTAGGGATAAGAATAAGGATATGGATAAGGATGTGAATGCGGATATGGTTGCTACTTGGCAGGAAGTAATTTTACCAACAGTCGCAAATCGTAAAGGAAAATATTACAAAAAAAGACAAATAAGCAAAAAAAAAAATGAATGTGACAAACAGAATATAAGAGCAAAACAGTTGCAATATCAAATACTTGGGCTAAAAGTCTTTTGAAATAATGTCTTAAGTTTTGGAAATTTAAGCTATGTTTTCGATATATTTGGATTAATATTTGGAGAGAATTTGTTGTATTTACATATGTATGTACATATGTATGTCCCAATTATTGGTCGAAAGAAGAAATATTTATTTACTTTTATTAAGCCCTTTCGTGCTTAGACGAAAATATAAAAACACATTTTTAAAAGTCATTTACAGACTAAAAATAAAATTCACAAATTTTTCCCCTCAATTTTAGCTCTATCAACAATTTGTAGCCTCCAGTTGTTGACCATTTTGCCAGGCGCCCTGCCCTCTCTTCCCATCCGCATACCACTCATTCATTCCCCTTTTGTACACACTCGTATAGTCACTCGCTCGTCAATTGGCCAAAAACAAATTCCATGCTTCATAAACAAAATCCACAATGGACTCGGTTTGCGTATAAATGTTTAAGCAAGCTAACAAAAGTTTTCGTCCCTTCCAACAAAATTGCGCATACGCCGCGTAAACTGCCTGAGGGGCCAAATGTATAGAATAAATGTTTACAAAAATGATTGCTGCATTTTATTTGACAATTAAACAAATAAATGCCACATGTAATTATTTGTGTGCTGAAGAAAAAAGGGTCAAATTGTAATTAGGCTTAGCATGAAAAGTGAATAGTTTTGGCCATGGACATGGTTAGAGAGGAACAGACAAAGACGAAAACAGTTCGGGTCAGTAGTTATCTCTCAATCTGTTTTAACATTTAAAATACAATGTTTGGGCGGCATTTCTCCTATCATAAAAGTTCCACTACGCCCATGATGTTTTTACGGCCTTGGTTTAATGCCTGTGTCAACTTGTTGAGCTTAATTGAGAGGAAGAGGGAATTGAAATGAAAATCTAATAAATTCATTTAGGAATGTTTAAAAATGTAAATTGGAAACATCAAAAGGGAAATTATATATAAAAAGAAAATTGTAATTTGATTTAGAGAAATGTCTCTCTCACTCTCTCTATCTCTTTATGCTTTGTAATGAGCATAGGAATGTTTATAGATGTGAGTAGAAAATATTCTTAGGAATTTTGCCTCACTTCGCTGTTTTCTTTAATTTCTTCAGTGTATCCAGTTTCGTTTTACGTTTTCAACGAACAATTCCAGGGTAAACATTTGTTAAGCGCTTCAGAGAAATATCCTCAAGGCAACTTAAGTCAGACAATCTACCAATCCAACCATTCCCGCTAGCTTGCTTTCACTTTTCCTCTTCCCCTCTCCGCTATCTGACTATCTGCGTAAATAGTGAATTGAGATAAAACGCATCCTTTTGTATCGATGCCGCGAACGTTTAGCGTTTGGAATAGGAGATTTTTCGAATCTTACCCAAACTCTCTGCCTCCCTTCTTTGGCTCTGACTCACTGCGCTTGGTTGGGCCCAACCAAACAAATTTAATTAAATTGACTATAGCAATTTGCTTTGTGTGTGTGTGTGTGTGTGTGTGTCTAGGGCGGAATGTGAATGTATGTCGGATAACCGTTAAGTAGAGCAGGTTTTTTTGTGTAATGGTACCGAAACAGAGGCGGACAAAGTAAAGGGGGAACTTTCTGTACAACTTGGAAAAAATGTTATTGCTTACTCTTTTTCCAATTACCAGTATTTGCCTTCATTTCATCATTACTTCAAAGTCAATGAAAGCCGATTCTCAAATTAGGAGATTGCGTTTCTTTAATAAATTATTAAATACAGTTTCATAAATATAGATTAAGAACTTAAAACATAAATTAAATTTACAAATCACTGTAATAGATTTGTTTACCAAACTAAATTGATAGATTTAAAGTGTTTTTCAGAATAAATCCTTTATATTTGAAAATAATTACCTAATATTTGAATAGGTAACTATTATAGTGCTTTAGAATTATATTTAGTAATTTAGAAGTATTTAATGAGATACTTTATTCTCTCTCATTAAATTAGTAAACTACTCGTAATACACATACATATGTATATGCTTATGTGTTCGTGGCTTTACCTACTAAACAAAATTAAAAAGTAATTGCATTAGTTTTAAATCCAAAATAATTATTTACTTTCAATTCAAAGATATTTATAATTAAAATACAAATCACGTATTATATTTCCATATTGATTAAATTCCACTTCCAAATACTTAAGTAATTACTTGCAAATTTAACTCCACTGCAGAAATTAAAGTCGCATTTGTAAAGTAATTACATTATGTGCTTGATTTTCCCCTGTTAACTCCGCCTAAGATCAGCCAGGCTGTGGCTGGTTTTATGAATTAGGTTTTTTATTTGTGTGAATCAGATTTTTTTCTTGTGTCGGAAAGTCGCTGTTGGCGGCAGGAACCAAAAGGGGATTTTCTTTTGGATAACTTTATAGTATTTTGCTTACTTCTTTTTATTTTGTATTATTTTGCGCTCCATAAACCAGGCATAGCTTAGCTTATATGCCCTAGCACTTTTCATAATTAATTAGAACCTGACGAGTTCTACCTGTACACACACATGCACACACACACACAGAGACACACATACGCATACAAAAGTTTAAGGTTTTATGCATTTATGAAGGAATATCCTCACTCTTCCTTCCACATTTTCACTCTCAGTGTGCAGTGTGTCTGGTCCAACCCACTTACCTGGGCATCAGCTGCTTTTGCATTTGGAAAACTTAATTTTGTTTATGCACAAACATGGGTCTTAAGGCTATAGTCGAATGCTTTATATATTATGCTAAAACTTGAGCATGCGAATGAGTATATCCTCTTTGTTTCGGTTTATTTACAAACAATTTTCAAGTGGTAAGCTCCTCCGCAACACTCTCGACCACCGCACATCTATAATCTCCCCTTTTTGTCCCATTATATGATGCAGGGAAAGTTGAGTGCTTTTTGCTTGAATTCACCAACAATGGATGAGGAAGGGGGACATAATCTAGGTGATATATTAGCAGGTGATTCATCAGGAAAGAGAGTGAAAAAAACCAACATACACACATATAAGACAGATGAAAGGAAACATTAGAGGATTATGCTTCATGAGGGGATCTTTTTTCATTATACAAATTTATGTCAAAGTGGTTAAGCACAAAAGGTGCGTGAAAATCACACAAAATGTAAATATCGTTATTTGCTTTATAGTGCAATAAATGGAAGTGTAATCGAAAATTCATTCAAAGATGCACACTTCAAAGCTAATTTACATTATTTCTCTGGCAGCTAATAATCACACGATTACCTCAAAATCAGAAACAACTTCTTTATATGGATAATGCTATCTATGTACATGCTATGAATCCAAAAACATTTATATAAGTTTCCGTGGTCATAATACAAAATTCCAAATAATGAAAATCAGTCCAAATGATGTTTTTTTTTTCATTTTCATTTTCATTTTCTTCTGACTGTTTTTTTGAATATTTCCAATTTATTTTAAACCAGAGGGCCGGGGCTAACTTCGACCGCGTCAAAGTTTGTATACCCTTGCAAGTTTTTTAGTAACTCTTTTATCTAAACCAACTGTTTAATCTAGAAAGGGTCATGTTCGCGAAAGAACGGCCTTCAATCTTAGGGTAGGATATAACGAACATTTTGATGAAAGTCACTGTTTTCCACCGATCGTTCCTATAGGAGCTATATGATATAGTCACCCGAACTTGATCAAATTCGGCACAATTATTAAAAAAGAACACAAAACTGACAAATACCAACTTTTATCACAATAGCTATAAAATTATTGAAGTTATTAAGAAAGTCACTGTTCGTGACTTTGACGTTTGTATGGGAGCTATATGATATAGTCACCCGATCTTGATCAAATTTGGCACAATCATGAATAAGAACATAAAACTGACAAATACCAACTTTTATGACAATGGCTATAAAATTAATGAAGTTATTGAGAAAGTCACTGTTTCGTGACTTTGACGTTTGTATGGGAGCTATATGATATAGTGGTCCGATCCGGCTGAATCCGAGATACACAACCCCTGCAGTGTATACAAGCCTACGTGCAAAATTTCAGCACTGTAGCTCTTACGGTCTCGGAGGAGTTCGCGTTGATCCAGACGGACGGACAGACGGACGGACATGGCTATTTGAACTCGTCTCGTCGTGCTGATAAAGAATTTATATACTTTATATGGTCTGAGATGATTCGTTCTATGCGTTGCACACTTCTGACCAAAATTAATATACCCTTTTTGCAAGGGTATACAAAACATTAAACACTTGGTTATTTTAAATTTTGACTTGATTTTTCATTAAAAACACAATTTATTATAAAAATTTGAAAATTCTCGAGATCTTAATGCAGATTGAAGGATTCCAACTTACAAATTAAGACAAGAATTTTTCAATTCCTCAAAAAAGTGACTCAATTAGAGCTTCATGCAATTAAGATTTGTATATCATACATCTATAGGGTGAAATGGTATATTAAAGTCGCCAAAATGTATGTAACAGGCAGAAGGAAGCTTTTCCGACCCCATAAAGATTATATATTCTTAATCAGTATCAACAGCCGAGTCGATCTGGCCATGTCCGTCCGTCTGTCCGTATGAACGCATAGATCTCGGAGACTATAAGCTAGTGAGCCACCAAATTTGGTATGTAGGCTCGTGCGGTATGTAAAGTGATCAAGTTTATTTCCGCCCCCGAAATTTATTAAGCTCGATTATCTCCCGTAATTTTCTACCTTGTGCATTCAAATTTGGTGCTCTTAAATTTAATATCCACCAAAATACCAAATTTGATCAAAATCGGATGGAAAATATCCAAGTTATGCATATAAACGTTTTTCCATAAGGATACGATACTTAAATTGAATTTAAAAACACACAAATTAAGATATCACTTTCGAAAATTGCTTAAATTTTGACAAAGTTACAGGTTTGCAAATTTAAAAGTTTTTATGAATTTTTCAAATTAAATTTTTTGTTATATTTCTTATTTTGCTAAGAACTGAATTAACAACTTTTTTGTGCGGAGCCTTTTTTAAGGGGGCTATGCGGAGGAGCAGTTAAATTTTTTAACGATTAAAGTTAAAGTCATTGAATGTCCTCGCGGTTTAGGAATCACCACTGAGTATCATTTACATATTTGTGTCAGAATAATACAAAAACAAGTTTTGTTTTACTTATTAATACATTCATTATTAATATTTTAAATATTAGAGATCTTTATTACTACTGATGATTCAAATGTTTTGAGGGAATATTCCCAAAAAACATCAATCAATTTGTGTTAATCAGCAGACTTTGCTTTCTTATAGAATATTAAAAAAAAACGCATTTTGCAATTTCTCTTTAATACTTTAACTTATTTTCCAGAAAACTACTATTCATAAATTTTCTAATTACTTCAACTGAAATACCGATTGCCCCAAAAAAGCCTTTGTTGCCAGGAAAAAGAAAAAAACGAACAAAGTTGGCCAATTGCTGTTCCCAGACACTCGACATACAAATCGATGGTAAATTGTCGATATATATAAATCAGAGAAGGGAAAGTTTTTTCCTTGGTAATTTTTGGCATGGCCTCAATTAATTTCTAGCCGGAAGAGAGACGTGGCAGGGGAGGGGGAAAAAAGTTTTCCTATTTTGTTAGTTTTTTAAATAATTTCACAAATTTTAATTGAACTGCCTCCCTCTGTGTCTCTCCTCCTCACTCTTTCGTTCTCTATTTTGGGCCAGCTTTTAGAGCATGGACATTATTTAAAGCTAACTTTTGGACCAGCTGCTACTACGATCTGGGCTTCACTCAACCGATTTGCAGTAAATAACTTTCGCCTGGTCTGGTCATTTTTTTTTGTTTTTCTGTATTTTTAGTTGTTTTTATATGGATTTTTGTTGATTCTTTTTGTTGTTTTTTTTTTTGGCCTGGGTCGTTGATGTGTGTGGCTGACCGCAGCATGCGGCCAATGTTGTTGCTCTTTTTGTTTGCTGCCTTTTTCACATGCATTGCATACGCATATAAATAACAAACAGCGATATGGGGCGAGGGAGGTGGTGGTGTAGGAGTTGGGACGGGGGGAAAAAAATTGCGCAGAAAGCCAGCAAGTGTAACTAATATATCAATGGTAAGAGCACAAGCACAAGAGTCAGAGCGGAGAGAGAGGTAGAGAGAGAGGGGGAGAGCTATAAGCCATATAGTGAAATAATAATAACATTTACCATAGGCAGAGCAAAGTGCAAAGGGATGGAATGAAATAACTACCCAGAATTGTGTAAGGAATTCCAGGGAATTTATCAACTGTTTGGCTAGAATTCGCTTCAATTTGAACAGTAAAATAAGAACAATATTTAAAATAGAGCTTAACATGAACTGTAGGAACTTTTAATACAACGAGAAAGATAAAAAGTAAGTCAAAGCCAATTGTTTTCAAGGATTAAGAATTCCTATCAACTAAGTGGATCATTTTTGTATCAGTCAACTAGTGCCAAGTAAGCCACGATTCATGTGCTAGTCGTTGAGAGTGAGTATATCAATGTCCCAATTGAATGTGTACATCTTCAGAATTGTCCCAATGACAAGAAATTAACTTTTGAATTCTATCGATTTGTTAAAGTGGCTCATGTTAAATCCTTGGCTATGGGAAAATTATCTTTTATACTTTAAAAACTTTTCCCTGTTTCTAGTAATAATGTTGACTATGTATGTACTGTCATGTCAGTGAACCTAATATCAATTGGCCAATCTCTGTAATAATATTATTGTCTGTATATGACACAAAATATTTGCACATTTGTCGATGGCTAGAGGACAATTATTAAAGTTAATCAAATAAAAACCGCACAACGAACCTCAATTAACTTCGGGACCTAAAAAAATTCAGTTGCGGTCACTATAAAAAATATCTCTATCTATATTCATATATGTATAAGCAAACACTACATACATATGTATGTATGTATGTAGATAAGTGCATAGTTAAATGAAATTGAAATTGAATTGAAATATACAATAAACAATTTGCATGCATAGATAAAGTAAGGTAAACCAAATTTGATATGTTTACCACAAATTTATATGGACTATTCGCACTCGGTTTTGGTCTGAGTGGGTCTGTTGGTCGTTTTGGGTTGGCATTTTGCAATTATTAATGCGATTTACATTTGTAATTATATGCACACAATATTTTAATTTGCATAATTTAGTAACTGGAATCTCAGTTCAAAATGGTTGAATGAGTTACCTGGTTAAGGCAACTTTTTTGTTTGTCAAATTAATTTGCAATGGTTCGACCTTTTACTCTATGCCAAAAGCAAAAAAGTTTGAGCACAGGATAACCAAAAGTCAAATTGAAATGTTTATCCTCTGATACGTAAATCCAATTGCCCCAAGCGCTGGAGGTGCTTCAATAGTGATGTTTTGGGGTTCCAAGAGAGGCATGAGGACGGGCAAGCATTTGCATTTGTGAAAAAGGCCAACAAGCAACAGATCAAACTATTGAACTCACTTACAATTGTTAGCTAGGATAAAATAGCCATATCTAGCATACACACTGGGTATATTGGGCGACCAAATAGCTTACTTAATGTAAAAATCCTCAATCTGGAATATTATTCTCTAGCGGTTCAGTTTAGTCTAGGGTATATTGTGGTCGTATATTCGTTTGTATTCTTTTGTTGCACTTTTACAGTTTGGCTTGTTATGGTAAGAATTTATTGTAAAAGTGGAGCAATTCCCTCTAGCTCTTTCCCTGTTTTTGGCCTGTATCGTTCGTGTTATCTGTTACTGGCTTTGGGAGGTCTTCATTGCATCTCTTACTGGGGCACACAATGGCAAATCATGCAACACATTTGAGCAAGCTCAAAAGTTGCATTTTGTGCTCCATAAAACGGCAATAAAAGCTTTGTCCAAGGTTATCGAAAAGTAGCAGCAGATGGCCAGCCAGTTGAGTGTGAGACCATATCATAAGTAATCGAAAATATTTGGATGGCCAAGTACTTAGCATGTCCTTTATCCTTGTCCCTGCTGAGTGACAAATTAGGTACTTTTAGGTGTTTTTCATTTTTATTTTGTTTTCTCTTTGTATGGCTTCGTGTTGGTGCAATTCGCCAAATGTTGAAGGCGACAAACAAGAAATGACCGCAATTTGTGTCCTCAGCAAAGGCAGAGGCAGACGGTGAGTGATTGGCACAAGGACGAGCATCAGGATGCGCTTCACCTCTAACAAAACTGAATCAAGATGTTCGCGAGGAATAACAGCAACAACAACAAGCACAACAGCATTGGCAAGGAGCGAAAGAGGAGCGTGAAAAGAAGGAGGGAACGAAGATGAAGCGACAGTTATAAATAGCCCAAGTAAAATTGTCGACGCGACATCAGGCGACAGGAGTAGCAGGACACCAGACACGGTGAACTGCCAGGACACGATTCTTGGTCTCTTTCTTTCTCTGTTTGCTTTACTCATCCAACTCTCCGTCGTTCTTCCTGTCTCCCTCTCTCTCTCTCTCTCTGCTGCTAACAGAACTTTCTAGTTTATTCAAAGTTACTGGTACTCCAGGACATCCCTTTTCCCTGGCAACGCAGACGGCACATATTTCGTTTAGGTCCTCCTTGGATTGCTGTTGTTGCTTTCGTTGTTGTAGTCATGCTCCACTCTGTTGTCCTGTTGTCCTGTGCCCCGTCAGCATCATTATGGCTAATAAACATTGCCATTTGCGGCTGGCCCACAAAAGTCTCGTCCTGCAACAGAAGGTGAAAGTTGCCTGTTACATGTCTGACGGACGGCTCCAAGTTTTACTTTTCCAATGAAAGTTTTCAAGTAAAGTTCCTGAATTGGTGTCGTAGGCTAAAAGATCAAAAAGTCAACAACGTATGTTCGTATTAAAATACCTTCGAGAATTTTCAACAAGGCTTTTTAAATGTAGAGTTATACCTACAAAAAATTAAAATAGGCGAGGTCTTTTTTTTTGGTTCATTGAATCTTTGATCAGCATTAAAAAATGTATATGAAAAATATTTATGAAAATTATTATTGATTTATTATATTACCAGATAGGCATAAATTCTCCAAGTTAAGATCGGCAAAGAATGGTCATTTTGTTCGTTTCTGTTTTTTTTATTAATCTTTTTTTGATTTATTCAGTTCTTGTTTTGACGAATTTTGAATACATACTAAACAAGGATACTATAAATTAGACAGAAAATAATTTAAATTTAAAAAAAAAAAAAAAAAGAATTTTCCATTATATAGCTTGGTGAAGTGAATCTCGAGTATTTTGTTCTCTATTTCTGGGTGGCCTGTGGAAAATGCATGAGATGCATTTATCTAAGCCCAACACACTTGCAATGTCAGTAGCTAGTCTTCCACTTGAAAATGAACTTAAAATATTTTGTCAAATGTCAGTTGCAGGCCAAAAACCTTAAAAATTCGATGCTTTCTTATTCTACTTTTTGGGCAAATGTAATGCAATGAAAAAATTCCACTAGATGGACATTCTTGTTGGAAAACATATGGTTAAAGTGGAAGAGAAAAGTTATCAGTTGCAGACGACAATTTTCTGGGGCCAAAAGTTATGAGTTCTTGTCCCAAAGTAATTAAATGTAATTTAATTTCGCTTCACAGTCGGCAAACTCTAATGAATTCTCACTACCGAGCCAAAAATAGGAGATTGAGGGAGGAAGGCATATAGAATCTAGTAAGAAAGGAAAATTTATGGCAAGGCCTTGAGTCTCCTTGACAAATGTTCCTCGAATAAGACGGAAGAAGCCGACTGCCTGAAGAAGTACATACTACCAAAAAGAAGAAGAAGAAGAAGATGGTGCAAAATTTTGGCAATAAAACACTCGGCAATTACACACGGCAGTCCTCTACCTCTCTTTCTCTCTTTACCTCTCCAGACATTGGCCATAAAACATGGGTAACATTTTAATTTTCCTTGCTTGGCTTAATTTCAATGGCTTTCGATTTGAGTTACCCAAAAAAACTTTTCTTTTAAAGAGCATTATTGCCCGAATCCATTTGATATTTCCATATGCTTCAATATAAACGCTCGATTCGTATTCTTTCTCATTGCTTTTGTCCGATTTTTACATACGAAATTGTCGCTGGATGTCACCGTCATCGTCATTTATGCAAATGAGTCCAAGGATGCGTGTCCTTAACGCGTATTCCCACACCACCACCTCCTATGGCTCGACACCCCCACTACTGTCCCTGCCCCCCAAACATGCGGTCCTCTGATCGATAATTGTCATCCAGTTGTATACACGCACATACGCACAGATATGTCCCGAAATGGGCATACGAAATGGTCATTCAAAAAGGGCGACAACATCGAAACGTGCTTCACATGCTGAGAAAATTTCCATTCCCAATTGAAAACTCGAAACTGGCAACTGAAAGCTGGTCCAACAATTTGGCAGTACGATTTGTGCCCAAATTGTCCAAATGGCTTAAAAGTGCATTAAACAAAACGACAAAAAAAGGCAACAATAGAACTTTAACTTGCCAATCATTTTGCAAAATATGCACAGATTTTCAGCAAATTTCGACCAAGTTACCAATTGAAAAAATCGAATCGTTTATATTTGTTGACGATTTTCAAATTACTTTTGAATAACCAATATATAGATCAAATATCTTGCACATTTATTTTAATAAATTACACAATTTCAATTAAAACAAGTTTCTTTTCAAACATTATGAATTTATCGCGAAGTTTATTAAATTTTCTTTTCTTTAAGCTTAAGCATTTATTGTGTGTGTTTCTTTTTTTACATTATTTCAATTGATTTTCTAGGTATAATAAACTCGTTTTTTTTGTTCTTTTCTTTGCTCTTTGGTTAATTTCCTGTTTCCTTTTATTGTGAGTTTAATTTCATATCGTAAAAAGCATTTCTCTTGGCTAAGTTTGGCCTAAAAATCTATAAAAAATGTATATATATATGTATTATTAGATTTTCATTTTCGCCAACTAATGAAATTGCGAATGAAAATGGAAATGGCTAACAAAAATGATTAATGAGCCAAAAATGATGTGGCATATTGGGCAGCAATTACAATCAATATACATGAATTCCAAAAATTTGCTGGAAAGGGGGGCAAAGGAGAAGGAGAATTGCTGATGCCAGATGGCCAACGCCAATATAAATATTTTTAAGGGATCCCGATGAAAACATGGTTAATTAATTAAATTTCAATTAGCCATGCCAAATGGGATGGATGGCAAGCTTAAGGAAATGCTTTTAGTCTTGTCTTCTGTTTTGGTTAATTGGAAAAGCGTTTGATTGCCCGGTCACATTTATTAAAATTCATTATACGCCCAGTGCGCTGGGCCAAAATGAAATTTACCAAGGCGTGACTGCATTATAATTGTATGTGTGTGTGTGTGTGCGTGTGCGTCGGAGGGTGTGCGTGTGTGTGAGAGATGACTCTTGGCATTTGCTTAACCCAATTTGCAGTTTATTTTCTCTTCTGCATTTTTATTTGTTCGAGAGTTTTTCACACTTTTCACATTTTGGTTTTTAACCTTTTGTTTTCCATTTGCCTTCTGTCTAGCTTTATCTTTGCCTGCATTTTGCCTTTGACACTCCTGCATTGTCCCTCCCACTCTGTCGTTCCCCTTCTTCCCCACTCTCTTACACTCCTTCTCTCTGTCTATCTGTCTCTCATGGTCTCTGTCTTTCTGCCTGCGTCTGACTCTAAGTGTGTATAAAATATGGCGCTTAAATGCAGTTCTACTTTTACCTAAGGATCCAAGCTCTAGCACTGCTGTTGGTCCTTCTACTGGCCTGGGTTATTTGTTAGCCTTTTTCTGGTTTTTTGGTTTTTATATGTCATGTGCGAATGTTGAAAATTTACTCACTTTGGCGGAGTTGCTTAACTTAACTTTAGCTCAATGCTTTACGTATTTTATTCATTCATTTTTAAATAGTCAGGAGAAGGGAACAAATTCTATTTTATTAAGAAAAGATTTATAAAATTCATCTTCTAATTGAAACATCTGAGTTTTAATTAAAAACAGTTAAGAAGAACTTTTCACTTTTAAGTTAATTTAAATATTTTTCACCTCTAAAATATTCCTATTAAAATGTCAAAATCAAACCACTGGCAAAATTCAACTTATTAAAATGCCTCACGCAGCAAACGAATTTTTCAAAATAAACCACCGTGTTGGGGAGGAGAGTTGGTTGTTGGATGGGAGAATGGGTGGGTGGTTGTATGTTTGGTTCCCATTCAAAGTGTCAGGCTTAGCTTGCCTTTTGGCAACGTGCTCCAGAGATTTACTACAAATTACACAAGAGAGAGCATGAGAGAGGTTGAGGCCGAGGCAAAGTCTATCGCAAACATCGCGCATCGCGGCCAGTCTCCATTTCCAGAATTGTCCAGAGAGCAAGAGCGTCCGAAATGCTATCAGCGGACATGCATCTTAACCTGATGCGGATGTGGACTGTGGCTGACCTGATGTTGCTCCAACTCCTGTTCCCGTTCCATCTCCTTCAGTTGCCTTCTGTTGCCTTCTGCTGCTGCTGATGTGGCGTTTGTAATTGAACAGGAAAATTACATATTTCAAGCTATTTTTACGCCGCGTTTAATGGCAGACGTGAGAGACTGAAAGAGACTGAGGCAACAACAACATTAACAACAACAAAAACTGTTTGTGGTCAGCCATGGAAATAATTTATTATTGTTGCCTACTTTGCAGGGCAGAAAGAGCAACAGCAGATAAGGCCAAAAAGATATGACTAGCTAAAGGTATGCTACCTCTTTTACAAATACACACATACTATACACACACAACCACATACTACATACTCTTATATGTGCGTCCATGTAATTACATCATGCTCATGGCTATGGATAGGAAACGTTTAACTCTAAAAAGGATTGCCAATTGAATGGAACACGGAATTATGGTTAAGCATTTCAAGATTTATCGTAGCTAACGCACAGTAAACTGGCATTAGATTACGGCTAACACACTGAACTGCTTAAGAGGTAAATACAGGTCAAATAGACACATTAAGCTGCAGCCTTGGTAAATCAATCTGCCACATAAAACAAAGGTAAGGAAAGTTTTATATAAACGACTATTCAGTTAAGTTAAAATATGCAAAAAAAAAAAAAAAAAAACAAATCTGCTGCCAACAGTTAAGTAATCTTTACAATTTAATCTCAAAGAGATATTGAAATTGCCCAAAATGAATTTTTAGGCTAATATTTAGAAAGCATTTAACTTGGCTCCTCCTCTCTCTGACGACTTTCTGACATTAACAAATATTGTCTGCTGAGGGCTATTTAAATGCATCTCCTTTGGGTTCTTCATCTTTGAGTAGCCACTTTATCTTCATCTCTGAGAACCAGAGCGAGACAGAGAATGGTCGCTTCTTGAAGCTCTTCAGAATTCCGAGTGAATTTTCCATTGTCTTGTCTTGGCAGTCGAAAAAAAGCTGAACGTAAATTTCATGCAATTCATAAAAATTAATTAAGAACTTGGAGTAGGGAGACGCAAGTGGCATAGTGGTTCGTTTTATGTTCTGTCAAACACTTGACCAAACCACTTGAGACTTGGGACCCTCTGTTGAAGCTGTACGCTGCTGCTTCTTCTTGTACAACTTATTGCCTGTGTTATGGACTTGTTGTTATTTCAGACTATTGACCAGTTCACACTTCAAGTTTTGTGTGTTTTTCTCTTTTGGGCGAAAGAAGAGGCCAGACCAGGCAAGGAAAAGAGATAAGAGCCAAAGAATAACTGAAACTTGTATTTTATTGCAACATTTTCTTATACCATTTTTCATTTCCAGCTGATGTTTGACCACAGGAAATTTTCAACACCAGATGTGGACAAACGAATGTGAAACGAACTTTAAGCGACATTAATCTTAATTTCAGTGCTTAAATCTCTTCAATTACGATGCTAAGTAATATTAGGAGAGTTAGTCAAGGTTTTCTGCTTTCCATCTGCCTAATTCATTTACAATTACAATCGAAAGCAAACAAACCAAAATAAAAATGCAAAAGCAATGTCAAACAAAACCAAAGAAGGCACAAAGTCGTGACGAATCTAATGAAATAAAGTTGAAGCTCGTCGGAGCTGGCAGAACAAAATGAAAAGCTGGCAAAATAATGAAACTAGTTGATGGTGTGGTGGTAAGAAAAGTTGACTAGATTCGTTTCAAAACTTTTCTTAATGGCTTTAAGCGTAATGAAGCCGGAAATTAGTAAACATTTCCAGCACTGTGGTTTGAGGCATTGAAAAATCCACACACAAATTCTACTACTGGGAGTAATTTGTGGTCAAAAGATATTCAGTTGACTCTGCAAAACTTAAAGGCCTTAAAATTGAATTGAAATTGAATCACCCAAATTTCTCTAACATATCATTCAAAATATTGAGCCAAAATTATCGCATATTTGAAAGCAAAAAGTCAAAATTTGTTCCTTATCTTCCAAGTCTTCGCTCAATGTTGCACGGTTTTCTAGTTTAAACAAATCCTCCTTCTGCTTTATATTCTCCAACATCATTGACTCCTTCTATATCCCTCAAAAATAAAAAGAAAACAAGTCTTTGTTAGTAAATTCATCTCAAGTTTTTCGCTCAAAACCTAAAAACTTTCCATGTTGCCACTTTGAATTTTAGCCCTAAAATGGATAATTATTTTAACAAATTGTGCGTGATGCAAGGAAAACAGAACATGTTGGGTTGTGGTTGTAAGTCTAACATAAGCAAATCGCTTACCTATCTCATTTCTGAGGTGTCAGACGATAGTCATTAGGCGAGGAAAACCGCTACAGAGGCGAGGCAACGATGCCATAACTAAGAACAGAAAAGTTTCCAGCAAGCAGGCAAAAGGAATGTAACTCATCGTCTCCATCCATTTAATTAGTCGCATTTGGTTGCAATGGCAACCAAAATTTAATGCACTCGAAATCATTTGACGCAAAACTTTTGCCCAAAACAACAATTGCCTCTCTGTGAGGGAGACGGGATCTGAAACTCAAACTTGAAAATGAAATAATTGCTAAACGCTTTGCGAATGCAAAGTAGATTTAGTTAATGTATGTGTGCACAGATAAAAGACACTAAAAATCGAGAATTTTTTATGTTCTGAAAAAGATTTTCCCCAGAAAAAGAAATAAAGATATGAGCACCAGACTAAATAGAAATCAAATGACACATGCCTAAAGCAAACATTTTTGTTCTTAAAGGGTTCATCTAATCGTTTAGTAAATAAGAAATACAAATGAAGCGAGTTTTAGATCACAATAAAAGATGAAAATAAACTCCTTTTGTGGTTTCTCGGAACATCTTAATGAAATCCGTCTCTCTTTTAATATCTATATTCATCTCTTTCTCTCTATTCCACACTGTTTAATTCCCACTCGAAAATCAGCGACAACGACTTCGCCTTCTTTTGGCAACTCCTTAGCCCCCCTGGACCTTCTTTTGCCCAGTCATTCTTCTCCTTCATTCTGCAGCCCTGCAGCTGTTGCTACGTGCGTGGCATGGTGAAAATGTTCGTTTAGGAAAATTTTGCTGTCTGGAAAATGGGCAAGCAGCAACTTTTAACACAATTTATAAATGCTGAAAATTTATAGAATTTTGTTTTCTATTTTAAGGGCAGAAATGGGGTGGGAAAGTTGAGGATTTAAATGCAAAATACAGATATACTTATATTATATATGTATGTATGTGTATGTATATATCGTAAAAGTTGGTTGAGAAAATTTTACTGGTCCTGGGTGATTCAATCTGCCTCTCTGCCTGCATTTCTCTTACTTCATCCTTTTTGTTGCTGTAAAATAAATGCAATTATACCAATGTAAAAATGAAATTTACATAATTTCATTTAATTTGTGTTTTAAACACACAAAAATATCAATTTCAAATTAAATTATATACCTATTATAAATATATAATTGGAATTTATTTACACCAAAATCAAAATGATTTTTATTTAATTTTTCGCAAATTGAAACGAAATTTTGTAATTTCACATATAATTTTTATTAGTCAAACGGAATTTGCTTTTAAGGCATTAAATATTAAAATTTGTTGGTTTGGTTTTAAATCAATATTAATCGTGTAAAAGTTCTACCAAATCGTATTTGGTCATATGACGGAATAATATTACAATACAATTTCACTTACTCAAACCTTGTGAGCTTGATGAACTCCTTACAAAAAAGAATCACATGGCCGTTTCGTCATTCTTAAGGTTGAAAACGACCTTATAAATATGTAGTTCAATATCAAATCCTTTATGATCTGAATAAAGCTAACGTTTTGATCAGGAAATGGTAAGTTATTTGAGTGACTTAATGGGTAGATACGATATGCATAAACAAATTGTTTCCATCAAGTTATAACTCACCCATGGCATATGGCATCGATGTCTTTTGCATTCTGCATTCAACATGTGGCATTTGGGGTGACACGGGCACAGCAGGTTGTTGCATAGAAAATTCGCAGAAATATCAACTGCATGCAAGTCGAAAGGACAAATCAAATGAAGTGCATTCCATGACTGCCACAATGTGTAGATGTGTAAGGCATGTCCGTGGCATCTGTGACATTGCCACGTGATGTGGGTGAAACAAAAAAAAAAAAAAAAACAGCAGCATCAACAGACAAATGTTGTCCGCAAATGACATAAATTTCTCATACCAAATTCTATAATATTTTGCATTAAATTTGTTTTAATAGGCAAAAAATTAATAAATATGGAAAGATAGTTGTAATTAGTTAATTAATTGCACTGACAGCATTTTTCCACTATATAAACCTATCAATTTTTTTGAATAGTCTATAAAGTTTTTTCTTTGCCATTCCGATTTTGCATTGCGCCTACATCCATCAACTGTCAAATGACAAAATCCATTTCGTGTGTGTCAGGATTTAGTTTTGTGGCATTTGGTAGGGGAGAGAGAGAAAGACGAAAGGGAAAAAATAAAATACTAGACAAATAAATAAATGAATTGAATTGTTATTTATGTATCGTGCTATTTGAAAATTGCTTTACTTTGGCATTTTTCCAAAGCTGACAGTTAAAGTTGGTTTAGTTTTAAGTAAATAGGAGAGCTTATCGAAATGTTATGGAACTGAAATTTTGGGTAAAAAAAAGGTTTAGCTACAGCTTAACTTCTACTTAGTCTTACTTATTCTTTTTCAATGGCATCACCAATTGTTTAATTTAAATTTACCGCTATAGTAATTAGAGTTCATTCAAGATAAGACTATTAAATGGAATCAATTGATGTAATGTTAAAATGTTAGACTGTCATTTATAAATGTAAAAATGAATTAACAACGAAATCATTAAAAATATGCAACTAATTTTCTTTAAGACTTAAAAACCATCTTTCTTTTAAAACCTTTACTCAAATAATATAATGAAATATACAATAACTATTTAAATATTTTAATAAATTTAAAAGTATTTAAGGAAGTACAAATGATGTGGCAAATTTTTAAAGCACTTTGGAATATAATTTCATCCATAATAACTAAAATAATTTATTTAAGCTAAGGCTAAGTTTAAAAATCCGAATCCCAAAGTTAATGATTTTGTTTGTTTAAAAAGCAGTGAGAATATTTTGGTAGCAATCAAAATGAAAAAGAAACAAGCAATTTGCCACATCTAATAAACATTTAAATAAATAGAGGGAAACAAAAAAAAAAAACGCAGACACCAGCAAACACATTTCCATGCCCATTTCCATGTCCATTTTCATTCAGCGTTTTCCGCACGAATGTCAACTCCTCACACTTTTTACAAATTGAATCAGTCAAATTGCAGATTTGACTACTATTAAATACTCTTACAAATTGGGTAAGTTAACTATGCAGATTTGAAGGCATTCTTTAACTTAGAAATTTTTAATATCGCGAGGAACTTTGTCCCTCTATCACTCAACTGTACCGTAAAATATTAAGAAAAACTCCATTCCGCTCCTTCCTTCCAAATAAAAATTTATTTACGTATAGGGTAGATGAAATTCAGCATGGTAAAATTTGAATAGATTGTTTTGTTATTCCTTTACCCATTTCCCATTTAAACAGATTAAACCAAGTTGAAAACCAAGAGGGAAATGTATATTGCAGAGTATAATTTTGTCATTTTTTCAGCAATTGATCGCAGATTGAATAACATAAAAAATGTCAACATTTTTTTTTTGTTTTGGCTTTGAGAATAGAAAATGTAAATTTTAACATTTGATTGTTCGTTTTACTCTTTAATTTTTGGGGGAAAAACTTGAAGAGAGAAATGCTGGCACATATTTAATATAAGTAAATAGAAAACTTTATTTCCATGTTGATTTTCCACCAGCAGCAGCAGCCAAAAGGAAAACAAGGACAAATACAATAAATTTCAAATGGAAAGCCACTGCACCCACAGGGCGATAGAATGGCAGAAAAAGAAAGATGGAGAGCGAGGAAGAGAAAGGGAAAATTGAGAATAAAATTTTATAGAGAATTTACATTCTGTCTGCATAATTTGATGGCCATTTAGCAGAAGAAGGCTAATACGAGATAAGCAACTTTAACTTTATTTCCGTGGAAAGAAAAAGGAAAGAAATTGAACAGATTTCAGAATAGCAGATAAAGACACAGGATATAGAATGTAAGTGGCAAGTAGATTTAGATTTGGTGCCACTGATTAAGTATCTATTATTATAATGCATGCTCAGTTTAAATATCTAATGATTAACCTCAATTCTAAGCCATTCAGTTGAACTAATTGTGTGGCATTAAGTGAACCATTTAAGGCTTCATTTTGTATGCCAGCCAAGTATTCAAACTGGGCCAAAACAATTACCGCATAATAAATCAATTTCAGAATTGAGTATGAATTTCGCAAAAGGCTTTTGCCCCACAAACAACACACAACACTATCAACGCCCACACTCACCCATTTCATTGAATGCCTAGTCCTCTGTCAAATCACTCAGTTTTCTAAAGCCACGCTTCAGGAGTGTGAGATGCCAGCTTCAGGGCTGGATTGATTATTGTCAATAGTGACATAAATTATAGAAACAAACTCGAGTTTATGAATTTATTTGCATTTAAGCCTTCTTAATTTGCTGATTCCGTTCCTGTTCTTTTCTTCTTGCCTGACAATTTTCAGCTCAAATATGCAAATTACCAACAGTTGCTAGCCTCAATTTGATTCGCAGGCTACAACAACAATACCACCAGATGAAAATATTCAATACACACACAAACATGCGGCTATATATACATATGTGCATACATATGTATGTATATAGTAAATACAGCAAGCAAGATAGCAATAAATTGAAATGGGTTGGCACTTTCTCTTTTTCTTTTTACTTGTATTTAATATTTAATTGTAAAAATTGTGACACAAATTTGCATGGTAAAAATCCCTTAAAAAATTTTCAGAAATAAAACCATATGGAATTTGCGAAATTGCCGATTGCATTTGAATAAAGTGGAGAAATATGCACATGTTGAATATTTGTTTTTCAGATTTTTGGCATATGAAATGAGTAGCATAAAAATATACTAGCCCCGAGGTTGATTTCGATATGGACGATGCTTGTATACCCTTTCGAGATCTTCTTTTGAGCCTCACAGCTATTTTATACTTAAAATCGAATCGCAATATTTAAAAATTAAAGAAAGTATATGACCTATACGGGGCTAAGTGGAGTTTTTAGATTTTCGATCTGGATTTGAAGCATGAAAAAACAATGAATTTCATCTTAAATCCTAAAAATAAGTAACTGGCAGAAAATTTAAATTGTCGTGCTGATCGTGAATACACACACTGAATAGTTTTCTGTATTCATTGCAAAGTTCTGACCAAAACTAATATACCTTTTTGTGTATATTTTTTACAACTAAAGAAAATGTGCAAAAGAATGTGTAAAAACTATTCTGCGGATGGAATTTAAACAATATAAAAATCATAGCAATGGAGAATCATTTGTAATTTTATTTCTATAAACTGTTAATATAGAACAAAAACGTTTCTAATTGCGTGTCCTTTAAAAGACGAGTTTATAATTTGAAAAATGACAAAAATCATGGGAAGTCCTGAGCTTCTTATGCAGAGCAATCTACAATCGGCAGGTAATTTACATATGTATATATAAGTTAATAATTGATCAAATTGATCATCAAATTGAAATAAACATTCTCGCACTCTGGCATTTATTAACTATAAATTATTATTTCATCTATTAAGTTCTCTAAAGCTAATAGGCAATTATTTATCTATTGGACTTTGGTTTGTTGACATTTATTAAAATTTTCACTTAAGGTTCATCTTACATGCATTGAAATGACTATGATAATACAAACTATGGCATAATCGTGTCAAGTAAGTTCAGATATAGCCTAATTTCATCATAAACTGCAGCAGCACACATGTTGGCAGCAGTCAAAACCCTTGACGTTGGCCACCAAATATGTAGATCGTTAGCTGACAGCTGTGCCAGCCTGCCACCATTCCGTCACTCGACCCCTCTGCTCTCTCCGTAGTATGTTAGAGTGCTTAAAGTCAAGTTTTATTATAATTACAACTATAACAAATATTAACGGCGGCTAAGTTTCATAGTTGCGAGAAGCTAAAATAAAGGCAGCTGCTCGAACGAGTTTCCCTTCCTTTGCAGGTGCTGCCAAAGTCAACAAAGATGAGTAGATGTATATACATAGAGCGAATGGGAGAGCTGTCGAAGTGGAAAGAGTCTCATAATATATAGTTGCATATTAGCTGTAAGGGCCACGCCCACTTATATTGCTGCTGTAATGTTGCGTGTTATGAAGCCATTACCAGGGGGTGGTGGCTGCTCACTGGTGGGAAATCCAACAAAAAACTTTTCTTTCACTTTAAGAGCTTCTCTCCTAAGAAATTTTTCTTCCCTTGAGGCATTTTTTTGTTTCATTTGTTTTTTGTTTCCTTTGCTGAATGAGTTTCAGCTGCTGCGCATTTTTTTGGCGGCTGTTGCACATAGAATATACAACGAAAAGAAATCTTACAATTAAATTGCACACTGTAAATATGTGGATTAAGGCTACTTGGGTCCAAAACAGCCTTCAAATTCATAAACTACACGAGCATTATCTGAGGTGCGAACAGTTCAAACTACGCACCAGAAAAAAACAACAGTCAACATCAGTCAAATATTGCGTTTACCAACACTAGAACTGAAATCTCGACTAAAACAGCTAATCGAGATTAAAATAGCAAATGGCAATATCATAGCTCGACATAAACGATCTCAATGAATTCTTGTACGATCTCACTAAAATCCTTCAGACAGACATCACAGAACAGTCCGTGCAGAGGGTCCCTAGATACTTTGTATGGCTGGTGAAAAAAAAAAGATATTAATTTGGCACCAAGAGTGTTTGAAAAGTTAATCGTGTTTGCTGCCATTGATAAATTTTGAGTTTATCTTCCTTGCGTGCAGCTCCAAGTAAGAAAGGTTCCAAATTGTTTTGCAACCAATGGTGGGTACAGTGTTTGACTCATGACCAAGTTCATTCTCTGGCTGGTCAACAAGTTTTCAAGTTTTTTGGATGATTTTTTAAATGCTACAAATGCTACTCCAATCAACAGAAAAGCAGTATCGCCATGCAGCCATTTTTGTGATGCGTGATGAGATCATCGAGGCCAATTTTTTAACAGATTCATAAAGTGCACCCATCAGCAGTGATCAGACTACATTTCTGCATTAGAACATCTTGAAAAGCAAAGATGTTGGATACTTTGATTTGATTTTTGTTTTTTCATTTCTGAGTAAATTTCAACTGAAGGCAATATATTAAAACTGCTCTTAAAAGCAACGAATAGAACAATTTAACTTTCCTTGGGAATGGAATAGTATTCTATTATAAAAATGGCTCGGAAGTATGCCAACAGAACCAAAGGGAAAATTACCGTTTCTTAAGACCAGCTCTTTAGTCAAGAACAAAGATCGTGATATTGCAGCATGGAACTCAAGACTGAATTGTGAAAGACCAGGGAAAACACTTTAAAAAATGTGATTAATCATAAAGCCAATATTTTTTAATAAAATTTGTAATAGACCAAATGAACCAACTCTGTGTTAGTTATCATCAGTTAGTGTGTCTTTTGAATTTTGCCCACAATCACCCTAAAATTTTGCTCAACTAACTGTCTTCTGCACTTGCTTGCTGGTCGTTAGATGCATTTCTTTGGACTATCTTTCACTTAACGCTTCTTAGCTTCCAGCTAAATACGAGTAAGTATAATATGTATTTATATAATGTTTGCAGTCTGTATACAACCATATGTGTATGTAGTATATTTCTATTTTTGTGGCATGCAGGAAACGTAACAAACGTTTGAGCACACGGTACTTTCATTTTAGCGAAACTTCTCTATCTCCATTTCTCTGTAGAGCTTTCTTTCTGAGTGTAATTGTCTGGGATTTTAATTAAAATTGTTCCCCAAAATAGCTCACACACTTAGACAGAGACACAGACAGAGATAAAGTCAGAGTCGGAGAGAGTAAAGTAATGTGTGTGCCTGCGTGGGCGTTGTGTGTGTGTGCCTCGGGTGTAGGTGGATGTAGAAAAGTTTGCAATACCGGAAATTTATGACCAGCATCTAGAGCAAGTAAAAAAAAAAAAATGGCTAAAAATCAAACTATAAGCTGACAAAAGCTGAAACTCCAAGTCCTGCCCCATTGCATATCGATGGCTAATGAATATTTTTTTTTTTTTGCGGAATGAACAGGGGATGCAACTCTTGGTGCGGTTTCTTTGTTTTCTGTTTCTCTCGCTGTCTTTTTCGCTCTCTCTCTGACTGTCTCTGTCCCTTACATTTTTGGCATTAATTTCCCAGGCACACCGCCTCCATCCCACCCGATACCACTCCCCCGTTGAGCAAAATAACCAAAAAACAAAAGAAAAAATGAAAAAACCAAACGCGATTGCAAAGGCGTCGAAGCATGAGTTTGAAATGCTCCAGAGAAGAATGACATTTTTTTTTGGCTCTATGTTTTTGGTATGCGGGGAATTGATGGCGCGCAAGCTTCTGCGATTTGAATCGCAATGGCGCAAAACCAAATTGAAGTTTGCTGTCGTGACGCCTCTTCCCTTTTCAATGTGGCTCCCCTGTGGCTTTGTTTTGTTTTTTGTTCGCGTATCCTTTTCTTATGCTTTTTAACGCTTAACTGGACTTTTGGTTTGGCCTTTTTCTCATCTTTCTTTGCTTTTTTCTGCTTCGGTCTGCCTGTTGCGGCCTTTGGCTTTTGAGTGCCTGACTTTACTGTCCCCCACAAAACCCCTTTAGGCATATACCAACAACGCGATCTCATTCTCTACCACTTTCACCACAGCTTCCGCAGCTGCCAGGCTGCTTCTGTTTTGGCCCATTTGGCCGCGAGCCTCAAAGTTTAATTTAGGAGGTTTCACATACGTCCGCGGCTTGACGCTGAGCTGCCTGCTACAGCTGGCCTTTCTTTGCCCATTACTCCTTTCCAGGGATGGTCAAACAGTTTAAAACCATATATAAAGCTTGGAGGAAAATTATTGAACTAGTCTCAAATATCAAAAGGCATTAGGGGAAAAAATCGACCTATCGACTTGCCAAGAATCTCTGAATCATTCAATCTTCTTCAACATTTCTTAAAAATTTAGCTTATTGGAAAACATTCTTAACAACTGTTTAGGCTTGACTCTTTAATGAAAGAAGCAATATATAAAGACATATGCCAGTTTTAAGCGAATTCACAAATACTCACCGAAATCGACAGCGATCTTTTGATATTAATGTCCCAAACCGTTTAGACCCTATAAGATCCAAATCTTTACACTTGTATAGTAGTCGGTTGCTTGGGATACTGACAAATTGAAATAAGGCTTAGTTATGAAGTCATGATCCCAATATTTATAGTCATACCTTGCCAAGTTGTAGTATGAGTTTATTTGCTGTTTAATATTTATTTTTTACAAAAAATTCTGATATTATTGAAATAAATTGCTAGCCATCCCTGGTGCTTACCTCAGCAGATATTTTTGCTTGGCTTGTAACCGCTTCTGTTGACCGTCGGCAAAGTTTTTGCCCGCTTTTGGCCCGCTTCGTTCTGCCATTAAAAGTGGCCATAAAAATGGGGAGACCACGCGGGGAGCTCATAAAGTTTGTGGGGCGTCTAAACTTTTTCAATTCGCCGCAGCAACACCTACAAATACACACGCACACACACACATAGATATAAGAACTTAATGCCAGTCAGTCAATGGCTTGACTTTTGGCCACTTCCTCTATCCCTTTCTCTGTTCTTCCTCTTCAGTTTATAGCCACAAGAATCTTCTCGATGAAGGCGACGCGCGAGCCTCGTAAATTTTTTAAGTGCAGCTTATTTTTCTCATCTATTTTTATACACTATGAATTGAGGGTATATTCGCTTAACCCAAAAAAATAACATTCACACGAAGATGTTTTTTTGGATAAACTAGATTAAGAGAATATTTTTCATTACCAGGCAAATTCCAAAATTTATAAAATAAAGTTTTTACGAAATGTCGAATGAGTCAAAACCAAAATAATGGGATAGGGTGTAGAAAATTCGTAATTCTTTTCATAAATTTTGAAATTTTGTTTATTGTTTTTTGTTTTGTCTACTGCTGTTTTGTTTTGCAAAATTAAATTGTTTCGTTGCGAAAAAAAAATCCAAAACTTGTCGAAGCAACGAAAATTTAATTTAATGTTTCTATATAAATATATTGCGAAAGTGAATTTTAATCGCTGAGCGAGTTGGTTGCCGTTGTTGATTTTTTGTTTCTCTTTTAAGTGAACATTCTTTGAAATTGAAACAATTTCCTTGGCAGATGCTTGAGTAGCTTACCCTTGGCCCCAACCTAAAAGGCACTAACCACCACCCTTCAGAACCCCCTGGCGAGAAACGGGTTATTAGTTTTTCTTCTCTTTTTATCCCGTTTTGTTTTTGTTGCACAAAAAAAAAAAAAAAAAAAAAACGGAAATTGGTTTTTAAAAATCCATTACAGCCAAGCACGGAAGAAGAAAATGCACCGTTTCAGGACATCCTGTTTATGATTTCTTGATTTTAGATATTTATGAAGAACAACAATAACGAAAAAAAAAAGAAAATGCAAGATTGAGAGGAAGTCTTTACATATAGTTGAAATTTATTGAATTGATATACACACGTAGTTTGCCCTTGGGGACTAACAAGATCTCAAAGTTCATAAGACCATTCCAAAATGAAGATTTTCCTCTAAATAAGTTTTCTGAAGTGAGATTTTTGTGTAAGAAATATATGTAACTCCGTTTTTTAATACAATTATTTCAGTAACTTTGAATGAATAACTACAACTTGTTCTTTTATTAACTACAAGAAAACCTTCATCGAAAGCAAAATTTGACTAGACTGTAAATTAGACAAACTTATATTTGAAATATGCACAGCTCTATAATTATAGTTTTTTGTGTGGCGAGGAGAATTGTTCAAATTTATATTTTGGTATAGATGAACTCGATAAAGTCAATTAAAGGATTTATACAAGCCTTAGAAAAAATCACCATAATTGCTTTGAAGTATTTTTTGTTCTTTTGAGTTTTTTTTTTTTTTTTTGGATTTTCTTGTTCTACTTGAATTGGAATTCGTTTGAAGGAGAAAAAGCAATTCGAGAGGATTTTCGTTTAGTGGAATTTTTATTGTTGCTGGTGTTGTTGTTGATGCTGATGTTGCTGCTGTTGCCTTGTTGGCAATTGGATTTTTCCTTGGCATTCGCATTTCGCCTCATTGCGTTTCACCTACTCGAAATGCCTCCGATGCAACAGCCTTGAGTATTTTGCCATCGTAAATAACTTGAGCATGAGCTTTACGCTTCTGCCTTTAGCCTCTTGCCTCGTGGCCACGTTTTCTTGGCGGTTGTGCCTCCCCGAAAACTGGAAATCGATATCAAGATACACTTACAAAATTAACTATCGTCAACATACGTGCCTGGTAAATGCAATTACTTGACGATTGACGATTGGTTTGGAGGACGACCAAGAGAGTACAAGAACGCCTTTGTGTGCATCCTTATTTTAACCATTCTCCTCAAGGGTTTCTGTTCGTGTTTCTGTCTATTTATCCTTCTGTTTGTAAGTTTGTTGCCACAAGGTCGGTCTCGTGTGTATCCCTATCATTAGGGGTAAAAAAAAGCAAATTGCATTAAGTGTTTGCATTGACTGCAGTTCGAAATTATTTAGAAGTATTTTCCTTCTACCAAGGGGCCTAAAAGAAATATGTATTACTAACAAAGTTTTCGTAAGTTTATTACAAATATTCTGCGTAAAAAAGTGAAATTCATATAATTTTGAACTACGTTTTATTGTTTTTTGACACAGTGTCTAACAGTCTGTGAACCACTTAATATAGATGTATTATATCCTTTTCACAAATATTCAATTTGTTCACTCTCGTTGAACAATCAGTTGATTACAGAAACTCATAGATCATATATGTTGGCAAGAATTTGTCTAGACTTAGTTTACCATTTAATATTTCAATTTTTTTATGGTTTTTCTTTTCTTGTTGAGACATATGCTTTCCCAAAAAGACGACAATAACAAAAAATATGACATAAATCCCCATAAAAAAAGTGAAAAGTTCAACAAAAGTGCGCCAAGATGAGCGCCTTAGTTGACAAGCAAACGGTAAGAAAAGAAAAGGTGACAAACAACAGACAGAAAAGTGGAGAAACAACAAAATGTTCTAAAATGCAGCAGAATGCTGTCATTTGTTGCTGCTGTTTCTGTTGCCGTTGTTGTTGTTACTGTCATTATTTGGCATAATTCTACCGATGTTGTCTTGTCATCGTCATCAGGTCTTGTCGCATTTTTACTTAAGCACAAGAATCATATTTTATGAATGCCACAGTAAGGGACAGCCAAACGATTCGACCTGCACTTGCTTATGGCTAGAGCGGAGAACGTGAAATGGGTTGAATTAGTTGTGTGAAAAAATGTGGTAATTACTACTTTGAATTGGTAATTCGTACTTACATTATTGAATCATTGTAAATAGGAATTAATTCACTTATGCGATTATATTAGTAAACTTGTATTTACTGTTTCAAGCTGTGGCCTAGCTTGCTTGGTGTTCTTTTATCAGTAGTTAAGTAATTGTGTGAAATTAATTTGATAATTTGATAATAATGCAAAATATTTCTTACACTATTTATTAACAAGTGAGGGGAATATATTACAGTTTTGTTATGTATTAAACGAAAAATTGGAATTGGAATTTCTTAGAATTTACTTACATTACATAAAAATTACAAATTATAAATAAAATGTATATGTGTATTTAAGTATTTCTAATTATTGTTTGAATTATGTTTATAACTAATAAATATGTAAAGTACATTGTCATAGTTATATAACTAAACTCAAAGCCAAGTATTAAAGTAATTGAACTTATCTCACACAAGATTTGAACTTGGTAGCACATCCCTATGGCGACAAAAACTCCTTTAGGTATTCCTCTAGCAGTGAGGACATTAACACAATTTCGCTCACCTGCTGCGTTGGGCTGGGCTGTCGTCTTTGTAGTCGACGACGCTTGTCGTCTTTCGCCTGGCTGCCACTTTTACATTTTAACATAATCATAAATTTTTATGCGGCGCGCCGTCTGCAAGGAATGCCAGACTCTAACCAACTCTCTAGCTTTTTCCTTCCCTTTTCTTCAATACCTGCTGGCTTTACTCCTTCTTTTAACTTCACAGTTACAGTTGCCTAGTTTCGATAGTTATAACCCTTCGTTGCTTAGTTCTTGCCGTTTACTTGTTGCGTTTGGCTCACTCAACAAATTGTTTTCCTTTGCCTTGGCTTGGCTTTTCCTTTTTCATTCTTTTCCCTTACCTTTTTTTTTTTTTTTTGGTTTTCCCGGGGGGTAATCGTAATCGTATTTTGCCTCTTCAAGTGTTTCCCTTGAGCTGTTTCCGTTTCTAATATATTTTTGTTGTTGTTTTTGTTTTCCAGGTACAAAGTGGCGTATACGTAATGTCTTTATTTGCACGCCCAAGCTGCGTGCATGAAAATTTATGCCGCAGATTTGTTGTTAATGTTTTTTTTTTGTGAGGCTACCAACTTTATTTTTAGACTGACAGCAAGCAAATCCAATAATTCCCAACAAATATCAAATCAGCGAATTGACAGCAGATATTTAAAAAAAAAGCACTAAGAAAGCATCCCAAAAAAGTATGCTACAAAAAAATTGTTACAATTCCAAGTTATTTCACTCTGTTAAAAAGTTGACCAATGCAGCATGGAAGAGCAAAAAGTAAGTCGAAAATTTATGGTTCACCCTGTGGCACATTAGCGCATTGTCACCACATACACACACACACACACACACACGCTCACCCAAACAAACACACGAGAACATACACGCACACTTTCAATAAATTACACCAAGGTCTTTCTCTAATGCGCTTAGCTCCTTGTTAGCCGAGAATATTTTTTTTTTGCTTTTCTTCTCTTTTTTTTTTTTTGGGCGAGGTTACAACCAAAAATCCTTCATAAATAAAAGGATAACAATTTGTTAGTCTCGGCAACAAGTGTGCCAAAACTAACTAAATCAACAAACGTAAGAGAGTAGATTTAATGTGGAAACATCTACACCTTAAAGACTTAAAGCGAATCATCGAGAATGTGCGGCTTACCTTGTCCTTTATGCCACATGTAATTTTGTACGCTAAACAAAGCAAAGGATAAGAAATTACTGTATAAACGTTGAATAGCAAAAGTAAAATCTGGGTTTTTTTTTGTTCTTTCATACTTTTAAATACATTTTCTCCTTCCCAGTGGCAACAACAAAAGACCACATCAAGTGGTAGCAGAAATTAAGCCTACAAAGTGTCCTTTTTTCAACTCCCTTTTATTCTTTACCCTTGTGGGCGGGTAATAACATTAATGCAATTTTACGCACGCGCCAGTCCTTTTACTTTTTCTTTTTGCTCTACATTTCTATTGGAAAGGGTGATCTATGAGATTTGTAGGGAAAAATTGCCAAGAAGAAACTCCCTGAGCATTAAAAGCAAAAGTATTACTCTATGTAAGGACATTATAAAAAAAATCGCTTTTGAAGGACTTTGAACACTTAAGAGAAATAATAATTTCACTTTATATTACAAAATCTACATATAGTTTACGTGTATTAAAATTATTTGAAAACTAAAGTATATTTCAAATTCGTATTTATGTAAAAGCCAAACTTATTTGGATTTTGGTTGCCACTGGTCAAAAGGCATATTCTTTCTTGTCTTCTGTTTTCATTTAATTTTTTATTTTGTTACTGCGGCAACTGCTTTTTCATCTTAATTTTCTTTAAGGGTTTTCCTCTTCTTTTTTTCTTGTTGCCCCATTTTTAATGAGCGTCGGCCAGCACTTTGCCTAGACAAACAAACAAAGGGCGGGCTATTAAAGACCAAAATATATATAAGTTTATACATATAAATATATATACATATATATATACATTCGTTCCATAAGGAATACAAGAAGAAAAAGTAGGCGAAAACGGCCAGCCAAAAGCAAGTCGTTTGTTAACTGCAAATGCGTGAGACATGACACGTTAAGGGGATAAAAGTAAGAGACAGTTGGCAAAGGAGATGGACTCCCAGACGATGTTGATGTTGATGATGATGACTCCTTTGTGGCTGTCCATTCTGTGCAATGAAGATGCCACTGACATGCAACAATAGCGCTATATAACAGTAAGAGCCGCACAATTGTTGCAACAATTCGCTTCATTAAGTAATTAACACGCACACATTATAATTTAATTAACATTATGAACTGGTAAATACAAATAAACAAATATATACATTTACATTTATATGAAAATGAACCAGAGTTTAAGTACATTCAAATATAAAAACGTTCAGGAGGAGAAATCGAAAAGTTTTAAGACGATATTTTTGGCTTTTATACTTTATAAATATTTTCTAATTCCTTTTTTGAAAAGTTCAATTTTTTTTTATTAAAAAAAAAAAAACACAATCAATGTGATTAACAAATTTTTTTATAAGAACTATAAATTCTTTGTTGGTTAAGTCTGATTTAATGATATAAAATTTATTAATAATTAGAATTTGTGTATGTATCTAATAATAGAATTTGTAATAATTAGTACACATAAACACAGTTTCTGTTGCCTACTTTTAGGCAAAAACTTTTAAACTTTCTTATTTAAGTCAAATTTTAATGTAAACTTTTCAAACACATCATCCAGTTTTATATATACTTTAATCGTGCAAGTGTCAGCATGGCCAGAGAACAATTCAAGTTTGTAAGTTTGTAGGGGTCATTACACACGCACACTAACACACATGCACACACATCACAACCCAAACAGAGACAATAAAACGTTGTTGCTTTTTGTGTAGCGTTTTGCATTTTGCTGTTTATGATGTTGACGTTGATGGCCTTTCGCAATGTTAGTTTGTTGTTGATGTGTATGCCACTAAAGAGGGAGGGGAGGCAGACTTGCACAAAGGGGAGCCGCTTTATTTGTTGCCCTTTGTTCCATTAGCTGCATAATTCCATTCAACTGTGAGCGAAAAAGATGGAAAACGAGATTTCAGGTAATAGCTATTTCTGCTCCTTGGACGGTTCGCCGCACTTTCGCTTTGTTGCTGACCCAGTTTATTGGACACTTAATAATTTTGAAATTCTCAAGTAATTAATAATACGTACAAGTTTTGAAATGGGGCAAGGTCTACATTAATTCGTTCACTTATTCTTTGAACTTGAAGAATTTTGAATCTCGATGTTTTTACTTTCTTTTGAGAAAATTTTTTTAAAACAGTTCCTTTGAAGGTGAATGGCAAACTTAGTCAATCTTATTTAATCTTTATCATATAACAATCGATCCACCAACAAATTTGTGAACTAAAAACAGTGCATGAACTATTTCTAATTGGATTTGATCTTGTTCTTATACATTTGTAAATTTGCAAAGTTGTATTTTCAAAGAACAAGTAAGAAAGCATTCTAATTACCAATATTAAGCAATAAATAACTAGATTAGTCATTTTTACTGTTACGTTGCCGTTAATTAACTTAATACAGTAAAATCAAAACTTCCTCGTAGCCTGATGATGATTATTAAACACTTTATTTAGCAGCCAACAATACCAATGGCAGCAACAATGACAACAAGAAGCAAAATTGGCTTATCAGAGACATCCGACTTGGTAGTGGTATAAAACACGCCCAAGCAGAGCCACACCCCAATAGCAACTGCCTCACCTGTTTTGGCTCCTGCAACCTGCCGAGCATTTGCATGTTTATTATGCGGTGGCTTTATGGCCTGCAATAGCAATAATTAAGGCTTATTTACAGGCTCACAATGCACAGAGCAGCAGCAGCAGCAACAACAACAAGGGCGACAACAATTAGAGCACAAGGATAACAGCAGCAGCAATAACAACTACAACAACGACAAGATCTAACGACACCAGCAACAGCAGGTCAGTTGAGTTCTGCCCCGGCAACATATTGGCAAACAAAGCAATCGACACAAATTTCCGTGGCATACTGGACGCAGGACCCTGGCCCTAGTTTCTATGTGTGTGTGTGTGTGTATGTGTGTGGTCATTTGACGGCTCATATTGGTAATTATTTGCACATTGGCACACAGGGATACAAATAGATGGAGCCGAAAGGACCGCACGCGTGTCAAATACTTTGATTAGCTCACCTAAACGAAAGGGGAAAGAAAAGTTGCTTCTAGGTGCAAGGGAATTACAATGCAATGCACTCAATTCGATTCAACCTTTTTAGCTGGCAAATGAAATGAAATAGTCGCTGAATTGCCGATTGCCTGCTCTTTCCATCTCTGCTGCTTTTCACCTGAGTGTAAAAGCCTGCACAAGCAATTTAGTTGATATCTTTTATGCTCGCCAACACACAAACAATTTTGCACGTAAAAGCAATAAACTTGCTTCTCTTTTCTGTACATTTTTACCTTTTTTTTAAACCAACTGATGGAGGTGGTAGAAGGGTAGCAGCAGTAACAGCAGAACAGGTGAAGTTGGCAACTGGCAAATCAAATAGAGCCACTTCTCAGTCATGGAGAAACTTGCCTCACATCCCCCGCCATATATGTATGTGTGTATATCGAGCATTGGAGCACTTCCATTCGCATCCGTTCACACACGCCGCCAATGCCAATGACGACGATATCATTTCAAATTGTTTTCAATCAAATGTGACTTGCATCTGTAATTTGTATGCAAACGAGTTGGAGGGAGACGGGTATAGATATGGATATGTCTTTCGACTGATTTGTGATTGACATTGGAATGAAGAAAGAAAATGCAAGAAAAATGCTGAGCCAACTAGAGTCTTTAGACCCCATTTTGACTACACTTTCAAAAAAAAAGGTATCAAGCCCAAATATTAACTATACTTATGTATGTATGTTGGAAAAAGTCAAATGATTCAGTTATCAAGTTTTAACTTTATTTAAATTTTAGGTCTACTTAAAGAATTGACGCAATTCTTTTTGCTTTCTAACCAATGTTTGATTTTTTGGTTTTTGGCAGTGTACTTGATTAGAATTTGATTCAGTCTGGCTACAAATTGGTTATGTGTGCAGATTAAAAGCATTTAAGTGAGTTTCACAGAAAGCTCTAAAATTGAAATCCTTAATTGTGTATATAAGTACAGGATTGACCATTACACTTACACTTATATCTCTTTTGGCTACAAATTTTGCTAAGTAACTATAAGGACGAGTATAAGAGTTTATTAATTAGTATTAACAACCAACATAAAAAGTTTAAGAACTTCTTTTTGATGAAAGAGAATTTGTGTATCTACTTTTAGTCTATTTGTTAGTTGATAATTATCAAGCGATAACACTACAAATTTCCCGACAACCAGGTCAAAATTTAATATACAATACATATAATTAGAAATTTTTTAATTGCAAGATAGACCTGAGCGCCCTGGTTTAAGCACATGTATAGAAAAAGTTAAGTAACTTAAGACTAGACAATTCTTAAATGGCCCATTAGGCCCTCGAGAGGATTATTGAATATAAATAGACACTTAATAGACATTGACAATACAAAAATCAATAATGGAAGGTTACATTCCATACTGACATTCAAATCTTTAGAGAATTAAAGCATTTATTCGACGTCTTTGGTCTATTACTTATATCAATAAGAGCTTCAACTTTAGATAATATTGTACCAAAATTTATAATACTTAAATTAAAAATTACATACATGTAAGATTAAAGACATCTACAAAAATAAAACTGCTCAACTTGTCGTATGCGTTACGTAATTAATCAATGTCTTTTTATGTTTGATTTCCACAGGTTTGTTATTCGTGGGGATTCATTTCCCAAATATAAAATCAACCTAAATCCATTGAGGTTTTTGAAAAATTAAGTGAAAACCTCCTTTTGTTGTTGTTTTTTGCAAACATTATCCTGACATAACATTTACGTAACACAAACAGTGATAGGAGCAGATGGGCATTACGGCCATCGCTTTGTCATAATTAGAACACTGCAATCCTAGGGTTCCCTTTAACAGGGGGACTCCCTGTTCAGCAAATGCCGCACATAAACGCTCATCAAATCCATTTAACCCCGTAAATGGTCAGGGGTTACCCTTCATCCCATCATCGCAGAGCATCATCCCACATACAACCCGTTTGGATTACCGATTGGGTTTTATTTGCAGCACACGCAGCACATGCACCATGCACCGTTATATTGAGGTGTCTGTAGATGTGTGTGCTTGTGTGTGTGTTGTGCGGCATATGTATGTGTTTACTGGGCTTAGTGTTTAAGTGGCGCATCGGTGAAAGCGAAGCCAAAGGAGTACACAGCAGAAACAACCAGTAACAGGACTACATAGTAACCATGCCAGGACATTGATAGCTAGTTGAGTACCGTCTCTCTCACTCTCTTCCTCTCTGGAGTATGTTTGCCTGTGGCACTTTAGTGTTGTGATTTTTGCACTGAATTGCGTCTAATTGAATTTTGCTCTTGACACTCTGTGGCCGCCTTTTGGCCTCAACTCCTCAATTGGGCCTGACTTTTCTCACACCCCAGGACAATTTTGCTAAAGTTGCATTTAATTGCGGTGCCTACTTAAAAAATACAACAACAGCAATAAGAGAAAAACCAGAAGGAAAGCCCACCCATAAATCAACACGCCTAAGGGTCTCTAGGCCTCAGAACCCAGTCTGGTCAATGAACCGCAAGGAAAATGAGAGGAGAGAGCGGAAGAAGAAAACGAGAAAAAAAAAGTGAATGCCAAACGGACAGAACTTGACTTGGTTGGGTGTCTGGTCTGGAGTCTATAAACCATTAATGATGTTGCCCCACAAGCCTCAATATCATTCCATTCGCAAACGTATCTGGGGACTAGGCCAAAAACCCAAAAAAAGAAAAAAAAGAACAGAACAAGAAATTGTGCGAAGCGGAAACAACTTAATGACGCGCGGCGCTAATGGTTCACTTAAGCACCCACATAAGTTTCAACAAACCCAAGCACAGTGGTCTTGAGTGTCCAAAAAATCTGCATAAACTTTGTTTCAAGTGCAAATTTTTCTTTTCACTAAAACTATTTTTTATGTATAAATAAAAAAGTGTCTTTAAGAATTTTAAAGGTAGCAGTATATCATTTTTAGTTTTAGCCGGTCTTAAGTTATTTATTAAAATCGAACATGCAGAGATATGTATTTTTCTATTGAGATATAACCATTTTAGTTCAAAAGAAAAAACAATTAATAAAACAAACAAAAAATGTATAACTTTAATTATAAGTATATTTTGCAATTTACACCAAAAAATGTGAATTCTAAATGATAGTCAAAGTTTTTATTTAATGAAGAATATTTAAGTCAATGAATTAAATTCTTATTTATAATTTAGCTATACAGTTTATAAGATTCATTTATTGTTTAAGACTATTTCGAACCACCATGCAGCCATTCATTTCGTTTCATTTTTTGGGCGTTTTAATGTTGTTTTTTTTTTCAATACATTTTCAGGGCTTGCTGTTGCCTGCCAGCTAGACTCAACCATCGACTTGGCGGTGCTGCTTGTCATTGGGTTGTCGTTTTGCCTGGCAAAAATCGGTACCCAAGACCCTACTCAACCCCTCCCGTGGTCACATTTTGTCCCATGCGTACTCCAGTATTTGGCCTCCCCATCACCATCACCATGATGATCAACATCATCATCATCATGGCCATTCTTACTCCACTTACTGGCGCAGTCAACGCCGCACAGTAATAATTTCTCGCTAATGGTGTCCTAAATTGTCAAGAAATATGGAACCATTTGAATGCGGGTTTACCCCCAATGCTGCTGCTCGAGAAAGAGAGAGAGAGAGAAAGGGAGTTTGAGTATGTGGGCGGGTCGCATACATATAATATATATTTCACCGACTGTTGCTGAGTGCGGCGATGGCTTTTAGTACGTTTATGTTTTTGACTTCCGGCTTAGGCTACGACTTCAACAAAAACAAAAAAAAAAAAAAAAGGAAATATATATTTCTTCTTTGTTTTTCATTTGGACTTCTTATTTTAGAATTTTTGAAAAACAAAAGAATGGTAGGTGTGGCAATGTTTTTGACAATCTAAAGTGCAATATGAGGGTAGTGTGGCTCAAGTGCTTGGCCTTATGTACAAAGCAGAAAGTAACCTAAAATTACAATCGCCTTTAAAATGCGGCTAAATTGTGTTTCATATAATTCTTGTTACCTCTACAGTTTTAAAACAACTAGTCAAAATCGTCCTAACTAGTGCATATGCCAGATTTTTTAAAGTTTTATTTAATAAAAATACTCTTAAAGTGAGACGACAATGGCAGATAACACTCCATCTGATTACTGTCCTTTGTCTTACAACATTTGCCACAATAAATGCCCACAACATGGCATAGCTCATTCATCTGAAACATAAAAAAGCGTATAGTAAGTATCTATGCTAAACACTGAACGACTTTGAGGTACCCTTTGTAACAAGCAACATATTTAAGCACAAATTAAGATATGTTGAAGAAACAAAATTTTAAATTAAACTATTCAACTACTTACATGCCTTTGCAGATGTTTGAATGACAGATTGGAAGTAAATTATGTAGGTATTAATTATCACAATTCAATGTAAGTAAATTCATTATTAAGATCTATCCTGGGCCAATTGGAAAATAATGAAACATGCAAAGATCTTAATGGCTTCTGATATTGCAGAACAGTTTTTAAACAAACATATGTACATACTTAAAACTTATAAGTTCTTAGATATAAAATTTAAGAGATTAGTTAATCTGAGATTAGATTAATCTAATCAGTGGACCTCAAATTATCATGTCTAAAGTTTTTATCATAACTAGGACAATTGTGTCAGGCTCAAAAACATATAAACAATTGAAAGGTATACATTCAGCATTACCACTTGAAATTTTAGAATGAACTTGAGCAATGTTCCAGTTGCCGTTTTCCAAAAATTTTACTAGCCTGGCATTTTGGAGAGGTGCAATAAATATACTTTCCAAATAATATGATTCAAAACAGAAAACATTTGTAATTCAGCTACTTATATTCGTGTACAAAACAGTTAGTTTTTACTTCTTTTAATCATGTTGTATATCTGTATCCATCTACTCTTTGTATACAGGGTATTAGAATGGTTATAAAAAGCTCCGACGTTCAGGCAATGTCTTTCTATGTGCGTTTGTCTCAGTGTGTTTGCTTAAGCATTTTGTGCTAACACAGACGTAAAAAATCTGCTACTTATAAATTATGTTTATTTATTTATTATATTTTTGAAGCAGCTGCGCTCAACTACGTAATACTTTGTCCCTTCTCTAACACTCCTCCGCCCACCTCAAAGAAAATTCTATCCAAAGAAAAAAAACTTTGCTGTCAACGATTGTCCTCGCTTCTTCATAAGTCTGTAAAGAGACAAGACGAGTGGAGCAACAACAACATAAGCAAAAAGTAAAACATAAAAAGAAAAAAAAAAGAAGAGAGAAAAAATGAAAACGTTGAACAAATGCTGTTGACAGCGGACACACTCAAGTCCAAGCGCCATTGCCCCCATTGAATTGAGTTTCGAGACGACAACCAAAACGAAAATGAAATGAGAGCAGAAATAAGACGAGGGTATCCAAGCCCCCAAATTGCCAAAAGCTGACAAAATTGGGCATTGCCACTTGGGGACGTTTATTGAAGGGGCATTTGTTGCTAATAATGTTATCGATGTGACAAATATAATAATATCCCAGAAAATGCCATTTACATAATGACTACAACAACAAAAAAAGAACCACAAGTGATTTAACAGATTAAGTGGCTTGTGTCCAACGATGCCCGATAAGTTGAGGGCAATTAGGAAGTTCATTTTCAATAGAATTTGAATCATGTTGGACTGTTGATTATTAAGCATGATTCTTTTTTTTTTTTTTTTTTGAAAATCTTGTAATAAATTAAGTTCTTCAAGTGTTTTAGCAAGCAAGCGAGCAAAATTGGAGGCTATCGGCAGCTCTGGATAAGAATTTCAATTTTAAGAATTATTGGATCAACAATCTAATAATTTTCAAAAGCAATTTTGACTATCGTCAAGTTTATATATAGTCATGATCCGCCGCCGCTGAGATTGTCTTTGCGGGATACAATAAAATAGAAGTCTAAAATGTAGTACTAAGATGTAATAATAAGGTTAATTTACTTTTGAAATAACATTCAAAATGTTTAACTTACTAAAAAAAGTTTCAAATTTCGCGTGCAATTTACTCTGGCTGGCATACCCTGCGTATATGTAATCAGATGTTCACATGGACGTGAAGAAAATTTAACAACCAATCAGATTACTCAATAGATATTCATCTCATTTGCCTAATAAACGCTTCAAGAATGCAAAAAGTCATTCCATTCGCATATCTCAAATTCATTCCATTAAAGAAATCTTGAAAGAACAACAAGGGTTGGATAATACAATGTCAAATTAAAACCAATTTAATAGACTTTAACTCTTAGGCAATGTGATGTGATTTTTGCATTGCATTTGGTAAAATTAAACATTAAATTTTATTTATTATATGTATAATAACATTCTTGTTGCAAAAGTCACAGTCTTGTGTCCGTTAAATTAAGACCCTTAGGGTAAAATGTGGATATTAAGTAGATGAATCAAATTGAATTGGGACCACAAAATGATAATAGATATCATAAAGCAAGTGCTCTAACATTTAACTGCCTCCCATTTGGCATGGCAGTAAACTAATTAAAGCACCAAATATACAACAATAGGAATACCAAGGCAATGTCGCAATATTGGGGTGGGATGACCTAAACACAAAATGCAATCAGAAATTAATTGTGGCAATAATTGCTTTATAAATAACTGTAAACTTACGCGTAGTATACATTCCTGCAAACATATTAGCTACATTCAGTAACAGGAGCAGCAGCAAGTCAACAAAATTGTCAGAGTCGATAAGTCGTCCTTATCCTTTTGGTTTTTATGTATTTACTCAGGTGTTTGCCATGTAGTATTTATATGCCTCAATGCATCCCAACGCGCAAAAGCAAACTAATGAAACGATTTTGTGGTAGATTAGTCAATACAACATCAAATACAACCGCCTAAGATTCACCTATCAGAGATGGGTAAACTTGAGCCAGCGTGGCGTATGATTGATTAATATGTCTGTATGTGTGTGTGTATAGTAGATATTAGCCCATGGAATAATTCTGTAGAACAAATTGAAAATGGAAACATTTCCCTTGAGTAAATTTTAAAGAATAGAACGTTTACAATAAATATAAGCTGGAATAATTGGGATATTAGCAAAAGAAAAGTCTAGTCTCAATTTATGAGGCTGCTTACCCACTCCACATAAGAATAATATACATATCACCCACAGTACTTGGCGCAACCAATATTCTTTCCATGTCTGTGTGCGATATCTGATTGGGCAGTTATTACAAACTGGTTGATATCTTGGATCAATTAGTTTCAGCAATCTGTGGTATTTGGCACTTGTGGCTAACGTGCTCAACAATGGATAATCAATATCCGTCTGTGTATAAAGCGATCTATGAAAACCAATATCAATCAATGTCACATTTGCTTCAGACCAATTTGCTTTTGTCGGTTGATCCTTTACTAGCCATTTTAATTCCATTTGGCATTCGGGAATATCCGTTTGAATCGGTTTCACATTTACTGTCAAATCAATTTTATGAAATGGTTCAAGTTTTCCGCTGGTATGCTCAATTTTAATGAATTCGTCATAAGGAGTCTTCAAATAATATAAAATACATTTACTGCTTAGATTGGTTAGATTAACTATACACTTTTGACAAGACTTGGATGGCGCATTGCAACATAGTTTAGTGGGTGTAACAACCAGAGGACAAGACACTTCCATATTAATAAACCATGTACAAGTCGCTTTACAAATTTCGCTCAAATGATATTTTTGTAAATTTTAAATTTTACAAAAGCAACGAATGTTAGGATATAAATTTTTAATTTAACATAAGAATCATATCACAATTTTCAAATAATATACAGTGTTGCTTTTCAAATATTTTGTCGAGTGTATTATAAAATAACATTCTTTGATTAAATGACATACAAATATTATATGTATAATATACATTGTATATACATCTTGATCTAGATACCACATCTTACCTAATAATCCTCATCTAATTTGAATCATGCTTAACCATTGTTAATGAGCCATTGTAACTTACGTTTAGATATTTGAGCGCAAATCCTAAAATTAGTTTAGACATACTCAAACTAAAGGTAGATTTGGCGACACCATTTGCTTGATCACTCATTAATATAATTAGTTAAACATAAACTTTAAAAAAAGGCCACAAGTAAATATATTGTATACTTCAAGAGGAACGTTATTTGCATTTTTTGTTTAGAACTACAAAAAAAAAAAAAAAGAAAAACAAATTCAATTTGCTGACCATAAGATTTGATAAAGCCCAAAAACGTTTCTGTTTGTTGATTTCTTTTCGTTTGCCGTTACCCCTTATCGCAATCAAAATTTATGCGGCATAAGGAAGTGGAGTTTAGGAGCAGGAAGGATGTAGGCGGTTGTTTTTGGGCCTTTGATTGTATTGAAAAATGAATGAAATTAGAATGTCTGATGGCATTTTGAATTGGATTTTGGCATTCCCGTTTTCCCGCCCTCTGCGTCTCCCGTCCCTCTTCAATTCAGCACAGTCTCCAATTTCCAATTTTCTATTTCTGGCCAATTTCAGTCAAACACCGCAAGACAGGCCACAAAATGTTGTTGTCCTATACATGCCCCATACTATTTTTGTGATTGCAACACATGGTTGCATGTCGAGATTCGTCAGAGGCAAATGAAAATATTTGTATGGCAAGGGTGCAGGAAAATTTGTTTTCCTTGTCCCCTATTTTTTTTCTTTTCTTGCTTTTATCATCGTAAAACATTATTGACATTTCAATTGTAAAAGCATTTTGTGTGTGACAGACACTTTTCATTTACATATTGAAAGCCCCATCTCCCTATTGGCAGCATGACCGTTTCCCCATTTTAGGTGTTTTGTTTAACTCGCTCATTAAATTGCGCCCCAAACGAAAAATGTTTAAGACTTGTTCTTGTTCTTTTTGAGGTTTTTATTGTTTGTTTTTTGGTCACCTTTTCGGCGCACGCATAAAAGTTTCTGTCAGCTTCCTGCCTGCGCCTGGCAGGCTCTTCCATGGCCCAGGCTTAAGGGAAAGTTTTACGAGCTTATCCCAGGAAATAAAATGGAACAGCCCGGGAGACAGAGAGAGAAACATGACGAAAAACCTGCCCAAAAAGTGCAACAGCACAAAGAATAAAACCTGGAAAATGGGGTATCCCAGGAATAGGAGGCAAAGGTGGATTAAAACAAGCGGCAGCCATAATATCAACTTTTATTTTCCTCTTCCTGTCCTTTTCAGCGAGTCTTTTTTTCTTCTCTCGCTAGTAGGTTTTCCTTCTTGTCCTTCAATGGCTCAACAACATCTGCTTGAATGTGCACAAAAAGCCAAAGAAAAGTTATAAGGTGCCAAAGGCCGTAAAAGATGCAATCAAAATCAAACTGATTTGTCTCCGGGGAGTGATGCCAACTTTGATATTTACGGCCACAAAACCAACGGAAAAAAAGTAGAAAGACGATATATGTAAGAAGTACAAAGACATCAAGACAAAGACGACACACTTTCGATTCATTTTGTAAGACACTTCCTGCTGATAATAATGGTAAATATCCTATATCCGATTGAAGAAATTATTTAGTTAAGTTATAAAAAAATTATCAAAAAAAATATTTTCAAATTTTGAATCAAGAGAATAGCACTTTCCATTTTGCTTCATAAACTCTGTTTTTCTCTGTCCATGAAAAAAAAATTTGCCATTGGAGAAACAATTAAAATCTTAGAAAATGGAAAATGACATCAAAAATTAAAAGTATGGCAGACAAATGAAAATAATCTTTGAAAATCAGGCTTCTTCTTCTCTGTTTGGTTGATAATTAAGAACATTAATCGATTCAGAGTTAATGTGAATCACAAAGTTAATACGCCCGTTTCATGTCCGGCAAGATCGTAAAAAAAGTTTGATAATTTTTTTTTTTTTTTTTTTTTGGGTGCATTTAAATCGCAGTCAAACGTAGAATCCAAAGGGAAGATGAACAATTCGGGCAGCTGGACGCTTTAATTAGACAGTTGCTGGGAATATTTGGCAGCGTCGCGGAGGAAGTTCTTGTGGCAAGTCGTGAAATTTATGCGTTAAAATTGCATAATTTCCTCCTGCAACAACAACAGCAACTGCAAACGCACATACACAGTCAGTAAGAAGGGATGTGGGTGCGAAGAGGGAGAGAGAGTGAGAGAGACGCAAACTTTGCTCATAAATTCTCAGTAGTCAAGGTAAAAGGCGGAAAGTTTTTGGTCTCCCTGTTCCTCTACATCTCCCTAGGGCCATATCAAATTAAACACTTTTGAATCTACTTCTTTTTGCTCTTTTTTTTGTATTCTTGTCTCGTAAAGATCCCCTACACATACACACACACACACACACACACACACCACCGATTCGATTTTAATTTCCTGTTTCGGTTTTTTTTTTCATTTCATTGAGTCTTTTCAAAAAATTTCTGGATGACAATCCAAGTGAAATTCATGGTACTCCATTGTCAAAAAAAAAGTCGGCAGGATGACGTTAGTCTAAAATTCATTACAATTTTTTTTAATATAAAATTATTAAAATTTGTTATTTAGTAATCTATTTAGTGAAATTTTACCATAGTTTTTACTAAGACTAGATCTACATATTTACTTTATATTTAATGAGAGAATTTTTAACATATATAAACTGGTTTCAGATGTAGTTTACAGGGTATCTAAATGTTGTCGTTATTGGTAAAGTTTTAAATTTTTAACTGCAAACTTTATTTAGTTCGCCTTGTTTCCCATTTTTGGCTGAACAATTTTATGCAATGAATTTTGTTTTTTCAGTTTCATCGTGTCCTGTCTGACTGACTGGCGCCCCGCTTTTCCCCTAGGTCTTCTCCGTTCTGTCGCTGTGTCTCTGTTGTGTCTGGCGGCGTTTTTATGAAGATAAAAAGCTCAGCGCCAGAGCTCAGCGGTTCGGCATTCAAAATTGTCTGTCTGTCTTTGGCCTTTCTTTTTTTTTTTGTTATTTCTTGTTTTTTTGTATTTTTTATTGCCATCGGCCTTTATGGCTAATGGGGCTGATGTGTCCTAGGCCCAATTTGATCCATGTTTATTGGCGGTAAGAGAAATCGGGATAGGGCTAGGAGTTTGTGCAGCTGTTGCAATAATTGTTTATTGGTAGCAATGGATTTAAATTGTTATCGATTTCACAATCGCAGTAAAACATTTATGAAGATTTATGCAAAAAGTTGAAAATGTGTTTTATATTAACAAAACTGAATAATTATACAAAATTGAAAGTCTAAAGATGAGCTTTGACAACTAGTGTTTTGTAGACCTCAGGAACTTCTAGGGTTTATACAGATTGGTAATGCTTTTTTTTAAACAAAAGATTATAATTATTAAAATTAAATGACAAATAGCTAAATTTAAACTTTGAGGAATTTAGGATCAACTTTATTTATAGTGAAAGTGAATGTAGATTAGGATTAATTCAAGAATTTCTTGAACTGTTTATATTAGTCAAGGAAATAACTAAACAAATAAATGTATATTATTTTAAAATAAAATTATATATTTATTTTACACCCACTCAACCAGAAGGTTTGGAATTACAATACTTAGTTAACATAGTTAAATAAAAATATCTGCATAACTTAGAAATTCCGTTTTGATGTCCAATGTTATTAGCAAAAAATGTATGATCGTGAAAGTAAAAATTTACATTGTAATGTTTTTAATAATTATTACACCTAGCATATTTATAATAACTATACGAAAAATGTTTACTATACTAGTTATAGATACTAGTTTTAGTGTCTTGCAGCACTTACAGTCATTTTCATTTTTAACATTTTCATTTTACACTCACACAATACAAATATAGAATCAGCTTCAGAATTTTATTTCGTGCTCATCTCCTCATATCTCTCTAACCGTTTCTAAGTGTACATTTTTTAATACCCTAAATGTATGTATGTATATGTAAAGTGATCAATTATATATATCAACTTCAGACATCTATGATAATACTACGATATCGTGGGATAATGTTTGACAGCTTACTAATAAGACCCTGCTGCTGAGTCAATGACTTATGTTGGCATTTCAAATGAAATTTATACATAATTTCAGGGTATCTAAAAGTCGAATCCGACCAAAGTATTCATCTTTTCGTACCTTTCATCTTGCTGGTGTGCTGGTGGTGCTGTTGCCGCACTTTTGCCAGAGATTTTGCGCTTGACATATAATTTTTATGTCGCCATTCGACTTGCTGCTTCATGGATGTGTGCCTCATATCCTTTTTGTAGTAGAGCACCGGAAGAGAGAATGCCGATTGTGGGAATAACTTTTGCTTTACGCACACTTCAAACTTTTTTTTGCGTTTTTTTGATACGCAAAGAAGGTGTGAAATACATGTGAATGAAAAAAAAAAAAGAAAATTAAAACGAAAATTGTTTTATATTTAAGTTTTAAAAGTTAATTCTCTTCTCTTTTTGTTCCTCCCATTTATTCCATGCTTTTAGATAGTCTTTGTAGAAACGAGGTAACAGATGACCCACATTCTTTACGGCCACATTCAGTGGGACTAATTCGGGCTCTAAAAGATTTTCGAATTTAATATATAAATATTGTTCACCGAAATTGTTCTCAAACATATCCAATAGCGTTTCAACTTGATGGCCCCGTTTGAAAGCATCGATTTTGGGAACATCGGGTAGTTTATCTAAATCTGTGCTAAATTTTTCTATCGGTTTTAATTCTGTTGAATTGGAAGATGATATTGAGCCCGATGATGATGTTGTAGATGACAATAATAGATCATTGGTTTTCATTGCTTGTATAGAATGGCCAAAAGTTTCCGTCGAAGTTGTCTGCTTTAGTGAAGTCTGTCAACAAACGATAAAGAGGCAAAATTAAACTACATTAAAATAATATTTATCATTGCCAAAACGATTCCACCATGCCACATTCTAAGACTACTTACACGCTTAGCTGGTGTATCCATCGTTTCAAAGGACAGCACATATAAGAATTTGTAGAATATTATGTCTTAATTTTTAACTACAAAGAATACTTTTCAGACTAGACCTACTCGGTCGAATTTAAATGAGTTTAACAATCCAAACTGAATTCCTTAACTAGTGGCAAGCTAATTTCCCATTTAAGTGCAATAAAAGGTTCAAAGGTTCTCATTATTATGTTTTGTATCTAAGAATGATGTTTAATTTATAAAAACGCGAAGAAATGTCACAAAACTTATTTTAAAGAAATGTGCTGCAAAAATATTTCACCGTTTATTTCATTCACAGTGTCTGCTAATCAGATCGGCATGCTTAACTATTAAACCAATAAAATTAAAGTTAAATTTAAGAAATGTTGACCTTCTGTGGTGTTTTACGACGTATATCCTACGAATTGAAACTGCTGATTAGTAATATTGTTTAAAAAACTTAAAAATTAGCAAGTGCTGGGCACGCTGAAAGTCTTTATGTGGTATTTCAATTGTATTATCCAGTAAAGGCTTCAAATTCTCCGGAATGTCGTGTTGTTGGTTACTGTAAAATATCGACAAATTTATAAACATATTGAACTAAGCGGAATACCGATTTACCTGAATAGCAAAACAGTTTGCTTTCCGAAACGATATTCAATGAAATTATTATTGGTGGCTGTATTTTGGGTGGCAACGATATTATAATTCTCCAGCTTTTTTCACGTAAATACTTGTTTAGTAATTCTGGTTTAAGCTTAACTATGTTTAAAGTATCCTTAGAGCCCTCACTGCAACGGATTAAAACATAAGTAGATTTGTTGATATTTGTAAGTAATTCAATGACCAACCTTAAATTCGAAGAATCGCTCACTATTAGTGTGCGAACACCAAGTGCTCGGCAGGTTTGCAACAAATCGTTTAGATTGGTCCTTTCGTCCATAAAAACAGCTGCCACAATGAGATTTGCGTTATCGGCTGAAATATTGCGCGAATCTAGATCAGATTTCGGATATATGTCAGTTTTTGAAGTAAAAATAGTTTCATTTCTCTTAATCGGTTGAATTTCAATTGTTGACAATTTAATGGCTTCTCGAATCTTTTTGGCTTGCAATAATTCGCAATTGAACAAATCTCGTGGTTTAACATTCGACATATACCATGTCCAAAAATCTTCACGTGCGTTGAAGTGTAACTCAGGTAACAGAAGACGAACTTCTAATTGAGTTCCAACCGATAACTCGGCCAAATTAACATTTTCTGATGAAGGCAATGTATTTTCAATTGGAATCTTTAATCTAACAATAAAAATGAATAAATTAAAATTAAATTTCAAATATTGATCTATAACTTACCCTTTATCCTTGCACTTTTTTATTATTTCATTAACAATTAATGTAGCAAATTGGGCAACTTGTAAAACTGCTTTTAAAGTTAGAGGCAGCAGCGAGTTAATTATCTTTTGAATTTGATCTTCTTGAAGTGAACTCCATTCGAGGTGGATGAAAATATTTGAAACTGATAGTAAAGACATTTGATGGTCTGTCTCCAGACTGGCTATCGAGTGCAAACGTTCCAAAAGGCCATCGGTGGATATACTGTTAGCCACTATTATTTCGTACATTAGTATAATATTTAACTGATCAGTCGACGAAAATAATGCCGACCATAGCATGTCTGAACATGTATTATATGGCATTAAAAACATCAAAACAGAAGCAATTAAAAATTTAATCCTGTGCTGCTCGGAGTTCCATCCATATCGAGGGTTTTTTTCCGATATTTCCTTGTTTATGCGCAATAATTCATTAACGATTTCTTGTGCATAAGAATTGGGAATATAGCGAGGCGCTAGCCAATATTTCCAACCGGCATTTAAGTACCTTGCCATAATCCTATCAATTTAAGAATATATTTACATTTTTAATTATTTACAAATAAATTTAGTTTTCTCTTACCAATCATCATCATTATGAATTGATGTAGGAATAATACGCTGAATAACTAAATCCAAAGGCATTTGCACACCCTGCCGCAATAGGTCCCAAACAACATAATCATGACCACCGCACATTAAATCCACGATAATATTATGTTGTTCTTCAATAGTCAAATGCGCTGATACATATCTTCCAATATGTGAAACTCTTTAAAAACGAAAAAATATATATACATTATACATATATGTATGTTTCAGTAAAGTAACTTACGCGTAATAGTTTGGACTCTGTTTTAGTTTGGCGATCAAAGCCGTCAATATATTCTCCTCTTGTATCCGAGCATTAAAACCTGCTAAAAGTTGGCACAGATGTTTAAATGTAGTCTGTCCACCGTTTCGAAGTAATTCCAGTGGCTTTAGTTGAAACTCTTCTATTTTATTCCAATGGTTAAAGTGGGTAGTAACAAAGAAGTCAACAGACTTTTCTAATACAACAGATTTCTCTTCCAAAGTTTCACACACTAGTTTATCGATCAAATGTTGCTGTAATTTCTTCAAATCTTTACCATATAAAATCCGACTATCCAGTTTATACTCTGTGTAGTAGAAATCTTCAATATCTCCAGAGTTTTTGATTTTAGTTATTAGAAATAGGCGGAACCATCCATGTTGAGCTCTTGGTAATTGTTTTAGTTTACCAATTAGAGCATCGACACCTAAGAAGCCCATGCACCGATTCACGATTTTATCTAATCGATCCTGGGTAAAGTGCATAAACTCTCGTTCAAAATTATTGCAACCCACTATTTTTCTTATTAAACATTCCGTATCCCAATTGAAGGAATCGTCAGTGTAAGATATCGTATCAATGAAGAGCAAGTATTCCTCTAAAGACAAATGTTCAAGTGTTTCCTGTAAGGAACATTAAAATTGGAAGTGAATACGAACCACGTACGAATGACATTTATGACTCTTACCTGGAAACTAAATTTAATACAATATTTCTTAGCAATCCGAAATGCGAAATTTTTAATTTCGTTAATTAGAGAGGCGAGTTTAAAAAGCGTTTCTTTATCAATACACGGTGATTGTCCGGTTTCCTCTTTCGGTATACAATGAAGCCACTCATATAATGGAATATCATTCCATTTCCAAGGAACGTTAACAAAAGCTTTGATAAATGACCCTAGTTCTTTTCTTGTCAAAAAGTATTTAAGGAGTCGTTCGTCGTCCTCGACATCGAACAATTGCATCCTATTGGTGGCCGCCAGAAACTTATCCACCAGATTCCAATCAGTCAAGTTGGAGAACTTTAAGTGGGTTACAACATATTTTACTGTTGCATAAACAACAGTTATGTTCTCAGATTGTAAGAGTCCGAGAAATAAAATGCTCAACCATGGAGACAAATCAAGGTGTTTGAGATTATCCAACAAACTGATTAGTTCTAAAGGCATCTGCTGTACTTCCAGATGCTCCAATGCACTAATGTATTCAGACCATAGGCTTTGGGGGAACTTTATAGCATTTCTGACTTCGGTTTTGTCAAACTTTTTCTCAAGTTCATGCATAATGAATAAGGCCGATTGACGATTCCTGTCTTCGTCTGATTGGAGTAGATGCTGAATAACCGTCAGCAATTGTGGACACTGTTCTAGTCCGAGATCAAAATTATCTGATAGCTGGACGAGTATCTGCCCAGCGAGAGGATGCAGATGGTCGCTATTCACACTCAGCGACCACAACTGGGCTAGAATTAGTTTTCCATCGTCACTGGGAAACTTTTCGACTTGGTTTTGCACACATTCCAAGACATTGGCAACCAATTGGCGATGTTCCTTCGAGGAGGCAGCTGCACCGTTTGCTTCAAAGGAAGCAATCATCGCTGTAACTAGCTTTTGGAATATCTTCAGAGACAGACAGACATTTTTCTTCTTTGTTAGGGTACTGATCCACTGCAGTACTCGATTCATAACCAATCCTGTGATTTCTGACCGAAGCAAATCAATCAGATCGTACAGAAAATCATTAAGATCGCTCAAATCGATCGATTGACCTTGAGTTACAGCATTCATATTGGTCCTTTTCTATTGTGAAATAATATAACCGGGAATAAAGACTTGTTTCCTCTGCAAAAACTTGTTCAAGAAAGGAAAAATGTTTGCGTAATGTGACCAGACTTGACTAAACAATTTAACCATATCGACATTACAGGGGATCCCCCAATGTTCTACTTGCAACAGAAAATCAATATAATCAATACATGTAACAATCATATCTACACACACAATATAATCATTTCATGTACACTACATATGTACATACATATGTATGTATACATATGTACATATCTACACACTTACTTACATGGCTTTAGGAGATAAATACAATTTATTGCTGTGTCGATATATTTTGTGAACAATTATCGATAAGTCGTTAATAGCTATTGGAATGATTTACTACATATACATATATGCACTCGTATGAATTCAACGACTGTTATACATTTGACAAGCAAAATAAACAAAATATGCAAACTACTTTTTAGCGATAAGTTAATATTTATCGTTGTAGTGATGGCATTAGAGATGTGACGTTGTAAATTAGTGTTGGAAAAGTTGAAGGTTGCCAGATGTCGTTTAAGATCACAGTTTGTTGGTAATGGTCGAAAATTTAAGATTAATTTTTGCATTTAATTTAGAGATTTAAATTATTTAATTAATTTATTTAAATATTTCCCACTTGACCTACGTTTAGACCAGAGACGGACTGGTGATTCCATCCCTATTTCATGCGTATAGAACAGATCGCAAAGAAAAATACATACATACGTATGTATGTACATACATGCATACATATGTATGTATGTACAAACTAAGAAAAATTGAATATACATATGTACATATGTACATACATATAATTATTAAATTACAGGAAACCTGACATCTAATAATTGACCAGACTTATTTCTAACGCAGTGTTTACATAAAACTTTTAATTAAATATGGTAAATTTGTAATCCGATTTTAATGAAATCTAAAATATACATATTTGGTTGTGCTTCATTTACTTCCCTATTTATTTAGACATTTTCCGTAAGTTCGCTTTTTTAGCACAAAATCCAGGTGAAAAAATATTTTTAATTTTGAACACCAAATGTATTGATGTCTATTAAAATCGCCTCATAGCATATGCTATCTCGCTCACCCTCACAAAATCACACGTGTACTTTATACTTACGTACTATATATTTCTGATCCGATTTTAATAAAATTTGGTAGGTTTTAAGATATTAATAATGCTTATAAGTGTGCTGAATTTGGTTTCGATATTCAAAAATTTACAGGAGGCAGTCGTTTTTTTCTAGATTCTGGAGGCGAATGTAGGCGTGGCAAAAATGTTAAATACCAATAACTTGCACGCATACTAAAAAAATCGACATATTTGGTGGTTCTAGCTTTGTAAATTCTTGATTTCCGGTGGCGGAAGGGGCGTGGTATAATTTTGAAAAAATCAGTATCTCCGCGAGTACTAGCCCAGTACACAATACAAATTTGGTATCTATAGCTAGTATAGTCTTTGGGAAAATCAGTTATATTTTATTTGCTGGGGCGTGGCAAACATTTAAAAAAATCTTGAACACACAGACGGACTCGTCTGTGGATCCTGATCAAAAATATGTGTACTTTATGGGAAATGCTTCCTTCTGCCTGTCACATACCTTTAGGCGACTTTCATATACCATTTTACCCTATGGGTGCTTGGTATAAGAATTACAAAATTCCATCGGAAAATCACTCGAAAAACATGTCACAAATTCTATTTGTAATTACTATCACAGTTGAAATGTATTTACATTTACTTTTAAATCAATTATATTTCAAATCAATTTTTGAATCTTTTGTTTGACCGCTCAGTCGATTGGTTTCTTTAAAACTAAAAGAAAGGAATGTCTCATCAAAGCTTGTAAACTAAAATCTCAAAGTAGATATGTACAAAAATACATATATCAATATGTGAGTACATAAAAGCAATTGGATCCGAACCAGTGGTGGATCTACGAGGCGTGAAAATGGGGTAAAAAAGTCCGAGTCGGCTAGAATATCAGAGTATGCTTGAGACTTTGACTTTGATATTCCCCTCCAAAATCGAGCGCACGATCCGCCACTGATCCGAACAATTTATAAACAGGAACGGATGAGTTGTTTATGCTTGTTCTTTGCATTTTGTGCTGGATAATCAGATTTACTCCATATACAGTTCTAATGAAAAGCAAGAGTGTTTTGTACACATTGTTGCTCTATTATTACCCCACACATCGGAGATCGAAAAACAATCAAAGCCTAGACAAAGTTTTAGAGAACTAAATTGTTTAAGTCAACACAGACTAAAAAGTGACTATATATATATATATATATGCTCTGACTTTGCAAACTCTCAGCTTAATGTTTAACAGTCACAGTAAAGGTGGTATGTAATTAATTTCGGAGGTAAATTTTTTGTTTGTTGGGTTGAAATTATATTAACAAGTTTTAAGAAACATACTTCTAAATGGTATAAAAGTTTTTGACAAAAATCCAAAAAAATTTGGAAAATATACTTTGAATTTACATTTTATTTATACACTCTGCTCATTATGTGTTTAATGAACAATATCCCTTATCTTAACTTATAAGTATAAACTTCACGAAAGCTTTTAAATATTTGAAAATAGTGTGTTCTTTTTTAAACGATTTCTTTGCAAAAATTTGCCGAAATTTGTATACCCTTACAGCCTTGAGTATAATTTTAACCAGAAAGCCGGGGCTAACTTCGAACGCGTCAAAGTTTGTACACCCTTGCAACTTTTTGGGTTAATCTTTCCTTAGCTATAGCCATGAAAGTGAAATAAGTTTTATCCAAAAAGGCGAATGTTTGCGAATGAATGGCCTACAATCTTAGCATACGAAATAACGATCAAAATCACTGTTTTCGACCGATCGTTCCTATGGGAGCTATCTGATATAGTCACCCAATCTTTATCAAATTCGGCACAGTCATTGACCAATATATTAAACTAACAAATGTTTCATTTGAAAGCAATCGCGTCAAAAGTATCGAAGTTATTGACAAAAGTCCCTGTTTTCGACCGATCGTTCCTATGGGAGCTATATGATATAGTCACCCGATCTTAACAAATTTTGGCATAGTTGTTTATATGTGTAATAAACTTATCAACATTAAATTTCACGACAATATGTGTAATAAACTTATCAACATTAAATTTCACGATAATAGCTGAGAAAATAACGAAGTTATTGAGAAAAGTCACTGTTCGTGACTTTGCCGTTTGTATGGGAGCTATATATATGATATAGTGGTCCGATCCGGCTGAATCCGCCTGCAGTTTATACAAGCCCATAGGAACGATCGGTCGAAAACAGTGACTTTTGCCAACAACTTCGTTACTTTTGACGCGATTGCTTTCAAAATAAACATTTGTTAGTTTAATATATCTGTTAATGACTGTGGAGAATTTTGTAAAGATCGAGTAATTTCCTTAGGCTGAGGTCTACTGCTTATTATTACAATAAATGCGTGCTTGCGAAAGCCATAACTAAACCGGAGAATCCGCAATACCAGAAGAAAGAAAGAAAACAGAAAATATCCTCCATTATCGTCAACAAAAAAAACACACGAGATTCCTCAGATGGTCTAGAGGACTCCTATCTGCCCACCCTTCCTTGGCCTTGCATGTACCCAAAAAAAAAAAAAAAGAAAATTGTTGCAAGACCCCTTGTGTGTGAAACCTTAACTCTATCTACTGAGTAGCCTGCAGGAGATCAAACAACATCAGATTTTAAAAAGACATTATTAAATAATTTATTAACACTAAAAATATTCTAAACATAACTCCATTGAGCCGCTAACTCTTCACGAAGACCATATACATATATATGATTTTTTTTCCCAATCTATGTATAAGCATATACTAAAATTTATCTTAATTATGGACAAGCATGCTTATAAGTGACAACTGACAAAAGCAAATTTAATCCAAGTAAAAGATTAGGAAATGCATTATCCCAATAAACGAGGTATTAATTGTATTACTTAAAGCTAAAAGAAAGTTGACAAAAAAAATTGACCTATGGCTGTGCAAAAAAAACTGGATCGTCAAGCGTAATTAGTAAAATAAAACCGAACAAAATTCGGGGAATTTTTTTTTTTTTCTTAACTTTTCTTTTCGATCATATCTCCATTAACCTTCATAGAAGAGACAATTATGGCCGAAGGGGAGTATGGTGGGGCGGTCTGATTTTTTTTTTTTTAAATAATTCTCTCTTTAATTTTTCTTTTCCCCCCTTTTCTTGTGGGTTTTTTTTTCTCTTTTTTTTTTCTGTGGCCAATTTACGCCATGTTCAAACAAAATTTTAATATCGTAATAAGAAATCAAATATAATGAAAAATAAGTTGGTATTGTTCACCAAAGAAGAAAAATCACAAGAAAAAAAAATCGAAAAAAAACCACAGCTGATCAGAATTTAGGTCAAGTTCATTACTCAGGTTCCACTATCCTAACACGATTCACAAATTACTTCCGCTTATACCATTCTCTTAAAATGTTACTTTTGCTTCTCTCTTTTCTTTTGACTTTGACTTTTTTTTTTTTTTTATACCCTTGCAGAGGGTATTATAAAATTGGTCAGATGTTTGTAACGCACAGAAGGAGACGTTTCCGACCACATAAAGTATATATATTCTTGATCAGCATGAGAAGCTGAGTCGATATAGCTATGTCCGTCTGTCCGTCCGTCCGTCCGTCCGTCCGTCCGTCCGTCCGTCCGTCCGTCCGTCCGTCCGTCCGTCCGTCCGTCCGTCTGTGCAAATCAACTTCACGCTGGCATCTTAAGAGCTATCGGAATGAAATTTCATATTTGAGCTACTTTTAGCCGGGAGATAATAGAGTATGAAAATTGTCAGGATCGGACTACTATATCATATAGCTCTAGAACAAAATTTTTTGCAAAAATTGGAGTATCGCCATGAAATTTACCAATATAATAGAATTTGATATAGAATCTCAGATCCCAAAATTTGAGTTTGATCGGATAAATAGAACACAAGTTACAGTCAATTCAAATCGGTTCTACGTCATCAGCAAATCAAACAGAGCACATGCATACGCACACACAGACGTAGCGCTACACGTATGTATGTATGTGTATGCGTGTTGTGCTTTGCTTAAAAATTTGTAGTAAAGAGAGATATAATTTGAATGTTTTGTTTGTGTGTTGATGAATTGAGTTGCAAGGAAAGAAATTTCAAAATGTAAAAAAATTATTGCCAAGGACTGCAAGGGTATATAAACTTCGGCATTGCCGAAGTTAGCTTCTTTGATATTTTTATTCTTAGGTTATCGAGAGAGACGGTAATAAGCGGTACTTTTTTTTTCTTTTCGCTACACAAATCCGCTACACAGCCATCAGCCACTTATTTTTGCATTTGGGAACTTGCTTAAGGGTACAGTTAGATTTTAGATTTTTTTTTCCGTTTTATACAGACGAAATTTTAGATTTTACACAGACTTGATTTTTTTCTACTTTAAACTTTACACTTTTCTTTTCTTATATACTTTCTCCTCTTAAGGAGTTAACTGCACATATGTACATACATACATATGTATGTAGATATGTATGTAGGTATTACTTTTTTTCTGATCGCGCTGGGTGTTTAGGTATTACTTTTATATAATTTTGTTTGTTATATATAACCTCCCCGCAGGCAGGTTACCCCCCGTCGTTGGGCTGCGATCACGGGGCTCCGTTTTTTTTGTTGTATTCTCTACTAACTCCGCTCCCATAAATCACTACACTCCAGCCTCTCCCAAAAATATTTGCGAATTATGCGTTAGGTGGCCTCTCTTCTATCGCAGCTGGTTGGCCACTGTGACGTCAGTTATTAGTTATGTTGGGAAATTTATATGCCTATGAAAAAGGACTTTGAATTTTCTTCTGCCAGCGCTCACGCAATTTTTTTCTTAATTTTTTCCCCTTACCTTTTTTTATTTGAAGGCTTTAAAAAACGAAATAAGTTGCAATCTGCAATCTTTTGATTGCTTCGGATAATTCACTTTAATATAAAATATATGTACATATATACATATTTGACTTGTTGCCAGGCAGATTTTTTTTGGTGAAAAAAGTATGGCGACCATATCGCCTCTATTTATACCGCTTTCTTTCTAGTTTGTTTTTTCCCCCGGATAATTCCTCTCACTTTTGATGTTGACCTATCCTAGCTCTCCTTCCAAGGTCTCTCTTTACCCTTTGGCCTCATGCCCCCTTCCAAGAGAAACAAATGTACCCAAGCGAAAGTATGACATACTCTAAGGCGGGGCATATAAACGCCTCTCTCTCCAACAGCTACAAGATACACATTTCAATCCTACGCTAAGATTGAAGGCCGTTCTTTCGCGAACATTACTCTTTGCAGATTAGACGTTTTTCCTCTTTGACGTCTATAAGTGAGGAAAGAGTTGCGAAAGAACGGCCGACAATCTTAACATAGGAAATAACAAACTTTTTGATCAAAATCACTGTTTTCCACCGATCGTTCCTATGGGAGCTATATGATATAGTCACTTGATCTTTATCAAATTGGGCACAGTCATTAAGACATATATTAAACTAACAAATGTTTATTTTGAAAGCAATCGCGTCAAAAGTAACGAAGTTGTTGGCAAAAGTCACTGTTTTCGACCGATCGTTCCTATGGGAGGTATATGATATAGTCTCCCGATCTTGATCAAATGGCACAGTTGTTTATAGGTGCAATAAACTCACCAATATTAAATTTCATGACGATTGCTCAGAAAATAGCGAAGTTATTCAGAAAAGTCACTGTCCGTGACTTTGACGTTTGTATGGAAGCTATGATATATTGGTTCGATCCGACTGAATCCGAGATATACAACCCCTGCAGTATATACAAGCCTACATGCAAAATTTCAGCTGTTACGGTCTAGGTGGAGTTGGCGTTGATCCAGACGGTCGGACGGACATGGCTATTTGAACTCGTCTCGTCGTGCTGTTTAAGAATATATATACTTTATATGGTTGGAGATGCTTCTTTCTTTGCGTTGCACACTTCCGACCAAAATTAATATACACTTTTTGCAAGGGTATAGTAACTTTATTTGAGCTTACTGATTTTTGTAAATAGTTGGTAACACCAACACCAAGAACACAGGAAGCGAGTTTAAAATTGTATGTTAAATCTTCGTATTTTGTGTATTTATCTCATTACAATGTCCATTTCATCTGTAAGCTTCTGCTCTTTCGTGTTTCATACGTATATATGTATGATTCTAGCATGCGAAAGCTTCAGTGCTCCAAATGAACTTCCTGCTGGCAGCCTGTGGCCAAAACAACTTCATGGTACTTTGAGCAAAAGTAAAAACAAAAATAAAAGCAAAACGAGAAAAATAAGAGTAAAAAAGAAACGAAATGCCGTTAAATGAGCGGAAATGCAAAATTAACTCGCCGCGAAAGCGCTGAACAAACAAAGAAAATTCTTGTACAACTGCATGGGAAAAAATAGGAAAAAAAATGAAAAACCATGAAAACAAACCAAAGCAAAATGAAGAGGAAATAGAGAAGAAAACGGCTGAAAAAATAACAAAAAAGAAAAATAGTTGAATAAACGTTTGCCACTTGGCCAAATTTAATGCAAATATTTGGCCAACCTCAGAATGAAATGCGAAACAGAAGCGAAAGGCCTTTGCAAATATTCAAATGAAACTATATGAGTTTTTCGCTACGAAAAAGCAAAAAATTAAATTAGGCAAAGAAATTTTTCTTTATTTTAAACTGAACTTTCCGCAAGATGATTCCTTGACCAATGAAAATGACAACGTGGCATAAAGAAAGTCGGCGGAAAATTTATGGCAAGCAGCGGAGCAGTGTAGCAAAAAATGAAAATGAGTAAAAAGGATTTCCCATTGAGAGAGTATTTTATTATTTTGACTTGGCAAACAGCGCGACTTCTGGTTAGTTGGCACTGACTTGGCTGACAATTAATGGTGGGCCAGCACTTTCCTTACAGGCCACAAGCACCATGCCGGCGATCCGTATCCGGATGCCGAACCTACTACCGCTCCCTCTCCCTTGGTATCTTTGAGCAATTACTGCTCGCATTGTGTAAAGAAGAGAAAAGGACTATTAGCAGCAAAGGCAAGCAACCTTTTGCCAAGTGTCCTGTGTCGTCACCGCTAAATTTAACATAATCCTCCTTGGAGGACCAACCAAATTTTTGGCAGCTGACGCCGCCCAACTCTCTGAACTGCCGTTGTTGGCCTTTTGTGAGAGTCTGTGCATCTAGGACCTTTTCCAACTTGCGCATAATTAATTTCACATTCTTGCCAAAAAATTATGCGACAGGATTGTGCCGTCGTTCACTTTGATTTTTCAGTTTACTTGGCTATTTATTTAGATTTTTTTTTCCTTTTTTGCGGACTTAAGCTTGCCTGACAATTGACTTTAACTAGGATAGAAAAATAAACTCATACGGTCTCAGCTAACGTAAATCCGCTTTTGTAGCACAAAATTCAGTGAATTGATTTCACTCACATAACTTTTTAAAATTAAAGCAATTATTTTACCTTAAAAATAAAATGATAATTAACTAGTTACAGTTTGTTTGCCGTAATGGGAATGTCTTTAATAGAAGGACAAGCGCACACCATTGGAAAATCACTTGAAAAACATGTCACAAATTCTTATTTGTAATTACTCTCATACCAATAATAGTTTGAAACCAATTTTTAAATCTTTTATTTGACCGCTGAGTTGATTGGTTTCTTTTTAACGGAAATTTGTCTTCCAATCTCGTGAACTTAAACCTCAAAGTACATTTATACCAAAATACTTATATCAATATATGAGTACATAAAAGCAATTAGATCCAACCGAAGTATAAACAAGAACGAACGATTTGTTTATGCTGGATGTACTACTATAAGCTTTTGTGCTGGATAATCAGATTTGGGACGTCATTAAATTTACTCCTTATACAGTTCTAATGAAAAGCAAGAGTGTTTTGTAAAAATTATATTCTTGCTCTATTGTTTCTCCACATGGGAAGCCAAGGCAAAGTAAAGAGAACCAAGATGGTTGTTTTAAGTCAACAAAGATTATTAAGTTCATAGACGGACTTTAACACCAAAGGATACTTACTATGATATTTGCTTAAGCAAGCAAACTCTTACCTTAACGTTTTATTTATGTGACATATGATTAACTTTAGAGGTAACGGTTTTGTTCTTAAATTTAGTAATCTAAATTTTTCACAAATTGCACATTGGACATGTTTCTCTTCTTATTTTTGACTTCAATTTGAATAATTTTGTAAAATATATCTTAAAATTACATTCCAACATTTTAATAAAATATCAAAGAAGCTAACTTCGGCTATGCCAAAGTTTATATACCCTTGCAGTCTTTGACAATAATTTTTTTACATTTTGAATTTTCTTTCCCTGCAACTGAATTCATCAATACACAAACAAAACATTCAAATTATTTCTCTTTTTATAATAAATTTTCTTTCTTCTTGCATCATTCCCTAAGCAAAGCACAACACGCATACACATACAGTTCTTGTAGCGCTGCGTCTGTGTGTGTGTATGCATATGCTCTGTTTGAGCAGCAAGCAGCAAACAGCGCTGAAGTTGATTTGCACAGACGGACGGACGGACGGACGGACAGACGGACATGGCTATATCGACTCAGCTTCTCATGCTGATCAAGAATATATATACTTTATGGGGTCGGAAACGTCCCCTTCTGTGCGTTACAAACATCTGACCAATTTTATAATACCCTCTGCAAGGGTATAAAAACTATATACATTCCTTAACTTATAAGTAAAAACTTCAAGAAAGACTTTAAATATTTTAAAATAAAGTGTGCTTTATCCTTTTTGGCGACATCTTTGCTTTAAAAAACTTTGCAAAAAGAAGCAAGTTTCAGTTAATATTCTTGGTATATAAACAACACTGTTGGCATTTGCATTTTCATTAGAAGAATCTGTGGAAACATTTTGCAATATCCAGCCAGTTGCAGCACGTGCAAGACATGCTCGCTGTTAACCACCCCCTCAGGACTCAACACATCTGCCCACATGCATATAAGTCTCAGTCTCAGCATGACATTGCACTCAACTTTGCTTTTTGCAGCAAACCCAACGATGCCGACGTCTGGTGGCAGCAATAGCAGCAAAAAACCAGCTGTTGACTTTTATTGTGGCTTGACATTAATTTGTTAAGTGTGCCATGCCACGCTGCCTGCCCCCAACTAGCCCCAATTCACTCAGTAAACATCGGCACTCTTTAACCAATATGCCCACTAACTTAAAATCTGGCTCAAGTCAACTGTATAAAAATGAAAAGAGAATGATTTTCAGCTTCAAATGTGTGGAAAAGTTGCCTTTCATTTTTGGCTTAATTACATTTCCCAATTCCTGTTTTCCATTGGGTTGAATTGGAATCGAAGTTGGTATCGTTTACGGAATAGTTGGCTTTGCTCTTTAATTATGCCCAATGCACTGTGAAAATGCTTAAAAATGCAAATTATGCGCTGCAAAAATGCAAACGCATGCAAAACTTGTGGTGCTATAATTTATGTGGCATCGCTGCCCCAACCAATTGCCTTCATGTCCTCATCTGAATATCTGTGACTCTCGCTCCCTCTCTCCCTCTTTATCTATATATGTATGTACATATGTCTCCTATATCTGTGTCTCGCTTCACTCTTAAGTCAGAAGTCATTGTGTTATTTTGTTCCACATTTGTCATCGACAACAGCAATAATGACGACGGAGAATTTTGGATTCCGGTATTAACATACATATGTACATATGTGTATAAGTTAAACATTATTCCTCATTTTGGTTGATGCATGATTCTTATTAAATAATGAATCTTCAAAAAATATTTTTATGAAGTGGTATCTAAAAAGAAATCAATAGTTAATTGAGTCCACTGGGACTGTCCATTGTCAGAGAATTCTAATAGATAGTTACTAAATATAATTTTCTTAAGGGTTTTTTTTTTCATTTTTTAAGATATTTCTTTGAATCCATCTTATATTTTTTTGTTTTAAGACAAAATTTGCAAATCTACGAACACAAAAACTTGTTTCCAGTGAGATCTTCTATCCTAGCAAATTCAGATCCCACTAGAGCTGGGAAAACCATCGATGGCACCATCGATATTATCGATGGAACCGATGGAGTGCGATAAATCGATGGAAATTTTTCGATGTCGATATATCGAATTTCTTTTTGGTTCCAATACGTGTGTAAGTAAATTGCAATATATAGTAAGATTTTGTTATTATCGCCTTATCGCAAAGTTTGAAAGAGCTCTATGAGCAGATGTTAACACCTTTAGGGAGCCAAACTTGCGAGTTTTTACTGAGCAACGTAAAAAAAAGGCTATTCCCGTATGAGAATAGATCGGCCCCACGCCTTGGAACGCTTCTTGACCCACGCTTCAAAAGGAGGGTTTCCAAAGTTTGGAAATCACCCTTTGTTTTGTATTATTTAGGAGTAGCAGCTATCCACTGCATAGTACAATAAGAACCTCTTATTAGCATTGACTTTGGAAAGAGCCTTTTGTTTTGTTGTGCTTAAAGAGTGTTTTGTTTTCGTTTTTTTAGCTTAGGACGAGTAGTCACCCTTTTTTGTTATTTTCAAGTTTAACTTGAAACTATAAATTTTGTTTTTATATTTAAGAACATTTCAGAAATTCCAAGCTTAAATCTTTTTAATATATTTTTGGTTGAATTATTGATAAATCGCATCGATGATTATAGACAAGGTCATAAGTTCTGATACTTTTGGTTGCCCCTTTCTGAATGTTTGAAACTTTGTAATATTGAAAAACTACACCAAAATATACATATGTATACATATGTATGTTGAATAACACGTTTAAATTTTCGATAAATCGATATTATCGATGGTTTTTTTCATGGATGGAAAAAATATCGAGTGGAGCAACCATCGATGGATTCCCAGCTCTAGATCCCACATCCATGAAACATCTATGTAAGAAGATATACATACATACGTATGCATACATATGTACTAGAGCTGTGCAAAACATCGATATAGTATCGATACATCGATGCTCTCGATTTTTGCTCTCCGATGTTCGATGTTTTTGTTATCTTTTGCATCACTAAGAAAAAATCTCATCAAATAAAGCATTTCAAGACGGCTAACACAAAAAATTTTGTACTCTAGCAACTTCGACTGAAACCGAACGAATGTTCAGTAAGGCTGAAATCATAGTAAACGAGAAGAGAAGTTCGCTTAAGTTTAATGTTGACATGCTTATTTTTATACATTGTCACAAGTGAATCTCTGAATAGCATTGTTTTATATTTTTAAGTTTGAAAAAGATTGAATTATGTTTTATAGTATGTATTACGTTTGAAAAAGACTAAATTTCTGTTTTATAGTTTATTGGAAGAGACCGTCATCGTTGAAATTAGATTTTGATGTATTAAGATTTCTTATATTATTTGTCTAGGATTATTGGAATTTCTACCATTGTATTTACATTAACATGTTCTTAAAGCTTCTGTTAAATGGCTCAAGAAGAGCTTCTAACTTATGAAACCGAAGTATTATTAAATATTACTTCTTATTGGAAATCGAAGCGGAAAGACTTATTTTCCTTACTCCACTCCACATGCTATTGAGCCATAAATCAGCAGTACACAGAACCCGAGGTTTAAGTTGCATATTGTAATCATTATTCGCCCGTCCACGATTTAAAATACTATTAATAAACTATTATATAATACATTTGGGGATTCAATTGAGGACTCCATCTTACATATGTATGTACATAGAGTGGCGAGCACGTGTGGATACATGTTTTGATACTGTGACTTTGAATGACTGTAAAACTAACAAAAATGCATTAATTGATTCCAAATTTTTAACAAAAATCCATTAATAATATATAAAACGAAAACCAAAAAAATTTTATTCATTATCCCCTCCTTAGCTTGATTTATCCATAAAAAACTTAAAAATGAGCATGTATCCAATTTTGCACTTTTGCAACCGAAAAATGGGATTCCCAAAATTTCTAGAACTTCCAATGCTTAAGGTATTGCTTTGCAATAAAATCATCTAGTTTTGAGTACACCAAAAGCTGTAATTTTCCCTGTAAACGATTCAATCTAATCAAGCTGAAAAATTAAGAAAATTAGTGAAAGTATTGAAAACCAGGTGGTTGAAATGACCAAAAATAATTTGTCAGCTCGTGAAATTTGAAAGCAATTGGGAATATGCCACCGAACCGTGCTTCAGGTGAGGAAGCGGCGAAATATAAGCCCACCTGAGCCGAAAAATTCACGTCCACGACTCCTGACCGATAGAGATGCTCAAGCTATGGAACGAATGATGATCAACCGACCGAAGACAACACCAAAACAAGCTTCGGCTTCCTTAAATAAAAGAGTTAGTGAGTGGACAGCACGCCGGGCACTTCGCAGGATTGGTCTAACAGCTGCTGTTAAGCAGAAGAAACCTGCGCTCTCAGCGAAAAATGTTGCAGCTCGGCATAAATTCTGCAAGGAACACAGGAATTGGAGTGTGGATGATTGGAAGAGGGTGATTTGGTCAGATGAGACCAAAATCAATCGATTTCAATCGGATGGAAAAGAGTATTACTGGCATTGCCCTCATGAGAAGCTTCAAAAACACCAAGTAAAAGAAACTATGAAACATGGAGCAGGCGGCTTGATGGTTTGGGGGGTGCTTCTCCTGGTGGGGCCAACGTTCCATTGGTCCGAATAAGTGCAATTATGAAGAAGGAAGATTATTACGTATTTTGGAATCCAATCTTCCTGATTATGTAGATAAAAGTGCGTATCAAGAGAGCGAAATCATTTTCCAACAGGACGGCGATCCGAAACACACGGCCAAAATTGTTAAGGAATGGCTCGAAAATCAAAATTTTCAAAAGATGCAGTGGCCGGCTCAAAGCCCCGATCTAAATCCGATCGAAAATCTATGGGCTCTGCTAAAGAAGCAACTGTCGCGCTACGATACTCCGCCAAGGACAATGGACGAGCTTTGGATAATGAATAAAATATTTTGGTTTTTGTTTTATATATTATTAATGGATTTTTGTTGAAAATTTGGGATCGATTAATGCATTTATGTGGGTTTTACAGCCACTCAAAGTCACAGTATCAAAACATGTATCCACATGTGCTCGCCACATATAGAAACTTATAAAATGTACTATATTACTTCGATTTAGTATCGATACATCGATGTTTTTTCCTGAAAAAAATCGAACCATCGATGTGGCTAAACATCCATGTTTCAACAGCTCTAATACATACATATGTACATACCTAGCAGAGAGCTGCAACCGGTGTGATTGGGTATGATCGATCACGAAGGAACCAATTTTAATCGAGTCAAATCAGGCCTCAACATCAAACAGGCTCGATCCGGTACGATCGCCGAAATGAAACGAACAAATCGTTGATTTTTTGCTTCGTGTATGAATCACGAAATGTGATTGTTGCAGCTCTCTGATACCTACATATGTGTGTATATCGGCGTGTTGAAAGTTTTAGGAATTCCGGAATCGTTGTTCCTATTGTTGGCTTCCATTTTAGATTTGTGCAGCGAATCTCGACGTGGGTTCTGGTTGAGGAAAAGAGACTGAATTCTCTCAACCGCACACTGAGCCACACTCGGCGACAGCAAATACTGTCATCGCACATTTCCAGTGTTATACATTCATGTTATTCATTAATCCACACTGATCAATTCACCTTAAAAGTAGGCACACAATTCAAATTTTTAGAAATACCTAACTCAATCTCCGACACATGCATTTAATTATAATTTTTATTTTTTATTTTTGTTAAATCTATTTGCTGAGGTTTTAATGGCTTACACAGTTTAAACTACATTCTATATTTTCGACGATTTTTCTTCTTTAAGATTTAATACAATTGTTATAATTAAGCCTAAAAAGTCTTATACAGAAAACAAAAATCTTTAAATTTTTCAGAGCTTAATGAAAGTAATGAAAATCATACATTTTAGTTTTATAGCACCAGCTTATATCGATACTTTAGCTAATCGGTCTTTAGTACCGCTAACTAGCGCTTTAAGCTCACAGATTCTCATTTTCATACCCATTCACATAATATTTGTTTAATTAGGCCGTATTAATGTCGTCGTTGCATGGCAAAGGCAAACAGAGGTGGCAAACTGATTATAATGAGACATCGAGAAAGGGTTTGGAGTGAGGCAATCCGTGCATTGTTCTATTGGCCCATTGTTACCCACAGAATGGTTGGCCACAACACAAAACCCCCTCCTTTGCACATAATCGCACATTACTAACCCAATACTGTTCGATTTTCATTTCATTTTCATTTGTCGACGTATTTATTTAGAAACGATTTGCCTTTTCACACACATTTACATATTGTGTTGTATTTATACAAAATACAACACAATCGAATCGGTTTATGCTGCCAAACAATTGTTTCACATTCGCTCTGAAAATGTACTCAATATAGTTTGTTCCAAGTCATAGAAAATAGAAAATATGTCTCGGCAAAAGAAGACCAGTCTCTGGGAATCTAGTGATGAGAAAATGGATATGAAAAGCACAACTCAATTGATGCTTGAAGAGGGTGCTAAGCCGCATCACACCGTATGTTTGATTGAACGGAAATTGGTTAATTTTCAATCATTCAACATGGATGAGTGAGTTTTTTTTGTTGCCTCACATAACATTTGATATTTTTAATTGTTAATGTCCCAAGTCCTCGATATGGAACCATCGTTGTTGAAGATGAAATGGAACCGCCATTGGTGACCAACTATATGCGACAGTTCTCTCCCCCATACCCAATGGTCAGTAAGCCTCGTCCCAGTGAATCTGAAACCAATGTGTCACCCGATGTTCTGTTTAATCGTAAGCCCAAAAACGATTTTGATCCGCAAACTGGCTTGGACTTTAAATTTCTAGATGAACATATGAATAATGTTACCGAGGAGCGTAAGAAAATTAACTTTTTTAGGCAATTGCGGTAAGTCAAGAGTCAAATGGAACTCGATTTTTATCCTTGTTTTTAACACTTTTTTTCCACAGAAATCAATCGTTTTTTAATTATTAAATTGATTATATTATATCTATGAATTGTTTGGTTGAGCATAAACAAAATTATTTGATTGTCTTTTTTTTGTTTGTTTTGTATTGTTGGATTCTCAGCAGTTCATGCTAAACTTTTCACGACCTGTCAGTGTATATTGTAATCAAAAACTCACCGAATATTTTGACACATTTTTTAAAGCAAATATGTATGTACCCGCCGCCAACAAAGACAACTTTATTGTAAATACCAAGTTCTGTTGACTGTCTTTGTCTGTTGGCAAAGGTCTTAAATTAATTGTTACTAGTTTCACATATCTTGTCTTTTGTAAAAACATTTATTTGAAAAATTTAAAACTTTACTTATGGTATTTGAAAAACTTAAATAAAGAAATTTCGGTTTCGCAGTTACGTTACCGATTAAAAGTTTAAATAGAACCAAAGAAACCAAAATTGTTTTTCGTAGAAATGTTTAAATGCTTTGTATATTTTACCATATTAATATAGATTTTGACACAGGTGATTCCTATAACTAATAAAGCTTGAAGCAGTCTTCGGCAGATGAGTTGTCTAAGCGGCCCAGTCATTTAGTCAACTTAACAACTAGGATCCGGGTTCGAATTCCAGGCTAGTGTATGGATGTAGTTTTCGTCTAAGCCGAAGGCCTTAGTTGCCAGTGCTTGTAAAATATAGTTAGGTTGATAGTTTACAACTATATCCTATACTTTAATAATAATAAATAATAAAGCTTGAAACGATTAAATCGGTGTAGACTTTAAAGCTTCAACGTAATTAATAAATAAATCAGAATTAAGAATCTATAAGAATTTGCTTAGTAGACTTCACAGACCAGAATTTTTACAGAAAAAAAAAGACATTTAGGCGTTTTGTGTTTTACAAATGGAAAATTAGAAGGCATCTGAAACATGCTCAAGCATTGTTTTGTCGCACACAAAGGCAACTTCCTGTCCTATTCGGTGACGTCTTCATCCGTGTCTCTTGCTGTCACTTTGAGAGATTCACTTGGACATTCATGCGCGATGGTCAGCCTGTTGAGAGATTCACTTGGACATTCATCGCGCGATGGTCAGCCTGTTGACGCTCTGTCGAGCTTGACTCTATTCCTCCAATATAATTTTTTTTCACTGATTGTTTACTTCTTTCTTTTAGCATTCAATTGGCTTGTCCTGTTGTCCACTTTTTGGCTTATTGGCTTGTTCTTGTACAGAACATTTTGTTACTAAAGAGGCCAAACTAATTACCCTGCATAATAAATCAATGGCCCTGTCATAGTTTGCCATTAGTTTGACACCAAGTTTCCCCATCCTACCGCTGCCCGCTCTTTCGTTTGCTTCATAGCATTTATGCAAATTGCATATAGCTGTACACAAAGCCAAGTGTATCGACTTGGTCTACTCTTCCACCCACCCACCGCAACCATAACCACCTCCCTCCCATCTCCCTTCCGTATCTTTCTCCACCCACAACGTCTGTCCCTCTTGGTCTTATGCATTATTAATTGCAATTTGTTTGCTATTTTTTCCTAGAAAAAAAGCAGATGCTTGCCATTTTATTGTTGATTGAGTGGTGGCAAAAAGAGCTTTGAGGAGAATGGAGATGATAGGTAAGGGGCTGGGTGTAGGGCCACGGCAACAGCAACAGCAATAGCAACTCTTCTGACCACGCTGACAATCAAGTTTATTTATGCAAAATTAATTGATTTCCATTGAAAATAACAAGAGAGAAACAAGAATAGAAAACACAATTGACACATTTTTTCTTTCTTTTTAGCCTGAGACAGCAGAAATAATGTAGGATAATTTATAATTGTGACACAATTGAAAGCTATTTCATATACAATATATATACATACATACATATATGTATTCGAATTGAGAACGAGTACTTTAATTACCATGATTGAGCCAAATTGCCACAATTTGTATTACAATTGGTCAATAAATGGGGTCTATATAAAGCATTCACAAGTAATTGGAAAGCAAAAAACATTTCATAACCTGAACGTTCCATAGTAATTAATATTAAACATAATCATGCGTCTATATATAATGGATCATGTGGAGGCCAAATGAGACAAGTTTGCTCTAATTTTTTTTATTCGTCCCACAATGTTTTATTTATATTGGTTTTATGAATCGTATCCAAGGTCCTAAACGGTTCTTAATAAATTTACTTTCATCCTATTCTTTTATTTTTATTAACAATAATGGTTAAGTTAAATTAAGTAAATATATACCCACTAGAAACTATTTGCATTGATTGGTGGAGTTTTAGATTTTCAGTGCCGAATGTCTTAAAGACATAAGATTTAACAATCTTCGGATTTTTTTATTTTAAACTTAATCAAAAACTAAAACAGTCCTGATATCAAACAGTACTGTGTTTATATTCGATTTGATTATACATTACCTAATAAGCCATAGCAGCGTTACATTCGGCGAATTAAATAATAATTTATATCTGTTTTATTTCAAGTCAGGAAATCATTTCGCCAACAGTCCTATTGAAATGTAATCAATGTAATTATCATATTCAGCCTAATAATCAACAGAGTCCACTTGCGTCTGAGGCATCAGGTGAGCCCTTTACCAAAAAATTTGTTTGTTCAACATTTTGCCACATGCCAAACAGATGCTACTACCACTCTCATCGATCGTTCTATATACTTATATGTGCCCCAATATGTATGTACATATGCTGCTCCTCTGGCTCTTCAGGCAAATATGATGTGAAGTGACTCTGTGAAGGCGTCGTCGATAAACATTTTGCCCACTTTGGACTGTCCAAACAAATCTACCAACTGATAAGAGGGCTCAAACTCTTGCATTTGACTGATATGTGTGTGTGTGGGCGTTTCTGTGTTGGCCATTCAACAATTTGGCCGAGTAAAGTTTCATCAACGTGAGGGCTAAAATTCACCTTCAACAATAATACACCAACAAAAGCCGGCTATAAAATAGAATTCTCTCATTCGCTTTGTGCGTCTGCGTTGATTTCTCTCCCAGTTTGTAAGGGGAAATTTCCGAATCGTTGTGAGTAGACGATTACTACAATCGTTTTGCTGATAAGAACCAACCTAACAGAACTTCGTGCCAATTCTGCCACACGATGTGGCGACTGGCTCTTCGTGTTACAAGCACGTTCATTTTTCTCGGCATTTGTTCCTTTTTGGCCTGACACAGAGGGAAAAGTTCACACAGTTTGGCAAATCAGTCAACTCGGAAGCGTGAAGATGTACGTTTAATGGGACGAAAATTTGCTGCTCTTTTCGTGAAATATTTTCAAAAATTTCCAAAGAAACCAGCAACTCGATTGATCATCAAGTGCGTTTTGAGAGTGTGTTGAAAATAAAATTTCTAAAAATTGTTCAAAATGGTGTTACCAACAAAAGAAAAGAGCAAAAAGCTGAAAACAAATTAATAAAATTAAATGAAAAGAAAGTGTGAAATGGCAAACCTTCTCTGCCACTCTCTGTGCATATGTAATTAATTTTGTCTTCTTTTTTGACGTACTCAAATTGGCCACCATTAAGACTTTTAAATCAATTTGTTCAAATTTGCATTTTCCTCTTTTTCGGTTTCATTTTATTTATTTTTTTTTTTTTTTCGGGTTTGAAAAGGGGCTACGCGCCTACAAAAGCAATTTCATTTACAAATTACAAATTGATGGGGTAGACAGAAGGGCAACAACAACAGCAAAGGCACAAAAATGCCTTGCAGAAGCAGCATCTGACAAAAAAACAAAAACGACAAGAGGAACGGTTTGGGGGATAAAAAGTGAAACCAAAGGAAGCCAACAAAAAAGTGAGGGGGCTTAAATTCATTTCAATTTGGTTCGTGCAAAGTAACACGCCTACGATTTAATGGATTAAGTGGTTTATTTAGAGAGTTATCTATGGGATAAGTCACGAGGATTAACAGACATTGACTGTATTTAGGGGCCAAAGATTACGCGATCGAAGTTAGTCTGACAATTGACACACAAATTATAATAAAAGTTGGCTCAAATTTGTGAATATTGGAATATTGCAAATTCCCTTTGTAAGGTGAAGATTTTGTACGGTCTATAACCAATTTGTGTCTTTTTAACAAAATGGACCAAAGTGAATTTCATCTATTGGTTTTTATAGAAACCCACACTAGCCAACTTAAAAACTCTAAATATATAAATTAGGTTTCCATATTTTATTAAATTTTTTTTTTATTGGATGTATAATTCATGGAGACTTAATACACTCAAGCGAATTCATGATTAACTTATATCGGCAATGAGAATACTTTAGAAATTCATATTCCAATTAATTTTCTTACGTTTTCATGTTAAAATTGTTAATCAAAATTTCATATTTTCAACGACTTTTTAAAAGCAAAATAAAATGCCGAGATAAAGTACATGAGTATATATGTAAATATACAACAATTTATTTCCTCAAAAGTTGCTTTTATACCAGAATTTTTATGCTGGAGTTGCTGATGGCATTGAAATTCATAATATTCGTTTTGTTCGAAGTTGTTCAGTCAATTTTTAATTCATTTTATCTCTTTCTGCGTGAACTACTTTAATACTAAGTTATCAGTTAAGTTTACCTACAAAAATTCTTCACTCATTCAACAATAATTTTGTAAAATAATTCTGTTAAATCTACCATTAACATTTTACCTTAAATAAATTCTTAAAGACTGCTTAAGTTAAGAAAGTAATTTAAGCAACCTGAAAAAGAACGTTTAGACCATGCTTGAAGTCTCTTTAACTATTTGCACTTTTCTTTTATGTTTTTAAATATATTTTACTTCCGTTTTGTTTTGGCCATTATTCATTTCATTTTGCATTTCATTTTCTGTTGCTAGCAGAGTTAATGTGGTGCCAAGAAATCTCGCATTTACACAACGAAAATTGTAATAATAATAAAATTTAAAATAACACAAAAACAACAACAACAAAAATTGAGGGCGGACAAAAAGAGTAAAAAAAGAAAGGAGAGAAATGTCTGAGACGTGCCTGGTATGCAAATATTTGCAAAACGTAGAAGAGACTAATAAGTGGAAAAACACAAAAAAAAAAACATAAAAAGTAAAAAAAAATGAGAAGGTTGGGGAGACGAAGGAAATGGGCGACAACAGAAGTTCCCAAAGAGCAAAAGACAAAGGACAAAGGCAAAAAGAAGGAAAAAAGAAACCGAACATAACAGGAAACTCAAAGGGGAATGGAAGTCAGAAGTTGAGGGGACATTGACTTTCTTGGGGTGGTCCTAAAGTGTTGGAAGAAGAACAGGGAGCACTTTAATGACCCTCAACAAATACTTCATAAATTTTGCTTTTTTTTTTTTTATTTGTTGCATAATTTTTTGTTCTTTCTTTAATTTATAACAAAACAATATATAAAACATTTTCAATTGCCTTGGCCTCGATGGATGAAATGAAATAAATTTCATTGCATAATTCATGGCGTTGAGAGGTTGCCGGCGATGTAAAACGATGGGGAGGGGTCGGAGGCAATGAATAAAGAGTGCGGTCGGGAGGAGGCATTTGCTTGCCATTTTGTATGGTCATAAATCTTTTGACATATGGGTTGCCATTCCACATCATCATCATCATCGCCGTCGTCATCATTCGTATTCGCATCCGCATCAGCATGAGAAATGAAACAAAAATTCAATTTTTTATGTTTCATTTTTGTTCTTGTTGTGTTTTATTCGCCCCTTAGTCATTTAGCCTATAAACAATTCATGTAAAACAAAATAAATAAAAAAAAAAGCAAAACAGAAAAAGAGAAGAAAAAACAACAAGCAGACAGAAAACAATTTCTAAATAAAGTGTCCAAAACAATAAACAGAATAAAAACGTTTTCAAAAGACAACAAAAACAACAATGTCGCATCAAAGTGGCAGCAACAGCAGCGACACTAACAACATTTCCATCAGCAACATTTCACTTTGGCTAATACAAAATGTTAGAGAACAACAAATCAACATTGAAAATAACAACACTAAACTAAACTAAACTAAGCAAAAAGTTTACTAGAATCAACAATAATAGCATCAGCAGTAGGAACATCAGCAACAGCTACAAAAAAGAGCAACATCTACAGTCAGACCACCAGAAACAGCAACATTGGCAGCATTTTTACGAGTCGCCAACTCACATTTGGTTGACTTTTTTACAACGAATTTTTATTATTGCATCTGCCAGCAGGTAAGTTCATTTTATGTGTGAAAATATAAAACAAACAACGAGCCAAATAAAAACAGAAAAAACAAAAAAAAAAAAAGACGAAATGTTGACCAATTTTATGCACATTTTGATTTCAAACGATGCAAGGTGTAAAAGATAACTTGACCTGGGTCAAGATTGTAATATTACATCAGTGTATTGATGGACTTATAAAACGTAAAGTTGTTCAAGTTTAAATAACATGAATCAAGTCAATTGATTCTAAAGGCTTCTTGCGGTTGTATAATATGTTAAATAATTGTTTAGTATTTAATAATTGTTTTAGTAAATTGTTGTTACCTCTTGCGTTAGGCTGTTGTTGCAATCTTAAGTATAAACTCTAGGTTTAATATCATAATTTTGTGACGTAAAAGGTAACAGCTCTTAACTAAAATTCCTATAACATCTCCGTATGAATATATATTTTTTTTTGGCTATTCTAAACCATAAACGTTTACTACACCTTTTTTTTATTAAGTTCGATTAGGAAATAAATTTCTGTTTGAGCTATTAAAGCTTCTATGACTCGGAGTTGTATTAGCTTTTTAAAAGCTTGAAGTAATTTAGGATATTCAAATCTTTACAACTTATAGGTATGGTTGAGATACAATGAAATATTTCAAAAAATCAATATTATTTAGCCTTGATCTATTGAACATGTTTCTTAAATTAATTCTATTTTAAACATTTACAGTCCTTAGTCTAGAAGACAGAATTAACTTACAAACCATTTTTAAAACTGTTGTTTCATATAATCTTAGAAGTTTCCGCAATTCGTTCAATTAACCAAAGATACTGACTATAGGAATAGTTATTATTTATTCAAAAGCATTAGCTGAAATGGAATAATTTCACTTTGAGACCTAATTAAACACTTGCTTTATTAAAAGCCCTCAGAGACATTTCAAATTACACAAAATATACATTGAAAGTTTAAGTTTATTCCTATTCTAGTCTTATACAAGTTAAAAGTAATTCTTCAAGGACTCTTAAAAGGAACGTTGAATTGTTGTTTAACGCCTACACCAAAAATAAAACTTGAAACCAAAACATCTAATTATCATAGGCGTAAACACAGCGACTAAGCACGAATCTTAATTAAGTTGAAAGCATGAACAGGAAATTTCTTCTTGTCACTAACCAAGAGGCAATTTTGGCATACATATCCAACTCTTTTTTACTAATATCGAGTTTATATGGGTAAGGGAAACAAAAAAATAAAAAAAAAAAATGTTGTAGCCCTCTCAATTAGCCTGTTCTTACACCAAACGAAAACTTAACCCTCATAATTAAATGCAGGCCACACAGCCAGAAAGCACACACGCAACATACCAATGCCTTCTGGCTTTGCCCTATAACCACATAATTAAGCGCCACTTTAGGCTAAACACACACGCACACACACACACTTACACACGCCCACATCCGCAATAGCCAAATATTCGCATATTCGTACCTAGCCCGGAGAGTGCGGCATGAGGTGTGGGAAGTGCAGAGGCGATCGTCTTTCAACTAGAAAAAAATGTTGACAGACAACAGGGGGGCAAGTAGTTTGGCTAAGGGAGGTTTCAGGGGTGAAAGAAAACTTGTTCAAGTTACTATTCAAAATGCTTTTCAACAGCAGCTGCCACACCAAAATCCCTTTTTAATTTTTCATGGCACACACACACACACATACACACAAAAAAATTGTTCGTCGTTCGTTTCGTTTTGGTCGTTCACTCAAAGTCAACTTAAACAACACCAACACGAACAAAAAAAAACCCAACAAAAATAGAGAAAGATGAGAAAAAATGAGAAAAATTTTGAAAGCTAAAAGTCAGCTGCATATGCATATAAGACCAAAATGGACCCCATTGGCAAACACATTTCGCTCGTGCACACATCTTGGCCAAGTCCAGCAGCTGCCACTTTTTTCTGTTTCAATACGCCGACAGGAAAATAGGGTATACGGATGGGTATATTTGTATGTATGTATGTATATAAAGATTTTATAAACCAAATTTTACAAGGGTATTCAAAATTGGATTCATCAGACACTTCTTCATTCAAAATTCTCGAAATTTTATACATATATGATATAATAAGCGTGAAAAATTACTTGAAAATGGGTTTCCCCTTTTTTTTTTTTTTTTTTTTTTTGGTTCATATTCGAGTTTTGGGCTTGGCCCTTGAATGTATAAATATTTGCATACTAAATGGTTTTATTATTAACTGTGTAAACTTTTATCTAGGCATCTGGGGGGAAACGGCAGAAGAAACGGGAGAAGAAAGAGGATGCAATGAAGACAAGCAGCAAGTAGCCTAAGCAATTTCCATTCATTCATAATAAAATGTGTGTGTTCTTTTTAACAAAGTTGTTAAAATATTTGTATAAAAAAAAACGACATGAATGAATGCTGAGCAAAACGAATTAAAATGAATAAAAGAGATAAAAAAGAGAAAATCAATTAAATCTTTCACACACTCATTTTTAATTAAAATTCTCTCTATGGAGTTAAATATAATTAAGTTAACGCAATTCTGTTTTTGTTGTTTGCTTTTTAAAAAAGTGTTTCAAGGAAATTTTGTTTGACTATAAAAAATGCAAACTCTGGGCTGCAAAATAGTTCAACCTAGACAAAAAAAAAAACACGAAATATACCATAAAGTATAGCATACTTTTAAGAGTTTTAAGTAAAGAAGATTTTTACAAGGAATTAAATAGTCAAGACAATCTGCATAATTAAGTTAGTATTGTTTAGTATTAAATGAGATAGTGTTTAATATAAATAATTATATATTTTTGGCACAATTATTTTGTTTGCTTTTTAGTTTTTAAACATTTATTTTTACAGAGTCAAACTACAAAGTCGTTAAATGAACCCCATTAACCTTTTCAATTTGTTTAGTAAATCTACCGCAGTCGTTCCCATTGCTTGCCATTTTCTTTTCCCAACTGGGCCTTTGACGCCCACGTGTCGCTGCTTAACACTCACGTCAATAAAGCGCGAAATTTAAAGCTTGAATCTCATTAAAATGGTTTTATTGCCAAGGCACCAGCCAAAATGGGGCAGCCAAAAGATAAAGGGGTGGACCAGTAAAAGAGAACATGTGTGTGTGTGTGATCTGCCACTGCTTCCATTTCGTTACACATTTATATTTCTGCTGCTCATCCGGCCAAACCGCTCGGCACATCCCGGCCATAGTTTCCCATTGCCTGGTCCCAGCTTTAGGAGGAGCAAGACCAAACGCTGCGGGTGTCAATTTCATTGCTCGCTTGCTCGCTTTGAAGTTAACTCTATGTGTGTGTGTATGCCAAAAAGGAGTGAGCGCGCAATGATGAGGTGGCTGAAGCAAAAACGAGGTAGTGGGGGAAAAAAAGGCTGCTGAAGAGCACAGACAGCGGTCTATCTTTCAGCACAATTGAAATCGATAGCCAGAAGAAGAAGTGAAAAACTACGGGGCGTATTTGCTGACTACCTCCGCTATCCACATTTCCACATGGAGTATCTGTATCCATTCTGCCACGAAAAACCGTTCAACTCAATTTGCGGCTGGAAAAAGCAAACCAATAATTTTCATTTCTCTCTCTTATTTTTGTATTTTTTTTTTCCGTTGGCGGCAACTGCATATGACTTCTCTCAATGGGTTTTCTCCTATTGGGAAAAGTCGTTTAAGTGGAAAATTACACTAAAATAGACACACACACGGAAAATGCTATTTGTGGCTATCTGGTTGGTTGGCTACTGCTTCGGATGCTGCTTGGCATTAAATTAACCAATGTTGCTTTAGGTTTGGCACATTATGGGAAAGGTGGTAGATGAATCTTGGAAACATGAAAAGGTCACCCACAGCGGACGTACAGTTCATTAGTCATCAAGTTGCGATGGCCTTCGAACTTTTGTTTGAAATGCAGCGCAACATCATTGAAAACTTGGCATGGGAGAAAGGAGTCAGTGCAAATGTTAAAAGTAGATGTTCAATCGATCGAAATGAAATGACTTTTGGGAAATTAGCGACATGTCAATCAAAATTGGCGTTAACGAATTCTCTGTCATCTGTTAAATCGTAGAGAATGTCGGTTTCATAGCAGAAAACTTATTGTCTGGAAACAGTTTTTTTGACTCAAATTAGTTTTCTTATACTTTTTGTTTATAAATAAATAAAATTGTTTGTTCCGACTTTGTTTATGCAATGGGTGTTGAATTATATATATATATATATTTCTTCCAACTGTTTGCAGGTTTTTTTGTAATTCTTAAAGCTACTATATTTAGTATAGTGTTATTCAGACTTAATAATTTCATTTAATTTGAAAAAAACTAAAAATCCTTTGTTTTGGACAGCAAATTCGTCAGAGTATGTCCACGGTGAAAATTTTCTGTACGTTTTGATTTCCATTTTTATTTTTCGCTGTTTTGATTGTTATGAAAAAAAAAACTCTCAAAAGGGAAAACCACTTAATAGCTCTAATCCAGTTGGAAAACTAATTTTGACGCTCATTCGTTTCAGTTTCTGGTTGTGTCATTTTTCATTTGTATTTGTGCAACATTTTGCTGATCCCTTTTGATGGGGTCATCTACAGTTTTTGCAATTATCCTGGATGAGGGCAAAAGATCAAGTTAAACTAATATGCATTTTCCATTTTCTATCCCAGAAAATAGGAAAAATGTAAAAAGAGAAATGTATGTATTAAGGCGGAAGTGCATTTTTGTTGGCACGTATTCATGTTTACCTAAATAACTACTCAGAAAGAGACAGACCGAGAGAGAAAGAAAAAGAAAGACAACAAGCTCTTGTTGTCCTTTTTTTATGATGGGCATACAAATTTGTGTGCCAAAAAGGATTTTGCTTACAAACGAGCGAGCAGAGTAAAAAGTGCAGAAGAATTGCATTGCATGCTTGAGGAGAGAAGAAATGGTAGCAAGTGCAGAAGCAGAAGCATAAGTAGGAGAGAGACTGGTGCAAACAAGGGAAGGACACAAAGCAAAACATAAGCCTGAGCATGGACATACGTACAAGGATATGACGATGAGGATTTGTTTTGCCTGCCTGCTGCAGCTGCATATGATGATGATGATGAAGATGAGACGGAGGATGATGCTTATGCTCCTGATGATGATAATGTTGATGACGAAGAGGTGAAGGAGCAACATGGTTGGCCTGGCTCCTTTGGCTCAACTTATGTGCAGTCACGCTTTTGTCTACTTTTTTCTGTTGTTGTTATCCTTGTGTCTCTCTTGTCTTGTCTCATCTCGTCTCGACATCAGGGCCTGCCTGCCAGCCTGACTGCTTGGTTGCTTGCAGGACATGCATAAGTGGCTGGCTGTCTGTCTAACAAAAACATTTCGCTCTTTTTTGTTTGTATAATATACTTCTGATTCAAGCAAAGTGTCAACAAAAAATTGGTATTGTCTCTCTTTCGCTCTCATAGCAAAACAATTAAATATCCCAAACTTGTATATGTTTTTCTCTTTCTCTTTTTCGCCCTCTCTCTGGCACTATTTTTGCTTTTGCATTTTTTATTTGCTTGAAACTGTCAAGTTAACTTGGCCTTTAAACTATTTTCCATTTATACGAGTATATATACATGGAATTTTATATATATTTCGTACTGCACTTTTCACACTTTTCCTCTTACGTACATATATATAAATTTTTTGTTTTTACCTTGATGTCACTTCCAAATGAACTGTCAGAGTTGACTGAATGAGGACCAGAGGAAACAAAACGAAACGAAACGAAACGAATCTGTCACTGAATGAATGATGTTTTAATGGTACTTAAATTGCATATATTGACTAAATTTCGACAATTTGAGTGTTGAATGGAATTGAAGCAAGTATTTCCAAATCCATACATTAAATGGAAGAATCAATTAAATCCAATTAAAATTAAAGTGCTACTTATTCTAAAATAATCACCTAAAATGTGTCTTAAAATATTGAGGAGAATTTAGTTTCTTTATTAAAAAATAGTTTTGACTCGATTGAAAGGCTAGACAAGATAATTTGAAAGAGATTCAATTTAAAACGTGTCGGTTAAGTAAACTTTTTATGTCTTCAAGCGTTTGAGAACATTTTACTAACTATTTATATTTATATTTATAATTTCAAAGCAATGTGTTTAATACAATTTTAAATATGTATTTCCAGAAACAAAGATTTCTCTTCATTACAGTCAGTAGTAACACATTTAGCTCTTAAAAACAGACAGTTTAATTTCAAAGCCATCTAAAAGCACTTTAGTTTTAGAAGACTACTCTTAAAATCTCGTAAAAATTGATAATTTGCTTTAGATTTCTTAAGCATTGTAGTGAAAAGTTATAAATTCTTTTAATCTCCTATGAAAGACACCAAATTTTTTATTTTTAGAACATTTTACCTCTTAATTCAATTTGAATGACTAATTTTCATTAATTGTGAACTTCAAGAAAACTTTGGAATGATGCAAATGAATTCAATTAGACTCGATTCCCATTTGCTGTTAAATCATGTCTATGAAAGCTCTCACACAAACTTATAACCGAGTTGAAATGCCTCCGTTGCGACTGTCTATAATCAACTTGGTTAACTTTCCCCCAGTTGGCAATCTGTGCAGTTGCCACCGTTCTCATCTGCCTGTCTGTCTGGCAGTTTGACTAATGAAATTTTTCGTGTCACCTTTTTTTTTTTTTGCCGTTAGTCTCAACTAATTCGACTTAGTCGTGCGTGTCATATTTATGTTAGTTGCTCGTTTTAGTTTCTGTGTCAACTGGGGTAGACACGTAACCCTCTCCAGCCACTACTAGCAGTTTTTTAGCTGGCCCCCATTTCGTCTTTCACATTCTCTTAAGCAAATGCGTGCTCCGTTTTTTGCTCATCATTTTACATTTTCGTTTCTTACCAATTAAGTAAAAATATATACATACATATATATGTACATACATATGTACATAAGTTATATGCAAAATTCTGTCAAGGACATAAAAAAAATAAATGTGCATTTTAATTAAATTTTTTAGCTCAAGCACATTTGTGCTCCCATTTCTCAAAAGGAAGTAATGGGCGAAAGTGTTGGAGAGGCTTAAGGCGGGAATTGCGTATACGCCATGTAGTTCTCTTGTCATAAATCACTTGAGAAATGTGCGTTGTCTGGCCAGTGGTCTCAGATTGTATAGGGGTATGGAAAACTAAGAAAAAAGGGGGCGTGGCATTATGTGTAACTGTGCACTAAATAAAATAGAGATACGTGCCAAAACAGATGGCAAGGAACACAACGAGATACAGATAGAATGAGTGGAATTCAAAAAACTTTTCCTAGAGACATATTCTATTTCACTTTTTGTGAGGAGGCTAAGCGGGGATGTCTGACAGTATGCGGGCTTGAGGAAAACGGGAAGCATGAAAAGGATGGACAAGGCATGCCAAGTAAAAGATACATATTAATTGCTGTTACAGGCAACCAACTTTTCTTTTCGTTTTCTGTGGTTTTGGGTTGCTGTTGAAATGCTAAACAGCAAAACTCGAACTTGCAAAAGGAAAACATGAAAACCAAACCAAAAAAATACACAAAACTAACAAGAAACCGACCAAGAGCAAGGAGAAAGTGTGTCTAGAAAACAAGCCGAGCTGAGATTTGCTTGGTCAGTGACGGGGTCAACAGGGGCCAGATTTCTTTAATCGATTATTTTCAATGCAATGGAACTAGAAATTGTCTAAAGTTACGGTAATTTAGGTCAATATCAAATTAAGTTGCCTGCCATATAGTGAAAGAGGAGTCATAAATCTTTATTATTAAATACATGTGCCATTTCCAACACATTTTCAGTGTAAGTCCACCATGAAATGAGATTGGCATCACCACACCCAACATTGCTTTTCACAAGCCACTAAATAAACATCTTGATAAGAATATGCGTAAGCCAAATATTTCTCTTAAAGTTTTCATTTTAAAATTGAGTGGGGTCGTACAAATGAATTAGATTTCCAAATCACTTAAATTCCAATCTTATAATCTTCTAACTAAGCATTCACTCCATGTGACTCAGCATCGCTTTCTCTACACTGAAATCGCACATCAAATTCAATTCCTTTCAATCAAAAGTTATCGCTAAGTAATCTTGGCTTCACTGCCACAAACCGTTCACGCTTTCACGCTGAAACTCTGGCACAGAAGTGAACTTCATCCTCCTTCAACATTGGCCATGTCATTTGCAATTGCAACGCCACTGGCATATCTCCTTCTATCTTATCCTCCTCCGCCCACTTTCTACTGCTCGTCTTTAGCCAAAATGTTGTCTTGTTGAATTATATCACGCGACGCACTTAATCATTTGCGTTTTCTTTGGCGAAAAGTTTTTGCATGTCTCTCTGGGGGGAAGATTTCCCCAAGTGGGGCGGTGGGTTGCGGTTCTTGAAAAACTGTAAGTTAAAGACCACAAAGAGCTTGGCAATGACACAACTAAAGTTAGTGGAATGTTGAATGTTGTCCTAGTCCCTGGCATATACATAGAGTCCATGTCCTTGTCTCTGGAAATGTAAGCAAGTGTCGCGCGTTAGTTATATCTCCATAGCTCTTCAATCCCCAATTCACCATTCTTACCATTGCGTTGGGTCAACATTTCACAGCTAACCACAATGAGCCACTTGAGAAAAGTTTTTGCTGGGGAAGGAACGACAGGCGGAATTTAAGTAAGAACTTTTGACGTTTGGTGCCCCGAAACAAAGGAAAGCAAACAGTTGCAAGAGTCAATAGAATTTGTCCACCATTTGATGCACTTGAAGAAATTTTTTAGATGTATTTATTACTCACACGATTTATGTTTATTTTCTGTTATCATTTGCTGTAGCAAATTTTGTTCTGTGTAATTTGGCCCTTATGTTATTTTTTATGCTTGAACATACGGGTCGTATGATTAATATTAAAGTTTTCTGTGAAAACTAACCAACCAACCAAGTCCGAAAGAGGGAACGAGAGAAAGCATAAGGTTTTTTTTACGCCTTCTGAGGGAAAGAGTCAGAAGTGGAAGTCATAGACACGCAAAAGGTTTCCCTCCTAAGTGGGAGGGTGAAAAGGGAAGAAGGCAAAAATGTTGCCGCCGACTGTTGCCAACGTTTAAATCAGATAAACATTCTTTTGCTTTTCTTCCTTCTGGTGGTTTGCCTGCTTCTGCTTTCCTTTATTGTTGTTTTTATGCGGGTGATAGTGGTGCCTGGTTTGAGGGGGAGGCGTGGCATTTTGGTTTTGCTGGTGTTATATAAAGCTGCAGGCGGCAAACTTAATTTCAGATTTGCTTACTTGGTTAGAAAGAGAAAAACAGAGATAGAGAGCAAGTAAGCGAATGAAATCCAAAAATTCTTCGGCTTAAATCTCTGACAAGTTAGTTTTGGCCCAACATCCCTTCTGACATGTTAAGTGTGTGGGTAATGTGGCGTATGAGTGATTTTTTCTCTTATTTTTGGCCTAACTGTTTATTAATTCATAATCTTACGGCTTGTGCTTAAGAACTAACCTAGGAATTGGAATTATATGGTTTGCGTTGGTATTTGTTAGCATCATGATCATATTCTTCAGAATTGGTTTAATTATAATCTTTAATGGTTAAACCAAACGAATTCACAATTAAAGCAAAATTGGTTAAAAAGCTTTCTTCAAAATTCCTATGAATTTCCTAGAGAAAGCCCAAGCCTTGTTCAAAGTTTGTAATACTTTTATCTTATCGAGTTTAAATTTGACTATGAAAATAATGATAAGTAATAAATGACTTAATTCAGAAGACTAAGCACTTAATATTTATGGAAATCATATTTTAAGATTTATGAAATAAGTTGAACTTAAACAGGGTAAAGTTAGTTAAGTTAATTCAAGTGCCATAAGGAATAATGGATTGGAGATGGATTTAATTTTATTTTTTGTTAACAATATTAGAAAAAGTTTGATAAAGTAAAACTTAATTTTGTCAAAGGAGCTTCCAATTGTATTAAGAAAGTTATTGCCGATTTATTCGGGCACAAAAATCGATTGTCTTTTGTCACTTCCAAAAATACACAGAATGGCACAACATCCTTGAATCCTTGGACGAAACAGTTTCCTCTCATTGCCTTCAGTCAATTGGCAACCATATTTCAATTTTATTTTATTGAAAAATTTTGGGATAAAATGAAATAAAAGGATAACACACTTACACACCCAAATCCGCACACACACATACACAATGGATACACACAAGCCTTTTTACATTTTATGATATTAAAGCGATTTTTTGACCAAAAGTTATTGATAGTTATGTTACACACACACACGCTCACACACACAAAGGACTATGTATGTATACACATATATATGGCCACACAATTTTTGATTTCGGTAAAAAAAAAAAAATGCCAAAAATGGTTTTTCTCTCTTTCCTCTATACTGTTGCAATACAAGAATTTTTGCATAATTTATTAGGAATATTTAATAAAAAATGCCACAAGGCAAACACATACAGAGCAGGCAGTGTTGATCGTGGAGGGGATTCCAGTCGAATGGGGTAGAGGTGGAAGAGAAATGGCAGCCGCTTGGCAAACTTTACGCTTCGTTAGCTTCTGTTCGTTTCGTTTTTGTGCCTTTTTGTATGTTGCGTTTCGAGCTACATTTTAAGCTTTGTTTCTTTTTGCCTTCTCTTTAGATTTTCACATGCATTTGCCTCGCTTGCATTTGCAATGTAGATTCACCCACCCTTTTACCTACACACCCTACCTAGCCTTCGCATATTCCACATACAAACCCACTACAGAAATATTTTTTAAGAGCAAAAACTCTTATGACAAGATGAAGCAGCAGAAGTAAAAACTTTTCTTATACTTACAATGCCAGTGAACATAAAAAGTAAGTGAAAAGTCATTGGAGGCATAATTGAAACAGTTTGAAGGTAAATAAAACATAAAGAAAATATATTTCATTTGGCAGTGATAGGATAACCCAAGGCGATTTGTTTCAAATTTAGACATCTTAATAACCCACTTGAATATAAATCTTAAAATTTGAAATATTAAAATAGACAAGATTTCGACGATAGACTGCTATAGGCTAGACATAAGTTGAACTTTTCTACATCATAAAGTATTCCAAAATTTTGTATTATTTTTGCAATCTATGTTGTTTAGAAATGAGGAGTAACTTCTTGCTTAATAAGGCAAACAAGTAATCTACTGGAAGCAAAACTCAATAAACCTGATTAATATATAAATTTAAAACTCTGTTACTTTCATAAAGCAAAAATTTATTTCTGGAACATTTAAAAGTCGTTAGCGCAGATATCTGCGAAACAATCAAAATAGCAAATATTTTAGTGCATTATCAATATTTAAAAACAACAAAGTCTAGGTTCAAAGTTGTATTTAATTTAAATATTATCATTAAATATTAAAAATATGAAAAAAGGCTTTAAAAATTGAGCATTTTCACCTTTTATTTTACCTACTTAGCAAATGTTCATTGATTTATGTCAAAAAGGTGGAAACCTTTTAACATAAATCATTGCGTTCCCACTCAATCACTCATTCACTCACTCGCTCACTCAACGTCAACACACACACACACACACATACACAAAAGCACACCCACATACATACACTAAATCCTTTTTCGCATTGATTTGATTTGAAATAGTTGAAGCATAAAGTGACAGCCTGAAATATCGCTTTACATGCGATGACAGAACCGACTTCCCCTCAAAACCCTCAAACTGGCAGAACTTTGCAGTCGTTGCGTAGCTTTGTCTGATTAGTCAGTCCTGTCTCTTCACCCGTACCATCTCGTTCAATCTGTCTGCCTGTATTCATGCTCTCATCCCAATCAAATGACATTACATCATTCTGCCTTTACACGCAACTGTGAACTTGACATTTTCGCATTTTGCATTTTGCATTCTCGCTTCTCGATTCGCACATTTTGCATTTGCTATGCAAGGCAATTTCATTGGCACCTTTTCAAATTGGCTCTTGTATCCCCTGTTTGGCAAACAAATAAATTGTTTGTCATTGTTTGACACACATACACACACAAAAGCACACCAGTGAAAAGCTAAAGCTCCCCATTAAAGGGTTTTATGATAGTGTTATCCCCTTTTATCCGGAGTATGAAATCATCACGTTTTATGTACCAACACAAAAAAAATTGTCCAGCTTAAATTAATTTCAAAATTTGTATAACAAATGCCAAACCCACCTCCACACAGCTAAATTTATATAGATTAATTTTTGCTTTAAAATCGTTCATTTGCCATTGCCTACTTTTTGGGGCTAGGACATTAATGTCTCATTTGTCTTGTTTCTGCTTCTTCACACTTTTGTTGCCGCCTCGTCGTCTGTTTTCATTTCCACATCCTCGTCTTGGCAGCTGCTTAGTTTTACAAATTGGACATGTTAGATGGCTGGCAAAAAGAGAAGCCCAAAAGAAGAAGAAAAACCAAAAGCCAAAACAACAACAGAACCATCCAAAACATAAAAAACCAAAAACAAAAAACGTAAAATGGAGATGAAAAAGTAAGGCAAACTGGGCAAAAAAAATGTTTGAAATTCTAATCTTTTGCTTTACGCTTGACTACGCAGATGTTTTTTTTTTTTGGGGTGTGTGTGTTGGTATGGGTGTTTCTACATTTTAGACCTATCAAAATATCTATTTCTTGTCTTTTTTTTTTTTGTGTAAAACAAAATACAACATATAGATTTCGATACACAAGTACAGTATATATTAGTTAAAGAGAAACCAAATGAGCGGCAGATTAGAAAAAATCGAGTAAAAATCTGCAGGGAAAACATAAATCAATTTAATAAATTTATAAAGAGTAAAGATTGATTAATCTAGACTTATTAATATAGAAAATTTTGTAACTTCTAGACTTCGTCATAGACCTCACTATTCAGATCAATTTTCTAATTCATTCAGACTTAAAGATTTGGTTCATATTTCCATTATAACTGGTTCACACTGTAAACTAGACAAAGCCCTTTCACATCTCGGCGTTAACAGACACGTGCAAAAGCCAAAATATGTATTTGGCAAGTCAATATATCAAAAAATATTTATAAATAGGTGCATATACATTGTATACATATATACATACATAAAGAATTGTGTATATATTGATATAGGTATGCAGAGATTTTTACGAACCCAAAAAAACTCAACAATAACAACAACAACTCACACCAAAAAGTAGAATTAAGAGCAAGAAAAAAGAAAAAACTAGAATTTCAGAATAAAAGGAAAAGGCAGCAACAGTAAATGCTCTATCTTCATCTCACACTTTTTCAGTATTACCTCTTTCTCGCACTTATTCACACTTTTAGTGAATGCATTTTTGCCCGTTTATTTGGTTTTTATTTTATTTTTCGCTTGTTTCTTTTTTTAAACAAAATACATTTTACGCCGAGACAAACTAACAAACATTAATCAAAAGTTTGCGGTTTGGGTCTGAAGGATGCTTGGCCCCTAACGGGCAGCTGCTGCGGCTCGTCCTTTTATTTATCTCGAGCGTTTTGATATCCTCTAACAGCATTTCATTGGAAAGTTGTTGTGGATCTTATGAAACTCAAGTTTATGGAAATTTGAAATTTATATGAACTATGCTGACAAAATCACATAAATGAGCTATTTCTATTTATTTGTAATTAGTCGAAAAAATATTAATACAAATTTGAATTCTGATGTAAAAAGGATTCAGAACCGTTTCTATCTAAATAAGACTCTTTAATCTTTGGTATTTTAAATTTACTTAACGTACATTTTCTTAGTTGTATTATATGAATCTATGGATTCTATGGTCACTACAATGAATGATGGGTAGCTCAGAAACGGGTGCTCAAATTTCTGTTAGGTTTTAAAACTATAGCCCCGACTGCATGACAAGAGCAACATTATCTAGCTGGGATTTTTGCTTTTTTCTGTTGCTGGTCACATACAATAGGCAAAGGTCAAAATTGCAAAAGTGGTCCGGTTTCGACTCTTCACACTTCCACCTCCCGCTGTCCAAAGCGAGAGAAACAGATGGTAAAACTAAATAACTAGGCCGACCATGACTCAGAGACAGGTATATATGAGTTTTGCTTATTTCTCTTTGCGCTTTTCTATTCTCTCTATATATGTATGTATTTTTTGTTCTTGCGTTTTTTATTTTCCTCCACATTATATTTTTTTTTATTTTCGGTGAGAGAGGCTGACAATCTGGGTCTTGACCTTTGTCCTCGCTAAACCTTTCTATCTTTTTATCTCATTCTATTTGTTCAGTTTTGTTTTGTCCGCTGTTGTGTTTTTCTTTTTCGTAAGTATTTATTTCCATTAAAACTTTAATCCCTGTATTTGACACAGGTAGAAGTAAATTTTATTTAAATTTTTCATTTTTATGCAAATAAAATTGTCATGAAATGTAATCAAGTATTATTTAATAAATAGACAACAAATAGAGGCAAGTAGAAAACTACTTTATACAGCAACTTGAATACACTTGTTGGGCTCTTTTTTTTATAAGTATAAATAATATATTATATAATAAGTTTTAACATTTTAGTTTCACATGGCCACCGTTTGTTTAAATGTTTGTCTTCTATAAATAAATGCACCTTATGAAACTCTTTTGGTTAGGTCGCAATATTCATTTCTTTGAATCCTAATTTTGCTGAATATAGAATTTAAATCAGATTTTTTGGTAGTGCTACGATTTGCAGCATGTGTGGAAGTGTGTTTCATGTTATGCATATTTTTATTCGACATTAATTTAACAAATTTAAACGTTTTCTCGCAAGAAAACTTTTAGCCCATTGTCAAACTCTTTGGCCGCAAAATGTCAATTGAAATGTACTTGAAACTTTCCATATGGGTTAGGGTATTATGCATGTTGCTTTTGTGTAATCAGTAGCATCAAGTTGGAAAATGCATTTCGCTCTTTTGTGCCATGCCATGCATATTTAAAAGCCTTCCCCACACACACACACACACACACACACACCCACAAGCCTTCACACACGGCAAACATTTGTAAAACTGTTTGATTGTTCCAGGCTTAAAGCTGCTCATGGGGTTTCTCTCGGGTTTCCGTCGCTGCATAAGTGTGTGTTTGTGTGAATTTGTGTGTGAGTGTGCGTGTGTGTGTGTGTGCACGTGTAATGTGAAAATTGTCCTTGACTTTGCCTTAGAAAGAAGTGCTCTGAGTGGTGGCATGGGCGAGAACAGAAGTAGGAAAGAGTTTTGTTTAATTGCTAAAAACACACATCTCACACACATACACTTAAACATACCACATACATGCACACAGACACACGCGTAAAAATTCCTAATGAATGCAAATGAATGGCTGAGGCAGAACAACAACTACCACTAAAATTTATTTATTATGCGCCACAAACAAAACATAAAACAACAGAGAAAAAAGCTCAAATAAAATTTCATGACAAGCCAAAAAATGGTACGAGAAAAACGCCAATTTTGTGAGGGGAAAAGAGCGAGAGAGACAGAGAGAGAAGGAGAGAGAGAGAGAGAGAGAGACGAGTGTGCATGGCAAAGGCAACTTTGTGTTTGTTTGTTTGCATATTTAATTTAAATATTTAATTAAAATTTCGAGCGCGGATTGATTCAGACAATTAAAATTAGCACGCACAAGCAACATTGTAAAGCGATGACAACCGAGGGGCGAGAGGAAAACGCCGAAATAAGTTCAGGGCCAGAGGATGATGTTGAAACAGTTGAAGGGGCAAACTGTTATATTTGCTTAACTGATTATAACACACAAAATCAAATTAAATTAATCAATCGAATTGCTGAAAAAACACCAAAATGACGCTATCAAAAAAATTATATTATTTTCTTTACGACTTTATATATTAATACTATTATACTATAATTAGGGATAAACGATACTTGAAGATCAAGCGTAGCCATACTGAAAGATCAGACCAATAGAATTTTAAAAAGTTTCTTAATTTGTAATTTTCTTTAAGTTAACAATTGAAAGTTCAATTGAAAGTAAGTACTTTGCAGACAAATTTAAGTTTTGTGGTAAAACATTTTCCCTACATTTTTGATCACATAATTAGTTGTTGTTTCTTTAAAACGTCCCAATAGAAATGAGACAATTCTAATAATATGAATGATTCGAGTGCCTTAGTACATTTCGATGCTTTGTCATTCAACTCATTGCCTTTCATTAAACAGAGTTACGTATTTTAGAGATTTCACAAGTACTAGCATTCACACTCATTCATTTCATTGTGTAGTTGTCACTCATTCATTTGAATTCAATTCGAGTGGATTCATTTGACTTTGACCTTTCTCTCATTCATGCAGCTCTGTGTATTAAACACATTCTTTAACAGCCTTTACATTAAAATTTAAATATTAAAGTTAAAACATGAATATAACTTTTTGAAAACGAATGAAAATATATTTGAATTCTTTTGAATTTTTAACATAAATTTATGGTTTTCATCTGACTGTATCTAGTCGATTTCTAAAATGTTTATATTGATTAGACTTTAATTTGGTATATTTTAAAAATGCATCAAACATTTGGATATTTAAAAAAATTATTTTTAAATCGATTTTTAAAAAAAATCATAATGTATCAAATTTTTTTTAAAAATTGGAAAAAGTTTAGTTCTTGGGATTTTAATGCAGATTGAAAGACATTATTTTAACTTGAAAATAAAGACATTATTTATTTTGCTGTTCATTGGCATTTGGTGTTTTATCTAAATAGATAGCTTGATGACTAGTTAATGAATGTTGTGAAAGTATTTTAAATTACGAAACAATTTTTATGTTGGTGAGTCTAATTTCGGGTGTGATGATTGGGTTTTACCTGTTTGTTAAATTTGCACGTGCAAATTAAATCAAATATTATTTTATATATACATACGTACATAAACATTATATATGTTTGAATTAACTTGAGGCCCTTCCGCATCCTCCCCTTTTTTCATAAACAGGATGAAAAATTTTAAGCGGTTGTTTTTGGATAAAAATTTTACAATAAGCCAAAGGCCGCAATAGCCGCAACAACAAAAACGCAAAGCACCTTGCGGGGGCCTAGGCTAGCTCTATGAGTATGTATTTGGGTGTGTGTTGGAGTGTGTGTATGTGTGGGCGGCTTAGGCTCTTTATTTGCATTTGTATGTGTATTTGTGTGTGTATATGTGATTCGCATCGCTTCGTTTTGCTTTTGTTTTATTTGCATTGTTTTCTGCCTGGTTTTGTGTTTTCTCCTTTCTATTTTCTGTTTGTTTGTAGGAGAGTTTATTTGCTCGTCGGCTTTGAATGCGCCGCGCAAATTGTTTACTCTTTTTAGTGGCTTTTATTATTACATAGAAGGCAGAAGTGAAGAAAAAAGGGAACCAATAGGCATAAAACCCAAAGAGGGTAAGCGTAAAAGGATCAGGATGAGAATATGGAACGACTGGTGTTGTTCAAATTTGTTGGCTTCCAAAATAGAAATCCTCCTTCTTCAGTTTTTTCAGTAAATTATTTAACAACCATAATGAGAAGTTGAAACAGTTTTATGATCTTTATATTGATTCATTGGTGTATGAAACGTCAGAATTTGAATATCGATTGGGTAATCAAATAGTAAAACTTCAGAAGAAGTATTCAATTATGAATTTATTTTGAATTCTTTAAATGCATTTACATCCATATACTATTCTTGATACAACTTCTTTCAGTCTTATTTCTATTCTAACAAAACATTAATGCTCTGCCTATTTTATATCCTTAAATGTGATTATCTTGTAGAATAATATAAAATAATATTTTCAAGATGGATAAAAAATACATAATTTTTTACATGTTTTTAAAAAAGTTCAAGAGAATGCTTTAAGACAAAATGTTCCTTAATCACAACTGGCAAAAAGCCAAGTAATAAAACTTATTTTAGTATTTTCTTTATTATTTTCTTATTTACTGTCCTTTTATAATATAGGACTTGTCCTGTTTTCATATGGGCCTAGCAAATGACAAATATACATACATATATCTAAAAATTGAAAAGGCTTTGTTTACTGATTTCAACTGTGATAATTATTGTCATCATTATAGTTGTTGATTGAAAAATACAGAGTCTTTCTGCTTTTTGATTGTTTGCTTTTAATACTTAAGACGGCCTGCCGCCTTACTAAGATTAGGTCATAAAATACATTTTATCTTATTAGATATTATATTTAGTATAAGCTTACAAGCACTTTTATTATCCACTTTTAGAGCATATGAGTATTATCGTTCTTTTTCTCATTTTGTTTCATAATTCCCCGTAGCGTTGTGAAGCCTATTAGGCAAAGGTGGTGCACATAGCCTTCATTCAATAAGCCACCACAACGCGGAACTTTTCTTGCCACCCCAACCCCACCTATCTCCAGTATGCATCTAATGGGCAAACAATGCACATTTTCCCACTACCCGTCGAGGCTGGTGCAACCACCTATTCTATTTGTCTTGTACTCTGTTTCGCTCTCTTAGTGAAGCAAAAGAAAAAGCACTTAGCATTCTTTGCTTTAGCTTACTTTCTCCCTCTACCGCAGTCGATCTATCTGCATAATGGGTCACATATGTGCCACGCCCCCAACTCCACATACGCATCAACATCATCGTCATCGTTGTCATCACTAACACTTTACGCCTTAATGTTGCCATTGCATTTTCGGTCTTATTTTCCGGCTGATGTTTGGTTTAGCAGCAGAAAAAAAAGGAAAAGAAAAAGTGCATACAAATGCAGCTGCCATTCACTTTTTATGGTAATGCAAAAAGGGGGGAAATGCTGAAAATGGAATTGGTATTGGTCTTTGGTTTTTGCGTTTTGGCTATTGTGTCTGGTTGTGCGTATGCACATGTGTGTGTATTTCAGCCAAGCAGATTGGCTTTGGCTTTTATCGGTTTTGGCCAAAGGAAGAGCAAATTTTATGACCCTTTAGTATGAGAATTCAATGAAAGCTTTTAAAGCCAAAAATTTATGTGAATGAAACCAGCTTGACCTTTGTCAAGTTAACTTTCTCCTCACACACACACACACACACACACACACACACACACACACACACACACACACACACACACACACACACACACAAACACACACAGTCTCAAAATCCTTATTCCTCTCGTCCCCATTGCAAATCGAAAGTAGAACGTTTCGTCTTTCATCCTCTTTAGTTTTTACCTCTCCTGAGAAAAGTTTGTGTGGCAAGTTGTCTTTTAGCCAGGATTTTTTTTCTCTGATCCACTGACCTGAATGCCAGGCCTCTTCTTGTTCTTGCTCATGTACACATATTTGATGACCAAATGCTTTTCAATAAAAACATAACAGAAACACGATGAAGTGTGGCATAGGCAGCAATGGAAAGGGGGGATAGGCACACAAACACACACTGCACAAAAGCCAACAACAATCAACTATAAAAATGAACAAGGTGGAGCGAAAGAGATTGGTTTCGGCTGGTAGTGTTGGTGTTTCTCCTTTTGCTCCTGCTGGTTTTGCTGGTTGGGGACAACTGGGTGGCTAGGATATAAATTGATAAAGCCTTGGCTGCATGTGTGGTCAGGTGTGCTTTTTTTACAGCCAGTAAAGAGGGATAGAGAGGGAGAAAGAAAGAAAGAGAGAGTGCAAAAAAAGAAAGGTATTAAAAATTGTTGTTTTATGAATGGTTATACATACATCACAGGGCTATGTGTAGTACAGTGGCAAGTGCCAAAAGAAGACCGAAAGCAAGAAAAAAAGTAGAAGTGTTAGCAATAGATTACCCAATTTTCATATGTTTCATCCATTTTCGTACTTCGTTTTAATCAATATCTGGCCTTACACAGTCTCAAGTTTTTTGAGGTTGATAGTTTGAGGTAGTTTTTTAATCTATTTTATTCACATAATTTTGGTTACTTTTTTATTCGGTGTTTTTTTCCTAGTTTTTCTAGTTGCTCATTCTATTTGATGTTCTTTTTCTTGCCATTTGAATTTCTTAGTTTTACTGTGTTTTAACTAAAACTAAGAGTTTGTCGCTCTTTTAGTGGTGCACACTGTATTAAACCATTCACCAATCTGTAGCGTCATCCCGTGTCCCCTTTTCATATGCATATTTAAATACTTTCAGCGAGTTCGCTTTGTTATTCAGCATAAATAACATAGTGATAGAGTGAGTGCGTCGGTGACTGAGAGGATGAATAAGGGGGGGGTAACGCTGCACAAGACAAGCCTTGAAAATTTATGCCAAACTAATGCCATTAAACATATAGGGATATAGAGCTCATCTACCACATCTCCCTTCATATATCTAGCCCCTACTCTTTCGGTTACCTTTCTATTCATCCTGTGCTGAGCTTTATGCGGGCTTTAGGCCTTGTCAATGCAAATGTTTTTTAGCTTTGGCCTTTATCCTGTCGATTGTCGGTCGTAAAAATCTATAAAAAATAATAGCTCAGGCTTAGTGAACAATAAAAAAATATGTATATACATAAATGTATATACTTTGGGTTCTGCTCATATTTCATTTTCGTTGTTCTTGTTGTTATTGCTGTCGCTTTATTAGTTATGCATCGGGGAAAAATGTGTGTTCTATGCAAATGTTTGCATATTTATTAAAAATGGCAAAAGATTTTTAGTGATATAATCCATGAGCAATTTAATTGACTGCCACATGTGGGTCACAGATCCACATAGACGCGAAACACTGGAACCAGTTGGCGAGTGAGGAGTTTGTGAAAATAAAAAAGGAAAATCCATTAAAAATTGCATCCAACAACAAATATTCATATATATATTTATTTACAATTTTCCCCTACTCACACAATGGAAAATGTAGTGAAATGTGTTTGCATTTCATTTGCGCTGAGCTCAGCTTAGTCCAGGTGATTGACAATTACAACAATGGAAAAATTACATTATTTTCACCCATTTTCCCATTTGAATGAATCAGAAAATGTTTCAAATTTTTAAATAAAACTTGTGATTGAGTTATTTTGTGGGCCAATTTAGAAAGGCAAAGATGTCACATTCGATATAAGCCGTAAAACAATGCCAAAACTTGAAATAAGAACAAGAAACTTTCTGGGAATTTGTTAAAACTTATTTTTGCTTAGTAGGAAGGAAATTTATAATATGGATTATATAACAATAGCTTCCGAATATTGTTCGGAATAATCAAAAATGATATTATAAACTACAACGAGAACAAAGTTCTAACCTTCCAATATTTTCTTTAAATGAAATGGGAAGTTTAAGTTTTTCTTTTCTATATTCCCTAGTGGCATTTGCCACGGAACATACATTATTAAGAATTTTTAAAAAACAAATGCTTTACATGTAATTAACTGTGGCTGGAAGTTAGTATAGGTTAAGGACTTTCGCATCAAAAGCAATTTATGTGTAAATCGAACAAAAGGTCCAAAAACTAATTAATTTAATTATAAATAAAAAAAAATAGTTGTATAAGTTTTCCCTCACAAAATATTCATAAAAACAAATCAACTTTGAGAGGTATATTTTTAAGCCCATAGTCAAAACAAAAGATAATGAACTTTTGTCAAATTGAAGCAGAATAACGCTTCACCAAGAAATTAATCTTTGATCTGTTATTGAATTTAAATTTGCACTTTTTAAATAAATGTTTATATAGACATTGTGAATGTTTATATTATATTATGCGATTTGAGTTGGTCTCACTTCCACTCTCTCAGAATTTAATTCAATTTCGACTCTAACAGACCTGTCACTAGCCCCATTTCGATTTCTATTACATATGACAAAATAAAACAAACATGGCCCAAACACAAAAAAAGAAAAGTGCAAATCCAGAGACCGCCCAATCAAAACAAATGAAAATAATGCCACACTTTATTTGTTGACTCTGACACAGAAAAGTTTTGTCAGACTTTTCCATCGGCTAGATGAGTTTGAGTTGCGGACGGGCTAGATTGGAATGGTCCAGCAACTCTGGCTCATTCTCCATATCAACCAGTTTCCCATTGCTACTCCTACTGCTTCTCATCGTCGTCGTTGGTCACATGACAGTTATTGATTATTTAGGAGAAAAAAGTTTTTTTTTGCTGATGTTGCTGTTGCTGCTAGGGAAATCAACAAAATTGACAACCGAAAAAGAAGAATTCCGATTTGGCAGCTTTGCTAATTGTTCCAGTTTTATGGCAGCTTGAATGCTTAACAGTTTTAAGGCAACTTTAATGTTATTTCTGAATCTGAGAGAACCAAGTCAAAGTACCTATTGCATGTTTCATCTCAAAATTTTGTTGCCCTAGTTCAAGCAACGATAATAACTGTTGTAATCTGGCTGTGATTGAACCTTTTAGCTATCTGTTAAAATGCCAAATATAAAACAAATTTGGAGAGCCTTCGTAATTCAGATTTTTTTTTCTTTAGTAGACACTTATTAGCCAAACTGAACTGATTTGCATATCTCTGTCAACTTCAGATAGTATTCCATATGCATTTCACTTGCTTCATTGAGTTTTATTGGTTTAAATCTGATCAAATGTTTTGACCTATAACGATTTCAATGCATATCTGTAAATGTTTAATCCGATTGAGACAAAGGGATTTGATTCATCGGTCCGAAATATATACAATAAACACATATACATATGTACATATGCTATTACAGCGTTTGGTGTAGTGAAATATACTTCCTCTTCTGTAAGGGTATAGCAAAAAGGATTTACAAAAGCTTCAATAAAGTAATAAAAAGACGCGATTTTTTGTACGCTTCAATGATTCGATTTTTTGATGCGGCGAAAACGCGGAAGGCGGCTTGCCATATTTCCGCCTGATTGGTTTGGCCAATTTATTTTACATAAATACATATACATATGTATATGTATATATACATATACACCTACATATGTATGTATGTATACAATACGATGCAAATATTTGAGCGGCGAGAAGTGCAAAAATTAAACAAAAATATTTTTACGAATGCATGAAATGCATTTGAAACAAATGCAACAAATTGCTTCAAATAAAAGATTGATTATTTTCATTTGATTTCGAGTGGGCTTACCCATACATACATATGTACATATACGTATGTATGTACATATATCTAACTTATTTGAATCTTATCTATGTTTAGTTTTATGCTAACAAAATACGACATTTATCAGCAACCTTTCTTTTATCTTCAATTATTGCATTTGAAATTTTAATATTTTGTGTTTATATACATTTGTTTCTTCTTTAATCACACAAATTGTATGTCCATTTAAATTCCTACATATTTTTTAAACTAATTTAAAGAAAATAAAATAAATGGACAGTTAAAAGAAGAATTTCATACAATCTTTACCTTTATATAACTGTTTTATTTTTATTAATAAAGTATAAATGTTTTCTTGTTGCCTTTTGTTGATAGCGACTAAAATCAAATGGCAATAAGTATGTTAACACAAACTGCTTGCAACTGCAATTGGTCAAGCAGTGCAATAATAAACTGTTGCCTATTTCTTGGCATAAACGATTTTCTATTATGTCTTTAAAATTTTCGCCACATCTTGTAATTAGTTAAGCCAAAATTTAGTGGTTTCACAGATAACTTTTTGAGTCAAGTCTTAAAGGAAAATAAAATCTTCTTAACACAACTAACTTGAGGCAGATTTTACCATCTTGATTGCATTTCCTTTCTTTGATATATTTTTTTTCCTTTTTGCCCACCTGCTCTGCTATTTTTACCAATTTTCCTCAATGAACAGTAGAGCAATAGTGAAAAAGAGAGAGGGTGAGAGAAAGTTAGAGGGTAGACAACATTGCCAATGGCATTAAAGAGAAGAGGGGGAAATAGCAGCAGCAACAGCCGTTGACTTTTCCAATTGCAAGCAGCTACTTCCCCTGCTGCTGGTCCTTCTGCAACTCCTCCAAATACTGCAGTTGATTGCTTCGGTAAAACTTTGAAACAACATGTAGTGGCAGGCTAAACTAACAGATAGATAGATAGGTAGATAGATGGATTGATAGATAGATAGATAGATGGAGAGATAGTTGGATGGCTAGATAGTTTGACATGGATTGGGTTTTTGGGGCTTGGGTTCGGTTTTCGTTTTGGTTTTGGTTTAAGGTTTGAGGTGGAGTTCATTCTATTCGCTGCTCAATGATTCCTTTTCCCATTTACACTTTGTCATTCGGTGTCGCAATTTTCAGTTCAATGACTATAATCAGCCATGTGCAAATCTCTTTTGTTTATTAGCATTGACAGAAACAAAAACATAAAACAGAGGAAACAGTGTAGACAGGAGATTGAAGACATTTTTAAACTGTCATAATTTAACAAAAGGTTCATTTTGAGTAAAAATATTTAAATAGTGCTTAAAGTTGAGAGTCATAAACTTTGATTAACAATAAGACTCTAACATTGTTTCATTTTCAATTGTTTTCAAGTTTGTCATTTGGCCATTTAAAAAAATCATTTGGAGACGTAGCAACTTTTTAGGAAAACCTTTCGCCAAATAAAACAAATAACAAAAAAATTTATCTCTGACATCTTAACTGTTTTATATATGAACTCAAAAAATATTATCTGTTCAAGTATTGTTCTTAAAAAACAATAAATACATATACATTTAGCAAAAATTCCTATCAGTTTGTTGTAATTTTTACCCACAGATAATGTATATCATAGTCGACTTATATTTTCTCACTCAATTTAATTGTGAAAAAAAAATTGCTGAAACTGAGAACCAATTGACAAGAAAATAAAATGTTAAATATGGAAATTGGCTTTTCATTTGATTTTCATTCTTCTCTTTGCTTACCTTGCGGCCAGCCATAATGCCCACATACGCCCATTATTTGATTTCATTTCATTTTGTATTTAGGCTGACATTTACACATTTTTATGTTCTTTTTTTTGTGTTCTTTCTCTTGCCGTTTGTATCTTTATTTCTCTCCTCTTCTAATTTAATATTGGTGCTTTGTATGATTTTCACATATTATCAAGAAGTTTTATTGCGGCAATTGAACACGAAAGCAAGCAGAAGGAACAGAACCAGAAAAATGATAAAAATTTCAACATATGGAAGTTCATATACCCTTTTAAAGAAAACTAACTAAAACTTTTAAAAAAATATAGATTTTTATTAGTCAAATTCCAACGAAAATCATTTCAATTATGAAAATATTATTTGTTCACAGAATTTTTTAATAATTGTAAGTAAATGTTTTTTTTTTCGGGCGCTAAACTAAATTAAAAGTTAAAATTCTTTAGGTTTTATACTTCTTAATGATATTTGTAATTTTAACAAAAGATTAAAGATTAAAAGATGAGATAATTTGTAAGGTACAAAAAAAAAAAAAATAGACATTAAGTAAGGGAACTAGAATGGAAGATGTTGATATCAATGGTGGATGTGGCTGATTTTGTCGTAAAATTGAAGCACCACACAAAAGTATTTTGTATATTTATGCATTCTGTTTATGCGGGTACGTCCCTTTTCCTCTTTGGGTTTCCTCCTTTTTCGATACTCCTCTCTTTTTTTTTCGTTGGCCTAAAGGACATTTTGTTTCCTTTTCGTTTTTGGCTTTTGTTTTCTTAGGGTTGTTTACTTTTATTAGCTTTCAATATTATTGCTTAAGGTGATTCGGCTCGTTTGGAATTTTGTCTAGGTTTTATTTCTACATTTATGGCTTAATAAGACACACGTTTATATCCCCAGCCCTCTCTTTCGTCTTGAATGCTTTTTCTCCTGCAATATCTTTCTAATCGAGAGACACTTAAAGCTAAGATAAATGTTCATTTCATTAGCCTTAATGGGGACATAGAAATAGAAGTGTGTGTTTGTGGCCGCTTCTAGCTATAATTAAAATTTTCTATTAAATAATTGTCAAGTGATTTATTGTTGGCATCATAGAGATATCGAAAAGAATTACTTATTTGTAGTGCAAAATTTGCAATTTAGTTTTGAATTAAGAATATTTCATTTCTAATTAAAACTTGAGTTAGACCATTCGTTTAGATTCTGGTAGATCTTCAATTAATTGCAAAGGACATTTAAACAAATTCGTTTCTATATTTTTAATTTTAAATCAAATGAACAAGGTAATTCTTTCCTTAAGTATTGGACTGTTTCTAGAAGAAACAAATGTTTTAGAGAATAATAATAATAAATTTGGATTCTATTTGATATTGAATGAAGTATGTAAAGCAAACGAAGCTCGATTGGGGCCTATTGAGTTCCCTATTAAATTCTAGCCTTAAACATTTAATTTTTTGCTTCTTAACAAATAAATGGTATAGGGTAATTGTAGACAAAGGCGCAGGAAACAATAAAAAAAAAAAACAAAGTCCACTAAAGTAAGGGACACTTGAGCAACAAAATGGGAATAAAAGGGAACTAGGCCTAGTTTTTGGCCTGACCGCAAATCATGCCATAGGGGAGAACATGTTTCTCATTGGCTTGTTTTGTTCTCTCTCTGACCAGAGAGCATTATTCCCTAGGACCTCTTGAAAAATAACGCTTAGCTGCTGTTTCTGTTGCCTTTCAGTACTTTTTTTCTCCCTAATTTTTTCCTTTAGTCCATTATTCGAGTGAAAATTGCTTTGCGGCACAAAAAAAGCAAAAACAAAAAACAATGCGCCGAACAAAAAAAAAAAAAAAATAATAAAAAGGATAAACCAAAAGGAAAACTAAAAAAAAAGGTTACACTGCATAAAACACAAAAATAAATATATACACAAAAAATGAATAATGACAGCCAACTGAGAGAATAGACTAGAGATTACTTGACTTCCTAGAAGACGCAAACAAAAAGCAAAAACATTAAGTGATAAAAGGAGTAGAGAGCAGAGTAGAAGAGTTGAAAAAGTAAAGTATAAAAACACTGAGAAAAAATGTTCGAAGATGCAAATCATAGCTGATACAAGTAGATAGTTGCAGAAAAAAGTGATTACCTCTCCAGCATATTTTATAACTGTTAATTACTTAACTCAGTTATCTATGTATATTCTTCACCAGCTAACGAACATTGTTTTCAAACAAACTTTTTTGAAAAGGAATTATTTCTTTTTGTTCGATTTTTATTGAGCAAAAAGAAAATTTGTTGCTGTTTCTCTAGAAATTATCTCTTGAAACTAAACTCAATTTGTTGGGGTTTTTTCTAGTGTATTTACTATCAAAAGTCTGCAGCCAGCAAAATAATATTTACTCCAACCTCAGGCACTGGCGGCCCAGTCTCCGAAATCCCTAGCAATTCCCAAATGGGTGGGAGAGTGTTTTAGGGCAACACCAAGAAGTGCAGCTAAAAATAATTTGCGCATAATGAAGCCGGAAGTGTGAATGAAAACGAAAGAAAAAGAAGTTGATTATTAACGGAAAACAAGAAAAGAAAAGTAAGGAGTAGAAAGAGAGAGAGAGAGAGAGTGAGTTACAGAGAAAGAGGAAAAGAGAGTTCAAGGCTTAGTCGAAGCATTCAAGCAAAGAAAATTACAACAAAAATCTCAGTAAGCTGAGCGAGAGATTTTCTAATTAAAGTTTCAGGAAACGCGAGGCAACGCAACGCCAAAGTGAAATTAATGGCATGGACCCATTTGGATGGACTAAGCGGGTAGTATGAGTCTCCGAGTGCTCGCCGAGCACTTCTTTAACTTTATGAAGTCCAACATTTGGCACTTAATCTGTTTCTTTGACTGTGACTACCACTTTAGTCTTCCATTCGTTTTCATCTTTTTTTCTAAGCAAACACATTTTGTGTGTAAGGGAGAGAGTGTGTGTAATTTATTTGCAATCAATGTGGCCTGAAAGGGACATTATTTTTACATTAAAGACCAAACGAAGAAAAGAGAGAAGGTAGAGATTCAATAGAGAAAGAAAATAGAAGAAAAAGGAACTGAGACTAGGGGCAAGAGTAGTAGGGCAAAGTAAAAGCAAAAGCTGTGTCAGCAAAAAGAAAAACATTTGGCAGCTGTCATTTAATACTTCTATTTTCTAGTTATTAATACCCTGTAAAGATGACAACGACTTAAGAAAATAAATCTAAACTGCGATAAAATAGAATAAAACGCAAGCAGAAAAACTCTACTCAAATAAAGAAGAGAGGAAAAATTAAAACAAACTCATTTTTATTAACATAAATTTCTTAATTATTAAAGGAAATTGAAGGACCTAAAGAAGTATTTTTTGCAAAACTTGTATTTTGTACTGTCATATTTCTGTTGACTTGATTTTACTAGTTTTTGCTCTTTATAAATATTCTTGTCAGATCTAGGGTATTTGTGTGGTTGTTCATTTTATTTACACTATTTTATCTGTGTTGCTTTTATTTCATTTTGGCTTAACTTTGACATTAAAGATGTGAGATTTATCCAAAAAGGATAACTGCCATACATTAGGCAAACAAAAAGGCATTAATGTAGGAATTCATTAAGATTTAGGCTCAAGTCATCCTGACTGCCATCTACTTCCTTGTGCCTAGAAGTTCATTCCACTCTTCTTTAACAAACAAACACAAAACAAGAAATAGAAAAAAAAATAAGCAAGAAGAAAAACTGCCTCTCCAACCAACAGGCACGTATCGTATGTCATAAGCAGGATCCAGCCAAAGACACAAGACAAGAAGAGACCCAACTGCATTGGACAGGGCAGACGTGGCATATTCCGTTGGCTGTTGGAGTCTCAAATGACATTGCAGTTCTTGCAACAAAAATGAGCAAAACAAAAACCCCATAAAATTATTAACCTCGCTGCAATGCAACATAAATAGGATTAGTGTCTGCAGCAACAGCCGCAATAGCAACAGCAGCAACAGACAAAAGGAAGACAGGCGCACTAGCAACAGCAACAGCAACGACAACAACAACACATTAGTTTGCATTATTTTGCATTTGCATGTTGCATACTTCACGGCGACTTGTGCTCACATATGATAAACGGCAACGACAATGCCATAAAAAACCACACACACACATGGCCAAGTGTCTTTGTCTTTGGCTCTTGTCTGGTGACCATTTTGTTACATTTTTTTGTTGCTTTGACAAGAAAAAACTTCACTTCATTTCGTTTCTATAACGCGATTTCTACTTCTACTTCTTCCACCTCTACAGGCCAGTGTATTGACCCCACCACACAGATGCCCTTCTCCACCAATTCCGTTTTGCGTTGGTTTTAGTGTTTTAGCTTTTTGCCTTATTGCTTGGCTTCCGGTTTTTCACTTAAGAATTCACTTCAAAAACCAAAACACTTAAATGGCATAAAGAAGCGAAACACTTCAACAGCATAGAGACGTAAAACTTTAAGTAATAGCAATCGATTAACTGAAATTTTATGGCATGTGAATGAAATTAATTTGTTTTAATAGCTCAATAAATTATAATTTATTATTTCATAAGTTATCTTATATATTTAGTCACAGTTCTTTAATTTCACCTTGAAGAAGATACAAAATATTGCCATAAAAAATTAAGCTTTAAACTTTTCTTTTATTAACTGTTCAATACAGTTTTTAATTCAATTTCAGTTTTCACTTGACTTGTACCCTTGCAAACTTAGGTCTCAAAATTTTAATGCAGGTTAAAAGATTTTATTTTGACTTGAAAATAAACACGTGGGCTATTTCATGTACTAACAAAATTGACTTAGTTAAAACCTCATGATGTTATGGATTATTGGAATACTATTCTATTCAATGGCTTTTTTTGTCTCACTTTAAATGATAACGTGATTTAAATACTAATTCAAAATTTAAGCGGTAGTAAGCTAGTAGATTATAGTTCTAATATTGTTCAATAATATGCAGATATTAAATAGATTAAATATGATAAAACTGTTATATTTTGAATCTTAAATTAGATAGGTCTTGTGTTTTTGATGCTCAATAAAATCTCATTATAGGAATAAGCTTCAAATAGAAAATGTTCAATATTATCAAAATGCGAAAAAGAAAATATTAAAAAACATGGCTTAAGAATCAATTTTTTTATGACATTTTGGCTCAAAGCTCCGGAACAGAGTGAAATAGGTCCTATATGTTGTTCCAAAATTTGTAGCCTGTCCAATTGTGAGAAATTTTGTTGCAGAAAACTAAAAAAAAAAAAATGTTTAGTTTAGAAGTTAGAAATCTACGCAAAATTAGTTTTTTTTTTTTTTAATGGCAACTCTGATGAAAAGCTTCCACAATAAATTTTCTTTTATAATTTCCGCTACAAACGTCTGTCGGCTTTGTATAAGGGCAAAGTTTAATTCAGTTAAAGCGTTAACTTAGTTAAAATATTTTACAAAATAATGATATAGTTTTAATTTTTACCGAGTTTAAATTAAATTCCAAAGAGTGAGAAAAAGACTTTTGTTAAATATTTAATTGTGAGATTCCCTTGAGAAATTCTTATAGTTATATTTTCTGCCTCGTGCACTGCATTTAATATAATTTCGTGATAAATTTAACTCGGAAATGTTGGGAAAAAAAAATCTTGTACGCCTTGTGCATATATTAAGCCGACCAAAAAAAAAAAAGAGAAAACCGGGGTCTGAGAAAAGTTTGCATGCTCGTGGGTCATAATTGCAACATGCCAAGTCAAACAAAGGCCACGGGGTATACGACAAAACTGAAACAGAAAAAACACAAAAACGGCAAGAGAAACGAGGAGAAAATTAAGAAGTTGAACGAAACTTTTTTTCTTTTTTTCGAGCCTGGGGTAATGTTTGTTATGACTTAATGTCGCACGGCCTGTCGAGTGACATTTATGATGGAGGTACAAACTACGACTACAACGGCTTATTAAGGGGACTGGCACACACTGGTTTATGGCAACTGCATAACACTCTTGTCTTTCTTCTGATTGCAGGCTTAATAGAGACACAAACATACACACAGACCTTTACATCCGCTGGCGGTGAGTATGCGATGGCATCAGTTAGGGCAGCTGGAGCAGGAGCACCGCTGGCAGATCATTACCTAGTGCCATCACTGGATAACAGTGCCCAGCATCGCATGTTGGCCACAAAAGTGAGACGAAAATTCACGCGACGACCATCGCGGCGCTTACATCCGCCCATAATACCCATACCGTTGGGTCAGCTATTGTGGCTCTTGTGCTGCCTGAGTCATCAGCTGCGTGCCGAATGCCCATCGGTTTGTGAATGCAAATGGAAGAGCGGCAAGGAGTCCGTTTTGTGCCTTAATGCCAATTTAACACATATCCCCGAACCGCTCGATGCTGGTACACAATTGTTGGATTTAAGTGGGAATGATATACAATCCATACCGGATGATATATTTGCTGAAGCCGAATTACTCAACCTGCAAAAGGTCTATATGGCCAAATGTCATTTGAGGTTGATCGAACGTCATGCATTTCGCAAATTGATTAACTTGGTTGAACTGGATTTGAGTCATAATCAATTGTTGGCCATCCCGTCATTGGCTCTGTATCATGTTTCGGAACTGAGGGAATTGCGATTGAGTGGAAATCCAATATTGCGCGTTCCCGATGATGCCTTTGCTCATGTGCCGCAGTTGGTAGGTAGCTTTTCATCATAGACATAGATGATCAATAATAAAATATCGATATGTTTACTTTCCTTAAACAATCGATAGCTAAAAATATCGTTTGTTTGCAACGTGTCGATATATTTAACGATTTTCCATTAATTACAGGTCCGTTTGGAATTGAGTGACTGTCGTCTGGTTCACATTGCTGTCCGTGCATTTGCTGGATTGGAAAGTACTCTCGAATGGTTGAAACTGGATGGTAACCAATTGACTGAGGTCCGTAGTGGAACTATAACCTCGCTCTCTTCGCTACATGGATTGGAGTTGGCTCGTAATGCCTGGAACTGTAGTTGTTCGCTGCGACCACTTCGTGCATGGATGTTACAACAGAATATACCTAGTGGTATACCGGCAATATGTGAATCACCCGAAAGATTGTCTGGTCGTTCGTGGGATAAGTTGGACGTGGATGACTTTGCTTGTGTGCCCCAAATTGTGGCCACCGATACCACGGCGCATGGTGTCGAGGGAAGGAATGTGACAATGAGTTGCTACGTAGAGGGAGTACCTCAACCGGCTGTTCGATGGCTACTCAAAAATCGCTTGATAGCCAATCTATCGGCTGGCGGTGATGACAATTACGGCGACGAGACTCCACGAATGGCGGCTGCCACACAGGGACGTAAAACCTACGTGGTCAATATGCTGAGAAATGCATCCAACTTAACCATTCTCACAGCAGATATGCAAGATGCGGGCATTTATACATGCGCAGCCGAGAATAAGGCTGGTAAAGTGGAAGCCAGTGTCACATTGGCAGTATCACGTAAGCCTCCAGAAGCCCCATTGGGGGTGAAGATTATATTATTGGGTGTCTTGGCCGCTCTACTGCTGGTGGTTGCCTCATCATTTGCCGCCATTTGTTTCTGTTCGCTGCGAAGGCGTCGCAAGTTGCGTCTGTGGAATTCCGGGCAGGCCGTTCGCCGTAGTGAAAGTTATGAAAAGATTGAAATGACTGCAAGTCGAGTGCAACGACCAGATTTGGGCGGCGGTGGTAGTGCCAATGGTAGCAACGGCAATGGCAATGTGGGCGGACTTTTTCATCCGGCCTCAACGCCATCGCCTCTCAACCATTTGGATGCTGATAACAATGCGGGTGGCGGTCGCAATGGTGACTATCTGCATGTGTCCACGCATTGTGACGACGATGAGGATGCTGGGATTGAGGAGCGAAAGGAGGTCGCCACCTCCTCATCCGCCTCAGCGTGCGCTGCAAATAATTCAACAATGCTGGAGGAAACGGATCTGCATATACCCCCACGTTTGATTGACATCGGCGGGTAAGTTTTGACCTCCCCCACATTCTCATAAGTTGCTTTTGTTTCTCCTGCGGTCTGTTCGTTACTTCGAGTGGCAATTGTCCCTTCACGTCAAAGAGCCACACGCTTGCCACTCTCCCACTCCCTTCTGTTACTGTCGCTGTCGCTGTCTCTGTTCCTGTCTCTCTCGCTTCCTTCCCCTTTGTTGTATTATGGGCAACACTTGACACTTTCCACTTTTGCACTCGACATACGCGCGTGCTAATGATGCGCGAAATATGCGAAGGCTGCTGCACTGCTGTTTCAAGCAAGTGCTTGGCTTTATTTTTGGCTACACTGCGTCATCCAACTGATTGGCTAGAATGAAAGGATGTGAGTAGTGCAGAAGCTGTCAAGTAATTAAAGCGAGTGCACAAGGACATAACGTATCCACATGTTGTTAAATCGAGAAGGCAATCAGACTAAGGGGAAAGTGGATAGGAGTTGTATATAAAAGGAATGCCTCTAACCAAGGGGAACATAACAAGTTGTCAAAGGATATTAACCCCTGCCTAGATAATCAGCGAGGGTCTATTTTAAAGTACACTTAGGTTTGGAAGATGGGTTGACGATGCAAAAAATACATTCTTCTTCAATTAATCTTCAATATTTTCTCGTTTTTTTCTGCTTTTAGACCCGATTCGGCATCAAGTTCGATTTCAAGTCAAGTGGATGCCGCAGCTCGCCTTGCTGGCTATGCAGCAGCAGCCGCAGCTGCGAATGGTAGTAGTTGGAAGACGACAGCGATAGCAACCACTAAGATAACATCGCAACATAGCTTACCCACTGCAACAGCAACCACTACGGGAGTAGGGGGCAATCCTTACTCTGGTGGAGGTCAACATTATGGAGGAGGATCAGCCGACGAAATGGCCACTTCTGTGTTTTGTAGCAGCAACAGCGGTGAGGGTAGGGGAAATCATGAGAGTGATCTCTTTGATAGCAATTATCCCGATCTGCTGGATATAGCCAAATATGCAGTGGCTCAAGCACAACAGCAACAACAACAGCAGCACCACCAGCAGGGCGGCATGGCCAATGGAGGACTATGCACACTGCCCAGAAAACTGAAGACAAGTGGCAAATATTTTCGTAACTCTTCGGATAGTCAATCGCCTCTATTGGCTGATAATTCAAGTAAATATGGCAGCAGCACTCTGGGCGATGGCAGTTTTCTAAACGAGGCCATGGGTCTGGGTCGTCGCTATTCGGCCGAGTCGAGCTATGGCAATTATTCATCGACCACAACATACACAGGAGGTAATAATCAGAGAGCAAATAGTTTCCTCAATCTTGTGCAGAGTGGTGCACATCATAAGGGTCATCACTTGCTGCAGCAGCAACATCATCATCAACAGCAGCAGCATCAGATGAAGCCCAGTTTGCCCTCAAGTCCTCATCAGAATCATCATCGTTCATTAAGTAGTGCTGCCACGCCCCTCTTAGATTTCTCCGCCTTGGCCTCAAGAGCTGCTGCTGCTGCTGCTGGACCATCAGTTCCGACATCAACTAATTCCTCTTCAGTTGCGGCCTATGACTACCATGCAGCACAATTGGAACGATTCTTAGAGGAATATCGCAATCTACAAGATCAGTTATGCAAAATGAAGGAGACCTGCGACACAATACGTAAAAAGGAGACACCCCTGAGAGTGGCCATCGGCGGTGGTGGTGGTGCTGGCAATTCTGGTCCATCGGCCGCCCAACTGGCTGATCCTGTCATGTATAATGCGGCCGCCTCATCGCCAAGTCTCAAACCCTTGGGCTCAGCCACAACAACGCTGAAGGCCAAGACTCTATTACCAGGACAACCACCGGATCCGCCACCTTATTGGCTTCATCGAAATGCCATGCTTAAGAGACTAAATGCAGCCACAGAGAATGGCACAACGAACGGTCCAGGTGGTCCAGCCTCACCACAACCTGCCCAGGATAACATTTTCAAGAGCTAATCGCATCAACAGCATTATGACTTTGCACCAGCCCCGAATGAGTGTTAGTGTGTGTGTGGATGTGTGTGTGAGTGAGTATCTGCATATAGCTGGAAAATGAAACTGTGCTAAAAAAATCACCGCAAAACATGTCAGGAAAGGAAAAGGTAGTGAAAGTAATGAAAAAAACAAATAACAAACTTGGCTTTTGGCGGCAGGCTTTTTTATTTCTGCAAAATAAAAATCATTTCAAATGGAAATTTTATGAAAAGTTCCTTTACACGCAAAATTACAACAAATTTTCAGTTTTGCATTAGAAATTTAGTACCTAATGTAAAAGGGAAAAAAAATGTTCGTTAATATTGCTTAGTTTCATATTTATTTCCGTATAAATCTTCAATTTTTTTTTACTTAAGTATGTATTACCTTTTGATTTTGTTTTTCAATTGGTAAAATGTTCATTTAAAAACTTTTTCAAAACAAATTCGTGTAAATTCCAAAGGAAGGTAACAACAGAAGTTATAGTTTTTTAAAATAATTAAACCCAAATAAGTTTCTTGTAATACAAGTTTTTGATTCACATAATTGGATGTATGAATTGGAGAAAGCTGAAACCTTATGAAATCAGTAAAGTTTTGTTTACCTTTAAAATGCAATTATTTATATACATAAGTTGTTGTCATAAGTCAAAAGTGAGGTCCCATAGAACTTACTATCGCTGCTGGAATAGTTTGTTAGGATTTAGGTAACTGAACCCTTAAAACTCTAATTTTTGATCTCTTTCCAAATTACCACACCCCACTCAACTCTATTGTATTATAGAAACACTTTTCCACTCTTTCTACTCGCTATATAAATATTCTAAATCCAAAGAAAAGAAAACAAAAACAAAAAACAAAATAATGAAATTAAATATAACTAAGTGTATAGACAGAAAAGAAAAACTCACTTATCAAATACACCAAGAAAACCAAAAACAAAAAATTGGATAAACTCTCGTGTTAGTCTAACTAAAAGAAGATAAAAATGTAAACGTTTTTGTACTACTTAAGCGATCTCATATATGATAAATCAATATATATATATATATAATATATGCTAAGTTGTTTTTGAGTTGGCACAGACTGCAAAGATATAGATTGATTAAATAATTAATTAATTGATTGTTAGATATTTTATTTTTCAAAACTATTTTCAACACACAAGGAATAAGGCAAAAATCAAAGTTACAATGCCAAAAAAAAAAAAATAAAACAAATAAAATTAAAATAAAAAAATGTTGTATAAAATATTTCAATTACTAAAAACAATAAAACAAATTATTTTAGGGTGTCACTCAAAAATAAAAAATTTAAAAATAAAATAGAGGAAAAAAAAAACAAAAATTTAACACAAAGTAAGAAATAAAATTAGTTGAGAATTGAAAAACCAAGAAAATATCTGAATGAATTGGGCGGATTACTGGAGGGCGACGAAGGAGGATTAAGTCAAAAGTATTTGGCCCCAACCAATTGGTTACAAATTTTTTTTCCGCCCACATTTTGCCATCAATTTTATTTCACAGTTGCCATTCCCGGCCGAAATGAAGTTGTAAAATGCAAATGAAGCCATCGTCGACATAGTCTCACATGCGCGTTAAAGTTCATGTTCGATGTGATGTCGCCATAAAGCAGAATTAAAAGGAATTTATGAACCTTTGACACGGTACCACCAAAAGCGAAGCGGAGTGTGAGCAAGAGCAGTAGAAGCGGCAAGAACGATGGCACAACCAACCATCAGACCAGTCGTTTAATGCGGGTCACCCACACACACTCACACTCACACTTACACCCAATGACATATACAATGTCACACAGAGGAGAGCTTCGGCTTGACATTGTCTTTCGCCTCTGGTAGTTATTTGAATACAACAGGAGTGGGGAAAAAACAGCAACAGCAACAACGATTCAGAACAACCTCAACATCAACAAAGTGCGTGAGTATACAATGTGCCAAATGGTCATAGTAAGAAGTATCCAAAAAGAGAAAGACCATATGTACGTACATGTAAAACAGTGAAGTGATCAACTGAGAATACGTTAATTAAGTATTTCAATTATGCTTCCTTGCTTTTTATTCAATTAATTGTAGATATTTGAATTATAAGCAAACTCACTTAAGGATATGCACTTGTTTCACTCAAGCATAATTCTTCATGTGTGGCGCAAAATATCTAACGTAAAGGGTTTTAAACAGAGTAAATAAAATTCGGTTATAAAACTGTGAACTGTGAAATTTCAAGATCTGTAATCTAGAGTTAAATCTCCATGATACAATAACGTTGTCTTTTAAAATTCTATAAAAATATATGCAGAAGGAAGACGATGATCCACTTGACGCATAAAAAATACGAGACTTCACTTTTTTTTTTTTTTGTAAATATAAAATGCATAGCAAAAGAGTAAGTCATGTAGTTACAAATTCGGAAATATTACCAAATGAGTCTACTTCTCATTTGGAATTCCGTTTCTTTGGGTGTAACATCTACCCCTTTTTTTTATCTAAGTCAACTAATTGCTACATTTTGATTTATATATATGAATACTAAGTAATTAGACTGTGTCTGGCTGATAAAAAACACCACTACTCACTTTCCCTTCTTTTCCACCAACTCCTAAAACTCGATTCCTTCTACATTTTTCTTTTGCCTTATGAATTTTGAGCACGCAGACATTGAAAAAATGCTATATGGAAGGGAATATATACACATAAATGGGCGTGTTGGAGTCACAGTTAAAGCAACTTAGAAGTTTTGGCCAAAGTCTGTTTGTGGTTTGCCTTAAAACACATTTACATTCCACACCCAAAAAACTCATGCCCCAAACCGTATCTCGACAACCCGGCCAACGAATGTCCAGCTAAAGGGAAAATAATGAGCATAATGTCGGATCTGGTGAAAAAAAAAAAAAGAACGTCAAAAATGGTGAAAGGGGGAAAGAAATTTAAAAACTAAAAGCAACACAACGTAGAGAAAACCGAGGCGAGTTCATGTCAAGCTGTCAGTCAAGGTCGATTTCGTTTGCCAGGTGGCCGTCCCTTGCCCTCCTTAACCTCAACTCCCTCTCTTTTTCTCTCTTCTCTTGGGTAAAGCAATGTGGCTTGCAACTGACACAAGTGGCATGGGCATGAGCATGGGCATTCAAGAGGAGAAGAGGTGCGAAGAGGCAAAACTGAAGGAGCAGGAGTGGCTACCCAGCAAGTGCCTTTTTGTCACTGTCTTGCAAATGCCGGTGCAATTTTTATACTTTGTCATCTAAAGAGTAAACTTTGGGTATATGCGATTGAGAAAGAGGTTGCACAAAATTCTTAACGACTTGTAAGCAATTTATTAAATTGGCTTACAAATTGTCAGTATACTTTTTAGGGCAAGCACAAAGAAAAGATAAGAGTTTGTTTAATTTCCATGAATGGGCTGATATGAAGGTATCAACTAGTTTGTTTTAAATACGTCTATCTTACGTAAAATACACGTCCGTAAAGCAATGTATGTTATGTGTATATGCTTGGGGAATTTTTCCCATCATTATCAGTGTCCTTGTAGCCGCTTTCATATGCCACTTAATGCCAACGCAGCAGCAGCATCAGCAGCAGCAACAACAACAGCAGCTCTCGTTCTACTTTTGCATGACGTCGTCGTCTTGGCGGCCTTTGTGGTGGCATCATAGCACAATTGCAGTGTCCTCCCCATTATACAGCCCACCACCACGCCCCCAACAGCCGCTCTCAAACCATTCTTCATCATGCCTCCCACAACGACCATTATATTCAAGCATTTTTGTGGCATAAGTTGGCACTTTAGCGCCAGGCAGCTGCTACCTGTTTTTCCTCTATATACATACATACACACATACACACACACATACATATTGCTTTTATTCTTGGCTTGGTGATGCTGAGACTTAAAACTAAACTGAATTTCATTTACTTGGTGTGATTTTGTCAAAAAATTTGTTCTGCAAATAAAAAATTCCAAGCATGAAATATCTATTATCATAGCAAAAGAAGTACAGAGTCGGCCATTCAACATCTGTAAAGGCGTAAGATTCAAAAAAAGAAAATAATTAAGAAATGAATTAAGTAAATACATATTACTTTGTAAGTGCTCAAGTAATTATTTTGATACTTTCTAATCGAAATCACAATATTTTTTAGTTGTATTAGATTCTCATCACTGAACATGGCGCTTTGTCCTTGGGCCTGTATTTTTCTCAACTCACTCGTCTATCGCATATTTGGCTCTTAGTTTTCAATTGGCAATATTGGCAATCGATATGGAAAAAGATGCCTGTTCGCCTGCCTGGCTGCCTGTCTCCTTTCCCTTGCCTTTTTCCTTAATGTGGTAGTACTAGTTCTGCTTCTGCTACAGCTACTGCCAATGCCGCTGTCGTCCATTTTAATGGATGTTGCATTACTTTTCCCGGCAGCTGAGAGTATAACTAAAAAAAAAATAAGAACAAAAAATAAACTTTTCCATCCACTAGAGCAAAATTGAAAAATAGTTTTGCCCGAACACGACAGAAAACAGAACTGAACTGAACAGAAAAAGTTGTGCCCCATTTGTGCTATCCGAAAAAGTTGATAGCAATTGCATTTATTGATTAGCTGAGAACAAAAACAAGAATTAAATAAAAGTGGAAGAAGAGACAAGTAAGCAAGTCGTGCTTGCTATAGAAATTCTTTTCAAAATTAAATTTCTCATATTAGATAATCTTTACAACCTCAAGTAAAAGTTCAACAAGTCAACCTGGCATCAATGTCAAATGATTCTCTAAGGATTTTGTCTTCATGGTGTGCGGTTAGTTTTGTGGGTTTGTTGGTTGGCTTTCAAGCCTCGGCAAGGACATAAAACAAACTCATTTGCAGTGTCACTGCCACGCCCTCCATTTTGCCTTCATATATTCAGAGAATTCATTCCATTTTTAAGTGCTGGTAATGAGCGACTGGGGCTGATAATTCATTAAACAAAAGCACCGAAACGAAAATAAGTATACATACACCAAAAAAAAAAAAAAAACCAGAGGGCCGGGGTTAACTTCGACCGCGTCGAAGTTTGTATACCCTTGCAACTGTTTTGGTAATTCCTTCCTTACCCATAGCTATCAAAGTGTAAAAACGTTTTATCCAAAAAGTCTAATGTTTGCGAAAGAACGGCCTTCAATCTTAGCATAGGATATAGAGAACTTTTTGATGAAAGTCACTGTTTTCCACCTATCGTTTCTATGGGAGCTGTATGATATAGTCACCCGATCTTGACCAAATTTGGCACATTTATAGCTTCAATAAACTAACAATAGCTTAAAAAGTAACGAAGTTATTGAGAAAAGTCACTGTTCGTGACTTTGACGTTTGTATGGGAGCTATATGATATAGTGGTCCGATCCGGCTGAGATATACAATGCCTGCAGTATATACAAGCCTACGTGCAAAATTTCAGCTCTGTAGCTCTTACGGTCTCGGAGGAGTTCGCGTTGATCCAGACGGACGGACGGACGGACGGACATGGCTATTTGAACTCGTCTCGTCGTGCTGATCAAGAATATATATACTTTATATGGTCTGAGATGCTTCGTACTATGCGTTGCACACTTCTGACCAAAATTAATATACCCTTTTTGCAAGGGTATAAAAAAACAGAGAATGAGTGAAACGAAATAAAATTACAGTGAAAATGGTTGCTGCAAAATGTCAAGGATAATGTGCAGCAGCATCAGCCGGAAGTCCATTGCTAAAATGCAGGACAGTTTCAGGATTTTTTTATTTTTTTTTAGTCGAGAAATTAAAGGACTTTGACATATATTCATTACGTTTTCATCTAAGCTACAACAACTAAAACAAATATTCGGAATAAAATTTTAAATAATTAAATTTATATACCGTTTTCTTCTCATGATCCTTTATTTAAAAGACATTTTACACCCAAATATTACTTCTGAACTAACAATTACTTATTGTTGGCTACAAAATTTTTAATGTGTGCTTTTAAATTTTACAACTAAAAAGGTAATTAATTTATATTATTATACATAGAATGTTAAAAGCACATTCAATAACAAGAATTAATTCTTTTTTAAATTAAGAAATTTAGCTTAAACATTTTACATGGATTTTCAGACAAGTCAACTTAAAAATTGCTTAAACAATTGTAGGGGATTTCTAAGCGCCCAGTAATTAAGTAATTACAATGAAACTAACGTGATTCTGCAGATAATGTATCCCACTCATTAATTTCTTGAACTTTATACAGCATTATCTCCTATATATTTTGCCCACCCACTATTTCTTTATCTCCGTGTCTCTGATTCAGTCATTAAGCGCATCTCGAACCTAATGACACGCCCTGTCACATGGTACAAGCTTAAGCTCTCTCAGCGTGTTGCCAATTTCGCCAATGCCTAGAGCAATTACAAAAGGCCAAAAGTTAAGCGAAGCAAAGCGATGGAAGGAATGACGGACTTTAATGAAAACTTTGACTGAGAGCTTAGCGGTTTTCCTTTCGACGTTTTTCTTTTTTTTTTTCACCAACATTTTTCTTCTTTTTTTTTGTGTTTGTTTGTTGCGGGCCAAAACTGCAAGGTAATCAGCCATGTTATGGCAGCTTGTCATCCATCCCTCTCTCCATTCTTCACTTGACTAGCGGTTACGGTTACCGAAGCCTCATCAGGATTACGGCCTTGCATTGCACTTGAAATTTTGCTGCTCTTGTTGCCTCAACCCCTGCTTGGGCCACTGCATGTTGTTTGGCAGGCAACAGGATAATCCGCTCTTGGTGTACATCCTTTGCTTCAACTGCTCCTCTGCTCTGCGTTGTCGTCTCCACACGTATCCTTCTCCGTTTGTCTATCTCACTGTGTGTAGTTGTTGCTATTCAGTTGTTTGTATTCGGTTTCGTCGCCTCCAAACGTTTGTGCAAACTTTCCGGGTTTTCTCCTTTTTTTCGCCCCCAACCCAATTTCTCTCTGTCTGTTTGTGGGTTGCATTTTTATGGGTCGACTTTTGCTTTTGTTTTTCCAGCTGAGCTGAACTTTTTTTGTTTGGTTTTTTGGTTTTGTCGGCCGTTTTGAGGGTCGAAAAAGCTTTCAGCGGTTTGGTCTTCATCTGTTTGTGTGTAGTGTATCTGTTTTTTTTTTTTGTTGTTTATATTTATCTTTTTTTTTGGTCATTGTGAAGGGGTTTTTTCTATCTGGTTTATGTATTTGGTTAGCTAAAACTGCATTTTAGTTAAAGCTGTGCTGCCAATGAAGTTATCAACTACATCAATATTATTCCCTCTTAGCCACTTGCTCTCAATTGAAAACCAATTTTCATGCTTGAAATGGAATCTCATAAATTCACGTACACTAAATAGAAATGCTCTACAAAATGCAACAACATTTATTCAATTTTCGTCCCATATATTGTAAGATCATCTGTAACTTTCAATTAAAGATTACAAACTGAATGGCTCACTGCCTGCAAAATATTAACGAATCAAGTTATAATTTTTGCTACTTATCGGATCTAATAAATATTATTAATAACTATAATAATTGGGTAAGTTGGATCTAATAAATTACAGTAAAAATTGGTTATCAGCTCAGTTGAATAAAAAAAAGAACAAATTTTAATGACTTCTTAATACTCTAACTTGACGGAAGAACTAAAAATAGTATTCGTTTTCCACTTCCAGTTGCGGCCAACGTTTTTAGTTGTAGCCAAATGTGTTGTGGCTAGAGTCGGGTAAATGTTGTTCGTTCGAATATATTTGAACCAAAATGGCCGGAAGCAACTACTCTCAATGCTGAAAGTAAGGCAACACCCTTATATACTATACATATATATACACACACACACAAACACACACAATGTTTACAAACACATACACACACGCGCGCCGACACAATGCAAAATAACCAATTTCAAAGTTGAATCGTTTAGTGAAATCACTTGAGGCGATTAAAATCAATCACAGACAATCAGCATAGTAGAGCCAAAACCAACAACAACTAGACAGACAAGGGGAGTACGATGAAGGGAGAGAGAAGAACTCAACTGGTTCTACATAGAACGGACTTCCCATGGACTACAATTTCTCTTGTCCAATTTTTTTTTTTTTTTTGCGATTTTATTTAATTTGCACTCGAAGCAAACGTCGAGAGTTGATTTTCAGTTCAATTTACATACCCTGGTATAATGGATACTATTACTTTGATAGGCAGATTGCCAGGCATCAAAATAATTTTGTAATTTTTGTAATATTTAAATAAACCTTAAAATTGAATGCAAGAAAATAATACAAATAAATGTACGGAGAATTGATTTTGTTTTCAGAGTATACAAACTTCGAAATAGTTAAAAGAGTAGTTAAGGCCTCTCTCTTTAACCCTATTCGCTTTTGCCTTGAAGAAAATTTGATTTTAAATTGGTTTTGGTCGGAGCGTTAAAAGTTTATTTTTTCGTATTTTTATACGAAACTAACAGAGTTCAATTTCCATACAGATTTATGCAGGTGTGAAGTGTTGTGTTTTCCTCAAGTGACCATAAATAGCCGCAGGATATGCAAAAAGAAACAGGAGAAAAAAAAAACCGAATAGGTTTTATTTGTTGGTCAAGTGAGCATACATGTTGACCAACTTTAAATGAAATTGCAAATGAAATAATTTTAAAAAATGTAATTCAAATTTTCGATAATTACAATTTATTTTGATAGAAATCAAGTTGTTGCAATTTAGTGCTAACCAATTCTATTTTAATGATAAAATCAAAGGTTATTATAAATACTTATGATATAGATTTGCAAATTGTTCGATTTTAAATTGACAGTCATTTCAAAATGATTTATACCAATTAAATATCTAAATTAAATTATATAAAACTGTTGTTTGCTTTTAGGTTGATACTATAAAATTTTTTTCATAATATGAAATTATTAGCAATAATATTGCCATAAGTTATATAATTGATATTGATTTGCTTAAGATTTTAGTTCAATTTTTTCATTCAAATTTCTTGGCAGCCATCTTTTTCAATTTATTCGCATTTTTCATGACCGTTGAAAATTGTTTTTGGCACCATTTTTGCACATCTGCCAGCAAAAAAAAAAAAAACATACAACAGAAAAAAATAAAAGCAGCAAAAAGGCATTTTAAACCGACAGACGCGAACGAAATTAGTTTTATGTTTAGTGTTATGCAAATAAAATTATCGTTTAGCCTGACACTTTGACCAATTCAATGAAACGGTTGAATGGACATCTGGATAGATGGATAGCCATATAGATGGATAGTGGAATGAATGAATAGACGGATGGATGGATGGATAGATGGGTGGATGGATGAATGAATGAATGCTCGAATGTTTTTGGCTGGTTGGATGAGCTCTTTTCTATGTTTATTGATTTGTTTGCTGGCAAATGATACGAATGGAATATTCCTCTGGACCATTTCATTTCAATTATTCGCTCTACATGATGTTTGTCTGTGTGCATGTCTGCATGTGTGTGTGTGTATGTGTGTGTGTTTGTGTCTGTGATTTTAATTAAAAATTGATTTAGCGAAATTTGCATAAATTATACATAACTCTTATGGTTAAGCCTGCAAAATATCCATTTATTTATTTATATGTATTTGTGTGAGTTTGTCAATAAATTAGAAAAGATTAATTGAAAATTAAATAAATATTTGCGGATAGTCAAAGAGTAGGCGAATTTTCTCTAATGATTCCAATACTTTTTGCTCTTTTGTTTTAATTTTGTTAGTTTTTTTTTTTTAATTTTCTCCTACTTGGGTTGTACTATTGTTATAATTAAACATTTATCATTTATGAATGTGGCTACTAAATTTGCATATCAACTGAGAAAATAAATGAAAAAAAGAAACCAAATAGAACAACAAAAATATGAACAGCCATTTCTATTGCATAATTAAATATCATTTAAGTTTTTTGGCGACGTCTGTTAGCCACTTTTTGTTGACACACCCCCAAGAGGAGGGGAGGCAGGCATAGCAGGAACTAAGCAAACAATTTATTGCGTCCCGAATGAAATATGAGCAAAGTTTTCAAATGAACTCACAATCTGAAGGCGGGAGGATGTGACAAGACCAAAGGACAGGGCTAGCTGGTATAAACAAATGAATGACTGAATAGATTTGAATTGCAGAAATTTCCGAATGCATATAAATCCAGTCTTCATATGACAAAGTTTTTTTGAGCCTTGAAAAGGGGAGTGGGGAAGTTTCTAACTCTATTAAATCATCATTATCGTCGATTAGAGTCATTTTTAGGACTTAATATAAACTGTTGGCATTAACACCAAGTAGCTATATAACTATATATAAGCCCAAAGTATGTAATAACAAGTTGACAATCGCCTTAAAATCTAACTAAATCAGTGAAAGCGGAGATATAACAAATTTTTCGCTAAGGCAATCATAAACTCATGATTTTAACAAGGCAATATATAGCAAACAACTTTAGGATAGCATTACTGAAAATTATTGCTTTATCATTAAATTTAAAGCTCGACAATAGCTTTAAGCTCAAAATGAAATCAATTATTTACTTTTTAAGATCGCCCTTCATTAGTTTAAATCTCTCTTGACTCAAAGAAAGTGCAGACGGGGGAAAAAATATTATTTTTTAAGACAAACATTTGTAAGTAGAAGAATTAGTGAATCAACAAAATCTTCACGATTTGAAAAATCTCAAACCTGACTTTTGCATAAAACAGTGTACGGTTTCTAATATTTTCCTTATCAAATAAATACCATGAAAGCTTTAGTAAAGTTTCAAAATTGTCAAAAAGACAAGCAGTACATATGTATTCATTCTTGTACACATATACAAATATTATTATCCATTTCAAACCACTTATTTAAATATAGTATAAGTATACAACTTTCGACTGTTACTAAGCGGTGATACTTTGATAAGACCATAAATACCAAGCAAAGCCAGATTAAGTGAATCATTAAACTAAAAAAAATTTTGTGGGTAACATTTCTATTTAAAGATCTTTGCTGCTTATGTCAACTGAATTTATCTTTATCTTCGTAAAGTTTATTAAATTAATATAAAAGCGTTTGAAATTAATTTATAAATGTTAATGTGATTAATATTGTTTTGTTTATTTAGATAAAGCATTTTAAATGGGTAATTGTACTCAATCGCAGTCGATCGAATTGCATTCCAGAGGTGAAATGTTAATAAAACGATTGTCCTTGAACAGTGAAAAAGGATCGGAACATTGTTCAGAATTGCTGACAGTCATTCAAGGACTAATCCAATCAAAGCAGAAAACCGATCGAGAATCAGCATTATTTTTAATGCTAAAGTTGGAGGAGATTTACGATAGCAAGAAAGTTGTATCGGATGCCATTAAATGCACTAAGCAACAATGGTTAGACTACATTGCTATATGGAAGCGATTAGAAGAGCAACAGATATCCTCAGATTCAATGAATTTAATAGACAATCTTAAATGCGCCAATGGTTTTGCGCCCTGGCTGCGTATTTTATATCTTGGTCTCTTGCAATCGGGCAATATACTAGATGTCTATGAAACTGTGAAATTTACCATAAATAAATTAAAGTTTTGCCATCTGATCCATTGGAATGTGGTGAACGAATTCTTGGCAGCAACTAACAAAATGAAGCTATACAATATCGATGAGGATGATCGGACTTCTCCGCTATATGAAGACTTTGTGTCAGCAAGTGAATTGGGATCATTTATCGAAGCCCTGGTCAACGTTCCATGGGAATGGCAAAGTGTTCCATTATATGAATGGCTTGAAAGTATGCCCAAAGAGAAAATGGGACAACCATCGGGCATTAGTAAGGAACTGATTCTCAAATTGGGAGCTCGTGTGCGAGGAATGAAAGATGCAGAATTTTTGTATGATGCTCACGATCGTGCAATAGAAATATTCCAGGTGGGTAAATTAATTTGAAATTGAGGCATAATTTAATAGTTCAATTTTTTTGCAGTCTTCCCTTAGCGTTATGACAATTGGAGAACTATTAAAGTTTATTGAAACGACGTTCAATCAGAGGATTGTTACCTGTTTTGGTTACAAGCATTTGATTTTTAAAATCAGTAAATGTGAGGATTTCGAATCCCAAATTAAGTATTTCAGTAAAAAGTCTTGGTATATTATTTCTAACTCATGGATATGGGATAGATTTGTTACTGCTGTAATAAATAAACTCCAAACCATAGCCATAGCTGATCATGGAATATTACGATTTCTGATTATATCTGAAATCACAAGATCGCAAATAATTAATGATTTTTCTCATAATGTATATGCAATAGACAGAGCTTCAATTTTAGAAGAGAAGAATCTAAAAAATTTTAAAAAATGCCTCTATAAAAAGTTGAAATGTAAAACAAAAAAGGACAAAGCCTTCATGCAGGAGGTTTCTGTAGATTTATTTGTTACAACTTGGATAAAAGAGTGGAACGATATGGAAAAGTTACAATTAAATCCATTGGACATCCTTAAACAGGGTGGGCAAAAGACATTTCAACACTTGAGCACACTTTTAGGGAGGTGTCCAACACGATTAAAGGACGAAAATGTGTTACCGACTTTTGTCGTCCTATTGAAAAAGTTTCGAAATAGCCACAGGTAAGATGAAAAATCGAAGGTGATTTTTTATTAAATATACATAGATTCTTCGGGATCCACAGTTATCTAATATTCAATTTATTTTCAATAGAGCTGGAAATATTGGAAAATATGCTTGGAAATATTTGAGCGCTAAAGAACAGGAAATCCTTGCTGTGGATATAATTAGCTTTCATATTTATCACAACCAAGATGTTGTTTACGATTTACTGCAGTCTGAAATAAAAGTGCCCTTACATCAAGTTCTTGAAGGGATTCTCCATTATACACCACTCACTGATGAATGGTAAGAAGATTATTTAAATTCAAATTGAAAAAAACATTTCCATTCCCCAACAGGATTGAAGCGACTTACTTAAGAGGAAGTACACCGATTCCAATCATCTTTCTTGAATATGTCCAACGACAATCTTATGCCTACGTGCAAGAGGTAGGCGATGAACTATTGCGCATAAACAAGGAAGTGTCTGAGATCTACCCACATTATTTGAGAAACTCGGAAGAGCACAGAGTCAGATTTCACATTGCTCAATCATTGATGTTTCTTGGAGACAAATATATATGTTCAGATGAACTATGGGAGGCTTTATTTATGCCCAATGAACTATTCGACATTACATGCATGTATGAAATGCTAGTGGCTAAAACGTTACGCAGTCCCGAAGGAATTTTGGAACGTTTGAAATCTATTTCTACTCTTTCGCCTAGTCAGCAATTGTCTTTACTTTCTGTGGCTCATATTTACCTCGTTCAAAAGCATTGGAATACTCCGAAAATTGAACGAATAAAACAGATTTTTTCATTAATGATGACACCAATAAGGGGAGAAGATTTCCAATTGATTCATTTTGCCTTGTTGGTTATACACAGATTGAATGCCATGTGGAAAGAGAAAGGGTGAATTAAAATTTTACAAGTGAAATTCGAAAGGAAATTTAATTTATCTTTTCATCTAGCCTGTTTCAGACCATACCCTTTGAGACATCCGATAAAGTTACTTTGCCCGACATAGCAACAAAAGGTCATTTGGACGTCCGTCTTTACTTGCCTGTGATGTATATGATTTTGTTTCGAGAAGGTCGTCAATGGGAATATATTTGTTATGCATTTCATATGTCAAATATAAAACCCTTGCAATGGGAACATGATTATAATTGTATTATGATAAAAGTTAATCAATTTCGCAGAGCTATCAAATCAGCTTTCGCGAAAAATTCCCAAAGGGATTGGAATATTGGTGAAATAAGTGAGATGAAATCTAATCTCGTGCCATGGAATATATTAGCCAATAATCCTGATCTCATTGTAATCGCTGTTTTCATTAATGATATAGACAGGTTAAATGACTTGATTCAAACCTATGAAACATATGAGATTCCAACTTTGATACTGACCAATTCAATTAGTCTAAGGTATAGCTTCAAATATAATTTTTAACTCGAATCAAATGATTTAGTTACTCAATTTTTTTCATTACAGCTCAAGCAGGAAGGATAATTTCAACATAATCACAGTGGAAACCAAAACACTTCAAAAATATTTAAGTGAGAAAAAGTTGGAACATTACAAAATTATTGACATTCAAAAAACTGATCGAAGTTCTGGCTTAGTCGACTTCACTTTTGCAAAGAAAACTATTTTAGTACTCCGGCAATAAGTCAGAGTTGATCATAATCGACTTTTCGCATGGGTGATCTTAAATCTATGACTAGCTGCTATAAATGATTTAACTATGCAACTTTAATTATTATTCGTTCACCCGCAATCCCCTTGTCACATTGCAATTAATTTAAATGACATCTAAAAGACATTTCCCCCACAACGAAAAAGATGACATTCGAAACCCCACACCAACCACATGACCTGGCAACCCACTGGGCTCCACAACACCTCCCATTCCCCATCTCACTCTGTGTCTCTGCCGCTTGTCAACCCAAAATTTTACTTAATTTCAATGATTGTTGTTGGCTCGTCTGCATAAATGTTTTATTATCTCACACCCAGTGAATGAACGAAGAAACATGACAACATTTTTTGCTTGAGGGCAATACAAAAAAAAAAAAAAAAGAATGAGGGCCACATAAAATATATAAAGACGAGAAAGAAGAAGAAAATGGCCAACTCGTGTCAAGTGACTTTTAAGCCATATTTAATCCGGCTTGTAAGGGAGACGAAGAGGCATTCAAGGCAGAATGCGGAGTAGAAAAGTAAGCGGATGGATAGGAAGTCTACACCAACGAATGCAACGATGGGAACAAAACCAAAACCATAAAGGCCCACCGAAGTTTTAAGACCCTAGCCACCCAAATTGAACTGTATTTATAACTGTTTTATATTTTTCACATATATTTAATTTATGTATATATTTAAAATATATATTTTAATGCAGATAAACTAGTTTTAGACAGCATACAATTTGTTAGCTCTATTAAAATTCTATAACTTTTTTATTTTAAAGTATTTTTTTTATTAATAAAATGTTAAAATTTCCAATCCACCAAGCTTTATTAAGCAGATTCCCATATGCATATATATATGTATATACAGTTATATATTTTGATCTTTAGTCCTATGGAGTTGGTTGGTTTTTGAATACGTATCAAAATGATTATACCCACATGACAAGAGTATGAAAAAGGCTATATAACAAGCTGAAGCAGTTGGATGAGATATATGTGTTGGTATATACATTTGTATATAATATATAACTACATATATAGTATGGCTGGAGTATAAACTGTTGCGACAATGTCAACATGCAAAGTTCTTCCTACCGCAAAAGATGACAGATGACCACTTCATGAACCCATGCATTTTAATCCAACAACTGCAACAAGAGCAAGAACAACAAAAACAATGGCAAAGTGACCGGGCCTTGTGTCTGCATCCGGTCCATGGGCAGCAGCACAAGAAGGATCAGCAGCAGGAGCACGGCCAGTACTGACTACTGAACTCATGCTCAGTCCCCCGGGTGGATAATGATGGAAATGCATTCTGTAAATGCAAAATATACTTTATACACATAAATAATTTCTTTCTCCTGCCCATGCTGTTTCTCTCTATAGCTGGCTTACAGAGAACTCTGTTTGGTGGCCCTTCTCATTCTCATTTCTCATTTATGCATTACGTTTTAATTTTGCACCAAAAATTTTATTTTAAATGCAAGTATAATGTAATGTAAATTTCCATTCGTTGTATAAGAGGACGCTTGGTAGGAATATGAGTGGGGGGCGTGGCTGGCATAAGTAGCTTTACATGGAGAGGTCTCCAAATTAATGGATTTTTAATTGTCTCTTTCTCACTTACACCGCAGCAGCCAGTCATCCGACCAGCCAGCCATACAGTCAGCCCGCCAGTCGGCAGTCCTTCGCGGGATGTCCTTTTTAAGTCTGAGAGGCAAATTACCTCAAAATGTCGTGAGTGTGTGTGTGTGTGTGTGTATGTGCGTGTGTCCTTTGTGGGTCTCGACGTGTTTTTTGTTTTCTCTTTAAGTTTATGAAAATGAAATTCATGCTGAATGAAAGGTAAATTAAGTAATATGTAAAAAAGAGACGCATATTGTATAATAAGTGGCTTAAACTCATAATTTATTAATTATTCCAACAGTTGAAAAAAAAAACTCACATTTCAATGTGTATTTATTTATTCTAATATTAGTAGTTGACTAATTTTCAGTCACCCCTTTATATGCTTAATTAAGCTCATTCAGAATTCATTAATATTTACTTAGAAACCGTCGAAAAAATAAATACATGTGTATATTATGAAATATATTTAAATATTGTCATTTAGCTTTACACTAAATATAGAGATTGTTTGTCTGCAACTATTTTTATTAAAGTTCAGCTCACAATTCAGTTAAAGTTAGTCTCATTAGTACACCTTTTTGTAAGTCTTTCGCATTATTTCTTTTTATTTTATTCAAATGTTACTTTTTCCTATCCCTTTTACTAGTCAAATTGGTAATTTACATATTTCAATTATAATTTCTCTCAATTAAGCGCCTATCACTCTCTTCCCTTCCATTAGTGCGAGGAAATTCTCGTATTCCTTTTTGCAACACAAAATGATGGCAGAGTATGAGTCTGAAGAACAGGAGTAAACCTTTACACGCCAATTAAATCGCTTATAAATATCTAAAAAGGACAAGCAGATATCTTTCAGTTTCATTGCAGCTTCTCTTTGGTGCCTTGGTCCGTCTATATTTCTATAAAATAGCATCATATGGCCAATTATTGCTTGTCCTTTTATCTGGCATTGCCAGTCAAAGTCAGAGAGTCCTAGTCCAAGGTTTCTTTTCCATCCCCTTAGCCAAAAACACATACATAGATACACACTCATATGTATGTTGTATAATTGCTTCCCTGACTATTTATTGATTTCAGTATCGAGTCGAGGCTAGAAGATTGGTATACCCTGTAAATAGGCATGATTGAGACAGATAGAGAAGATTTTTAAAATCAGTTGTCATCTCTATAGATTGCCTAAGATTGACTCCAAATCTGTACACGATTTCCTGTTATGGGAACAGGGTACAAAGGAAATTGCCAAATTTTCACTTGTAAATTTCAAGGGCGGAGTTGTAGGCGGGCCCTTTAGACTCATGAAAATGTGCTTTATCATGCTATTCGTTTTATATGACTTTAATATTTTTTTCTTCCTCTTTTATTTTGCTTCCATATTTCGGTGTTTTTTTTTTGCGATGTGTGAAGACGGCAGCGGAAATTAGCTTGATTAGATTGTCTGGGATGGCAATATTATAAATGACAGACACCAGGGAAACTTTGCTTCTTCCTTCTTTTTTCACAAAGTGAAAGTGATGAAAGTTGAATGAGACAGCTCCATGATTCTATATATTTATCATGTCAAAGTATTTAATGCATTCATAAAAGTTGTGTTTATAAAAGGAAAAGCTCAAAAATTCCATTAAATACGTTTTGCAAAAACAATGGAAAAGCCATATGCACATGAATATAGAAGGAAGGATCTCCAACCATATAAAGTACCTACATATATAAATTTTTGATCAGCACGATGAGACGAGTTCAAAAAGAAATGTCCGTCCGTCCGTCTGGATCAACGCGAACTCCTCCTAGACCGCAAGAGCTGAAATTTTGCACATAGGCTTGTATATACTGCAGAGGTTGTATATTTCGGACTCAGCCGGATCGGATCACTATATCATATAGCTCCCACACAAACGGCAAAGTCAAGAACAGTGACTTTTCTCAATAACTCCGTTATTTTCTGAGCTAGTGTCGTGAAATATTAGTGAGTTCATTATAGCTATAAACGATTGTGCCAAATTTGGTTCAGATCGGGTGACTATATCAGATAGCTCCCATAGGAACGATCGGTCAGAAACAGTGACTAGGATCAATATTATAGGCCATTCTTTCTTCTTAGATAAAACGTTTTTTCACTTTGATTGGTAAGAAAAAAGTTACCAAAAAAGTTGCAAGGGTATACAAACTTTGACGCGGTCGAAGTTAGCCCCTATTAAATCTAGTATAATTATTTTCTCTCGTAATTTATTATACTTTTGAATTAATAAATCAATTTAGAATTGCTAGTAAAGAGAAACTTAATAGTTGTATTTCTAGAATATTCATTTAATATGACAACTTGCTTGACTTTATTCATATATTTTGGTTTTCTTCCTTGTAAAAATATTAACTCATTATCGAAAGCTTTCGCTTGGGCAATGCAATACACAATTTGTTGGTATCAAGTTGAAAGGTTCACTTGGGTGACCAGCTGTCCAGCTTTTGGTCGGACAAGTCCCACACCGAAACCCCATACCCTCTGGCACACGAAATGTTGTATTACGTCGTTCTGACAAGCAACATGAATATTCACTTTGCACTTTGCCGGAATGCCCGGATTTACTATACAGGTGTTTTGCTCTAGTCAGCCCCGGGTGCCAGCCAGTCAGTCAGCCAGGCGGGACGACGCCGAAGCTGATGTGAATGTGGATGTAGATGATGATGTTGTTTCTACCGAAAATTTGCATCTTAATCTCTGCCCGTCAGCGACGCTGTTGACAAGCATAAAGTGAGAGAGAAGAGGATAGAGAGAGAGAGTGAAGGAGTAAATCGCCTGCTTACGCCTGAACTTACAGGACAACATTGGCCGTGGTCAAGACAAGGACCCTTGATTGTTGTTTAGATTTTGCAATTTAAATCACATTTACAGGTGCAATGTCCTGGTGCTGGTTAAAAGGAACGGCCCCCCATGCAAACAAATACAAGCATGCAAACACACTCACACACACATACTAAAAGTCTGGAAGGCCAAAAAAGGGATATCCAATGACGACTTTTGGCTTTTACTTATTTTCCAAATGAAATGAAATGTATCCTTATACGGCCATGCTATGTGTGTCCTTTCACTCTGCAATGTAAATTGTTTAAATGTGCGCATAAATTTGCGAGAGAGACAAAATTTGAAATTCCGATTTTCGACCAGATTGGTAAACAATTTATGTAAACGCACACACACACACATACAGACAGCATACACACACGCAGTTAGAGATAGCCCAATCGGAATCAGAATCATGGTCAGAAGTGTCCTTTCGGCTTTGCTTTTTAGCATTTGTTTGCCCTTCTATCTTTGCTCATAGTTCAACCCCTTACTCCGTTCATGTAATTGCGTAACCCTTTTCTAGATAATGGGGCCCTTGAGTACTTGGAAATTTCTATGTTTTGCCTCAATGTTTGTTTGCCGCTGCCGCTGCCACCGCCGACATTGCCTCCTTTTGGTTATGACTTACCCAAACCAACTGAACCAAAACAAGCCAAACCAAACCACTTGGCCATCACTTTTGCTTATCTTAAGTATTTTACTTATGTCCTGCCAGACGCCTCTCCCATTGTTGTTATTGTCAATTTTGTAGTTGTTGTTGTTTCCCTTGCCTCAGTACCATACCCTGGAGAATTTTCTCAATGGTTGTACGCTCAATTTTTAACATTGGCCTTCTTTGAATTTTTCGTTTTCACAATTTAATTTGAACCATTTTCTGAACTCAAATAAATAATTTGAAAGCATTAAAAAATAAATATTGATTATATAAATAGAAAGTTTAAACAATGTCAATGGTAACATTTTACTTAATTAATAAATTCGTGTTAGCTTTCACACTTATTAATGGATTTCAATATTCAATTGCCTTATCTGTTGTTTTCAGTAAGTACTTAATGACTTTAGCTTTACAATAAATGAGTTTTTATACTTTGTGTTATAAGGAATATCTACATTTGATTTATATAAAAAAAGAACTAAGTGCCAGATTCTATAGGTAAATAAGATCAATTTTATTTAAGTTCATAGTTTGAATTTAGGATTTACATATATATTGTCTGGAATAATGTAAATTCTTTTATTGGTTCGCTGCTGTGATTCTTTCTTGACGTTTGTACTCTTATGTCTTTCTCTTTTGGACGAAGTGTTTTCATAGTTGGTAGATTCAAGATCTTGCTTTTTAGTAATCCCTAATAGCTCAAACTCATTTGTTGACATCTAACAGCATATTTTCATTACCAAATTGAACAAAGTAATATTCTTACATTTTCCGTAATTTTCCTTATCGTTTGTAAATACAATGGAAATGCTTAAGAATTTTTAAATGAAATCTCAGACAAAATCGCAGGAAAATCATTTCGCACAACATTCGGCCAGCTGCTTCATTTGCTTTGCATTTATGCATGGATGAAATCACTTTTTGTGTTTGTGCGTAACAAACAAAAATGTTGTATTTGTTTTTTGGCATCGTCTGTAAAGTCCTTGGGCAGGAAGAAGAGAGCAAAGCCAGAGTTCAATGCCGGACCAGTCCGGCTAGTTGAACGAAAACAGTTTTACGTGCTCGACAATTTGGCCATTAATTGAAAACAGATTTGCCACTCAGATTGCATTGTCGACAGCCATCTGATTTCTGCACAAATTAATTATAACCAACTGCCATTGACATGGGGGCCAGAAAGAGTCGGGAACAGAAAAGTAGACAGTAGACGTGGTCAGGGGCAGGAGGACGGATCATCAGACTGCTGCACGAGTCGAGACTGAGCGATAAGAAATTTAATTCAATTTTATTGAGATTTATTCAACCAGAAGCAGAATCAAGTTGAGTTCAGTTAAGTTAGTGAAAGTGAAATGAGAAATGTCAAAATATCGAATTATGTGTATGCAATTGTTTAGTTGGATTAACAAATTCAAAAAAAAAAGTCGACAATCTTAGAGTTCTCATTACACATACTACTTGCCTAACAAAAGCAAGTGAAGCTATTCAATTGGATCTAACAATAAGTTTAAAGATATTTACAATTCAAATTTAAAATTTTTGTGTTCAATAATAATTGGCTTTTCTATCCTCTAATCGAGATGAGGTCTTGGAACAGGATAAGCATGAAGAAAAGCAAAAACTTACATTATCTTTTAAAACCAGAAATACTATAATATTGTAGACCGAAAAATATACATACAAATATAGGAAATTCTATGAAAAGGTTAACCCATATTTCAATTAATACAAATGTGAAATGAAGAGTCATAGAATTTGTTTTTACAAAATTTAGTTTATGCCTATACATAAACATACAAGTATGTATTTATGTGTGTAGGTATATGCATACATATGTATTCGTACATCCATAGGTAATTAGGAATATTCATATGCTTCAAATTTATCTGATAAATGTTACAATTCTCTCTGTCGGTATACAATTACAAAAATTCCGAGAGCATTACAACGGAAACGGATATGACAGACGTGCTAAACGGAAATGCAGGTTCAATGCATTCCATAGAGGTAGTAGGGACGGTCAGGGGAATTTGTCAGTGACATGCTAATTGCGCAGAAATTTCGTTTCGTGACTTCATTTTGATAGGCAAATCGTCTGTACGAAAGGCATTGAACATATGTTTATTATGAATGGTATAATTCCATTAGGCGCTAATTTTTACAGCTAATTAATTTCAATAATTGCGTATTTTATTGCCTGGAATTGAAATACAAAATAAATGGCAACATAATTTATTTCAGGGTTAAAAGTGAATTAATAATATTAATAAAAGAAATTGTGATAACTTTACTTGAAATTCAATTTAGAAATCAGTTTGATTTGTAAACTACTTGTAACTCGCAATTACTGCTGAAAGTTGTTAGGAAAAAATATTTTATTGCAATCGGCCAATTTATGAGTGTTTCATATTTACAAATACATATAAATGAATTGACTTTCGCATAAATTGACTAATCGAGGGCCAACCCAAAGGCAAATAAACGAGGCTTATGCGAGTATTGTGAATATTGCGCATACGCCCAGTTGTCAGCTAAGTTGCTAAATCTTTGTGAAAAAATAACTGCCAATTCTTTATTTGCCCCCGCTTCCCATACGTTTGGTCATTCAACACAAAAATCCTCTAGCTAAACCCTAAAAAAAAAACCCAGAAAGCTTTAGGCAAATCCTGTGCAAATTTCTAACCATTCAATTGCTGCAATAAAAATATCAACGGCAGCTAACGGAACATATATGTTTGTATATATGTATGTGTGTATAAAAATGAAAGAAAACTGAGGAAACGCCTTCACATTATTGGCTTGGCTTAGCTAGTTGGCGATGGGTTTTTTCTTTTTGTGCTTATTTTTTAATATTTCTTTATGGACTGCAGGCAAGAGCAGAAAACAGAAAATACAAACAACATTTTATGGCTTTACTTATTCTTTTCTTATACTCTTCTCAAAAAGCCTATTTCTTGTTTGCTTCAAGATTATGTGGTGAATCTTAAAACTCTACATAATATATGTACAGTCACAAAATTCAGAATCTCTAATTGATTTTATAATACTTGATGGAAGAAAAAAAGTCAAACCCCTGTATATTTCAAAAGTCTTTCTTTAATAATTCAATTAGTTTATATAAACCAAGAGTATATAAGATTCCCTGCAAAATAACAAGTGCCTATATATTTTTTGCTTATTTTTTTGGTTGTTTAAATAAATTTCCACTTAATAGATTCGTTTCTTTTTTTTTGGTCTATTTTATCACCGCATTTTGGCCAAAACCAGACACCCAGCAGGAGGCATTTTTAGATACTCCATTGAATTTTATGGCATATTAAAAGAAGCAAACAAGGAAAAGGCTTCTTGGAATTTTCCGTTTTACTTACACATTGAAAGAGACAAGAGACAGGCAGAGCAGAGACCAGGAGAAGGGAACACACAAAATTTGATTAGCGGCAATTGTGGAAAATTATAAATGACAACATTTCAGCAAACGCTTTAATTTAATCTTCTCGTTTTCAGTTTCATTTTGGAGCATTTTCATTTTCAGCTTTCATTTTCATCTTTCGTTGAAAACCTTTTTCAGAAAAATGTAAACACACACACAAAAATTAATTTCATCATATTTTTCACTTCTCACAAAACTCAATAGCCTTTCGTTCCTCCCGTACGCCTTTTGCTTTAGCATCTCCATCGACAGAGTTCCTGCCTCATTTCGTCCTTTTTGTTGAACGCTTCGTTGGCTTTTGTTTTGTATAAGAGATAGATGCTGGATAAGAGAGGAAGTCGGGTGATGGGGGGGGCGAAGAGGAGATCCATGAAAGGATAATATGCTGTTAATGCTTTTCTCTGCCGGCAAGGATGTGGTCTGTTGCCTCCTGCTGACTACTGTTAGCTGTTTGTGTGTTTTTTAGTAGAAAAGGATTCACAAGCAGCCGCATTTAGCTTGAATTGTTGTCATTTATTATGCTTGTTGTTGTCTTTACAGGAGTTAGCATACACCCCCAACACACAGACACACACACACTTTCTCTCTGTCCATGACTCCTCTCCTCTCCTTCTCAGCAGAGCTTAGGTCTCACAGAGCTTGGTAATAATTAGTAAAAGATATCAAAGCAAATGACTTTATCTGCTTACAAAACTTTATACTACACGCACTCATATCCTCTATATAATCCTTACATTGCCAAGGACAATGTAAAACTGCAGGACGATTGAGATTGAGCAAGACATCGGATGTCAAGTGCAAGTAAACAAATATTTTGAATCCTAAATTATTTATAAACATATACTTATCTCAAATATCCATTCAATAATCGGGATAATTTGGATCAAATAAATCATGTTTATGTTTTTATGTTTCAAATTGAGAAACTTTAATGTTTATTAAATATTTCCATTTATTAGGTAGAGTTGACATCGGGATATTGATATCTTATATACCGAACTTTAGCCATTGATCGCCACTATGAAGCTAACTGTAAAACTAGAAATACATTAGCAATTGATACTGGCCTTTATCTTTTCTAAAACTAAATAAAACTAAGAAATAATTCCTATCTTAGCTGATCCGAATATTCAAATCTATCTCCCAATTGAAACAATGCTAAGAAATTGTCTTCACTTCTTCCGATTTGTCTAATGTATACAAGAATCAGGTTGTCGTAAAAGTATTATTACCCTTAGTCAAGGTTTGTTATACATTTAATAGGAAGATATTGCCGATCTCTTAAATGTATTTATATGATAGAAATGAGCACAATACTGGATTTCATAGGGGGTTTTAAGAATGGCATCAGTATACATACACCTGAGCCCAATTTCAAAAATTAAACTTATGTAGGATTATATAATTTGAAACTTCCTTGCAAAAAGAATACGTTGGTTTGTTTTACATAAATATCTTTAAAAAGATGTCACAATTTATCTCTATGTATTTTGTCCTATGTATGGATGGCTGTGTAATTTTGTGACTTAACTTTGTTTTAAATTTTCAACCGCAGACTCGTAAAATATGCTAGTCAACAGCTTTATATACATACATACATATGTATGTATGTATCTGTGTACGTTTGTAAGTTGATTTGTTCATCCATTAGAACATGTCTCTGGGTCTATGTCTTTTGCTTATAGTTGTCATTGGAAGAGTTTTGCATGTGCACCATGATAATCATTTATAACTAGTTTATATTTTGGCAATTATTTTCTCTACATACATAAACATGCGAAGTAATGTGGACAGAATGACATGTAAAGGGGAGAGAGAGAGAGAGAGAGAGAGAGAGAGAGAGAGAGAGAGAGAGAGAGAGAGAGAGAGATGGGAGAGGTATGGAACCAGCATGGGGGTTTCGGGCCAAGTACAATTAAAGTCATTTTGCGTAAGGCCATAACAAGCTTAATATGTTTGCCATCTAACTCAAAGTCACGAAGAAGAAAACTCACTCAAGAGTCGCGATAAGAGTCAAGTTAATTCATGGATAACAATAAGCATGCTCTTGGGGCAAAAACAGCACTCACACTCACCCCCACCGCCACTCACAGTGGCAACAACAACTCATGAATATAAATTGCTGTCTCACTTTATACATACTTATATATGTATTTTTATACATATATATATTATTTTTTTTTCTTCTGACAAGCAATGCTTAAAGTTAGAGTCGCCGCGGGTGGCTGACAATTATAACACCAACACAAAATAAAACTTTATATTCTAAAGAAAGAAAAAAACAAATATTCCTGGTAAATCAGGTGAACTGACAATGGCCCAGAAACATTTATTCAAGTGGCCTTAGGTTGAGGGAAAAAAACTTCTCAGTGGGAAGCCTTAGAAGAAACCAATCGAAAAATTGCTTTTTGGCTAATACTTAAATTATGAAGTTAGAGGACAAATATTTTACTTTAAAAAACATCTTCCAAAATATATATTTTTATCCATTCTTAGGTAGTAATTCGATTTTTTAAGTCTATAAAATTTGTCTACATTTATATTTTGAAAAGATCTATCGAACGGACATGGCTATTTGAACTTGTCTTGTCGTGCTGATCAAGAATATATATATACGGACGGACGGACGGACGGACATGGCTATTTAAACTCGTCTCGTCGTGCTGATCAAGAATATATATACTTTATATGGTCGGAGATGCTTCCTTCTATGCGTTGCACACTTCTGACGAAAATAAATATAACCTTTTTGCAAGGGTATAAAAATTTGTTGCAGACAAAGAATACTGCAGAGAATACCACCTCAGTATATATTAAGTAAGCAGTAATTAAAGTTATTGTTTATCTTACTACGAAACAGTTACTACTCAATTAACCAAACAAAAGAGGAAAGAACAGCTTGGGCAGTAATTTATCGGCGAAGTATGACAAAGAGTCAAACAAAGACATCAGCTACCTTTTTAATTTGAATCAAAAGGTATTTACTTAATTTGCATTCAATTCTTACTCAGTCTTTTACTTAAGCCTCCTTCTTAATCATTGACCAAGCAATTAAGCTATTAATTTGCATTCTCATTTTCCGATGCACTTACCACTAACCATTCTCTCTTGTCCAGCGTGACACAGACACATGCACACAAAAACACTTACCAATACAGGCTTATGACATTTTCATATAAATCAAAGAGGAAGTGGGTTTTTTTTTCGCCCTTTGGGGTGAAAATGAAAAACATTTTGATGAGGGGAAAATTTTTATTGCATGGCTTTTGATTTTTTCCCTCTTTTTTGTTGCTGTTTATTTCAACGACTTCTTTTTGCTTCTGTTCATTGGCTACTTTTCTTTACACAGATACACACGCACACACTCATACACACACACACATACGGGAGCGAACAAAAAAAAAAAAGGTTTATGCAAATGCTATAAATTACAATTTTATTATGAAAAATTTAAACGTTTTCGCTTGCCCTTAGGGGCGTTGGGCAAAAGGCCCTCTATCAATGAGGGGCATGGTCGGGTTGATCGTTGTTGAATATACATACATATATGTACATATGTACATACATATATGTAACAAAAGGCTGGGTTAAAAATCCAATTAATTGTTATTTTATTTGTTTATTGTTTTCTGATTACGCCAACAACATGAAACAGAGACGCCAGAAAGGTGGCTATAAAAAGGAATGCTGCATGTGGTGGAAAGACTGAGACTGGGGCCTCCAATTACTGATTTGATTTATCGGAATGTAGTCGTTTTGATTAATAATTTAATTAGTTCTATATATTAATAAATAAATTGAATTGTACTTATATATTTCATCTCTCATTGTCACTTGAATAATTTTAATATTCATGTTTCTGATTACACCCTAATCATAAAACAAAACCCAATTTAATTTCTGAGTTTTAAGTTTCCATGTTCAGGATCTTGTTCTATGAAATGAGAATTAGTAATTTTAAAGCACATTGAGAATATGGAACAAGTTCTTGTTAGTTGCCTTTGGTTTTTCCGTCCAAGTAGCTAATTGCCAAATGCATTTTGTGGTTTCTTGAAAACAAATGATGTGGTTGGTTGCTCTCATTCACTGTTTTCACCCTCCCAAACGGCAACCTTACTCCCTTTCTCCCTTACAGCTCACTTAACATTTCTCTTGGCACCTTTTTGAAGATGATGTGGTTCGTATTGTTGCTATTTTTGTTGTTGTTGCTACTCTATACCTTCATTTGACTTGTCAGTTTTTACTCATTTATCACTCGACAAATGGTTTTTTTTTTTTTTTTTTTTTTTGCCTCGGATATTTATTTGGCGTATGTGCAAAGGTTTTTCCCTTACTTTGACCTCCTCTGTCCCTTACCATTCAGTTGACAAGCCAAGTGGAGTAAGATAAATTATTATTTTAATTGCATTTAAATTACATGCGTTGCATGAGGCGTATACGCAATAACGTCAAGGCTGAAGTACTTAAAATAAATGTGAACTAGAAGAACATAGATGACTATGATGAGTACTTTAAGGTAGAGCTCGAGCGATTAACTTAACCTTGGCAAAATAAAATTTTAAATACCTTTGTAAAACGATCATTGACCAATCCCAAAACAGGTTGGGTTATACCGAAAATTAGCAACAAAAAAAAAAAAACGAGATAAAACATTTATCTCTCTATTTAAATTTGTCCAGCAAATATATGAAATTTTGAGGTCTTTGTATCGTTGTATCGGTAAATTTTGTATTTGTAAAGTTCAAGCTAAATATACATGCATATGTATATTTTTATTTGTTTCACAAATTGTATCCATTTTAGATTATATAACAATGCTTAATTTAAGAAATGCTCCAACTTTTTTGTCTTCTATAATGGAGCCGTTAACAATTAAGGCTGATTGATTTATATCACGACTTTTCTCCATTCTCCTTCCAACGCGTTTACCCTTATTAACAGTCTCATTAATAGAATCCCTATCAGGACAAGAATCGCGTTCAAGGCGAGGGTAAACATGGGAATTGAAAGGGTGCGGCGTTAAGCTACTTACAATGAGTTGCCTTAAACTCAATCAAAGTGGGCAATTTAATTAATTTGCATTCACATTTCTTTGGCATCCGTTTAAAGGGAAATCACACACCTATACAAATGCAAGTGTTAACTTTCCATGTGTTTCTGAGTGCGTGTGTGTGTGTGTTTGTGTGGGGTGTTATGTGTATGTGAGCATTAAAATCTTAATTTGAATATGTAACCGCTTTTGTCTATGCCAACTAAGTACGGTTATCGAGGGAGCAGGGAGACAGGGAGAGCTTACCTGAAAGTGAACTGCAAGTGAGAGAGAAACATCATGTTAATTTAAAAAGGTAATTTCGGTGTTGAGCTTATTATGCTCATTAAGTCATCAGAAGTGTGGTGTGGGCGGGATGGTGAGGGTTCTGCCAAGGACGAAGGGATGAACTGGCCGGGACAACATTATAAAGTGCACTGGAAGCCACCGCAAAACGTGTGTGTGTTATATGTATATCTCTCTGTTTGTGTGCACATTCATTTGCTGCTGTTGTTGTTTAGCTTCAGTTCATTCTATGTTTTTTTTAGTACCCTGCAATTCGTAGGCTAAATTAAGTTACATCGAAGACATTGAGCTGTAACTGAGTGACTACAATCAGGCGATATTACAAACTGAACAAACTAAAATTAGGACTTTGAATTGGATGAAAATATTGACAAATAAATCAAATGGCACCCTAGGTGCTAGGTGCCTTTCGTAGCTTCGAGTCAAAGCAAAACTCGTTAGTTTAAAATTTGAAGGAAAATACTTTTCCATCTATTGTCCGTTATAACTTCAACCGATGTACCTTTCTCAAAACGCAATTTTAGTTTGAGAGACAGTAGTAATAGTTTCCCTCAATTTGAACTTCATCATAATTTAATCGATAATGTAAACAATTTCATTCTGGCATAGTAAACCATTTTAAGTCAAATTTGGCACCGGTTCGAGCTTAGATCTAAGTTTCTTTAAAAAGGGTATCAAGTTGTTCTTGATATATGTAAGTTCTTATATAAACCATTTCCAAAGTTGGACGGAGCTTTTTTTGTTATACTGGATATTTCTTAGTCGATATCTCAGTGTGCCTATGGAGCGCGGTTTTTTTTTACCGACTGTTGGTCCTGCAACCAGTTTCCTGTCCAGGGCCAGGACCAGGACATCGAGCGTGAATTAATTTTTAATGATGTTGTGTGCGAAAAACTCCCATTTTTGCCCAGTTGGTGCTATCTGCAGCCTGCCAGCGTATGTGAATGTGAATGCGTATGCGTGTCATGCATTTATCCTTCTGGGCTCGCGCAACCCCATCAAGGCCCTGACTCTTAACCCAACCCACTTACACCTTATGCAGTTACTATCATCAGAGGCGACCGGATGTAGGTCATTTCAAAAAATTGTTTGCTTTAAATTGCATTTGCGTTGACATGGAAGCTGCTGCTGCTGCTAACCAACCGACCAACCAACCAACTAACCAACATCATCAACCCAGCCACAAGTGTTTTTTTTTTTACTGTGGGGAGGGGGAGGGAGATGAAGAGCCATGTGTGAGCAGAGTGGTGGTTGGTGGTGCTTGTTTAGCCATTAGTTAAGCGGGTTACAGGCAAACATACATATAAACAGAGTGGGTCAAATGCCTAATTAAAAACATTATTTTAGACACATTTTAGATAAGATAAAACCATCTCAAAGAATTAAATAACCATAATATACATACATATATACATATGCGAATTTACAAACTAAATGACAAAATTTACCAAATTTTGGTTAATTTTACGCTCATTTTTTGCGCATAGGTACGCTCTAAAAAAATATAATCTGAAATCCACGATCGGACTAAGCCAGTAGAATTTAATCTATAGCCTTATACTCATACTCAATTTCGGGTCTATAACTAAATTTGGTTGTTTTCAAAATACGGCCAAATCGATTTCTGAAAATATGAGTCACAAACGTTGACGTGTTCAAAAATTCTAGAATCATTTCTGTGTTGATACAAATGATTTTGGATTCCAAATGATTTTAGAAATGGCTAAAAAAACAAATGGCATTATCTTTTAGCAAACCTCACGAGTTATGGTCATCACGTAAGACGCCAACGTAGGTCAGATCACAAATAAGCCAACAATTTAGTTTCAAGGGCACAACCTGATTTAAGGATATAAAGTTCATGTATTTTATTATATTTTCGAACTCGGCACATTTTTCTTAAATCTGATAAAGTTTATGGCTTAACCATCAGGACCAACTTGTTGGCAAAACCAGGGATAAGCACATGGCTACATTCAAAAGGCCTTAACTTTTAATGCATTTTTAAGCATATACCGGAATCTGACCATAATCAAATTAAAGCATAATTTTCTTTTACAACGTCATAGTCATAAATATCATCAATACACACACACATTCACATAAATACAAGATGGGAAAACATGAATCGTAAAAATCGCAAGGGCAAAAGAATAACATCATCGGAAGCTAAATTTTATATACCCTTGCAGCGTCACCTCTCAGCTTTTTAGTAGCCATGGAAAAAGGCATTCTAATTTGATTATAGTGGATGAAAATTTAAAGAAAATTCTATTTAAAGATATTTAAAATATATGCCAGTGAAATGTTGCAAAATGCAGAAATGTTTATATATTTAATTTGAATTACAAAGAATTATTTCATAGACATGACTAGATATTTGGTAAGTTTGATAAGACATTTTATCTGTACCCTTTATTTGTAAGGGTATTGGAAAAAGAAGAGATGTGTAAATTTGAAAACCTGGTGCTGCGCATTTCTGGTGCCAAAAAGGGAGGATGGATATGGAAAAATAAAATCAAAATGTATAAATCATTTATGCCTTTCTTTTGGCTTTAAAATTGAATACGCATTCGTCAGCAATAAATCGCCACAGGAGCCAAGGCAGACGCCGAAGCCATTGGAACTGGGTCTTGAATTCGAAACCCATGTGAGAACTTTGAGTTTCTTGCCTCTGGAGTCTGGACAATCTCGTGGTGGCATTTGCGTTATGCGGATTTGCGTTTGAAGTTGCCAGTTATACTCGTGGAGTAAGGGAACTGAAGTGTAGGTGAAGAAAATTGCAGCAATTTCGTTTCATATTTCATGCGAATGCCTCGCGTTGAAGCGTTTCATTTTTTGTTTTCTTGTTTCTTTTCCTACCACACATGAATTATTATTGGCACACGCCAACACGTTTAGCTTTTGCTTCGTTCTGGCAACAGAAACTGATTTGCATATAAAATGCAATAGAAGAATACATTTAGTTTTTAGTTTATTTCTACATTTATGTATTTATGGTTAACATAAATGCAATTTTGTATTGCATACTTTTAAGCATAACCTGCAATTTAATTACTTAACAAAAAAACTACAAGATGTGACTCAGATTTAAAAAATTTTTACCACATTTACGGCATTCATTTGATCATAAACTCAAATCACACGATAGTCTTAACGCATTTCCGATTAAAACCTATTTGTACTTCCCCCTTCGATTCAGTGAAAAACACAATGGAACCTAACAAAAATGGCATAATCACTACGGATCAGCAATTCTTTGTTTAAAATAAAATTTATGTAGAAAAAACACACATTTTATGTGATAAAGAAATTGGGCTAAAAATTAAATTTTACTCTAAGAATTATTTTTTTTATATTTAATTTGAATATATGTATTAACTACACATAATTAAAATCAACTCAAACTCGAGTATCTGTATATAATATATATATAATTGGTTTTAAGAAATTTAAAAATTAATTGAAATCAAAAGAAATGGCAAGAGAAAGCCAAAGATATAAATTTGTGGCAACAACAGAAAACAATTGAAATTGGATAGTTATTTTCTTAGAAAAAATACTCTAGAAAAAAGATAAGATTGTTAACAATAAAATTAAGTAAAACATTGAAAATGCAACCATATTTTGTAATATATGGCGCATTTAATGTGATAAGATAGTATGCGATATTTATTATGATCCCAACTGACTGATACTTTCTATAGTTTTACCCGACATTGTCAATTCTAGCAATAAACTTGGAGCCGTATATTTATATTTATATATGATTGTAATAAAAAACAAAATACGTTCATTTCTTTTTGCTTTTAAATACTATAAGGTTAAACTTTTTGGCTTTACTCAATTTTAGTATGTGTTCCATTTAATATTGATAATGAAGCAATTTTAGTTATAATATTATAATTTTTTCTCAAAATGTTCTACCTTCTAAATTAATTTTGACTTTATTTTTTTCCCTTACGCTTGGAAATCATTAAAAAATAAATTTTAAAGATGATTCCGGGTCGTTAAGATAAATTATTAATTATAATAATTTTATTTTGTAGAGCAAACGAATGAATCAACATACAAAAATGATGATTTTGCTCTGCATAGCATACTTATGTGCCCTTTTAATGATATTATTAGCTATGTGTTTGTTTTATTAAAGTAAAACTTTCTTAAAATATATTATTTTTAAAAACAGTTGGTGGATCGTTAATCATAAACACATAAGGTTGAAATTTATGTAATAATTAAGTGCATTTACTGATGAAAAATTATCGCAGAAGTTGAAGAAAACAATATTGGCACTTAGTTATAACTTTGTTAAATACAGCCAGACAAAGTTTAAGTTTTTTTTATTTGCAAGCAATGAGGAGAATCATTGACAATCTTAGCAAAGTATTCTAAATTCCTTATTATCAGTGAATTTAATATACCCTTAACCTAGCAGAGTATATAAACGCAAGAACGATTAAAAAAAAAAAAAAGAGTCAAATCTCAATGACTTTTTGAATCAAAGTTTTGTACAATTTATGATAGTCCAGTAGCATTAGATCATTTTCTATTTGTTATTTTTAAATGTTTTGCAATCAGTAGAAAAGAATCAAAGAACCTATATACATAAATAGAAAGTTTTTTTTCCCCTAATGGCAATGCGACTGAAACTTGGAATTCTTATAGATACTTGTTTTTGGGAAATTCTGTCTGTGACTAAACAGTTAAACTAACTTTATCATTTCATTTCATGTTTGACTATGCTAATTTTGCTAGGCAAAAACATGCAACCGTTTCGTTTTGGTAACTTAATTTCAAATGAAACTAAATGCCAAAATGAAAACGAAGAACCGAAAATTTAACCAAAATCAAACCGAAATTTATGGCCTACACACAGTCACACTTGTACACATACATACACACACACACACACACACCAAATGTAAGAAATGTGAGAATTGTGAGCCTACCAACCAGATGCTACTTCTTGCAGAAAGGACAAGAACATTTGCATCTTTGCATATAAATCGCATTAGAAAATTGTCAACGACATTTCCGACATATTTTGTAACATGTTCAGTTTTCTGTTGAGTCTCTCAAATGGTTTGCGGGTACCCTAACACTTGAAAGATAAACCTTATCAATGGCAGAGTCCAGCAAGAAAAGACAAGCCCGTAATCGTAAAAGTGTTCTTTTTTCATTTCAAAGGTTTAATAAATACATCACCGACAAATGATAGTGTTAGATCCATAAAGCGATCTAATACACTACAGTCGGAATTATCACAATATGGCTTAATAAATATATACACAGATTAACTCCCCATTTTATAGTAAAATTGGGCACTTGTACATAATATTAATCTTATCAATATCCTTCGAACTTAGACCCAAACGTTGGCCAATCTGTGCTGTTGAATCCAATGGAATGATTGTATCCTCTCCGTTAGTGGAGAAAGCACCAGCACGATAATGCAGGCAACTGTCATAGTCGTAGCCCATTTCGAAATCGGTTACCTTGTCGGGGGAATACTTTTCAAAATTGAACTCTTTGCCGGGCACAATATTGTCATAGACAACCTGTATATAGTCATCACGTATGGCAGAACTTTGTTGATGATAAAAGCCCAAGGCATGCATGAATTCATGCAAAATAGTGCCCGGACGAAAGCATCCTTCGCCCAAGGGATAGATTTCCAAGTTCATTTCCTGCATTTTACCCTGATATCCAACAGCAGTATAGCAGCCACCAGATTTGGCAGTTATAGTCAAATAAGTTTCATCCTCCCCATCGATAGCCTCTCGAAATCTGATGCATGTATTCAATTCGAGAGTAGCAATACCATTCAGAATAGCTTGCTTATGACTGGAGTCAAAATCATCAGAAATTTTATATATAACCACGTTATCGGGCCATCTCTTTTTTTCATCTATTAGGCCATTGCGTCCTTGTATAAATCCTCCTTTTCTAGTTAATTCCTGTTCCGGGGTCAATTGCATATCACCCTCAAAGAAACCGCCAGCTTCTTCTGGATCCAAAACGGATAGCGGTAATGGCTTAAGCCAACTTGGCTCTACCCATACAGATAAGAGCAGTAAAAAAGTTATTAAGAAACGCGACATCTTACTCGTTGAAGTTTTCTTTTTAGACTGAACAAGTGAATGCTAGGACTTGTCGTCTATAAATGAACAAGAGATTAGATAGAAACGAAGAAGGACAGAAAATATCAAATAAGCAATCGATAAACGATAAGCAACTGTTGGCGCCTTCCCTACATCATCGTATTAGTCATGTAAGTGCAGGAATGAAGTTCATGTCACTATGCACATACGTCATTAATTTATTGGTAGTCAAATAATTAACGAAAAAGAAAAACCAATCCCCAATTCAATATACTGATTGAGTGTTATCTACAAGTACCCGAAATATGCTTATCAACCAAAAGTAATTAAAATATGCCCCATGAAGATAGGATGAGTAAGTCACAAATAAATACAAAGCGAAGACACGCGTAATCGCTGTGCTAAACAGTTGTTCCAATTGTCTTTACACTCTTTCAATCGCTTGCCTTATCAATTCGTTTTCAAATGTTGATAACAGCTACCTACCATATATTAGAAACAGTCAGCACAACATACATACATTGCACCTTTCAATTGTAGAACCTTTTGCTAAATTATGAAATTTGATTTACTTGTCGTATCAATCCGCCACATTTGGCACTTTGCACTTCAACAAATCATTCAAAAATTTCTAGAAAAAAAGTTTTACTTCCTGAACTGCGCTGATAACCATTCATCCAAAATTCAATCACTTAAGGTGTATGATTAAGTTCTTTTAATCACTTACAATTTCAATATTTTATTTAAAGTTGAAAGATGTATCTTGTAACTGTTCTCAGTATGGAGCGAGGCTTTTGTATGCCCCGCCGTAGATTATGCTGTAGTTTTCTGTTGGTAAACTTTTCTCTTTGAAGGCGCATGAGGACAAAGATGAGAAAGGCTTAGGAAGGAGACTCTAGGCTTAGGCCATCACCGAAATGAAGAGGAATTTATCTTCCAAAAAGGAAAGTGAAAGCGACCACGGGTATATATAGCGCCGATATGGTGTCCATTATTTTGTACAAGTAATCTGCCCAGCAACAAGGGCAAATCAGGCGCCTTAAAGTTAGAAAACAATAAGTGATTTAAAACTAAATTACTAAATTAAGTAAACGACCAAAGAAGTCAACCATAATTAAAAAAAAATCTTTACACACCCAAAAGTAATCACAACCAAAAAAATAAAAGTTCACAGTGCGCAGGAGTTCATACATTAATTTCGGCTTTTTTTAAGGCCTTCCGGCGGGTAAGAAAGAAAATAGATAGAGCCATAGGCAATAGAAAATTTCAGAGTTCCATTTATAGGTATGGTATGGTATGGTTCAGTATAAAAAATACTGAAGAAATTCTTATAAAGTCCACAATTTCAATGACGTCACGGTGCCAAACATGGTATGAAATTCTCGAAGAGAGGCTGGATTGTGCTACACTTTGGCAGAGACAATTCAGTGGAAGACAACCGACGGGCGATATTGTTCGCGCGAAGTACCAAAAAACTCAGCCCAACGAACTCCTTACCCATAGCCATCAAAGTGTAAAAACTTTTTATGTAAAAAGTCTACTGTCTGCGAAAGGACGGCCAACAATCTTAGCATAGGAAATAACGAAGTTATTGATGAAAGTGACTGTTTTCGACCGATCGTTCCTATGGGAGCTATATGATATAGTCACCCGATCTTGATCAAATTTGGCACAGGTGTTTATAGGTGCAATATACTTACCAATATTAAATTTCGTGACGATAGCTCAGAAAATAGCGAAGTTATTCAGAAAAGTCACTGTTCGTGACTTTGCCGTTTGTATGGGAGCTATACGAAATAGTGGTCCGATCCGGCTGAATCCAAGATATACAAACTGTGCAGTATATACAAGCCTACATGCAAAATTTCAGCTCTGTAGCTCTTACGGTTTGTGTCCCCGCTTTCATAATTTCTGAGAGAATTAATGGAACCTAAGTGAGCCTTTCGTGAACTTGACCAAGTTTCCGATCAGGTCTTTTTCTTGTGATTTTTTTTTTGTTTGAACATTTTTTTTGCTTCTTAGCTTTTCCAGCAAGAAATCGAAGCGCTTCATCAAAGAACCTGTCTTTAAATCTGGTAGTTGATATTTTTCTATTTACTATATTACAATTTTTTAACATGGCGAAAAATTTAAAGTGACCAACAAAAAAAGAGAAAAAAACACAAGCGAAAATTAAAAAAAAAAAAGACAAAACTAAATCCACACAGTTTTATGTGATGTCTATTAATTACTGTTAAGCGAATTTAGTTTTGCACAGCCATAGCCCATTTTTTTAAGTAACAGAATTTTTACCATTTTTATTTAAGTAACTTAATACCTTAAACTTGTCCTTCGATTTTCATTTGCCATTTCTTTTTATACGCTTTCTTTATTTAAGATAACTTTTATTGTATACAAATCGATTGGAAAAGGATAGATTTTGTTTTGGTTTAGTAATGGTTGGTTCAATGGAGTCAAATTGTAGTTGTTCATAATTTTTGTAATGTCTCTTTAAATTATTATGGTGTTTGATCTCCTGCAGACTATCCCGTAGTTAGAGTTAAAGGATACACACATCAAAGTTAGAGTTAAACATACACACATTGTCTTGCAACAACTTTTTTTCCTTTTTTGTTTTGGTACATGCAACACCAAGGAAGGGTGAGTAGTTATTAGTCCTCTTAGCCATCTGAGGAATCTCGTGTGTTTTCTTTGTGACGATCAAAAGGCTAATTTCTTCTTTCTGTTCAATTTGGTATTGAGAATTCTGCGGTAAGATTATGGCTTTTGTAATAAACCTGTAGGCCTACACGTGATCGTTACACGTTACAGTTTGCAAACGTGTGGCATATTTTATACGTTAGTTGCATTCCTTTCGTAGATGAGTTGTCTAAGTGACCCAGTCATTTAGTCAACTGAACAACGAGGATCCGGGTTCGACTCCCAAGCTAGTGTATGGTTATAGTTTTCGTCCAAGCCGAAAACATTAGTTGCCAGTGCTTGTGAAATTTAGTTAGGTTGATAGTTTACAACTATATCCTATGCTTTAGTAATACTAGTTATGTATACGTTTGTTGGGACATCAAAAATTCTTCAATAAAATTTATAGCATACTTTTAGGGGTCATCATTTGTGTTAGTCAACTTAGTTTTTTTGTGAACTGTCAACTTAGTTTTGCAGAATAGTTTTAGGATTGTATACACGAATCGTATACATGTGAGTCTAACAATTCTGAGCTCAGGCTATTTAACATTAAAGTAAGTTAATTAGTTAAAAAAAAATTATGAGTAAATAAATTTAGTTGACAGATTTTGGACTTATTCTGCTTTATTTTGGGTTTTAAAATTTATTTAGCAAAAAGTCTAACTAGACTCTAGATTTTACCAGATTATTTTAACTTCGCTGTCATTTATGACCACCCAATATCAATATTTTTTAATCGAAAGAGTACTTTATCTGAGAGTACTTTATCTGTTGCATTGGGCACGCAAAATATTGAAATGCTTAGCCAATTTTCTGTTTCTGTATTTAGTGTTTTGTGTAACTCCTCATTGATCGAACGTGTCCATATAATATAATTTCCACTATTATCAAAATTCGCAGTATCGTTTATTAAAGCCTAAGTAAGAAACTGATAACATGTTAGATTAAAAGCCGTCAAATATAAGGTACATTGTTCTGACTCATTGATTGTTTAGGCCGTTTGTTAATATATGTAGGAAAAAAAGTCTTTAATAAGCTCATACATGTAAAACTGAGTTTGTTCCAAGCGGCTGCTTTCCAAAAAAACTAGAAAATTAAATTGAAATTACTCATCACACTTTATTGAACATTTAACATATTTTATTTTTCTAAATTCCAAATAGATAAATCAAATTGGAGTCAATTGATCGACATAAGCGATCTAAAGGATCTACGCTCTGACTGATATATTTTCAGCAGGATTTTCAAATAATGGCTATGAAACGAATATTTCAAGGCTTCAGTTAAGAGAAAAATAACAATGAAAACTTGTTTAGTTCTTTTTTTGAAAAGCTAATCCTGAAAATAAATTCTGTCACTGCATCGACGAATCTCAAAGTTCTAAATGATCTGTTCTGTGATCTTATTGATATACTTCGGCCAGAAATCTACGGTTTGGCTATGAACAGTGTAATGCACTGCATACATAACCTGGTGCTGATTAAAAATGTAAACCTGTGTCCGCAAATATAAGAGAAAATAATCTCTGCCGTTATTGCTACTTTTAGTGAAAATGATGTTGTTATTTTTTCAAAGGAACAGAGTCAGAGCCACTCCAGGTGGCAAAGTTTCCAAGTGTCCAAAGCAAACAGTGCCTAAAGAAGCTATTATCATTTCAGGTAAGTGTCGTCCAGCTATCAGATAATTTTGTTCTCGGACTAGAACAGTGTCCACAATTGCTGACGGTTATTCAGCATCTACTCCAATCAGACGAAGACAGGAATCGTCAATCGGCCTTATTCATTATGCATGAACTTGAGAAAAAGTTTGACAAAACCGAAGTCAGAAATGCTATAAAGTTCCCCCAAAGCCTATGGTCTGAATACATTAGTGCATTGGAGCATCTGGAAGCACAGCAGATGCCTTTAGAACTAATCAGTTTGTTGGATAATCTCAAACACCTTGATTTGTCTCCATGGTTGAGCATTTTATTTCTCGGACTCTTACAATCTGAGAACATAACTGTTGTCTATACAACAGTAAAATATGTTGTAACCCACTTAAAATTCTCCAACTTGACTGAATGGAATCTGGTGGATAAGTTTCTGGCGGCCACCAATAGGATGCAATTGTTCGATGTCGAGGACGACGAACGATCGACTCGACTGTTTAAAGACTTTTTGACAAGAAAAGAACTAGGGTCATTTATCAAAGCTTTTGTTAACGTTCCTTGGAAATGGAATGATATTCCATTATATGAGTGGCTTCATTGTATACCGAAAGAGGAAACCGGACAATCACCGTGTATTGATAAAGAAACGCTTCTTAAATTCGTCTCTCTAATTAACGAAATTCAAAATTTCGCATTTCGGAGTGCTCACAAATATTGTATTAAATTTAGTTTCCAGGTAAGAGTCATAAAAGTCATAAAACTAATGGTTCGTATTCACTTCCAATTTTGATGTTCCTTACAGGAAACACTTGAACATTTGTCTTTAGAGGAATACTTGCTCTTTATTGACACGATGTCCTACACTGACGATTTCTTCAATTGGGATACGGAATGTTTATTAAGTAAAATAGTTGGTTGCAATAATTTTGAAAGAGAAATGATGATCTTTACCAAAGATCGATTAGATAAAATCGTGGATCGGGACAGGGACTTCTACCTAGTCAATGCTCTAATTAGTAAACTAAAACAATTACCAAGAGCTCAACATGGATGGTTACGACTATTTCTAATAACTCAAATCAAAAACTCTGGAGATGTTGAAGATTTCTACTACACAGAGTATAAACTGGATAGTCGGATTTTATATGGTAAAGATTTGAAGAAATTACAGCAACATTTGATCGATAAACTAGTGTGTGAAACTTTGGAAGAGAAATGTGTTGTATTAGAAAAGTCTGTTGACTTCTTTGTTACTACCCACTTTAACCATTGGAATAAAATAGAAGAGTTTCATCTAAAGCCACTGGAATTACTTCAACAAGGTGGAAAGACGACATTTAAACATATGTGTCGACTTTTAGCATATTGTAATGCTCGGATACAAGACGAGAAAGTATTGACGGCTTTGATCGCCAAACTAAAACAGAGTCCAAACTATTACGCGTAAGTTACTTTACTGAAATATACATATAATGTATATATATTTTTTCGTTTTTAAAGAACTGAATTTATTGGAACATATGCATCAGCGCATTTGACTATTGAAGAACAACATAATATTTTCGTGGATTTAATTTGCGGTGGTCATGATTATGTTGTTTGGGAACTATTGCGGAAGGGTGTGCAACTGCCTTTGGAGTTAGTTATTCAGCGTATTATTCCTACCTCAATTCATACTGATGATAATTGGTAAGAGAAAATTCGATTTTTTTGTAAATAATTTAAAATTGTAAATATGTCCTTAAATTGATAGGATTATGGCAAACTACTTACATGTCGATTGGACCCATTCACTAATGCCTGGCTGTATTCCCAATTCTTATGTACGAGAAATCGTTAATGAATTATTCCGCATAAACAAGGAAATATCGGGAAAAAACCCTCGATATGGAAACAACTCCGAGCAGCACAGGATTAAATTTTTAATTGCTTCTGTTTTGATGTTTTTAATGCCAAATAATACATGTTCAGACATGCTACGGCCGGCATTATTTTCGTCGACTGATCAGTTGAATATTATACTAACTGACATGCTATGGTCGGCATTATTTTCGTCGACTGATCAGTTAAACATTATACTAATGTACGAAATAATAGTGGGTAACAGTATATCCACCGATGGCCTTTTGGAACGTTTGCAATCGATAGCCAGTCTGGAGACAGACCATCAAATGTCTTTACTATCAGTTTCAAATATTTTCATCCACCTCAAATGGAGTTCACTTCAAGAAGATCAAATTCAAAAGATAATTAGCTCGCTGCTGCCTCTAACTGTAGCAGCAGTTGTAAAAGTTGGCCAATTTGCTACATTAATTGTTAATGAAATAATAAAAAAGTGCAAGGATAAAGAGTAAGTTATAGATCAATATTTGAAATTTAATTTTAATTTATTCATTTTTATTGTTAGATTAAAGATTCCAATTGAAAATACATTGCCTTCATCAGAAAATGTTAATTTGGCCGAGTTATCGGTTGGAACTCAATTAGAAGTTCGTCTCCTGCTACCTGAGCTAGACTCGTACGCACGCAAAGATTTCTGGACATGGTATATGTCGAATGTTAAAACACGAAATTTGTCCAATGGCAAATTATTGCAAGCCAAAAAGATTCGAGAAGCCATTAAATTGTCAACAATTGAAATTCAACCGATTAAGAGAAATGAAACTATTTTCACTTCAAAAAGTGACATATATCCGAAATCTGATCTAGATTCGCGCAATATTTCAGCCGATAACGCAAATCTCATTGTAGCAGCTGTTCTTATGGACGAAAGGACCCATCTAAACGATTTGTTGCAAACCTGCCGAGCACTTGGTGTTCGCGCACTTATAGTGAGCGATTCTTCGGATTTAAGGTTGGTCATTGAATTACTTACAAATATCAACAAATACTACTTAATTTTAATCCTTTGCAGTGAGGGCTCTGAGGATACTTTAAACATAGTTAAGCTTAAACCAGGATTACTAAACAAGTATTTACGTGAGAAAAAACTAGAGAATTATAATATCGTTGCCACCCGAAATACAAGTCAAAATACAGACTATGTCAACTTCAGTTTTGCCAAGAGGACAATTTTACTATTGGGGTAAGTTAATCCGTTAAAGGGATGGCCCTTGATATATATGTAAGTGGGTATAGCTATGTTGGCACATGATTTTATTAACGCTAAAATCTTTTCAAATACATACAACTGGGATTGCAACATTATCTTTATTCAAAGAAATACATGTGCAAAAAATTACACCAATAGTCGATAGTTAAAAGATAGATCAGAACAATATGTAAGGTATTTTAAATAGGAAAAATAAAGGAAAGGAGTTATTAATTTTCGTCAGAAGTGTGCAACGCATAGAAGGAAGCATCTCCGACCATATAAAGTATATATATTCTTGATCAACACGACGAGACGAGTTCAAATAGGCAGTTCAAATGTTATGAAACTGAAAATGAGTGTTAGTTAATATTTCATATATGTACACTTGTAAGTGGAGATAATGAAGATGAACTCGAATTCAACGGGAACTTCAATCTGTCTAACATTCAGATTCTTAAATCAAATTTTTATTTTCGTAAGTTGTTTAATTCTTAATTTAACTAATCAAATGTTAATGATTTACAGTCATGACCAACATGGAATTCCGGAAACTTTGATGTCTCTTTTGGATAATATTGTTGATATACCAATTAATGACTTTAGACATGCACTAAATTTGCTGGTGTTCAAATATTATAAACAATATTTCGAAAATAAATAAAATGTGCCAGAAGGTATCTTTCATTTCACCATCATGTCTATTAGCATCGAGCTGGAAAACAACGAAGAAAAATACATTACTACTAGGAACATTTGCAATAAAAATCATACATTTTATGACTAAAACTCTACACCTTTATCTATGCATTATATTAATATGGACGACAGATGGCGACACTACATTTGTCAGCGTTGATAATTTGGCTGCGGGTATTATCTATATTTAAAATTAAACGAGTGTCTTATCAGTTGTGATTAATTAAGGCACCGAATTTTATATACACTACTGATTTTTCCTGTGGCTAATCACTAATATTTTTAAATCAATCATTTGTCTATAAGTTCTTTGGAATAGTAAATGCATATCTGTATATTCATTAAAATAATTGTCAACAAAAAACGATAAGTTTAGTCAGCTTTTTCAAATATACATATATCCATACGACGTGTTTTTGACAAACGTCTAAGCAAAGTCAATAAACCCGCCTTTTAAAGAAGATTTTATAATAAGTGTCGCTTATCTCTAGTAGTGTTTACCATTAGTCATTTCATTTTACCAGGTTTCGTGGACTAAAGCAGTTGTGCGTTTTACTTTTAAGGTTTATTTTCTTATATAGTATATCTTCCTAATATTTAATGGATTGTGGCAATCAACACCAATCGATTGATATTAGCGATCTCAGTGATCTGCTGTACGATCTGGTTGATATACATGTTGGGGAATCCACCAATTTGGCTTTAAGGCGAGTGCTACAATGTATTTTTACGCAAGTGAAAAATAAAAATATGAATTTGGGTCAGAAAGTATTTGAGAACCTTATCGCTGCGATGTTGGCTACTTCCAATATAAGTCGTCGAAGTAATTCCTCAAAGGAATATCACCAATTTGTGGCGAATGTCTTGGCGTGTCTTCAACTCCAAGTAAGAACATTTCCCAGTAAAGAGAGCAACAGGTTGCTGCAACATTTGTGGTCGCTCAGTCTGAATACCGAAAAGCTGCATGCTCTTGCTCCACAAATCCTCTGCACACTATTTGATGACTTTAATCGTAATCTCGGACTTAAAGAGTGTCCCGAATTGCTGAAGGTTATTCAACAGCTGATTCAATCAAATAAGAATAAAGAACGCCAAGCAGCCTTCTTTCTTATGCATAAACTCGAGGAGAATTTCGAATTGAATGCTGTTGCAGAGGCCATTATGTGCTCCAAAATGCAGTGGTCAGACTATACTGCTGCATTGGAGCATCTGGAGGAGCAGCAAATGCCTTTAAACTTAATTACTTTCCTGGAAAATATAAAATCTATGCATGACTTTTTTCCTTGGCTTAGGATTTTGTACCTCAGACTCTTTCAATCTGAGAATGTATTAATCGTTTATGAAACCGTCAAATATATTATAAACGAATCGAATATATCCTATTTGACTGATTGGAATCTATTAGAAGAGTTTTTAGAGGCAACTAATAGAACACAGTTGTATAATGTGGATGACGATAAACGGACATATCCGTTCTTCAAAAACTTTGTCTCAAAAAGTCAATTGGAGTTATTTACCGAAACCTTGGCTGGCGTTACTTGGGAATGGCATAGCCTTCCACTATGGGAATGGCTCGGAAGTATACCATCGGAAGAAGTCGGCCAATTACCATATATTAGTAAAGAGACACTTTTAAAACTCGCCTCCCGAATAAGGGTCATGGAAAAATCAGAACTGCAGTATATGGCTCAGGGATTGATTACGAATCGATTCGAGGTAAATCATTCATTTTACAAAAAAAAAGAACCCTTTTTTTATTTTCTTCTTATATATACATAGTCTTGTCTGGACAATATGTCTCTAGGGGATTACTTACTGTTTATTGAGACAATGTATAGCAGAGCGATAGAATACTATTCCGATCATGACCGATTGAAACGAAAAATTTTAAATTGCGACAAAATTGAAGCAGAAATTGCTCACTTCACAAAAGCCCGTTTGGCCATAATATTCAATTTAAAAACTCCAACATTTTTGTATTGTGATTTTTTAATGGTTTTCATGGATAAACTGCGAACATTATCTAAGGTTCATCATGGATGGTTACGCTTTTTTCTGATGCCTTGTATCAAGCACTTTTCGATTTCAGTATTCTACTCCAATGTGTACGATGTGGAGACTTCATTAATACTCCGCAGGAAAGATCTGAAGAAATTGCAACAACATTTACTCGAGAAGCTTTTGTGTGAAACAGACGAAGAGAAATCTCTTGTGTTAGAACTTTCTGTGGACTTGTTTGTAACAAATCAGATAAAAGACTGGAACGAAATTGAAAAATTGCAATTAGAACCCTTGGAACTACTTGAGCAAGGGGGAAAGTTGACATTTAAACATTTATGCTATCTTCTGGGGGCCACTCATAAAAGATTAAAAGACGAAAATGTGTTGCCAGCAGTTGTTAGACTACTTAAAAAGTTTCCATGCTCAAATAAGTAAGTAAATGATTTGTGGTTTTTAAACATATTTATCACGTTTTGTTTTTATACTTTCAAAGAGCGAGAAATATTGGAACATACGCCACAAAACATTTGACGCCTGAAGAACAAAAAAGACTTTCTTTGGATATAATTGACTATCATATTCATGGTAACAATGGAGAACAATTTATCACTTCTGTAGATATACAATCTGATCATGTGTATGGTCATAAAGGAGTACTTGTTGGAATATTGGACTCAAAAGTTAAAGTGCCTTTACATCAGGTTATTCAAGGAATTATCCATTGTTCTACACTCTCCGAGGATGCTTGGTAAAAAGAAAATAAGCTGATTTTTCTGTAAAATAAGTTATTTATACTCACAGGATTGAGGCGAACTACATAGTTTTTTATGGATTTGGTTCGGTTTCGTCCCTGTTTATGTTATATACATTTGAACAGCCTGAACCTTTTATAAACGAAATCGTTGAAGAGTTATTGAGCATGACCAAGAAACTGTCGGAATGTCATTCAAATTATTTCAGCAACTCCAAAGAGCACAGAGTTCAATTTTGCATTGCACTGGCATTGATGTACCTAGGACCAAAATATGAATGCTCAGATATGCTATGGTCGGCATTATATTCCCAAAATGATCAGTTCAATATTATATTGATGTATGAAGTTATCGTTGCTGAAAGTCTCCGCAATGCAGATGCTCTTATAGAGCGATTGCACTCACTAGCCACACTCGAGCCAAATCAGCAATTGTCCCTACTTTCTGTGACTAATATATTTCTTAAACTTAAATGGAATACACTAAAAGATGATCAAATTCAAAAGATAATTGAAATATTTCTTGTGCTAGCCATGCAAGAAATTACTCAAGTTCGTCAATTTGCCAAAATGATTTTATGTAAAATAACTGAAATGTGTAAAGAGAAAGGGTAAGTTGTGAATTGCAATTTGACATTGATTATTAACGCACCAAATGTTTATTAATAGATTTTGTATTCCTATAGTTAATACTCTGCTGAGCTCTATTAATGTAAATTTTCAGTCAATTGTGCCACAATTAGAAGTACGTTATTTATTGCCTGATATACATTTCGAACCGTACCTACGGGGTTGGGAATTAAATATGTCAAATATAAAACCTATTTATTTGAAAGATGATGCCATCTTGCACATTAGTAAATTTCGAAAAGCTGTAAAACTAGCATCCATTGAGAATTGTCCAGCGAAAGAGCAATGTGCAAATATAGGCACAATAATTGACATATATCCAAAGCCAGATCTAGCGACACATCAATTAACGGATAATAATAATGCTGATCTTGTTGTCGTAGCTATTCTTATTGATAATCTGGCTACTTTAAATGGCTTGATGGGAACCTGCCAGGCACTTGGTATTCGGACGTTGATTGTTAAAGAGTCAATAAAATTAAGGTAAGACACTTTTGAAACACACGCGTACAAAATAACTTTTTTTACTCAAAATACAGTTTAACCACTGATCATACATTAAACATTGTTCAACTAAATTGGAAATCACTCGAAAAATATTTGCATGTCAAAAAGATGGACAATTATCAGGTATTGTTTACTCAAAACACCGCTCAAAATACAGACTATGTGGACTTAAGTTTTGCCAAGAGAACTATATTGATATTGAGGTAATTAAACTTTACGACTTTTTAAAGTATATCATAACTATCTAATTAATTATTCCAATCATCATTCCAAAATTAATCGTTTACAGTGAACATCAATATGATTTACCGGAAAATCTGAAGTATATCTCAGATAAGATTGTTGAGATACCGGAAAAAAAACTCTCAATATTCACAAAAATTATTGATGTTTAAATATTACAAACAATATTTGGCACAGGAGTAAAATTTATTATTTGTATAATTTAAGGAAATTTTTGTTATCACTTTAAGCAAATTTATCTACCTTATTATAAAATATTCATATATTTTGATGCGTATTCGGATAAATAAACTCTTTGTATAAGATCGAAAACAAAAAAATGTTCCATTTTAGTAGTCTTGTTAACAAAAAATGTCAAGCAAACGTCTGGTTACTTTGCTTTTATTGATCTAAGATTTACACAATGGTTTAAAAATTAATTTTCTGCTAGTTTTCAGCTTTAAAAGCCAAGCAAATTTCTTAATGCATGCAGTATATCTAATACGAGAGTCTGTATGTCATATAGTTTTATTTCGCTCACTTCAAGTTCTAAAAATGAACGGATGGCAGTTCATTGTCATCATTTTACAAATAAGCGATATGATATTGAGTTATCCTTTAGAAGAACCTACCTTGGACGATCCTGAGTTCACAGAAAATTATTATCAAGGTGATATAGAATATCCTCCAATTAAATCGCGTAATGGGGTTTACTCAGAGACTTTCCGATGGCCAAATGGCATCGTCTATTATCATATTGGCGAACGGCAATTCGGTGAATTATTCACAAGATCGACCAATCTTTAATTAGATAATAATTAGATCCTCTCATCCGTATATAGACCAGGATCAACAGAAACATATAGAGCTTGCCATGGATATAATATCCGGTTTTTCGTGCATCAAATTCCAAGAGGTTCCTTCGAGTGCCACGTCTTATTTGAACATCACTTCCTATAAACCTGGTTGCAGTGTAGATAAAATTGGCTGGGAAAACAATGTTCGAAATATGAATCTGCAATCAAATACTGTGGGCGTTGGATGTTTTCGCCTTGGAACGATATTGCATGAGCTGTTGCATGTGTTGGGTTTCAAGCATCAGCATGTAGCGGCTAATCGTGACGAATTTATTTATATCCATTGGAAGAATGTTAAGCCGAAATACCTAAACGATTTTCTACATGATCACCAAAAACAGCCACTGGACAATTTTGGAGAGGACTATGACTATAATAGTGTTATGCATTATTCTCGATATGCCTTCGCCATTGATCGTAAACTAATGACAATTGAACCTATTAAAGAGGGTGGTGAACGAATGGGACAACGAATCTTTTTGAGTAAAAAAGATATTATAAAGCTAAATCGAATGTATAAGTGTGGATTGAGAGGAAGTTTTCCAAAAAGTTACTTACAAATATAAGACACTTAATTTTTTGGTCGAATCAAGAACATAGAAAAAAAAAAAATATATATATATATATTTCTGTAGCCCAATTAATCATCTGTCGTTTCGGCGGTATATTTAAGATGTGTTACTGTAGGAACCTTGAGAAATACATTATCTTTTTGGTTCTTTGTACGACAGTCTGGCGTGATTTTAATAAAGTAAGTTAGTCAATCGGCAAAGAAATCTAGTTTTCGCTGTTTAGTTACCCATATATTGGTTTCATTTTTACTTTAAAAGTAATTTTTGATAGGTTTCAATATGTAGCGAATTGTTAAAGCTTTTCTTAATGAATAAAACTAACTCAGTTTTACATGTTAAGTTACTTTAATTTATTTTATTTTCAGTTCTATTAAAGAGCAGTTAATCGATCAATTATTACATTATGTACTAATTTTTCATCCACAATTAGAACAATTCGCGAAAAAAAAAAATATTAAATAATTGACATGGAATTTCTAAACAAGACACTTAAGTTAATAAAATATTATTTTCCTGAAGTCAAATCAATTTACAAATCAAACTTTTTTAAATTAAACAGATATTTTGCTGTTTTATTTGCAAGAAGATGTGTTTATTCTGGCCATACAAACTACAACTATATATAAATATGACAAGCACTATATACTTTTATCTCTCCTTTTCCACAGAACCTCTGAATAAAAGTTAGATAAAAATTAAGTCAGTTGACCGTCAACAAAATACTTTAACTAAACATTTAGTTTAGTTGCTATAAACTTGGTGTGCCACCAGGACTAATAATTTGGTTTCGCCTTTTTAAAAAATTTAAATGCATTTTCTGCAGTTAACAGCCTTAAACGTGAAGCGAATTGTCTTGAGTCAGCAAAAATTTTGAATGAATCAGAGTCTACCATTCAGTTACTTTAAATGCTTTCACTTTAACTTCATAAAATGAAGAGATGGCAATTTATATTCATTCTGCTTTAAATTATCGAAACGATAAGGCCATATCCATTAGACCAATCTGACTTGGAGGATCCCGAGTTATCGGAAATATATTATCAAGGCGATATAGAATCTCTTTCAACCCTTATAAAATTTAATGGTGCTCATTAAGAGACTTTCCGATTTCCAAATGGCATCGTCTACTATAAAATTGGTCATGGGCAATTTGGTAAAAAGTATTTATAAACTAGAATTTTTCTAATAATCTAATAATCATCATCTAATAATAGATCAGGATCATTGGAATCAGATACAACAAGCCATGTATGAAATATCACAGATTTCGTGCATTAAATTTGAATTGGTATTTGAACCTGGTGTTAAAACTTTCTTAGATATCACTTCACATAAACCCGGTTGCAGCGTCAATAAAATTGGCTGGGAGCTAAACGAAGTTAGAACTATGAATCTGAAACCAGGTGTTATAGGCACTGGATGCTTTCGTCTTGGTACGATATTGCATGAACTTTTGCATGTGTTGGGATTCCATCACCAGCACGTAGCGGCTAATCGCGACGAATATATTAATGTCAATTGGGACAATATAAGGCCGAAATTCAGGAATAATTTTTTTCATGATCACAGAAATCAGGACCTTGACAATTTTGGAGAGGATTATGACCATAATAGTGTTATGCACTATGCTCGGAATGCCTTTAGCATCAATCATGGCTCGCCGACTCTTGAACCGAAAAAAGAAGGTGGTGAAAATATGGGACAACGAATGTATCTGAGTAGAAAGGATATTATAAAACTAAACCGAATGTACAAATGTCCAGGATATGTTTAGAAAATGAATGAAGTTTTTTTATGACGATGAATTTATTGTTGTTCGCATTAAGTGATCAAGTTTCAAGTGACAGAAAAGCCATTAAGGAATCTATATTTATACCATTAGATAAATATTTGTATCAACTATAAAGTTCTCATTTTGTATGTAGATTTACAACTGCCTGGGGCATTTGTACATGGTATTCAATTTGTTTATATCGATTTGGGTCATTTCCAGTCGTTGACCCATTAGCTCCTCAGCACCTTCTTTCAATGGTACAATGGTCATTTCACCATTTTTGGAGAAGGCATAGGCCGTATAATGCATTACACTGGCATAATCGTATTCCTCATCATAATTTGTAACTGTATTCTCGTCGTATTTATTGAAATTATTTTCGGTGCCTTCGGTGATGTTTTCCTCCGCTATACGGACGTATTCATCACGATTGTGAGTGCTCTGCTGATGATAGAAGCCCAGGGCATGAAGAAATTCATGAACGATTGTGCCAATACGGAAACAGCCAGTATCCAATGGATAGTTTTGTAAATTCAATTGTTGAACTCGATTCAAATGACCAACATACGAGTAACAACCACCTGCCTCGGAGGTGACATTCACATAGTAGGCCTGATCACTGGTTGCCTCTTTGAAGACCAGACACGAATGACGCTCGATAGTTCGAATTCCCCGGAGGATGTGATCACGATGTTCTTGATCTACAAGACAATAAATTCAAAATAAACATATGTACTAGAAAAACGCTCATTACTCAAACTTACCTATATAACTGTTAATGTAGTAGTATACAGTTTTGTCGGGCCAACGATATGTCTCATTAATTAAACCATTTCTATTCTCTGGGGTATTGAAAACCATATCGCCTTGAACATAGCCAGCAGTTAATTCAGGATCGGTTTCTATCCTGGAGGATGTGGCAGCTGGGGCTGCCATACAGCTGCTAACTGCTAAAATAAGCCCTGCCAGGCAAACTATGGTCTGCTTATTGTCACGTTTCAGTCAATACTATTTCAACAAATGAAACTTAAATAGAGACTTTTTATTGTTACGTATTTTTGCTACGGATAATTTATTGTCTTTGTCGGCGCGGACCGCTTTTTACAACCTCAGCAGTGGGGAAAATTCAATAAAATTGACCGTTGAAGATCTTATCTAATCGTTAGATGGCATAATACGCGCTATATGTTATTACTATGCTATAGATGCCAAAGTATTTTGTTAAAAAAACAACTTTGTTTTAACTCATGACATGGCATTTTGTTCTTAAAATAAAACAACTTTGTGGTTTTGTTCAATTGAAAGGTCATTTTAGCTCAGTTGATTACAATTTGTTAATCAAATACCTTAACCTTTTGGTAACAGAATGGGTTATACAGGTAAGAAGAGCTTTGGCTTAGGCTTACAAAATTACAATTACAAATAAAACTATCTTAGCTACACATAAAATAAAGGTAAAATATCAAACCCTTTTATGTGCCGGCTCGAGGTTAAAATATTGATATTTAAAGGTTTGATAAAATCAAAAAGGTCGCAAAGTTATCAAGTTTAAACAGTTCTTTTGTTGTGAGACTTTGTAAATTTATTACGAAAGTAAGAAAACGATTTTAGAATTATATTAAAATTTGGAATAAATTGTTGCAGGGGTTTTCAGGTTATAAAAATATTTATGGATTAGCAATATTCTGTCAGGCGTTTTATTAGCTACTTATTGTTAGATAAGCCAGAATAAAAAGAAAATTTACGACTGATTTTAATAGGCAATTCGATCGATAGACAACTTTATTGCTTATATGCTCCAGTCTTTATGGACAATTGTACATGGCATTGAGTTTCTTGATATCCGTTTCACTTAATTCCAATCGTTGTCCAATAATATCAACAGCTTCCTCTTTGACTGGAACTATGGTCATTTCACCATTTTTTGAAAATGCATATGGACCATAATGCATAACACTGCCATAATCATATTCCTCACCAAAATCATTAACAGTCTCTTCACTATATTTATCGAAATTGAATTCCATGCCTTCGGTAATATTATCCTCGACAATTGTAACATATTCATCACGATTTGCTGCGCTTTGTTGATGGAAGAAGCCCAATGCATGCAGGAACTCATGGACCACCGTATAGAGTCGAAAGCAGCCCTCACCAATGGGATAATTTTGTAAATTCAATTGTTGAACCCGATTCAGATAGCCTATATAGGAAAAGCAGCCACCATCCTCTGAAGTGACATTAACATAATATGGCTGATCGCTGGTTGCCTCTTTAAATGTCAGACAAGATATCGACTCAATGGTGCGTATGCCTCTCACTATGTGATCACGATGTTCTTGATCTAAAAATAATATTTTTTTATTTATATATTAATTCATATAAAAGGTGTTAACGTACCTATATACCCATTGATACGATAGTAGACAGTACGATCAGGCCAACGATAAGTTTCATTACGCCAAATGTTTCGCAATTTTCCATTAGGAACCATATCACCTTCTACATAGCCAGCCGTTAGCTCTGGATCTGTCTCAATGCGTTGCCTGGGCATGGCCTGGCAAGCAGAAATACCCAATAGTAAGAGTAAATTAGCAGCTCTCCACCAAGTATACATGATACCCAACTGACTTTTCAATGAAAACTAATGTTCGAAACTACTTAATTAGGCATTTTTTGATTTTGAGTTATTCTTATCTAATCGCTCTTCCAGAGCACTGAAACCAACTTTATCGTTTTCGATTTACAAAACATGCTTTTAGGCGTCAGTGTGAATTTTCGCAATATTTTCAGTTGTCAAAAATATTCTCAGTACATTAAGAACAACAAACAAAAGATATTATTACGTATGGATTTATTATCAAACAATATGTTTGTAAACCGTTGACGGAAATAGAATGTTAACGAGCGAAATTTATCATCATTAAATTGTGTAAGTAAGGGTAAAAGACCTGAAGCTGAGATAATGATGTATAAAAATGTATAAGATGAATAAATACGCATATTCGAAAAGTCTGGGGTATAAATTTCTTTCTTTTGTTAAAAATAATGTTATCTTTTCAATATAAGATTAACTAATGTTTCCCTTTTTTGTTTGTGGCTTAAATTTTGTCTTTATTTGAAAACTTTACAAAATAACAAATAATTGTCTTTTAATAGCTTTGTCTTTATATTTTTTTGTGCCGGATCGGCAATTGAGAATGTTTGTAATAAAAACAGCTTCTTGTGTTTGACACATCATAACCAATTTTTTGAGAAAGTTAGTATTTGTTATCGGTCAAAAGATAATATGTACGACATCAAAAAACGCGTGAGCTATATAAACCCCTGCTGAGCTACTTACGACTTTAATTTTGGGAACATGATTCACCTGAACTGGGGCTGTCTACTTACATTGCTGCACTTAGTGGTAGCCAATCCGGTGAGTGACGATATGTTGCTTACCCAAGAGCAGCGTGAATATTTAGAGGGAAGCACTAAGAATCCACACGCTAAGAATGTAATGCTTTGGTCACAGTATTATTGGAAAAATTCCATCTTGGTGTATAGCTTTGGCGTGGGTTTGAGTGGGTATTATAAGGCATGGCAAGTGTAAGGTAAAATATATTAATGAAACTTTATTCTAGGCATCAGTGATAAGAAGAGCATAATCCAGGCCATGTCTAGCATAACCAGGCAAACGTCTTGTGTACGTTTTCGTCAAACAAGAAATCGCCAAGAGCCTCAAGTCATCATTCAGCGCAAGGATTCGGGATGTTGGTCTTATGTTGGATTTTTGAATAGGATGGAGCAACCTTTAAACTTGGGAAGCGGTTGTATGTCGCTGGGTACAATTCAGCATGAACTCCTTCATGCTTTAGCCATTGTCCATATGCATAACGATCCTCTTCGTGATAAGTTTGTCAAAATTGTTTTCGAAAACATTCAAGATTATATGATAAATAATTTTCGAGTCTATGATTCAAAGGATGTAGCCGATTTCGGCTATGGCTATGACTATCGAAGCATAATGCATTATGGTGCATATGATTTTTCAAAGAATTCCAAACGCACTATTATACCTTTGCAGAATGTTCAAATTGGTCAACGTTTGGGCCTGAGTCCAAAGGACATTCTAAAGTTAAAGCACATTTATTGTACCTAAATAACTAATAAAAAAATGAAAACAAAAAATTAAAAAAAAAAAAAAAATAAATAAATAACAAAAAAAGTATTTGCAATTCCAACAAGTCTGGAAACAGGAAAGAGAAATTCTCAAGGAAGTGTCTGGTTGCCTTTTGTTCTGGCCACTAAAAATTGAATATTTAGTGGTTGGTAATTAAAAATTAGCGCCAACAACTCGACGGCACAAAACTCTAGCCCAAGTCCTTGCCTATATAATCCCAGGTTTTGTCCTGTCCATGTTACATTGTGCTATACTGTTCCCTACTCTTTCCGCCTCTTCTCTCATTCACACAGCCTGCTCTTACTATCTCTCTGTTGGGTGAATATATACAGTATTTCTGGTTTTTTAATGCCACAAAAGGTATCTCTAGTTAGTTAGGTTGCCTGCCACACCGACAGTCTGAGCGGAAGTCGTAAACATTTAATTTATGCCAAGCTCCATCCATTTACGTTTTTAGTTACACCTAAAAAGATGTGCAAACTGCTGCATTTTATCAGTTGCACTGGAACTATCCATAAAATGCTCTTGCTAATGAATGAAAAAATAAAAAAATATATAAAATAATGTGGTTAACATAAGCTAGAATGCAAATGTCAGTTAGTGATATAGTAAATTCAAATCTAGTTGTCTTTTATACTTTAAGGAATTTTTGTTTTGTATTTCTTCACAAATCACTTGTTACTTTTCATTTTCTATGTAATACACATATAGCTTTCACTTTTTTTTGTTATAAACATAAATATTAGAAATAAAATTGATGAAAAGTTGAAACTTATTCAACTTATATTACATTTAAGCCATTTCGTGGGGCTGGGGTTAATATCGTCGGTTGCAGCAGATGACGATTGAATACCCAACCTAGTAAACCCATCTGCTGCGGCTTTTCTTTTTGAATGAGTTTTTCAATGCCAAGTATAATATATTTGTGACAAAATTTAATCATTGTTCGATAAATTTTAAATACACTTACACAAAAAAAAAAAATTGTAGTCAATTATTTGCAATTTTGTTCCCTTTAAATTATTGCTGACTTTTTGCTGCACTCTTTAACCTAAGTTTTCGCAAATAAATTCTTTAACATTTACTGTGCAACTAGTTTATATTAAAACGATTAATTCATCTTCTACTCCTGGATTACTTAAAGTTTTTTTTGCTCCATTGGATATCTTGTCTCTCATGTTCTTTTAATATTAATCTAGGTTAGACCAATTTATAATGTTTCCCAAAAATACTCTAAACAATACAATGCAATCATTTCTGGTCGCAGATTCCTTGGATTTCTTGTTGCATCTAGGAAACCCTTGTTATATTGTCTATGGAATACTTTTCGGTTTGGTTCTCTTTACACATTTTTCTCCCTCAAACAAAATATTGCTAGAATAATAAAGAGAAAATTTAATGGGTTAACGCCTGACCATCAACTTTTCACCAAGATGAGAAAAATGGCAAAGAAAACGAGCTCAAGCCAAGTTTTTGTTCTTTGCTCGATTCTTGTCTTGCTTATGATGATGATGATGATCATCATCATCATCATCATCATCATCATCGTTGTCGTCGTCGTTGTCCTCTTCGTCGTCGTCGCTCTAATTTTATGACATTCCATTCCATTTTCATATATGTGGGTGAGACGGAGTGAGATAAAGAGTGATCGGGGTGGAGAATCGGGTCTGAGGCACATATACACATAGCCATTTCATAGTCAGACATGAATGCTGTTGCTGCAGTGCTTTGTTGCTCTGCTACGCCTTTGTTTGTATTGCCCTCAGGGGTAAAGTTTTTAGGATAATAACTTCCTGCGACTTTACGAGCCAAGGCAAAAAGCCAAAAACCCCACAATCCCCCACTAACCCACCAACAGCAGAAGCTAAAGGGAAATGAGAATACTTAAGCAGGCATACACTAAGAGAAAATCAGACACCTATTCCGTTAGTTAAAAGTGTTTGCTGGTCACGCTGGTCATGGTTAATGGCCAAGATATAAAGCGAAATAAGAAAGGTTTCTATTATTATTTTAATATCGCAATTTGGGCATTTTATAGCAAATATTTTAATCTATGGGCATGATAAGCCCCCATCCCAGTATCTAAATATTGGGACGAATAATCTTACACTAATTGTCGCAGTGTATGAATATCAAAAACTGCATATGAACAGCGTTTGGGCTAAGGCAAGGCAAGGGCCCTGCACAAAAATCTTAAGACCTCCACTTAAAGTTAGTCAGCGAGTAAAAAGCAAAAGCAAATGCCAACACATCAGCCAGCGAGAAGCAAGGCGAACCACAGAAAACTTTTTGACGTTGATGACAGCAGTAGGACCAAGAGCACGAGCAGCGGTCCTAGCACCAGCAAGGACATACTCTTGCTGGTAGATTACAGTGGGGGACAGCGGGGAAATTATAGAGCATATTAAAGACAGACAGTGGGAGAGGAGCTTGCTTCTATGCCATGACTGTGGGCATAATCTCAGACATAATTACACACAGCAGCCACAGAGACAGAGGCAGCGGCAGAAAGGCCGACAGACAGACCATCTGACAGAGCGACCAAGTCAGAGTCAGAGACTGACAAATGCAGTCATACATGAATGAGCTTCTTTTTGCCTTCCCCTTCATCTGTTCTTGCTGCGGCACTCCCGGCTTTCGGATCTAAGCTTTTCTTGCCGTCCTACCTTTTTTCTTTACTTGTTTTTTTTTTTTCCCCCACCTGTTTTTCGAGTGAAAGTTAACTTAAAGGTGGTGGTCGACGAGTTTAGAACTTTTTTAGTTTTTTTCCCTTACTTCTTGGCGTAAAGTAAAAACTATTAAAAGTGCATTTAAAATTAATTAAGCATACGACGTGTTGTACGGGCCGAGAGTTGTAAAATTTTCTAGTATTTAATGTGAAAACATTTTCATTCATTTTCTCTATTTTCACCATTTAATTTGCTGGCTATAAATCGGGCCAATATAGATGCATACATGTATGTATGTACATATGTGTGAATGTACATATAACCATATACATATAGGGCGGCGGAGGCTTGTAAAGTTTTCAACACAATATCGCTAATGATAATTACAAACTCGAAAAACTTTTCCTGCATTCGGATGGCGGTTTTTCCGCCTCTCTCTGTTTTTGTCTGTCCCACTATTCCATCAGAACTCTTTTTCTCTGCCTGTCTATTTGTCCCTCGCCTTTTTGATTTTTTTTTTCATGTGTTTGCTTTTTCAACTTCAGTTGGCAGCCAACACAAGCATAAAATATATATAAAAAAATTCAGTGGTTGGCAAACAAAAGTTCTAGAGACCAGAAAAAAGTTAAAGGAGTTCTCTAATTAAACGCTATTATTAGAAATTTGTTAGGGTTAACTCGCACAAAAAAGATATATGAATAGCGATCGTTAACTAGGTTTTAAAACTAAATCAATTCATTAGGTTGTTTCAAAACAAACTTAATTTATAGCTCCTCTACTAGATTTTCTGCAATTAGTGGAGCTAATTGATAGGCAATTCATATTTTCAGACACTTGATTGATAGCTACCACAGCAATGTGGCGCCTAATAATTGTTAATTTTTTAATTAGTTGGAATCATAAAAAAATACCTATACATTTTGTTATGGATATATAGATCTTTTGTAGTCTTTTTCTTTGTACACTATTTATTCTATTGCATTGGCCAAATGTGCCTGTCCTCAGATTTTATTCAGAGACTAAAACATAAGTTTTGATCTTTGTTTTTCTTGATAACCGAACACAGTCACAGGGGTAAATAACTATCTAGTAACCAAGTGACATTCTTCAACTGTACAATTCCAGCAAGTTCCAATCCATTGGTAATTACTATCCTACCCATGTACTTGCTACTCAATACTAGACCTACCATAGTAGTATGAGGATCTTAAACAAAAGTCATATATGTTATATTTTTTGTAAGGCCTGCCAAATTTCATAGCAATCGAGACAATTATAGCTACCAAAGAAGACAGTGCTCAGAAATACAGTAAGCATTTTACAAAGTCTTTTGTCTACTTATTTCAATGCGGTTTTCATACGGCAGCATTCACTCATTATTTAGAAATGAAAGCTAAATACTTCTTTGTCTATAATCGTTTTTATTACCCTATTTCACTACCAATCACATTCTGCTGCAATCACTACTGCTGCTAGATTGAGAGCTTATTTAACTTGCAAAAATGTATATTTATAAAATTCATTTTAATTGTAAATATTCTCTCGACCATTTCATTTACTAAATCTCAATCCTTTTCGCTCATTAGCCTGGCCTATTAAGCCAATCGCCAAGGCCGCAATTCCCAATACCAACTGATGCGGCTGCTGCGCTAATGAAGTGCAAATTGTCTAATGGCTCAATGGGGGGTGGAGAAGTGGGCAACATGGGCAAGAAGACGGCAAAGAGGCGTGGTTAGACGTCGACTGTGTCTAATTATCAATGAGAGGAGGCAGCACCAGTATCCAGTGAGCCATAACGAAGCAAAGTTCGACTTCCTAGCCATGATGGAATTATACATATTTTCACCATGCAGTGGGAGCGGTATAGAATTTGCGATAGACAGAGACAGATAAAGATTTTTATGTGAAAAGTTTATATGGCAAAACTTTAATGGATTAATTTAGCAAAAATGTTCGTGCCAGAGAGGAAATTGAAATTGAAATGAAAATGAGAGAAGAAGAAACAGCTTGAAGATTTATAACGGCAAAAGAAAACCAACTTGCTGATCATTGGAGGAATCTTTTCATAAAGAAAAAGAATATTCTAATTTTCGCTAACTCCAAAAGTTTCTTGAAAAACTTAATTTGCCTTTTTTCGCCAAATTAAAATACTCTTACGACCCGAAAAAGAACAGAGCAGAAGAGAAAATGGAGAAATTGAGAGAAATCAGTCAAGCGTTAACCTGACGCCTTTTATCAATTTAATTTAATTAAAATTAATTCACCAATAATTGACTTTTAATATGCAATCATTTGTATCGACTACTAGAGGACCTCGACATCGACAGTAGCAGCAGCAACATCCTTCTGTCCTCTGACAATTTATTAAATTTATGCTTCATTAAAATACACACAAAAATAGTAAGTAAATTATTCATTTTCATTTTTAATTGCTTATTTGTCGACGTTGCATCGATGTGAGAAATGTAAAGTAGGAGAAGGCACCCTGCAATATCTGTCAAAGCAAAATAATATATGTTTCACAAATTATACAAATTGGACATTTATACATATAATAGCAATTGATCCACCTTCAGGCCAGCCTGTATGCTAACACGAAAATACTTCAATCCTGTCACATAGAATGGTTTGCTGTTCATCTCTATGGCCAATGTGACAAGCTTTAGTAGCCTCAAATTCTCCTCCGCATTTGTCGAATATTGCAGAATGTCTTCCCAATTTGTGTGATAGTACATAGAGCTTAGGGATTCGGTCTAGAATGATTAGTGGAAAAAATAATAAATAAATTCTCTTCCGAATTGATTTATATTCAAAAACCAGTCATCATATTTAGGCGACTGATTTTATGATTTAAGTAGTAGCTTGTAAGGATTTTTTGCTGCTAGCAAAATAGGATTGAGCTATGAGTTTCCATGACGTGTCAGTATAGGAAAATGTTCAGGAAGTTCAGGAATAACCATCAAATTTAACATCTTAATGATTTTTAGTCGAGTATTACTTCTGTACCTAAGGATTTACAATTAATAAGAAAAATATTCATTACCGTATACGCTAAATTTGAACCCAATTGGCCAAGTGAGAGCAATTCAACCGTTTTAGCACCAAACCAAATAGCATATATATAATTGGCCAATGGATTCTGAAAGACACAAAAATAAACATGTAATGGAGTCAATAATGTCTTATAAAAACGACCCACCGTATAAGCCTTAAAGGATAGGGCACACAGTAGGCCAGCAGCAAATGCAAACATTATGAAAACTCTAACCGTATATTGTTCCTCCAACTCCTGACAGAAATGATTCAATTCAACATTTTCACGAAGTGTACGAATAACCAGTTCCTTCAATTGTCTAGCCATGTGATTACGATTTCGTGCTAACAAAATTGTATCTATACCTGTTGTCAAATTTCTCTTCATCAATAGATAACGGCCATTTAGATGGGCAATCAGTTCACACAGCAAATTTGTTTCACCAAACATCATCGAATCAATAATCAAACCAACCCAAACGTTACTTAATAGTAATGGTAGAAATATATAAAATGGTTGGACATCGAATGGAAATATCATTGAATAAAGAAAATCTTTTTGACGATTCAGTAGCATAAATATGGGAGAAATAAGATAGCCAGATATAACAGCTCCATACATGGCTGAAACTAAACGATTCACTTTCATATCTCGCTCAATTTTCTCAAACATTTGAATCTCCTTGCGCGGATCGACATAAATGGCGTAGTAAAACTTTTGCAGAAACTTTTGCAAGTCGCTTGAATGAAGCAATATATGAAGACTTCGAAACTGAGCCTCAACCAATATCAAATATGTGGGCATGCCAGTTAGAAAAGAGTCCAGATTTAATTCTCTGGCTTCACGGCGTAGATAACGCAATTCAGCATCATTATGTTGTACGAATATCAGACAGCCCAGTATGGCCATTATATGATCTATATAGCGTCTCCATTTTCCTGTTGATGGATCCAATGGCCAAAAGATATGATTGTGGCGAAATATGGCCAATGGCCAAGCTAGTTTCACTTTTTCACCATCCGGCAGACGAGGCACGTAACGAACCATTTTCAAACAATTTCAGACTTTGGAACTTTTGCTTCAAAGTCTTCCTTTTATATAGAGCAAAGTTTTCTCATGCGTGCAATGGCTCAATTAAGTTATTAGACAACAAAATGGAAACATTTAGAAAGTTTATTTCTAAATATTTTAAATTATTGTTGTCTCATCTGTAATAAACTTGTCCCTATCAATAGGTTAACATGTAAACACATTGCAACGAAGTTTCAACAATAACTTGAACAACTAAGACAAATTAAACGAATAAGAAATTAATGACCTGTGTGATATTTTCCTAAAATTGAAATTCTGTCGAAGAAAACAAAACAAATGGCCATGAAAAAAAGGGGCCCCTTGACAATAGACGTTTTGTTTTATTTATTTGGTTTGCTTTCTAACTTACATAAAACATTGTTTTGCACTTATAGAAATAAATTTTCATTTTGAAAATGAGATAGATACATATACATATTTCATTTAAATCCATATTGTATATCAACTAAAGGCTAAAGGCTTTATGTTCCTTTTTGTATATTTCTGTGCATCAGTATGTTTACCTTGTCTTATTAGTCCTTTGACAGAATTTAACTAGCTTAATTCCCAAATTATTTCAGTCTTTTGACCCTTCTGAAAACCTTCTGTTTATTGTATAGTTTCTAATGACTTTAACTTGTTTTATTATTATAATTATGAAACATATTTTTGCACTTCGTTTCATCCCTGCTCCAGTTTCCTGTCTGCTTCCTTATGGTAATTTTTCTCAACCTCTCGTCCAGCATTAGCGTCCGTGTCCTTTTTGTAGTATCCCCCATCCATTCATTCATTCAGTGGCTCTCGGCAGTGCATAAAAAACTCACTTAACAAATTCATAAAAATCAATTAATTCAAACGCGCAACTTTCGCACTGCTTTTGGCTTCCGCACACACCGCTTTCATCCGTGGTCTCTGCCGCATGATGTGTCTAGTTGCTCTACGGTGGCAACAGTTTGTGTTATGAATATTTTAAGAGACTCTTCGCCTCTAACAACAGGACATCAACTAGAGAAACGGCAAGGGAACGAAACAAAAGCAAAAATAAAAAACACCACCAACAAGCAGAAAGAAAAGAAGCAAAAGGAAAGGACTGCAACTTCAGGCTGGACGAAACTGCAGTTTGTTCGCCACATTCATCTTAATTTCCTGTCACGACAATGACAACGATGTTGGCTTGGTTGGTTGGTCGGTTGGACTCATGGACGGCTGGCCGGTTGGTTTGGTCTCTGTTGACTAAGGATAAAAGTGTGAGAGCAGCGAGTGTTCCGTCTAGCCAAGCGGCTGACCAGAAACCAACAAGAACAACTGCAACACATTTCACTGTCATCTTTTTTCCAGCTTTCTTATACCCTGTGGAAAAAGATGAGTATATTCATTTCGGATTATTAATCCATTGCATTGTAATATGACTTCTTTCCTATAGATTTACAAAAAGAAAACAATTAAGGTGTTTTTTATGCAAAGTTTGGAAATTCCATTTAATTAATATATCGAATTCAGTAGTTAATAGTGAAATAAACATATAATACATATTCAGGATGAAACTCTTAGTTATATTTTTTCCAACAATTTTTTTATTTGAAATGAACTACTTACACACATTTTTTATATCTCCATACAACATGGAATATTTTGATTTCAGCTAGAATACGTTGCTTATACGTTATTGTTGCTAAACATCTTTTTGCTTCAGAAAAAATTTGTATTATTTTCAAATTCGTTTTCATTTTTTCGACCAAAATATTAATAGATTTATCTAATAAAATATTATTAAATTTGCTTTTGGCTCGTCACGATTTCAATTGTTAATTTTGGACTTGCTTTGGATTCCATCAGCTTAAAATTCCAACACTTCTTGTGCTCATAAATTTAAATGAGGTTTCACAACAGTTTAGGGAATTTCAATAGCTTACAGTTTATGATAATTTATATACATATATATGTGTTTGTTCCAATTGTAGGGTATTTCAAAGTCGTTGGATTATCCACTTTATCTGATTCCACTAAACGGTTTTGAAGCCTTTGCAGCGGCTGCTTCTGCTACTTCTTTCTCCTTTATATATGTATGTATTCACATATATATCCTTGGCAATCCAGTTGGCGGCATCTGTAACTGTGCCCGGCTTTGTTTCTCATGGATGGAATTGTTAGTGATTCTTTTTAGCTGCTGCTGTTGCGTTTGGCCCCTTCCACATTTAGCTACGCTATCGTTTTCTATCCTCTTTTAGCCTTCCTTTGCTATTGCTATTGCTTCTATTGTTGTTGTTGTTGTAATTGTTCTTGTTGTTCTCTTTTTGGCCCGATGTTATCGCGTGCCACAGGATATTGCACTCTAAGCCAGTAGATGGCGTCATGTAAAGCTGGACAACATCCGATTAAAACTTTACGATGTGCGTGTGTCTGCCCTCATACCCATAAGGCCAGGAGACGGTAGAGGAGACGAACTGGAGTCCTATGTGTTGGTCAGCAAGTGGATAAATTCTCATTTACTGCTCTTTTAAGCATGTTGTTTTTGTCCCTTCATCTTGCTTTTTGCCCCGTTTTTAATTGAAAGGGGTGATGCCGGGTATAATGGAAGAACCAAAACAAAAACTAACAAACATATTTTCTAACATCATCTGTTGTCAGATTTAAAACAATTTTGATAAAGAGCTGTTCGGAATGTTACTAGGGTTCGAATTTTTAGTACCATTAATAATATACTAGCATTAACATACTTTTAAAAAATATTTATTACTTTAAATTAAGATTATCTAGTCATCCGAATTAAATTTTTAATTGATCCATTTCTTTAATGGGTTTTGTTTAGAACTAAAATATACAAAAATATAATTAAAAAAGTACAAATGTAAAATATTTAGCCAACATTTAAAGGATACTTACATTCTATTGCTCTATGTACCCTCATACCCACCAACAAATTTCATTTTTTTCTTTTTTAAATAGAGTGAAATAAATCTGTTTAAGCGAAATTGAAAATATTAAAAGGGTATTCTGACTTTCCCGGAAAAATTTTCCTTGATTCTGGTATCTGCAACCTTCAAGAAGTCCATTTTCTAAACTAGTGTATTATTCTTAACATCAGCATATGTATATATGAATCAAAATTAGCACAGCCTTGAGCTCAAACTATTATGTTTGTTCGAATATTAAAACGAAAATATTTCAATATTTCTAGAAAACAAATCTAAAGTAATCTACTTGATGTAGAACCATCTACCGAATTGAAAATATTGATAACGAATAAAATTTTTAAGTCTAGATATTGTCCCAATCGGTTTCCAACTTACGATTTCATATCGGGTTTTTATGCCTTTCATATAATTCAATATAATCCTAGGATATCACTTAGTCTATAGCCTAATTGATATGCCTTAGTTTGTGCTTATTTTTTACACCCTGTGACGTTCAGTTTCAGCGTGTAAATTGTCCACTCGTTATGCCAGTGAGTGAGGGCGTAGTTTGTGGCAGAAGGTTTTGGGCCTAGTGCTGCGAGGAATGGAACGAAGCTTTTGGTGGTGGCAAGTATAGTGGCTGGGTAATAGCGCGGCATGTTAAACTGACCGCAAGCATTGTTTATCATTAAGAGCCAGAAAGAGATATGAACAGCGGAGTGAATGCGAGGGATAGAGAGGATGACTTGTTTTGGGCCTGGTCCTGGGGTTTTAGCATCTGTCACATGACATACAATGTGTATTATAGTGTGTGTGTGTATGCATAACTTGGCTCTCTGTTGGTCTTCCCTTTTCCTTTACTTTTTTGTTTTGTTTTTTTTTTTTTTCTGCCCCCAAAAACATGTGTATTTGCGGGCAGTGTTAAATTAATGGAGTCGTTTGTTAGTGCCACTCAAAAAAAGCAGTGAAATAAAATAATATGAACAAAAATGTAAAAAGAAACATCAACTTTAACTGCTCGAAACATTAAATAAGCCAAATAAAATAAACTCCAAAGTTCTCGCATTGTAGTGCTCGTCTTTGGAATGCAGACAGCGGGTGCATGCAAAACTTTTGTAATTAGGAAGCAATGTTGGTCATTAGTGTGTGCGGGTGTAAGGGGTTTTCGCCAGGGACCGGTTAACGAGAAGTGTGAGGAGAGTTTGGTCAAGAGGAGTTTTTGGCCAAGACACACACAAAAAGCGCCAGAAGTCAAAATAATAATGCAAATGCTTGCCTAGGGTAATATTTAGAAGGGGCGTCTTTGGAGTTTCCCAAGTCTAACCAATGTTTAATGTAACGATGGCTTCATTTGATGATGGTTCCAATTAAAGTATTCAACCGTAATACAGAAATATTAAATCATTAATTTTTTCATTAAAATGTAAAGCTAGTTTCATGTCTTCTTTTCCGCTCATTTATGACAACGGGGCGTATACGCGATCATATTACTAACAATAAGCTAAATTAGACAGAATTTATGGCTTACATAATAACAGTTTATGTCATGAAGTCAAAGTTGGAAGAATTAATATCAATAAAATATCGATAAGGTAGTAAGAGCTTCTAAAAGTTAAAGAAATTGTGTTTCTTATCAGAATAATAAATCAGAAAAACTATGTTGGTATTGGAATACAAAAAGTGAATTGAAATGGACTTTATAAAGTAACTTAAAAAGGAGAAGTATAAATTAATTTTGAATCTTCATGAAAGGACCTTTTTAAGAGCAAAGTGTCTTGAATAAAGTGCCAGGAAAAAAGCAAAAACCTTAGACTATTTGCTCTTAGTTTTTACCGAAATTGTTTATTGATTCATTATATTACTTATTATTATTTTATTATTTTATTTACAAAATAAATTAGTTTCCATTTGGTGTGATAAAAACACACTAAACGCTTTTTTCTCGCAGTGTATAAATTCTAAAGAGCAGTGATAAAAAAACCTACCCAAAAGAAATAACCACAATGAGTTTTTTTTTTGGCCTCTCGACAATGGTAGGACGAAAAAATAAAAAGGAGAAATAGAAAAATCAACGAGCAAAACGTAATTTTAATAAAGTTTGAATGCAAAAAGTTTCTGATTTGAAATGCATATAAAAGTTAACTATTTCCTAGCCACTGCAGCAAATGTGTGGAAAGTTAAAAAAATAGGAGGAAAAAAAAAATATCATGCAATCCAAACAAACAGCGAATGGTCAGGCTCCAACCCACTAGTTCCATTGCCTTTCTTCTTTGGCCTTTTTTGAGAAGAATGACAGAAGGCGGCGTCGTCGTCCTCGTCGTCGTCGACGTTGTCTGAGGCCATAAATTAAAGGCAACAAACCGATTGCGGAAGCCAAGTTCGCCAACTGACCAAGGACGTAGCATACAGGAAGGCAGAGAAAGAGAGAGACAGCATGGCGGAGAATGTGGTCTTAGGGGCGGGGGGAAACGAACAAGTGGATTTGCAGCCATTACATCTTTGGTCTGGGGGCCGCTTTCCATCCATCCTGGTATTTCGAATGTGTGACGGAAGTGCAAGCTGCTGTGCTGTTAAGTAGCCTCGAGTCAATGTAGGAGCTGGTTGGTTGGCAGCTCTCACTCAGTTCCATGGTTAACGAGTTATTTTGGTAACCAAAAAGACACTCAAGCCGGACTTGAAGTATTTTCTTGTAGCCGAGGAAGCTGATGCCATCCACTATGGTATGAAAAGAAACTTTTAACTAGAGAAACTATTGAGTAGTGAAAACACCTAACGGGTAACTCAAGTATATTACTAAAATTTTTTAAAAAAAGTTAGAGAAATAAAAACTAAAAGAGGAATAAATCAAGGGGCTAGTAAATGTTATGATTTTCAACTAGAAATCCAAAGCCCAATAAATCGATAGCAAATTTTAAAATCTACCCTCGCTTACCTCGTAAATACAATTAGCCAAAATAGTAGCTAATCAATCAACTTTTATTGCCCACTTCAATTATCCCACGTTCAGTAAATTAAGATTAGCAAATTTAAAAATTCAGTTAGTTGAAAATGTCTATAACTTGGTTACAGTTGTGCCTCATGGCTTGTTGCCTATTTCTAAGGGTTTCAGCAGCGCCTACTAATCCGTTTAAGGAGGTGGAAGATGATCCTGAACTGACGGCTGGCTATTTCGAAGGCGATATGGAGCTAGATGGTGACATGAATAGTCGTAATGGTTTGAGGGACGTTGCCAGACGTTGGCCCAATGCCACAGTACCGTACAAAATTGATCCAGAGTTTGGTGAGTTTAAAAAACCAACAACAGAAAGGTTCATTATAGATTTCTGTAATTCCACCATATTTTTTTGCAGCTGATCGCTATGTTGCCTACATTAAATTGGCCATGATGCGCATTGAATTGGTCTCTTGCATTCAGTTTGTGGCAGCTGCCGATGATGCCGAAGATTATGTTTTAATTTTGCCTTCGACCTCGGGATGCAGTTCGAAAGTTGGCTATCAACCAGGAGAACGTACAGTTAAATTGAAACCAGGAGAGTTGGATAAAGGTTGCTTTAAACTTGGCACCATACAGCACGAACTGTTGCATACCATGGGTTTTCATCATCAACAAAGCTCCCATGATCGTGATGATTACGTTCTAATTGTCGAGGAAAATATTAAGGACGGATATGAACATAATTTTAGGAAATATGAATCTGATGTTATTGAAAACTTTGATCAGTCTTACGACTATGCTAGCATTTTGCATTACAGTTCATTAGCATTCTCAAATAATGGAGAGCCAACCATAGTAGCACTAAACCCAGAGGGCCAGTCTAAGTTGGGACAGAGATTACAGATGACTGCAGCTGATATAAATCGACTTAATGTTATGTACAAGTGCCCACTTCAAATGTAGACTTAATGCCTAATTTTTTTAAGGAATTTCAACGAAGTGTGTATAAGTAAGGCACAATTATTTTACCCTTTGTGAAATTCAATTCAATCCAAATAATAAAAATATATCAAGCGAGTATGGCAAAGAAAGCTATACCGTTGATTTAGATTGATTTTTTTGGGGAAACAGAAGACACCTTTTAAAAATTAAGAAATTGCTCAATACAGAACAAAATATGTTTAACGTAAAATTTCACAAAAAAGCCAAAATGCTTTCTTTTAAGGCATAAGAGCTATTCATCACAATTGAAAATAATATAATACAGATATGTTTTTAAGAGTTAAAAGTGCCTTTCATAACTAAGCTCGCACTGTAATTTGTTGAATAATTTTCAATTCTACTTAAATTTTCGAACATTTATTTTAGCTTTGCCCCTTTTATAATTATGCCAAACATTCTGTTATTATATCACACAAGATAAGATAACTAGAGCATGGTGACAAAAAGTTCCCTTCAACAGATGTGGCTACTTAAGCAATCTTTACTTTCGAAAGTTAAGAAACTATTTGATTCATTTATCAGATATAAACATATCAGTTTATTGTAACAAAGACTGATTTACCTATTCACTTACTCTTTCTTTCTACCTAGCTTTTTATCTCTATTGCCTTGGCTCTCTCTGTATTCAACTAGAAAGTCTCCAAAAAATCAGCTGATAAGATAAAACTTATCTGATACCGTTGTCTTATCACCATTCCAGTTAGCTGTGCTTCATGGCAAAGTCTAAGCCATATTGTTTACCTAATAAAAACATAACATTATGCGAGTGAATGTAAGCTATATGCCACATTCAGGGAAATGTAGAGTATCACTTAGTCATACGTTGTAAATTTCCCAAGCACTCAATCAGTCAGTTGAATATAGCCAAAACTTAAAGAACAAAATGCTTAGAAAATAAAAAATTAAACGCCACTCCCCAAAAAAATATTGGACATATGTGTATATAATTAACGTATGGCTTTGCAATGCGTAATCAAGCCCAAAATGTGGTTGGGTCTTAAGCAAATTCTGCTCTATGTGGGCTTACTTCTATGCGTAGTCCTGCAAGTCTGTAGAAGTAAAACCCAATTGCAAATGTTCTGTCCGAGCGTTTGCCATTGTGATCTACACAATCAACGTAATCGAGCAATCTGTAGGTGAGTGTTTTAAGTTTAAGCTGCTGCTTGAGATAAATTTATATACTAACAATTATTTTCAAAAGTGCCAAACGCCTGATTGGTGCCAATATAGAAATACCAAAGACAGTGGAATTGTTGGATTTGAGTTATAATGATATCACCAATATAGATAATGAGTGTTTCCAGGTAAGTTTGAGTGACTATGCATTTGGGATTGTTGTGATAATAATAAAGGCAAACAATCGAACTTGGAGAGAAATGTTATCGATAATCTTTTGTGTTCTTTTCTTCAGTAAACTAATTTTTTGTTTTCCATTTCTATTTAGGACACGGTTCACCTGATTAATCTAACTTTGGCTCATAATGCAATTTCTACCTTGCATATCGATGCTTTTGTTGAGTTAAATCGCCTGCGCTCATTGGATCTTTCGTATAATCGTTTAGAGCAATTGGATGAGCATATATTAGAATCAAATTCACAACTTATACAACTCAACTTGGAGGGCAATAAGTTAGCTACACTAAGCAATGGACCGATTTTAAGATCAAGCACTTTGCGCTCACTAAATTTACGTAACTCTCAGATAAATCAAATAGATATTCAATTCTTGAGTGCTTTGCCCCAATTACGACAACTGGATTTGGCTCAGAATATGTTGATAACTCTCAGTTCCAGTGTTTTCTATGCTCCGCGTTATTTGGCCTCTTTGAATATTGAAGATAACCCCTTTAATTGTGATCGAGCATTGGCTAAAGTGGCCACTGGATTACGTCAAAGGGGAGTGGCCACATTGATGAGTGATTGTATGGAGGCAGAGCCCATGCAATTACCCGATGATGTGGAAGCTGTAAACGGTGGGAATACAAAAATGGAACGCATGGAACATGTAAAAGAGCCTAGCAGTACACAGGAACCGCAATCGGTTTCGGCTTTTGGGTGGCGCGAATTGGACTCCAGTGAAGAAGATACCACAATGGAAGAAGATGTGGTGCGATGGTCAATATTTACCTCTATTTTACTCGATTCTAATCTATTTCCTTTATCAGAGTACCTACCTTGGTGATGTCTGTGAGGCTAACCGAGAGGAATTGTGCTTCCGATACCGCAATTGCCTGGAGCGCGTGAGCCATGAGCTCCTGGCTGGTGGTGGCGGCAATAGCCAGAATATGCCACCTGACGTGATTGAGCGTACGCATAATTCCTTCGATGAAGATGATGTGAAATTGGCATTTGTTGTCGGCGGAGCCACGGGCATTTGTATGGTCATCTTTATCATCACATTTGCCTTGTGCCTCAAGAGTTGTTGCGAGATGCGCAAGAAGAAGAAAACAAGGACACAAGAGACAGCCGATGCGGAGGACACAAGTAAGCGGCTCAAGCAGGATTCGCTAATACCAATAAATTTGTGAAATATAATTTCTCTTTTAGGCACTTTGAACTCGTCACATCAAACACTACCCTCGATACACAATTGGACGCCATCACGAGTCCAGAGACAGCCACGTCGTTCCAATCCACGAAGTATACCCTCACGTGCTGTTGTTCCTCGGACACCTTATGGCCCGCAAGACAATTTTGTTTCACGTCTCTTTGGAAGACCGGCACGTAGTCAATATTATCGCGCTATAAATCAGAACACAGCCACTTTAATACGACGCTTGAGTCGCAGTAATCTTTTCAATAGTCGCGATCGAGAGCCAAGTTCCCCGACAACACCACCAACTTCAACGACAAGGTTCTATACGGAGATTGTGGACGGAGCAGCAGCACGGCCTGAGACTCCGCCACCCAATTATGGTGATGTGGTGGTTATTGAGAATTGTGATAACAAATAGTAAACGAGATTAAGCTGCATCATCAATAGTTTCACCAGCTATTTTACATACAAATATGTTAAGTTTATAGGTCCATGGACCTCTTATATATACAAATGCCTTCGTTTTAAAGCAAAATGAAGTAAGTAAGTCGTCTCGCCGACTTAGGTATACCATACACCAGTAAAACACATATTTCAAATTTATAATAACAAATGAATTACGTTTTTTAAAATTCTGTTCACAAACATATCTTAGTATCTCGCTCACTCAAGCGTACGAGCACACTAGCGCCCCCCACCCGCCAACGGCCAACTCCGGCCTTATAGAAAAACGTTTATATGCATAACTTAACTATTTTTATTCTGATTTTGATCAAATTTGGTTTTTTGCTGGATATTGGTATCAAATTTAAGTGTGTCAAGTTTGATTGCGCAATGTAGAATATTAAGGGAAATAATCGGGTTTGTTCAAATTACGGGGGTGGAAAAGGGAGTGGCAAACTTTGCACATACAAAATGTGCGAATTTACTAAGCAAATATACATACCAAATATGGTGTCTCTTTTATAGTCTCCGAGATCTAGGTGTTCATACGGACAGACGGACAAGGCTAGATCGACTCGGTTGTAGATGCTGATCTGCCTGTTACATACATTATGGCGACTTTAATATACCATTTCACCCTATGGGTGTTTGTTAAAAAAGGAACAAACTATTTCATAACGATGACGTTTCTAAGCACATGTTAACATAATTGGTTGATCCCAAGTTTATGAAGATTAAGAAAAAGTTAAAATGAAACTGATTACTGGCATTCCGTCATCTTCATCATTGAAAATGCTACCGAATTAAATAAAAGTTTGGTCTCTTGTTTCGGTAACAACAGCAGGATCAGCTTAACCGCTATCTTTTAATTCGATTATACATATGTACATATACATAAAATAAATAAATTTGAGCCTTGCGTTCCACAATCCATCTGGATACATATATATTATAGACCTCTTGAAGAAGGTGATGATGACTTCTCTAAATATTTTGTACATACATATCAAGCTAATATGGATAAGGTAAAAATAATAGTTTTAGCGACTAATTTAATGTGCTCTATAAACTTGGCCTTTTGAAGAAATATATATCTAAAAAACTAAAACTTTAAAATTATTAAAATCCCATGTTGACTTTACAGAAGTAAGTATTTAACAATTTCCCAAGTTTTTCATTAAACAACTTTTTCAATATAACCAAACAAATAAATATGTAATTTTTTTTTAAATATATTTCAATTTGTTTGGCTAAGTCCTTTCAGATTCACAATACATAACATTTAGTGTTCAAACAGGGTGTTCAATCGGCCTTTGAAGAAAAAGTTTTTCAGCCACACATACAAACACACACACACACGCACAAAATATCAATTGGGGAATTTCGCAAATTTTTTGTTGTTCCTCAATTTTTTTTCCTCTTTTTTTTTGTGAATGAGCATTACTTTTTACAAGACTTGGACTTGGTTTTTGGGAATCTTCCTTCTTTTGCAGCTGCAACAAATCGCAATAAAAACTTTTGACAAAACTATCAAAGTTGGCATTGGAACGAAACGACGGCAGACGAGAGTAACAACAGGAACAACTATGAAATTGCCACAGGAAAATCTTCACAAAAAAAAAAAAAAAAGAAACGTAAAATAGGAAAATTCAAGTAGCAAAAGTTTACACACTGAAATAAATGCTAAAGCACGCGAGAAGAGCAGGCAACAGGAAACGCACTAGGCGGTCCCCAAATCGAAAGCCCCAACACAGAGACGAAAAAAAATATATATGTGAGGGTAAAAAACAGAATAAAACTGGCAAAACTGACAAAACCCAACAATTTGCACTGCAAAGTGTAGCAGCAAAAGTGTCGCCAAGAGATACAACCACCAAAACCAACTAACCAAACCAAAAAAGAAAATGACAAAAAAAAAAACACATAACCCGAGAAAGAGAGAAATGTAGAGAAAGAAATGCTCAAGTTTTATATTGAAGCAAAGAGAAAACAATAATAAAGAAATATGTACAATGGGATTAATTATCAGCTAGTAACAAATAAAACAAATTGAACTTGTTGATATCCTCTTGAAAATCTTCAATTTTCGACATGGCTATTTTTTTGTATTAGACACAATTTCTAAAGTTTTTAACATCTTTTAGTTTAGGATTACCATTTCTAAATCGAAATTCTTCGATTCTTTTAAAGAACACATATATGTATTTACCATATATCCGATACAAAGATAAGCTGATACCGGTTGAGTGTGAGTTTGGAATTTCAGCACAGACTATTATTTATGAAATGTAAATAGTAGAAACACCCAAAAAGTTGAAAATACATATATACCAAATAAGAGAATCTAATAACTACAATGTTGAGGAATTCTAGGAAATATATTTGAAGAATTATGTTAATACATATCTGGCTCATATGTAGTTATAATTAGTCGAAACTTTAATATATTATTAGTATATTCGCTGTTAGTTTACCAAGCAATTCATTTATAAATGTCTTGTTCATTCAAGTTCAATATAGCAAGTAATTATAAAAAAAATTGATTATTAGAAATTCATTTTCTTCATATTTGTGACAAGTTTTTTAAGCTGTAGAAAATATGAAAAGTAGTAATATAAATAAATTCTTTACCACACTTCTTGAATTTACTGTACCAAACTGCGCTTTCGTAATTCTTTTCTCTTTCATTCCGCATTTGTCTTTATTCCACTACCCCCCTTTGTTTAGTTGTCTATATATGTCAGTATTATATATATAGGTATTTATGTATAATTGTATATGTGTCTATATACGTAGCTATCTATATCTCTGTTTCATTGTATGTTTTGTGGTTTCAGCTCACATTGCATTTGGCGTTGCTGCCTCAGCTTTTGTGGTGCATAAAAGTTAACGTATCCTGGGACCAAAAGTTGCGTTGTCAACAAGCAAACCAAAAAAAAAAAAAAAGAAAAAAAACACACACAGATACACACATCTACACCCACCGAAGTTAAATCTGCGAAGCTGAGCGAAAAAATGGGACTGCTCATCGGGAGCAGGAGAAAGCGATAGAAGACATTTACAAAGCGTGAAAAAAAAATATATCTAAATCCAACATTAATGAAAAACTTTTTGCATAATCCATGATGATGGCTTGGAGATACTCCCCGGGTAAGCAGTCAACTTGAAAACGAAAACGAAAAATGCAACGGTATTGAGTGGAACCCAAAGAGATGGGAAAGTGGGTGGCAGGTGTCATGAGGGTCATGAGCAGCCAAAGCCGCTTAAAAGGTGTTCAAGGTTAGTTGAGAGCAAAAGAAATTGATTGAGATTGGCGAAAAAACACATTAAGATGCTGGGGCATGGATAAGCTGGAAGCTAAAAATGAATGAATAGCACTTGGAAAAAACTTAATACCGAATACATCCACAAACAAGAACTGCCCATAGTGAAATTTTATTGAAATTTCTCAAAGTTGATAGAGAAACAATAATAGAATTGCTAAGCAACAGCAATTACAAAGCTCTGATTTAGTCAATTTTTTTAGAATTTAAACTGAATTTTAGATTAGATTGACTTCACTTCAATATCCATTAAAATCTCCTAAAATTAAATTTTTTCCAATGATGATTTTTTTTGTTAAGTTTGTGATTTTTATATCCATATCACTTTGAAAAACTCGGCAAAAATTTGGGATAAAATTGAGACATAAATTTTTGACATCGTTCAGAATAATAATTTTGAATTGTTTGGAGATGTTTCAGTCCACAAAATGTGTTTTTTTTTCAGGTCAATGAATATAATTTTAAATTTATGTTACTTAATTAAGTTATATTAGTTATAAAAGTCAGTTAAATAAGCCAGTCAACTATTCCGCTAACTAGGAAAAGAAATATAATTAACGTGAACAAAAACTTTTACTTAAACTGTCTTAAAAATATAGTAAATGCTTAACGTAATTACTTTGCAAAGGTAATTAAAAGCTTACAAGTGTAATTATAATATTTTTTTTTGTTTTTTGCGCCCATTATAATGTTTTGTCTTTTTTATACGGAGTTTTTATTCTGTCTGCCCGCCCGCTTCGATCCATTTTGCCATTTGATTGGCGAGCGTGTTAAATGTTAAACATGGTAACATGCCCCATTTGGGTCGACACTTTTGCTACTGCAGAGTCAATAAATTAAATTCTTATTTAAGGGTTTTTCAGTATTTCAGCAGGTGTAGCCAGGACATGGACATGGATGTGAACGTGGACATGGACATCGTTCTTTTTCGCCTTCTTCCGCTGTTGCAATAACAAAACTCATGCTAATTGCTTTGCTAACAACTGGCAACGGCAATGGCAACAGCAACTGGCAGCAACTTTCGACTTGCAACAACTATAAATATTGCAACTGGAGACAAAACGTGGCAAGGAGCAGAGTGTGAGAGAGACTAGGAAAAGGAAGAAGGAGCAAAAGTCTAGCTTTAATTACGGCCAGGCCAGGTAAGGACGACACATAGTCAACTGGTTGCACATGGTTAGAAGGACTCTCGATTGACCTCCAACAAGGTGGCAACTGCCAACTACTCTTGCTACTGCCTGTGGCAAGCTTATAAATTTGCACACGAACTGGCAATAATTGCTGAGGGAAATGAAATAAAAATGCAATTAAAGTTGGCGATGTGCCGCCGTCTCGTTGAAATGAGCATTCAATTAAGACGCAACGCAACTGAGATATATATAGATGTAGGGATAAAGTTACAGAATGAAAGAATCTTCCTCTCAACATCTCTCCTTTTACCTCTCTCGTTGTGATGGCATTTTCTAAAATGATTTTTATCTTTATCAAATTAGAAAACGACAACAGCAACAGAAGGACATCCACCTTAAACCATCTCCTCTGCTCCCATCGTTCGCTCACCCTTACCCACTCAGCCGTGTCTCTCTGCAGTGTCATAGCAATTAAAACTGCTTTTCCAGATTACATCGGCAGCAATGGGGCGATTTCTTCTAGAGGTCAGTATCTAATGGGTGGTACAATGTTAAATGCTTTGATGTTTATTATTTTCTTTCTTTTTTACAGATGAGCATCCGTACATACATACATGTCTGTATACGTTTGTAAATTTGAATGTATAAATAACTACTACAACTAGAGAGAAATGAGATGGGATCACTTTAAAAACTTTCAACATTTAAATGAAAATTCATTTATGTTTTCTTTCAATATCCTCTCAACTGTTCTTTTTATAACATTTAATTACTTGCAAAACATGTGTCATAAAATTTCAAATAGTTTTGCGAATTTTACTTATATTTTGAAGTATCTTTAACATGTAGAATGTACATTGTAGATTCATATATTGCCAACTTTAAAATTCAGAAAGTCTTGGAAAACAAATTAATTAGAAGACCCCATATGAAATTATAAAAAATAGTAGGCTTTTAACAAAAACTTAGCACAAGCTTAAGGTAAGCCGATTCCAATTTTAATTCAATTTTTGATTTTTATATGTATAATTTTCTGCTTCTTATTGGGGTAAACAATAGATCATTGTGTTTGCAGAAGTTCAAAGTGTTATGCAGAATCGATGGTATTCTGGGTGTTTTTTCGATTTTTTTTATTTTGTTTAACACTTCTTGGAGAGGTGTGTTTGATGCGAGCTTTAGAGTTTTGTACAGTTTTGCTAGCGAAAATCTCGACTCGATTGGCATATGGTCGGCTTCATAAAGAAGATTATTAATTGGGGTAGACCGAAGGGCTCCGAAAGTTTTCCTCAATGCATCATGGTAGATGGATTTGAGTTTTATTTTGTTTATGTTCAAGTGTACATACATTTTTGAAAGTTTTATATTTTTTTTGATGAGTATTTGATTTGTTTTATTATACTAACTCTCAGTTCTGTCTAGGATTATTCCGGATAAGTGCTATCGAGATTGGAGGTAAAAAGCCTTTTTTGGTTGCTTCTACAAACTCTATTTTTAGAAGAATATCATTGATTTGCTATTAATAGAACTGTATTTATAATATCCTTAAATAGATTTCTACAAATCTTTATGATTATTAATTTAATGCAATTTATATGGCATTATGTTCTTATTTTTTAAATTTTAACCTTAATACATAGGAATACTAATTCCAATATTAATACAAAGATTTGTTCACTCTAAGTAAACCTCATTTATACCAGAGATAAATTTTGTCATAACTTTTTATTTATTACCTCCTAAAAGTTGGTTCATTCTTTTGAAATTTGTCTTTATTAATATTGTTACATACTTCCATTTTAATTTCGAAAAGGAAAAAATGTTGACAATCGCATGTATCCTTTTGTATCCTTTAACAATTCATCCCTGGTGACAGTTAATTTTTAATTTAATGCACATAAAGTCAGTCGTTCCGTCGCTTACTTTCTGCTCCCACAATGTGTCCGTCTCCCAGTTCATTTACCTTATGCGCTCCCTCTTAATGCCATTTTGGTGACTGTTTTCAATTTACATGAACCAAGCACACACAAAAGGACCAACAAAATAAAAAACACACCAAAAAACTCCATTCAGATAAACTTACTTACCAATCCTTATCGAAGCTTGTATACCCTTTGTTGGTTCTTGTTTAAGATGAATTTGAAACTTATAAGTTTCATAAAGATTTAATTTAAGGTAAACTAAAGTTGATGAGCAATTCAACTTTTTAAAATGAATGGCATAGAAACCAAGTCCTATCCAAAACGAGTTAAGTACATACATGAATATTTAAGCCAACTTCTTTGATAATTTGTCGTAGCAAATGTTTAACCAAAGTAAATATACCTTGAAACGAAAAAAAATAATACTGCGAGAAAGAAAGTGTAGGCGGGGAAAGACGAGTAGAAGTTTGGGAGGGTCAGAAACTGCCATTGGCGGCATTTTACACGTGGCCTGGCAGGTGAGAGAAACAGGTGGTAAAGGTAGAGCAAAAGGCGACCTCTCCGCACCCCACCCCTGGCCTATTTGCTCGCTGTGCCAAATGCGCCCTGGGGACAATTTTGTTATTTTTTTTGTTTTGTTTTTTTACTTCTTTTTTGGTATCCTAACTCTGCTAAACTTGCACTAAACATTTGCCTTCAATTTTTGTGTGTGCGTTTTTTTCCTTTTCGTTTTTGTACATTTTCCCTTCGAACTTGTTTGGCAGTTTGTTTCTGTTTCACTTTTCCCTGTCTCTACCACACTTTTTGTGCTAAACATTTTTTGATGACTTGTTTTGTGGCCTGAAAGTTGTTGACTGGCTGGCTGCCACCCAGTGCACCCTGCATCCCGTTGTGTTGTTCCTCTTGCTGGATGACTGACCAAAACGAGAGACACTTAATGAGTTTGTTTCAAAGTTTCAAAAACGATAGGGTGAAAGAGGGAGAAGAGGAAATTAACCCTTTAAATGGTTTAGCAGATTACTGATTCTGATAACAGTAGAATTTACGTTTACAGCATTTCAAATGGATATAGTTTTGCATTTACATCTTTTGGACTTGCACTTTAAAATGTATACTTTTTTGTACAGAATTCATCTAGAAGAGGAAAGCTAGTGCAGTGCTTTCATCTTTACGTAGGGTCATAAGGATATAGCTGCACGTAAAAACTTTCCGGAAAGTGGGCTAAATCTAGAGTTCAAAAATTTTTTAAAGTTTATCTCTGGGAGGCATCTTTTGGACATTTCTAAAAGTCAGACAGTGATAACTATTAACTCTAATCAAAGTCATTTGCAAAATAAATATTACCTATCCTTTTATTAATTTAATTTTGATAAAAGATAAATATAAGTTTTTAAAAAAGTTGTGTTTATATTTATCTAAAGATGTGTAAAAATATATGAATTGTTTTACTGGACTTCTGTTTTTCTGCCTTTTCGCTTTGATTTCTTCTCAAAAAGATTCTACTTTATGTGTTCCTCTTCGTTGGGGTCCTAGTACACAGCATTGTTAAACATACATGTATATTTGTATGTAACTTCACCTATTGAATCATGTATTCATTCTCTCAAAATTAATCCTTTTTCTTTGGCTCATTAGTTAGCCATTTTTCTAGATTTTCTTTTTGTGTTTGCGGCAATTTGCTGAGTTTGCTCAATTTCATCAGCAATTGTGTGTGAGTTGAGTTGATGCAATCCATTTCGTTTCTTCAACCAAGCTGCGCCTAAATGTATGCAGCTCACAACATACAAGTGATGCTAATATATGCCATACACACACGCTTACTCTCAATCAGATACATACACACACACACACACAACATTTATGAATTTCAAATAGAGGCAAACGAAGTTGCAGCAGCAAAAGCTGTTGATGCTTTTAATATACCCTGCAGCTAATCGGGTTAAAGCCCATATAAAAGCTGTGTGTAAGTGGCTAAAAAATCCAATATAAGCCCGATATAACTAAATTTTTATTTAATTGTCATTATTGGTTAAAATAAACTTTACTGTATGCCATGATTTGTTACTATACCTATTATAAACTATTTTATAAAACGTTCTGAATATATCTATGGAATATATCTATGAGATTTTCAACTAATATGTTTCTTTCATCAACAAACTTATACACCCTAAAAAGTCAAGTAAATGGGAATCAGTGAAAAAGTTAAAGTTGAAGTTGCATTCGCTTGATTTGCTCGATTTTTGCCTGGCAAAGCGGTTATATTTCTCTACTTGTTGTTTTTTAGAAAAGAAAAAAATGTGTGAGAAGTTTCTCAAGTAGAGTTTTCTAGTGGGTTTTCGGTTGGGTTGGCCCATCATAAATTCATTTTGTGTACAGAAAGAGAGACAGAGAGAAGGAGGCAAAGCGAGAGAGAGCGAGATAGAGAGCGTAAATTTATGTATGGCTCAGGTCAAGTGGTTGATTAGCCTTTAATTGCTTGGCCTTTTGTTAGCTTTAAAGGTAAAGAGAGGCAGAGAGAGAAAGTTCAGGGTAGGGAAAGTAATTATACAGCCGAATGTCCTATTTTGATGGGGTCTGGCGTTTTGTGCTAATTTCCGGTTCTCATATTTGGGCAGACGACGGTCACGCCCACTTAGTGAAGAGTGCAAATTGCACCACATCCTGCTCCGACGATGCCCATAACGTTGATTACAACGATGATGATGATGACGATGTTGTTGATGATGTTGACCAATTGAAATTGAAGTCTCCAATGGATAAAACAACAGCAGCAAACATACTAAATCTATTATACTGTCAAATTGACAATGAATATCCCTCTAAGAGCTATTTACATCAGGGTTATTCGCGTTATAATTCGTTTTAATTGAATTTAATTGCTATCATACATAAACCTTTCATACGATATTTTCTTATTATCAGATTGTTCTGAGCCTACCCATCTATATTTTAACATTTTGAGATATTTCTCACTAAATTATATGTTTCGATCAAAGGTTTTTATGGCAGCTATGTATATATTGGTCTAATCTGCCAAAGTGTCCTACGTGATATTGATATGACATTATTAGCTACATATGCATGTAGCTTTTCGACTCGTTTTTTTATATTGAACAAGATTTTAAAAACTTCATTGGTTATAAGATGACTAATCCAATAATACAGGAGTAATCAATAATATACAATTTTTTAATAATGTATAATTTTAGTAAATAGTTCAAATATTTTGACAACAGAAAAAATCTATATTTTTGTATTCCAAAGCATAGTATTCCACTCGGCTATGCAGTCTTAATGGGTTTTCTATTTAATTAATACATTCATAGCATTTTGTCTAGAAGCTAAATATAGTAAACCCCATACAGCAAACAGGCTTCAATCTTGAATAACCCCAATGAGAGTGAAACTCTAAACGACAGTAAAAATTTGCAGAAGAAGCCCAACCCATCAAATGTTCATTCGATGGGCCACTCTACTCGACTCAACTCAACTCTCCCGCATCTCCACCGCATAAGTGTTTGCAGCAATCAGTTATGACCTCTTTTACCAAGCAACGAGCAACCCACCAACCAAACAACCAAACAACGAATGAACGAACGTTCGCTTGAACAAACGAATGAATGAAAGAACGCAGAACATGCCTCAACATCCTTTTCTACTTGCTGCCGCTGCCCACTTCCTGTGGCGATTGTCAACAGATCCGCGTGCGCGGGTAGTTTTTAGTCTCGGAGGACCACGACAACAGCGACGACGGCGACGTTGGCAACCTCTATAAATCTGAAACAAATTGGCATCGCTGGCTGCTGTGTGGCATGTTTCTGTTCGTTCTGTTGTTGCTATTGTTGTATTGTGCGGTGAGGCTGCATTAAAAAATATTTATATATATATATGGTTTGTATATATAAAAGAGCAAAAAGTAAATAAAAATACAAGGAAAAGAGCCCCTAGGACAGCGGCCAGAAGCAAAGCACATGTTGCCACTCAGTTTTGGAGTTTCTCTTTATATATTTTTGCTTTTTGTTTCTTTAAGCCAACAGCTGTTTGTTTATTTATGCCTGTAACGTTTATAAATCGCTTCACCAAAACGAAAAAGTAACAAAAAGGAGCAGGAAGAGGATACAAACAAAAACGAGAAAAAAAAAATGAAAAAAATCTGATTGTGCAACTGACCAGGCGACATATCCTTGAGGTAAAAACTTGGCGTATGCTTTTCGTCCTCAATTGAGTTGTCATGCCTGGATTGCCTTACGGCATCTTTCTCTTTCTCTCACACCGACTACCTCACCCTCCTGTGCCATATTTGTCTCCTGTCTCTGTTTGTGTCTCTGGCTCGTTGAGACCGCACAACTTCATAAATCAGTCGACAAAAACCGCATCGAACGTTTGGCGCTTTGATGACCTTATTACTTGTCCGTCCTGCAGACCAAATAGAATGGTTAAATATTTAAACGTCACAGTGACACAAAATCAATAGTCCATTGTTCGGAAATTTAAGCCATATTATGATTTATGATTCAGTTAAAATTTCATTTGAAAATATTCAATAGATTTGTAAAAAATATTGTTCATGATTTATTTTTGTACCACGTCAATAAAATGTTTTGAATATATGTAGGGCGATCTTTTCCTTATACAATTTCATGTAATTACAAGATTCCGAATGCAGATGCTTGTGGCATTATTACATATGTATATATTCTAGTACATATTTCATGTTAGAAATACAAAATGTTTAAGCATTTTTGAAAATTTTGCCATATTATGTACCTTAGGGGTGTTCTTAGTTGTATTGTGGAAAGAATTTGGGTAGAATTTTAAGTACCAACTGTTATAAAAATTTGTTTAATTGACTTTGTGATTCATTTGCAGTTTTAATACATTTGTAGCCACTGTCCAGGACAACATGAAAACGCAGCTGCACACAGGTTGGTTGCTGGTTGAGCAAACCTGCTGGTGGATTGGTCATTGATTTGCTTTCGCCTTTGCCTGGTCACGGACAATCGAATCACGCGCCTGCCGCATTGCAAATATTTAAACCCACTGGCCATATTTCATTTGCCTCAGACTTGTGCCCAGACGAAGGGACAACTCATAAATCTTTGTAAGCGGTAAAGTTGTTCTCGTTTCTCGTCATCTTGTTTTATTTTTTCTCTCCTTTCCTCTACTGTTTTTTATTCCTGGGTAGGGATTACCTTGAAGCAATCGTTAGAGACTGACAAACAGACATCAACATCACGTCGCAAGAGGAAAAAAAACAGAAATAGAGTAGGAGGAGAAGGAGGCAGAAGAAGAAGTAACCAGAATCGAAATCAATATTTTCATCAGAATGAAAAATGACCCCAAACCAATTCTGTGAGGTGAAAGAGTGAGGCATTCGGTCAAAGGAAGAGGAAATCTCATTGAATGAAGTGGAGAGCTTATGTTTATTGTGGTTCAGTGATTAGCAGGAATTTTGCAAACGCCGCATAATTGATTAAACAATACACAGTTACCAAAATGACTTAATCAAGACAGGAAATAAGCGTGCAGTATGGCGTATACGCAATGTGAGCAAACGATTAACATAATGATGCAGACGATGATGATGGTGATGATGATGATGGTAGTGGAACAAAAAAAAAAAGAAACATAAAACAAACAAGTAAAAAAAAAAAAAAAAGAAAGAGCCAGGAGTTGATGAAAAACAAAACGAAAGACACCCAATCAGCAGCAAAAATATTTTAGGCCAAAGGGAAAAGTAAGAAGCCCTAATGGAAGCATAGCATGGTTTTTTCTTTACTCTTGTTTGGGTATTGTAAATATTATGAACCAAAATTTTAAGAAAGCAATCTAAATATATAAAATATTAATATTTAGATTAGTTTTCAATATAAACGCTATAAATTTATTATAATGCAACAGTTGTAAATATGTTTTTTCTTACTTCAATTAATTAATGTCAACTAGATTTATTAAAAAAATTGAATTATTTCCTTTTAAAAAATTTTTAGAAAATACTTAAAAATTTCTTATTGATAACCAAAATAATTTTTAATAATTGCTGTTGTAATAAATTTTTTAACTACTTTTTAAGTCTCTGATTTATTATCGAATAGTAACATGTCTACATAGATATCTCCTCAATTTATATATAAAAAAAAAACATTAATTTTACTACATTAAATGCAATAGCGATTGAATATTTTTGAGCTATAGTTATTATTGTATTTCCATTTTACATTACCAATTATGTATTTACATTTATATAACTACAGCTCTACACTATGAAATGATTGTAAATATACTTATTGTTTGTAAGTGCATTGCAAATTCGTTACGATGTTGCTGTTGTATGAAAATCTTTGTCATTTTGTTGTACTTATTGTAGTTGCTTTTGCTTTTGCTTTTGTTGTGGTTGTTGTGAGACTACGTGACACTGACATAGATTTTCAAGTTGCCTGTGCCCCATGTGCCTTCAAGGATGATACGTATATCCTTAAGAGAGAGTGGCACATCAATGTTCGTTCGCACGTCAATTCGTTGCTTAGGCTCATCCCATCTCATCTTATATCATCTCATCTCCTTCCCTCGTTTGTATTGTGCCCCAAACAAAAACCTGCTCCTGCACTTTGTCAATTCGTAAATCTTTTTATATGTCCCCCATTCCTCTGCCTTTAGACGTTTCGCCGTTACGCAGTCCTTGATACTCGTACTTTGCCTTAGTCTATTATCAAAGAGAGAAACAAAAGTTGACAGAACTAAATTTTCGAACAAAACGTTGAATTGAATGGTTGGCGGGCAAAAACATTTCACAACAATTGTTGCAAGTTAACTTTGATGAATTCAATTATTCGTGCACACACACACACACACACACACACACAAACATGTGTTATGGCTATCTCTATCTAAAGGCAGCTATAGCCATCTCTTTCAGCTAGCACGTGTTTTGTATTTGTCGTCTTTGTTGTTCTTACAAGGAATTGAAATTCCCTCATGTCCTTTGGAGTTGTTGGTCTTGCTTCAATCTGTAAAGTGGATTTATTTCGGCGAAATCGAAAGTTGATTTCATTGACTTGGCATGCGTGTGCCCCACATTGATCCACCCGCCTACTGTTTGTGTTTTTTGTGTATTTCGAACATTAAAGGATTTATCAATTTACGGAATGAAACTTTTTCTTCAACATGGATTATTTCTTATTTCTACAACTTTAGTTACTTCTACTATTTGTGCAGGTAGCAATGTTTGATTAATTTTAAGCATCCACAAAGGGAACAAAATTATAGAATTGCTATAAATATTCAATAGCGCATTTTATAATTATAATTGCATATTCGAAAATGGATAAGTTGAACAAATTCTAATGCATTATTTGATATCGTCAAATTTCGAATAAATTTGCTAATCAAAAATCACTTAGCCTTAAAAAATCTGTTGACCGTAAATTGCCCAAACCGAAAATGGTCAGAAAATACTAGTGAAAAGTATGCAAAATGTAAATGCAAAATTGCTTTTTGCGGTTAGACAGACAAGTTACGAATACCAATCCAGTGACTGATATGTACAGTCCAGTTCTAGTGAAAAATTCGGGTCAACATATTATATGTTCTTTTTATATGCAAAACAATAAACAAAAGCAGAAAAAAAAATAAATTACAACCAAAGAATATAAGCAGAAACAATAATTTTTAAATTACTCAACATTAACCAGATTTATCTATTTAAAAATTCTTTCATCTACGAGGGCAGAGTGAAAAATTGTCTATCCTGGATGGATGAAATAATGAAAATTAAATAATTTTAAGTTATCCACATTTTACTTAGAATACATCTTTTAACATAAATCATAAAGTCCCAATATTACTTTGACCTCGCTTTTCTACCTAAAAACTAATTAATATTTCATCAAGAAATCAAATTAAATTTTCCCTGAATTATAATTAATATTACATTTTGCTTAATAGTTCTTTAGTCTGTATTCGTTTTCGATTCCTAAATGTGGGTAAGGCTTGCAATCTTAGTAGGGGTTTTCTTGAGGGGTTTCGAACTCAGTAAAGTATAAGTATATGATACAATGGAACATTTTTTGTGACAACTTTAACATATCAGGTTTTCTAAAGATTTTCAGTAGAAACTTTTTAAGCGATTACATATGTAGTTTTTGTACAGACCTCGCATATTGCACTTATTGTAAATTGGCCACAAAAATGTTAAAGAATAAAACCGAAAAGAAAAAAATGCAATCAGCTCTTGAATTGTAATTAAACAATGTTATAACAACCATTCCCAATGCCTCCCCTATATGTGAAGGGATATAAATATATGTAAATAGTAGCTTCTGAAATCAAATTACAAAATGAAAACCATCAACAGAAACAGAGTCGCAATTGCAATAACAATAAACGATGAATACTACCAAACAGCAACACCAAAACCATTACAACAACTATTAAATTAATGTTGAAAACAGAAATCAATTTATTTGTCGAAAATGACAAGCAAGAAACAGAGAAAGAGAGAAAAGGGCAGAAAAGAAAAGGATATTTTATGTATAACTAAAGTTCCACAGTTTACAATTTCAGTCAACGAACACCCATAGAATATAAACCCAATTAATGTGCCGAAAACGAAATGTGAAAAAAAAAAATACAAATACTGAAAATAGAAACCAAACAATTTAAAGTATTGTTTATCTCTTGTTTTAATGGCTCGAATCTATGTGTAATATTAGGTTCTTTATTTTTCAAACACGAAAATGATTTCCGAAATGTTTGTAAACTTACAATAAGGTTATTGTTCACTTCATTCAGTTCTGACTCCCAACTGATTTTAGTGTTGATTTTTAATTCTGGTGATGTTTGCAAAGTCTTCTATATTGAAAAAATTTTGATTTGTTGTCACATTAATATGGTAAACTGAAGTATTTAAACTAGCTTTTGGTTTAAAAAATTGGTTTACTAATAGCAGAATTTTAAAAATTATTTGTAAATACTTCAAAATTTGGTCAAATTTACTATTCGTTTTGAGAGATCAAATCCAACTATTCGTTTTGAGGGATCAAATCAAACAATGACTTACTAAAAATGGTTTAATCATTTACATGAAATATCTCATTTTACAAAATGAATATGGCTTATGTAATAGTTATTTAAACACGCCCTCAAAAACGATAATACTTACCAGCTTGCAAAGGATACTTTTAAATGTCATCAAAATATTTCACAGTTTTGCTCTTGAACCGAACAACAATAATTTTGACAAATTGTTTATTCCTAAATATGAAAAGATAGCACCTCTTACTTTTTATGTCTTGTTTGGGTTTTGATGATTGCCGAATATTGTTGATATTGCTATATCCTCACAAATAAAAAGTATACTAATTTCAAAGCACAAATTAACTATAATTTGTAGTGATTTTGACCACAGATGGCGCTGGTTTGGTGGCACAGCGTTGCCAATTAATTGATATTTACACTTTTTTTTCCGTCTTTTGGTTTTATATGTGCTAGTGTGGTGAAGTTTTTATACCCTTGCAAACTTTTTGATTTACAATCTAGATTGGGTTAAAGCCAAGCAATTAAAATTTTAGCTTCATTATCTTTTCGAGTAAGACTTTACCTCTTTTAATCGAGACGTATTGATAAGGTATGAAAGTTAATATACCCATTTTTTTTTAAAGGGTATAAGTAATTCTCTTATCTCCAATATGAAAAATAATGAATCATTTGTAAAATAATATTTCGGCGAGCAACGACGTACTGCTTAAGCAATTAAAATTAGTTTTTCATGCTGTGAATTTTTGTTTATGTCAAAATTAAACTTAAAAAATGGATATTTTAAATTCAATGCAAGCGATCGAAGCAAATGATGTCAGTGAATTATTGCTGACTCTATTTAGTACACGTCAGAATGATTTTACTGGCTTCACAGTAGAGGAAATAGTAAAGTGGATTACTAACCAGTTGAAAAATAAAAATGTGAACTTTTCACCAAAAGTTTTTGAGAAACTTATTGCAAATATGTTTGCTACGTATAATAAAAATACGAATAATAACTCCCTAGAGAACCATCGTCAATTGGTGGTCAATATTTTGGAGTGTATACAACTGCAAGTCAGAAAGTTTCCCGGTGCCGAAAGTAATTATTTGCTTGATTTGTTATGGTCACTTTGTCTGAATGGTGATCAGGTGCATCTTCTTGCTGAACAGGTCTTTGACATGCTATTTGATGATTTTGTTCGAAGTTTGGGATTGAAATGCTGTTCACAAATACTATCGGTAATTGATCCGTTAAAACAAGTTATATACGGATGCGAACAATCTGAGACACCAGAAATGCCCATATTCTCAAACAATTTGTTGCCCAATGCAAATTCCATCAATTCTATTTTTCCAAGAAGAATTATTCTGTACTTTAAACTTATACAGTCTGACAATATATCAATTGTCTATGAAACAGTTAAACACATTTTAATACATTGGAAGATATCTTACTTTACTGAGTCGAATATGTTGGAGGAGTTCTTAGCAGCAACCAATAAGATGCAGTTGTACAATGTCGATCGTGAAGTAAGTTTATTTCCACTCTTCGATAATTTTGTATCTACAAATAAAGTTGAATTGCTTATCGAAGCACTCGACAACGTTTCTTGGGAATGGAACTCAGTTCCACTAACACAGTGGATTAAAAGTATACCAACTGAAGAACAAGTTAGTTGTATTAAAAAAAATATACTCATTAAACTTGCTTCTCGAATACAACGAATGACAAACCGAGAATTGCAGATAAGTGCTCAGGAAATGGTTTTGAATCGCTTCCAGGTAGGTCATTAATTTGCAAAAATCAATAATTAACACTTTATTTGTACTCATAAATATAATTATGAACAGGTTACACTTAATAATCTTACCCTGCTGGATTACCTAATGTTTATTGAGACGATGTACAAAAACAACACCAAAAACTATTCAGATCATGACCGTTTCAGAAGCAAATTTATTGATTGCGATAGTACAGATGTTGCAATTTCATGCCTAACCCTTTGGTTAGATATAGTATTCAATGGGAAAATAAAAAATGATTTAGTTTTGGCTTTCATTGAGAAACTAAAAAATTTGTCAAAAACTCTTCATGGATGGTTACGCTTCTACTTAATAACTAAGATTAATTGCTTTCCTTCAATTCTGGATTTCTACAAGAAAGAGTATGAAGTAGAGCCATTAATTCTACATTGCAAAGATCTGAACAAATTGCAAAACCATTTGCTTGATAAACTAATGTGTGAAACTAACGAAGAGAAATGCCTTGTAAAACAATTTTCGGTAGACATATTCGTTAATTATCAGATAAAGAAGTGGAACAATATCACAGTGTTGCAGTTGGAGTCGCAGCAACTACTTGAACAAGGAGGATATGCAACATTTAAATGCCTTTGCCGCCTTTTGGTAAACTGTGAAGAGCAATTGCAGGACGATGTTTTATCGACTTTTGTGGCTTCACTCAAAAAGTTTCCAAACTTTTCTATGTAAATTATTTTACCTTTAAAAGTCTAATTGTAAGACAATTTTTGTGTTTATTTAAATTTTTTTTTTTAGAGCTCGGAATATTGGCAGTTATGTATCAAAACATTTAACCGAACAAGAACAAACTAACCTCTCTCAAGATATTTTGTTCTCTCATCTTGATCAAAAAAATATTGACGTTATTTTTGGATACATCCGCGCCAACGTAAAGAAATCCTCACTAAAAGTTATTCGTAAAATCCTCCAATTAACAACGTTTTCAGATGATGCGTGGTAAGAAAGACTGAATAAATATGAATAAAATGAAATAAATGAGTATTTCTTTTATATTTACAGGATTGAATATTGTTATCAAGATAATAATAGCCTACTTTCAAGATTTCTAAGCTATATCAGAGAAGAATCTGATCGTCATGTAAAAGAAGTTGGAGACGAATTATTAAGGATGAATATGGAATTGTTTAGAAACGAACAACATTATTTGAGAAACTCCAAGGAACACAGATTAATATTTTGCATTGCGAAATCATTGCTTTTTCTTGCATCACACTTTGAATGTTCAGATCAAATATGGTCGACACTATTTTTATCGAGTAATCAATTCAACATTACCTGCATGTATGAAATGATATTGGCTAAATCCTTAAGGGATCCAGAAGTGCTCCTTCAACGCTTGGAATCAATATTTACGCTTGATGAGAATCAGCAAGTATCTTTACTTTCTGTTGTTCATATATTTCTTTATTTGACTTGGGATGCAATCGCTTCCAAGGATGTAAATAAGATAGTTTCCTTTCTTCACCTTTCTCTTCATAAGGGACAAAATAGAGAACTAAGCGAATTTACCAAACTGATTCTAATCAGTCTTATTTTGGAAACTCGAAAGTCACGGTAAATATTAAACTATTAATGATAATACAAAATGAATTTAATACATTTTATTTCTAGTCTCTACAAGCCCATTGTGGAAACTTTATACAAAAGCCTTAAGCGTTTAACCGTTAACGAAAAGAAAACGCTTCCACCTCATATACAAACTCGCCTCTTTTTGCATGAGCTCCATTCGGTTCCATATGTTGATTTTGGTTTGTATATTTCAAATGTGGAACCAAGCAATTTGAGCAATACTGATAAGTTTAGAATGCTTCGCATTCGACAAGCCATCAAATCAGTAGTTGAAATTGAAAAGGGTCAAGAGATAATTGCTAATTTAAATCTTGGCACACCGAATGAATCCACTATTAATTCGAATCCCAAGCCACAACCTATTCAGAAAAATAGATCTGCCATCTCTAACGGCAATCTTTTTGTAGTATCTCCTTGCATTGATAATGTTAACAGCTTAAATGATTTAATCAAAAACTGCGTTTCTTTTGGAGTTCGAACTTTGGTATTAAGCGACTCAATAAATTTAAGGTAAGCTTAAAGGGACAAAAAGTTATTTTGATTGTACTCTATAACTAGTCTTGAAATATATTACAGTGCCGAAACCAGAGAAGACTTAGAAATATTGCAAATAAATCCTGAATTATTCTCTAAATATTTGCGTGGAAAAAAGATAGAGAATTATAACATTGTTGGTATAGAAAACATAAAAATTACTGAATATTTAAATGAATGCAGTTCTAGACAAAATACAGTTGTGGTACTCGGGTAAGTAAATAATTAATATTTTGATTTCATTAATAAATTTCTTTAATTATAAGAAATGATCGGCTGGGCACACCGGATAATTTGAAGCATCTTCTGGATTATACAGTTCAATTACCACTCGAGGAAGTTCAAAATTTGCAACATCTGCCAATATTTATGTACTCTAAGCAAACCTGAAAGAAGAAATTCAAATTTATGTTTACAAACATTCAAAAGGTTGAAAGTGAGGGGAATCCATTCGAAAATGATGTCTTAACTTAATTAATTTAAAGCTGTACTACTTATTTAGTGTAAACAGGTTCCAAACTGTTTTATTTATTATCCGGGTATTATTCTCTGTGACATATTTAATATTTCTTTAACTGAAACTTATGACCCATGAAATGTATAACATTTGATTGAGAATCGTAAGGCTGTGACTGTGATTAGGGGTCGCAGAACTAAAAAAAAAACTACAAAATATACATAGATTAATAAGTAATTTGTTTTCAAAAAACATTATATTCTGAGAAGATTAATCATTTTTAAAATATATTTCATTATTTTTTTATTTTATATATGTATTAAGATAAACTTGTTTGATTTATTAATAAAGCTTTGGAGAGTGTAAATTCAATATATAAGCATAAAATTTGTCTATACCTATGTAAATACTTAAGCATAAGTAAAATGTGAAAATTTAATGACAAGTAACAGGATAATAAATTGGGCACGTAGCCAAATAAACTAACAAAGGGAATTTTCAGCCCACAACTACAATGTATACGTTTTACAACTAACTTAAATTTTATTTGATTTTGATGCCAAACAATTCATAATTGATGTTTATCCTTTTCGGTCACGTTATGAAGCAAGGACATAATGATTTTTGGTTTTACCCATTGAATCTGGTGCTGTTTGCTATGCCTAATTGCGCACCGGAAATACCAAAATGGTCATTAATGATGCCCGGGACGAGACCACAGTTGGATAGTTCGATGCAAAAACCAAATATGCATTTCCATTTGATTTAGTTACAGTTTCAGACAGGTTTTCTGTGGCGCCCTCTACTGTATATTTTTAGTAACCAACCTCCAATGAACTTTTACTATAACAGCTTTTCATTTAATATAGTGAGCTTTGCCGCCTTCGCCCGCACTCGCAAACAAACGTCATAACTGAAAATGTCTTTGCCGTTTTATCCTTCCCACAAAATTCCTGTCATTGAGCAAATTCCGTTGCCAAAGTACGCATGCACTCTGGCATTCAATGAGTACAACTTTCTCCGAAACATGTGGCCATTGTATCAGATGTTCCCTCTCCTGAATGTGTTTGAGAAGGAGGACGAAGAGGCAACAAAACTCCAGGAGACAGAGAAATTGAGATTGGCAAGTTTTGAGAAGCTTTTGAGAAGACGTCAAGCAATGCAATGCAAACTTGTAGGCAGCCGCCATATTTCCAGACAATATTTATGCTATAAATTTTCGATTTCATTTGAATAACACATAGTTTAAAAAATCATGAAATTCATTCATTGAATTTCATTGAATATCATCGGCACAAATGGATTTAGCTTTGCCAGAACAAAAGTAAAGCCATTATTATGATTTTATGAGACCAAAAATATATTTTTCGTACCATAATAGATATGATCAAGAATATATACCTTATGATGTCGAAAAAGTTGCCTTCTGATCAAGAATATACACCTTATGATGTCGAAAAAGTTGCCTTCTGCCTTCTAAACAAGTAATATAAATTATAGTCAAGCCATACTACTTATTAAATTCAAAAAAACTTTGACAATAATTACTTTCTGTGTTAACTTGTTATACTTGAGCTAAGAAAACTGGACATAAATATACATGAACTTAGATTAGTGAATTTGCAAAAACTGTAAAGGATATTCACAAATTAAGCTAGCCCAGTTGATTTAGACCAAGTCTCCGAAAATTCAAATTCAAACTCTCCCCATGCAAAGTAAAGGCATAAAGCTCACCATTTCAATCCACAACCCCCGCCCAAAGCCATTCGGAATGACAAAATCGATGCCCACTCACACACACAGTCGCAGACACAGACACACAGTCATACGTAGAATAACCGTTTCGCTCTCTGGTCATGGTTTTTGTTAAGTGTATGTATATAGACAAAGCTTTTTCCTCGCTGTTTCTTGGATTGTATAGGCCAAAACGCGAATGAACATCGACCGTGGAAGTTGACTGTGTGAGCTGACAGAAAGTACGTATCGGAAAGAAAATTGCCTAGGCCATAAAGTCACAAAAAAAAAGTTAATGAATAAAATCCAAAAAGATAGGCATTCGCAATAGAAAAAATAATTAAAATTAAAAGCAGCGCCTAATTTGTAATATTAAATTGTTCTTTAAGGTTTCGCTGCAAATAACATGAGAGTTGCAAAATAAAAAAAAAGAATAGAAATTCTTCAACTAATTTTGGTTGTATTATGATTATATAAAGCAATGTCTAGAAAAGAGAAAGCATGAAAATTGTGAACCGGATCATATACATATTTATAGTTGTCCATGTGTGTGTGTGTGTGTGTATGTGCTCAAGCATTTTTTGTGTATTTTAATAAATTTATAAAATATATCAATTGAAAATTTTGCTGGCTAACGAAAATCTGAAACAAAATGAAAGTGAAAATGTGAGCCATGTGAGCAGGGGCAACATTGAATGAATATTGATTTTTCCCATGCAAAACCGAAAAAAAGCTCTCAAAGCCATCAAAAAGAAATGCAAACAAATTTATATTCCATAGAAAATTATAAATGCAAAAAAATGAGTGAAAATGTGAAAAATAAATCAATTAATTAATATCAACAGTCCAAAATGGGAGATACAAATTTTGCAACAAAGTCACTAAAATAAGTCAAGTCATTTTTCAATTGACTATGTGTTTGTGTGTGTGTGCGTGAGAGAGTAAAAGCTTTTGCAAGAAAATGTCTCTAAGAAAATCTCTATCCTGAATTTGCTTTCGCCGAATGTCGTTCCTATAGTTTTTTTTTTACCCAAGGAAAAGCGAAAATTCCACGCACACTCTAACAAAATACACATGGTCACACATAGAGAGAGTTCTCTATCAATATTTACGCATACAATTACATTTGCCCCACGCTTTCTTTCTCTCGATCTCTCTTGTTACCTCTCATTCATTGTTTGTCATGGATTTGTTTGTCTTGTACAAAAATTTAATAATTCAAATACTGCAAATCAAGCAGAACATCATAAAGACCCTGTTAACTGAAGAAAAAATGGTTAAGACTTGACACTTGCAACCTCATAATCGTTTTGTTTCTCTCTGCCAGGCAGCGGTCACACATATTTTGCCTTTTTGCCTCAACTTGCCATTCGCCACGCTTCGTTTAACGCTGCTCACGACCCAATAATCATTATATGTAATGAAACAAATAAAATAATAAATAACTGCAAGCAGACGATAACAAAGAAGCAAAACGAAGTAAACTATAATTAACAAACAACTAAGCCATCATTTGCCGCAAGGTGTTAATAGTATTGGCCAACTCTTGTGGAGACTAATAGTGGAGAAGGTGAGTTTCAGATTTTATAGCATACTTCTGTGAGTAGGTCACTTGGTCTATGAGTGTAAAAATTTTAGCATACATCTATGACCCAGACAAAAGGCAAATTGTTTATAAATGCTTTACCAAATGCAATCCTGTTATTTTAAAAGGCTTTTTCTTTCTGCCTTAGGTTATTTTACTGGGATTTCAAGACACAACAGTTCAACAGTTAATAGTTAAGTCATCATAAATTTCAAGAATAATAACACTTTATAATTATTCTTTTTTATCAATAAGTTAGCATAATATTAAAAATATTTTCAAAACTTAATTTCAATGCAGCATGATTGAAGATAAGGATCTTCAATTGTATATTTAATCATTTCAAAACTTATAATATATAGTTATTTGATGTATTTCTTAACCGAATATCGAACCCTATAAGGTCAGCAGCATAAAAGTAAAGCAAAGCTTATATAGTTTGAAAATCTATATGTAAAATAAATACTCGGTTCAAGTATCATGCCATAGTAGATGTTTTTCTACAAATAAAATGTCAACTCTATCTTCTCTTAATATTGTCTCTCCTTTTTTTCTTAATTTAAATCTTAAAACAATTTATGTATTTGTTTACTCAACCCTTTCGATTTAATTTTTTAATCTATTAAAATACTTTGCGTCTCTTTTTAGTTGTCAATAGTCATCAGTCAATAAAAGAAGTTCCTCAAATAAAGTTATTATTATTTATACTAGTTATTGGAAAAATTCGATATCTTCTATTTTCTCTTTTTTTCGCTGTTGCTTTATTGCTTCTTCTGTTCATCTTTGTTTAATGCTTAGGCTAAACTCAATTACACAAACAATTTTTCCTTACTCTTGTTCATCTTAATTAACTCAGACGGGGGAAATAAAATGTGCTGAAACTAAAAGAGATGTGAAAAGCCCACATAATTGGCTATAATCAAGTTAGCAAATATAGAAAAATACAGGCACGCACACTCTTAACCACAGCTAAGCGATATAAAGAGTAAGAAAGTGGGCGTACTTTTGACCCTTTTAGAGGTAGGATACTGTGTTTTCTTTCGTTTTACGGTTTCATATGAAATTGTTCAATGAAAGTGAAAATTAAGAAATGTTGTGGAAAATTGGTTTCATTTCATCTTTTTTGTCCTGTAATCGTGTACCATTTGGCATTTAAGCTATTCCTCCTCAGCTATTAACTTGGTTATATGGTTTTGTCTAGAATTCCATTTTCATTTTTTGTTTCTTTCTTTTTTTTTTTTTACTTGCCAATTTTTCTTTCTGTTGTTGCCTTCTCTGGGTTATGTGCGCAGTACATGCTCTCTATCACTCTCTTGTCTCTATCTCTCCAAAAAAGAAAAAAAGTTTAACCGTTTCCTGCTCTCAGAAGCTTAACACAAATTAATTTTAAGTGTGAATGTAAGAGTGCGCGAAGGAAGAGAGAACTTAGTAGTATGATAGTGATGAAGGTTTCCGTTTCACATGCGTGGGGTGTTCTACAGATGTTTCTCTTCTGCCCACACAGTCCATCTAGCTGAAATTTCTACGTACGTTCTATTGAGTGCCATTTTCGGGCTTCTAATTTGTTTTGACACTTTGATTGTCAGTTCTTGACATTTGCATTCTCGTTTTTTATTATTTATTCATTTGATATCTGAATATTATCTTATCGTCTAATGAAAATTTGTTTCCCTTCCCCACCCTCACCAACAACCCGAACTAGAAATCAAAAATTTAACTACACTACCCACACCACCATTCATAGCTTGTTTTATTTTTGTCATCATAGTCCTAGCAAAGGTCAAAACTAAAAATAGAACAAAGCCAACATTTTTCTCGTCAATGCGATATGAAGAGAGTGCATTTTGTTTTATTTAGGACTTCAAATGCAAATAAAATGTGAATCTGATAAATTGGTTTTCGCAAACCATTCATCAATCACTTTAGAATGTTTATTTGAAACCTATCTTAATCAAAATTCATAAATTTTCTTGATGAAATTAAAGGATTTTAAATGAACTTTAGTTTTAATTATAGTTTGAAATCAACTAAAACTGAATTTCTAGTTTATTCGGTTTGTTCTTATTCTTAAGTCATTTTTAAATAAATCTGCAGCAATTTTAGATTCTTATATCCCAGTCAAATTTTATTGGTTTTAATAGAAAATATTTGTTTTGCTCTCTCTTGAGGTTTATAATTCTTTTACTATGGATTGCTAGTTTGTTTGAGAGCACAAATTTGATAACTTTCAGTCCAATTTCATTTTGATCGCTGTATTTCTCTCACTTATATTATAATCTCATGGAATAACTACAATTAAGTGGCAAAATAAAGTTTATTAATTAATGCCGAATATTGTTGGCAACAACAATAGATTGACAAATGTTTGGAGACGCAATCCAGTGTCTAAATATGCGTTTGAATCTCTTATTAAAACCAAACAATGATCATAAATATAATTGGATTTGCTTAACTTATAAAGTAATACCCTAACTTTTAATGTTTTAACAGACTTAAACAAGTTATGAATTTTAAAATTGCAACACAGATTCCTAAAACATTGTCTAAAGTATCAGCAGCAACTCGTTGTTGGAATTTTCGAAACTTTTCAAACAATTTTCCTACTCTATCTCACAAATAAAATAAAAAACTGAAAAACTATAAACATGACTAAATTGACTTGGTTTCTTATAGCAATAACATTTGATCAGTTTTTTTGTTAAATGATTTGAAGTCCTTTTTAAATCCCTTTTTTTAAAAAGTTAGTGTTTTTTATATTAACATTATTATAATAATTAAAAGTCAATATTCCCCGGAATAAACCTTAATATGTATATAAATATATGGATTATTGATCAACTCGCGTTCACATTAAGAGAACATTTTCTTTTTTACACCATTCCCATTTCCATTTTTATTTCTCTCTCACTAACACACACGAAACAACAGCTGTTCAGGCTCTAAAACACATTGTAAACATTTGCCATTTCACGAATGTTCTCTGAACCTGGCCAAAAAAAACTGCGTAGTTTAGTTTGCCCCAGACAAAAAGGCACCACACGAAAAAAATAAGAATGAACATCAAACAAGAGAAAAACGAGTAGAATAAAAGTAGTATAGAAACAGCTAAACTGGCAAAATGACAAAAAGAAGAAAATAAAAATGTACAAGAAAAACCATAAATTAGATGCATTTATATTATGTTTGGAATTTCTAATATCCATTATATACAGAATCAACTGAAGACACAGCAAACACTTAGAATCTTATATTAAATCAATAATATTCTGTAAATCTTTTATCATTTCCTTTGCCAAATGTATTAAATAAGGTGACAGGAAATGTTAACCCCATTTTATTCCACACATTTTCATAGTGAACTCTGTTAATACACTTACTATTTGAAGGGTATTTAGTAGTCGATATCACACATTAGGATAATATAACGTACTTTGTCAGCTATATAGTATAAATTCAGCCTCGTGCTTGAAATATTTGATGACATTTCTGTGAGGCTTTTCTATGAGTATGAAGTCATACAAAAATTTTTTTGCTCTTGGCAGTTTTCTTAAAGGAACTATTTATTGATTTTTAATAGTCAAAACTACAAACTCGAAAAGAAGAAACTTTAAAGTGCTATGCAAATTTTTTCTACAATTTCATCTTCTATCCTTTTTTTTGTTCCGCCAGGCATTTACTTTTAAGGACCTATCCCAGTCTTCTTAACACCCTCTCTCTTTCTCTCTCTGTCTTTTCCTCATCGCCTGGGTGTAGGATGTCCTTTGACGTCATTTGCTTAGCAAACAACATAAACATCAACCGCAGCAACAGCAGTTCAAGCTCTGTTCGAAGTAATTTGTAGTCAGTTTGCTGCTAAATGGCGCATACGACATGTTGGCAGTTGCTTGGCCATTTTTCCATGTTGTTGTTTTTATTCTGCATTATTCATTTTAAACAAACGAGAAAACTAACCTACAAAATTCGTAAAATATTTATTGGTGACATATATAAAAGCACAAAGTTTCGAAAGAGAGACAAATTTTTAAACAACTTTTTTTTCATCTCAAATATTTTTCAAATTTACATAGAGAGCAATTCTTTATTTTTATATGTTTATGTTTGATTTACTCCAATTCATGTAAAAGTTATTTTGTATGAATATTGCTGAATCAATGAAAAATTTTAAATAAATTTGTACTAAATTTGCAAATTATTATTAATTATGATAAATAAATTATGATTAACCTTTTACTGAAGGCCGTTTATTATCAGGATAGAGTGAATGGATAGGTTTAAAAAAAGGGTCAAAGAAATCAATTATTTCTTGGGAACAATGTCTCCACTTTTATGTTTTTGTTTTGGTTTATTTGTGCCCTTTAAAGATATTTATTATGCATGGGCATCGTAAAAGGTTTTAGAGAGAACATGAAAATTGAAAGGAATAAAAGGTGCGTGCATTTCTCTCCTTCAATTAACAAAGGGGATGGGTTACCTACAAAATAATTTGTCCGATAAAAATGAAAATGCTTCAAATTTGGAGCCTAAATAGTAAAGGAAGAAAAACTTGACCTAACCCAGGAAAATGCATTGAATTAGGATACAAATTAAGATTTCTAATGAAGCAACAATCTATTTTAATTATGAACTTTGAAACAAGTTTTAAGAAACGTATGACTTAAGTTAGGTTTCTTTTGAATCTAGTTTAATATTATTCCCACATAAAAAGGACACTACCTCAATCTATCGAGGTATAAGGCCGTAGACAACGGTTCACTTATTATCCTTTCTCGTTTGTGGTATACAAAATGTCATTCATCTTTTAAAAAGAAGGAATTTCAGACACGTTAACCATAAAGACAGCTTAAGGATAATCATCGAAATGTACTTGGGTAACCTACATAAATACATACATATACACAACTTATACAAAGGTAATGAAAAAATATGAAGAAAATAAAAAAGAGATCAACAACATTTCATCACAGGACACTTTTTGGGGTCAAGTCCTGTCAGACAATCATTCAAAACGCAATTGCAGGCAAACCCAACTCAAGACGTAAAATTCCATATAATTCATTCATTATTAATCTAGGGTCTAAAGGGGAAGCAATGAAATTGTTTAAAGAAAAAGAAACAGCGGGATTAATAAAAAGCATATGCCAAAAGGATAAACAACAAAGAAATAAAATGGTGTTAATATTAATGAATTAAATTAGAAACGAAACGAAAAGAAAAGAAAAGAAATGAGAAGACATTGAAAGAGAAATTTGTGTGAGTGAGGGATGAAAAGATGAGGGAAAGTGCGTGCCCTTGGTACTTTGATACGACACGCACACACTTCACATACATACATACATATAAGAATATATATATATTTCAGTTGTTGTTTAACAAAGCGCCGTCAGCGCATTTGTAGTGCTTCAAGGATACGAACCGAATGAGAGAAAAGTTGCTCTTGTCGTGCTTTGTCTTTTAATGACTTATGTGGGTTCTCTTGGCTGACTTGTTTGTGGTGAACTGCTATTTTTAAATGCAAATAAAAACGAGTTTTTGCCTCCAGATATTTAACAAAGTTGGGTTATTTACTTTAAATGCTAAAAATAAATTCAAATCAACGAAGAAAGTTCCTTTTTTTCTCAGATAGTCTTCACTTTGTCCTCTTTGGGATTCGAAAGGCTTCATATATTTCAATCTAATTTTATCTTTATTTTTAATGTTTATAAAAATAAATGGAACGTCTTAGGTATTGGGTGATGTGATAGTTTTATTGTTTGATTTACCTTTTTTGAACCAGGTCATGCGGGTAGAAAAATTAGTAAGCGTTTGTTGACATCCAATTTTTTGATTTAAATCAAGAGTTTTTTTCCATTGAAGTGTTCTTTTTTAATTACACAATTGAGTCCTTGGTTTCTGACATTATTAAGATTCCAAAACAGGACGAAATTGTTAAAGATATTCACACCTGTTAATCGACCAGAAGACATGGAACACAAGATGGTTCTATTTCTAATCAAGTTGCTACCTAAAACCAAAATACCATAGTCAATCTACAAAAGTTTGAACCTAAAAGAAATTTTTCCATTTGTTTCCTTTGAGCCAACCTAAACTGAAAGTTGCCAGTTTATGTGCTTAAGGAACCGGTTTATTAAATTAATAGAGCAAAGTTTAAGGCGAAATCAGGAATACTACGCTGATAATTGAAAAGGCCATGGTCATAAATTTTAATGGGTTTTAATGGGACATAGACATTGGAATCTTTTTGTGTTAGGTTTATATTCTAAATAGAATAGGTTTATCTAATAAAATAGAAATTTAAAAATTTTTGTTCCTAATCTAGATATGCATGTACATATGTACATATTCAATATATATTATATATAAACATTTTTTTGTTGCGTTGTTTCTCGTCAAAAGTGAATACAAAATATTCTTATTTTTGCTTCTAAATACAGAATTTGTTCCCTTCGCCTTCCCTTTACGCCCTCGTGGCATTCCTATGTATTATCATGTTTACTATGTATTGCCATTCAACAAAGCGGAGATTCTTTATTTAGGTTAATTAATACGGCCTCAATGTAAGGCTAGAATTACCTAGAATTTCGAATTCATTTATATATTTCTCACTAAATAATCTCAAATCGAAGCTATCAACAATTTTGGCTCTCTGGCTGACCCTTACACACAACACACACACACACACACGATTCTAGCTGATGCCTTGATAGTACCAAAATTTCAATCGAAGTGCAAAAATAATTATTGGCAACTAGACACAGCAAATTGTTCAATGTTTTCATTTGCTTTTTTTTTTCTCTGTTTCATTGACTATTTGACTTAAATGTGAACTTGCAATTTTGTGTAGTGTTTCTGTCTACATCGATGATCTTTTTCAACCTTGCGGTTCGTATTAGCCTCAATAATTTGGAACCCCCTAATTGCTTTTATGTTTTTATTACTAATGTGATTCAGTTATATTTCAAATGAAAAGTAGAGTATAATTTCAAGTGGAGGCGATTTGTGCCAGTATCCCGTAATCAGATCAGAAGGCTCTCTTTCTCTTGTAAAAACCTCTATTTCGACTCATTTAGCTCGTAATTAGCTGTAGTTAATCATATTTTTAATTGTTTGTCCGTTATATTTGTATTTGTCCACGCGATCGTGCCATCCGATAAACGGCTCGCCCCAACGGTCGGTCGGGCGGGAGGTGGACAGCGCTCTGCTTGGGCTGCGCGAAACAGGCTATGTCCTGGGTTCGTATGGGCTAGCCTTGAACGTACTTCGCATTGTACGCGTCAACGTCCAGACAATAGATGAACGGAGAGCTTCTTTACGACTATTTATTTAACTCGAAGAAAATAGACTTAAAGATAATTTTCTAAAATGTGAATCCATCATATGATTAATTAATTTTTCTTTCCTTTTTTTACAGTAAGCCCCCACACACACACAAAAAGCAGCAAAAATGCCGCCAAATGCAAATTCCGAACCGGAAACCAAATCAGAGCCTGAGCCGGCGTCTGTTGGTGCTGAATCCACATCTGGACTGGAACCTGTGGATCAAAAATCGCCCGAATCCGCACATCATTCCATTTTTCGTGAAAAGATGTAGAAGACACAGCCGCTGAGGCAGCTGCCGCTGCAGCGGAAAGTCAAAGAATCGCACAGGTGGACACAACAACAAAAGGCTCAACAGAGGCACCGGGTGAGTAAAATATACTAAAAAAAAAAACCAATAAACAAAACTCAAACTTTATGTTTTCGTTAATATTTAGAAACCTCAACCACATCCGTACCGATATTTAAAAAAGTCGAGCATGCCGGCGAAGTGGTCACTGAAATAATATCCGAACGTACCGGCCTTCCCACTTGGGGCGTTGTGGCCATTATAATACTCGTATTCCTTGTTGTGTTTGGTATTATCTTCTTTTGTGTTCGGCGATTCTTGAAGAAACGAAGAACCAAAGATGGTAAGGGTAAGAAGGGTGTCGATATGAAATCGGTACAGTTATTAGGATCAGCGTATAAAGAGAAAGTAAGTATCAAGACTTATATCAAATCTTAGTAGTTATTGGGTTCTGGTATGTCATAGGTTCAGCCTGATATGGAGGAACTTACCGAAAACGCCGAAGAGGGCGACGAAGAGGATAAGCAAAGTGAACAAAAACTAGGTCGTCTCAATTTTAAGGTATGATTTACAATATTCCAATGTACATACTACACACACCCCCTAACTCTACTGCTCCCGAAGACTATTAACCAAATACAATAAAACAAAAACCAATAACCAATGCAAAACTTAGATCACTCGCAAAATACTGTAAAATGTGTATGCACAAATCAAACGGATTACACAGAAACAAACAATGATACAAAGGGCAAGACTTTAACTTGAACATAATTTAACTCTCATTCTGTAAATCTTTTATCATTAACTTCTTTGTTACCTCACATCACACGATTTTGAATTTGATGACTCAAAATTTCACTAATGTTTACACTGAGTTAAATTATAATGCTTCGATTTCTTATTAGGGAAATACCCAAGCGCAGATCTAGGTTAGTGGTATACGAATCGCAATGGCTTTGCCAAATATACATATATGGCATTTCAAATTTTTACATTAAATAAATAAGCGAATATTAGTAATTAAATATTTAAAAACTTATTCCTCGCATTACTCAATATATGACAGCCAGAATTATACAGAATTTATAAAAATTATACTCGTCCTTGTTGGATTTCAAATTTAAATTCTTTGACTAATTTGATTAAAGAAATTGTGATTTACATACCTTACATATTATGTGTATTTGAAGAAAAAAGTTTAGTTTCTCAATTATTCATTTATGATTATAGTCCTCTGATCAACACATACATAGTTAAATTCAGCTATAAAATAAGACTTCATTTTTGCTAATCGAAAGCTGAAACTTAGTGTAAACGAATCTTGAATTAGATAACAACCAAAAACAAAAAATAAAAAACACAGAGCACTTTGCCATATACTTTTTAATATATAGTTTAACTAAAACAATTATGACCTTAACTAATATATATATAAATTTATATACTTCCATGGTTCCGGCTCTTTTCTTGTTTTTTTTCTTTTTGGATTTTTTTTAATTTTTTGTTTACAGCTTGAATATGACTTCAATTCGAATAGTTTGGCTGTCACGGTTATACAGGCCGAAGAACTGCCCGCCCTAGATATGGGCGGTACATCTGATCCGTATGTCAAGGTTTATCTGCTGCCCGATAAGAAAAAGAAATTTGAGACTAAAGTACATCGTAAAACCCTCAGTCCGGTCTTCAATGAGACATTCACCTTTAAGGTTAGTCAGAATCATGTATCCCTTATATTATGAACTTGTATTAAACTGTCATTCAAGTTGAAGGTTTTACAATATTAACTATTGAATCTTTTTACATATATTCAAATGATTAGAGTTTGCCCTACGCCGATGCCATGAACAAGACACTTGTATTTGCCATATTTGATTTTGATCGATTCTCCAAGCACGATCAAATTGGCGAGGTAAAGGTTCCCCTATGCACCATTGATTTGGCCCAGACGATTGAGGAATGGCGCGATTTGGTCAGCGTTGAAGGTGAAGGTGGTCAGGTATGTAGACAACAAAAATGACAAAACCTAATACCAACCTTAAAAAAAGAAGGAAACAGAAACATTGAAACCAAAGTTCGGTTTTAAAATAGGGTCTTAAGTTTAAGATATTTTCAGTCTATCTATCTATCTCACTATCTCTCTCTTTCTCTCTATCTACCAATTTAACTCTCTAACTTAATTTAAATGTTCTAAGTGTTAAAAAAATAAAAGATACTAAGACAATCAAAACGAAACAAAAATATATTTTAAATAATCTTTTTTGTTTTGTTTTTCTTTATAATTTGAACCTGTGATATTTGTGTTTTGTGTGTGTATTTGCAATTTCCATATTGTGACCAACAAAAAAAAAAAAAAAAAAACAAATATAAAGTAAATATTTAAAAAGAAAAACCACAAGAAAAAAAACCAACAAAGAATAGCCGAACTTTTTGTTTGATACTTAAGTCTTAAGTCTTTTCCCTGCCCCCTCTGACCCAACGACAAAACAGTTAACAATGTACACAAAAATAAACAAACAAGAAATGAAATATTTAATACCAATCGAAAGAAAGTTTCGTACAACTTTTTTGCCCCCCGCACACCCAGTTCAAAATGCAAATATATTTATATATAAATTGAAGCCTTAATACAAAAAAAAAGAATTTAAAAAATAAACATATACTTGAACCTATTATTTTTCTCACACAAAGTACAACAAATTTACATTTACATAAATGTCAGAGCTCTACATAAAACATAAATTTTTATGCAAAAATCAAAAGAGTACTAAATATTATAATTGAGTATTTTATTGAGTATCTTCTAGAGCATCTCATTTAATAGCTCATTGAATATCTCAATGAGCTCTCTGAGTATCAATGTATAAATCACTTTCAATAATTGAAAAATTAATAATTCTAATTGAAAAGCTCAAAGCTGTAGCTCATTAAGTACCTCATGCCATAGAATTTATTTGTAAATTAAAAAAAAAAAAAAATTAAATAAATGCCAGGGATCGATCTTATTTAAAATTTTCAATTATGCAGAGCTCTAGGTGAATAATAAACAACATAAACATTAACACAACAACAACAAAAAAATATAGAAACATATTCAAACAATATAAAACTCTAAAACTTTCTCTTTCTTCAATTCCCTTTCCAAACCAACAAACAAACAAAAAACAAAACAAATAACAAATTGTTTTTCTTGTTTTCTTGAACTTTTGTAGAAGGTAAATACAAAAACAAACCAAACAAAAAGAATTACAACAAAATACCTAACAAAAATAAAGAAAATAAAACCACACTTTTCCTTTTGCATCAACTAACTCTCTTTTGAACCAATATTAAATATAGTTATATATATATATATATACATATATATATATATATATATATATATATATATATCTGATACTACTTTTTTTGTTGCCTTGATCCCACACCTGACACACTATAAAACTAGTTCCTGAGCGATTTTTGTCTCTACCTTCTCCTATTGTTTATAAGTCTCTCTCTGTTTCTATCTCTCTTTCTCTCTCTGTATATTCTATATATATATATATATATACATATGTATATAACAATATATTTCGCTATTTCTGAACTGAACTGTTATGTCTGCATTCTTTTCTCGCATCATTAATATTGTAGATGAATTTGTTGTCTTCAGTTTTGGAAAATGTCTTGATAACTTTTTGTTTCATATAATAAGAAAATCCACACTGCAATATTGATTTGTTGAGAAAATTTTGTGGCGTAAAAAATTTGAATGGGAAAAACTTAAATCAGCATGGCCAAAAGTTATCAATTCGAAATCTCCAATTTGACATTAACCATGCCGATTAATAAATGATATCACAAAATTCTTTAATTTTGGCACAAAAATTTTTCACTCAACTTTAACTTTATACTCAACAAACACCAGCACCAAGAAAAACCAAACAATCTGAAAATTCTATGAACTTATAGAATACCGAAAAGTATCCAACATATTTATCCGTTCCCGAAATTCTTTAAATGCATTCGATGCTTTGACACTGGAATTGCTGATGTTATAGATAGATAGATAAATATCGTTGGACAGCATCAGATTCCTAATAATAAACAATGTCTTTGAAAAAACTTTAAAAACCAAAATCTTATATATCTATCCTATCAGCAATTCCATAAAACACGACATTATTGAAGTCCTTTACATTTAAACCAAAATACACCAATAATTTGCACTTAAATTTTACACACAAAACGTAGTTAAAAGTTTCACTTTTTCACTCTACACAAAAAATAAAAAATTAAGTTAAACAAATTGAATTGGTCAACACAAAAAGACACATACACACACACACACACAAACTAATACACACAAACACACAGATCAAGAAAAATGTTAAACCGAATTTTTCATTTGCCGCCTGTGAATGCCATGAAAAGCCAAAAAACTTTTTTCTTTACCATTTTTCTTCCCAATTAGATTAGTAAAAAGAAGAAAAGCAAAAGAAAAACTGTTAGCATGATTTCCTTTTCCAAAATTTTCTCTTTGCTTATATCAAACTTTATATATACCTTATTTACTTACATAAACCAAATATAAAATATACATATATATATATCAATTTTTCTATAACAAAACACTAAGTATTAGTCCAACACACTTTCTCTCACACAGACACACCCACTATCACACACAAGAATCCAATAAAACCAAAAAAAAAAAATCAAAACAAAAATTATTAATTCTATAAATTTTCTAAAACAAAACCACTTTTCAAAAATGTTTTAATATGGCTCTACATTTTTCTCTTTATTAAATTTTTTTGAACGTATTGCTAAAAAAAAAATAAAAAACTACAAAAATTTTCAATAAAATTCACAAAAATCATCTGAAATTTTCTCTCTGGAAAATCAACTATATATCATGTAAGTATATCAAACGAAACTCTGCAAAGAAAATAAAAAAGCAATCATTATTCTTGTTATTTGCTTTGGTTGTTGTCGTCGTCTATCGTCGTCGTCGTCATGATGTTTGTTGTGTTTGTTGTGTTTTACTATTGATAATAATCGGTTGAAAACTATATATTATATACGCCATATTCAAAAAAAAAAAAACAGTACCAAAAATCTGCTGCTTTTTTATTATTATAAAAGTTTTGTTATCTGTGTTTAATCTAATATACGTTTTTTTTTAAGTTTTCCGTAAGCTGTAATGTTTATGCAGAGCTTCGATCAATACAATCAAAAAAAACTAAAAAAAAAATTAAATAAATACCTCAAAAAAACCGATTGAGTTTCGGCCATGTCGAACTTTCTATAAACTTGCATTGATTAAGGTCAAGTCTTTTGCCTTTATATCCTTAAAAATTCTTCCCTATGTAATTCTAAATGATAAGTATTAAAGAATTTTTGAATTATAGTGAAATGTTTCTTCGTAGTTGTCCGATTCGAACTCATAAAAAATTTCAAAAAGTCAAAATATTTATATTACTTCACCCAAAATCAATGCAAGATCAAAAACAAAAAAAAAAATTTACTTTTTATTAAATTTTTTTATTTACATAATTTAAATGATTTATTTTTGTAAACATTTTCATTACATTGATTTTAAACATTCATAAAACAATGAAAACATTTCACAGAAAGAAATAGAACTATTGAAAAAAAAGAACAAAAACAAAACAAGTTCAGAAAAAGAATATAAAATGAAATGGCGGTAAGTGAACCGATAAGAAATAAATTTGAAACTGAAAAACTAACTTCTCGCTCGCTCGCTCGCCTTAACTATCTATCTTTACTATCTCTCTCTATCTCTTACTAATATATATATATATATATTGTATATCTCTGTTTCTCTTTAAACACAATTTATCTATCTCTCTCTCTCGCTATATTTAGAATAGTTTTCGAATATGCCTATATATAAATTTGTTTTGGGTCAGTTTGGTTAGAAATTGGCAACGTTTATTGATATGAATGATATTTTGAAAACAAAAGCAAGCAAAGATATTTCCATATAAAGTTAAAGGCCAAACCCACCCAGAATTTTATGCAATATTAGAAAAGAAAATAATAAATATTAACAAATAAACAAATGGCATATAGATATATATACATATATATATATACATATATATATATATTTATATATATATATATATACCTACATATGACAACTTTTATGCTCTTTGTAATGCCTTTTTCATGTACATAAAACATAATTTTTTCTTTGTATAAAAAAACTCAACTTTCGCTCTATCTTTCTCTCTCTCTCTTTAATTTTCCATATGATTTGAACGACATTAAAAGATATAATGAAAAAACAAAAATTGTTAACTAATGTTTTTTTTTTGCATTTTGTGCAGACAATTTTGAGCTGGGTGTTTTTAAGATAATATCGAACTGTATTCCAAAACCAAGTCCTTTTCTAGGTCATTATGTGAATGTGAGAAAAAGGGAAACCCCAATGAAAAACAAAACACAAAAACACACCTGAACAGTATCAAAGATACATATATGTATTTTTGAATTATTATTATCATTTGTATTTTTTTTTTTTTTCGTATTATATATATAAATCTTTTCCGTTCTAGTTCTATATACTACCTTATTAAATATATACTTATATATACTACACACAGAAATCGAAGCTCTTGAGACGTGCAGTAAATGTGTTTCTTAATGTGTACTTATCTTATTTGTGGCATTTACTTTTCCCATTTTTATGTTTCTCCCGATCCCTTAAAAACCAATTATATGTATGTAAAGAATATATATACATAATATTATTTGTGTAAAATGTAATTCCATTTGATTATGTTTTTTAGTTCTTTGAAATATAAATGGCCTTGAATAAATGTCCCTAGTAATAAGCCTATAACTAATTTCCAGTGTCGAAGATTTTCGAGAAATCTCAGGAAAAATATTAAAATTCTACAGTAAAACCATTTTAAAACCAAGTTTAACTATAATCCCTAAATTGCTAACTAAAGTTAACTTTAAATGCAGAGATAATAGTTTAAAAAAGAAATCAAGATTCACACACATGGAATGGTTTTCGTTTTTGAATCCACAAAAAAAGCTCATAGAGCTCAAATTAAGTATGTGGATTGATTAAACTCATGGGTAACTAGCGATTTCTCAAGTAGGGACTAGAGTTTAACTAATGTAAGCGATTCCATCTTCAATTATTTCCATAAACTACTCATATATACAGTTGGTTGCTTCATATTAAATCTGGATTAATCAGGTTGCACTATTCGAATATGTGAATATGAATATGTCTACTAAGGTCAAAATTGAAAAAGAATTCAAAGTAAGCAGTTTAAATGCAACCTACAGACTGAATGTTTTAAACATTTAGAAGGGGATGTGGTTCTTAGTCATTTATTAAAATATAAATATATCGAACAATATAAATCTATAAATTATATATATATATCGTAAATGTTTTAAAGTAACTTTTAGTCTATTAAATGTGATGTGTTATATAATTAATGTTGTTGTGAAAAAGCTTCTGCAAGTTAATTACTTTAAAATGTTTTACTAATTCAACAAAATCTATGAAAATTGTTTTTCTTCCCTCTCTCTTTCTCTCTCTCTCTCTTTCGCCCTATTACTCTTTAAAAAAAAAAATAGGAAAAGCTTGGAGATATCTGCTTCTCATTGCGTTATGTACCAACTGCTGGCAAATTGACTGTTGTCATTTTGGAGGCCAAGAACTTGAAGAAAATGGACGTCGGTGGCTTGTCTGGTAATACAAAGTTATACGATCAATGGAAAAAGCAATGTCCAAACTTTAAAGCAAACCTTAACAAGTTTCGGACAATGTTTTTTTGTTGGTGTATTTATATTTCATTTTTGGTTTGAAATTTTTTTCATTTTTGTAATTCCTTTTTCTTTGGTTTAATATGCATTTTTTTCCGATTCAATGCAAACGCCAAGGCAACGTTTGCAGCTAAGAATTTTGTTTACAATTTTTTTTTGTATCAACTTTTTGCTCTTAACTTCTCTTAGCGCCAACTTTTTTCAACTTACTTCGCGTACGCTAAAAATACTGAAACAAATATAAAAAAAAAAACAAAAAACAACCAAAATTCATGTATCTCAAATCTCTATAAAATGGATATATATCATTTGGCAACGTTTTCATCTTCAAAAGATTTTCGATTTTCAATATCTTCAGCACTGAAATTCAAAAAAAATTTCAATATATTTACTTTTTTCTAGGCTCGCTTGCTTTTTCTTAATCTACTACTTACAATTAGCTTCACTTTTGCATGTAAACTATAAAAATAAAGAATTCTTCTTCTTAACTTAAACACTCGACCTCATATCGAATTTGCTCGAACTGAAAGAACTACTTAGCGTTGCCATTGAATATAAAAAAAAAAAAAAAAAAAATACATGGTGAGCCATATCCGGTTTTGCCAAATCCTTTTTTATACCCTAGCAAATTGAAGTTTTGAAGGCAGCTTTGTGCATACATATATGATATAGTCAGACGATTTGATCTAAAGATCAAAACTCAGATCGAGTATTGGCCCATATAGTACAGAAAGAACTAACTCAATCGGTGTAAAATATTTCAAAAATGTTACCAATGAATAGTTGAAGATCTTATTCAATTGAAATTAAATTGCAGATTGTGAGATCAAACGATGCATAAACTTTCTTGTAATTTTTACAAATTTTGCCTATATGATATAAGGGGCCTCTCTAATCAATTGGTTTGCCAGGGTATAAAAAAATCCAAAAAATATATTTATATATATATTTCAAAGTTCTTCTAGGCTTTTACAAACAAAAGAACATTTTCCAAATCAAAGAAAAAATACTACATTTTTGTCGAACCGATCGGTTATATGAAATTTCTTATTAATATGAGATTTTTAGAAATTATAAATTAATTAATTTCATTTTTTTTTTTTGCCAAAATCAACTAAAGTGTGAAAAAGACAAATTTAATTTATATTCTCTAATTGTTGTTAACTTAATGACTAATCCAGTATACATACATATATATTTATTATATTTATTTTTTCTGTTTTAATTTGATGTGTGTGTGACAACAAAAAAAAAAAAACTACAAAATCTTTAAATTATTATCTCTTATTTGAATTCGAGAAACAACAAAAACAAAACCAAAACAAAAAACAATTCTTTCTGTTTTTCTTCTTTGTTTCTTTCAATGTTTCCTTCTACTTTTTATAGATCCATATGTGAAAATTGCAATCATGCAAAATGGCAAACGTTTGAAAAAGAAGAAGACAAGTATCAAAAAATGCACCCTCAACCCTTACTATAATGAGTCGTTCTCATTTGAAGTACCATTTGAACAAATACAAGTATGCGAGAATGTATTATACTATCCTATAAACAAAATACCAAATTCCAAATACCAAACAAAACAAAAAATTCCACTATACTCAAACAATACAACTACTACAACTACTAAAACTAATACTAAGTACTACTACTACTTAAACAATTACCCAAAAACTACTGTTACCTACTGTACTTTAAAACAACTGTTAACCGATCTACGCTGTCCCACACTCCCCTCTGTCTCTTTTACTCTTTGTCTCTCTCTGCCTGACTATCTCTCTCTCACTCTCTCTCTGTCTCTTTTTATCTGTCCCAAACTATATTTCAGCCTCTTTAGAACTTCATTAAGACAAAAGACCTAAAGCCTATATAAAACAAAAATCCCCTGTTTAAAATACCAAAACGTATTCAATGTTTAAATGTTGTAATTTGAAAAACAAAACCGAAATATTTTAAAATGCTTTATCTTTTATTTGTTGTTAACCAATTTGTGTAAATATTTTACAATCTCAAAACAATGAAATTCTATTTCAAATTTTTCATTATTTCTACGCTTTCAGTTTTGAGTAGTTTGTTAACAAAATTTCTGTAAAGATTTTTGTTTTTTTTTTTTGTTTTTTGTTAAACAAAGAATTTTTTAAGTATTCCACGCATACAGCTCAAACGATCTAAAAAATTAAATGCAAATAAGAATTTACAAAAAAATTTAAAAGTTAATTTCAAATTCTTTTGATCTGTGTGCTTTGACTACCTACAAATATTTTCATTTCCAAATGGCCTCAATATGTGTGCTTTAGTCTCAGCTAAATTTTCTGACTTTTAAATATTTTAGTTAAGAGAATTTTGTTTTTACTTTTTTTTTCGTTTTACGGAAAAGCTGGGCATGAAAACGATTTAGAAACTCAATAAAAATGAAAGCAAAAATGCCAAGAAGAGCAAAATATATAGTGTAATTGAATTGAAACATGCACAAACAGCTGCCTAGTACACTTTACAAGAAGAAATATTTCCACCACTTCCATGAACAACAAATTTGAATAACCAGAAAATACTAAAGCCATTTCAAAACGAAAAAAACACACACTTTCGAGATACAGAAAATACTTTAAAAAAAAGCTTTAGAATAACAACTTAACAATTTGCCATAATTGAAACGAAAGCATCGGCTCTTTCTCCCAATGGGCTCCATTTTCTCACTCTCACACACTTAAATACAACATACACAAAAAGACCGTTGGGTACATTATTTTGACACTGTCTTCTGATTTGAATATCGAATACCAAATACCAATAATATACTACAAATAACAGAAATACACAGAAAAAAAAAAACCCAAAAACAGAGAAGTATATAGCGTATCAAACATATATACATAAATGCCATTTTCTCTCTCTCTCTCTTTTATTTAACATACAACAAAAAAAATACCCAAAAAAATAATAATTATAAAGAACTCTGGTTACGTGTGCTAGACCCGACCCATTAAATCAATGTTTAGGCCCATGAATCAAGAAAACCCAAAAGCCAAAAAAAAAAAAAGAAAATTCTGACCGACCAAAAAGTGAAACATTTACAAAACAAATGGGATTGAATATTATACATTTTCGTTTACACGTATTTAATGAACATTTTTCTTTGTAATGAAATTACAAAATTTCATACCAATATATACGTTTTTTTTGAAAGAAATATGTTCATTAGACCCACTCCAAGATCATATCCAATTCAATTCATTTGCTTTTCCTCACTGCTTAAGATTTTATAATAATTTCACTTATTACCTTTTAATTGATTTCTTTATTTCTATTGATTTGTAATTTTTATGCTTACCATACTTAGCTTTAGACATTTGCATGTTAACGCCAAAAAAAAAAAAAAAAATATTATTACAAAAAAAAAAGAAGAAAATATAACAAAACTGTTTATCACATGTCTTTATTAGTATTCGAAAGCTTTTGTAATGCTTACAAGCCTTTAGATAACTATGTATATAAGTAATGTACATGGGTATATGCATATATATAGTTTTCAAAATACTGAAAAATATTAGATCTAAACGATCAAATAAAACGCTCACGAGAAGCGAAAGTAGCTTGCACTATTAGCAAAACAAAAAGCACTCCCAAAATAAAATATTTATACATATGCAGCTCCAACAACAAAATCAAACAAAAAAGTAGTTTCTGCCTGTTTAAATAATGAAAATAAAATTGTTAAAAAAAAAAAACAGTTAACCCCTACTTTTCTATACCCAAGTCCAAAAAAAAAAAAAGAAAACTCAAACTCAAATATAAACAGAACACGTAAAAAATACCAAAGAAAATATTAAGTATATAATATACTTATCCACTTATCTATACTAAAAACAAGTTCTTTTCCCTCCTTCTCAACAACAGTCCCAACATAATATAACTAAAAATTCTTATACTAATCCATTATCTTCACTTGAAAAAAATTTCACAATATTTCCGAAAAAAAAAAACAATCCACAAACCTATAGAAAATCTGTCTTGTTGTGACCGTTGTGGATTATGATCGTATTGGTACCTCGGAACCAATTGGTCGCTGTATACTTGGATGTATGGGCACTGGTACTGAGCTACGTCATTGGTCCGATATGTTAGCTTCGCCACGTCGACCCATTGCCCAATGGCATACACTAAAGGATCCGGAGGAAACTGACGAGATATTGAAGAATATGAAGTAAAGGGCCAATAGCTCTGTCACTACACATGGCTGATGACAAAATGCAGGTGAGTTCATCTAAGCAATAGTTAATGCCAGTCTAACGCATAAAGAATTGATTTTCGAGTCATTGAATCATTCGAGTTTAAGAAAGGATCCTAAGTGTCAATAGAATAGCAAAAGCGACAGACTAGGACCGAACATTTTATCCAATTCATGTTTCAACATGCGGATTACATTTTTTTAAGTTCTTTCTTTTCTTATTAGTTTTGGTTATTCCTACCAAACGAAAATTTAAAGGATTTATGTAATTTTGTCAATATTGAGCTTAATAAGTTGGTCAAACACCTTAACAAAGATGCCAAAAGATGGTAAAAGGTGCATAGACGATATTATTAGTCGTCCTTTTATGAATTTCGCGTTTTTGAACCGTGATAAGTTGTCATTCGATGCAAAATCAAAATTTCCTTCCTCTCATTTAAAGGGGTTCAAAGTTAGTAAAGCTATAAAACGTAGACAAAGTGAACAAAGTGTGGAAAAAAAGAAGAAAACTAAATACATTTTTCTATAAAGTTTTATCCGTTTCGCAATATTTATCTCTTGCAGAGCGATTGCTTATTATTGATGCTATATAAAAATTTCAAATGAAAAGAAGTCAAAAAAGCATGTACAGGGTGGGCCATTGGAAGGTTTTGGGGTTTTTGTTTTACAATAGCAAAGTAAAAAGTGGAGATTTGTTCTAACTACTTTTTGAATATGATATCTCGTATCCTCCTCTGGCCTTGACCGCAAAATGTGCCCTTTTTCGGCATTTCGCATCGCTTTTCCCAATGTTTCGGCCGATATGGCAGCAATTTCTTGTCGGATATTGTCTTTCAGCGCAGCTAGGGTCCTTGGTTTACCAGTGTATACCGTGGATTTTAAATATCCCCATAAAAAACAGTCAGGAGGCGTCAAATCACGTGATCTCGGTGGCCAGTCATTATCGCCGTTTTTCGATACTAATCTTACGGGGAACATTTCGCACAATAAATTGGTCGTGGCATGCGCTGTATGGCATGTAGCTCCGTCCTGTTGGAACCAGTAATTATCCAATTCATTTTCACGAACAAATGGCAATAAAAATCGGTGCCTAATTCTCTGCAACACTGGCTCGAACGGCATCAATATTCTCGTCGGAACGTCTTGGTCGTTGTTTGGACAGATGAAATGCCTGTGCATTACCAACACCACCAGACGATATACATTAGGCATATAACGACGTACAGTGTTGTGTTCAGGCGATGTTTTAACTTTTTATTTTTATATTTCCACGCACGTTTAGTTAACACAATTGAGCAGTTATTTTGAATGTACAGCTGAACAACTTGCAGCGCGTTGTTTAGGCGTGGTCTAAAATGGCTAAAATTGTACTAAAATGACTCTTCCAACGCGGTATGACATTTGTTAATCTGACATCTCTGTCAAAAGTTATGGTGTTGCCAGATGCTTCCACTTCCAATTGCCCACCCTGTATAATACGAAAAAAGCTAATAATTCGACATAATTTCATACCTTTTGTTTGAAAAGCTCAAAGTAAAGTGAACAATTTTAAATACTGATTTGAGTCCTGTTTTAGGACCTCTTTAAAGCGTGTTCTTTTTGGAATCCGTAGAGAACTAAATTTTAGGAAACTACCTGAAAACACAAATTGCTATCTATTGGAGAAATATGTTAAAATCGGAAAATGTCTAGACAGACACACGGGTTATGCTACTTATTCAATCGTGCACTAATTTATTTTAACCATTACATGATAATAATATTTGCTTTTCTCTTCCCATTTAGACTTACAGCACATCTATCAAACATATGAATGGAAATGTAACCAAAGAACACTCAGAAGAAGCAAAATACCGTCAAAACATATAAAGAAATTAGATAATTCTCGTATGGCATTATCACATCACTGTCGTCGTCATAGTCGTCTGATCCTTCTCATCATGTAACAACAACAACAACAACAACATACCAACAACAGCAACAATCAAGTAAAGAAAACGATATCGTAGTTAAAAGCAAATTGTTCATACCAAAAAATAATAACAACCACAACAAATGAAACACACAAATAGAAATTTAGAAATTTAAGTTATATATCTCATTGGTTGGAACAACAAACAAATTGTTCTTCACTTCAAAACAAATATTATACTATATATATATACATATATATATATACACCCACATCTATATAGAATGAATGACAAGGCTTCAGAACATTAATTCATTTTCAAGTCTTACAGAGGAAAACACAAAAACAAAAAAAAAAAAAAAAAAAAAAAACTATACCTAAACAAAATAAAAACTTTGTTGTTGTCATTAAATTGAAAAGAAAAGAAAAAATTTAAACAAAAATTGAAAAATTCTACGAGTATGTTAAATTTAATATAAAACAAAGTAAAGAAGCAAAGCCACACTATATAGTATACACATACATATATACTCAATATATGAATAAACTGACAAAACAAAAGGTTTATCAGTTTCCAAGACGTGAAATTAACGTTTTTTGGGTTTTTCAGAACCGAATTTCATATTCTGTTTACCTGTTTTTTTTTTCCTTTTATTTTTGATTGATAGAACTGTATACCCTTTCTTCCATCATTGCAGAGAGTGCAATAGATTTGTCGGTTTCGTCATGTCTGTCTGTAATATCTTTTGAAAATATTGGTCTATATAACATGATTCACTCAAACACCTAGTGAGGGATCTCTCTTATCCACTGGAACTTGCCAAACATGAGCAGAAAATAGAAAAAGACGATTATATTTTCCAACTTCTTCAGTTGACAAACTAAAGAGACCAGTCGAAATCTAGAAAAAAAATTCCATGAATTATGATTACCTCAAAAAAGATATACGAAGGGTATACAAACTTCGGTTTTTCGAAGCTAACTTTTGGTATAGTTTTTCAAAATGTTATAACTGTTATGTAAATTATTTATTATTTATTGTAAGTAAAACAAATCGAACAAACATACATATATAGTGCATATATTATGAATTATTTATATATATATATATATATATATAAATAAATAACTATAAATATATTAAAAACTAGTAGAATGAAAAGCAAATAATAAAAGTGAAACTTTAATAAGTGATTTCGAAATCATATATCATAAAACAGAAATCCGATATCGAAACGTTTTTTATATCCAAATTTATCTATTTTGTTTTTTCCCTTTTTTTTAATATTTTTTAATGTTTGTTTTTAACCTTATCTAGGGTGGACAGTTAACAATTTGGTTTTCAATAACCCATCAGTTTAATAATGGGTCATTTTTTTATTGACTTTTTGAATAATAAATTTGAAGAAATTTTCCGATTTCAAATCCAAATTTTTAATGGACCACCCAGTATTATATTTTTTATTTGTCTCACTTATAACATAAAGACACTTCTCTAAAACTACCTAAATTAAATAATTATGGCAAAAGAACGTTTATAAAAAAAAAAAAAAGAAAAGAAATATTAAGAACAATAATAGTTATTACTATTTATATTATATATTCCAACATGAAACTATATAAATTTATATATACATATATATAATACTACTATATATATATTATATATGTGAATCAAGAATGCAAATTGAGTATCGGTCTGTCGATATTTAATATATAATCTTGCAGTTAAAATAAATAAATTAAAAACTTTTCATTTGTCCAAAGAAAAACTTCTTACATCTGATGATTATTAAATAAATTTCTTGATCTTTTTGAGCAAATACAATGTCTCTCCGTGTCTAAAACTTGTTTAAAATTACTTGTTATAAATTATTTTAATATCTTCCTATTACAAATTTATTAATTTTAAGTCTGCTTAATGCGTTCAAAAATTTATCTGGAATAAAAATGTATTGTTGATCAATTAGACTGCATATTTTTAATCCAAATCTTTTCCTTAAGAAATTCGGTAGATCAAAATAATTTTTAAATGGTTCTGCAAGATCATATAACTCAAACTAACTCAAATTGTTTAATCCAAAGAGCCATAATTATTTGAATTGATTCCAATTAGATGTTTTTGTCCTGTAAAAAATATAAAACGAAAGCAAAAAGAAAACATAACCAAATTAAAACAAATGTAGAAAATTGTTTAAACACTCAAACAAACACACACAAAAACACACAATAAACACAACCAACACAATAATATACAGTTTTTATTGTAGTTATGTTCCCCAAAGATTAACAAAAGCAAAGAATAAATTAACAAATATTTATGTAATATAATTCAAATTACAAATATTGTTCAAAAAAAAAAAAAGAAACCAAGAGATCAAAATTCTTGCTTTTCCAAAAATAACAAAACTTTAAACTACTGTAAATTAACACAACATACAAAAAAATATATAAATTAACCGCAAGAAAGCAGCAACAACAGGACAAAAAGAATTATATATATATATATATATAGATATGTCTGTTTACATATTTATGTACCTATATATATATATATATATTTATGTATATGGCAACTTGCATATTTCAAAACAAATTATATAAAATGATGTTGATTATTGATTTAACTTTAAACAAAACCGAAAAAAACTGACAAAATGAAATTATATATATATATATTCTATATATATAAATATTAAACAATTTAAACAAAACCAAACACGAATTTCATTTAAATTTTGTTTCAGTTGATTGCCTTTCTATCGCTACTTTCACTTCAGACTTTCTTTACTCTCTCTCTCTCTCTCTCTTTTAAGGGAACAAAATAGTGTAAAACTTTAAAACTTTTCTATTTGAATTTAGCTTAAATGCTCCAAACTAAAACAATTTTTTGTTTAGACAAGCATTTTTATATTTTCTTTATGCAGCTTTTCGAATATTTTACATTTTGGATCCTTCAATGGATTAGAAAGATGTGAATATAAAAAAAAAAGAAATAACTTTGCTCTCACGAAATGTGTTTGATTTTATAAAAAAGGATTTATATTGTCTTTCTTAGCAAATAAAATCTTAATCGATAATTTCTCGAACTTCCTGCAAGATTTTGTTCCCTTAACAAATTTCCACAGCCAAGGACATGTACAGACACACACACAACTACACACCTACACAAAGTGACCAAAACAGTTAATATGTATGTAAAAAATAAATATATATATATATATTTAAATTAATTTTCATTTAAATATTATTAACAAAGTCTTCGCCAAAGCAGCGCAAAAGAAAAGCCATCACAAAAAGCACAAATGATCAGTAGTAATAAAGAAAAGAAAAGAAACAAATTCCGAAAGGAAAACAAACGAAAGATACCGAAAAATACTAAAATATTAAATAAACTAACTAAAATAATACATAAATAAAACGTACATTCAATGCAAACAAACATTGTTCATGCATTTTTGTGTCTCACAATCGACTTTCATTTGAATTAGTTTCTCATTCGTGTATGTATGTAATTTATATAGTATTAAAAAGGGGCATCAAAATGGCATTTAAAAAAAATCACCAAAAATATCAAATAACAAGAAAAATAATATATTTTAAGCTACGGCATAGTCGAAGTTTGAATATTCTTGCAGAAAAGACAACAAAACGTTAGTCAAATTCATACGGTTGATCTTTGTTGAAAATTCTGAGGCAAATGGACATTCTTGCAAGGATATTCCCCTAACATAAAGCAAACATATAACACACACACACACATACATACATACATACATATGTGGAAAGGCCATCTGAAGGATGACTTCATACAGAGAGAAAGAGATCAGCGATGTTTCATGTGTGTTTAGGCAAATAGGCAAAAATCACGAATAAAGGACAAATACCAAGAAATAAAGATAGATATATATATATATACAAGATTATAGGGCAATGTTTGATGTTGAAATGCAAAAAAAAGAACGAGCTAGAGCGCAAAATAACCAAGAACAAATGATCATTTTATATGGGAAAAAGAAAAACATCCACTTATACATAATCATCAAACAGCACCGCATAGTATGAAAAATAAAAGACACTATCCCATATCACTTACCATACCGATATATATACATATACATACATACATATACATACATGCATAACTAATATGATAATAACTGTCGCTCTAAATTGTTATTAAGTACAGATAAAATATATATTCCTCAGTTAGTTTTTTTCGAAAAACAAAACAAAACAAACTTTCAAAACTCAGAAGAACTTCTCAAGAATCGATAATTTTACAACTCTTTTTCAGAGTTTGTTCTGTTAATACAAAAAAAAAAACAAGAAAACGTAAAAGAAAACAAAAAAACAAAAAGAAAAAATGAAAAAAAATCAATAACAAATATGAAACTGTTTATAGCTGTTTTTTGAATTTTAAATCAATTATATTTAACGTATACATGCATATATACAAATGTATGTATGTATAGTATTATAAATATATGTTTTAAATGCTATTATCACAAACTTAAATCAATGAAACCAATGAAAATTATATATTACAACAAATAAACTGCATATATACATATATATAAATATATATACTTATATATATATGTATATACAAACTATAAATGCAACTGAAACTAAAAGGTATATAATTTTATTTCCCAAAAATGAACTTAACTTCAAAAAAAAACAAAACGCAAAAAAAAATGAAGAATATAAAATCAGAGATAAAAACAAAATCGAAAATCTCTCAACCGGCCCCCCAAGATGGAAAGCTCCAACCACAGTCTGTAGTTAAAGTAAATAAAAATAAATACACAGACAGATGATTATACACACACAGGCAGACATACAACACATACACAAACCTATGCATATGTGAAATGAGGAATGTTTATAAACAATAAAAGGAAATGTTTGAAAACTATTAACTAAATTGAATTTCATATGTATAATCGAGAGAGTTTAAGTTGTTTTTAAAACTTTTAAGGTTATTGAAGCATCAAAATAATCTTCAATTCGCAATCTTTTTAAAAAGGTATTGAAAATTTTGAAAATTGTTGACCTTAATGAACAAGAAGATAAAATGTTTTGTCTTTTCCCTATCTATGTCTGATCGTAAATTTTAGAGCAGAAATTTTGGATATTTTAGATGGTTTAAGGGATTTGGGAAAAAAAGACTCTTTTCTATAGGGTCCCCCCCTTTTTAAAACAAACATACTAATAATTCAAAAAAAAAAAAAAAAAAATTTAAAATTTTAATTTTTTTTAAAAAAAAATAATTTTTTAAATTAGGTTTGAAGATGTAGTGTAAATATTTTTAATTACGCGTATTCAATTAGCCGTTCACACTTGTTTGATTTAAAAACGATATACGTAAAGTAAGAAATTTATATACTTTATATTCTTTTGCGTTTTCCAAGCTTATTAAATGATGAAATGCATTATTCGGAACATTATGATTTGAGAAAACGCTGTTCAGCAAAATCGAACATTAATAATTACAAGAGGTTTTGAAACTAATTACTAATTATAGAAAGCAAGATCATCGCCGAGTATGCAGAAAACCATCGAATTAAGGAGGGGACGAAAATGTATAGGATTTTTACGAATTGACGAATTTTTGTCAAGGCACCAGCAGTTTTTTACGAAATAATTAAATTTTCGATTTAGCGGGGTACGAATGATCGAGGCACGACTGAGGTTTATACGGTTAAAAATCAGTCTGACCAAAATCGATTTTCATTGATGCTCTAACACTTACATACATTTGAAGGTGATCTTCTAATTTGCATTATGGACCCGAAAACTAATATTGAGATTTTTGGTGTTAATCGGTTATACTACCTTTGATTTCTTCCTAAATCCGAATATGTATCTTTAAAATAAGCCATACGAAAACAGATCAGGTTACCGCACTTTACATTAGTGATGTAAGAAAGTCGATTAGCTTTTGCCGATGTTTCGTCTATGTCGATTTTAGGCAGAACATCTCTTGTTATCACTTGCCGCATTGATATGAAATTATATAGACCTAAACCCATATCGGCTAAATCGAATGCTAGTTTTGCAAAGTAACTAAAAATTCTTCTTCTGTATAAATAATTTCCATTGTTTGATAATGTGGACTATCTACTAGAAAGTTACAAACTTTAGTTTGTGCTATGAAAGCATATTATTTTTTCTTACATTCTTATATATTTGGAATTCAAAACATTGATATGTAAACAAACTTTTTGTTGATCTTTAAATGATTAATTAAAACAGAAACCTTGACAAATAAATAAGTTTGAGAACATCGGACATACCAACGTACCCACTCCATACCCATTACCCGCGCTGATTTCTATATTCTAAATAAACAATAATTGATAAGCTTTAGAAAAATAATAAATGTAATTTCTCAACAAACTCGGCTTGCCGAGCAAATAAGAATCAAACGAGGAAGAAGAGAAAGAAGAGGAAGAACTATAGAGAGAGCAATCTGCTCAGCTTTTAAGCCTTTTAGTGTGACCGTATGTGAAATTCTCTCATACAAAATTGTAAACATTTGTTTTCCGTTTCATTCGCTATCAACACACCGAAATGGAAACAAATCTAAAGAAATGCTGTGAATTTTATCAAGTTCATTGCGTTTGGCCTCGTTCCATTCAAAACTGAGCTTATCATTTATTAGTATGTGCTAACAACTAATTAAAATCTGCGCTGTGAATAAATTAGGATGCAGCAAAGCAGCTGAAATTGCCATCACTAAACTGATATCGAAATTAACAAAACAAAAGAAATTAATTGCAGTAGGCAGTGAAGTACTTGTAAATCGATCAGTTCCATTCAGATAATTCTTCTAAACGGATACAAGCACATTAAGACTACAAACAATTAAAACGAAAAAAATAAAATTTAAAAAAAAAATTTTAAAAATTTTAAATCCGACAAAAAAAAAATTCAAACTGAAAACAAAAACTAAATATGAAGGAACAACAGCAAAATTCCGAAGATGTTCCGACAGTGCGGATACTCTTAATGGGCGATAAGGGTAATTCCCTAAATAATTAATACAGTATAATTGGATAAATACTAATCTTTTATGTATATATATATATATATTTTGTATAGGTGTAGGTAAGACCAGCCTAACGAATCTTTTGGCAAGCAGTGTGAATACACCGACCCCTGAATCACGTACAGTTGGCGAGAATAGATATTGGAATATTCAGGTTCGTCTCCATGAATATCCGAACTTTGAAGGTATGCCACCATCGCCCAATTGGACTTCGTCATCGTCCTCGTCATCCACCCTCATTATCATGGGCTGAATCAAATAATATATATCCGTCATTTCCACGTAGTCCACAACCGATAAGCGAAATCTTATATTTTGTGGAATTCTATGATCTAAATACTTCATTCAAAATGTCGCGTGAGAGTCGCCAACGTCTGTATCGTAATATGGATGGCATTATATTAGTTTATGATTGCTTAGATATGCTTTCGCACGATTCATTGCACGATTGGCTTTATGAACCATTGCGTCAAATAGCAAAAAACAGAAACTGTCGCAATGTGCAGGATGTTCCCATCATGGTTGTCGGCACCAAGGTGGATTCGATGAAAACGCGTAGATTACGTCGTAGTGGTAGCATTGCCAATCAGTTGGACGCCGAAGAAATGCTGGTTAATTGTCTTGATGAGAATACATTTATGGACAAGACGCGCAATGGCGGTAAAATGAGAAAATATTTGAACAAAGTGGTTGAATTCAAAGAGCGTTATCCACTCGGTACGAATCGTTGAATAACCTAATTCCCATTAATCTACTTCAAAAAACATTTATATTTATATTTTATATATTGAATAAAATTCAAAAATATACATTTCTATCTATTTTTCGTTTTCAAACGAATTTCATGTATTTTCATTAGCCAGGTGGCCATTGCATTTGACGACCACCAAGGAAATGCAAATGCAAATGGTAAACAGATTGAGCGCCGTCTTGGCCATTGTTTATAACCACACGATAACCCTTCTCGAGACCCAAATCTTTGGCCACTTTCTTTCCAACTACGAGGAGATGACCCAGTAGCTCGGCATCGCCATCTTCAGCCAAACTTAATTGCGCCAATGGCTGACGCGGTATTACTAGAAAATGCGTTGGAGCCTGTGGATTGACATCATTGAAGGCCACACACTGGAAGTGATATATGTAAGAGCCATTAAAGTAATTACGCTGTGAATGCATTTAATAAGCATGCAATTGGGATTGTCAATTAGCAGTGATGACACTTTAGCAGTTTATAACCTAATTTTATATCATTTCTCTACTATTAGGCACTATTATGATTTTTTAAACTTAAATTAAACTTTAAACCATTACATTAATAATATTGTTGAAACTATTTGATAAGTAAATTGAATTTTTGTGCCAAAGTAACTACGCATCACTGAGAAATGCATTTCTTATCTTTCCTTCTTACCTTCTCATCTTCGTAAATGAACTTGCATGGAATTTCCTTGCGCAAAATTTTGCCAAAAATTGTATCTTCACCTTTGGTGGCAGTTTGTGCTTTGTCCACTTCGCTCGCCATTCTAGCGCACGTTGTAGTCAGATAGCGATACCTGTAAAATTAATAACGATTTTTTAACACATATTTTGGGAAAAGCACACCTATTTACCTGCTAATATTGCGAACGGCCGACAAGAACATACTTCGCCGCACTTAATATTCGCTGTAAATTCTTGCCCTCTCGCCGTAAAAAAACGCGAGTTCGTGCACATAGTGACGAGTATTTAATTATGAGTATGTGACAAATATTCAATGGTAATAATATTTTGAATATTAGATATAATTTGTTATGATTTTTAGACATCAACGAGATTATTGAATTAAATTATCTAATTAAACTGCTAGGCAACGATGCATGTAACATTTAAGCAAAATCAAATTATTTGCTTAAAAGTTACAAAATGCTTAATAAATAAAATAAGGTGCAATTAATGATAAAATATTAAATGGGAAAGACCATATTTTTAGGTGATAAAATACTGTTATAAACAAAAGATAATTATTTATTTTTTCACAACGAAATTAGTAGCAGTCGCAGTGGTAGCTCACTAGTGATAGTTGCCTTGCTCATCCCTAGTCTGGGATGGGTCACAAATAAGACGGTCACACTAGTTCAAATTGTACCCGGAGAGGAATTTGTGAAGAGAAAATAAACCGAAATAAACGACAAAAACAGCCTCAGTTGTTAAATTGCATTTACCAATTCCAGAAATAACCCATAGCCACATAGACGTATACTGGTGATGTCTGCTGCGCTACGCTCTAAAGTTATAGCCCTCTACAAGCACGTGAGTGATTCTCGGCATTGCATCAGTTAGATAAAAATTGCGTAAACCAAAATTTATCTACACATGTCAAATATGTATATCTTTTATCTTTGTTATTACAGTTGCAGTATTTGGGCCGGGAATATCCCGGCCTAAATGGACCCGAGAAGTTTCGCAAGCAAGTTCATGATGCCTTTATGAATCACAAGGATGAAAGCGATCCTAAGAAAATTGTGGCTCTATTAGCGCAGGGACGCTATTTGGCCAAAGAAGTGGAGGCACTATATTCGTTAAAAAAGTATCGAAGTGTGAAGCAACGTTATAGCTACAATGACTAAGGCGGAAGCGAGAGGCGAGATACTGATACAAAGTGGGAGGGAAGTGAAGGCGAAAGGCGGAATTTTAAATTGAAATTCAAGGACTGACAAGCATGAGCAATGCAGGAGAGAGACAGCGATGGAGGAGGAGAAGGAAACGCTTTTTGTTATAAACAAATTCGAATGTCTTGTCAAAAGTGAAACATGAAACCAGACTGAGCGAATAAATGCGAAAAGAGTAAAAAAAGAGAGAAAAAAAATACATAATTGTCATTGAGTAAGCCAAATATAACTAAACTCTAGTTTTTTAATGTTATTTGACCTTGAACCCAATTGTCCCTGGGGGGCTTGTCATTAGATATCAGTAGGGTCGACTTAATAATACTCTATGCCTCTATTCGCTTTCGATACAAAGACAAATCATAAGCACCTTAAAAAATACGGGACAATTCTATCTATTACTCTCATTGTGAAATGAAATATTTTGATACCCTGATTTACCTGGGCCTAATTTACCTCTTAGAATCTTTGCCTATATAGGTGTCTGTTGTCTACATTTGACGATTTTGATGTGTTTATATTTATATATCATTTTATAACTGATCGTTTATGGGCACGAGTGTAGGGTATAAAAATACATTTCTGTTTTGTTTTTTGTACTGCGTTTTAGCTTTTTTTTTTTTGTTGCTATTTTTGTTTGTTTTTGATGAATATTGCGTATTTACAATTATTTTTGCTTTGCAGGGGCGGACTAAGAGGACTGAGGGAGTTTTAAGTAACTATAATTTGGTATCAGTTTATTAAATTAATATGTATGATTATTTACACTTAATCCGCCCCTGTTCAGAAACCTTTCCAGTACAAAAGCTTTGAAATGCAAGTTTTTGAAAATTTAAAATAACATTGCATTAAAAACTGTCTAGTCGTCAATATTATCGCATAGTTTACTTATTATATAGTCATAGACCTCACTGATAAGCACCCCTAGAGTTCGGTAATGTCGAGTGTTATCATTATTCATTGGAAATGTGTAAGAAATTATTTTTCGTTTACGGCCATTGAGGCAAGTGAACTTCGTTTTTAATCTTACATTGGTTTTCCCACATGGTTCAGTTCATTTACGTTTCTTTTTAATTGAAACAATCAAACTTTGCCGATAATTTGTTTCCTTTAAACAATTGGGCAATAATTATGAAGCTTTTTGCTTATCAAATGGCTTTAAGTTTTTTTAATATAAAAAGAGGCCAATCAATCCTGAAATTCAGAACAGAAAAAGTGGCCCATTAGCAGAATTTTATTTTAAAATAGGATAAAAATCTTTGCTTATGACACACAGGGGACATAACTCAGTCCCAAGTCAAAGATTATGCTTGTTTCAAGTGCTGAGATTGACTTTAATATGGTCAATATCGTAACTTAAATGTGCAAAAATAATCTAAGCGATAAAATGAAACATTGAGTACATAAAAATCTCCATTTCTTTTTAGAACAAAATCCGTTCAAAGTTGTGTACAAGAATTTTGTGGGCTAACACGTTTCATTTTCATTCATTTCATTTCAATTTGTTTGCTGTTATAGAAATATTTTCTTTTTTAAAGAAATTTTTATCTGATCTGTCCACAGACTGATTTTGAAGTTGCATTTACAATTTAAGTTATGTCTGAACTTTGACAAAATATATCTATTATCAAATATTTGGATAAAAATGTTAAATGATGTCTTAAATAACTTTGTATAGTGCTGAGGTTTAAAATTGTTCTCTATAATTTGAAAATTTGTTGCTATTATTCAACAGCGAAAAGGTTATTACTTCTGTCTACCCGTACTGAGTGAAAACAACTCTCAAAGTTTTTTATATGGTTAATAAAAGCTTCAATGTTGTTAATTCTATTCTTTCATAATATTTTTGCCAATAATTTTTAATCTGTTAACAATTATATCATAATATCGGCGAAATGAGCAGCTAAATGCTGTTTTTTTTTTAAGTTAAACCATTTAAATATGTATATTTTAACAATAGTATTACGAGTTTTGGTACAACAATTCGACAACTATTCAATAGTCTATTAACTAATATTCGCCATGAGCTCGTTACAATTTGTTAAACTAAACTAAATAACATATAATGCCTAATTCTAAATCACAAATGTTGTTTGTACGGTTTTATCGAATAGTTCAAATTACAAGCGAGTTTTAGCCAAATTCAAAACCCAGAACATCATCCATGCCATAGTCAAATAGACGGAAATCTTCCTCATAGATCTCATACAGACGTCGAATGGCTCCGATTGGTAAAGGATCAAAATAATTGCGCAAATTGGCACGAGTACTGGATGGCTTATGGCCAGTAGGGAATGTTAAATTTTGTGCTCCGGCCAGGTATAAAGCCAAAGCGGAATCATCAAGTAATGTATCATATTTGCCTGGGAATAAACAAATTAATTAGAGCAAAGATGGATAACCAATTCAATAGCTAACTCACCAACAACATTATACTTCATCACGCAAGGATTACAGAGCTTTGCTATGACCTCCCAATGTTCATTGTATTCCGTTTGATTCGTTCTACTCAATTCGGGTGTAAGTAAATACTGTACAAACTCTCCGAATTGTACATCATCGCCCAGATTCAAAGATTCATTGGTGGCTCCCGGTCTCAACTCTTTGATTATTTGCCTACCCACGCGAGATTGAAAGTAACGTGCACTTGGTGCATCACCTTCCAATTTGTTTCTATAGGCAGACAGTAATCGCTCGAACGGATGTCGTACCAATATGAATCGCGTATAATCTTCACCAAGCACCTTTTGCCGCTCCTCTTCAGTTAGATCATAGAATTTGGTGAACATTCCAATCGAATGGGCCAGAGACCCGGGAATCTGTAATGGATCAGTGCCATTGTGCCATTTACCAGTGAGCAACATCAGAACACGTTTCCAGTTCGTACAGGCCACCTGAAAAAATGAAGAATTATATTGTTTAGATTTGCGGTAAATATATAAACAACTTTTTCGCAATGAATATTATTTTGAATGTATTTTTTTTTTTGTTTTTCCAATGTTTGTTCGTTTTGCCGTTGAATTATGGAGGAGAACAAAAACTATTTCTATAAATTTTTGTAATGATTTTCGTTTTCTTTTAGATATATTAAATATCACATCGTATGGAATGCACTTAAACTCTGCAAGTTTAACAAAAACAAAACTAAATTTCACAAGAATGAAGAATGTTTATCGTAGGATTTAGGAATGTATTTGCAATCAGATTACCATTAGTTCTGGTGGAATTTAAATATATATCTATATAGATCGTTTTAAGTCTTTATTTTTGTTTGAATTATTCAGATTTGTTCAAGGATGCAACTTTACAATGCGACTCAGATAAATCAAAGTAGCTGATGAGTCCATAGCTGGAAACTAACGAATTGCTTCCTCCTGCCTCCTTGTAAGCTTACTTTAGATTCTTCTCTCTCAATGCCATTTCCCACATTTGTAAAAATAATTTTGAAGATGAATACCAAAGCTTAAAAATTCGAAGATTGTTTGAAGAGGAGCATCTAAATTTCACCTTACTTAGCAAGGACTTTCTAAAAAAGTTAATTATTCTTAGATTTATCTATCTAGCTGCATCTCCTAGATCAATAACATATTGGCATTAAGTGAAAAATTTGTAAAAAGTTTCAAAATGGGACCAAGAGAGGTATCGAGTGACAATTAAGTTTAATTTTTTTGAAATTATTATAAGATTTTAAATCATAAGCAGCACAAAAAGGGGAGCAGGTTATCTGTATAGCTATTTCAAGAACCAACAAGTTCTATTATCAGCAGACTTCGCTAAGGAATTCACAGTTGTAATGGGCATACCTTATCTTCAACACTAAAAGTAGTTGGGAATTCTAAGTACATGAAGCGAAAAAGAACGGCAAAGCTACTGCAGATTTCATCTTTTTTATGTGTATACCTTTGAACGCTTTCAGAATTAGTGTAAAGGGCTTGGCCTTAAAACATAAACTATAAACAAAGTAGTTCTTAATTGATTGAAATCGTCATATATATTTCCAAATATCATTTGATAATAATAATTATGATAATTTGATGATAATTAAAAATGGTAATCAAAATCTTAAAAAAAATAGAAACAAAAGATTGCTGAAATGTGTTTGACTCCACACATAATTCTTATTTCAAAGATAATATATCCAGGAAAATAATTGGATACTCTAAGGTCCCTATCAAACCTGCATATTCTACCTACATTTTACATTTTACCTTTTGTCACATAAGCTCCTTTAGTAATAAATTAACTATCAACTAAAAACAAAAATAATGTCTCATAACCTGAATGAAAAACAAAATGTTTGTAAATCAAAACGAATTATAAGACTTGAGTAAAAGTAAACCCCATTAAAAGAATGTGACATTTTACTCTATCTTTAACATTTTTTAAGCAATTTGCATTAGCATAAAAAAAATAACAAAAATTTCTCTATTAAATGCTTTACTTTCTGTTTAATTGCAAGCTGCAATAAATTTTAATTTCTTGAAAACAAAAATCTAGATTAATTGCCTAATGAATTACCTTAGACAAAAGTTGTACAACTACACAATATACTATATATAGATAGCTAGATATATATACATACATAAGTATGAATAAACATTTAGTCAAGACCCGACAATGTCCAGCGCAATTAAATGCGGCAACCACAACAACAACTTAAATTACATAAGCAAAAAGCTCTTTAGCCGTTTAAAGGTTAAAACCTGGCAAAAATCTCGGTGAAAATTACAAAGAAAATTTGATTTAACAAATCAACTTTAAAATACCCTGTAATAATTTCTAAAGTTGCTTAGTTACAACCAAATAAATATTTGATCTCTTTAAATTCTTACTGATGGACTAGAATAAAACATAGGCTTATATTTTTCATGTGGTTTTTGTGTTTCTTTTTAATTTAATAGATGGTTCCCTCTCCTCTTTCCTTACGTTTCGCAACAATTTTGGAGCCAAATACTTGGAATGAAAATCTGTCGTTTAATATAAAGAGAACTATCCATTTTTTATGTAATAAACTCTTCTCCTGTTGCTGAAAAACCATACAGCACACTGGTATACCTTTCTTTGTCGATTTTAAGTTAGTATTATTATTATTAAAGTATTGTATATAGTTATAAACTATCAACCTAACTATATTTTACAAGCACTGGCAACTTAGGCCTACGCTTGGACGAAAACTACATCCATAAACTAGCCTGTGATTATAACCCGAATCCTTGTTGTTCAGTTGACTAAATGACGGGGCCACTTGGACAACTCATCGACCGATGACTGTCGATTTTACGTTTTCAATCTATAGTCTTCACACTATTCACAACTAATAAATGCTTATAGGTATTCATGGTTTTTACTTACAAATGGAAAATAAATGTGTGTATTTGAATTGAATTGAAGCAAGAAAAAACTTCTGTAAAGATTTATAAAAATATCGCTTTTAGTTGTAAGTTCTTTTCGTGAATTTCACCTTAATAACACAGGTTTAGAAGGTTTAAGACCCAAGCAGGTACAAAACTTTTTTTAAACCTGACCTGATGGCGGGAAACGAGCAACAGATTTGAATTCAGCGAGTGAAAATACACAGAATATATATCAATAACTATGATGACTGTTTTATAAAACAAATAAAAGCTGAACTATGCCGAATTAAGATAATAAGGACTAGCTCTTTCCTTTTTATGGTGACATCTTATGGCGCGAGTCACAAGATAAAATGTAGGACTGCTTATCACACTTAACAACATTTCATATAATCCATTGGAATAATGAAATTAATGATTAAATTTTGACCAACTCACTGGTCGGTGGCATTGTTCAAACTATGCTCGAAGGGGGTGGAACAAAGAAAAACTAAAACAAAATACCATAAACCGGCACACGCAATGGTCGGTCACATAAAAACTCGAATGGCCACAGGTAAATACCCACATAAGTGTATACATAAATGTTTTACAATTTACGATTTCATGGAAGAACTGCAAAGTGTTGTGTGTGTGTGAAATGAAATTTTGTATACTCTGTATACACTATGAAGGCAGATGTGGCCCCCTCTTTAAAGCGACGTCTCTGTTCCTCTCCAAGGGCTAGAAGATAAGAAATAACATGTGGCACACACCTCCAACAATTAGGTGATTGGTACTCGTTGATCACATATATATTTATGTATATATATGTATATGTATTCATGAGGTGATATTTGACTTCTATGAGTGTTCAAATTACATTTTCTCTATAAGAACATCAAAGACAACAAATTATACATATGTAAACTTTTTGTGTTATTGTAAACCGGTCACTTTTGTTCATAGATAAATAAATAAAAGAATTCATCAATTGTCAATTGAAATTGATATTGATATTAATATATTAAAGTTTATTAACTTTAAATTTGATTTAACTTGCAACTTTTCATTTAAAAATCAATTCAAAATAATCGTTTAAACTTTTCCTACCAGCTTCAATAGCATTATTAGCTTTTAATTTGTTTTTTCTTTACTATTTTTTATGATTAAGGGCATTTATGTGCATCTGTTCGTAAAGAAAATCAAGCAAATATAATTTGTTTTTTTCTTTAAGAAATAAACTTTTCATTGAACCAATTATAAGTGAAAAGGCAATGAAGTCATATTCAGTATCAAATCTCTAATGGATTAAAGTTTTCTTCTTAAATTCACCTATCTTAGAGGGCAAGTAAAGATAACCTTAATTAATCTGCAAGAACTTTATTAAGGCTAACAATATGCCCATACCAACTAAATGAATCGATTTAGAAAAAACTGATTGATAAGACCGCTATCATTCATTAGAAAAGGAAGGCCAACTTCCTACACGCTCATGCAACTATGCTTTCAAATGGGTTCAAAGTTCGCCTATGAAACACAAAGTTATTTTTATATTTTCACACCTGAAGACTCATAGGGCAAACAAAAAATGGTAGGTGAGATTGAAACGACTTTGGCAATCTAATCAAACGAGGGAAAAAAAAAATAGTTTTTAATAATTCATTGGTTCTTTTAGATAAGAAAGAATTTCCGCCTATAAGTCATAAGAGTTTTTCTATTTAATTTGCTAATTCAATTAAAAATGGTCTTCAATTTTAAAATATTTAGATTATCTCGTAATAATGACTTTAGTAAAGGAAACCAGCGAGTGTTTGATAAGCACTATGTATATGGAAATCATTCGAGTTCATTTAATCGGCTTATCAAATTATTTTTTATAAATTTTATATTCTCTATAGATTAAATATTCACTCAACGTATGCGAAATTTATGCAAATTGCTGGGCAATTATTGTTTAATAACAAATATTTTGATGAGCAGTTTGCTTGATAATAGTAATAACTATGTAATTGCTGTACTGTGGCCTCAAAACTGCAACTTGAACTGCGATCTATGCACCGGGTTTTTCAGCAAGAGTATTAAATGCTTTGATTGCATGTACATAAAGAAAATGGAATAAAGTTGCTTAAAGATCACCCTGTATGGGCAAATAGACAATGCATAGACATGCATTAAATCAATTCTAGATAAGGTTCAAGTGGTCTAAGGTGGATTTATGATTATTATGCACTTTAAATAGTTAGCAAATCAATCTCAAGGATAGTCTCTATAGACAGTGAGCGTTTTAAGTGGCTGTAACTAAACTAAATCCGATTTCAAAAGGTTCCAATAGAAATAGCGACATTTTTTACAAAAAGGGCTCAAAATAAAAGACATGAATGAAGCCTTATAATCTATTGATTATTTCATAGGAAAGCCACATAAGATACATCTGAAAGAAGAGCACAGACAGTGTGGATAGGCGATAATGTCAATATCATTTGTGGAATTACGTCGAATAGTCGCTTGTGTCTTCACAGTGTAGCACATTTCTTTGATTTCAATTAGATGGCCCATCTATTTGTTGATTTATTTTGCTTTCATGCCACAAAAATCGGACATACATATATACATTTGGATGTATATAGAAATTTAACACATGTTGAAAGCTGATCAGTTGTCAGGCAGCAGAGCAACAAGAGCAGTAAAACGAAGAAACAAGTTTTCAGTAAACAAGCACAAAATAAAAAGAACGAAGGGAAAGAGTAAAGAAAATTTCAACAAACACTTCATGATTGAAATGTGCTGGGCTATCAATTTTGTTTTTTTTTTTTTTTTTTTTTTTTGGTTTTCAAAGTTTAGCTTAAAAGAATTTCATTACCTTGGGTACATAGCAATATAGCAATTTATGCTCCTGATCCACAATCATATGATCCATTTGGAATTCGGTCAAATCGTCCAGGGATTGTGATTTCTCCATATCATTTGACCAGAGATCGCATTGCCTTTGCAAATATTCCTGACGTTGTATATTGATCGTCTGTGTTAGCTCTAAACTTTGGCCATTTATCTTGACATTATTGTTATTGCCATCCTCGAATGGCAGGCATGTGGTAATTGCGGTAAGTAGACTCAAGTGAAAGTAGAGGATGCCCCAGAGCCAAACAAGTTTCATGGTCATGATGATGATGATGCGGATGATAATGGTTATTGACGCCGTCTTCCAAAATATTTAATTCGATGCACAAATTTCAATGTGGCCGCATTCTTAATACCCAATTCATGTAATTTGGTTCGACCGTTTGCTTGATTATTGATCGGCTGATTGGTATCCACGTTGTACAAAACGAAACACCGCCATAGAAAACGCCAAGAAACGAATGCGCGATGATCGTGTCCGTTGCGCTGTCCCGAATGAACTAATTCGCCAGTGGAGCTATGTATGGCTCCATCATTCCGATCAACCTGTTGCTGCTCACGATCTTGGTGTCGCTCTTTTCCATGTGGTCGTCGTCCGCTCGAACAATGTTGTTCTTGGTGGCTCTCTTGCTGCTTCCGCTTGAGCTGAGTGAGAGAGAGTTCGGCTATAGCTTTCTTCAGCTGAGCAAGTGTGGGCTCACTTTGATGGAGCTAAAATTCAAAGGAATGACAAAGAGAGTTATGAAATGAATAGACTGACTCTTGGATATATTAACTAGATTAATTCTTTAAGCTATAATTGTTCCTTTGTTGAAATGATATCGCCTTAAGAACTTTTGAATTGCATTTATATATTCATTGCAAGAGAAATTGGTGAATCGGTGAAAGGAAAGGGGCAACTGGAATATATTGTGTGGCAATGTTAATTTGTGGATATCTAAATAAAACATGCACTTTCATAGATAGATATGGTATAGATATAGATATTTAGAAAAAAATGAGAGCCAAAGAACGTCGGATGACTTCTTTTGGCCCACACTGTAGTTCCCATTTATACTTTGGTTAAGGGTCATAATATTTTATCTCGCAATATTATTATTCCTAACTTAATTATTTGTTAGTTTAATGCAGAAATCAGTGAAATTTATGATGCTGCAGGGAAATTTGTCTTGTATCCGTATTAATATTTTGATTAACAGGTGTAAATACAGATATTTTGCAGATATAGAATAACAATGTTTCGAATAACTGAAACCGTCGGGTCATTTTCCTGCATTGCTTCTATCGGATTTAGTAGTTTAAATACATGGTTAATCCCTTTTTTAGAAATGATTTTAAATAAACAACAGCGTCAACTGTTTCGAATCTAAGTTTAAGATATTTTAATTAAATAGTTTGAATGAGTTAGTTAAATTTTAATATTAATTAGCAGAGTTAACCCTTTTCTAGATGTTGAATTCTATTCTCATTCTATTAAATTCATGAGAAGAGAACAAGATAGGAAATTCGAATGATCGTTGACGATTTCTATGATTTATCAATAGAACTATTAATAATAGATGTTTGTGATTCTAAAGGAAAACAAAACAAAAACTTGTCTATCTATGTAAATACTTACACTTAATAAAAAATTTCAGTTGTGTTAAAAAGGGTTTTTCCGAACTATGATTTGGATAATGAATGTAAAAAAAACCAAATAAACGTCTAAACGTTAAATAAACCTTTTTTACATCTTCTCTAACATATTTTGGTTAACGAGAATATTAAAATTTACTTACAATTACTTTAAGTGTGTCTAGACCATCGCGTTGCACATAAATCGTAGTGGCCTGTCCCTCGACTAGGGCGATCTGTAGAAATTATGAAACAAAAACAAATAAAGTATCTGCATTAGCATATATCAATTAAGCTCCGCTTAACGGTAACAATTAGCATCAATATTCCCAGAGAGTAGGTCAATCCTCTTCTACAATAGGTGCTAATTGTTTAAGTAAATATTTTACCTCGCCAAAAAGTTCCAATTGATTGCAATCGTGTGGAATATCTGAAAGTTCTTTACAATTCATCAATATATGACGTAGCTGCTCATTTGTGGCACTTAACATGGCATTGTGTTCGGAACTATCGAAATCCGAATGCAAGTAATTAGGCGAGGGTGTACGTGAATTGCTGTTCTTTTTTGGTTGCCGATTCTTGCGTTTACCCAAAATCCGTTCACGGCGATTTCGAGCTTCACGTATGGCCTTCTTGCGCAAATTGAGAGGCATCTTTGACAGCATCTTGTAGGTCAGGTGAGATCTGGCAAACCGTTGTTGTTGTTGTCTGTGAATTGAAATTGGATGTTATTTTATCTATACAAACAATTTCAATTGTTTAAAACAATTTATACCCGTCCAATACATTGCCGGGTATATTCCGTTTTAGCAATATTTGGGGAAATTAGTACAAGAATATAGAAAGTTCTATCATTTTTATAGTCTCTTCTATTAAGTCTTTTCAGTGAATCGTTAGAAAAGATAATTACTTAAAGGTTCCCTTCATTTTTCAAGACCACTAAAGTTGACGCACGAAAAAAAAAAACAGGTCCTGACGGCTATAATAACTTAAAGCAGGATCATCTCAAATTAAAGTTGAAGCTGGGCTTCAAATTCAATATTTTATTTTTTTTTTTTTTTGGCAAAACATCGGTTTTTTAAAAATAAAAACCAGTTTTTGCCTTTTTCAAGTATACAACAAAACGGCAAAAGAAAAATTGAAAAATTATGATTGATTGTGGCAGAAAAAAAGGCACCAAATAAGACAAATTTTGAATTAGGAACTAAAATCCTATTAGATGGTTAAGATTAAGGTTACCCAGAATGTTTTAAATTATGTCCACTAGTTGCACTGTCCATATTTATTTATTGGTTTATTTCAATTCATTTAATTTTATCTTAATTGATTGGTAGGCTTTCTGTGTAACTGATTTTAAATTTAATGTAGACGGGGATAATGACTACAATGCAGGATGCGAGAACTGATTTTGTTATGGACACCGGTGCAAAATTTCTTTATTGTTTTATTTTGTTTTGTTTATTTTTTGCTACTCGCCAGACGATAAGTGTTTTATCGGCTATCGGAGCCAATTGTCGATTTGTTATCGCAGCAGCCAGTATAAAATATATCGATAACTGTGTGACTGTCGAAGTGCTAAGGGCCGAGTCGAAAGTGCTAAGGGCTAAGTTGATGTGCGAAGGGTCTTTAGGCGCTTATTTTTAAAATGCTTGACTAGAAGCTGATTTTCACATTGGCTAAGATTACAAAAAGAATTTAAAAATTTAACTATTAATACAATGAATAATGTATTTTATTTTAAAGCTTATCGTTCAGATAATAACTTCATCTTCATCTTTCAAATTTCGATAATTACCGATTAACTTTAATATGCGAATAGCCTGCAATAGAAGATTCTTTTTTCTTTTGATAAGAAAGCTCACAAATTTTTAGGTTTTACTTCTAATATAAAACCGTAGAAAAAAATTAACCAATTTGGCTACTAAAAAATAATTCTTAGAAGATGAAATCGACTTCTCTGCCATTACCTGTCAAATTTTTAACAAAATTTTAAATATAAAGTTATTTACCTTCTCAGCATTTCTGAAATAAATAGAAATAGTCCAATGAAAATAAACTATGTAAAAGAAACACATTCAAGAAAGTTGTTTTAATTAACTACTTATGACAATGAAGACTTTTACAATATATAAATATATAATTACATATATGAACATTTTCTGAGTATAAATAATTTCATATTTCCAGCACTTGGTTGGTGTAACATTTTCAATAAATTAATTGGAGCTACAGCAAATGTAGACTAAATTTTTTGAAGAAATTGTTTTGAATACATAAATATTGGAAGTTGTTCTAATCTCCGAACATCCTCTAATGGCAATTGAATTGTACAATCCAAAAGTTGTCTTAAATTCTCTGGTGTACCATGTCGATCGTGACTAATATTTATAGAAAATGATTAATAAAATGATCAAGTTATTTTCAAGAATCACTTACCCAAGAACCACAATCGTCTTTTGAGCCGCATCAACATTTTTTAAGGTGTAACTTTTTTCTATGTTTTCTATGCCAACAATGTAAAATTTCTCCATCTTCTTCATACTCAAATAATCATCAAGTAATTCAGGTTTTACATTCAGAATTGGCAATTCTCCTTCAGTCTCAAAACTGTTATAAATTTTTTGATTATTTAAAGTTCATGATTTAATTACCACAAAAGTTTACCTTAAATTTGTCGAGTCGCTTAAAACCAATGTTTGCACTCCAAAAGCCACACAGCTTCGGATCAAATCATTTAAGCTGTTGACATCATCATTGCATGCAGATACCACAATAAGTTCCCCATTAGATTTAGCAGATCTAAATTGTGGCGAAGGTACTTGCTGGAGAGGAGTGTTAACTGATTTAGTTCTTGTGACAGGTTCATTCTGGTTGATTGGCATTTTATTTGTTAACTTCAATTCTTCAACTCCATCTGCCACTTGCTGTGCCGATTTGATAGCTTCTCGTAATTGATACGACACTTTGAGATTATCTTCATTAAAAAAATAAACCGCAGTGTTTGACATAAAAGTAGCGTAGGAAAATGCTTTATAATTATGTTTTGTATAATCCGATGAACTGTTGGCGCAATAAACCTCAGGTAAAATGTAACGAGCTTCTATATGAGGCACCAAATTAATTTCAGCGGATGTCTGCAAAGCATTCTTTGTGGGGAAATATTTTCTAAAAATAATATCAATTAAAATTTTCGTTTTTAATAATCGTTATGATATCAAGTTTACCTTAATTTTCCATATTTGGTCAACAGTCTTTCTACAACAAGAGCGGCGAGCTGATGTACATCAGAATTTACCGCCTCGATGAGGGAGAAAATACATTCACAAATCATTTTAATTTGATCATCTGTGACTCCAGTATTCGTCTCTATATCCAAGTTAGAGCAAAGATATATATGAGCAACAGAAAGTAGGGACACTTGTTGATTTGGCTCCAGACCACCTAACGACTGCAATCGCTCTATAAGGATTTTCGGATCACGCAAAGTTTTAGCCACAATCATTTCATACAACAATGTTATATTTAGTTCATTTGGCGCAAATAATGCCGACCATAGCTGATCTGAACATTTATAGTTCTTGGTTAGCAATAGCAATGATAAGGCAATGCAAAATCGTTCTTTATGTTCCTTAGAGTTAATCGAGTAATTGGGATATCTTTCGGATACTTCTTTATTGAAGCACAACAGAGCATCACAAACTTCCTCTATATACAAAGCAGGCTGGCGCTGGACATAAGAGATAAATGTGATGGGAACAATTATATTTTCCGGTCTGTCGTTCCTGCGGCGATGAAAGGCATTAGCATTTATAGTTTCTGGTTTCAAATTTATCTCATTTTATCTTACCAGTCCTCTTCAGTGAGTGTTGAAATATGGCACAGCCCCTGAATAACTTGTTCCTGAGTTACTTTTATCTGACACTCAAGAAATCCAATAACAACAATAAAATTGGCATGAAAATGATCGCCAATGATTTGCTGAGAAACAATATGTTGCTCCTCCTGGTTCAATCCTGATGCATATTGGCCAATTCCCTTAGCTCTTGCAGAATAAAATAGATAAAAATTTAAACGGCTAATTGTTACATAAGATAATTTACTTACTTGGACAAATTTGGATATTTTTTTAAAAATGCTATAAAACTTGGCAGCGCTACTTTTTCATTTATTCTAAGACCATAGAATAAGTTAGTAAATGTTAATTCTCCACCCTGCTCTATTATTTCTGCTGGACTTATCTTAAAATTTAGCATCTTGGCCACGCTTAGCGTTTGATCGCGAGCAATACAATCCGCAGACAGTTTATGTACAAGTGTTTTTTCCTCTTTAGTTTGACATTTTAGTTTTCTAAGCAAATGTTGTTGCAATTTGTTCAGATGTCTCTCAGTTTGAGTCAATGAAATATCAACCCCATATTCTTGGGAATAGAAATCTGAAACCGTTATAGATCTTGTGTAAGATATAAAAAAGAAACGAAACCATCCATGTCGAACTCTTGGCACTTTGCTAAGTTCCTTAACCAAATTATTAACAACATCGGCAGGCATTTCCTTTCTACATATTATTTCCAAACGAGCTCTGGTAAATAAAGGTATTGCATCAAATATATTACAACTCTTCATTTTCTGTTGCATACGGCCATAGTCTGTATAGAACCAAAAAGTGTTGCTATACATTGTCTCAATGTAGATCAGGTAATCCTCCAGGGACAAACTATCAAGTGTAGCCTGTTAAGATCCATAAATTACAATATTGTGCACGAATTTATGCAGTTAATATTAATCTTACCGTGAATTTACTTTCAAAAAAATTTGTATCTTCATACATTTGTTCCGATCTGTTCATTTTTTCCACTAGAGAGCTGAGTTTAAAGAGCGTTTTCTTATTAATGCATGGTTGTCCTTTTTTTTCCATTAGCAAACTTTTGAGCCATTTACAGAGTGGAACACTGTTCCATTTCCAAGGCATCTGTAGTAGAGTTTCTATAATAGATCCCGATTCACATATTGATATAAAGATTTTGAAGTCTTTGTCATCATCGTCGACGTCGTATATTTCTGATCTGTTTGTTGCTCTTAGGAATTCTTCCAGTAGATTCCACTCGATCAATTGAGATATTTTAAAATGGGTTCCAATATATCTGACTGTTTCGTAGACAATTAATATACTATCAGATTGAAAGAGTCTGAGGTATAAAATACGCAGCCAAGGGGAAAAATCATTGTGTGATTTTAAATTGTCTAGTAAACTGAATAGCCGCACCGGCATCCTCAGCTCCTCCAGGTTCTCCATTGCGGTGATGTATTCTAACCACTGATCTTTTCTGCACTTCATGGCCTTCGTTACATCATTTGCGCTGTCAAACATTTCCAACAGCTTATGCATTTGAAAGTAAGCCGATTGACGTTCCGCCTTCTGCCTTGATTGAAGCCGATTCTGAATGATCTTCAGAAATTGGTCAATATCACAATTCGGATCGAGTAAACTTAATTGATCCAGCAACTCGTTGTTCTCCTCTTTGTAAATGGATTTCACTTGTTTTTGAAGACACTCCATGACGTCACTCAGCACCAGGCGAAGTTCATTCGAAGAAGCAGCATCACTATTCTCATTAAAAGTAGCAGTCCTCGCTGAGATAAGCTTTTCATACACTTTCGGAGACAAAACTTTTTTTGACTAGGGTAAAGACGCATTGCAGTACACGTTTCACGGCGAAAACAGACATTTTTGCTTCGAGTATATCCACTAGATCGGTGAGCAAATTATAAAGCTCGTTGATATCAATTGATCCATTTATTGCACTTACTTCTCGATTTAGCTTATCGAATATAATAGAAAACAAGTTCTCACTTTGATTTTCCACGGGCATAAAACTTTGAAATATTCGCCTCATAGCTAATATTACGGGATCATGCTGAAGGATGTTGGTGAGATCGCCTAGCAGATCCTTGAGATCAATTATGTCAATCAATTTTCTTTGATTCGTGTTGTCCATTGCCCGCTTTCCGTTGACCAACTAAACAAAGAATAAAATTTGCCATGGTAAAAGCTTGTTTTTGCAACCATTCTCTCAATAAAATGATTCACTATTGCCTGAGCTAAAGATAAGCGATAACATTGCATACCCTTCTAAGGAATATATTAATTTCTTAATCAACGGTATTATGCGGTAATTTAATCGGTGTACATTCAAGAATCTAAATTGTGATAAAAATGAAGTAAGAAGTCTCTACGTTAGGGTACCTAAACTAAATAAATAAATGCGGCTTAGTTGAACTTTTTCAAAAACCTGTTAGATTTTTTAGAGATCTGATAAAGCATGGTCACGCAAAATATGAATGAAATGTCACAATATAAGATTAATCTTGGCGGCGTTGAGACTTATCTATCAACTTTAAGAATCGATGTTTAAATTTCGGGGTGTGGTCATAAAGTTATATACAACTTAACTACCGTAGGTAATCAATATCTAGTACAAAATTTGTTTACCACTTTTTAATAACTGAGATAAAAAAATTCAAGACAGAATGCGCGACATCTTCTGCTCGGGAATGATCTATGGAAATATATCATATTGTAGGCTCGGAAGAACTTCTTCTGTCTGAAACATACATTTTGTTAAGGGTATAATCAAATACGGCTGTTGAACATTCAACCTGTATATTAGAAATTATAAAGCTTGGCTAAAATAATGAATTTCTCAATAAAAAATGGGTCAATGGGCTGAGACACTCTTTGCACTCTGTGGTCTAAAGTTAATACACTGTACAGATTACTTGTTTACCATTTGTTTTTAACTTCATAACGTTAGAGAACTCAGTAATTAACGAAAAGTATCTACATGGAAAAATTTCGTAAAAGTTCAATTAATATTTTGGAATGTTAATATTAGCATATCAGCAATTTTATAAACTGTCCTAGCAATGCTTGATTCTGACCCTGCCAAAGTCAGTATGGCGTCTTTAAGAAATATTACTCGTAAAGAAATATTACTGTTTCTATTTTATTATCTAGATTTTATAAAGAATAAGGTCGGCTAAACATTATTATTAGTTAAAGTAATGATTGCTATATTCAAATACATCTTTAGTCGCTTTTTGCATTATTTTATGTGTAAATTTCCCTCATTTTATTTCGGAAATTTCCAAACCTCTGAACGAGGTCAGGACCAGAACTAAAACCATCTAAGGCCTACTTAAAAATGAAGTAAAGAAAGTTTTTTTACAGATCCCCGGCACTGATGGTACAATAATTTATTTAACTTTAAGAAACATACGTAACCCAGTCATCCGTCAGTCACATCAGTCACTTGTGAGAATCGGAGATATGCCATGTCATTCCTCTTCAGGCTAGTAAACCATTATAATGCACTGGCACTGCTGGACAACAACATGCAGATTCGACGTCTGTAGACGTCACCCACTTGATGGCATTTAGAACAGAGACGGCCTGGTATCCCTTCCATTTCATGATTACCTTTGACAATATTTGCTTGCTGTCCATTTAGGATAGATCGCAAATAACAATATATACATATAAAAAACTTTATGAATTAAAAATTGGTGTGTTTTAAGAATAACTCCTCCTTCTGGCCAAGAGCATGAAGTTGAAGCAGTCTTTGCTTTCACCGTCAACAAATCACATTAAAAAAAATCTTTCAAAAAATTATAATCCCTTTACCAAACACATGGCGCTTATGTGACTACCTAAAGAAGAGCACAAAACAAAAAAAAAAAAAAATTAGAGATCACCAATATGTCGAAGAATCCTGGAGCATTATCCAACGTGTATAAAGTAGTCATTAGTTCAGTAGATAGATTTGTCCCTAGACTTGCGAGACCACTTTGGGAATCACCAGCGGGTAGGTAAAACTTTATCAAAAGCACTCGATTTGTTTTCCTAGAGTTTATAGTTTTATCTCGAATTCTTTCAAGGACCACGTACCGTGTTCTTTTGGGCACCTCTATTCAAATGGGTAAGCTTATGGATAGAATAATTTGAACTATATATTTTGAATTTAAGAATTAATTTCTTAATGTCAAACTAAATTTATTATTTTGGTATTTTTTTTTTAGGGTCTCGTCTTAGCTGGATTGAGTGACTCTTTAAATCGTCCACCTCAAAATATATCGTTAAATCAATGCGGTGCTTTGGCTGCCACTGGACTGATTTGGTCTCGTTACTCAGTGGTGATAATACCAAAAAATTATAGTTTACTTTCGGTTAACTTGGCTGTGGCACTGATACAAATCATATTTGGTCTATAAGTATTTAAATTGGCGTGCACAAAATGCCAGAAATGCTGTCTACAAGCATCCAAATTATTCCTTCTGGATGGAAGATGATTGGTAGAACGAACAAAAAAGAAAAAATTCCAAAAATGGTAATCGACTTTAGTTTTTTTTTTTTTTTTTTGCTGTGCCGCTGTGAAGCTTTACAAAACTTTTATTTCATTTTTTCGGTTTTTTTTTTCTAATGTTTTTGATATTTATCATATTGAAATTCTTAGATTAAGCCTCTTATTTCACTTTTTTTTTTAGATGTTCATAAATTGAAATTAGAGGCATTGGCTTGGGCATGTGACTGAAAATAAAAATTAAATAAACTATATAAACTAAATTACAATCAGCTTGAGTATTTTTTGTTCATTTCGGCTAGGATAGTGCGCACAAACTTTGCTCTGATTGGTCGTCCTGTCGCTAGTCGGGCAAGTGTCCTGCCAATGCGACGCTTGCAAAAGAAAGAAAAATTCCCATAATCATCGTTCGTATCCAATTCGGTAGCACCAGTTGGTTTTTTTTTTGTTGCTTTTTGGGTTGGGTTGTGCCAGCAATGCAGTTGGTAAACCTCTCATTCACACATACAACTACATACATACAGTATATATTATGCTGGGCCAACAGGCGTATGCTTAATATTTCTCATGCGCATGTGAGCCAAGCAGAAAATAGTTGCCATATGAGTTGCGATTTGTTGAAAGAAGTTTACGAAATGCATTGGCTTAGTCTCCTCCTTGTCATCTTGGTGGCCCCTCTTTTTTTGGCCCAACTGGTTGCACTGCTCTACTACCATTGGTTGGTCAGGCCGAATAGGCAGAAAGTTGCAGCTACTACTCCTCAATTGGCCAACGAGGCTTTCTTTTTCATCGCATTTTTAGCAGTCTGCAATGATATGAAGAGAAAAACGAAAAAAATAATTATATATATATATACAATAGTTTTATGGCTTAAATGGTAAACTTCAATATAACTTATGTAAATAATAAATTTGATGTACTTTTTATAATAATTCTGTAATTGTTAGGTTTGAAGGATGTAGCGAAGTTATTATCTCTAGAAAATGGCAATAAAGAAGAAGATTCAACCACTTCACACCTTTAGCAATATGAGGATTTTTGCAATGCCAAATTCTTATTTGTTTTATTATTGTTACCTCATAGAAAATTTAAATTTATAAATTTAAGTTTTTATTAAAGTTTGATGTATTAAGTCATCACTGAAATCATTAGACTTCGCGAAGAAGTTTCACAAAGAAACTATCCACTCAATTTTTCTTTTAACCTGGCACTCGTCAAACTTTTCAATAAGTTTGCTAATAATTAATTTATTGGTATTATAATTAACAAGCATCAAGATCAAATGACTCTTCATGTACCCATCGCATGAATTTCTTTATGTTGAAGGGAATTTTGTAATTCTTTTATACATTTTTCTTCTAATTCTAAATCACATTTTAGACCACAGATAGCGGATATCGGTTGATTTCTTTGAAATCATTTATAACTTTCAACAACACTTGGCGGTATTTCGATTAAGCACAATTCTGAATGAAGACTACGAAATTTAATAGTGATTAGGCATAAAATTAATACAATTTTCAAAGGATGCTGTAACGATCCATAAAAATGGAAAACCGCTCTTTATCATTATTCTACTAAGTTTTTAGTTATAACTTCAAACTTTATTTAAAAGCATTATTAAGCATAATTCATTTACAATAATAATGTCAACATTAATGTTAGAAACATGTCCAAAATTGTATGATAAAAAGTTCTTCCCAAATAGAGTAATATCTAATTATGTACCTTAAGAAAAGGTGGCTCGATGTGATTGATCTTTAACAACAAATTACTATAATATAGTAGTAATATATATGTATGTATATATTCTTGAACATTTATTGGTTGAAAGTAATATTATGTAAATCGGCTTCACAGTCGCGTTTTAAAATAAAATTATGGCTGTTATTACAAAAATTTTATTTCGCTTTAATTTGATATAATTGTCATTAATAATATTTTGAGTTAAGTTGTGCTAGATTTTCTTGCATTTACTTTTGTCCCACTGTGCCTATGTAGTTCTAAGTGCTTTTAGTTAAATGGTCTTGCTGGTCTACTGTGTTGAGGGTGAAAAAAGTGGGCCTCTGCCAAGATGATAGGTTGCCAAAATCTTGCCTTTTTTCTCACGCTCGCTTCCAAAAAAAAAAAAAAAAAACGGAAAAAAATCGAATAACGGCAATGAACTTTATATGTATTACGTAATGCAGCAGAATTCTTGGCAACCAGAGGGATTCCCCAGAGAAACCTAAAATATACCCATTTCCTCTTATACGGATTCTATACAAATAAAGTGTAATTACCATAGCCACCTTAGTTCTTAAGGCATAAACAGAAAATTGGAAGCTGGGCCATATATGTACATACATATATATAATTTATGTTCCCATGGAGTTTTGCCAATAAGTTTTCCCTGCCAGACAAACCGTCTGATCGTCAGCACTTAGTGACTACTCTTCGTCTTGGCCAGAAAGTGAGAGAGAGAGAGGAGAGACAGAGAGAGAGAGAGAGAGATGCAGGGGGCTATTTAAATTAACTGAGGTCAGTTTTGTGGGAAGAAACTGTGCCATTGAACGGCTGCCAATTTCAAATAAAATTTCAATTTCCAGACAATTTGCTTACGCATGTGTTAATTATGAGCATAAACGAAGAAAGAGGTGAAACATTTGGCCTTAATTGCCCATAGAACACGCCTGACAATTTGATTTATACCGTTATTTGGAAAGTGTATTGCATTCAAGAAAAAAAAATCAATTTTGACCATAGAGTTATGTAACTCTGAGAGTTCATTCATGTTCCTTCTTGTCTTTTTTTTCAAAATTCATATTTGAAGGACCTTTTAGTATAATACAAATAGTTGGATCAACATCCAACAAGTCGCCCAAAATTGATATAAGTCTTAGAAAATTTAAAATATTTTTATATCTTTGTACTAGAGATACTATATCGACTTTGAAATGCCCTTTAAAAATTACATGTAAAAAACTAAACAAAATGAATGTATCTGGGGCATTTCTATAACTTCAATAATAATCTTAAAATTTGAGAGAAAAATTTAAATAAAAATTCCTAATACCCCATTTTTGTATTAAAAAAAGAAAAATAAGACCCTAAAAGTATGCAATAATCAGCCCCAAAAAATTCGCATTTGGAAACATTTAAAGAAATTGTAAAAAGTATGGTGAATATTGAAAAAATTTTCAAAGCAAACATCGTTTATAAAGAGTTTTTAAAAATTTATAAATTTTATGCAAACCATGGATACTTTTCCAGCAGATTGCATACTTTAAGGGACGAAGTTCTTCCAGATTTGTCTCTGAATAAAATAAGTACAAAATATATTGAAATAACAAAACATTAATGTAAATATTTTTATTACTTCACAAATGCAATATACTTATAACCTTTATATTTATTGTGTGGCTTTGGCTTCATGAAAGATGCCATAAAGAAAAAGAAAAAAAAAAAAACGAAAACTTTACATAAAAAAATAATCAATTTTTGCTGCATGATCTCATGATCTTAATCTGACATCATGCATTAAATATGTCGAGCTATAATACAAAATTTTTACCTATTACTAGCCTTACTTATGTAGAATCTCATATATATAAATTTTTTTCATTTTCTCACCCAAACCACTGCCATAAAATGCAAAAAAAAAAACATTTTTAATGTGTGAAAATTAAAAATGTTAAGATTATTAAATAGATTAATGTATAGGGTTTTTATATGCATATAATAGGTGTGCATAGATGTATATAAATTATGTATGTATATTATATAAGTAGCTTTCACGGACAACGCAAAAAGTACGAAAAATCGTTTGACGTTTCGCCTTTTGAAAATTTTCATTTGGCTTTTATTTATTTGTTCTAGAAGCGGCTTTCGACTATTCAGTCTTTGTTGATTTTTTCAGAACTTTTTTTTTTTTGGGTTTTTATTTATGTATTGTTGTTTTTTTTTTCGTTCATTTGCCCATTATACCTTGCTATTTTCGGACACACTTGACGCTGGTCCCCGAAGATCGACAAGCAGAAAAAATTGCGCAGAACTGTCGCCTGCCCTTATGTACAAGACATATATCTACAAAATATATATACACCATGTACATATGTGCATATAAATAGTATTTAGATCGGTCCTACATATGTATATATGTATATAGGGGTATGCATATGTAAGTCTTTTTTGACTAGCGTCTTTCGATGACGCGCAATTGACGCGGGCAAAGACGCGTTAAAAGCGTCGCCGCTGCGTCTATTTTTGTATTACAGATACAGATACGTCTGAAGATACAGACACAAATACAGATACAAATGCATCAGTTTTTGTATATTTTGTTTTCCATCTATTTAGGTATATTTTTTCAAAGAAGCAAGCAACTAAAAACTCTGTTCTCTTGCGATTTTGTTCTATAGGGCGTATTGTAATTAGTTTTTAAGTTTTTCTTTTCTTTTAATTAGAATGTTTCACTTAATTTGTTTGCACAAAAACCTTGAGACTAAATTAAATGCAACAAATATTTTTAGAAGGTTGCAAATAAGTAAATAAACTAAGTTTTCAAGAAGTGCTTAAGAATAATATTATGTTTGAATTTAAAGGAATGATTTACTACTCTTTTATAATAAATTAATTTTGTTTTTTATATCTTATCCACAATAAAGCCACATAAAAATTATAGAACAGTTAATTAATTTTCAGTATAATAACAACAAATATTTTTGAGATTGAAGATGAATTTCGTACTTTATGTGTTTTTTATGAACAATAATTTGACAATAAATTATTAAAATTTAACGATAAACTTAAAGTTTCACTTCGCAATTGCTTACCTTTGTTATCCTGAAGGCCAAAAAATTGACTATTGTCCTTATGATTAATAGGTCATTAATTGGAAAAGATTCTTTTCTTTTTTCTGAGGATCTTTAAATTATTTTTTTTGCAAGTTTTTGTTTTAAAATATTTGTAAGAATGTTCAAGTTTAGTTTTTTGCTTTCTTTTTTATCACTTTTTTCTCACAGCATTTGAGATTTACTTTTTACTAATAATTGATTCTTGATAACATATTAATTGAAATAAAGTATACGAAATTAATGAATTTCTTATCACACAAATCAGTGAACTTTCCCTGATGAAACTTTGATGAAAACTGAAATGTCAATCAAAAAAACCGCCGAAAGAAAAATGTAAAAGAAAAAACATAAAATCAAAAACTGAAAGGAAATTGGCAAACAAAACTTTGAATATTAACTGGCTGCCAAAAAAGTACAACAAAAGCAAAACAAAAAAATATATACAACAAAAAAAAAAAAAAAAAACCGGCAAAAATGTTTGAATATTGGCCAATAAATTTTTACAAGACATTCAACCCCAGAAATGAAGCGGCCTTGCCAAAGGCCAATCAAACCAGGCAAAACGTCATGATAAACACATAATCATTAAATTAATAATGATAATTGGACACCTGTTGGAATGTCTGGCCAACAGAACCCCCCCCAACCTTTCCCTCTCTCTTAGTCATTCTCTGTTTTGACCAATAAACAATCGACAATGTTGATGACGTCAAATTTGAAATTTCTTATTTGTTTCATTGGGTGCGTCAGCAATTAAAAATCATAATGAGAGTGCCAAGAGGTGGCGCCTCCACAATCGGTTGCCAGAATAGCCAAAAGGCCGATGCCACGCGACCCAGCCGGGGGTCCCCTCCCATTGCCAACCCCATCCCGAATTCCACAGGATGCGTTGCCAACTTTTAGAGAAAAGTTGGCAAGCAATTCCAATCTAGCTGCGTTTGTTTATTATATGTTTATGCTTGGCTCATGCGATGACAGAGAGGAGACCAGTGAGTGCAGACCTTCCAGGCAAGTGTTCGGAATATCGGGAGGAGGGTGGCACCGAGAGGTGCGTGGCTTTACTATGTGTGCCAAGAAACCAAAGACCCGAGAGATTGATATGAAAACGGAGGTAGAGAGTAAGAGAATATAAAAATAAGGAAATGAATTTAAGACTAAATCCCAATATTAAACTTTCTAATACCCTAACGAATTTGTCTAAAAAATGTTCTATTAAGCTTTTAAGGTGATTTTTTTAAACGAATTTGAATCTATATCATTGTTCTTCTTCCTTTTGATAAGAAAAACTCCATTCTATTTATCAAATAGTCTTGATATTTTACAGTTCTTAAGCCGAGCAAAAGTTATTTTTATTCAAAACGAAAGACGAGCAAACTATAAATTTGACTCTCCGTCAACTCTGCTAAATGTTTTAGGTTTTAACACAGACTAAAAACTTAAGTGATTCTTAAAATAGCAGTTTGTCGCAAAGTACATAGTGACAATTTTTTATGTGTTATTAGTTGGACTTCTCATGAATCAAAGTTATACATATATCAAATCAAGACTAACGAATAGGAAGGTTGAAATCACTCGTTGAAGATTAAGGCCTGATAAGACATTTATACTCATTTGGAGCTTATATCCCTTACCAATTAATGTATGATACAATAATTAAAAACTTGCAAAAAAATGTGGTTAGTTACCAACATAAATACTAGCTAACTGTAGAGTAGCTAGGAGAGTACCATAACGACAAATTCGTGAGGTGCTACAAAATTTTTATATTCTTTAACAATATTTTGATCCCAAGACATATATGATGTTTTGCTGCATTAGACTTTTAGGCGCTGCCACAATGCAGCTAAAGACAACTCAAAACAAATAAGAGAGAGAGAGAGAGAGATGAAAAGAAGGGAAAACCTTCTTTGCCTCACATTAAGTATACGCGGCATGGGCATAGGACAAAAGTTGCCTGCCATGCATAACAAATAAATAACAAGGCGGCTGCCCGGACTGGACCATCGGCATCATCATTATGGAGAAGGAAGAAAAGGAAGCTGTGTATATATGTAAAGCTATTCCCATCAAAGGCTCGCCGGCACTAATAAGTTTTCGAGCACAAAATGAAAATGAAAAATCGTTTGTGCATTTTTATAAGTGCAAAAATATGCAAATCGAGTAAATCATTACTGCAAATACTGGACGACAAAAGGGGCAGATAAAGTTTTCTACCAATTTCTATATGTATTTTTTTTTTTTTGTATTCTTTCCCCAGCAGTGCGACAGAAGGCAGAGCGAGATGAGGAAATAATAATTTGGCGATTTATTTGTTTGTTTGTTTTATATGCCATGTCTAGCTAGGTCTAGGCAAAAGAAATAACGAAAGAAAAATTATGGTTTTTGACTGAATTTGGCGGCCGAATATAATTTAACTTGACAGTGGCCAAAAGGATGATGATGATGATGATGATGATGATGGGGGCAGGCAAGGGGAAAATGAAAACTTGCGGCACAAAGAAAAATAGTTTAAAGACAAATTGATGGCATTTTAAAAAAGATATTTTGACATAAAAACATAATTTTTTAATTGCATTCATGACTAGAATATTGCAGACGATTTAAATTGTGTCCAATTGAAACTGAGATGTAACCAGTTTTGAAATAATTTCTACCTTTCCTCATTCTAGAAATCTTAACCAAGTTCTTAATTTTGTGAATAGAGTTCGAAAAGTATATAGTTTTCAACGATCTTTAAAGCCTAAATTGGTTTTCTTTACAGCTGTTACCACAAGATATCTAATCATTTATACCTCAAACCCCTTAAAAATTAAAATAAAAATGTCATTCTACTAGAAAGAAGCATTCAGGAACAGCCTGGCGCCACATAAATAACCTAAGAATGCACCAAACACCAACAGGACAAGAGATATTGAAAATTACATCCTAGGAGGGCGTTCCTACTTAACCAAAAGCCATTCAACATACTTTCAAATACTAAATTCATACCGAATAGAAGGAATTTATAGGCCGGCTCAGAGCTGATATGTTAAAGGCAGCACCCTCAAAAAGCAACAGACTCAGAGATACGCACACATCCTTTTAACCTTCAGCTCATCTTTTTTTTTGGCTTGTGGTTTATTTTGGATGGAGCTGGAGAAGGCATTTAGTCATTGCGTATGGGTCATGGTTCAATGAACAGACAACGTGGCTTTTGTTTGGGTTTCTGTCTAACCAGACACAACATTTGAAAATTGTAGTAAAAATATGGCGAACATTGTTATTGAGCATAACGAAACGAGAAAAAAGTAAAATCATATTTTAAATAGAAACATTAAGTCAATTCATTTTTTTTGAAGGCTTTCTATTTGCTTTGTGCCGCCATAAAATTTTTGGAAATTTCAAATGTTTTCTTAATGCCTTTTGAATTTATGATCTCGGTCAAAAAGTACAACTACAAAAGTTGTTCAAAAATTAGTTTGGCACAGGCAAGAGGGTGAGTGGTACGGAGACGGGTAGTTGGGTAATAATTTACGAGCCATTAAAACAATTAAAAATCTTTGTTCCTTTCTTGAGTTAATTGGCCAAAAAACTAAAAGAGACTACTTCTCCTTCTACGAAACATTAAGGAAAAACTCTTGTTTAGTGAAATTTGTATACTCTTACGAATTTGGTGTAAATTATTAATAAACTTCAAGTTATTATTTATTATATTATAATGAGATAATTTAATTCCACAAAGTATTTTTAAAAATTATTAAAACTTAAGTTTGAAGAAAAAATTTTGAAATTTGGGTTTTTATACTCATTTAACTATACCTATATAATCATATTAAATCATAATCATAAATATTTTAAAAGTCTTTTAATTTTTTTCAGTCAATCAATTTAAAAGTCTTTGATGAAATTTTTACTTTGTAAAAACTACAAAATATACGAATCAATAAATGAGAATAATTATATTTTAAAATTCCAATCGTATAGAGTGATCCCCAGTTTCTGTTGTTTAACGAATTTATTGAAAATTTATTTCTATATAATTGAAAATTGTTCATATTTTTATTGCTCGCATACTGCATTGGGGGATATGTGATATGGTAGTCTGAACTTTAGAAATTTACATGAAGACATATGTTGCTTAAGCATTGCATTATTGATCGTCAGGTATTCATTGCAAAACCTTTGAAGCTGACCGACCACCTTGATGGCCATGAAGTGAATTTAAGTCTTGTTACCCAAGAGAAACTTTCAGAATTACAAGTACAATAAATCCATAAGAGAGTATTTTCTTTTATTAAAATGCTTAAACGATTTTTAGCCAATTCTTTCATTGACATTGCTCAAAAGTTTATCTTCATTACTTAGAAATGTAAGTAGGTATATACCATTTTTTTGCAAGAGCATCAACATTAACACCAAATTTAATTGCTCAGATTTCAAGCATTGGTTAATGTTTTCACATTTATTTTCGCTTCTCCCCTTTGATTTTTTTTGTTTGTTGTCTTTTGGCGCTGAAAAGGAATTTTTTTTGTTGACACCAACAATGTTTCGGACATCCTGGCAAATAATTCTTTATCCTGGCAATTTTTTCTTTTGCATTTTTGCAGGAAATTGGCAAAGGCCATTGTGTCCTTTCCTCTTGACTGGCTGCATATGTCCATGGTCAGTTTCCTTTTTCTTTCTTTCATTTCATCGCGTTTCTTTTTTCTATTTTTGTGTTTTTTTTTTTTATCAGTTTTGCATTTGAACACGAACGGCTTGTAAGATTTATGGGGACCAGCATTGATTCTATTGATGGGCCAAAGAGAGATACAAATATCTCTGCATATATAGTATATATGTATATTTTTTATTTAAAATAAATTAAAGTTGCCTGCCAATGCGCTAGGCAATTAAAACTAATTGATTTGCCCAAGAGAAATGTCCAAGACTGACGAAGAAAAAAACAAACTTACATACCTTTGTCATTTAAGATATATTCATTTGCACATTTGAGATGAGAAAAAATGTATTGAAAATTTAAATGAATATATGAATACTTTGATTTTAGAAAAAAGGAATCGAAAAGTAAATATTCAAATATTTCATAAACCTTCTAACACACATTCTTCGGCTTTATGTTAATGTTTTTCTATTTCATGAATTACGTTTCAGTATATTCGAATTCAGCAAGAGTAAAAGGTCTTTGAGTAATAAATTATAAAAATATTTATAATTCCTAATTCAAAACTGTGGAATAAATAAACATTTAAGAACGTATCTCATTTGAAGTTGTTTGTGTGTATAACTTCATTGGTGACAAAATGTTATATTTGTTTCATATTTTTGTGTTTCATATTTATGCCCAAGTGAGTTAATTTTTACTAAACTAAAATAAAAAGTGTTTTTTTCCGCCAATATATTTTGAAGACTCTTTGATGGCAGGTGAAAAAAACCAATCAAAATATTTTCCTTTAACATAATGTGAGTTTTGTGATTTTCTCTTTTTCTATATATTATATTTATAAGATTATCTTTTAGAAATAGTTATAATATGCCGAATATATTAGAAAAGACACAATTTTCAAAGTTTTGAAATCTATTTTGAGAATTTTATTTAATTTTAGGATTTTGAGGCAACTTTTTGATGAAAATAACTTACTTCTTACAAATGACAAAATTAAGCGGTATTGGTATTAATTATACCAAAACCAATTGAAACAGTTTTTTTTTTTTCAGGCTTTTTTAGCTAACTATGAAAATCTAGATATATATTACAATTATGTATAAAAAAAAAAATGTAAAACCAGAGGGCCGGGCCTAAGTTCGACCGCGTCAAAGTTTGTATACCCTTGCAACTTTTTTGGTAACTCTTTCCTTACCTATTGCCATCAAAGGATCTATCTAAAAAGGCTAATGTTTTCGAAAGAACGGCCTACAATCTTAGCATAGGAAATAACGAAGATATTGATCAAAGTCACTGTTTTCCACCGACCGTTCCTATGGGAGCTATATGATATAGTCACCCGATCTTTATCAAATTCGGTATAGTCATTACCAGATATATTAAACTAACAAATGTTAAATGTTATCTATAGCCGTCCAAGTGGCCATCCAACCTTTTTTATTTAAAAAGGCCAAAGAACTACGTTCAATTCAAGGAGTTTAAGGAAATAACGAAGTTATTGAGAAAAGTCACTGTTTGTGGTTTGCCGTTTGTATGGGAGCTATATGATATAATAATCCGATCAGGCTGATCGGATCCGGAGTTCACGTCGATCCGGACGGACGGGCATGGCTATTTGAACACTTCTGGCCAAAATTAATATACCCTTTTTGTAAGGGTATAAAAAAACATGCGGTCTGAGATCAAGTTTCTTAGGGTTTTCATATTGATGGTCATAAAAATACTTAGAACGTCCCTAGATAGACCAAACTCAACAAGATTTATCCACAACAATTAGTTTTTATATTAACCACTGACCACTCTAAAAAAAACATGAGAGTTTTAAATTGAAAACTGAAGTTTTCTTAAGGTCAAGATCATTCGAATGCTTTCGAAAGCCATTTTGAAATCCATAATTCCTTTAAAATTTTTTGAATAAGTTCCATTTTTTGAAATATTTTTGTATTTCATAAGATTTTTTAATATTGTGATATATAAAGTCGTAAACGTCTTTAAACATCTGACTAATTCTGTAATACTTTCTACAAGGTTATAAAAATACAAATCTCTGCCCACACGACCTTATATAAATGGGGTAATCAAGAATTATCTTAAGTATTTGGAGGACTATGTGCTATAATATTCAAGTTATTTTACCTATTGTAGGCATCACCTAGTCACATTACCATAAGTGGATCCTCACACTACCAAGTTATCTCAGTTATCTACATTTATAAGATACACACACATACATGTAACCATCTGGAATAAGCTAGCAATAAGAAAACTCAATAAATCAGTTCTTGTAAAGACGTGTAACACACTATATTATAGTTGTATTCATCCAACTCAATAACACATACATAACTTGTCGAAAATCATTTTCATTTCCCCATTCTGCTTATGTAAACATTTTATGTATAATTAAAATTAAACTGCCTTTTTTGAAACTCTCAAGGTATCACTTAATGTGTATAACACTTTTGCTATATTCTTTAAGTTTATTTATTGGTAATTTTTAGGACTTACCAGTTTATAACACTTTTCCTCACTGCTGTTTTAACGGGTTGCATTTGCCTTCCATTCACTTGATTGATTTAGTCGAACAAAGAATCAACTCACGCCGATTGTGTTTATAATTGTTCAATTTGCGTTGAAATTAAATTGTCTACAAGTGCTTAGTATTAACACATGTATAGTATTGTAATTTATAGTGTGTTATTTAGATTATATTTAAATTTATATAACTTGTTTGCTAAATTGTTTTAAGCATTCTCAGTTATATATTTTTTTTCATAATATTGCACTAAAAAGTTCTCATTGTTGTTGAATATTTTTGCATAATTCGATTATAATATATGTGATAGATATATATATATATATTGTGTATTATATTGGTTATTATGTTGCGATTATAATTGTAATTGTAATTGTAATTGATTTGATTAAGCACTATTAATTGTGTATTAATTAATTTCGTAGAGTTATTTTATTTTTATTTGATGCTGATCCTTTGAGGTTTGCCTAGCATGTGTCCAGTTGGTTTTGGTTGGTTCTAAAGCCAAAGAGTTTCCTTTGCATTCTTGGCAACTCACGTGGGGTCGGTTTGTGAGTGACCTAAACACGCACACTTACACACACACTCACACACACAGAATACACACAGTACACAGCACACACACACCACAAAAATGGCCACTTGTTGTTGTTGATTTGCAGTTGAAATACGTTTTGTTTGTTTGTATAAAAGTTTTTTGCTGTATAATCGAGACGAACGTATCCTTCAGTTGATGTTAGTTGACTGCCAAGCTCCACTGTTTCCTGTTGCGTGTGACTGAGTCTGTGTGTTAGTGTGTGTGTGTGTGTGAGTGTGTATGTTTAGCTGTCAATTGGTTTGATCTTGGCTCGCCATTTCTTTGACTTGGCTAATCAAACCAGAGTTGTTGGCCAAGAAAATTTTTGGTGTCCTGGCTGCGTTATTGGACCTCTTCACCACCTCAAAACGATGTTGAAGTTGTTGTTTCTCTTTCTGTTGCTGTTGTTGTTGCTGCTGTTACTGTTGGCTGGCCACTTTTCTTGGCTGGCTATGCGTCGCTCAAACTCAATTGCCAATCTGCTCGAAAAATGTAAAGAGCTTGCGGTAATGCGGAAGGGGGGAAGGTTTAGAGTTAGTGGCCAACCCGGACCCGGACACCCGGTCCGGTCCGGCCAACCGGTGACGGTTGCCAGCCTTTTGTTGGCTCCAAACACCAGACGCTACCAGTTTCTTGGCCAACTGACTGACGACTGCTCGTTTGTGCTGCCAAAAAGCGAACCAGAAGCCCTCGAAACGAAATTTGTCGTCGTCGTTGTCGTTGTCCGTCGTCGCTCCTCTGCTGGCACAGCTATCGCCATAGTCATAGCCATAGCCACTGCTGCTGATGTTTCTGCTTTTTGTGTCGTCATCGTTTTGCCAGCCATTTCCCCCACCTCGATGTCATGCTCATCTTTTGCTCCTCCTCCCCCTACTTCTCCACTTGTTATTTCTCCCCTTTATTGCAATTCCAACTGGCTGAGCTCCAATGTAGATCCCCCATTCTTCTCCTTTACATGGGCCAACATCCCCTTCCATTTCCACATGCACGACTCGTCTGTCGCTTCGTGTTCAATTCGTTTGCTAAGAGAGAATTTTCGTTTTGCTCTCTGTTATTTTTTTTTTTTTCAGAGAATTTTTCGTTTTTCTTTTTATGTTTATTTTCAGTTTGCCCGCGAAAAATATTGAAAATTTCTATAGGATTTAGTATTATAGATTTATGATATCATATCGTTGAGTATGTTTGGTTTGTTGTTGCCACAGATCACAGCAAATCATAATGGAAACGAAAGGAAAATTAAGTTTAAAATTATTCTGTCGAAACTTAATGAAATTAGGCAAAGTTGGATCAGATTTAAAAGAAGCACAAAAAGAAGAAAATTAAATTGGAATAAGTCTATTTGGTTTGGTTTTACAAGGTTTTAAGTTATTAAAATTTGGTATTAAACTTTCCTAGTTTTATTTTTAGATATATACGATTGTCTTTCATAAATATTTATGTATAAATTATTAATAACGATTTTTCGAGATTTAAATCAAACCATGCACTTTACACCAACCAGACAGAAGGTCAATTTTCTGGAAAAAGAAATACAATTACTTTCTGAAGACTTAAAATATCTTCTTAAAAATACTTTTCTAATCTTTACAACATTTTAACTTACGGTAAAATCATTAAAATTAAGGAAATATAGTTAAAATTAATAATTAATCTCTGCGTCTTATTTTTATTGAAAATTAAAAAAAAATGCAAACAAAAACTTCATAATATCTTCATATTTAAATTTCAAATCTAGTTATAATTGTGTTAAACAATTTTGAATATTTGCTCTATTAAAATATTATTTACTATTATGCAAAACTTAAATTTAAAACTGAATTGAACCAATTTAAATAAGATAAAAATGATTTTTAAGAGCTTTTTCTACACTTAATTTATACATATGTAATCCCTTGACAAATAACATTTACTTACCTTTCAGTAAGCCCTGAGACCCTTAATTGTCTAAGTCAGTCTTATCTTTAAACACTTTTTGTCAAGCATTTGAAATTGGTAACCCAAAAAAAGAGGGTTTTCCTGGTTGACTTTGCAATTTTCCTAAACGTTTGCCATTTATTTTAGACTTTTTCTATTTGTTTTTTTTTTTTTTTTTTTTGGTGCCGGATTTGGTGTTAAGTTGATAATTTCCTAAGCCCGCACAAAATTCTCACCCACATTATCGGAAAAGTTTTCAGGTCATTAAGTTTGCCGGCAGCAAACAGACACAGGCAGTGAGATGGCTAGCAGAGCCATGTTAGACAGACATAAGGAAGAGAAAAGACAGACATTCAGACAGAAAGGAAAGGTAAATTAAGCCAAAGAAACTTCAAGAAGGAAGCCAATAGAAAAACAATTGAAAATTTTGTAAATGGCAATTAAAGTCAGTTTGTTATACACTTACTAAATGGGTCTAATCATTTGAACAAGGAGCAAAGACCACTTGATCGGGTGTTTTTAATACATCAATGGCTCCAACAATGTCAAAAAAGACTATTAAGAGTAGACCATAAAATTTATTGTTCTGTGAAGCGAAACCTACTTAATTTATTAAATATAATCTTTCTATTACTCTTTGTCAAAGCTTCTTATTTTGGAAAATATGTCGAACAGACAAAATGTATTTTGTTTTAGTTCTTTGTTAATCTTAAGTATTTTCTTTTCTTTAATCTCTTTTCAACTCGATATTATCAAATTGCAAAAAAATCTTTAGCATAAACCCAAAGATATTTGTTTCTTCTGTAAAGATTTAGTTTCCGAAAAGATATTGCACATATGCTAAGATTTATGGGTTTTTAGGTTTTTTTTTTTTTTAGAAAGAATGTTGCCATTTAAATTTGGAAATTTGTCGTATCCTTTCCTCTTCTTCCTATTTTCTTTTTTCTTTTCATTTCCTTTACAGGATGCCAACATTTGAATATTTTTCTGACATTTTTATTTGTTTTTCTCGTTTAGCGCCAGAAAAATGTCTGCTAAAATAAATATATCGGCCAACTGGGGGACAGAAAAATGAAAACCAAAAAAAAAAAGAACAAAAATAATCACAAAAGAATAAAACTAAACTTCAACTAACTCAGGTTAAATGAAACGCCGCTTGCATATTAATTTCAATTTTCTTTCAATTTGTATCTTCAATGCAATGTGCTTGTGGCCTTTGAATGCACAAAGCGTTTTTATGGCGAAAATACTTTTGCATTTTCTGCATTTGCATTCAGTGTACTGAACTGCACCTTGTTGTTGCCTTTGTTGTTGTGGAGATTTGATCAAACTGCCCCCTCGGTCTATGCTGTTGCCTCTTTCAGACCAGTGGCACCTTGCGAAAATCAGGGCAAATGCAAATTGGGAAAGTTTAACTGTTGCCAATGCTTTGATTTTGATTCAGTTACCGATTCTGGGGCCCTACCTTACCAACAAATTGATTGATGCAAATCCTGTTTGAAGATTTCTAGAATTTACTATAACCTACTTGATCAGCCTGTAACGAAATTCATGAGCTGAAAATCTTAATCATATATTGAGCTATTAAACATACTTTGGGGGGACTGGAATCCGAGGGATCAGAAATGTCAATATTTCGAACAATTCATTTACTTTTTCAACTCTTTATACCCCCTTCGAAGAGGACAAGCAGTTTCGATAAAACGTTCATCAAAAAGTACTAGAATTATCCAGCTCAAAAACTAAAATTTTTGATCGGACTATCGCCGAAAATATTTTTTAGATTCTTTAATCGTACCTTATAATGTCAGAAGCTAAAGTTTAATATCTCAATTACTTCATAAAAAAGGAATACCAGTTTAATCCAAATTACAGAAAAATTAAGATATTATATATTACATTCTTAAGGTCAAGAATAAGTTATTATTTTTTTTTTTAATTTTCCGAATTTCTCAAATAATAGACAACCGAATCAAATATTCTTTTGTCTTGCTAATTATAATTTTAGTATAATTAGTATTCAAATAATTGATAATCTTTTAAACATTTTTAAGATAATGTAGAGATGATCCATTTAAAAAACAGAGCTTACTGAAATTATATCCTTTTGAGTTATCATTTAATTTTATTGCATTCTATTTTCAGGTATATAGACAATATGTTTAAACATCATACGAAAAACAAAAGTTTCTGATGATATGATTCTGGCTATCTTTAATATTCATTAGATCAATTGAATTAGAATCAAAATGACTTTGTTTAGAACATAGTTTCAGCAAGCATATAGTGATTATATTCGTATATGTATAATCACTTAATCGAGTATAACGAACTGCTCGAGAAACGAAAGGGTATTAATTAGCATGCTTGAATAAATAAGTCCGACTAAGTGTCCCAACCAGATAAATATTTTCTAGGACGTTTGATATCTCCCTTTACTTTAGCTTTATCTCTCAAAATAATTTCAACCGTTGTTATTTCCTTTGAGTCTTATGCTAAATGGTCATCAGATCAATAATAACATCAGGATAATAATGACATTTACCAATTGTTTTAAGACTAACGTAAAAAAAATTCAAACTATTTCCATATATTGTTACTCTTCTTAAATGTTGCCATCTTGCGGTTATTTAGTTTCTTTTATAAGCAAAGCTACACAAATCATTTCAATGCATTTTTCCTGTCCTCTTTCTCCCCTTCAACTGTCCAGCAATTTGGCAAAAAGCAAGTAAAAAGCCACGTGACTAACATAACCAAATACAGTTATAGCCATGACCATTTCAGTCAGAAGCCTTGAAGGGAAGCAAGTGCTCGACAAAATGTTTTGTTTGGCAAAAATCAAGATGTGTTGCATCCTTTGGCATCGTGTCTTTTCTTTCTTTTTTTGTATTCGCTGGCATCAGACGAGAATGTGGATGAGAATGGAAGTGACTGTGTGACTGTGTGAATGTGTGTGTGTGTTGGGGTCCTCGTATGTTTATCTTTGGCTTGGCCTTTGTCTAGTTGAAGTGGCACAGGAATTTTTTCATGTGTCTGCGGCAATGGGTGTGAGGAACGTTGTTGTCCTTTGGCGCTGTTTGAGCAATAAATAAACGTTTAGTTTTTGGAAACGGAAATACGGCGACAGCAACAGCAGTTCCTCCTAAAATGGCAACAAGAAGGTTCAATCGGCTGTATCAAAGGATGTGTGTGTGTGTGCGTGTTGTGAGGAGGGAAAGGGAAAAGAAGGCGGACTCTTGTTTTTTGACTGCTGGCAGCACGTGCGGCTGCGGTCAACGTGTGGCAATAGGAGCATTGTTGCCACAGTTTTTGGCTTTTGTTGTTGCTGTTGAAGGGGTTAACTAAATCCAACAACATGGCCCCATTAATGGCAACATAATCGCCAGTCAATTAACACGACTCATCGCTGTTCACCTCCAAAACCGTCTACACTGTCAGAAAATTTTTAAAATACATATTTATGTGATTGGCAATCAGAATTACCATACACTTTGAATTTCACTAAACTTTTTGAATTGAATAAACATTTATATTCAAAATCGTTCTGAAATAAATATAAATGATGTTTTGATTTTTGAGGTCTAAAACTTTCAATAGGAATAAATGTAAAACCAGGCGAAAAGAATGCAAAATTCGGAAGTAAATTTTGTAAACTTTGATCAGAATTAAGTCTGTGATTTGAAAAAGTACACTGAACAAAATGTCCAATTGTAAGACAGCTGCCTGGAATAACGGCTTTCATAGTTATCCATTTCGAACGTGTTACAACTCTACAGAAAACATCCTTTATAAATAAATAAATCATTAAATTTTATATAAAACTGTTTTTCTAATCAAGGAAAAGAAAAATGTCTATATTAATTATTTTTTATGTCAAATTTTACCATTTTGATTTTGTATTTTTCTTGAAGAAAAAACATTTATAATAAATTTAGAGTAGAATGAATACAAATGAATGAATAAAAACAATTTAGGTTAATTTAAAGCTGGCCACAGAAATACATATTAAAAAACCTCGCACCTGAAAAATATACCTAAAATCTCAATAGATGGAACAGTTTTTGGGGTTTTTATTTCGACTAATTATTTACATTTACTTAGATTCTTCTTAATCATTTACCTATTTCAAAAATTTTACAGCCATCGCTGAAAATTTTAAATACATTGATTGACAATTAGACATATTTGTTCTGGAATTCATAACTTTAAAATCACACTAATTAAGTTTTGTAGTATTTTCTGTTTCAGAACAATTTTCAGCCATCTCTTGAACTTTAAGTTATTTCGAATTGGCTTTCAGTAATTTATCGAAAAAATCAATTAAAGGTGTTTCTCGCATTTTGTTCAGTGTATTTTTTTTTTTGCTTTTACATTGTGGCATTCTCTGTTTAACATGCATTTATTAGAAATTTATTAGCGCGGACGACCAAAAATTTTTACAACACAAAAACATTTTTCCGCACAAAAATGCATAAAAATCATTTTTGTAAACTGGCGCCACCAGTTGGCGATTCCATTGGCGGCTCCACTAGTTCGACCATCGTTTCCATAACTCACACAAAGTAGTCAAGTGTTTAGTCAAGCTATGGAGCATTGCAGCACTCAAGTAGTGGAAAAGTGCATCCACTTATTCTGATTGGCATCGAAACCTGTTGACCATTTGCATTCATTAGTTTTTGGTTCTCGTCCTTTTTACTGCCTCATTTAGATTCAAATTTTATGGGAGCATTTATGCTTTTGTCGAAAGGAATCACATGCATATGTACAATGTACATACATATATGTATATAAAGGTTAAGTTATCTCTCTGGATTTATCTAAAGTGGCAATGAGATTGAGCAAGTAAAGCAAGAAGATTGTAATCAGAAGTAAAAAGAAAATACCTTAAATTGGATTGGTTTTTATGTTCATGTCCATATCGAAATGTCTTAGTCATGGGAGACTGTTTTTCTTAAGCCATTAAGAAATTAACATTTTCATTTTATTATTTAGAACCAAATTATTTTATTTTACAGTTGTATCGAATTCAAGAAACGTGCAAATAAAAAGTATTCAAATTTTTGAGTAGACCGTTGTCAAAAGTTTATTTCATTTTTACACTCAATTGACTTTTGTGTAAATCTAAATAAAAATATTGTTTCCCTTTTTAGGAGTAATAATATTTTGTATAATTTTTGTCACCTTCTGACCATATTTATTGCCAAGTCGTCCTAATCATTTTCAACTCAATTCAAAACTTCACTTTCCCCAATGCAACGATGCGGTAACATTTTGCAACGACATATAACCAACAGGTGTAGACGCTATTTTTAAAACATGTCGCACGAGTTGGCTATATTTATATTAATGGGAAAAGGAAAGAAAAAGAAATTCAAATGACAAAAATTGCAAAAGTGAAGTGCAGCTGCATTTAAGATATACAAAGAATCATGTAGCTTTAACCCAGAGTAGAAAAGTAAAAAAGGAGAAAATTTCTTTCCCCCAAAATGGATAGAAAAAACCGCAACAATACTGCTACAGGGAAAAACACTTGAAACAGAAGGGAAACAAAGACAAGAGAGAGAAAGAGAGAGAGCAGGGCACTTTTGCTTTTACTGGTTTTTGCTATTTGAGTTATTTTATGAGTTTTATTGGCTTTTATTGGCAACGAGAATTTGAATTTTTCAAAACGACACTTGCCTGCTGGTCCTCGTCCTCGTTAGTCATTCTTTATGGCATCCTTTCCTATTTTCCTCTGCTATGGTATCACCGTTTTTGTGTATGTTTTGCCTAAAGCTGTCTAACAGGTGTTCATAACTTTTCCCACTGATTGCAGTTTTATGGCCACAAAAAAAAAAAGTTAACTCCAGATAACAACAAACAAAACTGCTAATTAACTGTTGAATAAAAAACCCTTTAATCCCAATTGCGCATCATCTCGCAGTTGCCATTCAAAGTGTGCCGCATAATAGTCATGGCCTAAACCGCAGACAGACAACTTGCTAATTTTCATGCACCATTTAAGGGGGGAGAAGAAACACGAAAAAAATATAAGTCCTTCTCGTCACGAATTCACTTGACAACTCTTTTTTTCACCATCTGCAGTTTTCTTGGTACATTTTTTTTTGGTGTAGTGCCGCAGTCAGCCTCCACTTAAAATTCAGTGCCTGACGTAAACATCCTTAAGCCTCTTCATAGCCTCACCCCTCTAGTTGAGGACTCTTCACTGTTCCTTTTGGCAAGACAATGCCAAAAATGCGCTTTAACGATATGTGAGAGATTAGAGAGTAGTAAAAATGAATGCCGAAAAAGACAAGGGCAATTAATTCAAGTCATTAGCTAAAACGGAAAACAAAAACAGAGTCACTTGCTGAAATTTGGTTGTGATAATGTTGGTATAGTCTAAATTAGCCTCAGTATAAGCTGAGACTAGTCGAACAGAATATACCCTATTTCTTAAAAATTATTATACCTAAATTCGATTTATCTTACAACCAAATCTAACCTGCGTCAATTGTGCTTTCGGTTCTCTATAGTTAACTAACTAATTCTTAGGTATAATTGACTATTTAGCTGCTTTAAAACTTAGTAGTTTTAGACCTCAAAAAAGGTATGAGATCGCTTAAAAGTAAAGTATCAAAATACACAATGACTTTTTGTTTGCATTGCACACATAAGAAAAGTTAATATGCCCTTAGAAAGAGTATAAAAATTGGATGTGTTCCCAAAACAGATTTTCTCATTTGCCGATTGCATTCTCAAATGAAAACAAACTAAAAAATGGTAAAGTTTAGCATACGTAGATTTGATTGTTAAGTTAATGTAGTTTAAAACATCGTTACAACCATTAAGTCATAAACATAAACTTAATAGTTTCTTTAGCTTATAGATGAAATACAAAAATATTCTTTTTTAATGAAACTTTGCCATGAAGAATCATTTTTGTACCGTTCCTTTTTAAGCATTCAATTATTTAAATTAATTAAATTGTAGAAAATTGTCTTAAAGCTTAACTTATTATTAACTTTTATTTAATAAACTTATACATTCTATGAAATGTTGCAAATAGAAAAAACGTCTATTAAGAGATTTTGTTTCGTCAACTTTAGTCAGAACCTCTACCCATTACACCGCCGAGCTGCTTGAAGTCCACTCGGCGTTTTACGTATAAGTCACCGAAGCTATAGCTTTAAACGCGATTTATAAGGAAAATATAGAATAGTGCGCCGAAATATTTCACACAGCTTCAAACGACGGGGTATTCTACAACATATCCAAAATTCATGCAAATCCCTTGTTAGTAGCCAAGTTCTTCTCAAAGTCGACACCGATAAGAAATAAATTCAGATAACCGTCTTAGTTAATTTTTAGCTTGTGGTATAGGAAAAAATCCTTCACAATTTCACACAGATTATTTGTTTCTTTAAATTAACCTTAATCGCAGGGTCTTAATTATTAACACTATAAAGTATCATAAGCAACTAAAGACATGTTTTATATATTTGCCATTTAGTTACTAAGCTTACACTGATTAAAATCTAATAAGCCTAAAATACAAACCATTTTCCATAAATTTATTTTCCAGAACATCATTAAAAAGTTTGCCAAATGCAATAATAACCACAATAAAAACTGAATAATAATAAATATATATGTATGTACGTATATGAAATAAAGACTGCCAGAGGCATATCGAGCAAAACAAAGCAGCGAATGGCAAATAATTTCCCTCATATATATGAAAGAAGAAAACAAGGACATTGTGTGGGTGGATGAGGAAGGATAAAGTCAAAACGGATGTACAAATTGCAAAACATAATTCAAATTGTTTGACTGTTGTGTGTTTTTTCTTGACAATGACTGCGCCAGTTTTGCAGTTGTTACACCCATCGAGCATCCACCTCCTCCGCCCACATTTTCTATATTTTTTTCTTGTTTTGTTTTATTTATTTATTTTTTTTTTTTGTCTTTTCTACTTGGCATATGGCTTAGTGTGTGTGGCGCCACTTTGTATGCAATATATTTTTGCCTAGTCGCTTTATATGTACTTAGTAATAGTATTTGTAGACAATTTAAGCTTTAATATCCGTCTAGGCGTGTTAGTCACATTAAAATTAAATCATTTGCTTGAAACAGTCGCGGGTAAAGTTAGCTTAAAAAGCAATTAAATGTGATTAGCATAAGTTGAAAATGAATTGCAGCCGCAGCACTTCATGTGCTCTTGCAAAAGGCCGTTGCATACTTTTTGGCTACCAATTTTTGAGGTCCCATTTGACTTAATTAGTTGGCTAACACCAACAGGGCCAACAGCAAAGAGCTGGCAACGCCCTCGCCTTGCAATGCCTCGCCTCTTCTCGTCTCGACAGAAAACTATGAATTTATTTGACACTTTGAATAAATGCGGTTTTTATGTGCGGCGCAAGAAGGCCAAAAACTAGGAAAAATGGCAGCAAATATATTTTTCACAAAATCAACCAACAGAATTGGCGGGCGGGATTGAGCACCATACGAGGTGGGGACAGAAAGTTTCACTCAAATCGCCCATAGATGACAAAGTTGTATACAATGTAACATTTCACCTGAATTTATCAGGATTAAATGACTTAACTATCATTCATAAAAGTGAAAGTTTTAAAAAGATACAACATATTGCAAATATCCGGTGAATAAGAATTACATACTAGAAACGGTAACTTTTACTTTGACCTGCAGAACTGGAAACGATAGAGTTAATGAAGCATTAATATCTATACTCTTTTATGCAATAACAATCAATTGGGTCGTCCATGCAAATTAGAAAAGTAAAATGTCATCCGAGTAGATAAAATTGAATAAAAGTATTAGGTATTAGGTTTCAAGTTTTTTTTAGCTGTCGTTGCAGCAGTTTTAATTTTACATCGAAGCATAGAACTATCTGTCCTCTAAAAAATTAATGACAAAATTGAAGATTAAAGCTGGTGCGAAAAACACTGAGTGTAATGAATTTACAATCAATAAACTCAAATTGGTAAACAACAATAGAAAAACTACATTCAACTACGAAAAAATACGATTTTGACTTAAATGAATTAATCCATCAATAAAAAACATATTTACAACTTTTCATTCTCACCTCGCATATACTATTGATATACATGCTTTCCCGAGTCGTGTGTTTGCCTTTGCTGAAAAATTTCCGTTTCCTGATTTTCTTAGTTCCTGTCAGTTTAGCCAGCGAGGGGTGTGTGTGAGTGTGTATGTCAAAACGTGTGTGTGTTGTACTTAGCGTTTTGTAAAATCCTAAAATGGGTTTTCTGGCTCTATCTAATTTATGAATCCTGTCTTTCTAAGCATGTAAGCATGCTGTGTGTGGCTGTAATTTTGATATGTGACCATGTGTGGGGAGTGCATTTCTTTTTCTTTTTAGTTTTTTTTCTTCCTTTTTTGGCTGGCAAAATGACAAAAGGCAAAAGGCCATGATGTCATTGAGCCGCTAAAGAGGAATGAATTGTCGCATCGAGCAGAATGGTGTTGATGTTAGTTATGATTAAAATTTAAGAATTTTTACTGCAGATTCAAGTGATAACTTTGGGCGATTTATCGTTTCAATTTAGGCTTGTTAGTAAGTCAAATCATTCCTCCCCGACTTGAGCAATTGACCTTGCCACCATTCATATAGATAACTAGCACAATGTACCGATCAAACCACCCAAGTTCTGTCTATAATTAAGACATTTTTATTCCAAGCACTGACAATAAACAAACCATTTCGAAAATTCCATAATAGAATATCCAAAATTAGTTGTCGCACTTCTCAATACGAACACAATTGTCATTTAATTCATTTCGGTCGGTCTTCGGCGTCATGTCGAACACCTTTTAATTGAATATGTGTAATTTATGCCGTAATACGTGACAAGCAAAAGTAGAAAAGTTCGATTAGCCAGAGCCCAAAGTGCCATCATATCACACAGTTCGTTACCGGCAGCCAAAGAAAGCAGAACTAAAAAATGGTTTGCTGCGTATCAGGGTTTCTCACACTCATTGGTCTCTATGCCCTCGGTTGTTATCTCTACGAGCAGTTAAGAACACCATATCGACTACTCAAAGTACGTTGGTTTGATGATTCCCACAAACGACAAAGTCTAAAAGAGCGTTTTGGCTCATGGGCTGCCATAACCGGGAGTAGTGATGGCATAGGCAAGGAATATGCCAAGGAACTGGCCAGACAGGGCATCAATGTGGTTCTAATCGCTAGAAATGAAGAGAAACTGCAAAAGGTGGCTAAAGAAATCGGTAAGTGACTAAAATTAAAGACGACATTTAGCGAAAATAAAAGTAAAGTCAACCGTTAAGAGGCTAGTGCAAATTTTTATCACCTAAAAGTGCACTGACGACTGTTGTTTGCCACATATGAGTCATTTTGACCTGTCCTGCTTAAAAATATTTTACCCTTTGGTGTTTCCTATGATGTCTTTAATGTCTTCTATTCCACTTGGTAAAATTAACATAGAACTGGCAAAGTTTAAGGGGAATTAAATGACTTGTAAATCTATGAGACCTAATTTCCAAATAAATAAAAATACCTTTGAGAATTTACTCTTGCAGTGTTAGAATGTTAGCTGTACATTGAAAAATATATTACTAAATTAAATAAAGAAAAGTAATATGCACGACTAGATAGTTTTGTTAGGAAAAGAAACAAACTAAAAAAAAGTTGTAGTTGTTTAAATAAAAATATGTACATTTATAGTATATTGGACATTGTCATCATGATTTGCAAATTTATTTTAATTACTTGGCTTTAAGAATAATCATTTAATCATAATTATTAGATATTTTTTCATAACATAACTAAAAAAATAATGAATATTTGGTAAATTTTAAATTATTCTAACAAAAGAACTGTGATCATTTTGAAAAATGCAATACGAAAATACGTTAATAATTATAAAATGATCATTATAAATAAGTTATCAGTTATCTATATAAATATCCAAAAATTATGTGTTAATATTGATTTTCAGTTAAATCTAGAGTGGGCTAAACATATTTTTTTCAATTTGATTTAAGTGGTAATTTAAAAAAAAATTTCCTTTTCCAGAAAATGAATCTAAGGTGGAAACAAAGATTATAATAGCGGATTTTGCCAAAGGTATCGAAGTATATGATCAATTGGAAAAGGAGTTAGACCAACTGCCAATTAGCATATTTGGTAAGTAAATTTGGATCCAAATATGTCCTTACCTAACTTAGCATTTGATTTTCATTATAGTCAACAATGTGGGCATGGGCCAACCGGGTCCGGTTTTCAAGTGGAGTCGTGAGGATACCTCAGTAATTCTAAATACCAATGTTGTAGCTGTTTCCGAACTTTCCCGCTACTTTTTCCATCGCATGAAGGTGGCCAAAATCAAGGGAGCCATTGTGAATGTTAGCTCGGGAACAGAAAAGCAACCAGCACCATTTGCTGCCTTCTATGGTGCATCGAAGGCATATACCCGTAGTTTTACAATTGCTTTGCAGTTTGAAGCTGCTAAATTTGGAATTCTTGTTCAATTGCTTTCTCCGAACTTTGTGGTAACCAAAATCAACAGCTACTCCAAGCGCATTATGAGAGGTGGACTCTTTATACCCTCGGCAGAGGAATATGCCCGAAGTGCAGTCAATCAATTGCGGGATGGAGTAGATGATACACCCGGTTACCTTTGGCATCATGTCCAGAATGCTGTAAGCGATCTGTTCACCTGGCGTATACGTGTTGTGGCTGCTGTGAAAGTTTTTGCTAATTTAATAGATGCCAATAAGAAAGAGGATGCCAAAGACAAATAGATTGCGTACTTTCGGGCGCTTGCTATTTTCAAATAAAATGTGCTAAATTTTGAAAGAAAATAAGAAAGCCAAAAATAATTAAGAATAGATTGGGATTGCCCATTATATTGTGTTCGTTTTATACATATTTTGTAAGTAATCAATTCATGATGTTTCCAAATCGAACTAAGCTTTAAGTGTGTACTCAAATTATTTACGGATTACCTTGGCCATGTATCGACGAGTCTTCCGATTCTCGAACTAATCGGAACTAAACGTTTTTCATGCTTTGTTTATACACAGCTAAAGCGTAAATGATTTCTAGAAAACAGTCCGATTGTGAAAGTCAAAGGCAGCAGATCTCTTTAAAACAAAATAAAATGTTCGACGCCTTATCAAGCCTACTCTCGATCATTGGGCTTTACGCACTTGGTTGTTATCTCTACGAACAACTGAGAGCTCCATACCGACTACTCAAAATTCGTTGGTTGTCCGATCCCCAGAAAAGACTCAGTCTCAAAGAGCGTTTTGGCTCATGGGCTGCCGTAACCGGGAGTAGTGATGGCATAGGCAAGGAATATGCCAAGGAACTTGCCAGACAGGGCATCAATGTGGTTCTAGTAGCTCGGAATGAGGAGAAACTACAAAAGGTGGCTAACGAAATTGGTGAGTAAAGCAAGCTTTATTTCTTTAACTTCGGTAAATATAATTTGAGTTTTTATAGAAAGTGAATATAAAGTGGAAACCAAGATTATTGTAACTGATTTCGCCAAAGGTTCAGAGGTGTATGAAAAATTGGAAAACGAATTGGACCTGTTGCCAATTGGTATATTTAGTAAGTATTCAAAAACGTAACAAAAAATACACTAACCAAAGCTGAAATTTCTTTGCATTGATAGTCAACAATGTTGGCATGGGCTTGCCTGGTTTGGTTTGCGAATGGACTCCTCAGGATACTTTGGAAATCCTAAATACCAATGTGTTAGCTGTATCTGAACTTTCCCGCTACTTTTTCCATCGCATGAAGGTGGCCAAAATCAAGGGAGCCATTGTGAATGTTAGCTCTGGAACGGAACACCAACCAATACCGAATATTGCTTTCTATGCCGCCACTAAAGCATATACCAGAAGCTTCACATTGGCCCTTCAATTAGAGGCAGCTCTTTATGGAATTCAGGTCCAATTGTTGTCGCCCAATTTCGTGGTAACCAAAATCAACAGCTACTCCAAGCGCATTATGAGAGGTGGACTATTGATACCCTCCGCAAATGACTATGCCCGCAGTGCAGTCAATCAATTAAGGGATGGAGTTGATTATACACCTGGTTACATTTGGCATCATGTGCAGAATGCTGCAAGTGCCTTAATACCCTGGCGTTTAAGAAGTAGAGTAGCATTAAAAATGTTTGCTAATCGAAATACTAAAACCAAATAGTTTGCCTACTTTTAGGCGGTTCTTGACTTTGCTAAGCGAAAACTTTTCGCCTTAAAAATCCCAAAAAGCTTTCAAAAACTTTACAAAGAATAAAGTTTACTTACTGAATATTTTGGTTAGTCTGCAAATCAATATTGTGCTAGAAAGTCTTTCCAACAGCTGGAAGAAAACACGTACGGAAAAATAACAAAACAAATAAAAATCATTCCATCTTCGTAAAACTAAATTTATAACTTGTTGTGTTTCCATTTATTGTCCATGTAAATATTGGTCTTTGACTAGAAAGACTTTTTCCTGAATGAACTTTACATTTCTCTATTGCTGAATTTATCTTGATTTGTATCGATGTTACAATTCGTTTCGGAATAGAATAAAAAGAAGTTCGCATAGAAGTTTTTTAAAGTTAAAAATAAATCTTATTGTAAAAATGTGCGCTCTATTTTAGATACTTTAAGAGAAACGTTTAAATAGACTACAGGAATAGGCATTTGACACTTGGAAAATGTTTTTCCAATTACCCGGCATAAACAGCTTTATATAGTCGATAGATTTTGTATTTCTGTGAAACAGAGTAAAATAATATATATGTGAAAATCGGTTGGCATTTTCAACAATCTCTACAATTGCCATTGTACATTATTGCATTTTGAGTCAAATATTTATATTTTTCGAACAAATTAACTATATTATTTGCTCAGAAGCGTCTATATGGTTACCGATATGACAGCTTAAAATAAATACAACTAAAAGAAAAAATACATACAAGTCCAAGAGGTACTTGAAAAAATCCAAATGTGTACAAACATTACCACAAATTGAAAAAAATTAACATTTTTTTGATGCCGGAAAGTGCTAATGACTTGAATAAAGTTATTAAATAATGAGTTAAAGTTCACATTACATTATTTTCGGAACAAATAAAAAGTTCATGGTTGTGAATTCTAGATTTTTGGAAAATTTATTGACAATATGATTGATGATAGGTAATCGCAAGCCGGCAAACAAAGAAATGTTTAAATAACTAAAGAAACTTCTTTAAAAAAGATCATAATGAATTGATCCTGAAACCAACAACGTACTGGGATATGGACTTTCTGCTAACTTTCTTCTCTTATAAGTGTTTGAAAAACAAAGATACCAATAATAAGTTTCAAATTCTTCTTTCAAAAGTATCAGAAATAAGTCTTTTTAATAAACTAAAAATGGTTTCAACTTTCCATTTTTCTATCTTACTTTTAATTGTGCCCATTCTGTCCATTACTCTTTTGTTCATTACTTCCATTTCCTCCGACTCATTATAACAATTATAGATCTTCCGTATAAATTTGCTTAATTCACTTTCGAAAGATAAATTGTCGTAAATTTAAAATAATCTCAGAGCACTTTGTTTCGATTGACAAACTTAAATTTTGTAAAACAAAAAAAAAAAGTGAAAAATATTCATTACCTTTTTTTGGCGTGTCAACACACAATTTCACGTTTCATTTTTCCTTCGTTTCGAGTTTGCTTGTACTTAGTTAATTGTTTTAAATTAGTTCTACGCCATAATTTACAAAACAAGTGAGTTAATTATGCACTTAACACAACAGTACAAATACAGAAAGATACAAACCACAAAGGGAGAGTAACTTGGAAAGAGTAGCATCAGCCATCATGGGGTATTAAAAATGTCAAATAAATGTTGAGATTTTGTAATTTTCACACCCAACTTCCAACTTTTTTCCTAAACCTCAAGTTTATGAAATAATGAACCGTCACAGTGAAAAAATAAACAGTGAAGAAAAATCAGTACTGTGTTTATTAGGCGGATGGGTCGACTTTGAAATACCCTTCAGAAACCTAATGGGGTGAATGTCCTTGCGAAACTTGGAAAAAGTTCTTAAGATGTCGAAGAAAAGATATGCTAGTGGAATTGCATACCTATTTGAAAAGAGGAACTATACATATTTAGGTAAAAAAGAATGATTAATATTCAAACACATAGCATATTTATTATTAACGTCTCTAGAGATAAATTAATAGATGCGACGAATTAAGCGATTATTTGAAAATAGTTTACTTGTCAAAAAAAAAAGGTTCCAGCTGTATTAGAACAATTATAAAATGCATTCATATACTAAAGCGTAAATGTTGCAATGTTGAGTCCAAGAAAGGTTTAAAAAGAAAGATAACAGATGGAGCTAGGTATCTAGCTGCTCTTGAATATACCCAGTTGCCATATCCATACAGGGTATAGAAAACCCAACACCAACAACACCAGCAACTTTTTACAATTGTTGCTTGTTGCGCTTGTTGTAATGAAACTCGAATGAAAGAAGGAGAAGTAAAATAAACGCAAAAAAACGTTGTCCGAAATGGTGGCAGGCGGCTTTTGATGAAGCTCAGTTTCCCCCTTGAATGGTTCAGTCAGTGCGTGATCGACGCTCAAACTTGCAGCTTGTGCTGCCTCTGAAACCCCATCTAAAGATACAACAAAAAGAACCAGAGCAAGCGGGATAGTATTAACGAAAAAAAGAGAGAGAAAGCTGTTACAATTAAAATATAAAAAAAAAAAAAAAAATTAAATGCAGAAAAAAGTGCCACTTTATTTAGTTTAGTGTTGTGTGTTTTTGAATATTTAACTGAGTGATAAGCCGACTAATCTATATTTACATATATGTACTATGTGCCTTATCAAGCAAAAAAATAAAACAACAAAATTATAATACTTATAATCCACTTATCGATATATATACATATATGTATATATAAATACATACTATATAAAGTGTTTAATTCGAATTCATAATCATGCAGCTATCAAATTTGGAACTAAGCATTTATAATCTTCTACGCATGGCGTTCATATGGCAATTGATTTCTGTGGCCATCTATACGATCGGTTCATTGGCCATTCTCACATATCTCTATGACAATTTCAAGTCCTTAATATGCATTATCAAGGCACTATTGGAGCCATATTTTCAACCTAACCTGCCTCAAACTCTATTGGATAAATATGGCAAATGGGCTGGTAAGTGCAAGTCAATAATAAAATTTTACAAAAATTAACATAATCACCGAACACTTTCACATTAGTCGCAGTCATAACGAGCCTAAAACCGTGTGTTGTGCTTTTTTGTTAGTCTTTTATATATACATATATATGTTTTTTTTTTGTAATATTTGCATATTATTTCGTTTTCCGTTTTGTGAACTTCAACGACCTGTAAACAGTCAGTTTTGCGAGTGTTTAAAGCACGTTTTTTCGAGTGTCATTTGGAAATGTTTTGATATTGAAAAGAAGATACAGAAGCAAAGGCCAAAAGCTTTTGTCAACGCGTTTCGCAAAGTAAATAAATTTAAAGCAATCAATTTAATATTATGTACAATTTAACATTTTTACAATTGAACCAGTAAACAAGACACAAAAAAAGCATCTCACAAGCAAGGAAAGGCAAGGCTATAATAAAAAGATCAAGAAAATTTGTTTTCGGATACTAATAACGTAAATACATACATATATGAATTTTTTTGTATAATTAAGAATATGTTTATAGTCATTATGAAATTACTCAATGAAAGATTTCACAACATATTTTATTAATATATATACATATATAAAATTTTCTTTAGAAACAATAACTGCATTTTTATTGTTTTTCATTTAGGGAGTCTTTTCTTAGATTTATGTACCTACATGTGGATAAAAAGTTAGTTTCATTATTCCCAATTAACTTTGGACTCTGTAGGAAATCGCCTTCAGGTGTTTTTAATGGTTAAAGTTTATCTGATACGTTTGTCAAATATACATACATTCTATAATACCCTCTGCTGGTATCGAAAAATCGGAATATATCTGTACATGTAGATATAAATTTATTGAAAGTAAGATTTTTTATTAAGTTATAATAGATTATTGCAGAAAGATGCTTTTTAAACCATTGAAGATCTTTTTTCTATTAATATTTATAAAAACAAAAGACAACAAAATTTCTTTGCTCAAAAGAAGGTTTGAAGGTTTGAAGATGTCTAAATTCATTTGCTATAAGAACATAAAAACTCTTTAATATTTATATTCCATTATTCAAATTAAGAAAAAATTGTGAGTTAAGTAGTTTGATTAGTATTCAATTCGAATGAAAATTTCAAAAAATCACTATAAAAGTTTGGATTAATTATTTTGACCTTAAACATACAAATTAAAATTGATTTTTAACTTTTAACTTCAATTATTAACTAATTTTCTACATAGATATGTAAATTTTTAGAAATTTTTTCATGACTGCATCTTGTTATTAGTTTCTCTTTTTTAAAACAACAATACGTAGTAATAATCTTAACATTAATGTGTATTTTCACACCTCATTAATTGGTTAATGACCAATAGTTCCTTTTGCTGCACAATTATTTTATACTGCAATTACAAACTTATGCTAGATAATTTTTGTAATAAAAATGTTGAAAATTACATTTCGTGAGCATTTCAAAAGAACCATTAAAGAAATTCTAAAAAAAGAATTATACAAAAATATCATTTCGAAGGCAACTAGCTAAATGTTGTCTACATTTTATCATTACGATAAAAAGTCAACCAGACTTTGACTGATCGATATATTGATATGGCTTTCTACCATCAAATCATCAAATTTATATGAAATTAAATAGGCTTTTTGTCTGACTCAATAGTATAGAAATTTTGACCTCTAAAATTTAAAACGAAAGTCATGATGATTACTTCAAAAAAATATACTATCAATAAAGTACGAAACATTGAGCCAATGTCTAACATATTTTTATCAGACTGATAAGAGAAGCCTGCTGCTTAACAATCAAAGACGCCAAAACAAACCAAACGCAACAAACATATTCTTAGCAACAGAAGAATTAAAAATATATATTTCCAATTGTTTACAAATGTCTAGAAAGTCTTTGCTTATCATACAATGACTTTTTGAGAAAAGGGCATATTCACTTTGTTAAGAATTTTGAGATTGAAAATAGCTTTCAAAATCGAAAATTAAAACAAATAGATCATTTCATAGATATATGAAATATATTTAGCACCATTTAAACCAACATAAGGATTGTTAGAGTATTCAAATATTGTCATTTGCATAATTACTAAGCTCGCCTCACTGGTTTATTGCTTTGCGTTAGTAGAGCAAATGTAAGTCATTCAACCCAAAGAGGGGCAAAAACCGGCTTTCTGTTCTCTTTTCGTTTTCTATTTTTGTGTTTTTATGTTTGTCTCACTTTTGCTTCTTCTTGACCTTTAGAAATTATCACATAAATATTTGTTTCTGGTTTTCTTTTCTTAATTGAATAATGTACAAAGTTGTCATGCTTCAAATGATTGATTAAATCATTGAAATGAAAATATTTTGTCTTTATTATTTTTTTTTTTTGGCAAATTTGCCACACATTCAATAATTATCGGTGAACACGCAAACAGTTGTTGACTCTTGCCAGTTGTTTGGCCAAGTTTCCGCTGCACAAATATTTGGTAACAACCAACTGGCACTTGGTTGCTTGTGGCCTATTGCAACAGAAGCAGCAACAACAATAACAACAACAACAAAAGCCACAGAAAAACGTCAATGAAGCAGGTTTTTCACTACTTCTACGTAAGTACCAACCAATGCTTCTTAATGGTCGTTTGGCTTTTGGGTGATTTAAACAGAAACTCGAAGAGAAGTAAATGCTTGGTTTGGTAATTAGCAAGGAAATGTTAATTTCGGTCTAAATAGCACCGGGAAGTTACCTCAAGTCATTCAACTAGTCAAACATTTCCAACTACGTAACTTATTGTTAGATTAAAGAGCCATCTACAGAGAAAAAACTATGAAATAATAATTTCATATAACGTCCTGGGGGTAGCCTATCACCCCTCGAAAGTTAATTTTTCGATATCTTACAATTCGTAGGATTAACTTGCTACGATTCTTATAGGATATATAGAATATAAATGAGTTTATGCAACTAGCAATAGTTACTTGTTTCAATAAATTCAATAAATATACCTTAAAAGGACCAACATCTTGAAAACTTCATACTTCGCAGAGGGGGCTATATTATGCTTCCCAGTAAAAGTTTTTCCTAATTCTTTGTAGAATCCGATTTTGGTACTCGTTTTTCGCCCTTATGTATACACATTAAATTCACATTTTCAATATTGTATAAGATATTTTTACACCTCAGTAAGCGTTTACGCCAAAATACCTTGGCTAACTAAAGCTTTACATATGAGAAGAAATATGTAGTTTTAGAATCGAGATTGTTATAAACTTTGATTTACTTTTTATTCAGTTTATCAATTTAGAAAACTGTTCAATATCCAATTCCAAATTAAATTGAATAGGATTTTAAACCTAGAAACTGCCTGATAGCCAGGTAACACTACATATAGGTAAAAAACCAACTAGTCCAAAATATTCTTTCAAAATGTCTTCTTTCTTCACATAATACAAAAAAAAAGTTTTTTACTATTATACATTTTGATAAAAATTTCACCACCATTTTAACAGAAAAGTTTAAAAGTTACTTGACTTTTGCTTGAGTTGCTGTGCTGGCAACAAGTTGTTGATCCATCCTGTTATTAAGTGTTTTACCCTTTCACTTTTTGTATTTTTCCTTTACAGTTGTCACCGGAGCTACCGATGGCATTGGCAAGGAATATGCCAGGGAGTTGGCACGTCAAGGTCTCAATCTGGTTCTGATTTCACGTACCAAGGAGAAGCTCATCCAAGTGACCAATGAGATAGGTAAAACTGTGATCTCTGATCTGTTATAATCACAATAAACATATAAAAAATCTTATAACTCCACATTTAGAGAGTGAATATAAAGTGAAAACAAAATGGATAGCTGTCGACTTTACCAAGGGCAGAGAGGCGTACGAAGAAGTCGAAAGGGAATTGGCTGGCATCGAAGTGGGCATATTGGGTGAGTAAATACAACATTTTTTTTATATTGTTGGATGGTTTGTATGGAAGGCGTCGACTACAACTGCCAAATCGCTTACTCATTGTCAACAGTAGCCAAATGACCACATTTACCTAATGTTGTCAATGTCAGAAAGCCAACAACAATAATTGCTTGCAATTATAATATACACTTTTTTTTTGGTCTATTGGCGAGACGAAGAGTTAGTTGTCTCTGATGGTCTCTGGTTTTGGTCTATGCCGTTTTTCAAGTACAAAATATGTTTCATTTTTATTTCGTTTTGGGATTTTTATTTGCCAAACTCATAACCGCTTTGACGCGCATCAGCAATTTACATTTTAACCTTTGTGTGTGTTTACCTTGTTCGCTGGCTTCAAGGCATCGGCATCGGCGTCGGAGTCGTCATAGGCTATGGAATAATCATCAAGTGATAAGAGATGACATTGATCTTGAAGCAATTAAACGAGTACATAACTATTTCATTTTGTTTGCTGATAAGAATGTGTACTAAAATACGAGAAAATCGTTTTGCAGTTATATTTTTATTTGCTGGCAATGCAAAATCGGGGACAAAGTCAAAACTTGCAAAACTATTTAAAGCATCACATCACACTTTAACTAATAAGCATTTACTAAGAAAGTACTACCTACTATTTTATTTCAAAGTAATATATACATAATTTACATCTTTAGTTAAGTATTTATTTGTGTTATAAAGTATATATGTACATTTTTCGTTATTTGCACTAACGTTAAAAAAAGAAAATACAATGTCTAAAATGCAATTAGTAGATATACTTAGTAGTCTTGTTTAGTAATTAGTAGTTTTGTTTAGTAATGTTTTCTTCTTTTTTTGTTATTTTTATTTTCATCAATAATAGAAAAGGTTGCATCTTTTATAAGTAACTTTTAGGGGAAAAAGTAACTAAAAGATACTTAAAAGATTTTATCTCAAGGAAGAATATATATTAATCTTAAGTATGAATATATTTACTTAATTTTTAAGCAGATTATTATAGATTTATTACCAAAAAAAAAATCCATTTTATTATATGGGTTTTGGCTTTTACCTAGTAAAAAGGTTAAACTAATTCAGTATTTAATTATAGATATTAGGAAAATGCTTAAAGTTAAATTAAGGTCCAAGAAATCTAAAAACTTTAACTCATTTGGAATGTTTCCTTTTAGTTAACAATGTTGGCATGATGTATGAGCATCCCGATCATTTGGAATTAGTGCCCGAAGATGTTGTATGGAATCTGATTGTAGTGAATATTGGAGCTGTCACCATGTTGACCCGCAAAATAGTTGGACAGATGAAATCAGCCCGCAGGGGAGCCATTGTAAACATTGGCTCTGGTTCCGAACTTACTCCCTTGCCCAACATGACTGTCTACGCGGCAACTAAGAAATATGTAACCTTCTTTACGAAGGCATTGGAAATGGAATTGGCCGAACATAATGTGACAGTGCAATTGGTGATGCCAATGTTTGTCATAACCAAAATGAATGCCTACTCGAATACAGTGATGCAAGGTGGCTTCCTGATACCAAATGCCAAAAGCTACGCCAAATGGACGGTATTCACATTGGGTAAAACGAGCGAGACAAATGGTTTTTGGACGCATAGTTTGCAGGTGAGTGTAGAAGTGGGAAATGCCTTTTATTTAGCTTTATTTAATTTATCATCCTTCTTTGTAGTATTTGCTTATGAAGTTGGTGCCGATGCGTCTGCGTATGCTGGTGGCTCATGAGATGTCCAAACGTCTGCGGATTGAGGGTCTCCAGAAGAAACAAATTGAACAGAAAATGGCGTAGTTTATAATAAATCTTTATAGTGGGCCATAATATTTGGGGGTTACATATGTACAAAATTATTGGTTCTAAGTTTGTATAATAAAATAAATAGTGTAACAAAGAAAAAGTAAAGCTGTTAAAGAAAATTTCGTTTCACTGTTTGAAAACCAGCCGTGAAAACAACAAATCAATTTACCAACGGCATATTACATAATCCGCAAAAGAAACTGCAGTTTTTTTTTATTTTTATCTTGGAGTCTGGTGAAGTGAAGTAACATTTTCGGTGCAGCAACTTGGAGCCGTGAAACCGGTTAGCCACAGCGCGCGAATTTAGTGACCCACAAATAATATGTACATACAATAAGCAGAAGATGAAGCAAAGTTCCTCCCTCCATTTTGGTTCGCTTCATTGCATTCACTTGGCCAAAATGCCAACTATCCATTGAAGTTTCCATTCATTCAAATGAACTTAAATAAATATGCTCGTACATACTTACCAGCACCCTTGCCTTAACCCCTCTCTTCCCTCTCTTACAGTTCACTCACTCTTTCATATCTTGAAGAACTGCCCACAATTATGAAAAATGACATTACAATGGGGGTTTTCCTTGTTTTGTTGTGCTCCATTCGTGACTCTACATTTTTGCATTTTTTGTTGGATTGTTAGTAACTCGGTTAACTTTAATCGTAACTTTGACAATAAAATTTGTTTGGCGGTCATTTGTTGATTATGCTAATTAGTTAGTAACGCACTTGACAAAGAAGTAAGACACAATGGTAAAACAATTTTAGCATAGGGTATCTTTTATTTTGGTCACATATTTTTATTTCTGTCGGACTTAAATTAGTTCAATAATTCGCATTACTTTTGAATTTCTATTTTTGACTTTACTTGGTGATATGAAATGAGGATCCAGTTGATCCAGTTGATTAGTTTCTGAAACAAGATATAATTGTTTTAAAAATACCTTTAAAGCAAACATCTATGTGGTTTACAGTAACATAAATAACTGGCAGAACTTGGACAGAGCCATTATCAAAATTTACAACACCAATATAACTAGGATCTGGAAGAACAAATCTAGATATGGTCGAATCGAAGAATGCGTAATCAAACTACGCCATTTACATATATTTTGATTGAGAACTTTGCGATAGAGATATTATGGAATAAAGAAAGTGTACAAATTTATCAGATATACGATTCATATTAAAAGACCCTATCTTATAATAAATTGTCAATTTTTCGAGGGTTCCAAACCCTCTGGTCTCTCTGGTAAACACTCTAGTCGACTCGAGCTATCAAACACAAAGTGGATTGTTTTTAATATGCATTGTCCATAAACCGAGCTCATTTAATTTACTTCCTTAAAGAATTGAGACAGAACCAAGCATCCAAATTTTCTTCAGAACATATTGTTTGAGGAGGCGTCTTCATTAACTAAGAATTGCATATTAAAGATTATTTGTAAGTACCAAGAATTGAGTATACCACTGTACTTACATTAAAATGTTCTAAAAGCTTCTGTTACATGGCTCTTGAAGAGCTTCTAACTCATGAAACCGAAATATAACTTGACTTCTTTCTGGAAATCGAAGAAGACACGACCTAATTTTCCTTACTTTTTTCAATTTTGTACCATCCGAAATTGGGAAGATTGATGTTCAATTTGAGATAGTTGGAACCATGTTTGTTCTTATTGCTTTTCTTAGACTGGGTCAATTTATAATCAAATTGCTTAATAAATTTTATGCAACAGCTTATAAATTAGTTATTCCATCTCATTTAGGCGACTTAGGTGGTCTAAATCAAAGATATAAAATCGGACCCCTGACAATTGATTTTAGGTTTTATTTGATTACTTAATAGATTCTTCAATTGGTTAAATTTCAATATAAGAAAATTAAATCTTTATTCATTTATTGATTCTTCTAAAATGAAACTCATTTTTTTGTGGTTTGTTTTTCTTTTTGGTTTGTTTGTTGTTTTATTCCTGCAGTTTGTTTGTTGCTTTTGTTGTTGTTAAGTTTAGTTGATACATTTCTATAAATTGTTGTTGTTATTTACGAAAAATAAAATGCAGTTATTACATTAAATCAATCTTATGTATAACAAATGTCGAAAACGAAAATATGAAATTGAAGCAATGAAAAAATCAAAATCTCCAAAAATTATGGCGCGTGCTGTACATCATGGTCTATATATAAGAAATATGCAAAAATTTTGTTCTATTCGAAAATTTCATTGCAAGTCCGACGAAATATTAAAATAAAACGTATATATATACATATATACTTTAAGTGAAAAACAAAATTACAATTTATGATTAGAACAGATGACGGTCAGGAAGTTGCATCAATATGTATTCCGGGGAAAAAAAACCCGGACCGAGCACCAAATGGACAAGTGTGGCGAAATGCTAGAAAAATAAAATAGTTGAAAGAGTAAAACTCAGATAATTCGTTTCCATAATTTATGAAACATACCAAATGGACCATTTGAGTTGTTTTTCGCTTGATTTGCAATCGAGCCCCATCCAAGTGGGCCCCCCATTTGGGGCAGCTGCCTTTGACGTCATCTGATCAACAAAAAAATAGACAAAAAAATTTGTTTAATATTTTGAAAAAATTATTCGAAATTTATCTTCAAATGTGTATCATTAATTGCAAACATTGGCTGTGCTAGTTTTAAAAAAAAAACTGTATTTAAAGATAAAAATTGCTACTCAATTTGCTTTTAGTCTTAATAGAAATGAATAGAAATTTATTTTTGTTCTATTTATTTTCATTAACAATAGACCACAATGAAAACAAATTGTTTATACAGCGGTCAGGCAAAAATCTCTTTATTTTTTTGTGTTCTATTTTTAAGCGAAAAGTATTTTGGCCCCCATTGAGGGATTAGAGATTAGACAAACAAATTTATTTCCCAGTTAAAAGTGAAAGAAAAATAAATAGGACAGGCACCAAAAGATTTCAAGAACTGATTAAATATACATTCACATGTAAAAGTTTTGTATATATTATGCTTCATTCAGCCTTTTCGATATAAAAGGGGAATAGAGACCTTAACCCAGATACATATGACCATGGACAATAGAAAATTCAAATATTTTCATATTTCAAATATTGCAAATGGTTTTCATAAAAAATGATTTTGAATCTAGAGATAATTGTGATGTTTTTTAAATTCTTCTTTTGTATGGTTTATTTATTGCATTTATTTGCATTCTAAAACGGATTTTAATATAAATTTGAACTTTGGGTTTTCTCTTTTATTGTCATTATTTGTATATTGAAACAAATTAAATATCATTTTCTTTGGACTATTGAAGTCTGTTGTAAATATCAATATTATATTGACATTTTAGTCGATATCTAATATAAAATTGACTAAATATCAAAAAGAACATTCTAAGTTTTGTAAATCGAAAGATGATGAAACTCAAAAAGTCTCAGAGAACTTGAAAGTTTTTTGATATTTTTGCTAGGCAAAGAAAGGTATCTTATCTATTTGAAGGACTTTTCACGATCAGCCAATGTTAATTAATTAAAACTATTATATAACATAAAGACATCCAGTTTCGTGTTAGAATATTAAGTCTAAATTTTTATTTATTGTGTTCATAAAACAAATTGTCAAGGTTGATTTGAAATTTAAATCGAATATATTTCACAAGTTCATCTGAACTAGTTTTGCACTCAAATAGAATTCTATTAAAAAATGAATTTTTTTTATCGATTCTTTTTCCATCTCTGCATGACAAAAACCATTAATTCCAATCATTTCAGTTTGCAGCTCATAAATTAAAGCCATAAAAAATTTCTTTTTGAACTTATTTTTTTATGCTTTTTGCAACATAAAACAAGAATATTTTGTATAGGGAAAACTTTGACAAATTTCCAAAAACGTAGAAACAACACAAAAATTATATACACATTTCTGCGTAAAACGATTTCGAATCGGCTAGTAGAGGGGGGAATGTTGGACGAATAAGAAGGGTGGGCAGAAGGGGAGGGCATTTAGTGGGCCATGTCGAAATGTTCTGGGTAAAAAATAGACAAAAAATTTGAAGAGCAAAAAATCAAAAATCTTAAAATTTGAAATTCTTTTTCAAACATTTTTCTAGTCACTAATTTAATTAATTAACTGACAGCCAGCCATGGTCCAATTAAAAATAATTGCCGGCTATAATTTATAAATATAAAATATAAAAATCTATATAGTTATATCTATGTATGTACATATGTATTGATATAGTTGTTGGACTCACCTGGCTTAGGGTACTAAATAGAAATCCATTAAATGCTAGCTGCTTAGCCTAATCAATTAATTTCATTTTTCTTCATTATTATTTGTTTTTGTATTGGAATTGAAATTCAACATGTAAGATAAATCTTTGAACTAAATTTTTTTTAAAACATTTTATATTATTATTATTTTTTTTTTTTTTTTTTTTTTTTGTTATAATTTTTTGTATTTTATATTGATGTTGATGTTATTAGAAGGCGGCTTCGTAGAAGGCATAGAGCAGGAAGAGCAAAAAGGCCAGGATAAGGAAGGTGGTGAACAAACTTCTGGCTTCATTCATTTTGAATTAGTTGTTGTTGTTGTTGGTGTTTGCTGGATTGCTATCAATTAGACAATTGAAAAAATTTTGATAATAATTTGATTATAGATTCGGAAAATGAACGTTTCACACACTTTTTCGCTCGGTTTCCTTCTGGAGGCGCCAACCGTTCGTAGCTAAAGTCACGCAATAACTGAACTCGATAAAAACCTATGTTTTCTTCTCCATCGAATCAAAAGAAGAAAAAAATGGAAATCGGCCAGCAGCCAGCGAATGGAATTATGGCTATATATATGTACATCTACAATCAGTTCTATATAAATATGTTCCTCATATACACATATATAAATATATTTTGTGGATATTCTTTTTGGTATTCGTGTCCAGTTGTTGTCTACATATTTTTTTTAGAACCGGCACACACTTTTCTGTAGCTCGTCAGCTATATATATTTATACATCTAGATACATTTAAAATATAGTAATATATATAAATATATATGCACCTATATGGATTCCATGAGATTTTCAATTCATATAAATACCGACTTCTCTTTTTCCCTACTAGACAAATTGCTTTTGGACCTTGTCCATATCCGAGAGATTTATTTATGCCTGTTGTTTGCGGTTTTTGGTGTTTCTCATTTCTCCAGTTTGAAAATTGTTTATTTACTTTGGATAAAACACAAAAGCCAAAAGCTCGGAATTTTCAAATAATCGAATATTACATTTAGCCATTTCGACATTTTGCAGCACGTAGGCCATAGATCAAAACAATTTTGAATTGAACATTCCTTTTGGCATGCGCTTATACAACTTTTATTTGATGTTTTGAAAAACGTTTCTTGAATTATTTCCAAAGGTTTTTTTTAATGAATATAAATCAACAATTTATCTTGTTTATAATATTTGAGAGATTCAATATATTATCTTAATAAACATAATTTATCGTTGTCAGTGGTTGTTGGCAAAATTTTAAATTAAAGTAAATATTTCAAATAATATACAATGAGCTATTTGGTTTCTGTTGTGTGTGCTGATAACTAAACAATCATACTTATATTGAAAAATGTTCAAATGAAGCAACTGATATGAAGATCTAACGATCAAAAATAAAGTAAATTGTTTGTTGTGATTCCATAGAAGCATTAATATATTTAGTTTCTGGCTTTTCTTGGGAAAATTTGAACTATGAAATGCTTCCATCAACATCTTGACCTTTCAATTGACCTCTTAGTAATTTTGATTACTTTGACCCTCGAAAAAATTATATATGATGGTGTTATTTGATTTTATTTAAGGATCTTATATTAATAAATCAAATCTAAATATTTATACTCCCTAGACAACAAAAAAATGCTTTAAAAGTAAAATGAAAAAGTAATTTAACTTTAGGGAATCTTTAGAAAATTTAAATAACTTTTTAGGCAAAATTAAGAGGGATAACTACATGTTTCCTATTAAATAAAAATGGCTTCTTATATTAATTTCATAAGCGACCAACTGAATAGGCAAATATAGTTCGTTATTGTGACTTTAGCTTCAATTGTAATTTATAAACCATTTTTTGAACTATCTCAATAAATAAGTTATAGTGACTAAAGGTTAGTTAGCTAGGTAAGTGGCATAATAGTTATGTTATCATCTCGTTCTTTTTTTTTAAATTCTTACCTCTTCCGCCGCGCCATGTTAGTAAGAAATCTACAATACTGCATAGATGATATACAGGGCGAACAACAAAACGGCCAAAATGCCGAAGGTGGTCATCAAGTTCTTGGCTTCACTCATGGCGAATTAGTTTTCTAAAAGAACAAAATCAAATCAAATGGAGGGATAATCAAAGAAATTCATATAAAGGTTAAGAATATCTTATATATTTAAAACAAAAATGCATAAAATATATTTTATTTTTCTTATTTTGTTTTTTTTTTTTTTTTTGTCGCGGCGCGTGAGAAATAAAAAAATGATGGCCATAAATTTTATTAGCACATATCATTTTGTTTCAAAAATTATACAACATGATTATAAAAAGAAGAAACATAATGAAATACCAGATGGAAAATGTTTCATATATTCTCTTTCAGTCAAACATCATAATCTGCAGCTGTAGATTGTAGATTGAGTTTATATATGCATATATTTAAGATATATACGCACACATACATATCTATAAGTTAATATAGATGGATATATGTGGGAAATAATTCCAGGTTTTATAGATTGGAACCGATCCAAATAATTTTGAATTCTTTCTGTCGTTTTTTGTTGTTACGTGTATGTTTTTTCTTTTTTTGCACACAGACCACTCGAATGGAATCAATTTATTGAAAATGGTTTTTCAATTGATTGTAGAATACTTTTTAATATACATTCTTTTACCTACTTTTATTTAGGGGGAGAGCGGGGTGAAAAATTTCGGTTTTTGCTGCGACACAAATAATTTTTGTGCTATTAACTGGTGAAAGCCTTTGGCTCAACTAAAATGTTGAATATTCTGTTCGCGGGTTGGCCAAAAATCTTTCAAGAGGAATCACACAAACACACATAGATTTCCATTTTTATATATGTATACACATACCATCACATCAACAGAGGCAAGAACTTGACAAGTGGCAAAAATATAGATACATGCATATATATAATATTCATCTATGGATATATGGATATAACTATATATCTACATATATACATCAAGATATAGATGGGCTGCTGTTAGCCAAGTTTTTTGGAAACTCTTGAAGAACCGCACAAAAAATCCATTGAAAATAAATAAAATAAAATAAAAGTTTTTCTACTCTGACAGTTTTCAAGCAGCCGGTGAACAGAACAAGAATTCTATATAAACGAACATATATACATATATAGAATATGTATATATGTATGTACATAGGATATTCGTGTATAATCGTGATGTACTTTTTTAAAGATAATGGAACATGTTGCAGTCAGATTTATTGACAGTTTTCTTAATATTTTTGGAATCGAAACACTTTTTCTTAACCAAAATATATATTAATTTTAGTACCTACACATGAATATATCTTATATTGATTTATAGTATATAAAAAATGACAACGCCCTCATATCAGTAAACAACTTTGCTCCTCATTCCAGAAAGCAAAAAGAAATTTTTCTTTAAGCTGACACTTGTCATTATCTAAAAATGTTTGGTCTATGCACTGCGTAAATGCCTGGCAAATGAACTCGAAAACAAAACAATGTACACATATATGTATCTATGTATATATTTATGTATATAGAAGCAACTGAAACATAGCAGCAAATGGAGGATGTGACATTTCAAACACCTGCCAAACCTAATGACCAGCATAATTATCTCTTCCAAAGAGAACAAAAAAAAAAAAAAAAGAAGAAAGAAACAAGGGGCCGGGCATAAGTTTTTCTAAAAGTGTTTTAGCCAAGACTCTATCCATAATAAAATCATCAAATTCTCTCATTCGAGCATTATTTAATAGTTAATTTTTAAGCAAACAAAATCTCATCGATTACAGTTTTCAATTAATATATTTTTCCCCTTCTTTCAACTTATTTATAAATGATCATTCTTAAAGTAATAATTAAAAAAGTAAACGAAAACACTTATGCCCCATAGGATAGAGTATGAAATGTTCAAAATCTTTTTAAGTGTTGACTGAAAATTCAAAATTTGATGGAACGTAAAGAAACAGATTGTTGATGAAATGTTTGTGCTGCATTGCAACGTGAACACCGGGCGTATGTGTAATAAAAATTACACATACGCAAGAAATAATAAAAATTCGAAATAGTTTGAAGTCCAACAAGGCATTACTCAATGTATGTTTTGTTTGCCATTTTTAGCTGAATTTTAATTGCAAATGCTTTACAATAACTCAACGAAAATGGCATCTTAACATTTGGATGTTTACAATGTTTACGAGGAGAAAAATCAATAAAATGTTAAGTGCAAATAAAAAAAGTAAATTAACATCAAAGCCATTTTTGTTTGATGGTTGCTCTAAGTCAAGTTTAAGTGATCTTTGTGTTGCATATTGTCATTATCTAAACATTTTTTAAGTGTTTCCACAATTTTCAATAAAATCATAAATATATATAATAGAGCATATAAAATTTTAAATGATTTTATGTCCAATTCCCATAATCAATTACTGTAGTTTTTTTTACTTAAATTTATTTGATTATTTTTAGTAAGGATGGAGAACCTATTGTTTATTGAAATAACGAAAAGAAATGGCATTTTTTATTACACATGGTCAATTAATTCTGGCCACTACAATATTAATCGAATAATACAGAATTTTACAACTTGTGAAATCAGTTTAAAAGGGACAGAATGCAAATCCTTTTTATATTTTAATCTGTTAACTTTAACTTAAAAATCGGATTAAAGCTGATTATTCACTTCCAAATTTGTGTGTTAATCAGTTTGCATTCTAATTAGACGAATATTGCTCAACAACATTTTATTAAAATTGCTCTACTTACATCAAAAATGCATATATAACTTTACGTAAAAAACTCAATTCCTTAAATTAAGATTTGGTGCTTCAAAAAACAATTATTCCTTCAAAAATCTTTAGGACAAAAACTAACGAGAAAATCCATGGTCGACGACTCAAAATTACCGTAGGAAAGAATATGTGAACAAAATATGGTAAACATGGTAAAACAACCTAAATTGAAACAAATAAAACTTCTATATCATATAAAAATTTGCTATATCAAAGTATCTTTCTACTGCTTTACTGTAATATTATTTACTTTATTCACACACCTCTGAAATATTTTGTGATTTCCTATTCAGGAAGTCTCGTGCAATGAAATGCTTTAGGTGTTTCTATTATACATATATAAGCTTTTATAAATATTTTCATATTTGTTTTTAAATATGCGCATCATAGGATCATAACTTTCATAGAGATTTTGGGATGTCAACGTGTTCTAAAGTCTCCGGAAGATAATCAAAAGATTCTGCCCAACTAACTGGTAATAAATATATTCCATAATAGGTACCTGAAGCGGTGCCATCCACTGTATGTTTCAAAATCCAATCAATGTAGTCACGCGATTTAATAATTTAAAATAATTTAAGCCAAAATAAAATATGTTTGTATCAATAATTTCTATTTTTATTGAAGAAATCTCTTATCGCAAAATATTATACTATGTAAATATATTGCGAAATTGCAAGCTACATAAACAAAAACCGAAATGTTTAAGGTCAAGTAAATACTTCTCTCTTTTTCTCTCTTTCTCTATCTCACTCTTCTCTCTAACCAACGACCTTATCAGCCTCAGTCTCGAGTGGGGTGGAGAAGATTTCGAAATATTTGCGCAGTTTTCACGCAACAAAACCAGGGCACACACGAAAACGATGCTCAGTGAACAAATTCTAATTTATTTATTTATATTAATACAATTAATTGTGGCACAGACCGATACGGAAAGCGATGCATTTACCTTACTTTATAAGAAAAATCTACAAGATGTTGTAAAAATTCGTAATGTTTCTATTGAACCGTGTGACAATTTTTATAGACATGCTTGTGGGAATTATGAGACCAAAATTGCCCTTAATAATGACGATAATGATGAAGATGGTGGCGATACTATACCACCGTTTCTATATAATAAACAAGATCGGATGGACTTCTTTCAAAGGCAGAGAATAAATTTTCAAACACTGCCAGGGCAGATGTTGTCCCAGTTGTACAAGGAATGTAGCCAAACAGAAAAGGCTTCAACATTCATAGATCAAGTGCCAGGATTAAGGGAGCATAAGGAAGTTCTAGAGGCATGGCCATTTTTACGTCATCAATGGGAGAGAAGGCACTTAAATGGCAAACTTAATTGGCTATCACTATCAAGCCAATTGGCTAGTCAGGGTCTGCCGACATTATTGAATATATATTTTGCTGAACAAACTATATACATAACACCAATAGATAATTTACCTTGTCCCACGACACAGGAGTTTCAATTGAGCTTGGCCGGGGACTTGGAGAGTAGACATCATCATGTTGGTCAGGTAATAGGGAATGAAATGCGCATTCTCTGTCGCGGCATGAGAGGGGAATTGCCCACTATAAGGAGTCAATTGAGGAGCCTTAAACAGAGTGAAGAAGATAACAAAGATCTCCATTTGGATGACAATATGATGGCATATTTTGAGAATTTTTTCAGCCATTTACGATTCACCCAAGGGGAGTTGCAGAGGGCCAAAAAGTTGCCATTGGATGCCACAAAAATCGCACAAGCCTGGCTGGTATTAAAGCAAACAGAGCCCAGAATCGTCTACAATTATGTAATATGGCAGATTAAACAGAAATTTAAAGAAATTCAAGAAAATTGCCATGATCTGACAACTGAATTTGAGAGACTTCTCTTTGCCGAATACTGGCAATGGCATATTTTTGAGCCCTACATTAAGAGAGATGTGGCACTGGCCTCATATCATTTGCATACAACCAAATTCTATCAGAAGCGTCGTTCTCAACTTTCTCGACGCGATTGGTTGGGTTATCTCTGGCCAAAATCGATGGAAAAACAGGAATTACAATTGGCTAAAATTCTACAAGCTTATGCTCAATCATATTTGAATATTAGCCAAATCAATAATCACTTTCAAGAGGTTAAATTTGTGGACAACTCATTTTTCTACAATCTACTGCAACTTCGGCAGTCGAAACTACGATTCAGTTTCTATTCACCGTATCTCGATGAGGAGGATCCTCAAATGCCAGCCTATTTTCTGCGACATTTCATGCATTTCGTCATATTATCCCTATATCGACCAACGTATCATTACTATGCCACACAAGGCTTGAGCTTGTGGCTACAATCTCGCCTAATCGAGGATACAGATGGTTATTACTCGGCCTTGGATTGCCTGGAGCAACAATCTCTACAACATTCAGACGACATGTATCGTCAATTAAGTCCCAAAGAAGTTCAGAATATCTTTAATTTTTATCGTGGCTTCGTATACTCTCTCAGGGATTATCAATTTTGGTTGCAGGGCGAACGTTTCGCCTTTGCCGAAAATTTCATTCTACAATATTTCAACTTGAATACGGAGAAAATTATGTTCTATGCGGTGGTCCAGCAATTCTGTGGACGTCAAGATGATAGATTTTCAACCCAATTAAATCGTGTTTATATGAATATACCAGAATTTCAATATGCATTCAATTGTGACTCAAAACAAACTATGAGTCCCAGTAGAAAATGTATGATTAATCAATGTGAAATAAATGAAATTAAAAGAAAATGATTATACCAAAATTTTCAAAATGTGTTTTAGTTTTCCACTAGACATAGTTGCCAATGAGCTATAAATAATTTTATTGGTTATATACACACATGTCGCTCATTTTCTGTTCATTTACTAATTCACATTTGTGTTTGACATTCCATAATCTGAATATCCACTTTATTTTATATAGGGTGTTCCTAACAAAAATCTATGCTTGATTGGCATCTGATGGCATTTAATAGTTTAGGGTTAATTGGATGAGGAGAACTTTTCGGAAACTGAAATTGTTTTAAAGTCCTATAAATATCATGCTCTAGTTCTGTTTATTAAGATTTACCTACCATAATAATCACATGGCTTTTCTCAGCGAGTAAAATGAAAAGGATCAAGGATCAGCTGCATAGTATTATGACCCTCTATATAATCCGAAGCCAGGACGCACTTAGGAAATGTGCCAATTTCTACAAAAACATTTGCCATTAATGTAAATGTTTTGATTAATTTAAAACACCCTTTAAATATAAAAATATATTTTTATCGATATATATGTAGATGGAATGAATAGTTCCCCAGACACACGTTGAGGCCATAAATTGGAAAAGAATGAAGGTTGCCTTTCATCTTTCTTTCCTATTGAGTCAGGCGCATGTTACTTGATTTGAGTTTGGTTTACTTTAATTGAAACCCAGTAACCCCGATTCAACGAAAACAAACCCGAAATCTTATTTTTCCCATCTCATCTTTATCTTTTTGGAACTCTGTTGACTTGGCCAAGTCAATAAACTGACTATATGCAGCTTACCTATAAAAGAGCAAGATATATTTTGCCTTTGCCGCATACGTGATATACCAATCTCTTTGGCAGCAATAAAAATACATATATACAAAAAAAGTTTTTCATTCAAAAAACGCAATTTGGTGACAAATTGATAAAAACAGGCACGTAGTCAGAGAGATGAGAGAGTGCAAGTGTTTTGAGTGAGTGAATAATTGAGTGAGTGAATAATTCGACTGCATGCAAATATCAATTGTGTAAACAAATCATCAAAAAGTTTGGCAAATGTTTCAAAGAAAAAATCTTTCAGTTTTAAAGGATCGGATAGAACAATATAAATAGTTAATAGAGCTTTAATAAGTTTTTTAATTGCTATTACAAGTTGGTTTAAAAAAATCTTTCAAATTTATAAAATTTTTCAAAGTAGCAATTTAACTAATTTGATAAGATGATTATTTAAATTAGAATTTTAAAGTAAATTTAAGCCATAATTCATTTTACTGTTTCATAAATAAAAAACTAATTCAGAATTTAGTAAATTTATTAAAAGTATTTTAATATTATCCATTAAAAATATCAACAAAAACCAATGGTCACATTTTCAATACAAATTCAGTACTTGACATAATACAAAAATATCGTGGCTCTAATGTTTTTCTATATTAAATTTAAGTTCAAATTAAGTAACTAGTTAACTAGATTAAATGAAAATAGTAAAAATTACTCCAAAACCATGAAAAACAACAATTTTCTCATTTTTATTCAGTAGTTGATGTAATAGAAAATTAAAATTACATTCGTAGGTCTAATAAGTATTTTTCAGTATTATTTTCAAGTTTAAGTTACTAAGTACTTAACTAGAAAGTTATAGTTTTTCTACTTATGATTTATACATTTCTCACTTATAGGTAATCTCCAATTCGTCCAAATTCATTTTTATTTAAATTATATATTCCCATTACGGTTTCACTTTTCCGCTACCCCGTCGGCAACTCTCACTTTATGGGTCTCCCGCAAAGACTCACTCATTCAACTACTCACTTCGTCCACTCAGAGTACCTCATTCCATACCTACTTATTACATTTGGCCAAAAACTGTTGCGACTTGACCAGCCAGCCGGCGGTATTTCAGTTTCTCCAAGGTTTTCAAACAATTCGCTACATGCAAAATATTATTTTCTAGAAAAAGATGCAGCTTAGTTGCCTATTAATAGGCCTACTAATTGGTAGGTGGTACCTTTAATTATTTTAACACCAATAACGGAAAGAAAAGGAAAGTTTCAATGTTTACAATTTGCAGTTGGCCCATGCCATGGAGACTCCATATTTGACTTTGTCACAGGGAAACCATTGCCCTATCAAGATGATAATGAAACTACAACTACATTAGCTCCAATGACTACTTCGAATCGAGATATAACTATTGGTCCCTGCAAATGGGCCATTGGACGCAAATGTCCGGATCCGGATGTTAAATATTATATCTACACACGTCACAATCCAATGGATCGTCAATGCCTGCAGATCGATGAAACGGCCGAGAAATCTAATTTGACTAACTCGTACTTTAATCCCAGATATCCCACAAAGATTATAATCCATGGCTATAATTCGGATATGTTTCTCCATCCTCTGCAGCAAATGAGAGATGGTAAGCTTGATGGTAACATTTGATTCAGTTGGAATTCAGTAAAGGTCTTTTCTTCTCTTACAGAATATCTAGCCAAATCGGACTATAACATCATCTATGTGGATTGGAGTGTCCTATCCCCAGGTCCTTGCTATATAAGTGCTGTTCATAATACGCGTCATGCTGGCACTTGTACGGCCCAATTGGTGGAACGTTTGGTAGAAACAGGCAATACGGATATCCATATCATTGGCTTCTCCTTGGGCGCACAGTTGCCAAATTATATTGCACGAAATTTAAATAATTACACTTTGCCCCGTATAACTGGCTTGGATCCAGCGATGCCTTTATTTATCACAGCCGGAATGAATGATAAATTGGATTCAAGTGATGCCAATTATGTGGACGTGATACACACAAACGCCATGGTCCAGGGCAAGTTGGAAAGATGTGGCCATGCTGATTTCTATATGAATGGTGGCATTATGCAACCAGGCTGCAATGGACAAAAGATAAGTGAGTTCAACTGGAAAGAGAGATTAAGTCTATTGCTTCATTTTTGTTAACTTTCTTTCAGATTCTTTTGCCTGCAGTCATCAACGTGCTCCGGCCTACTTTCTGGAATCGATTCGCTCTTCTAAAGGCTTTTGGGGTTGGGCCTGCAGTGGTTATATTTCCTATCTACTTGGCATGTGTCCACCAACAAATTTTCTACTCGAAGCTGGGGATAATATACGTCCAAGTACACGTGGAATGTTTATGATCGATACGAATGATACGTCACCCTTTGCTTTGGGTAAATGGACAGATCTGCCAACTCTGGGTGCCAAATGGCAAGCCCAACACCAGCTTAAGCGTCCGCAACACTATCAAAATGTTGATCCATTGATGCAACATATCGATCAGTTTGGTAAATTGGCTTCAAATTTTAATAATTTGGATACATTTGGCTATGATGCGGCAAATGCCTATGATAATTGGACTAGCTATAGTCCAGCAAGTACAGAACAAGATGATTCAGTGGAGGAGCAGGAGACGGAGGAATTTATCGAGGGTTCAGCAAGGGATGAGGAGCCTCATCATCAGACGACACATTTAAATTGGTGGGCATATAGACGCAATTTAACAAATGGTTATGTCGATAATGATATTTTTAGATTACCAAAGATGGATTAGAATATAAACCATTCCCTTGCCCAGAACTCCAGTATATCATCTTTTATTCCATACATTTGTTTATTAAATTTGGTCTTTAAGTTTTGGTTTTAATATTTATATTAATTTTCAAGCATTTTATTAATTTATATATGAAACAATTCTTGTGAATACAATTAGCACTTTTCTTTGTATGCAATGTGTAATTATATAAGTAATTGTAAAATGGTATATATATAAGTGTATATATATATATATATTGAAATCGAGGTTTATGCCAGCTGTTGAAATTATTCAAAATTTCGATGTGTGACTTGATCCATTAATTTTTCCTCCATTGTTTTGCTCTCCGACCTTAAAATTAAAATGTGTGTTTCTTTGTGTTTTACTGATCTTGTGGGTGTTAAACTATTTCCTGAGCACTCTTAGCCATCTATTTAGATCTTCTTTTTGACAGTTCTTTTAGCGGTAGTCGCTGTAGCTGCTGGAGCAGTTATAACATTGCCAGATTCATCATATTCCTGCTTAATTTCGACATCCATATCAGCGCTTTGGTGCTGCTGCTGCTGCTCCGTATCGCTAACACCGGACATGGGTGAGGGTGGAGCTCTCTCAGCATCTGGATCATCGTCTTCCTGGCCATTATTCGTGCTGTTTTCCTCTGCTGCTCGCTCGGCTGCCTCCTCCTCTTCGGTAGCCTCGACAACAGCCAAATGATAGAGTTTCATTTCCTCATCGGATATGGCTATGGGTGCATTCGACAACGGATCGCGACCATTCAAGGATTTGGGGAATGCAATAACATCGCGTATGGATCGAGCCCGACACAATATGGCTATAAGCCGATCGAGTCCCAAAGCAATGCCACCGTGTGGTGGACAACCCGACTCGAGGGCACTCAACAAATGTGACAAATGCTCGTGGGGTATTTTAAGGATTTGATCCAATATGAAATGCTGCATATCACGATCGTGTAGGCGTATAGAACCACCACCAACTTCTTGACCATTTAAGACCAAATCGTAGGCCTGCGACCGTATGCTCTCCAAATTGTCACATTGATTGGCAAAATTATCCAAATCCTCGGGATGCGGTGCGGTAAATGGATGATGAACACTTTCCAACTGATTGGTCTGACTATTTCGTTCGAAAAGTGGAAAATCAATGACCCAAAGGAAGCGATATTCATGCGGTTTCTTCGCCTTTCCATTCTCAACCAGAAACTCGTGATAATCCAAACGAATACGTCCCAATAAACTGCGCTGTAGGTTCCAACAGAAAGATACAAATCAATTAAAGTTTCTGAATAAAATTCAGACTAGAAACTTACCGTTTCCTCTTTGGCACCAATGCCCAAGAAAAGTAAATCATTTTCCTCCAAATCAAATTTCTCAATGACCTCCTTTGCAACTTGTTCGCCCAGCAATTTAGTAAGACGCTCCTCGACATCCTTTGAATACATGAATTTTCGGACAAATAATGTGCCCTTAAAGTCTTTTCCCAAGCCTTCATAGTGCTTTCGAGCGGCCCCGTTCCAGAAGGCTTCGCTGGCTCGCACCACAATGGCATAGGCTCCAAAATCATCGTATTTCTCTTTAAATTCATCAGATTTCTCAATAATATCGGTGACATTGTTTAAGAGAAAACCGAATCGTGTATCTGGCTTATCGCAGCCATATTTTTCTAAAGCCTCCTCATAGGTAATCCGACGGAAAGGTGTCTGCAATTTGGATAAATGTTTGGGCCACGAGTATCTCAAAGTCTCCTCAATCAACTGCATTATGTCATCACGACTGGTAAATGATAATTCAATATCAAGCTGTGTGAATTCCGGCTGACGATCCGGTCTTGTGGCCTCATCCCGATAGCAGCGAGCTACTTGGAAATAGCGATCCATGCCACCCGACATGAGCATCTGTTTGAATTGCTGTGGACTCTGGACCAGGGAATAGAAATGTCCTGCCTTACGTGTGGGTACCACAAACTCTTGCGCCCCGCCAGGTGTCCGGCGAAATAGCGTGGGCGTCTCCACCTCAACGAAACCTAAATAATTAATGAGATATTCGCGCATCTTCATGATCACCGATGAACGTAGTCGTAGATTATGTTGCATGTCATTAAATCTCAGATCAAGATAGCGATGAGTTAGTCGTAAACGCTCTCCAGCTCGATTAAATTTCCGTATTTCGAATGGTAAATTCTTCTTAGCCGGATTTAGCACAGTGACAGTATCAGCCTCGACTTCAACGTGACCGGTTTGCATTTTGGGATTGATGGTAGCTGCCGGTCGAGGTATAACTGTTCCCTCCACTCTGACAATCGACTCAATTGGCACTCCAGTGTCCACATATTCCTCCAGACCCTTTGTTTTGGGCAACAGCAAGACTTGCGTCTGTCCATAGGCATCGCGTAAAATGAAAAACTTATTCATCCTTTGGAATTCGAGCCAACCGCAGATGACAACCTTATCGTTAATCTCATTGGAGGTAAGTTCCCCACAATTATGTGTACGATCGGCAAATTTATTGGTATCAGCGATTTTCTCAATCTGTCCTGAAGAGGTGGTACCATTTTTGGCGTCCGATTCGGTTTGATGTTCTGCATTCTCACCATTATTGGCCAAACCTGATGCCGAGCTGGAGACGTCAGCCTCTTCATTTTCCAAATCATCAATGGATAACTTTTGCTGCTTTTCTTTGGCCTTAATGGGACCCTCGTAGGGATCATCAGGATTGAGAATTTTCACACTTGTCACACTAACTTCCACTTCGCCAGTATCGTATTTTAAATTAATGTTTGCCTTGGGCCTGCCCAGAACTTTACCAACGATTTGGAGAACTGTTTGATCCGGCGTCGAGAGGAATGTGTCCATTAACTGAAGCAAATAAAATGTGTTTTAGCAATCAATTTGTATTTTCTGACTTCTTCCGTCTTCTACTCACCGATTGGTCTTCAATCATCAATTGTGTCTGGCCATAACCATCTTTAAGTTGTAGGAATTTATTATTCTTTGTAGACGGTATCCAACCCACAAGTGTCACCGATTTACCCACATCATCGCGCCTCAAATCGTTGCAGGTTAAATCGCGATTCTCAAAGTATTTCAAAATGTTATCATTCTCTAGTGAATTGAAAAAGTAATAAGTTATCTGGATCTTTAAATGGTTTTCTTCCCATTCGACTTACTGGCTATCTTGTATTCTGTACTGGTGATGCCCAAAGTGCTCTGCTGTTGCGCCATGGTGCTATAGGTTCGTTTATCTCCAGCTCGCTTTGTGCCGCTTGTGGGAAAATGTATGTTTAGAATATCCTGAACTTCCACTTCAATTTCGCCAGTGGGCATGGTTTGATTGCATGAATTGTGTGGTCTACGCATCACTTGACCCACAATTGTTAAGGTGGTATTCTCGGGCATGTTGTTCATGCGACGGGCCACACGTGGATGTTTATCCTCCAGAACGACCAGTTGACAGGCGCCTCCATTACGATCGCGCAGCTCGGCGAATCGATTGACGCGTTTTTTAATCAAACGTCCAGACAATTCCACAAACATGCCACAATGATGGTTACGCAATTCACCACAGCTTTGGCGCATAGGTTGCGGTGGTTGAGAGTTCATACTAAAATTGCTGGCCATGGCACTCATCAATTGCATTAGATCGTTGCCTGAGATATTTGGACCCACTTAATAAAGAAATACAAAAGCGATACAATATTTTAACATTTTTCAATGTTAATATCCCTTGACATTCTGTCCAATTATAATGAATTCATTTAACAAAGTGTAAAACAAAAGAATGAATTTTCTCTGAATACTGAGCTTTTAAAAAGGACAAAGAATGTAGGACGAAGATCTTAAGTAAGAAATTTGAAAATTAATTGAGAATGCATACTAAAACATGACAAACAGACTTAGATTTTATCAATTTGATTAAAAACTGGTAAGGAAAACTGGGCAAATATGTTTTAAAAACCCATTTAACAAAAGTCATTATGGTTTAGGACTACACAGAATCGGACAAGATATCATATTGTTAAGAAATAACAATAAGTTTTAAAAACTTTACTCGAAAGACAATATCAATTAATGGAAAAACAGGTTTATCATGAAACTTCTGCCCTGTTATCTATTGAGTATTTAAGTATTACATAAACAAAACAAGAAAAAAAACAGTAACAAGGTAATTTTCACCGTCCAATTGAAGCTCCTTGCCAAAGAGGCAATATAATCTTTCTTAGACATTTCCACCTGATCCTTATTTGAGAAACTTACTGTTAAAGGGATTTGGTCCTGGTCCGGGTCCATAATTATCATTATAGCCGCCACCGCCGCGGTAACCATCAAAATCATTATAGCCACCACCACCACCGCCGCCATAGCCTCCTCCGCCACCACCGCCGCCTCCATAACGTCCGCCACCGCCACCGCTCCCACGATATCTTCCACTCATGATCTGCAAGGAATAAAGGAAAATAACAATTAAGTTATGCACGTTCAGTCCAATAAAAACATTCATCACTTACGTGACCACAATCAGCCGCCGGCTGGCGCTCTGGGTTTTCACTTGGCAAACTGTGGGAACTCTTCTTCTTGCTTACTACGCCAAATCCTTTGACCAATTGTTGTAGCTGCAATTGCTGCTGACTACGCCAAATGTTTCTAGAAATCAATAACATTATTTTTTATTTTAGCAATTTGCTCTGCAATATTTCATGATTCAGTTGGAAAAAAAAATAGATTTTCTGGCGCACCACGAGCCCCATACAACACACACAAACGCACTGGCACACACACTCACAGGCACAAAATTATATACATAAAACTTTTCCCTGTGTTTGTGTGTGTATGTTAGTCTGCAATTGCCGGGCGTCGCGAAAAATGCCGACGAGAAAATGAGCATAATCCTTATTACCCATTTACCTTAGCAAGACACGCGATTGAAGTGCCAGTATTCTCTTTTTGGTTATCGAATGCAAAACTACAAACTTGTTAAAACACAATAGGAAAATAACAACTTTATATTAAACTGATCCAAAATTATTTTTTTTCTGTTTTGGCTTGGTAGGTGTTTAGTGTGACCAGTGCACCGCCAACAGAAATCCCACAGACTACTTTTCACTTATTATCGATAATTTGACTATCGATATCGAGGTAAACGATAAATACGGTATTTTCAAATTTCATAAAAATGTTTATTTTCATGTTGTAGAAATATATATTTACAATGTCTTCTTAAATTCATTAACAAATGCATGTTATAACAATTTTTGTTGTTGGTGTTTGTTTTTGATATTGGCAATCACAAGTTTTTCTTGCATTTTAGGGCAACTAAATTCTAATAGAGTGAAGGCAAGTTATAAAAATGTTTTTGAAAGTGATGGAAATAGTTTAACTCTGATAGTCAGTAGTAGAATTAAGGGAATTTTGGAAATGTGTAACCACATAGTCATGGTAATACATCATTATGCACAATGGTTGACCCAAAATAATCGATGCCCAGACAATAATATTGCCCATGCGAGGACCCAGATTACGTTCAACATATTTGGAAATGGCCGATAATGGGATTTGCCCCATCATGCCCAAGAAGGCCCAGATTTTGTACGTTTGCAATGGCACAGATACCTATAATGATTTTCAAAATTAATAAATACAAAAGAACTGAAGTTAACTAAAACTCACCAAATATTCATGGAAAAAGGCACTGAAAAGAAAAACAATGGTAGATGCCTGTCTAGAGGAATAACCCATTTGAACTACTGGAATATATAGATGTCTCACACACCAACGGTGGACTGGCATATTCCAGGTACGCCAAAATGTATCAATATTATTGGCATTCCACCAATCACAATAAAAGTTGCGATCAGCAAAATTAAGCATCTCGCCAGCGGCATTCAAAAACGAATGGAACATTAGATAGAAAAAGCACAGCCAGCACAAATGATTGGGTAGCTGGAGAAAAAACATATTTTTGAAGTGAATATTTAAGTTTCTGACGGTTTCACTTTTGTACCTACCGCAAGCTTTAAGAGTCTTTCAGTGGCCAAAGCCACATCCATATTGGAGAAGGGTATCAAAGAGTTCCTCACCGATGGAATAATCCATTGTTGGAACAATGCCATTACCATATTTACGCCAATGATCACTTCCATCAAACGTTTGAGCAGGAAACGCTTGCGAACTCTTGTTGTTTTTGGGAAATTCAATTCATAGCATAATGTAGGAGCACACAAAAAGTACAATAGATCGCGATAACTTAAATTATCAGGATATTGCACCAATTTAGGAATGGCCTCATCATCTTCACCATCACCCAAATGTCCATTCTCTAAAAATTTATTAAAATCATTAACCTTTACAAATATCTTTGGTTGTATTGAAAAACTTACTTAATTCAGCTAAGGTAATGCTGGGACGACGTTCGCGTGGATTTTTCTGATAGTAAGTCTGACGGCACCACATATTTGTTTGGACATAAGACCAAAGTTTTAAGAATAGTACCGAAAAATAGAAACAAACTGTCATAGCTCCCACTAGAAAAGACAATAGTTTTTTTATAAATATTTCTCAATTAATATTATAATTAGTAAACTTACTTAAACTGAAGGCATGTCCTTTGAGATGAATAATTACTACAGGCAAACATACTACGACAATTATGTTAACGATTTGTATAAACATGCCAAGGGCCTCGGAAATGATTTCCTATAAACAAATAATAAAAAACAAAAATTTCAATTACACCATGAGGAAATTTCAAAAATAATGATACGTTATTCTTTTAACAGTTTTCTAAACTATCGATTTGAGTCATTCTGTTAGTTTACATTTGACAGCGCCTGAACAGAGAATCACAGTTTTATCGACTGCTTTGCCCATCTCTAATTCTAATTATTCGTGTGCGAAAAAAGAGTAAAAACGCAGAAAATTTAATTCAGTTTCGTTATTTGTTGTAAAAGTCGAATTTTCAAACTGTTGTAATATATAAAAAAAAAAATCTTAGTTTATCAAATAATCTAGAATGGAGGTCACTGAAGCAAATTTGCAATTACTGGCTGGTTATTTGCAACAGACGCTTAGCGCCGATCCCAATGTACGCCGGCCGGGTGAGTATGCGATGTGGTTGATCAAGGGATAGAAGGGAGGGAGAAAAGATTGCGAAGGGGGGTAAAGGGGATGCTTGAAATGCATATGGCGTATGCGTGTGCTGCGCGGGAAATGTATGAGAAATGTATTTCGCATTAAGAAATACCGTAACAAGATCTAAATAAAATATTAGTATCCGCATTCTTTTTAGTAATTTTTTAATTTTATTTTCGTAGCCGAAAAACTCTTGGAGTCCACGGAATTGCAACAGAATTACGCCGTTCTCTTGCTTAATCTGATCGATAAGGCGGAAATGGATATGACCATACGTATAGCGGGAGCCATTGCCTTTAAGAACTATGTGAAACGTAATTGGGCTGCCCATGAGGATAGCAATGAACCCGATCGCATACATGAAAGTGATAGGAATACAATTAAAACATTAATAGTCACTCTGATGCTGCATTCACCGATTGCCCTGCAAAAGCAATTGAGTGACACTGTGAGCATCATTGGCAAACATGATTTTCCCAAGAAATGGCCACAGTTGATCGATGAAATGGTTGATAAATTTGCCTCTGGTGATTTCAATGTTATCAATGGAGTACTACAGACAGCTCATTCGCTATTCAAGCGTTATCGCTATGAATTCAAATCACAAGAATTGTGGGAAGAAATCAAATTTGTGCTGGATCGCATGTCAAAACCGTTGACGGATTTGCTACAGGCCACCATGGAGCTGACGAAAGTACATGAACAGAATGCCGAGGCATTGAAAGTCATCTATGGGTCACTGGTATTGGTGAATAAAGTATTTTATTCACTCAATGTCCAGGATTTACCCGAATTCTTTGAGGACAATATGAGTATTTGGATGGGTGCATTTATACAACAATTGGCTGCCGATGTACCACTGCTCACCTCAAATGACGATGAGGATGCTGGTGTATTGGAGCATTTGCGTTCGCAGGTCTGTGAGAATATATGTATGTATGCCCGCAAATATGATGAGGAATTCAAGCCATATATGGAACAATTTGTGACCGCCGTTTGGGAATTGTTGGTCAAAACCAGTCTGCATACCAAATACGATGCAGTAAGTCAGCAGTAGAAATCCTTTCTCTATGGCGTCGTAAAAATAATATTTTGCTGCCTTTTTCTTTTAGCTCGTGTCCAATGCATTGCAGTTCCTTTCGGGGGTGGCTGAGCGAAAGCATAATCAGAGTATTTTCGAAAATCCGGAAATACTGGCACGAATTTGTGATAAAGTGGTCATACCCAATTTGGACATACGACCATCTGATGAAGAACTCTTTGAGGATAGTCCCGATGAGTATATAAAACGTGATATTGAAGGATCCGACATAGATACCAGACGCCGAGCGGCATGTGATCTGGTCAAGACACTTTCAGTTAATTTCGAACAGAAAATCTTTGGCATATTTGGGCAATACTTGGAAATATTGTTAAATAAATATAAAGAGAATCCTGCCGCGAATTGGAGATCAAAAGATACGGCCATTTATTTGGTAACCTCATGGGCTTCTCGTGGTGGCACTCAGAAGCATGGAATCACCCAAACATCGGAGCTGGTGCCACTGCCACAGTTTTGTGCCCAACAAATTATACCCGAGCTGGAGAGACCAAATGGTGAGACGACCGACCCATCTATTAGTTGCTTGCTAGTTGGTAACTAACAATTTAATTTCAGTCAATGAGTTGCCCGTATTAAAGGCAGCTGCCATCAAGTATGTGATGGTCTTTCGCACTCTTCTCGGGCCGCAGATAGTGAACCAATGTTTGCCGCAATTGATTAGACATTTGCCAGCCGAGAGCATTGTTGTTCATAGCTATGCGGCCTGTGCATTGGAAAAGATTCTAACAATGCGGGATGCAGCTGGCAATGTTATGTTTGGACCTCAAATATTATCACAACATTCCAATGAATTGGTCAGTGGACTATTCTCTACCCTCTCTTTGTCTGGATCCAATGAAAATGAATATGTTATGAAGGGTAATTGAAGATGACAAGTGGCAAAATACTTGAAAACTTTATTGATTTATTCTCTTTTCAGCTATAATGCGTTCATTCCATGCTCTACAAGGAGCCGCTATGCCTTATATGGGCGTGGCTCTGCCACGACTCACTGAAATTCTTACCCACGTGGCCAAGAATCCCTCAAGACCGAATTTTAATCACTATCTCTTCGAAACTTTGGCTATATCGATCAAGTAAGGAGATCGCTAATATAAAATAATAAGTAATTTAACATCCTAATTCCCATTCCGATTTCAGAATTGTATGTCAAACGGATGCCTCCGCTGTTAGTTCCTTCGAGGAGGCTCTTTTCCCCGTATTCCAGGGAATTCTACAACAGGATATCGTTGAATTTGTGCCCTATGTATTTCAATTACTCTCCGTGTTGTTAGAAGTGCGTGAGACAAGTGGTTCACCCATACCGGAACCATATTGGGCATTATTTCCCTGCCTACTATCGCCGGCTTTGTGGGATCGTTCGGGCAATGTGACGCCATTAATACGTCTCTTATCCGCTTTTATTAAGCGAGGCTCAGCACAAATACAGGCCGCAGGAAAATTGGTATGTTAAGAAATTATTATTTGCTAAATGGTCTCATTATCATAATTAATGGAAATACTTTCCATACTTTCCAGAATGGCATTTTGGGCATCTTTCAGAAAATGATTGCTTCCAAGGCTAATGATCATGAGGGTTTCTATTTGCTGCAAACTCTGATCTTTAATTATCCCACCCCTGAAATGCAGACGAGTATGCGTCAAATATTTGGTCTATTATTCCAACGTTTATCGCTAGCAAAGACACCGAAATATTTGAATGGAATCATTGTATTCTTCTCGTACTACATTGTCAAATTCGGGGGCAGTTCATTGGTGCAATTAATCGATGATATACAACCTGGAATGTTTGGCATGGTGTTGGAGCGTGTTCTAATCACAGATTTGAACAAGGTTACCAAGGCCATAGAACGCAAAGCTGTTTCTGTGGGCATCACAAAACTTCTAACCGAATGCCCGGAAATGTGTTCACCACACTACAATCAGTTCTGGCCAAGATTGTTACATGCTTTGATTGATGTGTTTGAGCGTCCCGCAGAGAAGTTAGCACCCTTCGAAGGGGCTGGTACTGATGCTGGCAATGTTTTCAGTCTGGAAGATGAAGGCGAGGGAGCTGGATATCAAGTGGCATTTGCCCAACTTAGCCATGCCCAGCCAACGCGTCAAGATTATGTCGCCGAAGTGACCGATACCCGAAAATTTTTGGCCACTTCATTGAGTAAATTTTCGCAGAGTCGTCCCGGTGAGTTGGGCACACTTTTGGGATCTCTCCAACCGGACTATAAGCAAATGGTGCAGAAATATTGTGATCAAGCAGGAGTAGGTATTGTCTGAGAGCCAAATCCAAGCCATACCACACACACGCACACACACACAGACCTACACTAATGCTCTCATACTTCTTCGTTTAATGCTATTATTATTATTATTATTGTCAATTTAAAAACTTGTTTACGTTTAAAATACAAAATTTTTCTAAATTTAAAAGACAACGCTGTTAAAAAATGCATACATCACCTTGTTGATCATAATTGATAATCATTTTGAAATCATATATTACCCACAATTTCTCCTTACATTAAACAAATATCAAACAAATTTTACTTCGTCTAACAGTTCAAAATGTCATGTAAAATCCAGAAATCGAGAAAAATCAAGTAAAATATGTTGTAAAAAAAGAAATGAAATGCATTATACACTTTAACTAAATGTCATAAGAAATAAAGAAATAAAAAAAACATGCAAATTTGATTGTTTTATGTATGCAATTCAATCTATTGAAATTTTATAGATTTTGTTTAATAATTTTGAAACCAATTCAATTTTTTATGAAAATTGGAGTTAAAATATGATTTCCAATTATTCTAAATGTAGAAGTCTGATTTGCAAATACAGTTGAACCCCGATTTCCGGGACGGTCGGGAACAGAACCATTTGAGGAAATCGAAAAACCAGGTAAATCTAAAGCAAAATTTGCACGTATTTCGTACTTTAAATTTTATTTCGGGGAAGACCCGAATTCGTTTTATTATTTTAGAGAAAAATGTTGGTTTGAAATGACGGATAAAAGAGGTAATCACGGTTAACAGTGACAATGGAACAAACTCAACTTCATCCCGAATAATCGGTTCAATTGTAACTATGTTTCCATCACATTGTCAGATTAACATGTTTTCTCAAGTTTTCTATTCTTATCAGGCTTTGTTTCACTTGTCCACAATAATTTTTTTTTTTGTGTTCCAAATTGTTAAGTAGTTTTTCTAGATATTTAGTAAAAATATTATAAAATTATATAGTAAAGTGAGATATTCTTGAACAACTTCTGTCTTGATCTATATAATGCTCAAACTAATCCAACCCATTGATTTGCTGATGGCTACATATACTGTTAGATATTTTCAAAGTAAGTCACATTAATCTATATTAACTTACCATAGCGAGACCCTTTTCCACCGCCAAACACAGAGATATGTGAACCAAAGAGTCTGCAAAGATTTTTGTGTTTTCGTTTCATTATAAATAGACTGTCAAATTGATTTAAATAGACTTACATGTAATCAGTATGAGGGCATTGTGTCCCTCACCCTCATTGCGACCGCTCAAAAAGAAAAACCAATCCAGGGGATTTATGCGTATGCCATATCTATAAAAAAGTGAGAATATCACCGAGTTAGTTCTATCGAATGATGGGATATACTTGTATGTTGTATACACACTTGAGTAAGTTTTCCAGTCCCAAACGCAGACCTCCAATGCAGAGTAGCAAAAAACCCCAATTCACGAGGCCCGAGAAGTTCGTAAAGCCTGAACTCCATGAGAACAATGAATCGCGGGGTCGATGAATACTAAAGAGATTAATTAAGAGGATAAATAGTGCACAAATATTGCCGACAACACAGCCAACTGATGCTAAGTCAGAGTAAGAAGTCATTTTCTGAACAGGTTATTCAAATATGGTCGATTATCATCTGATTTAGTTAAAAAGTACTTGATTAGCTTGTTTAGTAGATATATTATTTCATGGAAAGTTATTTTAAAGCAAATTATATTTATCTAAACTAGGAAGATTATTTGTAGTTTAAGCTTCACGACCTAGCTTAGCTGATATACTTAAAAAGTACTTAACTAGCTGAATTACTGAACGGAAAGTAATTTAGAAATGTTATTTGTAATTAAAATTGGATTCAATCTCCAAACACATTTCATACTGTATTTCGATTTTAGTGAAATCTTTAAGCATTATCCATTAAGATGTATAATTTTGGCATACTCACGGTCTACCTGGTTGAGCCTTGCGCTGTTTCTCCTCCTTTGTGGAGATCTCCTCAGCTCTGGTTACACTTTGTGTCCGTCTGTAGCGCATTTTCTTCTCGGAATTACCATTCGATGGGCCATTACCATTCTCATCTTTATCCAATACTTTGCGATATTGACGCAAATCAATTGGATTGCCATGTTGGTCGAATAAATTCTGAGTGGATTTACGATTTCTTAAGCTGCTCAAATTATGCTCGGTGGCGGAGGCAGAGCGTCTTAGACGTTTCATGATTCCACCAGCCATGCCGCCATTACTTTTCTCCTGCGTTTCAGTTCCTCCTTTTCCTTTTGGATCTTTGGTTGTGGTCATTTTGATGGTAACTTTGGTAGAAGGAAAACAAAAGGAAGGGGGGCTAAAAAAGGTTTGCTTTTTATTAAGAGCCCATTTGTGGCAATCTTATCGCACATTTTTTGTTTCGGGTGGCTCTAAAAAATGCAATATTCTTGATTTTTTTTTGATAAGATTTGCTTTGGCCAATTTGTCTTGGTTATCAATTGGCTGGTTGCCCCCAAAAGTGGTGTAGGAAATATCATAAAAATAGCTTCAACTTGGTGATTAGCATTGAAACAAGTGTTATTTATCAGTTTTTCTTTGCCTAATCCGACAGATTCGAAGTCCCGATTGCAGGCCATAATTTTGTTGTTTTCTGATTTGACAACACGCACTTTCCTAGCTACCTAAGTAACTTCATTTATAAACTAAAAGTTCAGGTTTATGTGCTCAAAGTTCATTGCGGTTAACTGATATTTTTTGCATAGGCAAAAAACCAGTTGCAAACTTGCGATGACAATCATCGTCAAGATCGTCTAGCATGTTAAATTGTTGATATTAAAATGCAATCAGACGAGAGGCGTCTACTATTAAGTACACTTGTAAAAATTGGCTTAATTATAGATCACTCAGCGATAACATCGAATTGTGCTGACCTAATCAAATGTACTGCAAAGTTAGTTAGAAAATTATTTAAAATATAACTTTGGAAGCTACAAAATTCAATTATTTCAGAATATAGCTAACTATCTAAATGGTTTGAAAGAAGGCCCATTGCCTGATTGAAAAATAAGTATTTGGAATGCCAAAATAGCAGTTAAGCATTTGTTTGTTGCATACTTAAGGGAGCTGAAACCATAAATATTGTCTTTTTAAAAATTTCCATCTTTTCCTTTGGCAATGCTAAAATATGCTCATTTGTTCAACTTAGCAATTAATCATAAAGTCGTAGCATATCTTAGGGAACTTAAAAATTGATTTTGTTTTAGTTTTATTTTGGGGGAAAAACTGTGACTGTGGAGTAAAAAGATGAATTCTTGTTTGTTTTGAAATGATTCTAAATTCTCCATAGATTACTAACCTAACATTTGGTAATGGTAAAAGTTGTAGCATATCTTGAGGAGTTTTAAATTTGATACAGCGACTGTGACTGTGGAGTAAAAAGATGAATTCTTGTTTGTTTTGAAATGATTCTAAATTCTCCATAGATTACTAACCTAACATTTGGTAATGGTAAAAGTTGTAGCATATCTTGAGGAGTTTTAAATTTGATACAGCGAAAAAACTGAATGGATTAAAATATTTTATTTTCACTCAACTATTGTTTTTGACGAATCGGAGAATAAATATAGGAAGTGGTGCAAGATAAAAACCTTTTCAAACATTTTCGCATATTTTCGTCAATTTAGTTTTTATATCGCTTTCAATTTTGATTCTTTATATGACGCATGCCAATTCCATTCATCTCTTGAACTATCTTGCTATACTAGAAGTTATTCTATTTTAAAATTAGATTTTAGTTTTTTGCATAACTTGTTGATGTGCAAAAACAAAAAAAAAAAACATTTTTGATTAAACAAAGCAGGCATCAGCAACCGAAACAAACAGATTCTACATATATAATACAATTTCAGGGTTATCATAAATGCTTGATTAACATAACCTAAATACCTATATCTACGTCACATTTGGCACATTTTTTGTTTTGTTATGAAACTACTCATTAATACTTATATGTACATACATATATGCACGTTGAATTGGTAGTAATTCACTTTATCGATATCGTAATTACAGAATCAATAGTTGGCTTATCGAAGGCGACTAAAGCTGATAAGACCAGAACTTCTGAGTTTATATAACTTGACTCTGTCCAGAGCATTGAACTACTACCGAGCACCCTCCGATGTTTGCCTGGATTGATATGGCAATATTTATTTCTCCATCTGTCTGATTGCAATCCCTAAATGTCGACTCATCATGATGCGACTGTCTACGTCATTAACAGCGAGACAAAAGTAAATGAAGTGTATCAGAAGTAAGAGGAAGAGCCATCCATGACTCTGAGTAATATTTAATGGGGGGCAATTCTCCCGCATAAAGAACGTGTAGTTTAATGAACTCACTGAATGCATATTTTATTCAAGCTTCACTGTACCTACGGTGTGTAAATTAAAAATGCATTGTGTTGTATGACCTTTTTTGTAGAGTGAAACCGGTCGGTAAACTATTTATGCAGTCTAATTATAAGTAGAGACACCAAAGGAATCACTCAGTAAGTAGGTCAGTAATTCAAGTAATTTCATTTTAAGTTTCTGTTGGTTTTTTTTTACAACAATTACGGAAATTCTGAATTTGTTATCAACAAAAAATGAGCCAGACATGTCTGGACATCATAATAATTCCATTCGATTCTCTATCATTATGTTCGGCCTTTACATTGTAAGCGGATGTAGCCGAAACATAGAACATTTTTGCCGGCTCTTATCAAAAGTCGGTGAAGTGTTATCAGTGTCTGTCTCTCTGTCTCTGACTTTTGGCTGATAAACTCTGGCCTACAACAAATGTTGTCTAACTAAATGGGGAAAAAAAAAACACAAAAGTTGTCTCTCTCAACCTCTGTTTCTCACTTTCTCTCTCAAAAAAAACTATCTCTCAGTTTATATCTCTGTGTATATAGTAAAGACAAATATCGGCTCTCTGTTTTGGATTTTGTCTGAACCGGTTTTTTTCTCCCTTTTTTTTTTTTTTTTGTTGGCATCAAAGTTTGTTTAGATTTTTGGAATGAGACGACGCCAAACAAAAATTTGCACACTCTTTTTCAGTTGGTCTGTATTTCTTTTGCCATACACCTAAAATATTAGTGATCATCGTGAGTCATCGGAACTTTATTAACTGACATAGTTTATAAGATTAACGAAATTGCAACGATTTATTATATAAGTTTTTTAGTTTATATTGATTGGAAAACTGTTCATTAAGTCGATCCTTATGAGATTGTGGTGTTTTTTTTTTTTAAATCCTTTGTTTATTTCTTAGTTATAGAACTCATTTAATGTTTCGAAATCTTCAAAGGTTTCTTAAAATCTTTTGTCTTTCAGTTTCCAGTAGCTTGATCCATTATCATTAATTAGTGTAAAACTTGTTTAAGATTGCAAGAGTATTAAATTGGCGGTGTTGTTGTATTTAGTCTAGCCTAAAACACCTTTTTTTGTCTTTGCTGTTTATAAAATAAACAGTTTGTTTGCAATGTCAAAACTGAACAGGCCAAGGTTAAAAGTTAATATAGTTAATAATTTTCTATATAGCATATATGTTCATAGATTTATCGTCGGCTTATCACTTTTTTTTTTTTTTTTTTTTGAGTCATATACGGCAATCTGATTGACAGTTATTCCAGTTGCACGTGTTTCATTCGGCTTTTGCAGTGAGAGAAACATATTTCCGATGTGTTTAAAATTCAAACAAAAGCGAAAGCGGAGTGAAAGAAGAATAACAAATATTATTATAAATAAACTAAAAACAAAAAGCTCAAAATTCTCACACTTTGTTGTTGTTTGTTTTGTGTTTGAGTTCACTTGACTTAATAACTTGATTTTTTTTTTATCACAATTAATTACATTTTATTTACTCGTTCTCGCACTCACTCTCGTTCTCTCTTTGTGTTTGTCTCTCCCTATTAGACACCTTTCATTCACTTTAATTTAACTTTTTTATTTGATTTTTTTTATGTTCCACCCACGAAAATGCTAAAGAGAGATCTTTATTTATATTCTTGCTTCCCGCGATCTTTGGATTTTGTCGCACTGGAAGCGATTCTTTTTTACCATTCGCTTCAACGTCAAATTCTGAACTGCCGCTTGGAAAATCCAATCAGAAAAGAAAGAAACAAAAGCAACAGTGTATGAAATATACTAATAAGATTTAACGGCTCGACACCGAAGCATAAATACTCTTATGCTCAAACTAGAATGTGTAAAGTAAATTTTCTGTTAGTTCATAGTTTGAAATACAAATATAACAATTATTTGTTACCTTATATATGTTTTTAATCTTAATAAAAGTTTCTCAAAAGCATTAGCAATATTTTATGTGAAATAAACCTTTGATCGACATAATCGTCTATAAAACTATGTAAATTGCTATTAATTCCAAGTAACTTGAGGTAATATATAAATATCTTTTAATTCTTTTGTACAAATGAAACATTTTCCATGCATTTACCTAATAGACAACTTTGGAAGCTTAACAAATAGGATTTTTAAAAACATTAATACAAAACAAGATTTCAATAAATATTTGATTTCCACAATATAAATATAAGTAAGTATTAGTCATAATGGTGAGAGTAATAGTCCTAAGGCTCAGTGTAATAATACTAAGGGTTAGAGTAATAGTCCTAAGGCTGCGAGTAATAGTCCTAAGGGTGAGAGTCACAATACTAAGGGTGAGAATAATAGTCCAAATGATCAGAATAATAGTCCTAAGGGTCAGAGCAATAGTCCTAAGGGTGAGAGTGATTGCCTAGTAGCTGTGTTAAAAATATAAAGCATAACTTTAAGCTTATAAAAAATATTATTTTAGAATTAATTTCATAAGCCACAGGATCAAATGCGATAAAGTATTTGAAGAAATTTTGTTACAAATATGTTTCTTGAACATTTTATAGTGGCTTTCATTCAGTGTAATTTTAATTTATTTTGTTTTTTATAATTTTAATACCCTTTGAATTTTCTGAAGATAAACAAAACATGCTTCAAAAACAACTGAACCTCAACTTATTTTTTCTTCATTTGTATTATTTATTATATTTATTGGTGCAATTTGAATTAGATGCATATGTGATATTACCTTAACTCATGCTCCAACTCCTTGATGGAGTGGACATTAAGAAATCTGCATGATCTGTGGACTTTAACCAAATTAATTATTGCCTAGTTTCAGGCGTTGGTTAAGAAACTAAGGAAATTGCTTAGCTAAAAAGCCTAAATATTTTCGGGACGGTCCTATCAGGGTCCTTCAGATTTTTGGCTTATTAAAAATTCAACAAATTTTAATGAAAATCATTTTGCCACTTTTTGGGTAAGCTAAGCTAAGTCAAGCCAGTAAAAAAAGTAAGAAATTTTTAGGAATTTCGATATTTTGGGAGGTGTCCAGACCGCGCCAGAACCGTTTATGTTGAAAATATATAAAGAATAATAAGTTTTTAATTAAAAACCTCCACCTTAATGCAATTTAGCTCAATTTTCTACAAAAGTAAAGTAATATTTGGCCATAAATGAAAGCTCTCGATTAAAATACCACTTTGTCTCAATTAAATAGTCGCCGGTGGGATATGGAAGTCGAACGATTTCAGGCCTTAAATACCAATCTTGTACGTACACTATACCCTACGAAAGATTAAAAATGATTTTATGTATGACTGATTACAGCTTTGTATCTTACCTTATACGGACATGAATGATTGAAATTGGAAAAATCCAAAACATTGTTAAGTAAAACTATAGCTATTGGATTATAAGGTTTTTCAAGGTATCGACAGGCATCGATATCGATCTTATAGAGCCATGGCTTGTAGCCATTTGCTTTTTTGAATAGTTGCGCCTTTAGACGCATGGAATGGGTCGATTCTAGTAATGTCGCATTGAAATTAAGGGTAACAACATCCCGTTTGACAGCCTTCAACCGACATTGGTGTACTTGAATAATACTTGTATTGAGGCTCTCGCAAACATAGTTGGTAAATTTCATGATGGCAGCATTCTGTAGAAATAGGTATAATAATAGTAAAATTCAAATTCGTTTTTTAACTTACATTCAGGGGAGTGTTATGAATGAGCCAAATTGCAACAAATATTTCGAAAATAATGACGAACCTAAGGCTGGTTATGTCCATTTTAAAATAGTTACTAAAAAACTAGTTGTAGCACTAAGCTGGAACGACGTTTAATCGACAATCATCTTTACGTTTGATTTAACAAACTCACTTAAGTTTTAATTAGTTGCCTATACATATTATAAAACAATTAATAAAGCTGAATTCATGAACATATCTGAATGATTATGAATACAAAAACAAAATGCTATGAATGCTTTGGAAATATCCATACTAAAATAGTGCAAATAATTAAAAGGACTTAAAATGTTTGTGCTTGGGTTAACTTATTAATTCTTTTTAAACTATGATTGTATAAAATTAGATAGGATAAAATATTACGTTTTCAGTCACCAACCATCACATACTAACCTCATTGTGAAGTTCGTTTAAGGACTTTGCTGATGTAAGTTGGAATATGGTGATATCTCGTCAAATATTACTATGCTAATCAGAATTTAGACCCTTAGTAACTATAGACAGGCATTAATGTCGATTCTTTACATAATCAAGGCTTATATCCATTTGCCTTTTATATAGTTCCGCTCCCGAGCGGATGCTTTGGGTTGATTCTTTTAATGATGAATTCATAGTTAGGGTATCCATTTTTATGACCTACAGTAACAAGATTGTTTAACAAGCATTTTGGACACAACACATCAAACTGGTACCAAATAAAGCCCCAAAAAACACGTCAAGATCCCAACAAAATAAAATCACAAGACTTTGATTTGGCCACACCAACATCTCCCACCAACACTACCTCGACCCAACATTAAATTCTTCATGTCCATCAATATCATTACTCCATATCCTAAAAGCATGTCAATCCCTAATAACCTCTTATAATAAAATATTCAAAAATCCTGACCCAATTCAACTCCCATCCCAACCAACACCAAATAAGTTAAGTTCCTCACCCAAACAAAAATTGGAAACCAATGATAATCACAACAAGCCAGTACTCAATAATTAAGTTAGCTATATAATTTAACATTATAAGTTAACTGTATATAAATAAATAAATAAAAAGGAAAAAAAGGCATTATGTATTACTCAAATTACCGAAAATACTTCAATTGAAAGGATTGGAAAAAAACTGCAAGACAAGACTAATGACTAAATACACAAATCGTTTGAGATGAGCATGTCCACATAATTCTATTTAAATTATATAAACAATAATAGTTTATTACTAGATGTTTACAATACTTTTGATTTGTTTTTAATTTACAAATCCTCAACAACTGTAAAATAAAATTTTCCTATAATAGCAAATTTTTTATTTATATACCATTTTGTATCAACCAAATAGTCACCAGTGGGAAAAGGTATTAGTCGGTAAGCCTCGGGTTTTAAAAACCAACCTTGGACAGACATTAGTCCCTAGAAATGAAGAAATCTCTGGCATTACATAAGCTTATACTGAAGCCATCGACACTCTTACCTTATAGGGACATGAATGATTAAAGCTTGAATATTGTAAAACATCGCCCAACAATACAATGGCAATTGGATTATAAGCTTTGCGTACAAATCGACAGAGTTCAATGTCGATTTTATAAAGCCAAGGCTTATAACCATTGGCTTTCTTAAATAGTTGTGCTTCTAAGCGTATACTATAGGCCGGTTCAAGTAATGTCGAATTGAAATTTAGGGTAACAACATCTCGTTTTATAGCCTTCAGACGACATTGGTGTATCTCAACGATTTTTAAATCGATGTTTTCGCACTTATAATTTGTAAACTTCATAATGACAGCATCCTGCAAAAGTTTCGAGAATTATTTATAAGTTTAACTCAAAACATGTATATTTACCTACATTAAGTGAAATATTGTGCATAAGCCAAACTATCACACTTATTTTGAGAAGAAAAACGAACTTTACAGCTTTAATGTCCATTTTGAAATGCTAGAAGTTCTGAAAATGGGGTTATTAAAAGAAATCGGTATCATCTTCTCGTTTCAGTTGACGAAATAATTGCATTTGGAAATAAACAATTAGGCCAAAAATTCACAGAATGATGATGCCACATTGAAATTTAGGGTAACCATATCTAGTTTGGCTGCTTTCAACCCATAATAGTGTTTGATATTTATTTAGAGGCTTTAGCCAACTTTTGTATTTTTACTTAATTTCAGGAATATTTCGAAAAGAATAGCGACCTTTAGACTTTTGGTATAGTTACTTAAAAATAGTTGTATTAAAACTTTTAATCGTAAATCATCTTTACAAATGAGCTTACTAACAAATTGCATTTGTTTTAATTAACAATTAATACAGTCAAAATTAGTTGTTTGTAAATTGAATAAAACAAGAATAAAAATTTGCTATATATGCTTTTTAAAAGTAGAAACAAATTCAGAAATTTAATGGCGACACGAATTTAGTTGAGGCAATTATTCAATTTTCATACCCTTGCATAAAGGGTATATTAATTTTGTTCATAAGTGTGCAACGCATAGAAGGAAACATCTCCGACCATATAAAGTATATATATTCTCGATCAACACGACGAGACGACTTCAAATAGCTATTTCCGTCCGTCTGTCTATTCGTCCATCCAGCCTATTTGCATTTACTCCAGGGGTTGTACATATTTCTCGGATTCAGCCGGATCGGACAACTATATTATATAGCTCCCATACAAACGGCAAAGTCACGAACAGTGACTTTTCTCAATAACTTCGTTATTTTCTCAGGTATAGTCGTGAAATTTAATATCTATTACACCTATAAACGACTGTGCCAAATTTGATAAAGATCGGGTGACTATATCAGATAGCTACTATAGGAACGATCAGTCGAAAACAGTGACTTTTATCAATAACTTCGTTATTTCCTATGCTAAGATTGCGGTCCGTTCTTTCGCAGACATTAGACTTTTTAGATAAAAAGTTTTTACACTTTAATGGTTATGGATAAGGAAAGAGTTACCAAAACAGTTGCAAGGGTATACAAACTTCGACGCGGTCGAAGTTTACCCCAAACCACTGTTTTTTTTTTACTTTTTGTATTTATAAAGGCGGACAATTGACATAGTTCGAAACAGATTTTTGAAAACTGAAATTCCAATGCCGAGTTTTCGTCTAGTTTAATTAACAATGTTTTTATTATGAATTTTTGATACCATTTTTGATGTACATTTTAAAAGTTGTTCCTTTTTTTTTGTATATCACAATCAAAGTATCCAATAAAAAACCTTTTTACAGATCCTCCACAAATGTGAAATAATGTTTTGTTATAAGCGCAAGTTTTTGATTAACGTACCACTTTGTCTCAACTAAATAGTCACCAGTGGGAAAAGGTAGTATAAGATAAGACTCAGGTTTCAGATACCAACCTTGCGACAATATTGGGCCCTACAATTTTATGTAATGTGTATTATTATTAGAGTAGAATTTGGTTTCTTACCTCATATGGACATGAATGATTGAGGTTGGAAAATCTTAAAGCATCGCCAATTAAAGCTAAAGCAATCGGATTATAAGCTCTTTTTAAAAATCGACAGACATCTATATCTATTTTATATAGCCATGGCTTATATCCATTTGCCCTCTTAAATAGAGCCGATTCGGCTCGTATCTTTTGGGCCGACTCGAGAAATGTCGCGTTAAAATTTAGGGTGACAACATCCCTTTTGACTGCTTTCAACCGACATTGGTGTACCTGTATGATACTTGTATTCACATTCTCACACTTATAATTTGTGAATTTCATAATTATGCCATCCTAAGAAAATTATAATATATAAAACGATTTAAGTTTACTTAAAATAAATACAAGGACTTACAGTAAATAATGAATTTGGAATGAGCCACATTGCGACGAATATTTTGAGCACAAAACCAAACTTTAGGAATATCATGACGATTTTGATAGACTAGAAATATGCAGAATGAAGTGTTTAAAATATTTTTAATCACAAATGATCTTCTCATTTGAATTCACAAACTAATTACATTTAATTGCAAAAACCCTAAACTCACCCTTTTGTGATCTAAGCGAGTTTAAGTTATTTTTATACCTTGCACCCATAGGGTGAAGTGGTATATTAAAGTCGCCAAAATATATGTAACCTTAACCCCATAGAGTATATATATTCTTGATCAGCATCCAAATCCGAGTCGATCTAGCAATGAACAAATACATAGATCTTGGAGACTATAAAAATCGTGTAGTAATTACAGTGTTTATTATACCCTTGCATGAAGGGTATATTAAGTTTGTTCAGAAGTGTGCAACGCATAGAAAAAGCATCTCCGACGATACAAAGTACATATATTCTTGATCAGCACGACGAGATGAGTTCAAATAGACTATCCGTCCGCGAACTCCTTACCGTATGAGCTACAGAGCTGAAATTTGGCATGTAGGCTTGTATGTACTGCAGGGGTTGTATGTCTCGGACTCAGCCGGATCGGAACACTAGCAATATAATACTCCCATACAAACGGCAAAGTCACGAACAGTGACTTTTCTCAATAACTTCGTTATTTTCTCAGCTATTTTCGTGAAATTTAATATCTATTACACCTATAAACGACTGTGCCAAATTTGGTCAAGATCGGGTGACTATATCATATAGCTCCCATAGGAACGGTCAGTCGAAAACAGTGACTAAAACTTCCTATGCTAAGAATGTAGGCCGTTTGTTCGCAGACACTTTGATGGCTACCAAAACAGTTGCAAGAGTATACTAACTTTCGAAGTTAACCTCAAAGCACTTTTTTTTTTCCTTTTTGTATTTATGAAGGCTGACAATTGACATAATTTGAAACAGATTTTTGAAAACTGAAATTCCAATGCCGAGTTTTTCCGTCTAGTTTAATTAACAATGTTTTTATTGTGAATTTTTGATACAATTTTTGATGTACATTTTAAGAGTTATTCCTTTTTTTTTTTTTGTATACCACAATCAAAGTATCCAATAAAAAACCTTTTTACAGATCCTCCACAAAAGCAAAATAGTATTTTGATATACCTGCAAGTTTTTGATTAACGTACCACTTTGCCTCAACTAAGTAGTCACCAGTGGGAAAAGGTAGTATAAGATAAGACTCAGGTTTTAAATACCAACCTTGGAAAAAGATTGGGCCCTAGAATTTTATATAATGTGTTATATTATTTATACTGGAATTTAGTCTCTTACCTCATATGGACATGAATGATTGAGGTTGGAAAATCGTAAAGCATCGCCAACTAAAGCTATAGCAATCGGATTATAAGCTTTTCGGAAAAATCTACAGACATCTACATCTATTTTATATAGCCATGGCTTATATCCATTTGCCCTCTTATATAGAGCCACTTCGGCTCGTATCTTTTGGGCTGACTCGAGTAGTGTCGCATTAAAATTTAGGGTAACTATATCTCTCTTCACTGCTTTTAATCGACATAGGTGCACGTGTACGATACTTGTATTCACATTCTCACACTTATAATTGGTAAATTTCATAATTATGCCATCCTAAGAAAATTATAATATATAAAACGATTTAAGTAATACATAAAATAAATACAAGGACTTACAGTAAATGAAGCATTTCGATTGAGCCAAATTGACAAAATTATTTTGAACACAAAAACCAACTTCAAATGCATGTTCATTTTGGTATACTGGATATTACGGAAAATGCAAAACAAATATTAAAATATCGTAAATGATATCAGTTAAAATGACTAACTAATTGCATTTTATTCTAAAATAAACATGAAATCAGCAATTTGTGATTTTAACTGCTTGGTACTGCTTTGGGTTTGTTTTTATACCCTTGCAAAAAGGGTATATTAATTTTGGTCAGAAGTGTGCAACGCATAGAACGAAGCATCTCAGACCATATAAAGTATATATATTCTTGATCAGCACGAGACGAGTTCAAATAGCCATGTCCGTCCGTCCGTCCGTCTGGATCAACGCGAACTCCTCCGAGACCGTAAGAGCTACAGAGCTGAAATTTTGCACGTAGGCTTGTATATACTGCAGGCGTTGTATTACTCGGATTCAGCCGGATCGGACCACTATATCATATAGCTCCCATACAAACGGCAAAGTCACAAACAGTGACTTTTTTAATAACTTCATTAATTTTATAGCTATTGTCATAAAAGTTGGTATTTGTCAGTTTTGTGTTCTTATTAATGATTGTGCCAATCTTGATCAAGATCGGGTGACTATATCATATAGCTCCCATAGAAACGTCAAAGTCACGAACAGTGACTTTTCTCAATAACTTCGTTGCTTTTTAAGCTATTGTGAAATTTAATAAAAGTTAGTTTATTGAAGCTATAAACGACTGTGCCAAATTCGGTCAAGATCGGGTGACTATATCATATACCTCCCATAGGAACGATTGGTCGAAATCAGTGACTTTTGTAAAAAAGTTCGTTATATCCTATGCTAAGATTGAAGGCCGTTCTTTCGCAAACATTAGACTTTTTGGATAAAACGTTTTTACACTTTGATGGTCGCAGTCGAAGTTAACGCCGGCCCTCTGGGGTTTTTTTAAAACTTATAAACATAACTGAACAAAGTAAGATAAGTATAAATTAGTTTTCATTACTGACAGATATAGATATGCCAAAGGCTTGCAAGAAATTGAATGTTTAAAGGATTTCGAGTTTTGATTTTAAAATATTTAAACATTGTAATGTACATTGTATTGGACTCTTTGATCTTTGAAAGACGTAAAAATCGTTCTTATATAAAAAATGGTCCGGAATTTTCTCCATATTTTTGATAGTTTGGCGGTGGGAAACGGAAAGTGGGCAAAGGTTCAGATTGTATAAAGCAACAAAAATATAAATTACCCCGAAAAGCCGTGCTAACTTCCGCCGAGCCGTGGTATGTGTATTTTCATCTTAAAGTCGAACTTCTGTCAAAGAATTACTTACAGTCGTAACCCGATTAGTTTTACGAAATCCAGCCGACTATGTTTCTTTCAGGTTTGATTAAAATAAAAAAATAATTTTATACCTTGTCAATAAAACGAAATAGTTTAGTTACTAATATCTCACAATTGATAAAAGTAGACTCTAGTTTTTGGAAAGTTAAATTCCAATGTTTAACCAATCCAAATCTTTTTATAGATCACCCATAACGGTAAAATAGTACGCTCCAGTACCGGCAAGTTTTTGATTAACGTACCACTTTGCCTCAACCAAATAGTCACCAGTGGGAAAGGGCATTCGTAGATAAGATTCTGGTTTTAGATACCAGCCTTGCACTGACAAAAGACCCTTGAAACAAAAATAGTATGAAACATTGATATGCTATAGTCTCGATTCTTACCTTATTATATGGGCATGAATGATTAAAACTGGAATATCGTAGAACTTCGCCAATTAAAGCTATAGCAATCGGATTATAAGCTGTTTTTAAAAATCGACAGACATCTATATCTATTTTATATAGCCATGGCTTATATCCATTTGCCCTCATAAATAGAGCCAACTCGGCTCGTACCTTTTGGGCCGTCTCGAGTAATGTCGCATTAAAATTTAAAGTGACAACATTCCTTTTGACTGCTTTTAACCGACATTCTCACACTTATAATTTGTAAATTTTATGATTACACCGTTCTAGAGAAAAAATGAAGAACCTTTTAAGTTTAATTAAAATAAATACAAGGACTTACAGTAAATGCAGAAATTGCTACAAATATTTTGAGCACAAAATCCAACTTTAGGAATATCATGACGATTTTGATATACTGAAAATATGCAGACTGAGGTGTTTGAAATAGTTTTTTTTTATCACAAATGATCTTCTCAATTGAATTCACAAACTAATTGAACTAACTGAAATCATTGTGTGATGTAAGCGGTTTTAGGTTATTTTTATACCATGCACCCAAAGGGTGAAATGGTCGGCATAATGGATGTAACAGGCAGAAGTAATCCCAACCCAATAAAGTACATATATGTGGGGTTTTATTTACGAGTTAATTATAGTCTAGGGGGCTTAGACGACATAATTGATATTACAAGATATGGAATGATAATCGACGTTTGGCTCGGTTCGCCTTAGGCGTCCGTCTATGACGCTTTTACCTCTCGCGCCCGACTTTAGCGCTCGACTTTTTAGTGTCCGACTTTGATCCACGATTTATAGCAACCGTCTATGGTACTCGACTTGACCTTGCACCCGACGTGACGCAAGTCCTGAAAATATGTCCGTCTTGTTCGACGCGAAAAAACCAACTCTCTCGTCATCATCTCTCATTCGTTCGTCATCCCTCTTTGATCGTCTTTTCTCACAAGCTCACGTCTTCTCTTTGATCGTTGTCTCGTCTTCGTGTACAGTGGGATTGATGCACATCCCACATATATTCTAAAACAAAGTTAAAGTGGTACCTTGGCACCTAGATTTGTTTGCGTACAGATAATGATTACTTAAAATGTTTAATAAAACAATTGGCTTTCGCAATTCTTTGCTTACTGATTGAAATTGAGCACACCAATTAGTCTTAATCTCTACCAAGAAATCAACTTTGATTTGAATCGGACAATAAACATGTAAAATATACGTATGAACGTGTTTTATTAAGGTTGAAATTGTCCGTAGTGTGGCTCAAAGTCTCAAGACCTTCAGCAACAACTAGTCTTTTAGTGTAGCTTCGAATCTTACTTCATGTGGAACTTGATTGCAATTACATTGCACGCTTTTTGTTTATATTAATAGCTATCCATTCTCTTCTGTATATAGTCTAGCTTTCAGAACTAGAAACTAGAAAAATTCATGCATTGAAAAGCAATATTTCGATCGACAACAGCGGTGTACTGTTATTTTAGTGCAAGGTTCTCATATTTATTTCTGTGGTAATTGGGTAGACTCGCTCTTCTTTTCGGAATTTTAAGGAAAACCTTATTTTTACATTACAAAGACCTTATTGTCATTTATAAATTATTTGCATAAGTTTTCTGACTCTAAATCAACATTCCGCTAAATTCAAAAAAGTGTTTTTTGAAAACCGATCAAGTATTTATTTTAACTTTGTTTTTCTTATCGTTTGTGGTTTATCCAGCATCATGTAACCTGCGAAAATCTCATTAATTCGATTAAAATTAATTTATTTGTAATTTATAATATTGTTGAACAATCGTTTGCATTCGTTTAAAAATTCTCCACAAACTCATATTTGGCAACAATTGATAGTTGTTTATTGAAATACCATTTTGAATCAATTAAATAGTCGCCAGTGAGAAAGGGAAGAAAAAATGTGTCGGATCGCAAACTAAAATCTTGTATAAGTAAAGATCCCTAGAAATAGAAAAAGTATATAAATATATTGTCACAGTTATTAGCCAATATCAAATACCACCTCAAATGGACATGTATGGTTAAAGTTGGAGAATTCGGCAAATTGGTTAAACACTAGTATAGCTATGGGATTATATGCCTTCTGTAGAAATCGACAGCCATCGACTTTGAATTTATAGAGCCATGGCTTGTAGACATTGTCTTTTTTAAACATTTCCATTTCGACACGTAAATGATAGATAGATAGATGATAGGTTTCAGCAGTGTCGCATTGAAGTTTAAGGTAGCCACATGCTTTCGAATTGCCTTCAGAGGACATTGGTGTATCTGGAGCATTGGTTTGTTCTTATTATCGCATACATAATTTGTGAATTTCATAATGACAGCATCCTGAAAAGTTAATTTCGATTATTTTTGGGCATTCAAGTTTGTTATTTTTACTTACAATATGGCCAATATTGTCTATTAGCCAAATCGCTGCAAATATTTCCACGAGAAGAATCAACTTCATAGCAACAAAGTTCAATTTGGCATTAACAATCCATTGAATTTAAAAAGTATTTTGTGCAAATGGTGGAGGTAATTAATTTCGCTTAACGACTTCGAAATTAGTTTTAAAAATGCATATCTTCATTTCATTAAAAATGAATTAGCAGTACTAACCGGAAATATTTAATGTTGAAGGTAAACAAAATTGAAAAACAAAGAAATGTTATCTCCACTAAAAAGGACTGTACGGGTATATTACAGTATATGTTTGTCTTAGTCTTGGCCGTTAAGCCGATTTTAAAAAACGAAATATGTTTTAAATAATTAAAAACAGATTTATTTTACATTTTTAATAAAATTACAATACATTATTTGATCGGTGTCTAGTCACATTGTGACCTTGCCACGGAGCATTCTAAAAACAGTAAAATAAATACAAAAATATCTCCCTCACTTGCCCCACTGTCTCTTTTTTTATTTTCTTTTTCTTCTTTAAAGCTGACTTATTTACAACACGAATTTTTAAGTTTAAAGTTTAAATAAAAAAAAGTTGATTCTCTTTTCTGATAGATTTGGTATAGAGCGCAGTATAAGAAAAATATAATAACTTATGCTAATGCTGATGATGTCGTCTCTCCAGTGATACGTCTGGCTCTTCATCTTCGTCCTCATCTTGTTCGTCATCAAGGTTCTCGATAAGATCGTCTAAATCATCATCGCCATCATCTACATCATCGACAAATTGATCGATGCGTTTAAGTAAATTATGTTCACTGTCTTCGGCTTGTTCCCCATCCTCATTCTCATTGTCCGCCTCTTCGTCCACTTCATCGTCCTGTCCATCCTCCACCAAACTGTCAGTGTCTAAATCTGCTTCACCCATTTCTTCAGCCTCCTCCAGCTCATCCATATAATCAACGGCTGCTGTGAGTCCATCCTTCTTGTCTTTGATTCGAGATTCGGGTAATTGATCATAGTCAAAGACCTGACGCGTTGCACGTAGAGGCTGCTCAGTGCTGGTTACGATCTTTGACCTCTTATCATTATCATCATCATCATCATCTTGATCATCTTCGTCGTCTAGGCTGAATATACTATTTGCCGCCTGGCTTTTAATGCGTGGTTCAGGTTGCTGCGGCAACAATTTGGTGCTGCTGCTCACCGGTTTCAGTATGGTGCTCATCGTGCTGGTCACATAATTAATGGGGATATGGAATGATAATCGACGTTTGGCTCGGTTCGCCTTAGGCGTCCGTCTATGACGCTTTTACCTCTCGCGCCCGACTTTAGCGCTCGACTTTTTAGTGTCCGACTTTGACCCACGACTTATAGCACCCGTCTATGGTACTCGACTTGACCTTGCATCCGACATGACGCAAGTCCTGAAAATATGTCCGTCTTGTTCGACGCGGAAAAACCAACTCTCTCGTCATCATCTCTCATTCGTTCGTCATCCCTCTTTGATCGTCTTTTCTCACAAGCTCACGTCTTCTCTTTGATCGTTGTCTCGTCTTCGTGTACAGTGGGATTGATGCACATCCCACATATATTCTAAAACAAAGTTAAAGTGGTACCTTGGCACCTAGATTTGTTTGCGTACAGATTATGATTACTTAAAATGTTTAATAAAACAATTGGCTTTCGCAATTCTTTGCTTACTGATTGAAATTGAGCACACCAATTAGTCTTAATCTCTACCAAGAAATCAACTTTGATTTGAATCGGACAATAAACATGTAAAATATACGTATGAACGTGTTTTATTAAGGTTGAAATTGTCCGTAGTCTGGCTCAAAGTCTTAAGACCTTCAGCAAAAACTAGTCCTTTAGTGTAGCTTCGAATCTTACTTTATGTGGGACTTGATTGCATTGTTTTTCTTATCATTAATTCGATTAAAATTAATTTATTTGTAATTTATAATATTGTTGAACAATCGTTTGCATTCGTTTAAAAATTCTCCACAAACTCATATTTGGCAACAATTGATAGTTGTTTATTGAAATACCATTTTGAATCAATTAAATAGTCGCCAGTGAGAAAGGGAAGAAAAAATGTGTCGGATCGCAAACTAAAATCTTGTATAAGTAAAGATCCCTAGAAATAGAAAAAGTATATAAATATATTGTCACAGTTATTAGCCAATATCAAATACCACCTCAAATGGACATGTATGGTTAAAGTTGGAGAATTCGGCAAATTGGTTAAACACTAATATAGCTATGGGATTATATGCCTTCTGTAGAAATCGACAGCCATCGACTTTGAATTTATAGTGCCATGGCTTGTAGACATTGTCTTTTTTAAACATTTCCAATTCGACACGTAAATGATAGATCGGTTTCAGCAGTGTCGCATTGAAGTTTAAGGTAGCCACATGCTTTCGAATTGCCTTCAGAGGACATTGGTGTATCTGGAGCATTGGTTTGTTCTTATTATCGCATACATAATTTGTGAATTTCATAATGACAGCATCCTGAAAAGTTAATTTCGATTATTTTTGGGCATTCAAGTTTGTTATTTTTACTTACAATATGGCCAAGATTGTCTATTAGCCAAATCGCTGCAAATATTTCCACGAGAAGAATCAACTTCATAGCAACAAAGTTCAATTTGGCATTAACAATCCATTGAATTTAAAAAGTATTTTGTGCAAATGGTGGAGGTAATTAATTTCGCTTAACGACTTCAAAATTAGTTTTAAAAATTCATATCTTCATTTCATTAAAAATGAATTAGCAGTACTAACCGGAAATATTTTATGTTAAAAAAAATGTTATCTCCATTAAAAAGGACTGAACGGGTATATTGTACAGTATATGTTTGTCTTAGTCTTGGCCGTTAAGCCGATTTTAAAAATCGAAATATGTTTTAAATAATTAAAAACAGATTTATTTTACATTTTTAATAAACATTTTGTTCTGTTTTTGTTCTGTGTTTAATAAAATTACAATACATTATTTGATCGGTGTCTAGTCACATTGTGACCTTGCCACGGAGCATTCTAAAAACAATAAAATAAATATAAAAATATCTCCCTCACTTGCCCCACTGTCTCTTTTTTCATTTTCTTTTTCTTCTTTAAAGCTGACTTATTTACAACACGAATTTTTAAGTTTAAAGTTTAAATAAAAAAAAGTTGATTCTCTTTTCTGATAGATTTGGTATAGAGCGCAGTATAAGAAAAATATAATAACTTATGCTAATGCTGATGATGTCGTCTCTCCAGTGATACTTCTGGCTCTTCATCTTCATCCTCATCTTGTTCGTCATCAAGGTTCTCGATAAGATCGTCTAAATCATCATCGCCATCATCTACATCATCGACAAATTGATCGATGCGTTTAAGTAAATTATGTTCACTGTCTTCGGCTTGTTCCCCATCCTCATTCTCATTGTCCGCCTCTTCGTCCACTTCATCGTCCTGTCCATCCTCCACCAAACTGTCAGTGTCTAAATCTGCTTCACCCATTTCTTCAGCCTCCTCCAGCTCATCCATATAATCAACGGCTGCTGTGAGTCCATCCTTCTTGTCTTTGATTCGAGATTCGGGTAATTGATCATAGTCAAAGACCTGACGCGTTGCACGTAGAGGCTGCTCAGTGCTGGTTACGATCTTTGACCTCTTATCATTATCATCATCATCATCATCTTGATCATCTTCGTCGTCTAGGCTGAATATACTATTTGCCGCCTGGCTTTTAATGCGTGGTTCAGGTTGCTGCGGCAACAATTTGGTGCTGCTGCTCACCGGTTTCAGTATGGTGCTCATCGTGCTGGTCACATAATTAATGGGGACCATTGTGCTGGACAACGATGGCAATGTAGACGGAGACCCAGAGGCTGGAAAGGCATTTGGAGAGACAATTTCATGTGCATCGGCGAACATGTTGTCCAGTAGGCTGAGTAGATCATGTACACCACCAACGGTTGTTGTTGTTGTTAGTGTCGCTGGCGAGGGAGTTGTTATTGATGCTGCTGATGTGGTCCTTGGGGTTGACCGGGTCGTGGAGCTAATTGACGGTTTAACGGTGGTTTTTGAAGGTTTCGTTGTTGTTGTCGTTGCTGTTGTTGTTTTAGGCGAAGGTTTCGCTGTTGTTGTCGGTTTCTTCGTTGTTGTTGTCGTTGTCGTCGTCGTCGTCGTCGTTGCCATTGGCGTTGTTTTGGTATGCAAATGCTTCACCTAAATGGTCATAAAGAGAAAATATGAAAAATAATTCAATTGAAAGTAAATACAAAAAAATGCAAACGATTGAAGGAAGTTTGTTAACCCATTAAATCAATTGACTATTGAAATAATCAATCACTTGGAATGAAAAAATTAATAAATTTTCCTATTTCTCTCAACTTACCTCAAAAGTTTCGACAGTTCCGCGTTTCGGTTCATTGGGATCGGCTCGCCGAACAACCGGTTCACGTTTCGATATGACTGGCACAATTTTTGGACTATGCGGATCCAATTCATTTTGGCCATAGGTCTTAACCTTGGAATGCCCTTCGATAATCAGATATGCAGGACCAAGTAGAGCCTTTTGTGGCTGCTTATAATGCGAGAATAAGGAATCGGTGGTTTGGCTAACTGCGTCACTGTCGAAGGCAGTGGCCACGGTGGGGCGTTGAGCTAGATTCGAGGTTTGTGGTATTAAGAGACGAGTGCCAGTGTAACCAGTGTTACTTGCAGTAGCCATGCTATTAGGGACAGTTGTCGGACGTTGATAGATGGGCATAGGAGTTGTTGATGTTGTTGTTGTTGTTGTCGTCGTAGGTGTAGCAGTTATCATCGTTGATAACATCATGGGTCGAAACTCTGAGCTAACTTGATTTTCACTTGGACTAACCACCGTGGGACCAGCTATTGTTGGTGGTCCTGGCACAAAGCTAACTGGAGTGTATGCCATGGTAAATGGTTTAGTAGTTCCCATTAGATATTTAGTAGCTGGCATAGTTGGTTTAACTTTCGGTTTAACTAGCTCCTTTTGCAAAAGTTCATGTAACCAAGGTTTTCGATGAGCACTACTCACTGGCTTTGAGTGATGTGTCTGCAGTGAATTGGGTGAATAACTAACCGAATTGGTCTGTGGACGCGAATAACTGAAATGTTGCATAGATTCCTGATGATATGCATCCGGGGAGTAAGTCATGCGATGCGGTGTCATCCAATTGGAGGTTGAAGGACTCGAATAATAATGATGTGTTGCTGTCGAAGTCGAAGACATTGGCTGCTTAGATGAAGAGCTCATGTGGTTCATACTCATGTGGTAAGGTGATGATGAACCGGAACCAGTGCGATATTCCATTCCCTTCATCATCATGGCCATGGGTGGTGGTGGCATTAAATGGGTATGAGGCATATATTGTTGTTGTTGTTGATGCTGAAGTTGCATTTGCTGCTGATGTTGCTGTTGCTGTGGAGCATAATAACTTCTTCTAATGGGTGGATATTTGGACTGCTGCTGCAGCATTGCAGTGGAATAACTTTTATGACGCTGCTGATAATGTTGTTGATGCTGCTGCTGTTGGTGCTGTTGTTGTTGTTGTTGGTGCTGGTGTTGTCCCGTTCTAGTAGCCCTTTCCCTCTCACTGGCCACACCCAAGAGCAATATCTCGCTTTTCGTTTTATTACGCAAAACCTCTGGTGGCAATTCCTTTTTCCTTGCCTCTGGATTACTCTGACCGCTGGCATTATTCTCCGCCCAATAACGTACTCTCTCCAATGCTGGCGGGCTATAGTCATAGGTGGGATCTTTCTGCAATGGATCACCATGGCCCAGTGGTCGCCATTCGTTGTTGTTATTGGGATCCAGACGAGGTGCTGCAAGTGAATGAAATGATTAAGTGCCGTATCAATTTTTGTTGTTGGCCTTGGAACATGTGCAACTTTAATTGCTGCAACACCAAAGAAAATGGCCTCCGGGCACAAGGCACAAGACATAGGCACGGGCTGACTAGCTCTTTCGATTGGTTCCCCATCGCCTCCTCCCCTTCAGATCATAACTCGTTAAAGTGTTAACAAATGTTTTTCTTTCATATATATATATATATTGTCGACTTCTCCGGCTTGCCAATTAAAAGAGGTGTGAATAAAAAAAAATCTTTACTACATGCACTTAACGAAACAACAGAAATTAATGTAAAAATACAAATTTGGAAGTTTGAAACTATTTAAGTTTTCTTAATTTTGGGCTAGGGAAGAACTCAAGAAGTCGCCAAAAGCTTTTAAAATTAGCTAAGTTAGCATAAGGTTGGTCTTAGGACTTTTCTAGTTTTTAGTAGCTTTCCATTTTTTCTTACATTTTTCTTTAGAGAGAATCATTATAGCTTATGTGATACTAATTTTAGCATGGAATAGTTCATAAGATAATCAGAGGTGTAATTGTTGGTAAGTGCAATTTATTTATTTAAGATCTGTCAACAGGGCGAAAACTATTTAATAAGAAAATATGTAGATTTATTTTAATTTGTAGAATTAAGCCAATAAAATCTGTTTAAAATCAGTTTTCCTTATTTTTATCGCAGAATATGCCAATAGCTTTCCCAAATCTCAACACACACATACACAGTCTAATTAAGCCAAGTCATCGAAAAGGCCAAACCGCAGACAACGAACCTAGCGCCCACCGTCTGACAGAGCTGGCTGGCGCAGGTAGAAAAAAAACACTTTAAAGATCACCTGGAGGCCATGGCCAGGCAATCAACACAGCAAACATTGTCGACTCCCCACTACCAGCGATACCCGCAATTTTCCTTTACTCTACTTGCCACTTGCCGCTTGCCACATCCCACTCCGCCTTATTGCACTCTTCGTTCATCGTTTGCTGCCTGAGATTGACTGATCAACATTGAGTTGAGGCTATACGGACACACGACGAATGCGAAGGCCCCGGATAAATTATTAGCTAAAACCAGACAAATCGCTTTCCATTTGCGCGCAAAACCAAAGGCAAAAACAAAAAAAGCCATACTAAAATCTAGGAAAAAAGAGCAACTGAAGATCAACGTGAGGACAAGTGAGCGGAAATGGCAAGAGCAGCGTTAGGCCAATTTAAGTTTTGGGTGGGCGCATGTATCCCATTCCCATTTATCCTTGCATAATTGCTTTTAGCCACGAATAGAAGTCCATATATGAATGTTTGTATATAAGAGTCCGAGACCAATTCCATGACCAAAGTAGTTTTCACTTTCATACACATTAAAATGCCTTGCATGATTGCGTTAAAATTGTTTGATCTCCTAATGCTGGCCATTAAAAAATAGCCAACTATACAAAAGACACGAAAGACACACAGGTGCCTGAGTCTCCCCAATGCCCTCCTCCGACCATTCCTCCCTCTCTCTCTCTCTCTCTCTAACTGCCTGCTCTTTCAATTATGTCGGCCGAAACAAAATCATATTTCTGTTTTTTTGGTTTGGTTTTCTTGCGGTTCATTTGTTGGCAATATCAGCTCACCTGTTGTCACATCGGGCGTTAGTGCCAAGCCATTCACTTCATCCTGATTGGCATTTGTCTTCGTCGTGATCACCGTCGCCGACGTTGCCGTGGCCGTGGACGCCGTCGATGTCGTTGTCCCATTCCCATTAGCCTGGCCCACCAGCAGACAGCAGCAGAGACAGCAAAATAATGTAACCAAATTGTTAGCTTTGTGGCGATCACTAATCATCATGATCGAAGCGATTAATGCAGGTCGATTGGTTTTCGTCTTTTTCATCTGGAATGTTTTGGTTTTGAAAATTGGTTTGAGGTTTGTCTGGCTGGTTAAGCTTCAGTGATTTAATATGTAAAAGTTCAAAAATGGTATTATGTCAGAACTTGGCAATGACTGAAAGATATATCTTTCAGAAAATATCAGAAAATTTCTATAACAAATATTTTTAAAAATCAACATGATCAATGATGCCATTTAAATTATTAGTTAAACTGTTTATAATTTATAAATACTTGCGTTAGTAATTAATTATTGAATAAAATGAAAGTGTTGAATCCATTTTTATTTTTACAGTAAATCATACAGGGGGAAGGAAATGAGAAATAATTCAGGAAACATTTCTTAACTCTCAAACTGGTAAAAATTTCCAAATCCTCCCCTTAGAATGACAAATTAAACTATTCCAAAAATTTTAACCTAAGTCCGCTACTAAATACAAAACAATTCAGACATACTTTGTTTTATATAATTGAGGATAGTTAGATATGAAATAATCAAAAAACATTTAAAAATTTGTGAATAAAAAGTAAAAAAAAAAATAAGTATAAAAAAATAAGAACCGATACAGAAAAATTTGAATTTTAAAGGACTCAAAAATATCAATCCAAAAGCGGTCAGTCCAAAAAAAATAGTAAGAAAACTTATGACATTTTTCGTTTTCATAAAATGTTGAACATTCTGATAAGAACATCTTGTTTTCGTTTAAAATAAGGCCGGATTATAGGATATCTAAGCCATTTGAGAGAAAACTGTTATCATGGTATTATGATTTTTGAAAAATATCCACCAGAATTCTCGTAAGACATACAATTTATAAATCAAAAAAATGTTTAATTATTTCTTATTGTTCCGCAGAGTCAAATATTAAACCGACAAATAAATCGACAATAATTAAATTTAAATCTGACTTTCTTCTGCTGTTTTGGAACTAAAGTTTTGACTCATTTTCACAAAGAAATGTATCTCTAAATTGAAAAAAAAATAAAATCTTTTTTTGCCATACTTTCGTTTATTTTTGCTTGCTAAAAACTCAAGATGGAATCTGACATTTTTTTATTTCATATTTTGCTTTTGGCCCACATCAGCTGTGAATGAAACAGGTCTCCTTTTGCAGTTATTCAAAGGCAAAAACAATCTCTGGGTGGCCGGCCCTCTGCCTTCTTTTTATATTTTTCCCTCATTCATGGACATACATATGTCCTAAGGGCCTGCTCGTGGAGATTACATTTGGACCTTTTTTCGGCTCTGTCTTTCCTCTTTTCATCATGTCATGTTCCCATTGAAAGTGAAATTTTGTTGTACAAAAAATTTGCATTTATGTATTTTGCAGCGAGTTGTTGTCTCGTTGTTGTTGCTGTTGTCATTGTTGATTGGTTGGTTAGTTGTTTGTTGGCCTCAGTCGGCGGCAATCGTAAAAATTAACTTGATTACTACACGCATAAATAAAGCCATTAAATAGCAACAAAATTAAGAAGAAGATAAAGAGAAGCGCAATGTCTTACTCTGACGGCAATTGAAGTCAAATAAAATTCAATGATATATTAGAAAATTTTCTAGCATAATGATGGATTAAATTTCCCTACCAAAATTTGATATATACTTAGTTTTTCTTTTTGGTCATAATCTTAATTTGCAATCAATCAAAACTGTCAACACAATTTATTGTTTTTGGTTTCTGTGATTTAATCATTTAATAATTATCTTTTCATTTTGCATAAGTTTTTATAGTTCATTTAATTCGAGTTCATTGAATTTTATTGCGCTTACATGATAATATGAGAGCGTTTAATATGGCTCACTAGATTATGTAGATTATGAATGTGTGAATACATAACTGGTTGAAGTAAAGTGGTTTGATTTGTTAAGAGATTTAAGTTGTTCACACTTTTAAGTGTGTTATCTAATTTTTTATTTATTTACATATATCAAAGTATTTTTGATTTTGGTTACAGTTTAATTAAACACTCATTGCATTTTAAAAAGTAATTTTTAGCTTGCGTTTTTCACGAATGTAAACTTGATTAGAATGTCTACATATGTTGAAGATTCATAAAACTCCTATCTCTATCTAAATGGTAAGGGGAACAATTAATATTTTTTACATATATTTTAGAACTTTTAATTTGGTAAATTTGTTGTAGAATTTAAAAAGTCATATCTCGAATACATTTTTCTAATTTTCTGTTGAATATTTAAGTGTTAAAAATTAATATTTTTAAGAATTTTCGACAAACTTTTTATATAATTTTTTTCATGTCTCAAGAAATACGAAAACTCTCACAAACTTAACTTTATATGGATACCCAAATGAATATGGTTCAACTGCAACTTATTAATCTGTATAACCTTGTCGAAGAAACCTTAATTTTGTCAATATCGACTTCAATTAAACGTTTTCTTTCTGATTCTAAAATTAAGTACCAATTAGACATCTGCATGGTTCCATTCACTCAAAAACCAAAATGGAGTACATTAGAATGGAATAGAATTGAATGAGTGAGAAGCACACAATGAATGAATGAATGTGTATAGCGAATTGAGTGAGAGTGAGACATGCTGAAAACATTCGAATTACTGGGGTATTAATAAACAATATGACTAAAATATGTGTAATTTGATTTGAATAGCTTAAGATGACACAACAAATATGAAACTTCACATGTACTTTCATTATTTTTAGATCAATACTGACATAATCAACTAGTATGATAAATACATTTAATTCTAAACTTTTGACAGATTTGGAATTTTAGCTAATCGTATACTCTAATATGTTTTTCACAGCTGCCTGCCACACTCTCTCTTTCCATTAAATAAGTACGAGTATCTCGTAAATCATTTGGGTCTATTAAAATGCATCGAAACCCAAATGCCATATCAAACTATGTATATCATAAATGCATACCATGCACTCTGAATGCTCGTAACTATGCGCCTTAAAGTCACTTAAAAGCCTGCCCACCACTTGCACCAAATCCCAAAATCCCCTTGCGATCGACCGACAGCTGTTAAGTGGCATAGACAGAGACAGAAACAGAAATCGAGACAGGGACAGCAAAAAAAAAAAAAAAAAAGTGGTCAAGCGAACAAACAGACCAATAAATAGACAAACAACCGAAGCAAAGGCTGAGGAAACAACAACAACAACAACAAAAAAGAAACAAAACCTGCGATTCATTCAAGTGTGCGACACTTTTTATGCGTAAACTCGAAAACTGGTCAGCAGCAGCAGTGGCAGCTGAAGGAGATGCATACCAACATGGCAGCGTATTAGCCAAAGACAAATACTAATTGCAGCCAAAGCATCAACATCAACTGCAGCAGCAACAAAAGCAGCAACGTCTGCAACAAAGATGCTGCTGCCTCTCAGCACTTGTTGCTTACAGTTGACTTTTTGTTGCCGGCAGTTAATTTCATTTAAAGAATGTCATCTTCACTTTAAGTGAAAGATAAATGCTCATAGCCAACACCAGAAGACTCACTCACAAACTGACAAACTGACAGACAGACAGACTGGCTGACTGACTGACTCCACCTTTATGGTTCAAGTGTTTTTTTTTTTCGTTTGTGTCCAGCCCAAGCCAAAGTTTATTCTTTGCCATTGAATTTAACATCCGCGCAGTTTGATTGATTTGAAAAGTCTTGGAAATCGAGAAGAAAAAGACATCTGTGGGGCGTTTCGAAGAGCTAGTCATGGGGAGAGTGTTCAATAGGTGTGGCTGAAACTGAAACTGGCAAGTGAAATCTTTAGAAAAGATGATGCAACACCCATTCTGATGAAATAGCGAAGAATTTTCTTGTTATCAAGAATTATTAAATGGTTATTAAAGTCTGTTGATGATCTAAGGATGAGTTTCAAATTTCAGTAAATTCTTAAATATGAAATCAAGTCGAGTATCCTCTTAATAGATCGAAAGGCTTGAACATTTTACAAAATTGCTCTCTAAGGATTACAATAAAAAAATGTTCCAAAAATTGCCTAGTCGCTAAGGTTGAGATCCCTGAGTTGTGATTATTTTAACCAGTATCCCAGTATCCTTTATTCTATATGAACTACTTATATATGTACTAAATATCTATATATTTAATTAAGTTTATAAACTTAATTGTTAAAAACAAAGGTTACAAAAAGATGCAAAAATATTTCACATAAAATTAAAATTGAAATTTTTTAAATGAAGGATATTTTATTTTGAGTGCAAAAACTTTCATACAACTAATTATTTGTGTTTTTGGTAGTTTTAAAGCTTTTTGTGATTACCGATTCATATAGTTTTTTACACTTAGAGATGTTTTCTTTTTTATTTATAATTTTTATATATTTTCTTTTTATTAATGACTTATGTTGATAGTAAATATATGATTTGCCTAATATCTAATATTAACCTTTCTTGATCAATAAAAGGTCGGTATTACATCATTCGCAGACTGACTTACCATTCAATGTACACTGGAGCTTGGGGAAAAATTTAATCCTGATTTATCTTTAAAAGTTTTTTTTTTGTTTAATATTGCCTTTTAGTTTCTAAATAATTTGCTGTAATTTCCTTTTCCTGGTCAGTAAATTGTTATAAATCATTTAAAGCTCACATATGTTTAAGCCACGATCATAATAATAATGCCAATGCATTTTATGTCGTTTTATTTCATTCAGTAAATTTCACTTTTAAGGCGGCTCATCTTAAGGCACTTTTTCGCATACAAATACACACAAGCACACACACACACACGCGAAAGGCTGAGGAGGTCGGAGGAGTGCGCAATTTATTTGTTGCTGCAGTATTGCATCCGTTTCAAAACGCGTCCGTTTGTTAACTGATTTCGCGTGGCCAAAACTTAAATTCGAAAACTGTTAAAAAAAGAGTCAGAGAGTCAGCTCAACACTCGGTTGACGTCGCAGTTAACGGTGGCAGCGATTGCAGGTTTAACGAACCAGACGAAGACCTGCAGACAAAAATCCGAAGTCACAAAGAAGACCTGCACACTTGCCTGGTCGTCATCGACAACATCGTCATCATCGCCATCGCCGCCGACCAAAGCGAATCAATAAACATGCGTCGTCGTCACCAAAGCCAAAGCCTTAAGTTGTTGGCTTTTCGCTTTTGTTGTTTACAAAACTCACTTTTCACTAACTTCGTTGCAACATGTTGCCAACAACATGTCTTATACATTAGCAACATGTTGCCTTAGAACAAGACGAAAAGTGATTTTTTTTGTCTTTTTTTTTTTTTTTTTTTTGAGGTACATACTTTCGCTTTTGGTAAAAATATGTTAAAAGCTTTGGGCAACAGTTGGAACAACAAAAACAATTGCCAATTGTCATGACATGACAGACTGTCAATTGTTTGTTGTCGTTGCTGTTGTTGTTGTCGCTGCTGGGCGTGTGCGTATTTGTATTTGGAAAAAAAACCAAAAAAAAATGAAGAGACATGCATAAAACTTGTAAAGACCATTAAAAATGCTTACTTATCCATTATAATATTCCCACTTTTTACTCATCCCGCATCTAGTCTTATCACCATTTTCTCTTACCTCAGTAACCTTTTTGTTGAAGGTGCTAATTAAAGCGCAATGCTGCAAAAATTACAACAACAGCAAAAAAAAAAACAATTTCCATGGGCAGAAATCGAAAGACTTGGGCAACGAACTTGAGTTGGTTCAATACTTTCACAATCAAAAGAATCGATAAATATGTATGACAATCAAAATAAATAGCAACGCTATGTTTCCCTCATATTTAGCATTTGTTTCATTGTCATTATACTACAACTATCAAGAAACAAAATTCGAGATATGATGTCGTTTTTGATAATATTAGCTTTCGGTGTCAAAAAGTAAGTTAGAAGATCACTTTTCATTGTGAAAGTTAGAACACAAATGAAGAAAAGTCAAAACAATTCGCAAAGTTAATGTTTTTCCTTTTCTAACCGGCTTCAAACAGTTATATCTTTGTTTAATCGCAATTTCCTCTACTTAAAAATGGCTTCACTTGGTCACTTGAAAAAATTAACTGTTATCCGATTTTTCAAACTTGAAAATAAATGCATACATTTTTCAATTACTCCAAGAATTAAGAAAACTAGAGCTACATATATGATGTATGTATGTATATTCAAAATTAATATCACTATTAAAAATCGTTTACAGTTTCGCAAAGTTAAGTGTTTTTAAGAAATTGCAGAATTTTTAAGTTAAATTTTGTTAATTTACTTTTTTGATAATTGAATAAACATTGAAAAAAATTAGGAAATAGCTTATATAAAGTTGTTATTTATTGTTTACGGTTGTTGAAGACGAAAACTAATACTGTAATCAATTTCCTGTAGCAATGAGACGTTTGCTGCTTTGGTGTTTCATTTTAAGGGTTTTTAAAGGCTTAAAGGGCGTGCTCAACCCATAATAAATCAGTTTTTTACTAAAGCCACGCCCACTTCACTAATGCTCTCGTTGGTGTTGTTGTGTTAAAGTCTTAGTCGGTTAGGCAGTTAGTTGGTTGGTCGGTTACTTGGTTAACTTGTTTGAGTTTGCCATATGGCAAGGCCATCTCTATGAGCATTTCCACCTCACCTCATCCACAAAGCACCCCACGCCCCCTCTTAATTAGTGCAAGTTGCGTGTGTGTTGCATGTTGCAAGGCATCGCCATCGTTTTGCTGCTGTTGTCTTTCAGCTTCAGCTCCATCGCCTTGTAAATTGTATCAATAAATTTATTGATTTCAACTGTTGCTGCTGACTTGTTTAATATTTTGCCACGATTTATGTTGCAGTCATGCAAATTTTAGTATTTATTTGCTTTGTCGGTTGCTCGCCTGGCGGGTCTAATGAACATGTTGCTGGCTTTTGGCATTGCTGCTGCAAAAGAGAGTCATCACCGACACACGCATGGCAAATTTGTTGGCAGCTGTTGCTGATGTTGCTGCTGCTGCTGAGCATTTGCTAAATGGCAACAAAATTAGGCAACCTTTCACTTGGCCATAATTTCACCCACATTTCAGAGACGACAAGTCAAGTCATCGACAGGCAAGCAGGCAGTCAGACTTCCGGCGAGAGAGTTTTAAAGCCACCCATAATACTCGTAGAACACTTTCGTTCATGACAGTTTTCTTTGTTGGTGTACTTTGGTTAATTTTTTTTTTTTTTTTTTTTACTACATTTGGGTTAGGGTAATTTCTATATGGCCATCGACTTGCCACCTGTTTGGCATGTTAAATCAAGTGAAAAGTTTTTTAAGCGTTTGCCGCATTGCATTCACAATTAGATAAACAAAGTGTTTTCATGTTCGCTCAACTTACTACTTGGACTACCGCATTGTTGCACGCATATCAATTATTGGAAAAGAAAGAAAAGTATCTAGAACAATTTGGTAAATTTCATATACTCTTTAAATCTTATCTACCTAATTTATAAAACTCACCAAAACAAAATCTGTTCAAGTTAAATTTTGGAATGCATTATGTCATGTGTGATTTCATTTGAATAAAGAGTAAAATCTCTGAAATATATAGATTACGTATATCTCTATATACAATTCCTCATTTAGAATAAGTAATTATAGCTTACCAATTATCCTCATCTTTTCAAATTCTTATTTTTTTTAAGTTCAAAGAACGTTTCTCATTTTTTTAATTATTTTCAAAATTGAGAAACTAGAAGGTGACTTTTCTAAATCGATTTATAATTATATCTTATTAAATAAAAGAATAAATTCCAATAATAAATTAAAGGTTTTTAGGATACTTTTTGAAGTTAAATGATGTTTTTTTTTCTTGTTTTAGTTTTAATTAATTTATTCATTAATGGTTTCATTGGGAATATAAAACTTTTTATAGATGCATAAATGTAACATTTTTTAAAAACAGAAAAATTAACATGTTGGCATATTATTGATCGCTGTTTTTATTATTAAACAATTGTTAAATCGTAATTGTTCGTCATAGAATTTTGTAAAATCTCAAAGAGAAATCAATTTGATTTCTATTGAAAAAACGGTTTATATGTTTCCAATTAGCTGACAAAGTCATAATACCTTTGCCAATATTAAAAAAAAAAAAAAAACAAAAAAAAAAAAATACGTTACAACAATTGTCAATATTCGTTTTCTAAAAAGAAAGTGAAACTGCGCACAGAACGCGGCATAAAGTTAGCTGCCTAATGGCCTAGTGGTAAGCCAGTGAGCGAGTGTGTTGACCACCCTACTTGGCCAGGACCAGACCAGCGCAGACCAGACCAGACCAGGCTGAGACCGACCAGACTTCGACTTCGTCGACGACGACCATGACAACGACGGCTCAAGTCATTCACAAGTTTTTGATGCTAAACAACTATGACTAATTATGGAGGAAACTGACGCACTAAACAGTGCCACATAATGCCAGCTTCGTCTTGGTTTTGACATAGATGGTCTGCAACGTGGGCCAACCGGTTGACAACTTAAACAAATCCAAAAACAAAAACCAAAAAAAAAAAAAACCGACCCAAACCAACACCCGCAATTTCGCCAATTCGTGGAAAACGGCAACTGGCCGATCGTATGAATGAAATGCATTTTACGCCACAATGTTGTTTGTTCATTTTTTTTGTCTCACTCTCTCGAGTAGTGTGTTTTCACTCAATAAGGTGGCTAATCCAAGTCTCTATACTCCATCCGTCCTCACTCTGTAGATCTTGTCATTGCTTTTGCTTCGAAACAGCATTCGCCCATACAACATAAGCAACAGGGACAGCAAAAGAAGCATATATCTAACATTGTAAATGAAAATACGAAAATTCTTTGGCCACGCAAGTTGCACATCAATCATTTTGTCGGCAACAGCAACACAAAGAGCCCTGACAACAATGGGGATGTAGATGTCAAAGTGGATACCACCTTACGTTGGGGCATTGCTCCAGTTAGCCTTATGGCCGATGATTTTGGTGCTGCATTAAGCATCCTTCCACCACAACATCATCAAATTGTTTCTTGTGTGGCCGCCTATCGATCACATGCTGAAGCCTTTGCCGATAAATACAATGTGGAGAATATTTACACCAGTTTCGAGGATTTGGCAAACTGTCCCACTGTGGGTGAGTACGATCAATAATCAGCATTATAATTTCATCTACCAAATCCCGAACTTCTGCGCTATAGATGTTGTCTACATTTCCCCACTGAATCCTTTGCACGGTGAACTTTGCCATTTAATGTTGAATCACGACAAGCATGTCCTATGCGAGAAACCTCTATGCATGACCGAAGATCAGGTCCGTCAATTGATATCTAAGGCTCAGGCTCGAGGTCTATTCCTTATGGAAGGCATGTGGCCACGCTGTGTGCCCGCCTATCATTATTTGAGAAAACAAATTCTACGCAATCGTTTGGGTGAGGTCTCCCATGTCCATTGTACCTTGGGTCTACCCGTTTCTCAATCGAAATTGGCTCTATATGGCGGAGTGGCCAGTGATTTCGGTATCTATGGTCTGCAATTGGCTCTGTGGGTATTTCGTGAGGCACCGCAAAGAGTTTGTGCCACAGGTAAACTCAATGAGGAGGACATTGATGTGACAGCTGATATTGTATTGGAGTTCTCCAGGAATCGTTGGGCCCACATCCAGGTCAGTGCAGAGGAGAAGTTGGAGAATAAGGCCACCATAACAGGCAAAGATGGTAGCATTAAAGTGAGTATTAGATTCAGATATTTTGCCATATTGATGATTTATTTCTTTCCATTGCAGATGACAAACTATTGGTGTCCCACACGTGTGACAACAGATAGAGAGAATATCGATTTCCCCTTGCCTGTTGATGATAGTTTCTTTACTCATTATCACAATCGCGTCAGCATGTGCTATGAAGCCGAGGAAGTGAGAAAGTGTATTCTGAATGGCTGCAATGAAAGCGAAATGTTCAACCATAAAGAGAGTATACTCTTGGCCAATCTAATGGACATTATTTATAACCAACTCGGCTTGGGTCGTGGAGTTGATATACATGTACCGATCCACGAGGATGAAAAATTTCAAGATCCTAGTGAGATTGTCAGTGAAGCTATTCAGTCTTTAAGTTTTGATGTAACTACAACGGATGGAGAAGAGACAACTATACCAGCCAGCGATAACAAGAAGCCAGAGGAGAGTGGTTCGTCTAAACAATCTGGGCCAAAGGTATTAGGAGCACCTTAAAATGACTACCAAATTATTTATGTATGGGTCAGCAATATCAATTCGTTAGTTTTTCAATATGTAAATTTTTGTTGTCAATACAGTGATTTTTCCATACTTTAGTTATTATTATAATATTTTGCTTTTGTTTTCTAAGCGCAGCAGAGAACTAAAATTTTCAAAATATTTACACCATACAGAAATGTCGAGTTTAAATACATTTGCCAGGAATTGTGTGTATCGGAACTTGTTATATACTTGCAGATATATGGAATTTTCTGTTTCTTTATGCTTCATTAAAATAATTGGCCCGAAAATTTACTATCCAATTATGCCACAATTTTTCACATATTCAGAGATTAATCCTCGTAGGGATAAAAAGGTTAATAATATTGAAATTTCAATGATTTCAGGAATTTTTACAACTTTTTTCTTTATTCTGTTGACCAAATAATTGATAATAAATTTAAAATTTTAAAAACATTTCCCATCTGCGACGTTCAGTTTTGTATGTACTTCACAAAAAACAATGGTAAAAATAATTTAGTATCTGGAAATATATTCATTCACATCAAGCAATTTTCGTCCGAGCTGGAAGATCTTTATGGCAGTCCATAATGTAAGTGTTGCAAGATTTTAATTATTAATATTCAGTTTTCCAAATATTGTTTGTAGTATTTGAAAATTAGCAATTTTTGTGAATGTCTAAATTCATTTTGTGGTATCTCAATAGTATTATCCAGGAAACATTTCAAATTATCCGGTATGCCGTTCTGATCGTGACTGTAAGTTAATCAAGGTGAATACCAGCCATCATTTCTAGAATTTACTTACCCCAATAGTAAAATAGTTTTCTCGGCGAAATTAAAGTTTACAAAGTCCTCATTTCTAGCGGTATTTTGAGTGGCAACAATATCATAATTCGAAAACTTTTTCTCATACAAATATTCACTCAGGGATTCCAATTCTAGTTGCTTTATGTTCAATGTGCTTTCAGTGTTTAGACTGCAATGAATAATATAGCTATAATAAGGGAATCGATAATATACTCGCAGATCTATGTACCTTATGTTAAGAAAATTACTGACTATTAAATTTCGAACATTTAGTGTTGAACATGTGTCCATCACGCCATTTAAAGTGTTCATATCTTCAATGAGAACGGCAACTACTATTACATTGTCATTATTCAGTATTACATTTGGTTTGTCACTGTTTGGAGTAATAATATCTTTTGGTCCCTTAAATGATTTAATGTTGTTAAATGCCATTTTTATGGCTCTTCGTAATTGAAGCGATTTCAGTAATTCATCACAAGGCAATTTTCTTGGTTTTATATTAGTCATGTGGAATGTATATGTCATGTGTTCCATAGATGGCAAAGTAGAGTCAGGCAATAAAAGTCGAGCTTCTAATTGAGCTCCAATTGATTTATCTGCTATTTGAGCTGTAACTGATGTAGGTGAAGTATTAGCTTCTGGAATATCATAACTAAAAAAGTAGTAAGTCGATTTATGTTCAATTCAAAATTATATTGTGTAATTTACCCTTTTTTCCTGCACATTGTTATCAATGTGAATAGAATCAATTTTGCGAATTTAAAAACTTGCAATCCTTTTTTTCTTTTTATCTTCTGCAATTCAATGATCATATTTTGAAATTTTTCTACCTTCAATGTCTTCCAGTTTAGGTGGATAAACACATGTAATATAGAAAGTAAGTTTATTTGCCGATTCGGCTGTAGAGTGTCTATTGAATGCAACTGCTCTAAAAGGACTTCTACATCGGTTATCGTCTCTCCCAACATCCTTTCATACAATAAACTAATATTAAACTGATCAGTGGGGGAAAATAATTCCAACCATGTTATATTTGGAAGTTTTCTTAGGTGCAGCAAAGCAAAAGCTATGCTATACTTAAGCCTGTGTTCCTTAGAGTTAATTTTATAATGTGGATAATTTTTGCATAATTCAGAGCTCATGCGCCATAATTCGCTGATGACTTCTTTTACATAAACGCCATGTTGGCGAATCGTATAATTCGTAAACATACGAGGTGTTGACCAATTAATATCTTGGTAGTTCGCCTCAATCCTGGTAAGTTTAAGACATTATTAGTTTGTATTTTAAGTAAAAAAAAGGCCTGTTACCATGCATCTTCAGTAAGGGTTGTATAATAAATAATTCCGTGAATAATTTCATCTACGGAAATTTTTATATCAGACTCGAGTATTCCTTCGCAGACAGTTATATTACGCGAAATATGATAGCGAATTATTTTTTTAGTTAAGCCATGTTGTTCCTTAGCGGTCAAATATTTTGAAGCGTAATTTCCAATATTTTTGGCTCTACAAAATATTAAAAACAAACAATTAGTAGGTACTGAAGCCTGAAATTACTGAATTAACGTACACGGATTTCACTGGAAACTTTTGAAGTAAGGCAACAAAAGTCGTCAACAAGTTCTTGTCTCGGAGTCGCCCATTACAATTACCCAAAAGGTTTGCCAAGTATTTAAATGTGTTTATTCCCCCCTGCTCAAGTAGTTCCAGTGGCTTTAATGACAATTCTTCGATTTCGTTCAACTCTTTTATCTGGTAGGTAACACATAAATGAGCAGAAATTTTTAACACAAGAGAAATCTCTTCTATTGTTCTGCACTTTAGTTTAGTGAACAAATGGTGTCGCAATTTGTTAGGATCTTTGCCATATAGAATCAATGAAAAGTCGAGCTCATACTCTCTGGAGTAGAAATTCATAACCCGATCGTGCTTAGTGAGGGTTAAAAAGAAGAAGCGTAGCCATCCATGTCGTGCTTTAGGTATTGCTCTTAGTTTATCAACAAAAGCGACAGCTAGACGTGCACCGATTTCTGAATTGAATAGTATAGCCAAGGAAGCTTTGTTAAAGAAAGCAATTTCCTCTTCCAAATTGATGCAATCAATTATTTTTCGCCTTAAACAATCAGGTGTGAAATATCCTTCAGAAGTGTAATCGTATAATGCCTCAAGAAACAGTAAGTAATCTCCCAAGGACAAACTGTCAATCGTAACCTAAAAATTGTCACACATTACATACATATGTGATGGTTGAGAGTTCTCTTTTTAAATTAATGTCTTACCCAAAATCGATTAACCACGACGTTTTGAGCGTTGTGTAACAAAGTTTTGTTTTTGATATGTTTTACTTGAGATGCGAGCTTAAGAAGCAATTCCTTGCTAATGCTTGGAGATTGACCCTTCTTTTCTCCTGGTATGTTTTCCAGCCATTGGCATAATGGAACGCTATTCCATTTCCAAGGAACATTTACGAGGGCTTCGATAAATGAACTGACTTCACTTGTTGCTAAAAAGTTTTCATAGAACGAATTTCGACGTTCGTCGTCATCGACGTTGTACAACGGCATTCTATTGGTAGCTGCTAGAAATTCTTCCATTACATTCCAATCAGTCAACTGGGATATTCTTAAATGAGCTACTACATGTGACACTGTCTTATAAGAAACTAATATGTTCTCAGATTCAAAGAGTTTAAGGTATAAAATACGTATCCATCGACAATCAAGAAATGTTTTAAAATGAGGTTTAAAATTGTCCAGCAAAGCGACAATATTAACGGGCATCTTCTGCTCTTCCAGTTGTAACAATGCAGCAATGTAGTCTGAGCCGAAAGTCTCCTTCAACTCAGACATAAAAAGGTAGGCTGACTGACGATCCTTCTTTTCTTTTGATTGAAGTAAATGGTCAATGACTTTCAGCAATTCTGGGCACCGTTTTAGGTCAAGAACACGAACGAACTCCTTAAATAGCTTGACGACTACATGTCTAGAAATACGATAATCCTTTACACTGAATGACCACAATTGATCCAGCCACAGTTTAGTCTCCGCACTTGGAAACTTTGTCAATTGAAGCTTTAAGCACGCCAAGATATAATCCACCATCTGACGATGTTTGGGAGAAGAAACCACAACTTGCTTTTCATAAAAAGCATCGATCAACACTGATATTAGTTTTTGAAATATCTTTGGAGACAAGTTAACATTTTTATTCTTGATCAGGTTAAAGATACACAGCAGTAACCGCTTCATGGTCAATCCGGTAATATCAGTTTCATGTATAACAATGAGATCGTACAGCAGATCATTGAGATCGCATAAATCAATTGATGAACTTTGATTTTCCAAATTCATTTTTTTGTATTAGCAAAACTTTACTTATTACAGGCTCTGATCAAAAAGTGACAACCGTATTGGGCTAAGGAATGATTAATTGCAAACAATACTTGATAAGAGACGTTTTTTGGCAGTTTGTTATCAGTTAGTTATTTTTGATATTGTTTAAGCAGAATGGCTTGTACACATTTGATCGGTGCTGTTTTACCGGTTACACTGAAGAGGTATACGAAATTTTAGCTGGTTTAAATAGTGTTCGATTGCGCTTGTACATATGTAGTTTCCAAATGATAAGGGATTCGTATAATTTCAGTTATAGATAAGAATGTGTTCAATTTGACAGCTCTACCATTAAATGGCTCCATCTGTATTTCGTATTTTGATTCGTGGGTTTTATTAAGCTTTGCATATTTAAAAGTAAGTGCTTCATTTTCTATTTTATGATTACCCCAAGATTAAAAAACTACTATTTAGATGTTTATCTTACAATAGAAAGAAAGTAAAAATGAACTAAACATTAAATTTCAATTCAATGATATAGGGTTAACGTATTTTGGAATGGTTAACCAAATATTCGCTTGGATAAACAATGTTCTACGAATATATTCGTTTAATTTTTAAAATAGATAATGGAGCATTCAGTTTAAGAACATTATGACTGCAGACATTGTGTCAGACTACGTTGAGACAGATCTGTGTACATAGGATTGATCGACAATAACTTCGATTTTTTTTTAAATAATTCTTATATAATATACTTATATAATAGGTATTTGTGCCAAATTCGGCAGTTTATACATAGAATGTAAACAGTTTTATAATAATATTGAATTTAAAATTTTTAGTTCAGCCTTAGACGTTTTGAATTGTGAGTCATTCACTTTCTAACTTACCCCTGTTCTTTACTTTTAGATATTTTTTTGTATGTGGTTCACAAGTTAATTCAAACCAACCTTATGACGAAGTGTTGCACTTTGTGATTTTTAAAGCTAAGCTAAGCAAAATGAAAAATTTTCATTTTCTTTCAGACAAGTTTTTTCATTTGCATCACTTTAATGACGCTTCCGACTTGGAGAAAATATGATGAAGGCCAAGCGCTTCAAAAAAAGTAATCAAAAGTAGTAAAAACATACAAATTCTGTTTATATATACCATTGAAACAAAATCGTTATTTTCAAATTTATCAAGCCGTCAAGATTGAATTGCGAAAATTCCCAAAATATCTTGTATTTTAATGTATGAAGATTTTGACAGGTAACAAAACAAATGACAAAGCATTTTCCATGTATGACAAAAAAAGTCGGCTGTTTTCCCACTGTGCAAAGGTTGGTACATAGCCCGGTCAGCAACCACTTCAAGATTCACTAAGCCGATTCACTAACCGGCTGTGATATTTATTAGCTAATACTACAACCCAAAACGTAATTATGGGAAATTCTGTTAGCGTTTTTATCTCGTTTCTGGAAGTTAATAGTCTGATTACTATTCTATATTCTAAATTCTAAACACTTCAAAATGTATATACTTTTAGTAGCGTGCCGGACCAGCTGGTTTATCAGGATTGAAAAATTTGGACACTAGACGGTAACTAAAAAATCCCGAGATCTAATTGATCCATTGCGTTTTGCTACATATGTACATACATAGATATGTACATAGGTGTATATCCATTAACATCAGCGAAAACTATCGATTTAAATGTTTCTAAAAATATTTATAAATTCAAAAACAATATATTACTTAATTCAGACTCGTTTTGCGACATTTGTACCAATCTAGGTACTCGATTTTCTTAATGTTTAAGACGACTAGAAAGGTGAAAAGATGAAATTGGGAATACAAGGAAAATTTTGTTTCACTGTTACTTTATATTGCATAAATCCAATCGCTATTTTCTAACATGTATCTTAACGTATTTCTGGAATATCAACAGCCAAGTAATAAGGATGAAGATGGTAAAAAAAAGAACAATTTTGTTTTTATCAAAATTCAGGCTGAGATTCAGGCTAAAATACTGCCTTAAGTTTTTTATAATAAATTACATACGGACAATCATTCTTTTTTTTTAAATAATTTAAAATTAATTTTATTAATTAATATACAAATATACAAGTTTAAAGCTATTAAAAATTGCCATATTTGCCTACCTATTGCTTCTTAACCTTCTTTTGAGTGACTTTTTTCGATTTGCCGCAACATTTCCGCCAAAGATATGTCCACACGATCTTGTTAATAAAAATCACGATAACAAGAACAACCACCAAGAGGGCATAGATATCCAAGTTATTGCTAGCAATGTAGCCCATATGAACCAGTGGGCTTTGGATATGTGGAGCACCATGATGACGTAGCACATATTCTGTCCAATAGATGACCGATTCGCGAGCTGTCATCGGACGATCGCGATAAAGCTTTGAGAAACGTTCCAATTTGGCTGCATAGCTGGGATTAGTGAGAATCTCTTTGATGCCTGCTGTAAGAGTATCTTCCTCAATTGTCAAGAGATCCAATTTTAGACCGTAGCCAGAATCGACAAGCTTATCAGCATTACCGGGTTGATCGGCAAAGACGGGTAGAGCCAACATAGGAACACCATGGTATTGAGCCTCAGACACTCCACCCTTGCCCGCATGAGTGATGAACAATTTAATTTTGGGGTGAGCCAAAATGTCATCTTGTGGCAACCATTTCTTATATAGTATGTTTGGAGAAGTGCCAGGTAAGTTCTTTAGATCATCCCATTTCCATACGACATGCTGTTTCAATTTCGACAAGGCTTTGAAGATTTTGCCAATAACATCGGCATTGATGTGGTCTCCTTTAAGATTGGAGCCCAAACTGAAGAGAATGGCACCATGTTTGGACTTGTCAAGGAACTCCTTGATGTCTGTGGGTAGAGGATTGGGCTTGTCTTTAACTTGAATGCCGCCAATTTCCACAACACCTGGAACATTTGGTCTAATGGGTCCCTCGCTGATTCCATGGCTATTGCAGAATATAAGGGAAACATTTCTCTTGGCTTCCTCATAGCTGGGAAGTGTGGGATCATCGCCGAAAACACGTCTAATCAAATGAGAATTAAACATAATTAGTAAATTGGAAATAAAAAATTGTTTTGTTCTTTACTCACTTGTAATATCCACTGAATTGACTTTCCAGGTACAAAGTAAGTGCTCCGAATGATAAGCCACTCATATAGTTGGTAAAGCGCAACTTAAAATCCATGATTTGACCGGGCTGTACAGCCACATTCATATTGGGAACACTTGCCGGCAATTCCGGATTCCCCACAATTCCATTCACCATGGCAGCCGGTGGGCCCGACCATGAAACAATCAATGGGGCATTGAAACGAGCTCCCAGACCCACTTGATAGAGATTGAAAAAGAACCCGTTGAAGACCAAATCGAATTTATTGTCCTTGTTCAAATAAAGCTCCTTAAATTTCGGATGCTCCAGAACATCCACTTGCTTGGTCAGCAGCAGTGACAAAGAAGTCAACATGGTCTTCATTGTGGTTACGAATGATGGCTTTTGTTTGGCCATTGCTGACATGCCATCGTTAAGCAACTTCTCATCTTCGGCACTGAGGGGTATCACAATATGTTTGATACTCTTGTGCGTGATTTTGGGTTGAAGAGAACTGACTACGGTTATATTATGACCCTGCTCGGCCAGAGTTTGCATTATAGACATGTGAACTATAAAATGCGATGGACTGTGACTGGTAAAGACACCCAATATATTAGCTCCTTCGATGGAGGGAGGTCCCGAAAAGGTTAGTGCCAATAGCAGCAGTAAGCCGCCTAGGCTATAGTTTAGAATTTTCGTCATGGTTTATGTCGATGTCGTTAAGTACTTCTGTTTGTCACCAAAATCAAACGTTAACTGACTGAAATCAACGAAATTCGTTCCTTACTTATACTCACCCTTCGACTGCACTGATAAGAACTGGTTAGATAAGTTATTCCAATCGTTTGCTAGCCGCTCACAAACAAAACATGAGCACTGTAGAAGCAAAAACCAAAAAAAAAGAAGAAATTCTCTTGTTATTTTTACATTTTTTATGCAATTTAAAGTTTTCTCTCTATCTCTCTTACGATTTGAACTTTGATTATTAACTACAGACGAATTTTCAGTTGAACAAGTGTGTGGGGGTTGGTAATAACCTAGCATAAGGTCAACCACTCAAGCTATATATGTATGTGCATATATGCTCATATGTACATATATGTATTTATAAGATACATATATATATACCTCGTCGTATATGTAGAACACAAACAACAATTAATGACTAAATCGAAAATGAAATAACAATGAAATAATTTGAAATACAATGCGCGGTCGACACGCGTTAACAGCCGCTGGCTGCGATTTACTGAGAGATTGGAATTTGTTTTCCGACTGGGTGGACAGATGGTAATTTGTTTGACTTCTAGGGAATCTCTCGGAGAGTCATTCTATTTATATATACAGACTCTCTCTTAATGGGTGTGTGTCGCTGTATCAACAACAACAACAACCTGTTAAAACATATTATTAATTGTTAGTTACTTGGACTTGGTCTCATTCATTTAGTTTTCCTAATGACAGGTGCAAAAGGTTGAAAACATTCTCTGACCTCATTGCGAAATTGCATGGTGAAATATGTTTAGTTGGGAGCCCCGTTTTTTCAACATAATGTTTTATGAAGATAGTAATAATCATAGGCTTATATTTGTATACATATATGCTATAGATAAGACTCTTCAACTTACAATTTCAGGTCTAGCAAAAATTCACTTGGACGGTTCGCTATTATAAATATACACCTACAATTAATATAATAATATCATCATCAGAATTATAAACAAAAATTTCACAAAATATTAAATAAATTTATTACGTGGTGAAGCTTAACTAAGCTTTTTAACTTCTTGATAAAAAAAAGGACACGTATCACCAATGCCTAAACTCCACGAACTTGGAATATCAAGAAGATTACTATATAATCTTGGGTTATACAAAAAATAATCGAAGAGGCTTTCTTCCAATTATTTCTTATCACTAGTACATAAGTGCTTACTATATATAGTATAGCATCTTATTTTAGAAGGATAAGGCATTGTATGCACCGAAATTGTGAGTAAATCTTAAAGTTGAGTATTTAAAAGGAATTGTTATAGAAGGTATACCGATAAACTGAGCTTTAAAATTACAATTTAAGAGCTATTTTATTAATTTTATATTTTGGCTGTAGATTGTAAATAGTTTTAACCCTTTTTGTTGACACAAGACAAACATACATATATCTCTATATAACAATGGAAATAATATGAATTCGGATTTTTGTTAAGATCGAAAAAAAGAAAAAGAACCAAACTATTATTTTGTGTTGCTAGCCTGCAAATACTTATTTTCCCTGTTCAATCTAGCTTGACTTTATCACAGATTGAAAAGCAAAGCAACTCGGCTCTTTAAAATTTAAAAAATAATTTTATGTTTCGAAACGCATAATAAGAATAGAAACATTTAAAGCCTATACTAAAAAATTACAGAACAAAAGTCCACGCTTTGATAAAGATAAGCTGCGTCATAATGGATTTCATAGTTTTAATTGGCAATGAAATTCCACAAGAGTACTTTACTTTATTAATAAATGAAAAGGTATCATGATTTAGCCATATTATTCAAAATGGAAACCAGTAACAAAAAATTCTATACACCATGTATATAAATATATTTAAAAAAATTTATACTTAGGCTAAGAATCTTTAGTATATGTACATATGTTTCACATTTTATGTAACTTGTCGTTTTTACAAAGATTCTACAAAGGCTTAAGGGTATACAAAATTCCATGTACTCGAAATTTATTTTTGTTATGTTTGTTGACTTAGTTATAGCTAATAATTATTGGCTGATAATAAATTATAAATAGATAAGCCACAAATGTAGGTGCACTTTGATAGGAGTTACCCCAATATAATGCGGTCTTGTCTGTGGCCTTGATTGAGCAAATTAAAAAATATGTTGAGCCATCTTTATGTAATACATATATTTTTTATTATTTACAATCATTCAGTAAGTTTTTATTTTATCACAAAATATAAATTTCTAACTTGATTTTACCTTCTGATATGAATAGACTTTGCCATGCAATCGGCTGGCAACTTTGCGAAATACAAAACGAAGTATTCGAGCCAGTAGCCATATCAATGCGATAATTACAAGTATGAACAATGAGTAGACATCAAGATTATGTCGTGCTATAAAACTCATATGGATCACAGGGCTTTGCAGGTGATAGGCTCCTTGGTGACGTAGAACATACTCGGTCCAGTATACAGCCGTCTTGCGTGCCGTCATTGGCCTATCACGATACAATGATGAGAATTCACCCACTTTTTCCTTGTAGGTCGAATTCTGTAAAATCTCATGAATGGAGTTTTCGAAATTTTTCTCAGTCAGTGTTAGTAGATCTAAAGAGAGGCCAAAACCAGAGGCAACCATAGAAGCTGCATTTCCCGGTTGATCGGCAAAAATGGGTAAAGCCAACATTGGAACTCCATGAAACTGGGCTTCCGCCAGGCCACCTTTCCCTGCATGGGTTATGAATAGTTTGGTATTCGGATGCGCCAATATATCATCTTGAGGTAACCAGTTGTGATAATAAATATTGGAAGCAAGTCCTGGGGTCTTTGACAAATCACTCCATTTCCATATCACACGCTGCGGCTGACGTGATAGAACATTATAAATATACTCAATGATCTCCTCTTTTACATAGGATGTGTCAATGTTAGAGCCCAAACTAAAGAAGATGGCTCCATGCGTCGATGCATTGCCCAAGAATTCTGCCAGATCTTTCGGCAGAGGATCTGGTGTGTCTTTGATTTGTATGCCGCCCACTTCAACAGATTGTGGCACCGATGGACGTATAGGTCCTTCACTATGGGAATGATAGTTCATGAACAACAGAGATATTCGACGCTTCATATCATTGTAAGTAGGAAAATCTGGATCCACACCAAACGCTTGCCTGTAAAAATAAAATAAAATTAAAGGGAATGCATTTCAAAGTTTAATTTTTTATAACTTACTTGTAATAATTATTCATGTGATAATTCAAAATCATGTTGAGGCCCTTAAATATTGTATAGGTTATAAAGTTTCTCACTCGGAAACTGAAACTCAACGTTTTTTGGCCTTTTTCCAGGGCCACATTAAAATTGGGCACATGTGCCGGATCGTTGACATTGCCCACCAGGGAATCCACCATTTCGAATGGCACTCCACACCAATTGATAATAACCGGACAATTCAATTTCGCAGCTATGCCCAATTGCAGATCGTTCATAAAATAACCAATTATAACTAAATCAAATTTCACTTGAGGATTCTCATAGATGGACTTTAGTTTTGGATGCACGGCAAAGTCATATTGAGATTGAAACATTGAATTAGATTGAGCAAAGCCTTTGGCAAGAGCCATTAGCACATTGGTCTTTTCTTTAGTAACTTTTGACACGCGCTCGTTGAACATTTTTTGGGCTTCCAGGCTGGGTGGCACTACGATCACTGTAATATTCGCATGTGGAGATAGTTTTGGCTTTAATGCCGCCACCACTGTGATATTATGTCCCTGATCAGCTAAAGCCTTTATCAACGACATATGAACAATCAGATGTGAGGGACTCTCACTGCCAAAGACGCCCAGAATATTGGCTCCTTGGCATCCGGGCAACGATGCGAACTGCATTAGCAATAAAGCACAAAGTGTATACAGAACACCCATTCCGGTCATGATACGCATCGGAAGCATTTTCGTATTCAACTAAATATTCCAGTTGAAAAGCTTGTCTTTTTTATAGATATTGCTCGTGGTCAGAATACAAAACAAGTCTTTTTATACCCTTGCAGAGGGTATAATGAAATTGGTCAGATGTTTGTAACGCACAGAAGCAGACGTTTCCGACCCCATAAAGTATATATATTCTTGATCAGCATGAGAACCTGAGTCGATATAGCCATGTCCCTCTGCGTATGCGTTTTACTCAGCCATTTTAAGGGCTATCGCGATTTTTCTTTGGGGCTTTTTATTACCTGGATGAGATAAAGTATGAAGTAAATACTATGAAAATCTTAGGGATTACTATATCATATAGCGGACTACTATATCATATAGCTCTAGAACAAACATTTTTGCAAAAATTGGAGTATCCCCATGAAATTTATTGGATATAATATCTCGGATCCCATTTAAATCTGATCGAATAAACAGAACACAAGTTACAATCAATACAAATTGGTTCAAGACCTGCCAAGAGAGTAGTAAAAAGAGAAATAATGTTTTCTTGGTGTGTTGATAAATTAAGTTGCAGGGAAAAAATGTAAAAAAAATTATTGCCAAAGACTGCAAGGGTATAAAAACTTCGGCATTGCCGACGTTAGCTTTTTTGATATTTTTATATTAAGAGCGTGAGCGGAGAGTGACTGGTTTACATTGCGTCTGATGAAATATTCTCTTTGAGCTCTTTGTATACACTGCACTTAATGCGCATAGTCATTTTAGTAAAACGTTTGGGTACGCAAGAAAAAAGAGTAAATTGTATGCTATTTATGTGATGACAAAAGTTGTCAAACTAGTTACACACTTAGCTTGTTGTCATCATTTCTTCCTTTTATGCGTGGCCAACTATTCATAGTTAAGTACAATGTACACAAATTTAAAAAAAAAGTTCTGGTAAGAAAGGACAGCGTAGCAAAACTTCTAAAAAGAAAATTGATTCTATGAATTAAAATTAATATTATACCAGACCACTGTTCATAGGCTTCTTTTAATAATTTTTAACTATGGATATTCCGACTACAATTTTATAAAAGTCGATTCATTATATCAAATCTTCAAAGTCAATAGTTTGTAAAGAAATTCAGGGAACAAATGACATAAAGAAAAGCAATTTGAATAACATTTCTTAGCTTAAAAAACAAACCAATAATATATAGAATATTTTTCAGAACTTCCCTTCCCATACCTTGATTATAATAATCTCTCCTTAATTTTATCAAAAATCAACTGTCTGGATTGTTGTTATTTTATTGTGTCCCCCATTATTGTTGATGATAAGAATGTTTGGGTGACGAAACAAAAATGTATTTTGCTCTTTCATTGCGGGCAATAAGCATACAATATTTTGAAATTACTAGATAATTATAATTGAACGGAAACTTTCACATGGTTCGGCAGTGACCCGCAAATTATTACTGACAATAGGTTACACGTAATTATGTGTATATACTTATGTATATGTAAATTCAGTTTTCCACAGATCCAGAATTTAATTCTTATTTTAACTAAATAAATACGAATATAGGATGAGTATGGGCATCATCATATAATAATAAAATCAAGAGAAAACTATTACTTGTTCATTTTACTAGTAAAACTCAACAAACTCGTAAACAACTGTTAAATAAAGAGCTTTTCTATTTTACTTTTGCGGGATCAGTATCTTTATTAAAATTTATTATGTAAATTGAATTCATCGAATTGTTTAAACCAAATCCTAACAACATAATATATTTTACTTTTTTTAAAATAATATTGCAAGTAGAGAAAAACTATTTTTTGTTTTACAATATTTTATTGTAGTGTATTTAGTTTTTACTTTATCTTTGATACTTCAATAAAAACTTTAAATAGCTAAATTTCTAAACAAATTTGAGAAGAATTGGTCAGTTATTTGTACAGAATTTGTCGGTTGTCTTATGGTCACATATTAGGGATTTGACCAAATAATTTATAACATCGATGTTTTGCTGAAAATTTTAACATACATGCTTAATTTTATAGTTCCAATATGTTATAGTTTTTTAATATATTCATGGGAATTGTAGTCTGTTCCATAAAAGTAGAATGCCCGCAATATTTTGATATTTCTGATTTTTTTGTGACCTTCTTTTGTGTTTCATTATCTTCAACGAAACATAAACACCTGTAAGTAGTTTGGGTTTAACCACTTTAATCTCTTTCTTATCAACAAAAACTTGTTAAACAAATGTGACTCATAACAATTTAATCAATTTTTTTTTTAAATATTTACAACAATTTATTCCTTAGACTCATGCAGACTAGAATTTAACATTTAAATTATACAGATATGTACCTACAATACTTATGATTTTTTTCGCAATTCATTGTTTTTTCAGTTTCTTCGAATTCTTTTGTGACGATTTTTTTGCCAAAGACTTTGCGTAGTACAAATTTGAACGCCAAAGTAGTTAGCAACAAACTTATAATCAATACCGTTATCAGCAGGGCATAAACGTCCAGATTATAGGCAGCTATAGTATTCATATGTACGCGCGGACTCTGTAAATGCGGGGCCCCCTTATGGCGTAAGATATATTCAGTCCAGTAGACAACCTCCTGACGGGCAGTTAGAGGTCTATCTCTGTAAAGTGCGGAAAATTGTCCAACTGCCTGAGCATATTTTCCATTCTCCAAGACCTCACGAAGAGCAGAAGCAAAATTCTCCTCCGTTAGTGTCAATAGATCCAAGCTTAAACCATAGCCAGAAGTTTGCATTTTTTCAGCGTTACTCGGTTGATCTCCAAAAATTGGTAGAGCTACCATGGGTACACCATGATATTGGGCTTCTGTGATGCCCCCCTTACCAGCATGCGTAATAAACAGCTTCGTCTTGGGATGGGCTAAGATATCGTCCTGGGGTAACCACTTAGTGTAGAAAATATTCGCTGACTTGCCTGGCAAATCATCCAAATTTTCCCATTTCCATATCACATTCTGTTTTAGCTTAGATAACACATTGAATATATTTTTATTTAGTTCCGGTTTTACTGAAGAACTCTTGATATTGGAGCCCATTGAGAGCAGTATAGCACCATGATCAGACTTTGATAGAAACTCTTCGATATCTTTGGGTAGCGGATCGGGTGTATCTTTTATTTGTATGCCACCAATCTGTACTGTGGCTGGCACTAAGGGTCTTATTGGTCCCTCACTGATCAAATGACAATTCACAAAGACAAGTGATACATTTTGTCTCATTTCAGCCAGAGTGGGAAAATTTTTCTCCTTTCCAAACTGCTCGTTGTAATAGCGAGTTAGGCGTATGTCAAATACATGAAACAAATAGGTGAATAACCAATCAGAGACATAATTTTGGAGTCTGTGACGGAAACCCATCACTTCACCTTTTGCAACCCCAGTAAATAGACTCGGCACATATGACAATTCCGGTGGATTAGCCACATAGCCATCAATAACAGGCATGGGAGCATTCATCCAATCGACTATAACTGGCACTTTCAGTTTGGCTGCTACACCCAGTTGGAAATCATTGATAAACCAACCCATTATCATTAGATCGAATTTCGTTTCGTATATCTGTTGGAATTTCGGATGCGAAAGTAATTCATATTGCGATTCAATCATGACAGTCATGCCACTTAATAGGCGATTCATGGTGGCGAATATTGTATTCTTCTGTGAGGCCATCTCCTTCATTTGGTCCTCTAAAATGGCTTCTTGTTCATCGGTAACTGGTATCACAATTACATGTATATCCTTGGGCTTGACTTTGGGTTCTAGCATTGAAACAACTGTCACATTGTGACCTGCTTTAGCCAAAGCCTTTGCCACCGACATATGCAATATCAAATGGGATTGACTGTGACTACTGAACAGTCCCAGAATGTTTGCCCCCTCAGATGGCGTAGCAAGCACTGCTATCAGCGATAGCACCGCTAAAATCACTGGACGGAATTGCAAACGCATTGTCACACAACTTTATCGTTCAATGTTTAAATGGAAACTAAGGGAGTGAGGTCTACCAGTGAGCTATTTATACATCTAAAACGATGTTTACGAAACGCTTCTCTTTTATTGTTTGTCGCTCGGTCGATCGGTCGACTGAACGAATTTATTCAATTGTATACTCTTACACCTCCGAAGAGGATTTACATTTTCCTAATCGACCGAGTATGTCAAAAGAGACTTTTATCCAGTTAGCTTAGAATTTCTCTTAAAAAATGCATTGGGTTGTCAAGAACATATAAAGAGAATAGATAATAGCTTTTAAGAAATTGAAAAAATATATTAGAACTAGAAAAAAGCGTTCCCACCAGAAATTGTTAGAGCATTGAGACTTCGTCTCAAATGTTTCAATGAAATTTTTAATTTCATCATGATGTTTTTGCTGTATCATCCTGATGAAAAATTTTTAAATTGAAAAGCTTTTTTGACATATGTACACCATTTACATATACATATATAGTAACTGTATATATTCTATATATTAATGGCTTAGACGTAACAAAATATTTAGTTGTATATCTCATTAACTAAAGCAACAATTTTGTAACATGTTTAAAAAATTAGTTTTCAAATTAATTAAGGTAATTTTAAAAAATTTCAATTTAGAGACTTTATATTGTGGAATTTTCAAGTTTATAACCCTATATAATGACGACATTAAAGTTATATTATCACTAAAAACTAACTGAAAACATAAAAAAAGAAACATGAACTTGCATAAAAGCTTGAGCAAATTAAGAGAGGAGAGGGCAAGCTTTTAGGTTAAGAGTAAAATTTAAGAGAAATTTAGAATAGTTTATTTATTTGTTTGCCATTCCCTGTAGTCCGGAACCGATTATTAACCTTTTGCGTCTCTAAAACTTACTGAAACATTTTACTGCCTGGCGGCAATAAGTTGGCTTTTAGGCGCAACAATTGCTGACTCTGACCCTTAATATGACCCCAATGACTCATCTCACGTAGCTCCGTTTTGAATTCCTTCAATGTTAACCTTAATTCTGGATATAAATGCTTAAGAACATTATGATCCAAGGTGGGAAAGAGATGATGCAATGCATGTTCACCAAATGAGACTAGAACCAAGAGATCTGACCATTTTATATCGGCACGATCAATTATCGTATCCAACTGATATAGACCCCAATCGGGATCAGACCTTTGAGTATCGCCATCATGTAAAATCCGAGGATCATGATGGGCAGCTGTTAAACCTATGAAACCAAAGAGAAAGCTTCCAATACTAACTATACTCAACCAATTAACAATTGCTGAACTAAAGTTCAAATCAGTTGAGATGTAGAGGAAAATCGGCAAAGTTAGGCCAATGAAATCGTCCCAGTACATAATATTTTTTTTTACTACCGAATACACCATTCTGCAAGAAAGAACGTTAGAAATATTAATATGAGATTGAAGACAACAATTTTTCACGTTACCTTTGTACAATTTGAACAAAACTCAATAGGGCATAGATCACCGGCGATATTAATACTGATATCCAACGTTGAATGCGATTGGCATAGTGTATACTGGGCACCCAGCAAAGGAATGGCTCAAATAAAGACATTTCCAAGTCTTGCAATGAATTCGGATATACATGATGTGATAAGGCATGAGATATACGCCAATTCCGAAAATTCATAAGTGATAAATTAAAGCAATACATTCGCCAATTATCACGCTGGTGGAAATAATTATGTGACGCTGTGGCCATATAGCAAAGGGCCCAGCCAGCCAAGATTTTGAACACCAATGAACTCCAGACGATGGCCAACCAACTGAAGAGAAACACACCAATCAAGATGCCCGTATGAAGTAGCTAAAATTCAATAGAGTTGACCGTAAACAAAACTTATCTCGGAGCTGAATTGACCTACATCTGTTTTCTGTGATGGTTTATAGTCGAGGGTTCTTAGTTTCTCTCGTACTCTCCGCTTGAGGGTCATGTAAAAACCATTCGGTTCAAAGGTGAATCTATAATTACGCGGCTTAGTGGCACTCTTGATTTCAAATTTACTAAGCATTTGTCGAGCTCTCTCGTTAATGTGATGCGATTCAAAGGGTTCGGTTATATCAGTGCCACGGGTGGTCTCTATCCAGAATGCCCCACCCGGATGATTGGTAGCAAAATCACTCAAATCATAAAGCTTATCACCAATGCGCCAAAGACCCTCGGCCTCATCGTCCAATTGTTTGCCCTCGAGCCAACTAAAATGAATGCACACACATATCAATTCATCTGTAGTTCAAGTGTTATGATATGGTCTTACCTCTCATGGCTAACAGGTATACGATTTCTATAACTAGGATAATTTCTGGATATACCTGATTTCCGCCAAGTCTCTTTTTCCAATTTTTTCACATTTGGTGCCATTATCACAGAGTTAACTGTCAGTTCTATATTTGTTGAAATCTTATATTATGTATGTGTATACTTATTTTTAAGGTCTCCAAGTCCAAGTTTGATATTTGATATAATTTATATACTATAGCGACCGCATTAAAATGAACCGTTGGCTTTGCTTGCGTATCGCCAAGTGAAGCATTTACTCTGTTAAACTGAAATCTCAGTATCAAGAGCTTTTATTGTATTCAGCGTTCTCTATTTTGTTTGCTCTTTCTGTGATTAATTTAATCAACCTCTCTTTCGCTCTCTCTCGTTTGTCTTGTGTCGGTTATCAAAGTGTGGTTCAAAGTTGTGAGTCCAAATAAAAATGCGTAAAGGACCCAAGTGCACTATTTATTATTGAAATAGTAAATAACTTGACCTTAACACATCAAAACTAAACTTACACATGTACTCTCTCTGTTTATAATCAGATTATGTGAATACTCTATCCAATACGTCACCTAGTCGGTGGCTCAGTGGCGACCTACTAAATCTACAATTCTGTTGTTCTCGAGTTCAATATGTCAACAGATCATGATACAGATCCTAAGCAACAAATTCACTTTGTTATAATACCAGACATATGCAAACTATATATACATATATATCTATATAAATATATAACTCAACAATGCAATAATCTTTACTTTTATCAACTGAACTAGTGGATCATGGAATAAGTGGATCATGGAGAAAAAAATAGTATATCTTACTAAAAATAAATATGGTTAGGCTATAGAATTAATTTTTATTGCTAGGATATAAAAGTGGTTTTAACCCAATTCGTGTTGTTAATACTTATTAGATTTATTAGCTTATCACTTTTAAGGTGACTTGATCTGTTAGTATTAAGTACCTTTAAGCCTTCTTTATCAGTTTAAAAAATTGTGTATATATTCAGTATATTTTTGATTCTTGATGAGAGATTTGATTTAAAACAAACAAAAACAGTAATTCAATACCTCGAGTTTATAATTTTTGAGACTGAAATAATTGCTCTAATGTGTTTGTCGATGTAAGTATAAAACTACTTAGTAAGTAATATTAATTTAAAAAAATGGAATTGCTTAAAAACGTTCAACAATTGGAAATTTCAATAATTAACAGTTCAATTCGATTTGTTAATAGAATAAAATAAAATTGAAACACCCGTTAAAATATTTTAAACTATCGCGTTCAGTTAGGAAAAAAAATTGTAAAAATGCTTTTAAAATTGTTCATCAAAGTGTACTAAAAATTTAATAAACTTACAAAATTACTAAATGTAAAATAAAACACATTTAAATTTTTTCAATTGTCATCATCCGACTGGTTTTTCTTAGGGCAAACAAGTTTCCAGCTCAATTAAGCGCCAAAGTGATTTGATTAAACATGTATACTCTACCTTTTTTTTATTTACTTATCAACTACTTATGTCTGCCGATTAATTATGCTTCGGGTGTCGGCATTATCTTTCAGCGTAAGAAAACGCCTTCAGCTCTACCTCTCTAACGTATTGATGACTACATATTTACAAAGTTTCCTATCTGCCTCTGTTACTATTGACCCATTATCATGAAATTATCGCATCATGGGGTCTATATTGAGTGTCTCGGTTGACTTAGTTACTGATTAAATGGACAGAGGAACCCCAACATATTAGGGCGTACCCTCGGATCGGCCGACATGCTGCCTCCCTTGGCCACGTGCAAGAAACTCTAATCAACTTGAAAGATTTTAGACGCAATATATTAAGTTGGCTCGACTCGGGTCGACTCGGCTGGTCTCGGCTGCTAGAATCAACCTTATCAAAATGGAAATATTTTCAAATATTAATAGTATAATCGATGATTTGTTTTTATTTTTATATAATATTTGCGTTTAAAATTCTCTAGCAAGTTGCGATTGTCATTCAGTTTGTTTTTGAAGCCGGTGGCCGTTGGTTGTGTGTTGTGTTGAATATAAGGAAACAAAGTTGCAAGGATAATGGTAATTGAGGATTGGAAACAAAGTGGCATAGCCACCAAATTCCCAACCTATCGCAATTCTCCTCTGGTGACAGTTCATAGCTGGCAGAAGGGTAAGCGACAGGACGATGAGGCTGAAGGACTTTGGCGTATCTATGATGGCATCTATGATTTCACTGAATTCATTAACAAACATCCTGGCGGTCCTTTTTGGATAAAAGAAACACAAGGTACCGACATCACCGAAGCCTTTGAGGCACATCATTTGACCACAACACCAGAGAAAATGATAGCCAAATATAAGGTACGAGATGCCGCCAAACCAAGGATCTATACATTGACTCTGCATGAGGATGGCTTCTATAAGACGCTCAAGAAACGAGTGAGCGAGAAGCTGAAGACTGTCGATAAGTCACCAAAGCGTAAAAGTGATGTGAGTCCAAAATGAACAACACGTAGAAAAAGATAATGGAATTTTCCACAATTTATAGTATTTATTTGGCAAAAACATTTTATGCTTTGCTAGAGTTCATTGTTTTTTTTTTTTTTTTTAATAAAATAACCTTTATAATTGCTTGAGAAAATTTAAATTATTTTAAATTGTGAATTGATAACTAAAATCGATATATGTGGAAGTAATTTTTGTAGTGTAAGAATAATTTTTAAAGTTTTTTCTGTAAAGTTACAGAGAATTTTTTAAGGATCAGTTTAAAACCAAATGACTTGATCAAATTATAAAAAAAAAATAAAATTTAAATTAATTAGTATACATATATGTATTTTGCTTACATTTCGACAAGAGCGTAGCCAGCATACAAATTAGAAGGCATCCAATTTTTAATTAATAATTGTTTAAACCATATTGATTTTAGTTCCTTTTTTATATTCTAAATGAATTCATCGTCAAATGAATTGAAGGAAATGAAAACTCGATTTCAATTTCAATTTTTTTTGTCTCAATCTCAAGCAGAGAAAGGCATCTGGGTGCAGTAGGTTGAATTCAAATCGAGTTTAAATTTGAAATAGTTGATGCAGTTTTGGTCATCAAAGAATTTAAAAAATTTTTCATCGGTGTATAAATACTACTAATCACATTCGTATTTTAGAGGTTTCCAATTTTATGACTGACTGATAAGTAAAAATTCCTTTTTATTTTGAAATGTTCTTTTACCTCAGCTCATCCATTTTGGTATCCTGCTCTCCACTTATCTATTTGCCATAGCCAGTGCGAAATATGATAGCTTGTTAGCTTTGGTTCTGGCTGGTGTGGCTCTATGTTGGACTGTGATTGTATCCCACAATTATTTTCATCGTCGGGATAATTGGCAAATGTACACTTTTAATTTGGGTCTGATGAACTTTTGCTCGTGGCGGATATCCCATGCCATGTCCCATCATATCTATCCCAATTCGTATTTCGACTTGGAGTTATCGATGTTTGAGCCTCTGCTCTGTTGGATACCAAACACCCATATCAAGAGTAAGGCCATGCGTTATGTATCATGGGTAACAGAGCCATTGGCCTATGCAGTGGCCTTCTTCATACAAATGGGCACACGGTAAGAGCTAGATGATCAGATGATGATACGAACTATATATTAATTAGATTCATCTGTCAATTTCAGCATTTTCTACTCAGTGCGCCACACAAACATTATGTATTGGCATGATCTGTTGCCCCTTACATTACCCCTGGCCATGCTGGTAGGATCGGGTGGTACAGCTCCCGTGCTTTTGTGTATACGCCAATGGCTGGCGATGACGTCGATAGCTAGTTTTGCTTTCTGCGTTATCGGCTTGAATGCGGCCCATCATGACCCGGAAATCTATCATGAAGGTGATACGAATCGTGAGGATCGCGACTGGGGTCTATTCCAGGTGGACACCATTATCGATCGTGGCGATTTGAAATGGTCACAGTTTTTGGTGTTAACCCATTTCGGTGATCATATATTGCATCATTTGTTCCCAACCCTGGATCATGGTCTATTGCCGGCTCTGTATCCGATTTTGTATGAGACCCTTGATCAATTTAAGGCCAAATTAAGGGAATGCAATCACATTGAACACATGATAGGTCAACATAAGCAATTGTTACGTACTGAACCCAATACCAGGGCCCCAGGCAAATAAAGAGTCATCTTGAGATGTTTTTTTTTTTTAAATTGATTTACATTTATTTTGTTCCTTTTTTGTATACTTTTTGTTGTAGTTGTTGATCGTTTGTGTTGTTATTTTGTTTTTTTTTTTCTCGAAAAAATAAAAACAAAAAGATTTAGTAGATGTTTCGTTTTGTTTTTAGACATAAGAACCCTGTGTGTTATACATATAATATAGATTTTACCTAGCTTTGCTTTTGTTTTGTGTATGGCAACATTATTAACTGATGGATGATCAACTCTAAACGAATGAACGAAACCCGAACGAACTTTCTATGATTATTATTATTTTCTTTGGTTGGTTTAACGGGGCCTCTTTTTGATGATGTTGTTGTTGTTGTTGAATGCATTTATGGTTTTAGATTTTTTTTTTTGTTTTGTTTTTTGTATAAAAAATATAAATACAAATACCCGGGTAACGCTGGAGTTAATATCCAAAGTGAATATTTCTATTGCCCTAGGGACAAAAAAGTTACTTATGCTCCATTTCACCTTTTGTCTTTAGTTTTTTCGATATGATCTCCACGATCTATGGTTAGATCATTGCCATTTTAAGTGCATTTATGCCTCCCGTCTTGTTGAACGATGTTCTGATTTTTTTTTTTGGTTATGTTTTCTCGATATTTTCATATATATGTATATTTGTTATATAGTTTTATTTTTCCTTTTCTTCTTTGTTGTTGTTGTTTTTTTTTTTTTGTAGTTGTTGTTGTTTTAAAAATTAAGAAATTAAATTAAAATCATAAACATAAGCATTATGAAATATCAATATTTAAATTAAAAAATTGTTTAAAATAAAAAATTGTTGAAATGGCATTTAGAATTCGTTTTCAGGAGCAAGGTCGAATCTGGGTGGGAAAGCCAAACCGTCGAATTGTGGCCTAACGGACGTCGCACGGGGCTAAATAAACAAATAGAGAGAAAGAGAGAAAAAATGTTATTAATATTATTTAATACATTTAAATAAAATAAATTACATGCTGTGGATTATCTAACGCCATATGAAATAAAACATTTTCTAAAAGGGGGGGAATAAAACATATCAACTAAAAACGACACAAATTGAGCATTGTATTGAGCTCTTTGCAAAAAAGAAAAACAAGGGTATAAACGGAAAAGAACGTACACTATGTAACGAGTACGAGTTAAGGGAGAGAAAACGACGAGTACCGGAAATGAACGAGAGTAGACGAAACGTTACATGTAAATGAAGTAGCGAGTTGAGAGAGAGAGAGAGAGAGAGCGAGAACGAGCATGAGAATTGACTATGATCTTTGACCTGTGACTGTACTTTTTTTCAGTTTGATGTGTGCTTTTGGAGGGAAATGGCAAATATTCGAACAAACGACAAGAACAACTAGTACAACAAAAGTACAGTCTCGTACCAATATATCCACTTACAAATGTTTCAAAAGATTTCTAGATGAGTTATACTTTGGTATTCTTTACATTTTTTGTTTCTTTCTTATTTTTTTGGCATTTATCTTTGTTTTAACTGTTTAAATCTTACTCCAGCTCCAGCAGCGCCTTTACGGCCACCCTTTGACGCTGTCGGCTGTAGTATATATAGTAGGATATGATATTTTTGTTTCATATAGCGAAAGTATATAATATATAATGGTTGATTTTGGTAGAGAAAGCAAAGCTTTTTTTTGCAAAAATGAACGCATTTTTGGTACCAGGTATCGATGATATTCCATTTGTTTCGATTTCGTATTATATTATATATATATACTTTATCATTCCGTTTTTTTTGTATGTGGTTCTTTTCCCATTTCAGTTTTCTAGATGTGTGTTTTTTTTTCGAATGTCGTTTGATGGTTCTATGTATATTATTATTTTATATTATATTATTATGATAGTATAATAATTCTTATAAGCTATAATTCTCTTTGCATGTTTTGTTCTCTCATTATTCAAAAATTTGTTTTTTTTTTTTTTTGGTTTTAATTTTTTGATTTGAAAATTGATTGATTCATTTAAATCTGTTTTTTTTTGATCGATTTCGATATATTGTAGAGGTGAGAAGTGGCGCAGGCGCAATATGAAAGGGAAAAATAATATATATATATATATTTTTATATATGAACTGATTCAGTTTTTATCGGATTGGTGTAAGCAAAATGATTGCTTTAAGCATTCGTGTTCGAATTCGGGATTGGAATCGATTGGGAAGATAAAAAATCAGAATAAAAGAAAAGAAGAAAACCTTTCGGAATCCAAGCACAAATATAATTTTTCTTTTTCCCTGATTTTTAAATTGTATAGGTAGTATTTTGGGGAATGGAACTTACCGCTGGGCTGGCACCACGTCCAACCGAACCGGCACGTCCCTTGGCACGGAATTTGCTAATTGCCTGCTCAGCCAGATCGGCACGCTCCTCGGCTTCCTCGAGCTCCTGCTGGGCCTTGCGGAATTTGGCCAAGTTGAGGGCAGCGATTTCCTCAGCTTCCTCAATCTGCCTCTTGTATGTCTTGATCTTCTGTTGCAGTTTGTCGACCAGATCTTGCATGCGCTCATGGTTCTTGCGGTCCTCCTCAGACTGGAAGCTCAATTCCTTGACGCGACGCTCGGACTTGCGCAGGTTCTTCTGGGCATCAGCATGACGGCGCTGCTCACCGTCCAATTCGTTCTCCAATTCGCGGACGCGTTGCTCCAACTTCTGAATGGCCTTCTTGCCACCCTTAAGGGCGTTAGCCTCAGCCTCATCCAGACGGACTTGCAATTCCTTGATTTGCTGTTCCAGGGCCTTTCTCAATTTCTCCTGGGTCTGGGCATGATCCTGCTCGGCACGGAGTTCATCAGCCAGGCGGGCGGCATCAACCATAGCCTTCTTGGCCTTCTCTTCGGAGTTCTTGGCTTCGTTCAGGAGCTCATCCAAGTCGGAGTGGAGGGTCTGGAGCTCAGACTCCAATTTCCTCTTGGCAGCAGAGATGGAAGCGTTCTGGGCAGAAACTTCGTTCAACTGCTCGTGGGCATCGGCCAATTCCTGTTCGGCTTGGCGACGGCCACGGTCGGCCTGCTCCAACAGAGTGCGGGACTCCTCGAGTTCGTTCTGCAGAGCATTGGCACGACGCTCAGAGATGCCCAACTGTTCACGGGCATCGTCGCGGGCACGCTGTTCTTCCTCCAGAGCGGTCTGGATGTCCTTCAACTGCTGTTGGTAGCGCTTGATGTTCTTCTGGGCCTCGGCGTTAGCCTATAATGTAAATTGAATAATGATGTCAGAAATCGTTTTAAGATGTGGTTATTGAGATAATTTCGTTTACCTTGTTGGCATGATCCAGAGCAATCTCCAATTCGTTGATGTCGGCTTCCAACTTCTTCTTCATGCGCAGGGCCTCAGCCTTGCCCTTGGCTTCGGCTTCGAGGGAGGCCTGCATGGAGTCGAGAGCGCGCTGGTGGTTCTTGCGGGTGTTCTCGAATTCCTCTTCCTTCTCCTGGATACGGCGATCGATTTCCTGGCGCACTTGGGACAATTCCAATTGAGCGCGCAGAACCTTGTTCTCCTCCTGCTCAAGAGCGGCCTCAGCCTCTTCCAAAGCAGCCTGGAGTTCATCCTTTTCGGCTTCAAGACGCTTGCGAGCCTTCTCGATTTCGTGGATGTTGCGGCCACCCTCACCGATCTGGTCGAGCAGATCCTTGACTTCATCAGCCAAGTTCTTGTTCTCACGACGCACAGCTTCCAGCTGCTCCTGTCCCTCCTCATAGGCACCCTTGAGACGGAACAATTCAGTGGAGTAGTTGCGGCACTCCTTCTGGGAAGCATCCAATTCAGCGGCCAAATCATCGACCTTGAGTTTCCATTCGCCAATGATCTTGTCGAATGCCTTCTGCTTCTTCTCGGCGGCGTTGGCAATGGCGTTGGCACGGTCCACTTCCAGTTGCAGATCCTCCACTTCAGTGGACAGGCGCTGCTTGGTCTTCTCCAGGCCAATGCACTTCTGGTTGAGGGACTCAATGGTCTCTTCAGCCTCAGCCAAACGGGCTTGCAACTTCCTCTTGGCTTCCTCCAACTCCTCGGAACGGGCAACACCGTCGGATTCGTACTTGCTACGCCAGACCTGGGCTTCGGCGTTGGCCTTGCTCAATTGACGCTGCAAATCGGCCTTACCCTCAGCCTCTTCCTCAACCTGTTCGCGCAGGTTGTCGAGGTCGTGCTCCAAGTTGCGGAACTTGCCCAACAAAGTGGCACGCTCGCGGGATTCCTCATCAGCCAGACGCTTGGTATCTTCCAACTGGGTGGTCAGGGAGATCTTGATCTTGGACAACTGCGAAACCTGGGATTCGGCTTCCTCCAGCTGGCGCAACAGATCGGAGTTCTCAATGGACAACTTCTTCTTGCTGGCATCGAAGTCGTTCAGAGTGCGGTTGGTCTCATCCAATTTGGATTGGACTTCGTTGAGGGTATGCTGCAACTGCTTGGCAATCTTTTCTTGGGCAGCCTATACAAATAAGCAGAACAGAAAAATATTAGATCTCATCACACGAATTTGTATCAAAAAACAGTGGTTTTTGTGGTGTAAGAACTTTGTACATATGTGTGTGTAAGGTTAGTAACTTAGGGAAGCGAGGATATTTTTTACACGACAGCTTTAATAATTTACAGCAGCATCTCTAAGGATAAATCATAGTAAACATCTGATAGTACCTTCTCGTTGGTAATGTGGTCAACACCGGCACGCAGTTCGTTCAATTGGCCGTAGTACTCGTTCTTCTCCTTCTCAGCCCTGAGATTAAAACATAGAGAGAGTGTGTATATGGTGGTTAGAGGTGGGTTACACTTTTCTGGGTGTGGGGAAAAACATTAGAAAGACAGCGAGAGAGCGAGAAGCGAGCAGCGGTAGATGAGACGGTCCTGGATGAGAGACATCTTTCCTATATGTCGTTGCTTTTTTTTTTTTTTTTTTTTAAGGTTAGACGTAGTACAAGTACAAGTTAAACATGCGTACGTTTTGTATAAAGTTCAGTGTAGTTTTTTTTTTGGTGTTGTTGGTGTATATGTGTGGTACATATGCCCGCTGAACTCGCTTAGAGAAATCTATCCCATAGCGACGGGGCATATGACCGACATATTACCTTATCGCGACCCAATTGATCGCAAGCAGTGCGAGTCTGATTCAACTCGTTGTGGCAAGTCTGACGATCATGTTCAGCCCTATATATAGAAATAAATACAAGCATTTTGTCATAATTAACCCATGCCTCTCGTTAATACCATTTCCTGGCACCTGTGAAAAAAGCTAGCGAAATTCAGCCAAGATATCCAACCCGCCCGTTCTACTTACTTAGCCTTCAGCTTGTTGAGCTGATCAACTTGCTCGGCCATCTCAGCGACAGCATCGTTGTGCTTCTTGCGCAGGTTGGCGAGGGTAGACTCATGCTGGATGTTGGCTTCCTCAAGATCACGACGCAATTTGCTGAGCTCAGCCTCACGCTTCTTGTTGAGCTCAATCTGGGCAGAGGTGGCACCGCCAGCCTCTTCCAGACGCTCGCCCAATTCCTCCAATTCGCGGGCCAAATCGGCACGCTGTTTCTCGGCCTTGGCGCGGGCTTGACGCTCAGCCTCAACCTCTTCCTCGAGCTCTTCGATGCGGGCTTGCAGCTCCTTGATCTGGCGCTGGTGCTTGCCAACAACAACTTGCTCATCCTCGAGCTTGGCAGTGATGGAAGACAATTCCTTGTCCTTGCGTTGGATGGTCTGTTCCAACTCCTTCTTGTTGCGCTCAAGATCAGCGACAGCCTCCTGAGTCAACTTAAGGTCACCCTCAACCTTGCGCTTGGACTTCTCAACATCACCGCGCACCTTCTTCTCACGCTCCAGAGAGTCCTCGAGTTCATCGAGGGTCTGTTCGAGCTTGGCCTTAACCTTGTTCAAGTGGTTAATCTTGTCCTCAGCGGACTGGAGTTCCTCACCAGTCTTCTGGTTGGTCTCACCCTGCATTTTCTTCTCCTTGTTCAACTTGTTGATGAGCTCATCCTGGTGGGCGATCTCGTCGTTCAAGTTGCGGATCTGGTGATCCTTGGTGGCCTTATCTTGCTCGGCCTTCTGGATGTTCAATTCCAGATCTTCGATATCCTTCTTCAAGCCAGAGATCTCCTGATCGGCCTTCTTCTTTGCTGGAACAGTTGGTTGCGGGCATCTTCCTCCTGCGTCAGGCGCTCTTGGATGTCCTATAGAGTGGCAAGAGTCGAAAAACGAAACGGAAGAAAAGGTGATTAATTTTTTCGGGCTAATCTAATTATAGCCAAATGCGCAAATAACACAAAAATAGCAACCGAGAGCAATTGTTATGCCTGATTGCAATCTATTTCAATTTGCGGCGAATACTTACGCGCAGCTGGTTCTCGAGGTCGTTCTTCTGGGCGGTCAACTTAGCGTTGCGCTCCTGGAAGTCCTGCAACTGACCCTTCTCGCCGGACAGAGAGTCCAACAGGGCAGTCTTCTCAGCCAACAATTTGGCATTCAGAGCCTCCAACTCCTTGCGTACTTTCACTTCAGCGGCATGCAATTCCTCAGCCTTCTTTGCCTTCTCCTCCAGACGCTGTAAGTCATTTGAATTGTTGGTGGGATTAGAAAATGCAGATTTTGTGTCTTCGACACTAGGTTCAACTGATTGCTGAGCTGGCAATGGAGCGTCGGCAACATCAGCAGCAGATGCATTAGATTCACTAGCAGCAACTTCCGCAGAAGGTGCTGGATCTACTGCTGCTGCTGGTGCTGCTGTCGGTTCTTCCGTAGCACTAGGTGTGGTTGCTTCACTAGATTTTTTCGTTTTTTTCGATTTCTTTTCATCGGCCATTTTGTAATTTGAATTTTATATTAATTGATTATTAACAACGTTCCTTAATTAACACTAGTTAGCAAAAGGTACACTGAATATGTTTTCCTTGATTTTGTTTGGTTCGTTGTTAATTCGTTTGGGTGCGCACCGCGACTGGAACTCTGTGTGGCTATTGCACTGAATATTTGCCCAATAAAATTAGCAACGCCCCACATAATGCCCAAAAACGAACACATACACACACAGGCACATTCACTCACTCATATTTATTCATCGAATTTGAATTTGCGAATATTTTTTCTGGGCAGCTGCGGCGTTGTGTGGCATGTGTAATTGCCTCTTCTTCGGATAGTTTTTTTTTTTTTTTTTTTTGCGGGCCTTCGGAATGGCAGCAGGTGTAGTATAACCATCTCAACAAATTCCCCCCCGCCCTTTCGTTCCCACCCAATGGTTAAGCTACCCAATGGCGCCCGATGACTGCTTTCGTTTTTTTATTATTTAATTAGCAAGCTAATTGGCAAACTAATTGTGCCCATCTCCCCTTCCATTCTCTTAGGTCGGTTCTTCTAGCTCGTTGGTGAATTTTTTTTTTTTTTTTTTTTCAAATATAGCGCGTGAAGCCTGGCAAGTTATATGATAGATGTGGCATGTACCATGTAGCCATGGTAGGAGAGGCACAACACACAACATATGCAAAATGTTTCCAGTGAATTGTAAATATTTCCACTCGATTCTAAATCGAGTAAACAGCCATACCGAAATAAGAAACAAGGTGCTAGATTATGACAGCATCTATTTTTGGATAAACATATATCGCAATTGATTCGATACGAATTTAAATTCGAAAATCATTTTCGTAATGACTGAATGAGTGGGTGAGTAAGTGAGTGAATGAGAGGCAGCTGGTGTGTAATCTCTTTGCTAAGTTATGGGCCTAGTCATATACAATATGCGTGGGTTGCATTTAGCTTCGCTTTCAGGGTGTGTCCATGTCAATGTTGAGGTATTATGTTTTGCGCTTAATTAAGGCGCAAGAATTTTTTGGCCATTTTGCATAAAACGAAATGCAGCTGCCCGAAATTCATCCAATTAAATGATTTTTATTTTTTCCCCCATGATTGCTAACCACAAGTGCTAAGTGCCTCTAGCAAGTTCAGTATGAAACAATAGTCGACCATAAATACATACAAAGATGACCTAGCTGATCATCTTAGAATTTTTGTTTTCTTGTCATATGTATATGTATACTTACGGCAATTTCATCCTCAATACGGCTGACGTTGAGCAAAGGCTTGACCTTCTGCCACAGTTTGTACCATGGCCAGGTACGCAATTGCAAGTATTTGCGCAAGTTGCGTTGCACAACCTTGAGGGCAACACGCTGTTCTTGCAGCTTCTTGAAGCCCTTGCGGGACAAGTAACCACGAGCCCAGGCTTGCATCCAGGACATAATCTTGCCCAAACGCTCATCACGGAACTCCTCCATCTGACCCAGGACACCGGCACGGAAGAACACCTATTCATTTTACAAGTTGTGTTTAAGGGTTTTTTTTTTAGGGGGAGGGATAGAAAATATAATAGGTTAGTTTTCTGGTAAATTGGCTAAAAGATATGTTTTGCGTGCACTAAGCGATTTTTTTTTCTTTTTGCTGAAGCATTTCTTCAAAAACACTTTTCGACAGGTTGAACTGGGATAGATAGAGTAGGATGGATACATACAGGTAACAGAGAATACAAAAACATTAAACAAACATTACACAAAAAACAAGACAAAAGAATATATCTAGTAATAGTAGTGAATATGAGATAATTTATATATGTGGGATTAAGACATTCAGATGCAACATATAAGCCTTAAAAACTAGCCAAGTAAGCAGAAGTGATAATTCATCTCTAACAAGGCTTAACCGAAATTTCTTTCTTAACCAAAATCTCTGACTAAAAAACTTTGTACTAAAAGCTATTAATATCAGGATTTGAGTTAACAAGAGATTTGTATTGGTTAAGACATCTTCAAGAGAAAGGCCATAAGCAACATCAAGTGTAGGTGAGCGAAATGTGAGGTGTAAAATTCGCGTGTGTGTGTTTGTGTGTGAATGTGTGCACGGTGTGTGTAAAGTATATTGTCTCTCCATATACCTTTGTGTTACCCAAACGGTATTGATCTTCGGGCAAATCAATAAACTTAATGATTATATCAGTGGCCTTTTTGTCTTTGTCAACGCCCTGCAATTGCTTGGGGCACATGATTTTGTAGCTGTATATGGTATAAGGGTTTAATGTAGGTTAGTTAGATAAATTTTCGTTTTGTTGTTTTCATTTTCAGTTTTTGGTGGGTATTAGTATATAGTAGAGTTACGTCTAAGTAAGTTACTACTACATTTTATTATATTTAATCAATAGATACCAATTCAATAGGATTGTTTTATTTGAGGTGGGTGCTTGAGGGGTTTACTACTTTTTTGTAAAGTGTTTTCATTTGATTTCGTGACCACTCTAAGTCTTTTTGCTTAGGTTGTGGGTTGTGGGGGTGGGTTGCTGGAGTGGGGTTTGTGGCTTGCATTTGTGTGTGCTTGTAGGAGTTTTATGTCTGGACATCTGTATTTTAGAGCCATAAACGACGAAGTGTGTGTTTTTTGAAGTATATTTATATAGTATAGTATAGTATGGTTTATTCGTGCACCTTTGTGTTACCCAAACGGTATTGATCATCGTTCAATTCGGTCGATTCGATAAGGATCTTCGTGCATTTCTTGGGATCATCAAGACCCTTGATACCCTTGGGGTTCAGGATTTGGTAGCTACATGTTGTTTGTTGTTGTAGTTGTTGTAGTACGAGTTGAACATATAGGATGTAGGATGTTTAATAATGATAAACTACAGTTTTATCGACAAAAAAAAAGGTTTTGTGCTCTTGTTCCATTTTTTTTTTCCGGATTAGTATACTCTAACTTATTCATCTAGGGTTATTTACATATTCATGTGATCTAACAAATAATTCGAACTACTTCCATTCTTAAAAAAAAATAATAATAATTGAAAAACCCATGCTCCAAATAGGCTGGATTGGGTGTAGGGGTGGGTGTATGTTTGTGTGTATATATATGTATGTGTGTATATATCATGGCTTGGGTAGGGCTAAGGGTTTTTTTTGGGATTTTTTTCATTTCCAAAATCAAATAACATTTCGATAAAAAGCGCCCCTATGCTAAGGTTATAGTTCTGATTTGTTAACCAAAGGGGCGCCTAGGAAAACTAAGAAATCTCGTAAAGCCTTTCAGCTAGGCTAGTTTCACATACGAGTGGAAAAGATCAAGATCGAGTGATATAGATATATATTTTTGTTGTATGTATTTGTTGAGTTGTAATTCTGTAACTGAATGCCAGTTTGTGTGGTATTCGTCAAGTGTAATTTTTATATTTGTTGGGAGATAGATATAGAGAAAGAGATAGAGAGAGATATCAAAAACTACTTTTGGTTTTGGGTACGCAAAATGCATGAAATTGGATAAAGAAAAAAAAAAAACTTCAATTCATAATTGGAATATATCAATATGTGCCTTTGTGTGTCCAATACGATACATATCGGGATCCAATGAGGTGGATTCCAAAAGAATACTGCCACATTTCTTAGGATCATCAACGCCAGTAATGCCGGCTGGATTGAGAATCTGATAGCTGTAAGGTTCGATTTCATATTTAAAATATGTATGTTATTTATGTTTTCCACTCGAAACAAAGTGTTTTCTGGTTGTGTATATGTGTTCGTGTGCTCGTGTGTGTGTGGGCTCACAAGTGCTTACGTCGTTTTCGGCGTTTTATCCAGCACCGGAACAAGAAGTACAAAGTAATTGTTGTTTGATTATTGACTACACAAAGTGAGAATACAAAAAAAAAAACATATAATTTTTTTTCGAGAGCCATCCTCTCTTCTGTTTTTGAGTAAAAGTGTAAATTTCGAATTCGAAATAGCCAAATTTATAAGCATAGAAATAATAATCTATTTGCCTTGGTATGACCCAGACGATAAAGATCGTCATTCAGCTCGGTGGATTCAATCAAAACCTTCGAGGCTTTCTTGGGATCATCAAGATCCTTAATGCCGCGTGGGTTCAAAATTTGGTACCTGTACAAAAAATTTCACATACATACATATAAAAACAAATTCGTTGATACACATATATAGAAAGAGATAAATAGATAAACATATATATAGACAAGGACTCGCATTTTTTGGGGGCAATCGGGGTGGATTGGTAGTTTTACAGAAGGGCGAAGGGTGGTACACTAAGTGATACAATTGGAATATCTTATGGAGCATTCGCTTAACGAACTCAAAACTAAATCTTGGAAACTTTTTTTTTTGTTTTTGGTATTTGCGTGCCTTAGTGTGACCAATGCGATACATATCGGGTTCCAGTCCAACAGCTTCTAAACATTTGGCGGCCGCATTCTTGAACACCTTTTCAGCGGCCATTATAGCCGGGGCCAAAATCATGTAACTAGGAGTAGTTAATTATTATGTAAGTAAGCATATTAAATATAGAGACCGAAAAGGAAAACCCTCTAAGTGTATGTACAGTCTTTCTGTGCTAAACTCAAAAAAAAAAAAAAGTTTTTGTATAACTAAACTAAATTGTAGAACACAGAGAAAACAGAACAGTTCAATGAGTAAGAATTTCAAATAATTTCAAAATTTTTCAGCTATGTTTTCTCTATGCTTCTTATACTATGTAAATTGTATTGTATATTGTATATAGAATGTTAAGAGATGTAAGAGATATAAGGTATATATCTATAATGCTTACCGCATCTTGAAATCGGGGTAGACCATTCTGTTGGGGAAACCTTTACGGCAAATACGGATACCTTCAAGCACACCGTTACATGTCAGCTGGTGCATAACCAAGTGAGCATCAACAAGACCAGGCTGCTTCATTTCGTTGGGAATGATGCAACGGACGAAGTGAGGCTGTGTGGAACGCAGAGTGGTCATCAAGCTGTTCAACTGCTCCTTGTAGGCCGATGAGACAGTAGCGAAGCCACCGCCCTTCTTGCCACGACCGCCCTTAGCCTGTTCACCGCCACCAGACTGACCAGGATGATCAGCAAAGATTTCGATAAGCAGCTTGTTCTGCGACTTCTTGAACTGGTCGACAACAGTGTCGTTCAAGGGATCCTTGTTCTTCTCCAACCAACCGGTGATGTTATAGGCGACAACACCAGCATAATGGCCAATGGCAAAGTGGGCAGCCTGCTGGCCGGGCTTTGGTGGCTTGGGCTTCTGGAATGGAGCTGATTTACCCAAATGGGTGTTGGTCAGCTTCTCCGAGAAGGTCTGATCGGTGGCCTTGGGGAACATAGACTCTTCTTCCAGGATGGACAAGATACCCATAGGCTATATGATTCAAACAAATAGAGAATGTAAAATATATAAAGTTAGATTTCATTTTGCTTATCATTTCATCAAATTCACATTTAAGTAACAAGCTGGCATATTAGATACATTGATAAAAACTAGACAAAAGCCACAAAACGCTGAATACGTCTAAAAACTAGAAAAAAATTTGTTTTTATTCATTATTAATTTTAGTACATAAAACTTACCCATCAGTTAGTTGGCATTAGCTTATTTTTTTCTGGCGTTCTTACATAACTAGGTTAAAAATTTTGTTATTATTATTGAGATTATTATAATTATAATTATGATTATTTTATTTTGGGTGCATTTTAGTGCATATAAAGTATAGATTTTGTTTTTTTTTTTTGTTTTTTCTTCCGATTGTTTGTTGCAATTGTGTATTATCATGTTGGTCAGTTGGCTATCTGTTTTTGTTGAAGATATTTATACCTTTTCGATCAAATCAATACACAATTGCAGATCCATGCCAAAATCAATGAAGGTCCATTCGATGCCCTCACGTTGATATTCTTCTTGTTCCAAAACGAACATATGATGATTGAAGAATTGTTGCAGTTTTTCGTTAGTGAAATTGATGCATAATTGTTCGAAACCGTTGTACTAGATTCGTAAGAACAATATAAACATGTATATAGTAAGATATAGGCGGGTTTGGTTAATTGGATGGATTCATTTCTTTTCGATGGGTTAGTTACATTTTTATTTTTGGGTGGGTCAACACTCTTCCGCATGACTGCAACAATAATAAATATCTGGGGTCATCAGTTCTAGATGATTTAACCAGTTGATACAATTAAGTATAAGAACGAAAGGCATATATAAAATAGAAGTAACAGCTTCATGTTGCTCTCGACGACGAACCTTTTCAATCAAATCGATACAGGCCAACAAGTCCATACCGAAATCAATGAAGGCCCAATCAATGCCTTCACGCTTGTATTCTTCTTGCTCCAAAACGAACATGTGATGGTTGAAGAATTGTTGCAACTTCTCGTTGGTGAAGTTAATACACAGTTGCTCGAAACCGTTGTACTATATTTGGTATATATACATATATGTATATTTTTTTTTGTGGAGGGAATAATAGGATTTTGGTTTAAGGTTGGTTTCATACAAGTGACATTCAGTGCATTATTGTTATATTGACCTATATTTGTTTACCTGTGGTTTTCACTGTTCATTTTAAACCCCCCTCGAGGCTTGAGAATTTGCATTGACATGACAAACATAAAACAGGAAGATAGAAATATATATATTTCTGATCTGGTGCACAATAATTGACAATTGGATTGACATGGAAATTTTTTTGAAAACAAAGGACCAGTGGGTGAATGCTCTTCACGAACCTTTTCAATCAAATCGATACAGGCCAACAAATCCATACCGAAATCAATGAAGGCCCAATCGATACCTTCACGTTTGTATTCTTCTTGCTCCAAAACGAACATGGTATGGTTAAAGAACTGTTGCAATTTCTCATTGGTGAAATTAATACACAATTGTTCGAAGCCATTGTACTAAATATCAATTAAAGATAAAACACATATTTACTTTTAAAATTCAAATGAATTGAAAACCCCTGACAAACTAACTGAGAGAGATAAAAAGACCATATGTTAGTGTTGTTGTTTTGGGTGTGTGCCACTGTGGAATATGGTCCACTTAGATGTGGATAATTATAAGTTGGTAAATGCCAATTGAAATTCCAAAATATTTTTTTCCAAATTCTCATCAAATTTTCAATAAATTTTTTGAAAGACTAATTTGTTCCGTACAGGACAAGTATTTCGCTGTGTACAGCCAATCCTTTTTTATTGGAGATTACCCATGTCTAAATGAGCTACATTCCCAGTGTTTTGCTGCTGGCCAAATCGATAAGTATCACCCGTATAGGGGGAATATTAACGATTCGGTTAGCAAATGCACAAGTGCCCAAATGCTTGTGACATACTCACATCGAAGATTTCAAAACCAGCAATATCCAGCACACCAATGAAATGCTGACGCTTCTGCTGAGTATCCAGAGTCTCGTTACACTTCTTGACCAGCCATTTGAAGAGACGATCGAACACACCCTTGCAGAGGGCACCGATCGAGTTGGTGACCTGTTGGACATTACGACCCTGGGTGACGAACTCGTTACCGACCTTGATGCGGGGCTTCAACAAGTTCTTGTACAACTCAGCGGTATCGCAACCGAACAATTTCGATACACGACCACCCTCCTCTTCACCATCCTGTTCAGCCTGCTCCTCGCGACCACGTTGCTTGAACTTCATGCCACCCATGTGCATGACAGCGGCGGTGATTCTGTACACATCCTCCTTCTCTTGCTTGGTGAAGCCCAAGATGTCGAAGGCTTGCTATAATTTTTTGAATAGATCAAAAATATAATATATTAATTTTAAGAATTTTGATTAAATCGTTTCTCATTACGGTTATTGGCATTTTTTTAAGCTGTTTATTAAATTAAAGTTTTATTATTATTATTTTTTTTTTTTTTTTTTTGATCATGCAAACATGCAGAGGTTAGTTAGACCTAAAAGAAAAACTACAGGATTTTCTATTCGGATATTACCAAATACAGGTGGCTTAAGTATTCCGGAATCAATAGATAGCTTGGTGATATGGATTGCCGGTTCTATATATATATATTTATATATATTTGGCCTTATATACTAAAACAAGACTCTTAGACTATGGAAGAGAAAGGTTTATTTTTGTGGTTTGGGTATTTTGTGGGGAAATGGAGTTTTCGTGCTGAACCTAACACAAAATAGGCACTCAGAGTCTGTTGAGAGGCCTGTTTAAGAACAGTCTATACAGTATTTTATACATACGTATTTATCTCTAAAAAGGGGGGAGCATAAAGAAGGACTATCATATGAATTTGTACGCTTATCAGCAGTTTTACGCTTTTTTTTTCGTTACAAATTATCACAAATATCTTCTTTTTTTTTTTTGTTTGGTGGTCAAAGGGTCTAAAATTTAGAGGCATACACATTCCAAGGCAAACATAAAAGAATTGATCGTCGTATATATTTTTGTTTTTAAGATGCAAGGATTTCCGTCATTCCTCATTCGTAGCATTCCAAGTAACACACAGAGAGAAGGTGAAAGAAAAATATATAAAAACACACAAATGTTTTGTCGGTTTTTGTTTTTGGTTTTTGTCAGACCAAAATCATCATCTTCAGTGTGTGTGTTGGTTTTTTTTTTTTTTTTGATTTTTGGTTTTTTTTGTATGGTTGCGGCACTTACATCTGCAAGCTGGAATTCCTCACCATCATCCATGTTGGGTACAGTAACTTTACCCTGGGATACGTTATAGTAGTCGTAAATGTTATCAGAGAGGAAGCACATGTCTACATTGAAGTCGGAGAGAAGGTTTTGAAACAAAACAACAAAACGAGAAAAAGACTCTAAGACTATGTGGGGAGTGTGTCTGTGTGTGGCAGGACAGGAGAAAGTATATTGAAGTGTACTGTTGTTGTGTGTGCCGTGTTCTGTGTATCTGTGTGTGTATGTGTGTGCAAAATCTTTAGATTGTGTTTTACCAGGAGCGGGCTTAACCTTTGAGTTAACTACAATTGAAACCCGGTGTCAAATTAAGCGAATGTTGAAAATCAAATGTAAGCTGAGGATCACCTGCTCCCAGCCAGGAATAGTGCAAAGGAGTTATATTGCAAGATATAAAAAGACTTAGATAGAGAGAGAGTGAGAGAGAGAGAGAGATAGATAATTCCGGAATAACATTTGGAAAAGTTATCAAATATATATACAAAAAGATATTTTGTGAAGAGCTACAACAAGATACATAGAGAGAGAGAGAGTAAGAGTAAGAAATATTTATAGAAAATATATTACAATAGATTTTTTTTTTTGTTTTTTTACTTCAACTTTAACAATTTTTACGGGGGGTTCTTTTTATGTCGGGAAATCAATCAGTCGCTTGCTCTCATCACTTACATCAGTTAATTCAAATTCTTCACCATCGTTGACACCGGGTATCCTTGTCTTACCCTGACATATGCCAGGATAATCACCAATATGTTGCGTTAGAAATACCATCTCTATTGATGGATTAATCGTTAAAGTCTCTATTTACTCAAAGATGTGTATATATATATGTATATATATATAAATGCATGTGTATGTGTATTCTATGTGTTGTGACCCTAATGCTAAGAACTAACTAAGATCTTTAGTTTCTCAACTAAAACTAATCAATATGGTTGTTAAGGTTTAAAATTTAAGTGTTTAGTGTTATGAAATTTGGCATTTTGCTTAAAGGCATTAGGCTTTAGTTTTTTTTTTTTTTTTTTTTGAGGACGACATGAAAGGACACACAACATAAAGTAATTTTTTTCGTTTTAGGCAAAGGTTTTTGTTTTTGATTTCGAAAATTGGTATTGAGGTGAAATTTTGAAGGATCAAAGCATTGATTGAGTTGAGTTAAAACATTGAATTATGTTTGGATTTCTTTTTTTTTACAATAGGTTGTTAGGCATGTTAAGTAACCATGTTCTGTATGGCCTTACATCCACTAGGACCCATTCTTCAGCATCGTTAACACTAGGTATAGTCGTTTTGCCTTGCGATACAATACGATAATCGTAAATGTTGTTCGATAAAAGACAATAATCTATATCACAACATTTGCCGATTTCGTAGAAGTTGTGTGTGTGTGTGGTTTTTTTTTTTTTTTTTGCATGTGTAAATGATGTTTGGGAAGATATTTGTGGCATATATGGAAAAAGGTAAAAGGAAGTTTATGGTTATAATTAATGTTTTTTCATAAGTAGGATATGGTATGTGATATGGAATGGATTAGTTAAATATTTGTGTAATGATGATTATAAGGAATCGATAGATAGGTAAAGCCTTCTACGTAATCCAAACCATCCGTTCTGTGGGATGTTTGTTCATAGGGTTTGGGATAATCATAGAGCTAAGCACAATATTGAATTCGGTGTGTTTTTTTTTTTTTGGCCTACAAATTACTTAGCAAGAGTTAATAAATAAAAAACTTTTTTTGGCTTTTGGGTTATTAGATAGAGAGTTTTGGGACAATTACATCTGTGAGGGAGAATTCCTCAGCATCATCGATACTGGGCACAGTAACCTTGCCCTGGGATACAATGTGGTAATCGTAGATGTTATCGGTCAACAGACAAATGTCTACACGGATATAGTAAGATAATATATAGAATTTGTATCAAGATTAAGTGTTTGTGGTTGTTTGTGAATGTTGCTGGTTTGAAATATAAATTGAACCTAAACACATTATCCTAAAAAAACAATATAGTATTGATTCGATTTTTGGATGGATATATGTATGTGTTGTTGTTGTTGTGAATATGTATTTTTGTATGATGTTTGTATACCTTTCACACCGGCCACGGAGCCAGACATGATCTGGTAGAAAATGTGGTAAGAACGCTCCAGAGATTGCTGAGAGATGACACGAGCCTTCTCCAACAGATCTGTATAAGAGAGAGAGAGAGAGAGAGAGAGAGAGAGACAAAAAGGTAAATGTTTAGAGTTTCCTTTCCCATTTCCAAGTTGATTTTAAGCAAAACTTACAAGTCTCAATATCAGCACCAGCCAGTTTACCAGTGGGACCGAAGTGAATACGGATGAATTTACCCTATATTAGAGAGTAAGAGAGAAGTTCATTTAATTTATATGATTTGTTTGCGTTTTTTTTTTTTTTAAGTACTTACGAAACGGGAAGAGTTATCGTTACGCACGGTCTTAGCGTTACCGAAAGCTTCAAGCACAGGGTTAGTTTGCACAACCTGATCTTCCAGGGAACCCTTGTTCTTCTGTGACTCATCCTTCTTTGTCGATGCACCAACGGTGGCGAAGTAAGCAATTACCTTCTTGGTGTTCTCAGTCTTACCGGCACCAGACTCACCGGTAATCAACATAGATTGATTAACGTGATTGGTCAACATGTCCACGTAGGCACCATCAGAGATGGCGAAAATATGGGGTGGCACTTCATTACGGCGCTTGCCACGGTACATCTTAGCGCAACGGTTGGTATACACAGGGTAGCGCTTGTAAGGATTGATGGCAACGCAGAAAAGACCTGAGTAGGTCTACGTTGTGTCAAATCATGGAAAGTATGATAATACAAATATGTATTAATAAAACGGAATTTTTCAATATTTTTTCGGTTAGATTGATTCGGAAAAAAGATTAGTCAAAATTTGTGTTGGGTTTATCAATTTACTCTAGAACGTATATGGACAATTTTCAGAGAGCATTGTCATTCAGTAGGTAACAATACTGCTGCTCTAAAGCCCTGTTTTTAAGAGTAAATTTCCAAACCCATCTAGATAGAAAGATAGAGGATATAACGTATGTTTTTAGTAACCAGTCTGTTGGGTCTACCAGTTTTTTTTGGTTTTTTGCTTTCTACTAACAACTACATTTTGGGGAATAGAAACAGTGTGTGGGTACATGATGATATTTGTAGGATTTGTTCAGCTCAATTTCCATTTTTGGTGGCTTTTCGAGTGTGTTTGTGTGTTGTGTGTATTGGTGGGTGGGTGTGTTGTTGTGTGTGGTGTGTGTGTAGTGTATTGAACCACTTAATCATATATATTTTTGACTCCAGCGTAAAGTTCATCTTGACTGGGACGACAAAAATTCGGTTTCGTTTTATTTAGTAAAAGCTAAATATTAATGCAAAATCTACAAATGATATTAGCTTAAGTGGTTAGTGGAAAAATGAAAAGATAAAGTAAATCTTCATCTGTGACATTTTTTCTTTCAGCAATATGAAATAATGTATGTTCTTTGATTTTCCATGAGAGTTTTCTAAAAGTTTTAACGTTAGTTTACTACTTGAAAAATAAAATTGCATTAGTTTCAACTGAAGCTGAGAAAACTTTTTTTTTTTTTTTTTTGGTTCATAATTTCAATTTTGTGTTGTTTTGGTGTATGATATTAAACAAAAGCTGAGGAATTTTGTTTTTGGATGATATGTAACATAGAACGCGTATATAGATTGTCATACCGGTATGACAATTACTTACATAGATGAGCTTGTTGTAGTATCTCTGTCTCAAGTTATGGAGCACAGAGGCATCGTTAAGGTATGTCAAGTTAGACATATCCTCGGCTTTTTCGTATTTTGGAGGGTTCACTTGCTGGAGCTGATCTTTCTTGAAGTCTTTTGTCTATTTATTACAGTCACACCCACATTTTCAACCCATAATTATACCAATCGTTTTTTGGTCAAAACCCCATGAACCCAATTTAATGTTAGGTTTCAAAAAAAAAATAAAAAGAGAAAGAGAAGAGAACGCGACCCCGCGAAAAAAAAGAAAAATTAGTGATATTCTAGTAAATATAAACTTACATAGATAAGCTTAGCATAATAACGTTGACGCAAATTGTGCAGGACACAGGGTGTGTTCAAGACAGTCATGTCGGCCATATCTTCAATTTTTTCGAATTTTGGTGGATTCACTTTTTCCACCTTCTCGGATTTGAAATCTTTTACCTATATATGGCATTTGGTAGGATGAGGTAGGCATGTAGGAATTGTATGTGATATATCATAATGAGTTTGAACATTTGTACAAAGATTTTCATTTATATTTGTAGTACCAAATAAAAATGAAAATTTTTGTACAAAAACTTTCATTTTCTCAATTATGATTTACAAAATTTGTTTCCATTCATTTCATTTTTTTTCTTTTGTTTTGTTTTGGTACTTTATATCATTACCTCTCCACCAGGCAAGCCAACGGAGACGATATCACCCTTGGTGGCCTTGATCTCACCAAGGAGATAACCCTCCTTCTCATCGGGCACCCAGCAGTTCTTCTTCGAGTCATAGGGTTTCGATTGATCGATACGTCTTTGTTCCAAAGACACGAACAAGTAAGGGGTGGGATCTTCATCCTCCTGACTTGCGACTGGCTTCGGCATCTTGATTAAATTTCGCTTTTAAACTTAAAAACTCGAGAAATGTGTTTAAATATTTGGGACTTTTAAAATTTTCCTATCAATCGCGTCGTGAGCCCAAAACTTCCCTGTAAAATAAAATGAAAAAAATAAAAATTTAGTCAAGTTATGGTTTTGTTTATTTTGGTTATAATTTTTCTTCTTCAAAGTTTTATGCTTATGACCCATTTTTGGCAGCAGACATATGGCACACACATATACATACATATATCTATTCTATATTTATGTAGATAAATGTGTGGGTGTTTGTGTGTGTTTCTTTCCAAATATGAACATATTTTCCCATTGATTTTCGAAAAATGCCGTAATCGGATATTTGGGATATAATTTTCTTTATTTTTTTTACACCTTTGAGCAGTTAATTAGGCCTTTGTATTGTTGTTGTAAACAGACAACAAGTGTATGTAGCTATGTGTGTGTGTGTGTGCGTCTGTGTGGGTTGTCGCCTAAATATAGATCCCTGATCCCATATATATATTTTTCAATACGTATATAGAGAGAGAGAGAGACAGAGAGAGATCGCATGTGAGTGAGCTAGAAAATTGCGTATATACGTATGTTGGCCTATGTGGGGCGTTGCTATTATTACGTAATTTCAATTTTCTGCCTTTCTGCCGAAACAAATTAGATTTTTTTGTTGTTTCGATTACATAAGGTCGAACCGGTTTAACCGTTCAACCGATTCAATCACTTTCTGTCATATTTCATTCACATTTTTATTAACTTTTCATCACTCACTTTAGCAGCGCAAAAGAAGTATGCATAAATATTGGTTCGAAAAATTGTTCTAAAAACACTTCAATTGCTCTGCACGTTGTGAAACGACGCGAACTTTTCAATCGAATGCGTTATTTTAGAAATGATTCTCGATTCCCGAAACTAATTTCGAAACTCGTCTGTATATATGTATATATATATATATATATATATATATATATGTGTATCGGTATTTTGATGAGCTTTTTGGCTGCTTTCCTCGTCTTTCGTTCGAACGTGGTCAACTACCGCATGCCTTGGGTCTTTCATTTTGGCATACATAGATACTTATAGATATATATATATATATCGCTCACTCTGTCTAATGTCTGTGGTTATTTTTAAAAACATCTACATATATATACGAAATGCTTCATTTTATTGGTCTCTGTCTCTCTCTCTTTTTCAGTTCGCATATCTCTGCCACAGGTATGTATGGATGGTATTTTGTGTATGAAATCATCTAGTAAATTCGAAATTTGGCTATTACAGCATTATTTTTTTGTTGCTTTTCGATATCGAACTTTTTGCATATAGGATGAAGTAATATATAAAGCCATCTCTTTCTATTTGTTATAAATAGTTAAGGTTATACATATACATATACATATATATATGTATATATAGGTGTATTAAGTAAAATTTATTTCAAATATCATCAAATATCATTCAAATTTTACTTTAACTTGCTGATGTTGATATTGATATTTGACACTGAATATGATATGACCAACGTATATCAAGTTAAAACACTTAAGTTGATAGTATTAAAAAAAATGTTTTTGATGTGTAAAGCACTTGGCTTTAAGGATTAAGAAATTTTTGCTGAATTTTTTAAAAATTTCTTAAAGAATATTTTATTTTTGGGTTAACACGATTGTGTCCTTTAAATAAAATTTTCATTAAAGGAATTCTGAAAATATTTTGCAGACTTCTCAAATTATTATTCACTTATTAAAATGGCTTTAAATATTACTCAATGACTTTAATCGCATTGACTATTCTTTTCTTAAGGAGTAATCTATTGATTGATATATGTATATATACATATATATTCATATTCAATTCAAGTCCTTGGATTCGGTTGCTTTGAAGTTTTCGTCATGGTTACACAAGATCTAATCGTATTCTATATGGGTCTTTCTAAGGTTTTTAAAAGTTTGAACGATATAATCCAGTTAAAAGATGCAGTTTTCAGTTGTTAATCCAGCGTAATCCAGGTCACTGTTCATATGGGTCAGAATCTGGGAATATCAGATTAGATCCTTTGGTTTTAAAAACACACACATTTACACTTTTCAAGTTTTTCTTGCTCTGTTTGTAAGTTTTTCTTGAGGATTTTTGCTTTTTTTGTTCAATTTGATTTCACAAAATGGTCAAAATTTGGTTGATTGTGAATCTGTCTCTTTTACACTATATAGATATTGATGTATATATATGTATGTATATATCTGCTGATATTTTGCCATATGCTGTTGAATCTGCTGCTGCCGATTTTGATTTTTCAATTTTTTTTTTTTTTTCAGTCAACAATTGTCTTAAAAACTCGAACACATCAAAGGTGTTACACTTACGCGCTCGAAAGCCGTTCTGAACCGTGCAACCGGTAAACTTGCCTTTTATACGAGGCAATTTGATACCCCCAAAAATCGGGGGAAGCTTTCGATTCGGCATTTTCCTTGTGAGTGTGTTAGTGTATCTATGTGTATATGTGTGCGTGTGTGCGATATCTTATGCGATCGCACAGAATCATGTGTGTGCGTGAGGTGGCTGTTTTTCATTACGTCTCGAGTTGTGTGTATAATTCTTTTTTTTCTCGTTTTTTCCTTGCTCCCTTTTTCGGGTCTAGCAGCAAGTGGGTATAGTCGCTACATAATGCGTTTGTATGAGTGAGTGTGATGCAATCGCCATATAGCAGCAGGATCCGACAGATAATCAAAAGAGAGGAAAAGTGGAGAGTGATTCAGAGGCAGTTCGTGAAAGGGAGAGAGAGAGAGAGCGCGAGCTTTATATTCATGTGAGCAATTGTGGGATATATTGCTCTCTCAATGACACATAGAGGCAAATCCTTGTCATTTTTAATCTCACTCTTTTTCTCTCTCTCCCGCTTTCTCTTTCTCTGTGTGTCTATGTCTGACGATTTCCCTAAATTAAAGCTTTCTTGCTTATTTTTCATTTCTATAGGTAGACCTACGTACACATGTATGTGTGACTGTGGATATGTCTGTGGGTGTGGGTGAATTCTCTTGGTTAGTTTTTCTGGTCACCTCAATGCCAATTTGATCTTCTACTTTGGGCTTCTTCCTTCTAAAAACCAGCGATCATTTTACGATACGAAACGTTTTAGTTTAGTACAAGATGCCGACGAATAAACCTGACCATCTAACTATGTATATAACAGCTGGTTCATTCCCCTATCCCATTCTCCTCCCTCTCCAACAAAATATTTAGGCACATGTGTATTGAAATACCACATCAAAATATGCCAATGAACTAGTTTAGTTAGTTTAGACCCAGATTTTGATCTACAGAAGATGATCGATAGTTTGCCAAAAATAAATGCTCATGCAAAATCAAATTCAATGCTAAGACAACAACAAGAAATTGTCTGCAAAAATACACAAAATGATTTACCCTCCACAGATATGCCATAGGAATTTAGAAATAATTTACGAAAATTGTCTCAAATTCGTTTACATCTTAGGGTTTTCATTTGTTTTTTTTTTCTGTTTTGTTGTTTTTGGCTTTCTGTTTTTATAAAATTCTTTTCATAATGATTTGGAACTCTTGAAATATTCACAAGCAAAGTAGCAAACATTTCTCTATGAATATTTTTAGTTCAGTTGGGGGTGGTGGAATATGTTTTTTTTTTTTTCTTTTTCATAAAATCATTCTTGTTTTTCGCACATATAAAATTATTTCAATAATTTTGTTGTTATAGTTTTTTCTTTTTTTTGTTTTCTCTCTCTTCTCGTCTTCTTGAAACAGAATCTGCGACAAGAATTTTTCGAAACAATTTCTGAAAGAAGAAAATTTTCGTTTCATTTTTGGTTTTCTTATATTTTTTTCTTTTTGCAAACGTTTTATATGTTTTGACACAATATTTTTTTCTCAATTTATTCTTATGGTCGAGTCTATAGTATAAGGCATTTAAAGATCATAAATTATCATAGCCTCCCGTAAGAGATTTTGTTCTAGATAATTCGTTGTTATACTCCAAAATTTTGTTGGTATCCTTTTTTCAAACAATTTTGTTTTTAGGTTTTTGAACATCAAGTCTTGAGTCATTGACGCAGAGAAATTTGTTTTGCATTTTAGTGTCAAGATATTTTCTTTTTCGGTTTTCTTTTTTTGTTTTCTTGGCGGCCTCCCCGATTATCTTTGTAGGTTCCTAGTGGGATGGATAGCTCTAATAGGGTGAAGAGGGGTAAGAGGTGATGTGGGGTCTCTGCATTGCTACACGAGGCAGCAACAATAATTGCATTGCGATGGGGGCTATTTCAAAAGCTTCATTGCTCGACATCCACCATACATTGATGTGAGTGAGTGAGTGAATGATTCTTCCTTGCCTTGCCCAACAAACGAAAATTGAGAATGCCAGCACCTGAAAGGCAGATGCCAAAATAAAAATCAAACAACAGCCAAAAAGAAAACCAACATATTCACATTGAATGGCGATTCGGGAAGGGCAAAAATAGTTGAACAATAACTAGTGTTATGAACTAAAATCTTAGACTAAAATCATTAAGACTCGGTAATTCAACCTTGCCATGTCTAATTTAAGTCTACGAATAGTTTACTTTTATAGACACAAAGATGTTGAGAACTTTTTGCGAGAATAAACAATGATATTATTTGAATGGCTGAACAATAAAAATTAAATTAATAGTTGATCAATTAAATGTTCGGATTAATAGTATTATTATTTTTTATTAACTAGCAAACTAGCAACAAAATTAATTAAACTGGAAAACAACATCAAGCAAATTATGTAGAAAGTAAGAAACAGTGCAAACTGAAGCAAACTAGTTGAGACTTATAAAAAAAAATAATGTAAAATAAAAGAAGTGACATTGATATAAGATAAAGACAAACAAAATCTCAAAAAAATACAACTATTCTAGTAATTCAATTTTAAAGAAATTTTAAAGAAATGGTGACCGAAAAAAATTGAATGATAATTATCAAGTTTCGATTTCAATTTTATTTATTATTTGATTAAACAATTATTATTTTTGTATATATTTTTTATTGAAAAACGTTTATCTATATTAAATTGATTATTTTTCAAAAAAAATAGTTTCCCGTAGTATATTATAGAAAATAATTTTTGTTTTTTACAACATTGTAACCCTGATCGAAATTTTTTAAAAAAGTACGCCATCCCAATCCAATAGCGCAAAAAAGAAAAAATAGAAAAATCTACATCAAAATGGTACACAAAATATTTTAAAAACGGCAACCGTGACCAAAATACATACATATTCTATAGATAACTCTCGTCTAAATGCATTGGAACATATCCAAATTGTCGATATATAAATATCCATCGTCAGGCTGTCGTCGGTCAACATCTTTGTGGTCGTGCACTCGCACACTCGTTCGCCCCTATGCCCCAACCCAGTTGCATGGCCATATACCCACCCTTCCCATGGTTCCAACCCCTTTTTATAGCCCCCATTCAATTGATACCTGCCCCAGGTCTTCCCTGTTTCTTCCCCCAATTCGCTCAATGTATCACATCCGAAGAATTCTTTCTTGCATTGCAATAATCATTTTTAAGGTATACGTACGACTTGCTCTGACTCGTAAATAATGCTTAAAAATGACAAAATGAATGAATGCTTCCTGTATTACGTATGGATTATGTAAGATTCTAATGGCAAAGGAGAGGGGCAGATCTTTGTGACACATTCAAAACACATTCCTATCTCTTGCTCGCTTTTAGATTGTGGTCCAAACAAAGAAAAAGGAGGTCTCCGACAAGTCCCCATATACATTTGCACATACTTAATTGACAATTAGAGCATCTGTTATTGGATAGTTCTGACATTGGAATGTCGCGGACTTTGATTGATCGTTTCTACAGCCCAAATACTGCATTTTCTTAAAGGAAATCTTTTGTGATCTTTAACATTTTGATTATTTTCAAATTTTCTAAAATTGTATTTTAGATATTTTACCTTTCTAAATTCAGAGCATTTCTGTTTGCTTGTTTGCTTCCTTTTCCAAATAGAGACTTAAAAAGAAGAAAAAAAAAACTGAGATACCTCATCCCACACTGAGTCGATTTAGTCTTATCAATTTGGTCTCTCAGTTCATATGCCCTTTATTTATCAGGCATAAACAATTATCATGGTTTAAATTTCGACAAAACGCTCTTTGTTTAGATTAACCAACAAGCGATAAAGAACTGCAAATACCCTTTTCGACGGTTTAAGAGTATTTAGTAAACCAATTAATATATGAAATGGAACGATATTCAATATGGGATTAATTTACATTCTAAAAAGAAATGTAAATTTTTACAATAAAGTGCTCTCACTACAAAAATCTAAAGAAAGGGTATTCGTCAAGGGAATCTACCGACTAGCAGTCGAACAGATCATTGATAAGAAGCCGGTTATATATAAGGTGCATAGTTTTTCCATGTCAAATAGTTTTTATTCCAATTCTCAACTGAGAAGTTGTGTAAAAATGTGGTTAAAGTTTCGTTTAGTGATATTATTGCTACTACCCAGTATATTGTTGCCACCTTCGGATGGAGCCAATATTCTGGGTCTATACAGTGGACACAGTCCATCCCATTTGATTTTGCATATGTCGGTGGCCAAGGCTCTGGCCGAAGCAGGTCACAATGTGACAGTGGTTTCTATGTTGGAGCCCAAAGTAAAGTGCAAGGATATACATCTGATTGTTATACCAGTTTCTGACGAACAAGAACTTTTAATGGAAAACAAACTGAAGCAAATTGCAATGAAAAAGAATACATTCTTTGACACTTTTCATCATTTAATGAATGATATGAAAGTGATGATTGATACGCAATACGAACTGCTCTCCCATCCGAAGTTTCAACAGATATACGAGACAAAGTTTGATCTTATGATCTTGGGATGGTTTGTCAATGATTTCCAATTGGGTGTAGCGGCAAAGTTAAAGGTGCCAGTTATTATAGACTGGGTAATGGGACCAACTCCAGGAACCGATGAACTGGTGGGTAATCCAGCTGAAATATCCTATGTACCTAATATGTTGAATCCGGTCTCGAAAGGCAAAGTAATGAGCTTTGGCAAAAGATTAAACAATTTAGCTACCCATTGGTTTTATAAATATTTAAACGGCCTCTTTGATAAACCTTTCGATGACTACTACTACGAGCATTTTGGAATTAAGAAAAATTTGCCCACACTTAAGCAATTGAAACAAAATGTATCACTTGTCTTTGTCAACTGTCATCTAATAAGTGAAGGGCCTATAAAGCCTTTGGTGCCAGCAGTCATACAGATCGGAGGAATACAAATAAAGGATACACCCGACCCACTTCCCAAAGATATTGAAGAGTTTCTTTCAAGCTCTAAGCATGGTGTTATATTGCTTTCCTTGGGTTCCAATATAAAGAGTTCTTCGGTGAAACCAGAACTAACCAAAACTATATTTAAGGTTTTAGCAAGTCTGAAACAGAATGTAATATGGAAATGGGAAGATTTGGACAATTTACCAGGCAACTCAACAAATATCCTCTATAAGAAATGGTTACCGCAGGATGATATTTTGGCGCACCCCAAGATGAAGCTCTTCATTACCCACGCAGGTAAAGGCAGCATTACAGAAGCCCAATATCATGCCGTTCCTATGGTAGCTCTACCAGTTTTCGCCGATCAACCTGGAAACGCTGCTATAATGCAAAATTCTGGTTATGGATTAAGCTTGGATCTTTTGACCCTGACTGAGGAGACATTTGAAGCTGCTCTTGGCGAAGTCTTGGAGAATAAGAAATATGCCACGGCAATTGGACAATTTTCCGCCCTTTACAGAGATAGACCTCTAACTGCCCGTCAGGAGGTTGTCTACTGGACTGAATACATTTTACGCCATCGAGGAGCGCCACATCTACAAAGTCCTTTAATTCATATGGATACTATAGCTGCCAATAATTTAGATGTTTATGCCCTACTAATAGTGATATTGGCAATAAGTTTGTTAATTATTCGCTTTTTGCTCAAATATTTTGTACATAAAGTCTTTAGCAATGGCAAATTAAAAGCGAATGATTCAAAAAAAAATAAAATGACAATAAATAATACGTTTTAAACATAAAGAAACAGTTCACTTTGAGTTTGAGCATAATCTGAAAGAACAGCTTGCTTTATTTAGCTGTCTTGTCTGAACGTGTACACAATGTAAACACATAACATTATTAACGTCTTAGAGATATGAAGCCGATAAGAACATATCTAAATATGCTTATCACTTAAAGTGTTTATCTTAACAAAAATAATAATAAAAAAGAATTCCCTTAGAAATTTACTAAAAGCTTCCAAAAGAGACTTGTCTCAATTTAGACAAACCAAAAAACTGTTTTAAATTTAATTTAATTGATAAAAGTACAAAAAGGCTGGTTCGAATAGTTTGACTATCTCATGACCTTTAATTTTATCAGTGGGAAGAAAATGATCAAACACAAAATTTCCACCAAACTAACTTAGTTCAGATTAAACTAGCCAAGTTGTAATATTCATTCGAGTAATATAAAAATAAGAAATTGATTTTAATATCAAGATGCGCCTATCTCATATCTCTCTCCACTTATCTAGCTAACTTACCTTAGTAAATGGTGAGAGTATTCCCTAAGAGATTATCCAATGATAAACGGTCGAGACGATTATTGATAAGAGTCTAGCTAGATATAAGATGCACAGTTTTCCGGCGTCAAATAGTTTTTATTCCAACACTCAACCGATAAGTTCTGTAAGAATGTGGTTAAAGTTTCATAAAATAAGATTATGGCTGATTTTGCTACTGGCAACAATAATTTTCCCTGTGCCTTCGAAAGGTGCAAACATTTTGGGTCTGTATAGTGGTTACACTCCCTCCCACTTGATTTTGCATATGTCGGTGGCGAAGACTCTGGCTGAAGCCGGTCACAATGTGACAGTAGTTTCAATGTTGGAGCCCAAAGTGAGGTGTAAGGATATACATCTGATTGTTATTCCAGTTTCCGAAACACATCAACATATAATAGAGAATAAAATGAAGGAATACGCCACGCAAGAAAATACAATGTATGATGCTTTTGATCACTTATTGAATGACCTTAAAGTGATGGTAGATTCGCAATCTGAACTGCTTTCTCATCCGAAGTTCCAACAGATATACGAAACTAAATTTGACTTAATGATTTTGGGTTGGTTTTTCAATGAGTTCCAACTTGGTGTGGCAGCCAAGTTGAAGGTGCCAGTTATTGTGGACTCGGTGATGGGACCAACGGCGAGTACTTTTCAGCTAGTTGGTAATCCAATTGAAGTATCCTATGTAGGCAATCCGTTAAATGTTATTCAAAAAGATGAAGACACGAGTTTTGCCAAAAGATTGAAAAATTATGCAACGCACTGGGTGTATGCATATTTAATGAGGCAGTTTGATAAACGATACAATGGATTCTACAATGACCACTTTGGAAAGGAGACAAACTTTCCCTCGTTCAATCAAATGAAACGAAATATATCCCTTGTTTTTACAAGCTGTCATTTCATCAGCGAGGAAAATATACGACCTCTAGTGCCAGCGACTATTCAGATTGGTGGCATACAAATAAAGGATACACCCGATCCGCTTCCCAACGATATTGAAGAGATTCTATCAAGCTCCAAACATGGTGCTATATTGTTCTCAATGGGTACCAATATCAAAAGTTCCTCATTAAAACCAGAAGTTATTCAAAAAATATTCAATGTCTTATCCAAGCTGAAACAGAATGTGATATGGAAATGGGAGGATTTTGATAAATTGCCTGGAAAGTCACCGAATATCATTTACAGGAAATGGCTACCGCAGGCCGATATCTTGGCCCATACTAAGACGAAGCTGTTCATCACCCACGCAGGAAAAGGGGGCATCACGGAAGCCCAATACCATGGTGTACCCATGGTGGCTCTTCCAGTTTTTGTTGATCAACCTGGAAACGCTGCTATAATGCAAAATTCTGGTTATGGATTAAGCTTGGATCTTTTGACCCTGACTGAGGAGACATTTGAAGCAGCTCTCCGCGAAGTCTTGGAAAATAAGAAATATGCCACGGCAATCGGACAATTTTCCGCCCTTTATAGAGATAGACCTCTAACTGCCCGACAGGAGGTTGTCTACTGGACTGAATACATTTTACGCCATCGAGGAGCGCCACATCTACAAAGTCCTGTAATTCATATGGATACTGTAGCTGCCTATAATCTCGACATTTATGCTCTGCTGATAGTAATTTTGACCGTATGTTTCCTAACAACGCGTTTTGTAGTCAAATTTCTGCTACATGGAATCTTTAAAAGAATTGAACTCTTCTCGAATATTTCTAAAAAAGTTAAATAATGCAAATTATCTGCATTAAGTATCCACTCTACTATTCAAATTAATATATGTCTCAATAAGTTGTTATAGATTTTACCGCAACATTTTTCACTATTTTTATTACTTAAATTTTTTAAACCTTAAAAAATACCACTTTTTAGAATATACATATGTAATTAAAACCAACAATTATTCCTCAAAAATAAATTTTTTGATTAATGACATGTGAAGTATTTCAAAAAATGTCCTTGTCTTTTAATCTGTTCAATTATCCAGAATTATCAATGTGTGTGGTCGAAATTGATTAATTGCTCTGGCTCAATTGAAAATCTTACACGCTTAAGCAAAATCTGTGTTGGCGGAATAAAAGTCTCTCTCTCACTCGCTCTCTCTCTCTTTTTCTCCACAAATGCCATCTATCGTTAATTAATTAGCCAATAAAACCGAATCATTTAGAATTAGTCATTGAAAAAGTGCTGCAAAAACACAAACAAAAATCAAAATGAAATTATGCGAATGAAATTATTTTCGTTGAGCATTTTGTCAGCGATTTAAATTGACTGCAGACGGTGAAAAAGTGCAGCGGCCAGCAGCCATTAGAAAAATGCAATGAAATCATAATCAAAGTCTATATAATGTCGAGACTATTATTAATGATGAGTGAAAATAAGAAATGAAAATGTTTCCACACTGCCGCCTAGCCCCACGCTCTTCTGTGCGATGCCTCCATACCCTGATTTTGCCACACTGTAAGAGGCATTGATTAATCATAAGCAAAATCAATGGCAAAGGTAAATGCCGAAGTTTTTATACTCTTTCTACTGCAATGACAATACTAGTGCTAAGAAACGTTCGTTGGAAAACAAAAGTCCTCAACGAAATTAGCAACAATTGATTTAAGCATTTGAGTCTAAAATATTAAACAAAGTTCTTAATCTCTGGGAATCAACAAGTAGTAGTTGTGCCTTGAACTAAATAACTAGTAAACTAATTTAAATAATAAATAGATATTTTGATTTAAAATTAAATGTTAGTCATCGATTAAAAACAGATCTGAACTTTTACTGAAACGAATCAACTTTATACAAAATAAATAGATAAATTCATACGTGATCTTTTGAATAACTTTTTAATCGATTAAAAATTCTTAAGTTACTGAATAAAATACGCCTGTCTTAATATAATATGGGACGTTCTTGATTATTATCTACTCCGATCACATTCTTACAAAAGGTGAAATACTCGGATCTTTAAGATTATGGATAAGTAGATACAAAATGGAGTTAAAGATCCATTATTTATTATTGATATTTAAAAACAAATACAGTTTCTCTTTAAAATAGGTATTGATTGCGAAAGAATTAACAATGAATTGATGATGATGAATTATGACATAAATAAAAAAAAAAAAAAAAAAAAATCCACAATAAAACACATTATAGTAAAAACAAATTGACCACTAGGCTAGAGTATTTAAATTGGAAAATCTAATGAAAAGCCATAATATGAGTCAGTACACAAAGTAGAAATAACGACAGATATAGAAAATTGTAAAAATAAAAAAAAAAACAAAATTAAAAAATTTATGAGCTACAAGCTAAATATATTTTTAAAACATTTCTCATATCTACTCCTTCTGAACCAACAGAAAATACATTATGAATTCAAACCAACAACAAAAACAACAGAAAAGCAAAAAAACAAAAATGAGAAAATCAATAAAGAAAATTATGGGTCATAGCCTAGTCAAAGCCTAAGCATTGACTAGGTAAAAATGATCAGAGCGATTTCCAACAAGAAAACTTGCTCCCCTATATACTAACTTTTGAATACCTATACAAAATACACTACAAATACAAATATGTAAGACCAACATTTGCGTTTAATATAGCCAGCGGCGCTGATATTCTAAATTTAAAACAAAAGCTATTCAGTTGCAAAGAAGTTCAACACGACAAAATAACAAAAACCAATGAAAACCAAAAGAAAATTTTCATTTAGCTCTGCAGTTTTTTGTCTTTGTTTCCTTCACATAAAGACAGAGACAGACATGTCAAGAAAGAGATAGTAATCAAGAGAAGGTGATAGAAAGATAAAAAGAGTGAGATGGATAGTTTAAAATTTACTAGACACATACACACACACAAACACATACCACACACACACTTAAAGATACAGGCAAAATGATGCGTCCTATGAACGCATACGCCGTGTGGTCCGTGGTCAACATATACTAAACTAGTCGAGGGGAAATCATGCTATACTATTTGAAAAAGAAAAAAAAATTATATATATGTATGTATATATGTACATATATATGTGAAAAAAGAAAACTTTTAATTTTCTTTGCTCGTGTTCGTCAGCACGTTGTATGTGTTGTTGCTTGTTTTCAAATGTTTCAATTTGTCTATTTTTAGGTGGCAAAGTTTCTTTTTGTTTATTAGTTTTTTTTATTCTCCTTCTCTGTCTCTCTCACTCTCTATCTGAACTCAACTCTGATTCTGTTTAGTATGTATTTGGTATATAGAAATCATTAGATATATAGCACGATTTTCGACTGATGTTTCTCTATTCTATTCGGTTCTGCTCTGATTTGAACGTCACATCTAAGGAATGCTTCTATTTTACTGCTGGATTTGTTTTTGTTTTCGTTGAAAATAAAAGCTTTTTCTCATTATAACACATACAGAATAGTATGTATAATCCATTTATCTAGGTGTTCTTTCTTGTATCTACATACATATATATCTATATGTATATGTATATATAGATATTGTTTAAATGTCTGTAAGGTCAAGTGAAGACAGCCGACAGCTAAAGGTGTTATAACTTGTACAAGATTTTATGTAAGCAAAAAGAGAAAGAGAAAAAACTATCATGAAAGCAAACTATAACTAGATCAGATTGGTATGAAAACTATATCGTTTTGGAAGTGATATGAGTTTCAGAAAGGAATCAGTATAAAATATTGAATATTGAAATAAAATATTAGGTTTCTAATGATAAGTAAAGAATATTTTGTGGGATACCAAACCAACATATATAGATCATCTACAGTGCCCGATTAGCCATATTACAGGATTAGGAGCCTTTAGAGGACCTCGTTTCACAAGATTTTTATATTATTTTATTAATTTAAAATTACAATTAAGGAAAAAAAAAAAAAAATAATTAATTTTTAGAAACTTCTTTGAGTTAAAGAATTTAGCCAAATTTTAATAAATTATCGAATCATCGATTTGTCGTTTTATTGTTTTACTTTAAATATTAAATTGTAATGCAAATCGCCCATTTTTTAAGTTTTCTTTTCAAAAATACCAATAAACAGCAATGGTTATTTGGAGTACTTTGCTGTTTATAGGCTTTTTTTGTCTTGCTAGAAAAGAAAACTTGAAAAAAGGGATTTACAACCCCAAAATAAAGCTTAATGAAAATAATGTTTATTTTCGAAAAATGCATGTGCTTATTTTCTAGTTAGAATAATGACTTTTAGTCTGCATTAAAATCTCAAGAACTAAAATTTGATTTATCTATGAAAATCGGCCAACATCTATTTTGTATGACGAAATCATACTGGCGAGTGCGAATAAATGGATTTAACAACTGCTTTCCGTGTATCGATCGCAGTAGGCGGGGCATTCATTAAATACAAATTCTCCTGTTTCAATTACAAACGAAATTAATGTCTCCTAAAAAAAGCGAATTTGGGTCGTTATCTCAGAGCAGAAATATCTTTTGATTATGTTTCGAATAGGCCTGAAGAAGAGCGGGAATTGTTACGGGAGACGTCGGCTAATGCAAAGGCAGAGGATTGTTATGGAACCAGCCAAAAGCCCTGCAGCCAGGCTTGAGCATGAGCGTTTGGGACCCGCAGCACAATTGCTTCGCTCGCAAAGAATTGAACTGCATAGGGGAAGAGTAGCTAAGTCCCGCGCACAGTCCGGGACTAGATCGACATGAGCAATACCATCGTATTGCATTGTGATATGACCCAGCTACTAATCATGGCTCCAGCCGCTATGTCGTCATTGGCCATGGAATTTACCCTATTTGCACCCCCCGTAGATCCTCTACTGCCCCTGATAGGAAAAACTATTTATGTTATATTTATGTTATGTTGTTTTACAACGAATTAGAGCTTTATAAATTGATTCAGTGTTGGTATGTTGGTACATATATGTAAATAAGGAGTCTAATGAAACAATTTTTAGTTTTATTTATTTATCATTAACGTGCAATATTAATATTCATTTAAAAAGTGTTTGGAACCACAGGTTTGTAGAAATAATAATACAATTGCGGTTTGGTTTTTTACAGATTATGTGATTGTGGTGATGTGATTACCGCTTGAATGCATCGGCTGTTGATGCTGGACAATAATATGAATCCTTTGTGTGATCGGAAATGCTTCTTCTTGTCTGTTGTAAATATTTTAACTTTTCTCTTAACCATTTCATATATTTCCAAAATATTGCAATAAAATGATTTATTAACAAATAAAATGTATAATAACAAATAATAAAAAAAAAATCTAAAAAACTGGAAAAACTATTTATCTTAGTTTAAATTTATTTAAATTTTCATAATAGTTTTTTGATTTCAGCAAATCAAGTTTTAAGTGCTGGTACGACTTAATTTATAATTTAAGCATAAATGTTGTTAAGAAATCATTGCCAAGACCCAAATTTAAAGAATAAACAGCTTAAAAAATATATATGTAAGTTAGCACACGCGTTTCTCCACGATACGCAGACTCCTACAGATTAAGTAGAACCGTGCCCTGCACCCCGACCAACTATGGTGCAGCAAGACAAGACGCAAGACCAGAAACTGCTGAATGAGTTCCGGGTAGTATACCCGCCCTCATTAAAAGTCACGTTGACAACAAACACATCCCATAACCTTAAGTACGTTGTGACCCATTTGATCCACATCGTCCACTTGTTCCATTAATGACTTCCTATACCTAGAGTAAGCACTTTTCTATTCTTTGTAACCAACCCGTTTCTGCTGACTTCACCGGAAGAGCAACCTGCTCTCAAAATCTGCTCAACACCCTCTTGAGGTATATTTAAGGCTCCGATCTCTGGAAGAGCCTCAGTCTTAGTCTGGCCTCGGAACCAGAAGTACATTCAAGTAATAAACGAATTATAACTTTAAATCAAGCTTCTGTGCAATTAGTTTCATGGTAAACTATTAGTTAAAAAAAGAGTCTTGTGTGTCATCTCTCCGAAGAATCATGGTAATGCCACACCCCGACATGGAGACACGGATGATAGACTCGTAACTGGCTCCACAGCAGGGACCAGATTTGTATCCACGGACCAGACTCGTAACTTGTATATTAATTAAAATCCTCTGATAAATATTAGTTTTGTTCATTGTATCTGAAGTCCACAAATCTGAGGAAAAAATTTGTCTCTGACACTGATTTTATATAAATAAATGATAGAGTATAAACAATTCTTTATTACTTTGTGCATTTAAGTTGACGAATTAGTGGAATTTACCACACTTTTTGCACATGCAGAAACATTACTAAAATAAACACATAAAACCATAAAATGCCTACCAAAAATGTGCGCTGATTTGAGCTGCAGATATCAGATGAATAGCTTTGTCCTATTTTTTTTTTTTTTTTTTTTTTTTTTTGTTTTGTGTTTTGTTTTGTATCTTCTGCTCGCTCGCCCATAAACAATTATAAACAACATGTTTTGGTAATGTTACGGTTAAACCTTTCAGTACTACAAACAAGAACAACAAATCCAAAAGCCTGAACAGTACATAGATAGGTACACACTAATAATAAACGTGCCTCGCCGATTTGGGGGGAACTTTATCACATCCACCATGGGGCATAAATCAATATTAACAGTATTTATCTTGACCGGCTGTGAGAATTTTTGCAGGTTGTCCCAAACGATATTGCAAAATGCCCATGACAGCAAGGCAATGACATTCACTTGAGTTTCACTTTTACTCGACGAACGGACAAAGCAACAATATGGGTTATTGGACAGATCTAAAGGCTTGGCTGCTACGCGATCCTGCCAAATTGATACGTTACCTGGTTCTATTTGTTTGCTGCATTGTGGTAATTGTTCAGTTATATGAATGTTTTGCAAAATTATGCGATCCTCCGATATCAACGCATTCGTATTATAATTTAAATGAAACCATTGAAATGCCAGCTATAACAATATGTCGTGAACCACCCTACCGAGAGGATGTTTTAACTGTAGGTTTTTTGAAAATCATTGGAATGTATTGTGAGAAAAATAAAAACCAATCCGTTTCTTTCAGAATCTCTCTCAAAACTATTGCCCACATCCGAAATATGCCACCTGCTGGATGGATTTTCCATTTGGGGAAATCCCACTAGATGAATTCTTCGAGAATGGTACTTACAGTGAAACGGAAACTTTTTATTTCCCCGGATTAGATGGCAGTTCTGATAGTGAGTAGAGTTGACACAAAAAAGAAAAACTATACAGGATAAGTCAGTGAAAAAGTGAGCTCGAAAATACAGAAAAATTTCGCATGGTAAAGAAAAATAAGAGCAGGAAAATATTTCTGCAAAGACGTTAATTCAATGTATTTGACGCTTTCGGAACTAATTTTCGTTTTGAAATACTTAATGGAATTACAATCCTACGATAAAGTGTCGACTTTTGGATAAAGGTATTTTCTGTAAATATCTTGGACTTTAAAATCAAGCTTTGTACCCAAAAAGGGCTAACGAGATCTCACAATTTTCTGGGTCACTTTTCACCCCGAATTTTTGTATACGAACTTTTCATCTCATCTATCAATTTCATTAGATCTAGAAATCGATAGCAGTCTACACTTCTATTCGGGTCGTTGTTACACTGTCCGACCCAAGAAACTAATGAAAAGGGTTTCCAGAGCGGTGGGTTATTCACTGACTTTGGATCACACCCCCTCGACAACTTCCACGAGTAATGCGGATACTAGTACCGGAGCAGGATGGCATGTTTTTATACATGATAAACGTGAAAATTTCACAGGTGAGTATAAGAAAGATTAACACAACTTTTTCACTATTCATTGATGAATAAAATGTTTAGAGATTAACATGAAGGGCTCTGGTCGAGTGGAATACGTTTTTGTCAATGTCAATGAAGAAATTGAAATTAAATTGCAAAGTCAATATTTTTCTAATGTTGAAACTAAAGATGATCCTTGTTCCGAGGACGAGAATTATAGTGATTTAAAAGTAAGTTCTTAAACTCAACAAAAAAAGCTTTTATGTTAAAAACATTTTCTGGCTTCTAGTGTGGTGAAATTTGCATTTGGCAGGATTTGGCAGATGAAACCAATTGTACGGGTCCCTGGATGAACGAGATAGTACATCAGCCCTGCAATGACTCCACATCAATGCGAAAACTTATATCGGATTACAAAGCGTAAGAATTCGCGTTCGGCTAAACATTGGGATTAATAATAATATATAATTAAGCAATTAAATAGTTGAATTGGGAAGAACAGATTATTCATAGCAAAAAATTGGATATTTTATTTTTAACAATTTTAACTTAATCCAGTTGCTTTTGTGGATATTCTGAAAAGATTTCTGAAGCCATGACAAACGAATGTGGATAATTAATATTAATTATCATGTATAATCTATTTGATATTTCTGTATAACACTTCCCCCTCACAATTTAAAATTTATATAAATCATATTTACCACTTGGGTCAATGGCTCCTAAAAGTATGCCAAGTTTTTTTAAGCTTAAGATCGTTAATAATGATCGCTTTTCAATCTTTTTTTAATGTTTGCACTATTATTTTCATTTTTTAAGGGTTTATGAAAGCGAAGACGATTTCGATTGTGATTGCTTGCAGCCTTGCCGAAGTCGCATCTATACGACTTATATACAAAATCGTAAAACTTTTACGCAACCTGAACCACGCAGCCTAATATATATATACTATACCACAAAATTGATTTCGGTATGCATGAAATGGACGAAATTTTGTTGAAAAATATTTGTAATCCTCTTTTGTTTTAGCAGATGATCGAGGAACGCGTTTCATATGATACTACACAGTTTATAGCTGATATAGGTGGATCCTTGGGTTTTCTATTAGGTATATCTGTATTGGGCTTAATTGGCATACTCGAGCATGTAAGTCTATAAATCTTCTCATTTCAGAAAAGTTAATTAATTAATTGTTTATTCTTCCTTAGATGACTTTGTTTTTCTGTGGCGGCTTCATCAAACGCATGCAAATCCAATACGAGAAACGCAAGCGAGAGGATCCAACTTCAGTGGATGACCAATCGCAGGCTAGCGATGAGACCTTGGATATAGCCACCGTTTACAAGACCGAGATCAAAGACCTACCGAAATATTAACCAAAAGATAAAACCAAGCTGGCTTGGCATATTATAAAAATTCTAAACATTTACAATTTAATCAAAAAAAGAAAATACAATTTATAATACAAAACTTAAGACTAATAGAATCAATAGTGAACTTATTGTTTCTGCTGCTGCACCTGAAGTTGTCTTTGTATTTAAAATATCATCCAGGCGATTAATAATATCTGGTATGATTTTTCTTGAACTCGAACACCCTGTGTCGGCTATAGCTTCTTCGACAGATGCCTTAAAGATGCGGAAATTAATAGAACCCGGATAGAGTTCATCATAGATATAGCTCTGCAATTGATTGGATAAGACCCAGAGACGATGTTCCTGATCGACTTTAATATCACTGGGGAATATCAATTTGTCATTGCTGACAAAGACACGACTTTGGGCATTATGATTATATTCCGTATTTGAGGTCTTCCAGCAAGCCACTTCATTCAGATTGGGTAAACTATAGAATAATACGCCAGACTCTTGATCTAAGAACTCGGCTCCAGCTTGAGTATTGACACCACGAGAGCCAAGCACTTTGAATTCTCTATAAATATCCATGGATGTGGCCAAAGTTTTATTCCTCAGCACTGAAGTATTCACCGAAAATTCCATGGTAGAGCACAATGGATGAAAGTAGAGAGTGGAGAAACCATTGCTTTCCGCTTTCGAAAGAGCCAGACCATAGAGACCATCATCCCATTGGAATTCAATGCCATTAATACTAAAGTTTCCAGCCATGGGATCGGGATGAAAGTAATGATGGTGCACTCGCCATGATTCATGCTGACGCCATGAGTAAACTACTAGACCGGGACTACCCAAGTCTCCAGCATAGGCATAGGTATTCTCACAATCCGCATCCTCCACAGCCAAATTGGCAAAGAAAGAACCCTGTTTCACCTGCGACTCTGGCAGAACGTGACGACGCAAGAGATTATCATTGTGCAAATCATAGACCAACAATTGGGCAGTTCCATACAACTTGGATTGCTCTAGAACTCCTGCAATTCTCGAGTCCAATACCCAAAGTCTTCCACAGCGATCGGCACGAATGCGAAAAGGTGACACCAGCTCTGGCTCTCGTTCCGCAAGGCTGTGTGCCTCCCAGCTGGGAAAAGGTGTCAGGGCAGGCATATTTGTCGAGTTATCTGAAAAATGTTCGAAAAGATGTTAATTAGCAAAAACAAATCAAATGACAAATGGAAATTTGAATGACTGTGTCTGAGTCATCATACATTTTGTTGTCGCCATATTGACACTTTGTTCAAGACTGGTTAATTGAACGTTTACCCATAAACGGAGCTCAATTAGCCAAACAACTGTGCCAGGTACCTCAGTTTGAATGTAAATTTTTGTAAATTGAACTCTGTAGATATATAGTATATATTTAAGTAGCATGAACAATCAGTCCAAAAGTGCACAGTAAAAAATTGCATTCAAATATAAAGTTTTCGAAATGAAAGGTCTGAATCTCTTGGAGCCTCAATATTGAAACTGATTCCGCTATGCTTATGTTATTCTATTTGATACTTGGTTAACGAAACATTATACCTGCTATGAACGGAAGAAAAGGTATTTTTTGTATTTGTTTCTTATTAACTTTTTTAAATAGACTACTCAATTTTCTGTCTGCCTTAATCATGCATAAGAAATGTTTTTAATAAGTTTTAAATAATCATATCGAAAGCTTAAAAAAACAAAATGTTTTAAAATTTATTAAAATGCATTGGGTGGTAAATTTATTTACCTTATTTAAATATAATTTGTTTTAATAACAAAATGTTTATAAGAAATGCTTTAGAATTTTTAGTTCTATGATAAATTCAAAGATATTGCCATGATATATATATATATATATATATATATATATGATATTAGCTATTTGATAAAATATATTTCGCCAGGCGGACAAAAAAAAAACGCACCTCTTACTAATTAGAATCTAAAAATACTTTTCAAGCAACAAACTAAAAAAGAAACGATTGTATAAAAACTTATGAATATCGTGTTATTGTAGTTCTATACCCTATACAGTAATAGGAAATGATATATACACATATGTACATCGGTTATATACCATGATAAAGCCGATGATAACATTATAAATCAATTCAAGTAACAATCTTTGAGAACTTGATAACATATTTCATTAAATTGAATTTAACTATTTAAAAAGGTCAAATAAAATTTGATTTAATTAATAATCTACTAGCTTGGCCTCTTCTAGAGGGTATATCAAATGTTTATATCATAGATTTGTTTAGGTTTGAACTTTTCAATCGGCTCCCATAATGGTCACACTCAACTTGTGTTAATGAAGCCAAGGGGAAGTGTGGGCCGAGACAGGCCAGGAAGTTATTTGAATTGTTTAGACTGTCGGCCATAAAATGAGCCCAAGTGCTGATCAAATCTAGCCATAAATTCCACCTGCCTGCAATCCAGACAATGCAAATTGTCTGTGAGAGATTTTTACAGAGCAATTCTTTGTGCAACTGCAACCAAAGACCGAAGACCGAACACACACACAATCAGCAAATTAAATTCAAATGCAACTCATTTTATGTACTCACCATTAAGATCAAGGTAGGCCAATGTGGCTGGCACACCATCACGCCATCTGGGCAATGTTAGAAACAAACGATGACGATAGATTTCCATGCCAAATGGTAGAACATTAGCCGGTTTAAATGTTCCCTTCTCGATGGCTGACCAACGCTGCTCGGCATTGGGATATTTAAAGTCTATTTCACGCCATTCATAGGCCAATTGCAGATTGTCCTTTGCCAGGGTTGAGACCACCAGCAGGATTAAGCCGACAAAACAAGTCGATAACATGGCTAAAACATAAATAAAAAAGAATTCAAATTAATATCATATTTCCTCTCTTACTCCCTCTGTCATTCTTGTATTCAGCAATTTGAAAGTAAATTAGCCTTCGTTGTCTGTGTTTTGGCCAACAAATTCGTATATAAAAGCCGCTAAAAACTTGTTCCGTTGCCAAGCCCCAAAAACAAAACAAAAAAATCAAAGAAAAAACACTACTTAAGCGTGGCTCTTTGAGACTTTGTTATCTAACCAACTAGATCAAAACTTGTCTGCATAGTAGGTAAAAACAAAAGTTTAAATATTTGAAAAACTTCAAAAAGGAACTGACTTGTGCGCGAATATTAAAACATATTAACAAAAGAAATAGAATGTATGCCTCAAAAACTTAATTTTAAATGGAAAATATGTTCAAAACACTTTTTCCACTTTAAATATCTAAAACTATATTTCCAAATTTCATTGAAACGAAGCGAAGTACTTAAAATTTATATATATATATATTTTTTCCTTTTATAAAGAAAGGTACTAAAAGGCGATTAACTATATTTGTTATAGAAACTTTTATAAAATAAATCGTACTACCCCTACCCCTAAAAATTTTAAAAGTACAGATATGTTTTCCATAAATAATAAATTTCATTATATAATTAAACCAGTAAATTTAAGATTTTTTACTCAAAGTATCTTTAAGATGACACAAACTTAAGCACTTTTGTAGAATTCATAGTCAAAATATTTAGTTATATACACAAATTACTATATTTAAAATGTTGTTATAAATAATTTTATATTTAATGCCTGTTTCAGTTTATAGACGCCTCTTTACATTTTCCACATTATTATTTTTGTTTTTTCATTTCCCATTTTCAATATAGATGACCCTCAATCAACAATCTCATCAAGCCGTTTCAGTCGCAGTCTTTCAATTCAGTCACTTGACCTCATCTCAAGCCATTCTTTGGCTCGTCATCGTCAGCAACATTATAATTATCATTAACCCAATACTCATTAACACCATAATCACAATTAACATTGACCATTAGGTATCTGAATAAACCTTTTTTCGGAACTGTCAGCCCGTCGAATTCCTATGATGTGAATGTACTGTAGTTTGTATGTCTTTTATTTACGATCTTAACCACTTTGTTTTATGGCCTGAATCACTGTGTCTTAAATACATTTGGCTTAACAAGTTTTTCGCTTTTTTTTTTTTTTTGCTAGTTGACGAAATGAGAAACAAGTGACATAGTGTTTCAATCAAAAGCAAAGCTTGGCAAAGGGTTTCGGTTAGGTTTGGTAAGCCAAACGTATCACAGTTTAAGAGTTTATCACTCTATAACTTAAAAACTTTATAAACTTATATATTTATTTTATTTTTGACATAATATCCACCTTAACTGAAATCCTCAATACACAACCGTCTTGTTCAAAGCCCGAAATGAAACTAAAAGTTAGCTCAGTGGACACTTCGAGAGGAGAAAAAAACAAAACAAGTTATCGCCTCAGCTTTGGAGTTGGCTTCATTGAGCATTGTTTGTTGTTGTAATCGCTCGCACAGTTCCACTGAACTTGAATTAGTCAATTATTTTTAGAGACACGCTTCAAACCGAAATTCAATTAAAAAACCAAATATCTGACATATTTGATGATGGAGCTAAACTCCCACGGCATTTAGCATATAATCTGAAAACAAATTTTTGCATTAGGGACAAGCCCCTGAAAATACTCCCACAAAGCTTAGGGTTAAGTAGGCCTAGATATGGATACCCCGACCTACTTATCAAATACAATTTTATATCTCTAATAGTGATTATAATTCTCTCTTTATCTGTACTCTCTCGCCCTCTCTTTCTCTCAGACTCTCTCTCTCTCTCTCTCTCTCTCTCTGAATGGGGCTAGCCCCATGAGTCAGACAGAGTTGTGTCATATTCTCCTTTCGGGGGCTTTAATAAACTGATTCAGCAGTGGTCAGAACTGTTAATAAAAAGTCTGGCTAAAACAAATGGAAAACCCAAAAAAATTTATATTCTTTTTATGGTTTATATTATTTGACTTGCCAGTATTTTATTTTGTTGACTTCATTCATTCATTTATTCACTTAAGTTGATATAAATTTATATTTGATTTGTGTAAATGATATTAATTTACTAGATATTGGTGATTAACGAGATATGACGGATTAAATTGGGGAGACAATTTTATTGAAAAATCGAATTATAAGAACCTTTAAAGTTGCTTTATTGCATCTTAAAATTAATTAATTTGATTAAAATTAGCTGTGACTGATTTACCTTTTTTAAAAGTTGACCTTGAGTAATTAAATCAAAAGCAAATAGTAAAGTAAAAGACACTTTCCTCGCTCTCCGTTTATACAGGGTGGGCCAAAAGAAGTCATCCGATGTTGTTTGGCTCTCATTTTTTTTTTTCTAAATAAAAAACTTGGATTTTATTTTAAATTATGCTTATTTAAACTTTTAGAATTTTATTGGTCAAGTCGAGATGATATCGGCCAAATGCACGCCGTCACAATTGATTGGCATACGGACACGTTTTACAGCATTATTCATCACTTCGGCAAGAACTTCGGGCGGCAGATTCTCGCACTCGTGTCGAATGTTGTCCTTGAGGGCATTTAGTAAGTCAGGCATGGTTCATGCAACGGGACTTTAAAAACCCCAAAAAAAGTCTGCAACAGTTCAATCGGGCGATATTGCGGGCCAATGCCAATGAGACGACCCGGGAATGCCGCCTTAAGAATGTCAGTTGTGTCTCGCGCAGTGTGTGCCGTTGCTCGGTCCTGTTGGAACCACATGTCCTCCAGTCCTAATTCGTTCAATTGCGGCAGAAAAAAATCTGTTAACATTATCCTATAGCGCGCACCGTCCACTGTTGTCCTTTCACCTTCGGCGTCCTTGACAATAAATGGTCGGATGACTCATCCAGCGTGAACAGCGCGCCATGCAGTCACTTTCAGCGGGTGTAATGCCTTCCTTGTATTACTCGTGGATTTTCAGTGCCCCAGAAGCGATAGTTCTACTTGTTCACGTACCCGCTGATTTTAGTCGAAAAAGCGTCAACACCACGAAATGTTACGCAAAAAAATTGACACGATTTTTCCGCTTTCTTGGGAAGTGTATCGCTCCATGGCTTGTTTACTTATATTCTATACCTGTCTAGTCCACAAATGTCAAAACAGATTTAACATTGGCCGTTACTTGCAAAAACAAGAGCATCTTTCAATAGGGTGATTTCTTATGGTCCACCTTGTATAACCCTTTTGGTCTGTTGTTTTAATCATCCAAATAATTAATAATGGAAAACTTTAAACAAAAAATGATTCGATCAGGAATGTTATTCTTAATGCGTTTTCCACATTTGGAAATCGGATTTCATATTGAGAAGTTTCATTCATGTCTAGAACACTTCTTTGAAAACTGAAAAATATTAGGTATCATCAATGATCTCTGATATACCTATTTTATATATAATATAATTTAATATTCTTTAGGCACTGAATCAATCAATTAAGCGATGTTTTCCCCAGATTCACCCCTGGACTCCCTGCATCCGTCCATGAAGTTAAGCGACATTTAAACCAATTTCCGCTGTATTACAAATGGAATCTTTAGGCTGTTTTTAAAATCTTTACTTACTTATTTATTTAACGGCCAATAATTTGATCAAAGAGCTTGTTTTTTTGTTGTATTTATTAAAATTCAATAAATTAATTTAAAAATAATAGAACAATGAAAACATTAAACTAGAAATATTATATGATTAGAAATTTGTTGTTGTAGTTGTTTTTGTGTTGCCTTCATTTATGTTTTATGTTTAAAAACAAATTTTTTAAACAATTGCTTATAACGTTGCTCATGTTGCTGTTGCTATTTGTTGTGTGTATTTGTTGATTGTTTTTTGTTTTCAATTTTTTTTTCTGGTAGAAACATTTTTCGTACAAAGGCTAAATTTAATTATTCCGTTCATTTTTTTTTTTTTTTTTGTTTACTTTGCTTTACAACATTAAACATTTTGTATATTTTTGTTTTTGTTTTTTGATTTTATGCATTTGCACTAAATATTATAAATACATGTATTAGCTAAGTTAATTTGTGTAGATTAATTGTTAAGAGAAATAAATGTTTTTTGAAGCTTTTTTTATAAATCTTTTTTAAATGCAACAAAAATGTTTATTTAAAGCTTGTGGATAAGAACAAGAAGAAAAAAAACTAAAAGTTAAATATTGTAGTTAAAATAGTCAAACTTTTTTGTTCTAGTTTGCTGCTGTCTTCGTTTAGTGGGGAAAATTTCAAATTTCTTTGGTAAAAACTGAGGAAAAAAAAAACCTTGCAGAACTAGGAAGAGAATTTCCCCACCAATAAGAAGAAAGAAAATGGTGACAGGCTAAATATAAGCATATTAAATTAACATTAACAAAATAGTTAAACAAATATTTATATATATATTGACTTTGTTGCTGTTGTTGTTGTTGTTGATTGTTACTTCGACAAGTCAAGAAAATGGAGACATAATTTTCATGGTTGTTGGTTGCCTCCATTGGTTATTGTGTTGTGGGTGTGTGGTTGGTTGTGTGTGTGTTTATTAAATTGTGATTTGATAAAAAAAAAACAAGATATATTTATAGTCATTTTAATATAGATAGCAAGACAAGGACCGAAAAGTCCAACAGTTAATAGAAATTAACTGTGATGTGCCTTTTATTTAGAATCAATTTTTGATCTTGGCACTTCGCCTGCATTCCCCCTAAACTGATGTACTCAAGGCATACTCTTTCACAGGGCATGCAAAATATATAGAATATATATGTAAGTAATTAGATCAAGAGGAATCAAATACTATATAGATAGTTGTGAAAGGGAATGCAGGGAACTTTTCGCTCAGCAAAATTAATGTGACACGATTTCACTTGATTCGCACTCTGTAAGTAGACATTTACATAGGGTCGGGGATCTGAGGTGTGGTAAATCGGTTTAGTATTACTATATATATATATATGTATGTATGCATGTATGTATGTAGGCATATAGAGAAGGTATATCAAAAGTCTACTTTTTGTCGGGTTTGGAATTCAAGCTACTATCGTGTCGCCCAGCGCAGAGACAGACATTTATATAGAATTTATTTTGGTGACTTGTTATTGGTTTGTTGTGGTTTGTTTTGATTTAGCGGTGATATAATTTTTGATTTTCCATTTGGACATAACGTAAACACCTAAAGCTCCAACGAGTAGTAGCAGAGAACATAGAGACATATTTTGTACTTTTTTCTTCCAAAAAAATTAAATCAAATATCAAAAATGAACAAAATAATGCGTGCAAATACGATAATCAAGTTTAAACACAAAAATTATTTATAAAGAGAATATTATAGCAAATGATCACCAACATATCACACATTATATATAGAGAATAGACTGAATACTACATTTAGAAAATGAATCAATCGAAGGGAAGTGCCAAACGGTTCAGTCTATGAAATTTCTTACAAATAAAATTAAATTGAAATATCAAATAATTTGTGCCAATCGAATAACTCAAAGCTCATGGCACAATATTTAGCAATAATTATTAAGAAATTTCAACAAACAAATTCAATAAAATGAATATTTTTGAGACAAAAATTCTTCCAACTTGGGAAAACAAATATATTAACTTGATGCGATTTTTATTCGTTTGTTTTTTTATATCCTTGCAGAGGATATTATAAAATTGGTCAGATGTTTGTAAGAAGAAGAAAAAATTGTAGTAAAAAGTGAAATAATTTGAATGTTTTGTTTGTGTATTGATGAATCGAGTTGCAGGGACAAAAATTTCAAAATTTAAAAATATTGGCATAGCTGAAGTTAGCTTCTTTGATATTTTTAAATTATTATTCATGTACAAATTTCTTTGTTCAAAGCCCTTTATAAGTTGTTTATGAATGTTTTGATTCTATTTAAGATCAATTTGGGCAATTAAATGTTTCAGATTGAAAAACTTTTTCAGAACTTTATTCTATTTATTTTGAATAGACAAGAAAAAATAAGTTATATAACCTTTTGTACTTTCTTTATGTAAATATTTTACTCAAAGCAAACATGTCAATATTAAATCTTTCTCTTAATAAAATTATCTTTATTGCAAATTCAAATTCAATTAAAAATTTGTTATATATTTCTAAACCGTTTGGCATAATTCAAAGAAATGGAAAAAAAAAATTAACAATACAAAATATGTAAACAATTCTACCAAAAATATTAGTATTTACAATCCCATTTCTTGACGTCTTAAATAGAATACAAAATTCTCGAATAGATAGATTAGAGTATATATGAGTTTTAAAAGAATGTATGTGTGTGTGTGTGTGTGTGTGTAAGAGATAATTGTGAATGCTTAATAATTTGTAAACTGTCACCAAAATTGTAGACAAATGTTCTTATAGAGTATGGTGTCTTGTCTGTCTTGCATTGAGGTACTTTCGTCTGAAGCATGCCGTTCTAACACCGTTTCCAAGTTATACTCAAAAACACCCAAAAGATGCTGGCATAATTAGAATTTCATTCGGTGCGGCAAATTTGCCAGACTCAAAAGTCCAACATTAATTTTGCGCTAAACTAAACCAGAATTGATGGAGAAATTCCACTGGCAGTTCTTTCACTTGTCAATTGCTTTAAAATATTACACAATATGTATTTTGTATATAATACAGATCTAGTATTATGGGTATAGATGGTTATATATTTATACATAGATGGTACTCAAACACGTTGAGGGTTTCTTATTATTATTTGAAGGGGGTTAGTGAGTGCTTTTGTTATTTTTGAAAACGTTTTTTTTTTTTTTTTTTTTTTTTTGAGTGCATAAATTTTTACTAACCTAAGCTACACTGAGGGGAGAAGTGTTTTTTTCTTTTTTTGTCTGTAAAGAGTATTTTTTTTATTGATTGAAAGAAGTTCGTTTCATGCTGCTTTCATTTTGCCAATTCACTTTTTTTCACTACTTATACTAAAAAGTTAAACAAAATATTCCATAAATTATTAAGATCATAATAACAAAAGCCTAAGAGCCTATTCATGTTGGAGGAGCTGTACGAGTATTATTTACGATTTCTATTACTAATATAATTATTGAGGTTTTGTATTAATTTTGATCAACTTTTTATTTTGTGTATGGTTCAAAAAGGAAGCTAAAGTTTTCGGAAGATCGCTACGTTTTAACAATACTAAAATTGTTGATGCATATTACATAAAGCAAGTGTGAAAATTTAAGAAAATTGGACCTTGTTCATTTAAAGAAAACTGTTCTAAATGGTTTTTAAATTTATGAGGACCAATAATGCTGAGGACCAATATTAATTATAAATTTTGTTCTTTGCCTTCCTTAATTATAATTTGCAAACTCACAAACATATAGTTTAAATATTTTAGTTTAAAAATTGCATAATAGAAATTTAATAATCGTAGACAAGAGTATTGACAGAAAAGGAAAGATCTTTACAGCAATTCACATCAACAATTCTAGCAGACAACGATGAAAAGTATTTAGGATCAAGATCAAGATCAAATTGAAGTAGTATTAGGTATATATATAGGTATATAAGCAGAATGTACTTACTAACAATGTGTCGATTTGTAACTAGATGCGTGGGTGTATCGATTTCAGTTGACCGGTCTATACAAGTAACATCTATTTAGCTATAACAATTATTGTTTTTTTTTTTTTTTTTAGTAACCAACCATACCATAACCAAAAAATTACAAAAAAAATAGGATAAGATGAATAAAATACCTGCTCGAATTGTGTGGATAAGATCAAAGATCCACAATTTCCATGAACGAACAAAACAGAAAAAAAAATAGATGAAAACTTACGGTTGCTTTCTTTCTCTCTCTCTTTTTCTCTTTCTCTTTATCTCTGATTCAGGGAATATTGTTCACTATTGTTGGCAGCCGGAACTGTGCTTAAAAAGCTCAATTGCACAAAAAAAAAACACATTGATATAGTAGGTAGTAGGTATAGTATGATAGTTATACGCACGAGTATATATCCATACATATGTATATGAAACGTGGACAAAAAACGATATATAGAAATGAAAAAGAACAAAAATAATAATCATAATAATGCACAGTAATACAAGTTTACTCGGTGGCAATAAAATAACGAGACTGATTACTTTTAAACATTTACATAAGTAATTACAATCTTTTGCCTTTGCCTTTAACGCTCTGAATGTTTGAAACAGCCATCAATTATTTAAATAATGACCATCTAGATGAGTACAGAAAGTCTTTTTTAAAATTGAAGCTAAAAAATAATAGCTAGCGTCCTTTGAATTCTTTTAAAAGTTTTATGTGAATATTTAAGAAACATTTTGGCTGCCATATTAAGTTTCTAAAGCATCAGTCTCATTATTCAATATCTACACCTTGTATATAAACATTAAACTTATTGACAATTTGTCAACATACCTAGAGAGAGCCTACAGATACAGCGCATTTTGTTTGATTCTTGACAACATTTTAAGGCTAAAGAATAACATTTTTGTTTGTAGGTAAATGAAAATATCAACAAATATTGGTATAAGCAGATATATAAATATTTGAAAACTCTACAATAATGATTACTATGTATATGTTTGTTATATGCTTGTGTGTGTGTGTGTGTTAGCACAAGTTATACAAAAAGCAGTCCACAATTAAATTAGTGGAAAAACTAAACACAAAATCAAAAGCGAACAATCCAAAGAAATTGTATAGGCAATGTGCATGATTAACAATATGACATGGACTGGGTTAGTTTTTGACTGGATAATGTGGATGAGAAATACATATTTATATATATATATTAGGTGAGCAGGTGTAGGGATGTTGTGGGGTGTATTTTGTGTCTCAAAAACTGTTATACATTTGTAAGAAAAATATAGAATAGGCTTAGCTTGTCTTGGCTTTGCTTGGCTTTGGTTTCATTCGGTTTTCAACGGGTATTTGTTGCTTTCAAGTCATTTGCATTTTTCAACTTGCTTGCTCTCGAGCTCCCCTCCCCTCACTTGTGCTCACTCATGAAACAGCAATGGCAATGGCAGACCCAACAATGGCGTTGCCTGTGTCTGTGGCGTCGGCAATTGGGCCCTGGTAAACGCTCTTTGATGCACTTGAGGTGGTGGCTGAGGCTGAGGCTGCGGCGCATGTGTGGTCGGCGCCTGCAACAATCCTGGCAAACATCATCTAAATCTTGGCTGCATTACCTGCAACATATTTGGAGGTCCTGGTAACATAACTCCCATGCCAGGCATAGGCATGGCACCAGCTGGCAAAGCACCAGGCAAACCAGGTAAGCCAATTGCTTGCATAGGTAGTAAACCTGTAAGAAATTAAAAAAAATACATCTTTAAATCCAATCATCTTTAAATTTGAAAACATTTTAAAGAAAAAAACTTTTTATTTTCAAACACCAGACTTCATTTAGGCCTAAACATAGTTTTACTTTTAGGACATATTTTGATAAAATGACAATTAATTTAGAGCAGGTTTAGAAGATTTATAACCAAATAAAAGATTCTCCAAGTTTTTTAGTTAATAAATAACATTACGATAACTTCTCAAATGTCTAATTTAACAAGAAAATTAAACGAGTAAATGAAGAAAATGAGAAAACTTGACTTGACTGCCAAAATATTGGTTGGCTCTCGCGGTTCCTGTAATCCGCTGTCCTAAACGTTATAAAAAATAATTAAGAATGGTTAGAAATTAAATTTTACAACTTAAGGAAACATTCCTTATCTCTTTAAGAAACTCAGAGATGCGTTTGTCTTTACCGCGAAAACCAAATAATACCAATAAATCGTCTCAATCCCCACTAATTCTTCATCTTGAATGATGCCCACACTTATATATAAAATCTTAAAAGCTCCGTAACTATTTTTAAACATTTTTTTTTAATCAACAATCAAGGAAATTAAATAATTTTTATGCTTAAACTAAATGTGGCAGGGGTGAAACTACTCTGCTGTCCGGGACTGTACATCAGAGACTATTAGAATTGACAAAGAACTTCTTGTTCTTCGATTGGGAAAACCATTTCAGAATTCTATTCTTATATTCAATACAGTTGACAATATCGCATTGGATTGAAATTTTTAAAAAATTTTGATTATAAGGCAAAATTGAAACCTGACTCCAGGATTGTGATGTTTGTTCTGGTTTCCCACAGAAATAAATTCCTTTTGATCGAACTTACCCGCCGGCATGCCAGGTATTCCAGGTGCTGCTGCTGCTCTTAGCATATTCCCTCCTAACAAGGCCCCATGTGGTCCTATGGTCATAGTTGGTCGTAACATCGGCTGCATCAATTGCATATGACCAGGCAATGGCATCTGGATTTATGGATCGAATTTGTTTTGTTTTTTTTTTTTGTGGATTGGTTTGGTTTTTTGGTTTTCGGTAGATGAGAGAAGAAAAGATACAGAAGAAGCATGGGAAAAAGATGATAGAGATAGGATTTAATAAAATTTGGTTTACTTAATAACTTGATTAAAAGTTTTCCATATATATCGAAGCCATTGTACACAAAAATTAGCTAAGTTTTATATTATATTAAATTATGTTTTATGTTTGGGTTTTTTATTCTTTTTTATAGAATATTAATAGTTTTTTTGGTTTAGATGTGTGAGTGAGTAAGTGTGTGTGTTAGTATCAGTATCGGAGAAATGTTTTTTTGTGTGTGTGTGTGTGTGTGTGGATCATAAACTTTTTGTTGCATCGCATTACACAATATAGATAGAGTAGGTATGTTTATATTTATATATAAATATATATATATCTATATATATATATAGATAGGACTTCTCTTTTTCTTGTTGCTGTTGTTGTTGTTGTTCTTGTGGTGGTTCGGCAATACAAAAAAAAAAAACAACGGAAAAAAGGATAAACGATGAAACGAATACATAAAAGGAAACGTACTTACAATTCGGAAACTGAACTGACGACCACTTTAGGAGGGATTTATGTTTCGATGTAACAATATACATATAATAGATATATACAATACATATACGTATATATATGTATATATACAAATATATGTATGTATGCTTAAAATTTTGTTTGTGTGCTTATGTAAGTGTGTGTGTGTGTGTGTGTGTGAGGCAACTTAAACTAAAAAACATATTAAAAATTATATATATAGTAAAGTGAAATTTGAATTAATATGGATTTTCCATTTTACTAACCGATTGACGACAAAAGGAGCGTCGAGAGACAGACAAGATGTACGAGACTTTTGAGTTTCAATATTCTTACGGTTAAAATAAGTTAGTTTTCTTTTTGTTTGGTTTTACTTCACTAATTGTAACTTTTTGATTGAATTCACATACATGTATGTGTATATATATTTGTTAGGTGGTTGGATGTTTGTGTGTGTGTGTGATACAATGAGTGCTTGATAGGCGGTTTAGAAGGGAACAATTGGACGAGTAGGTAAGAAACGTGTTATATAAAGGGATAAGTCTATGTACATATCAGTTGAATATGGACAATTTAATACCACTTTGGCCATACCAAAAACTATAAGTCTTGGTTTTTCTTTTTCTTTCAAAAAATTGCAACAAGTTATGAGCCCTAAAAAAATTAGGTGTTTTCAAAAATTTATCATTAGAAAAGTTCGAAATTTCGTTTCTTTAGAATTTGAGATTTTAAAGCTGTTTCAGTATATTTATATCCAAGGTTCTCTGTAGCGTATCTTGCAAAATGAAAGATACAAATGGATTCGTTAAAGAAATATACAATCGGAATTAAAAATGCTTAAATAAAGTTCTACAAAATATTGTTCAAAATCGGCTGACTAAGCTTTTCAGACTAATCGGCTAAGCTGTATCCGAGAAATGTTAAAATATGCTTAAAATTTCACGTTTGTTTCAACAGTTTTCAAAATTTAAATAAATTAACTTTAAATGAATGAAAGTTATGAAATATTGAAATCCTTGACATGGAAATCACTCTTTAAAGTTTCGACGTTGAAAGTTATAGAATATATTGTTGATTTTCTAAATATTTGAACACTTCCGATGATTTGGCTATTAAACTAAAGTTTCTCCCCCAAAGATAGGCAACATTATTCAACTGATTTAAACTTAACCCTTTAAGGAAAGGTTTGTGGAAGCGATTATTTTATACTGCGTACGGGAAACTAAAATAAAAATTAAGAAAAGAAATAATAGTTAGTAGAAAAGTTTGAAGAAAACAATAGATTGCAAGGAGCAATGCATAGACAGATGGAATATGTATATATATATGTATAGGAAAACATAAAGTATGGAATAATGATAGATATTATACGTAATACCATTTATATAGAGATTAAGAGAAAACATTTAGATTATGTTTTTAGGTTTACGTATGTATTACATAAATGCGGTGTATGTATGTGTGTGTACTTTTTTATGGTCATTTCTTTTTGGTTTGTGTGTATATTGTGAAATATGGAATTAATCAATCAACCAATCAATCAATCATCAATCAATTAACCAACCAACGCAGCAACCATTACGACAAATTCAAATTTGTTTTTTTTTTTTGTTTTTAGAAAATTATTGGAAATGTACTTACATGACTTGCAATACATGGATTTTTCACGATATTTTTTTAATTTTATTGTATAATTATAATTCTGTTTTTTTTTTTTATTTGCAAGGCAGTACGTACTTATATATATATGTATATAAGGAACTTTTCTTCATAAGAAATGATTCGTAACTTTAACGAACTTCGTTATAACGAAAAATTACTTTTTTTAAGTTTTTTTAAGTTTTATGATATATATTTTATGTAGGTATAAATAAGGAGGATAGAGAGAGAGAGAGAGTAGTAGTAGTAAGAGTAGTAAAGTAATAGGAGTAGAGAGGAGGAGCATGTGAAGGAGGAACAGACTTAAACTACATTTAATTTACTTGCATAGAAAGATTGTTGATTTTGGACTTTAATTTGGCATTTACTTATCTTGATGGTTTCTTACTTTTTGTGTAAATTTCGATATAAGTATATGGATAGTTTTGAACTAATGTGAGAGAAAGAAAAACTGTACAAAAGATACATACTGTAGTAACAGACCTGTCACTGCAATTTGGCTTTACCAACACTGAAAACTGCACACTTCTCTGTACTGCAATTGTAACGGGGGTGTTATATAACTTGTTCAATTAGTTTTTGCCTCTTTTTTCGTTTTTTTTTTTTTAAGGTTTTTCTAACTACCAAAGTGATTAGGTGAAATGTGGTTGTTTGTAGCGCTCAATTGCGATCAATTATGACAGAGAAAGAATTCGATTTTTGTTTTATACAAGTTTGTTAACAAAATTTTTTAAAAAGTACAAATAGAAAATTACCGTTATTGTAATTGACCCATCTAATAAATTAACAAATAGCTTACAACGTATCTGAACTCTATTGAAGAATCAAAATTTGTGGGTGTGGGATTTCAATCATTATACACATTTGGTGACCCCGACGTCTTCAGTTTAACTCAATGATTTAAACTTTTAGGGTCCGAAAGAATGTAAAATGTAATTATGTATTATTTTGGTGGTCTGTTTTGTTGTAGTTAAAAAGTTTTAAAATTTCTCAAATTTTGGTGACCCCGACGCATAATCTGTATTGTGATTTGGTTTCTAGATTAAACAATTTATTTTTATGCTTGGAAATGGAAATATTTCAATTGTAAAAGACAAGTTTTATATCCAAATATTATATTTCTTTGCTTATAGCTTTAAAAAATAGTCTAGTTGGTCAAAAACGATGATTTTGATTTGAACTGAACCAGTGAATTTGAATATTTCACAAGTTTGAAAAATGAATATCATTTAAATACAGAATTAGGGAAAGACAATCAAAGGCAATAGTAACAAGAATATATTTTAACGCTCTAACGATTTAGTCTTGGAAAGCCTTTACTATTTGTAAGCCCCCACAACTGTAAAAGAAACAATAGAATAAATTTTACAATAAAAAATCCCGTTTGACCGGTTGTTTCCTATTTGTACTTTTTGTTATTGCTATGGTAGTCACATTTAGACAAACATAATTTCAGTTTTCCATTAAGTTTTAATAGTTGATGATTTTTCGAATTAACAAATTTGCGTTTTTGGTGAAAAGTGTTTTATTTTTATTTTTTTAGTGTTTAACTTTATTTAAAGCTAGCTTGAATAGAAGCTAAAGCTAAAAGTGAGTGTATTTATATAGACTAACCGTTGGCTAAAATGTATGAATTCTTGGCATGAACTAAATGATAAGATGATGAACGTGATGAAGCAGAATAGTTCTAGACTACAAAATCACCTATATTTTTTGATTTCAACTAGTTTTTTCTTGGCTGGTCGTTGGGTTTTTTTCGATTTCATTTGATTTTTAGATTTTTCTTTGTCATTTTCCACTCTATTTTGGGGGAGACAACGAAATGCAGTTGGTTGCTCTGCATTTAGTTAAGATTTTGCTTCTTTCATTTTTTTTATATCTTTGGTTGGAAATTGTTGGATATAGGCAATATGTATATATATATATATGTAGGTATATCGATTAAATTAGAGACTTACCATGCCCAAAGCAGCTGCTGCAGCAGCGCCAGGATTTCCGGGCTGCCTCACAGCCTGTAAACGTTGAAACATTACAGCCCGATTAAGATCTTCCAATTGTTTGGCTTGCTGCTGCTGTTGTTGTTGCTGCTGCTGCTGTTGCTGTTGATGTTGTTGTTGCTGCTGTTGGTGTTGCTGTTGCTGGGCGGCTACTGCTTGGGCCACCTGGGCAGCTGCCTGCACCTGGGCATGAACTGCCTGTGCCTGAGCCTGGGCTTGATGAACTGCCTGCGCCTGTGCCTGGGCCTGGGCAACGGCCACTAAGGCGGCAGTCTGTAACAAAGAAGAAAACAAAAAGGAAAACAAAAATTGTTTGGGTTTGCACAAATATATATTTTGCTTTTTGAACTAAATAAATTTAAGTAGCAGTCCGCACTCAAACAACAAACGCACACACACACCACAAAAACAAAAACTAACTTTTGCTAAAAATGTTTCCCCACTTCATCACTTAAACATCAAAAATAGTTAAAATAGATTTTAGTTTTAGAGACTTGTACTAAAAGGAAGTCTTTTAAAGACTTTCAAATGCTTGGAATAGGCCTTTTTGGTAGTGAATTAGAATTATTATCCATAAAGTTTATTTCTAGGTGATTCCGATTTAATTTTAAATTTTAAAATTTTCCCAGAATTTAAACTCTTTGCTTTGCTTCTTTTTGCATTTTAAATAAGAAATATATCCTTTACTTTACAAATTTATCTGTAGACTGATATAAAAGTCATTCAATTTTTGAAATTTCGAAAACTAATTGGAAAGATTTTCAATTTGTAAGAGAAGCTTATATATCATTTTTACCGAAAGATTTCTGACATTCTCATCCAAGAGAATGTTAGAGTGTGTGCGTGTGTGTGTGTGTGTTTAGATAAATCATATAAATCAAATAAAGACAGGAGATGCAGAATGAGGTGGAGAAGAAGAAGGACAAGCAGCAGCAGGAAGATGAAAGGACCACTGGGCGGAGCTTTTTTGAATCTTCGTTTCAAAAATTTTTTTTTTTTTTTTGTTTTGTATTAAATTGAAAACCGCTGTGTTTCGTTTTTGTTGCCATTATTATTATTATTATTATTCTTTTGTAAGTATTTTTCTTTTTTAATAATTAAAAAAATTGTACAGACATATAATCAATACTATATGCTAAAAAAATTGGATTCAATTGATTCTTATAAAAATGGGTTTCCTTGTGGTTTCCGTTTCTCTGATTCTTTCTTAATTTCACTTTCTTACTTTCTTCTTTCTAAATTGCATCTGTGGGAACTCATTTTGCTCATGGTAAATATAAAAAAATGTTTGCCCAAAAAACAAAAAAATCTGTAGTTCTGTACATATATATATTTTTTTATATATATATATATACGTGTGTATATAAAAAATGGAATTCTTGTCGTTTTTCTCATTTCTTGGGGGGCAAAAACAAAAAATGCAAACAGAAAAGGTAAATCTCTTTTGTTTCTTTTCGTTTTGTTTTGTCCAAGTCCGTGTCCTTTCATTCTGTCCTTTCGTCTCCTTCTCTTTTCTCTTTCGTCTGCTCATTTATATTGACTATGGTTTCTATAACTATGATAAGAACTCACTTCCTGGGCCTTGGAGATGGCTGATGAGACGGCTATCGCATTGGCGGCAGCCGCAGCGGCAGCTGCCGCAGCCGCATTGCCACTGCTGCTTGTGCTGCCCGTGGGCGATGACAATAGTCCCGTGGATAGTGATGGAGGCGGCGGCGTTAGAGGCATTGTCGTTGTGGAGCCAACAGCAGTAATGGCTCCATTATTGGTCGGACTACTTGCCGATGCGGCATCCTTGCTGCCGCTTGCTGCAGTTGCAGCTGCTGCCGTTGCCATAGCCGTAGCAGCAGCTGCCGCTGCCATGGCAGCCGCTACACGTGCCTGATATTTAGGCTGACGTGCACGCAATTCCTCTAAGCTAGCATCATCCGGTGGATGCATTATTTTTGTGCTTATCGCTGCAGCAGCCACACCGCCAGCGGCTGGAGCCGGTGGTCTACCACCACTGCCCTGTTGCTGCTGTTGATGCGGATTCTGCTGATGTTGCTGCTGGCCATCGAGCGGGCCATTTGGAGGTGCATTTAATGCACCGCCTCCCGCCTGGTTGGTAGTGGGTGGAGCACTTATTGTGGCATTGCTGTAAGAATAAAATAATGGTGAATATTAAAAAAAACAAGTAGGGATTGCTATACATAAAACGACTCAAAAATATAACCCCTTAAAACTGATATATAAATAGTTAGACATTTTCAAACCTAATGCCAAGTTCTAACGCTTTTCTTATCATTTAAAATGCAAATATAACATGGTTAAAAATGAAGATAGTTTGATTGCAAGAAATGGTCTGAGGGAAAGAAAGTGACAGAATTTGAATATGAAATATACTAATAGTAGTTAAAATTAGAAAAAAAAAAAAACAATTTTAGATTAATCAACTAATTAAACTGCATAAATACTTTGTTTCCATGAGAACAAAGATCCATATCCTTAGCTTATATGAATTTACTTTGGTAAAAGATTTTAATACTCAACAAGGATCAACAAATACTTAAAACTCAAAGAGTATTATTAAATTATGTGTGTGACAAAGAAAAATAGCTAAGAAAAGGTCTAAAAATTTGCAAATCTTTAAGAGGCAAAAAAAAAGAGAACATTTTGGAACTTCTTTCAAAGATTGACCCCAAAAAAACTTTTGCGACGCGCACCTGTAGGCCGGAAACGTGGGCTTTTGTTGTTGTTGTTGCTGCTGTTGTTGTTGTTGTTGCTGCTGCTGTTGGGCCATATGCGCAGCGGCGGCAGCGGCGTGATGATGATGAGCAGCTGCTGCAGCCGCTGCTGAGGTAGTTGCCATTGCAGCCGGGAATAGAGGTCGTGGTGGCATCATATGTGGCGGCATCATTTGTACCGGATACGGAGGCAACGGTGGCATAAGTCCATGCATCATGCCCATGCCGCCATACTGTCCAAGCATATGCGGCGGTGGCATCATATTGGGAGGCATCATCATAGGAGGAGGCACTGACATGGAATCTGAAAGGTGAAAACCTGTACACAAGCCACATCTAGTTTCCATTGTTCCATGTACTTACAATCAATTTTCTTGCTTTTGGCTGCTGGCTCATCATCATCGGAATCAGATTTGCCACCATTTTTCTGTTTCTCATGATCCCGCAAATCTTCTGCCGGTATGCCATCCATACCAAAGATTTCAATTTCGATGTTGGAGCGATTCGGTAAGGAATTTGGCACTTTGTCCACCGTCTCCTTATGCACCTGCATACAATGAATGGACAATCCGGGACCCGTATACAATTTCTTATGGCATATGTGGCATTTGAAGTGCTTTGCCTTTTGATGTTGTACCAAAATTTTCTCATCATCGAACTCTCGATTGCAATACCTAAAAAGTGGGGCAAAAGAAAATAAAAGTGACACGAAAACGCGGCAAAATTGATCGAGTTAAGGGGAAAACCAACAACACATTTGCATTATTTATATTTTTTTCCCTCGCAAAATTATATAAAATTCTAATTCATTCCCTGCTTGATGTGTAGATACTTTTTTCTCTTCGTCTGCTTCTTCTTCCACACTATTATCCGCACCGCACCGCTGCCCCCACCAAAGCAGCGGCTGCGGCGGCACATGCTGAAATTTTATATTAATTGCGTTTCGCTTTTTGTTTTGTTTTTGAAAAGGATACCAGCACCAGGGTTTGGAGGCCTTCTTCTTTTTGCGTCCCATATTTAGATTTAAGTTTTATCACTTGATTTTAAAAAGTAAACAAAATTTGACAAATATTTTTTACTTGATGAAGCAATGAAAATTTTTTTGTTCTGTAACGTGAGCGTCGTGAGAAAACAAAATGGAGAATCACGACTAGAGAGGAGACATTAGTGTAACTAAAAATTTGCGAACATATATCGATATTTTGAATATATTTCTTTTAATATATAATCTGGAAACTGAATATCTTTATTAATGATAATGAAATTGTTGCTTAAATTTTAAATAGTATTTAAATAGTTTCGAATTAAGCTCAAAACCCATTTTGAATTATTCTCCATTTACATTTTCTCAAATATTTTGCAAATATTTTGCATTGTGTTGGACCTTTTTAAACTATTTTAATGCACTTCTGCTTTATGCACTAATCAAATTATATGATATTTTCGTAATTTTAAGTATCTTCACATTTAAAACCGCTTTGAAGACTTACATATTATATGAAAGTCCGATATTTCAGACGATTATTATGCCGATGTCCGAAATTGTCATCTCTAATCAGCAGTGTTGCCACACATGTTTTCTTTCACACCAAACTCCAATTTGACCGGCATTTAATAAGTAAAAATAAATATAAATGGCAGATAAAAAAGTAAATAATTAAACCCCAAATAAGGCTCCCAACCACTAGAACATTTTCTGTTACACATTCAACAGGTTGGAGGAAATGATGGCAACAAGGAGAAGCGACGCAAAGAATCCATTTTGGATCTATCCAAATATTTGGAGAAACAGATTCGCGTGAAATTCGCTGGAGGACGTGAAGCGTCCGGGATTCTCAAGGGATACGATGCATTGTTGAATCTGGTACTGGACAATACTGTGGAATATCTACGCGATTCAGATGAACCCTACAAACTAACCGAGGACTCTACACGGAGTCTGGGCTTGGTTGTATGTCGTGGCACTGCTTTGGTCTTGATATGCCCCCAAGATGGTGTGGAAAGCATTGCTAATCCGTTTATAACGCAGTGAGGAGACGATCTTTTAGGCTAAGATTTTTGATTTAAATATATAATTTAAAAAATGGAAAACAATCGTTGGGAGTACAAATAAATCGAAGAAAAAGCGCCAATTTCAATTACAAGAACCCTAAAAAATTCTCCATTCACGGCCAAACTACTTGATGACGCTTTTTCCCCTTTGTACACCTAATACACATAACATATAAATACATTTAATTTAGTTTCTAAGCTTAATCCAGGCCAAATTCGTTACGTATCCAAGGATATTGTGCTGGACACGTCATGCAGGTATAGAAATAACGATCCTCCTGCAGCACCCGACTCCGCACCTTGCATACATTGGGAATCTGACAGACTTGCTCCTGGACATCCAATTGCTTTGGTTCACATTGCCAAGGAACAAAATGATGCAATTGATTACTTGGTGTAGGCTGACGCATCCATTCAATGGCCTGTTGATTGGTCACAAAATAAACATCCGGCACTTTTTGCAGATCCTCCAGGAATTTCTGTAACATAGATACAATGGAACTTAGCACTGGCAGGGCAAGGGCCTCAAGATTCTCCACTCACCAAGAAGGCATTGAGATAATCAATTTTCTTAAACCATGTCGAATGAAAATATAAACCAAATGGCGCCCGATTGCTGAGATAATGTCTCTTGAAATTATGCGTCAACATGCGATAGACATCCTCGCCACTTAAATGGGGTGGACAACTATCTACCATACCGCACATATATTCACCGGCTTCCAATTGATTCATTACCAATTCCCATATACCCGGATAACTACGCGATGGGCAATTCTGATTTACTCCCGTGCAACTATGCGGCATTTTGTAGTCCAATGTATATGGCCAGAGTGGAGGATTTGAGTGTGGTGCCATCATGGATGCATCATAGGTGAAACCAAACTCTTTCATCATCAAGAATTGACGATTCCAGCCGACTCGTAGGAAGGGAACTCGCATTCCTCGTATCTCTTCCATCCGTACGGCTGCAAATTTATTAATTATGTTCGCCTGACCCACCATTTCATCGAACCAATCCTCAATGGTGGCATTCTTGGACCACCACATCTCGGGACCGCGATGACTAGAAGCGGTAGAGACAGACTTAAAGGGTTAACTCTTCTAACTAATAAATTTCCAAACACTCACGTAACAGAATGCACTGCAATCTCGTGTCCATCGTTCCATAGCTTTTGCACATATTGATAATTAGTATAAGGATGGGATACATAAAATGTTCCTTTGATGGGGCAACCGTTTGGATTGCGTCGATTTTGGGTGAATAGAACTTTGGAAAATAATTCCCAATTATCATGATTGATGGCATCATCGAAGGTCAGTAGAATCATTTGTGGGACAGATTGGGTCTGCAGATTGCCAGGAATCTGTGTGCCATCCTTTGAACAGAAACAGTGCGGTAATTGACATTTTCTTGGATCACAAGCACCGGCTGCATTTGGATCATGCTCAACATCACACCAGCCCTCATCGGAACCATCAGGACAATCGACTGAGCCATCACAGAAATACTCTTGGGGCAGACAAGTGCCATCGGCACAACCCAATTGCAGATCATCGGCACAATCAGCCATTTCCAGTAGGGGTTTGGGTGCTGCCGTCTCGGCACTCACATCGCAATTATCCACATTTGCCTTGAAATCGCATATCTGACGCACAACATCGAAGAGCAAGCCCTCCGAGCACTTGAATTCAAAAACTTCACCGTCCAAGCATAGGAAATATTTGGCACATTCACTATTCGTCCAGATCTTGTGGACCGGTCGATTGGGATTGCGATAGAAACGCGAATCTTGAATGCAGGCGGCATCAGTCGACGTTGAGCGACGATGACGACGGCTGTGAATGCTGTGACCATGTTGGTATGCCGTTGGCGTTGTCTGGTTTTGGCCGACTCCGAGTCCAACGTTATTGTCTGCAAGTTAGAGGCACGTCGGGTAATTAACAGAAAAACTTAATTAAGGCGTTGACCCAAAAATACAACGGAAAAATGCACATGTCAACCCGAAATTAAATATTGTTGGATTGCGCCAAAACTGAAAGAAAAACACGCATGACTAGAGGAAACTACAGGGGCGCGATCTAGGTAGCGACTTGACGGGGTGAAATCTGTCATTATAATGAAAAATCCGTCATCCGTCGAGGATGTTTCTAATGATATAAATACTCCGCATCCTCAAGGCCAAGTTTCTCCACAACTTGTAAAAATTGCATCTTAGATAGAATTATTGGCAAAAATAACTAGAGAATCGTTTACAAATGTTTGCTATGACTAAAATTTGTTATTGTATAGTAATTGTCTTTGGAAAAGATGTTTTAAAGTAGTTTTTAAGAGGCCCTTAATAATAGGTTAGGAAAGTTTTGTCTGCTATAATGTACTAAAATGTTTATCTCATGACTTCTTATTCTTTTCAATTACTAAATAATGTCTTCGCAATGTTCTGGAACCAATTATTTTGAGCCTCTTTAGTCACAAGTTTTTAGTGGTTTCACATTTAAATCTCTGTACCTTTTAGTTTCCAAGTGAACTATCTAATTATTTTGATTCATTATTGGGTCAACCGTTTTAGTAGGTTTTCGTTTTACCATTTAGTTAGTTAATGTAACTTCAATGAGCCTAACTGATTTTAAGTAAAGTAAATGTGAATTATCTTGGTTTTAAATTGAGGATCTAGCATAACGTTTTTCGCACTAGAAGATCTGCTTAAACGTATTTGTCGTAAGCTTGTCTACGTTCGAAGATCTTCCGTAACGTATTCTTACTCAAAGAAATGTGATTCCCCTAAGCTAGTACAAGAGTTTTTTTAACCAACATGGACAATTAAAATGTTTAGTTAATGACATTCCCTTGGCTACGCCCCTGAGCACCCTGTGTGTGTGTTTGTGTGTACCACATTTTGTGGCAGCGTAAAAATTCAATTGAGTTTGCATCACTTTTTGAATTGGTCGTAACTCAAACGATTGGGCAAGTCAAAAAAAATAAGAGAAAAAAAACGCGCGTGTGCAAGATGGGAGATCAGATCTGAAGATATGTCTGAAGAGATTGCGTGTATATCTCCATCTCTAGTGTGAGTTGTCGTTGTGGTAGGTAGTTGTGTGTTTGTTGTTGCATTTAGAAAGTAAATTTATTATTTTCCCAAGTTTTAGCAGGTCAGGAAAATATCAGCAACTGTCATTGGCGGGTTCAATGCACACATAGTCTTTGAAAAAGTCTACAGCTTGTCGTTTTGTGTTTTGTTTTTTTGGAAGGCTCGAACCTGGTCTATTATATAACAGATCAACACAACTTTCACACCCAACAAGACAAGGCACGCACCCAATCGCAAGAAAACCGAAAATAAAAGAAATATAAACGAACACATTGTCAACCATGAGAGAAATTACCAATGCTAAAAGCATCCAACGAAGAAGCCGACATAATCGCCAACATGACAGCCATAATAATGAGTTGACCAAAATTTCGCACTGATAACGACCATGGCCAAGCTGGAGCAAGGGGAGGAGGAGGTGATGGACGGAGATGATGATGGTTTAGCTTGCCGGAAGCCGCGACCTTGACTGTGAAACCAGTTTGATGGCAATTATCATTATTTTCCCTGGGGCAAAGCATTTTTCTTTTGCCCGATTTCCAGTTTGCGTGTCGCAACGTTTGAATTGGAAATTGGAAGTCGGAAGAAGAAGTCGTCGATTTGAAAATTTTCGCGTTAACCGCACCGAGCTGAAGACAATTGGTAACTGAAGTCCGAGCCAAGATGCACAGACGTCTATATATGTACATAGTCAAAGAGAAAAAGAGAGAGCCCCTGCATTAGAGAAAGCTTTTAAGAGACCTTTTTTTGAGAAAAGCCAGTTTCTAAAACTAAAAATAAGGTTTTTGAGTTGTTAAGTACGATCGTAATTTGTAATGTTTACAATTTCCCATTAGAATCCTTCATTTTAAGGATCTATACTGTGTAATACACAACTATTTTACAGAAAAAGTAAAGTTTTTTCAGGAAAAAATAGTTTATACTTTGCATTGGTTTCAGTATTATTAATAACTAATTTGCTAAAAGAACATTCCATTAAATAATGTAAATTCAATAATTTTGAGATGTTTTAACATAATTTTTTAAACTAATTTTTACAAATGAGCGATGATTAGTATTTATTTTCACCTTTAAGCTTTAAAACAATTTAATTGGATACAACGATTTTTTTTTACATCAGAACAAAGTTCTAGTTCCTTTTGCATATTTATTTTTAAATGAAACTATTGGCGCGTAAAAGTGTAAACGGCTCTTGAACTCCATGTACCATCCCTAATAACTATCGCCAACTACAGTCAACATCAACCAGGTGGCAACACTTAGCCATGAACAGCTGGTAAGCCAGCCGGTTCGGTTTGTTATTCAACCAAAAAATAGAAGGCTTGAAAATCATGGATTTTCTAACCAAAGTGTGGGCCAAAGAGGCAACCACAACAACTGAGAAACCACCCATAGAAGCACCCACACCCGTAGAGGCTAAGAAGGAATCACCAACGGAGGGTCAGGAGAAAAATATCCCACCGAAAGAGACCAAGGATTGGGGTTATGATCTGTACCCAGAGCGTCGTGGTGAAAGCTTTAAACCCAAATGGACACGCGTCCTGTTTGGCATGGAGGGTCAGGAGAATATCGATCGTTTCAAGTGCGAACAGAATGTCTATTGGTGTGTCAAAAATGGTCCCCTTGTCAAACTAATGATGGGCGCTCTCAAGAGTTCCGGTTGTCCCATCGATTTGCGGCGTCACATCTCTTGCGAAGTGTGCGATCCCAGTGTCACTGGCGGCTATGATCCAACCCTCAATCAAATTGTTGTCTGTCAGAATATGGCGAAAAATAAAAGCATGGTTCATGGCGTTCTCACCCATGAAATGATACACATGTTTGATTATTGCAATAACGAATTAGATTTCCGTAATGTCGATCATTTGGCCTGCACAGAGATAAGAGCAGCCAATCTGGCTCATTGTTCATTTTTAAGTGCCATGTTCCAGGGCGATGCGTCGCCATTTAATATCAAAGAGGCCCATCAGGTTAGTAGTTTTCCCCCTCTAATAATACGATCTATTGAGCTAATCAAAAACATTTCATATTTTTGTTTTGCAGAATTGTGTCAAGAGCAAGGCCTTGGCCTCTGTTCTGGCTGTGCGTAATATTACCAAGGAGGATGCCATTGCAGCCGTGGAGCGTGTCTTTCCCAAATGCTATGCCGATCTAGAACCAATTGGTCGAAGAATTCGTCGAAATTCCACAGATCAACAGAAGGCCTATATGGAGGCGCCCATGTATGGCTACGATGTTTATTAGTAATCGTTGTTTTCTTTTCCATCTATTTGGTTATTTAGGTTTAAATTAAAGCAAATAAAACCAACAAAGTCCAAGTATTTGACACAATTTATAAAACAAATTTAAGGCTTTTGAATTATAACGTGTTTAACCGGCATCATAAACATGTGTTATTGTGATCTTATTAATTAATTTCTGTTTATCAATTACAATCCCAAAGAAATGGATTTCATAACATAGGCCGACATGATTTTTGGTGACGTTAACCTGAGAAGTGTTTCTAACTAATTCGGGTACGTTGATTCTGACTGCATACTCAGTTTTTGTCCATCACGTCCAGATTTTGTGAAATTAGGGGATCTAAGGTTGCAAAATAGGCACCCAAAACTATACTATATAAAGTTAAAAATTGTTTTTCTACATTTTGAAGAAATTTTAGAATTTCTTGTTCAAGAAAAATAGCTCTTGTTTGCCAACATTACCAATAAACAATTTGATAGATGCATAAAATTCAAATAATTCTTTAAAATTAACAAATAACTATAGCATACTTTTTGGTTCAAATTTTACTCATTTTAGAGCCATGTCCCAAGAGTTTGATGTTAACAAAGAAACGTTTTTTTGATTTTGTGTAAATTGCGTTTAAATCATACATAATATATTAATAGGTTAAAAATGTTTCAGTATAATTTGTTTATATTATACTAGAAAGTATTGCAAATGAGGCCGTTTTGAATGATTCCAACTAATTTTTTCAAAATCCTGACGCAAAAACTAAGTACAGGGCCGTGATCAGCACCCACAAATTACTATAAAAGACCTATTGAACTTAGAACACTGATCCATGATCTCGAAAATGTCGGCCTGTGTAATCAATGGGTTGTATCTTCGCTAATATATATGGATTCTTATCGTATCATTTGTATGGACAAATATGATTTAATTTTAAGGATGTAAATTGAGATAAAGCAAGACCAGATATTCTCAGGAGAACGAAAATACCTTTTTTAGTTTAACCAAAGATTCCTAAAAGAACAAATATGCGATATTGAACATGAAATTTACGAAATTGAAGAAAAGACTTTAACAGAAACATTATGGGAAGTTAGTTATTAAAGCCTTGCGCGACTCATTTTCAAAAGCTCAGACGATTCATGCGCTTTTCAAATGTTCTAACAACTCAGTTTACTCGTTCGAATAAGTTCATGAAAAAAGGTATTTGATATTCGAATAGAGTTACATCCTTAATTTGTAAGTTACTCGTTTTCGAAGCTTTAGAAACAAATGCTTTTGAAATCCGAAATGTGCTTGGTATTTAATGAATTAGTATTGAAATTTTTTCCATTAAAAAGTAATACAGGCGAGTCTCGATAATTCACACCCCTCTAAATCGAAACCCTCAATACTTCGTAAGAAAGTGCTGGTCCCTTGAAAAAACTTCGTCCCTGCAAATCGAAAATTCGTAATTCGTAAAAAATTCTGTTCCCTTACCGTTTCGAATTATCCTGACTCGACTGTATGTAAATAAAATTGCCTTACTAAGTACTTTCTGTCAAATTACTTGGAATACGGAGGTCGTTTTTGTCCCTAGTTGATATTTCTTGTAAAAAATAGTTTGTTTAATAGTTTTAAATAATTTTTATACTGATTATAATAATAATATTTCGTTATTTATCAAGTATTTTCTAACACATCACTTAATGTAAGAGTCTGAATTTAAAACCCACGTTTCTGAATACAAGTTAGAGTTCATGAGTCGGTCAAATTATATTATATTCGTTTAAGTTTGACTCACAAATACCAGGAGCAAGTCATGCTTTTCATAAAATGAAAAGAGTTTATAGAGGAAATCTATGTACTTATTTTAGTTTGTGACGTAATTTAGAATCTTTGAGAATCAGTTTTCTGATTGTAAAACCTTTCATATATAATTTTTATTCCTTTTTTTTTTCATTTCGGCGTCCTTGCGGTGTGCTTAACGCTGGTTTTGTCTGGGCCGTTTTTAATTTGTGAAGGGATCAACTGCATTTACTGAATAGAAAATGGTCGCTTCAACGGAAAGAAATCTCGAGACTAAGTCCAACAATACTGAAGTTGATGATGATTATTCCAATTCTGATTGTCAATCGAAGCCCGGTGAAGCGCGGCGCCGTCTGTACCATTGTCAAATAGGTTCCAAAAGACTTCATTTTGTTTAACCCATCAGCAGCTTTAACTTGAAAGATCTTGGCAACAGATTTTGAAATTGGGCACTTTTCGCGTGCCAGAGTTATTCCAAACGCAGTGCTTTATTATAAAGGTGACGATGATGAGGATGACGAGGACGAAGAGAAGGACTACGATGAGAATGAAGATGACAAATAGGGTTCAGCATGATAATGATGAAGCACCAAAGGCCCAAAAGAAACTCCAAAATAAGAAACAGTCGCCTAATGATTGTCCAAACCAGTAGATACTATACACAGATATTATATACAACATACACAATAAATCTTCCTAATTTATAAGATTTTAAATCATAGGCTTCACAAAAGGTGAGCAGGCTGTCTGTATAGCTATTTTAAGAACCACCAAGTTCAGCAGACTTCGCTAAGGAATCCACAGTTGTAATGGCCATACCATATCTTCAACGCTAAAAAAAGTTGGGAATTCAAACTACATGAAGCGAGAAATAAACGGCAAAGCTTGCAACTGCAGATTCCACATTTTTTATGTGCATCACCTAAAAATCTAGACAAAATTGAAATATATTTTTGGTGAATTAACAATTTCAAGAAAAATAAAATCAGTCCATGAGTATATATATTCATGTAATGCTTTGGTAAATATATACAAAAAGATCTGTAAAGCGCAACTATTCTTAATATTTAAAAAGCGAATATAAATAAAAGATATGTATATACAAATAGAGATAATTAATTTGCAAAAATGTATTTTAAAATAAATACGTTGATACCATAATATATAAAATATGAATTTAAACGATCATTGTGTAGGATTTATTTAATCGAAACAAATAATAATAATCCAGATATTACTTATGGTTTTTTCCTTTTTTTGAGTTTTCATCATGACAAAAATAAATGTGTTTAATTAATTATAGCAAATGACTTGGACATTAATTAAATTAAGTTTGTCATTACCTATGGAAATTTACCAGTTTTATATACAAAATATATTTTTTAAATTTCATATAAAAGAACTAAATTATGTAGAGTTCTGTTTAGTTTAGTTTAAACTGTGGCATCATGGAGGATTGTGAAATTCTTGGCATTATACTGGACTTCATTGGCGATGTGCTATTCGGCTGTAAGTTAGAGGATATAGGAGAAGAGGAGTTGGATAAGTAACCGAAACATATTGTAAAAAATGATTAATATATAATAAAAATTCCATATTTTTATAGCTGATAGCTCAGATTATGATTATGATTCGACAAGCAGCTCAAACTATGGCTAATAGGTCAAAGAAAAGAAAGGACACAATGCCGAAATCAAGTTCCATTCTAATCTGGAACATTGATTTCTGTAACAATATGTAAGTATTTGAGATTCTTTTGCAAAACATTATATAACATTTGATCTTCTTCTTACAGCTTATGATAAAATGTAAAGTTTTCTTTCGTAATTCAATAAAAATTATGATATGACATGAGCATCAATACATTTTCAATAGACTTTGGAATTTGTGTGTTTTCAACAATTACAAACTGATATAATCGGATCAATATTTTTTTCTTCTTATAATGAGCGAGTTTTTAAAAGCTTTTCAATAGGTTTTGGCTATTTGACCCAGTTCATATTTCAGTTGTGTCGTTTTTGTCACGGCTCATTAAGTGAATTAAACAAAAAAAAAAAGAAAGATAAAGTGTCAACATTTCGATACCGTGTAAAATAAGTGAATTTTAGTTAGGGTAACTAAAGACATGTTGAGCATATTAATATAGAGATTAGGAGTTAGTAAAAAGAAAACAGATTTAGAATCTTGAATTTCCCAGTCTTTTAAATCTCAATCCAATTATCATTATTTTTCATTATTATTATCATTAGTTTTCATGCGTATCACATAGTCGATGCTCTATCTTATAAATTTAACTGCCTTTAGACCATTTTGCCATTTTCGATGCGTTTCGGTCATTTCTATTGAGTAGTTAGCCATTGAGCTTGTCAGTTGAGTACAAAACGAACAAAGGCAACAATGTTTTGGGATCTATTGGGTGGTATTTTCGAATTCATAGTTGGTCTACTATTTCCCAGTAAGTTGCAAGTCATATGTAATTTTCCAAAAACACACTAAAACTTTATCTTACTCCTCAGGTGGCGGCGGTGATGATGATGCCGATTCTGATGAGGTTGAAACTGCACCATAAAATGATTGTTATTTAATGATTTAATATAAATTTTTTTCTTTATTCTTTGCATAAATCCAATATATATAGTATATATTCATTTTAAAACTGGTTATTTACAGTGCGTTGAAAAACTCTTATTTAAAACAATTTGTAGAGCTTCTTGAGTTCGGTCTTTTTCCACTTTGGCAGATCATCGAATTCGTAAAAAGACATTTTGAAAATCGATACAAAATCATCATGGGTCAGATGTACCTAAGCAATAGAAGAATCAGAAAGTTGTAAGTTTGATATGGGAATTTCAAAACTTTTTGGGAACAAACCGAGTGTTACTTACCTCCCGTTTAAGGGGATTGACTTCAGTTGGTAACATATCCATTTCCTGGGTAAGTAATGTTACGGGATATTTTTTATGGCCATCAAAGTCCTTTTGATGATTGTTACGCATCAATGCTGCAGATCCATTCACGATATTAGCATTCATTTTGGGAGCCGCCTCAGTGCCACACCGATCTCTGCGCATTTCCTCATATGAGATGAAGTTCTAAAATTAAGAAAAGAATATTATTAACATTCTAAATTAAAGCTGCATCTTGGATTGAATCTAATTTGTTGATAAAAATTTGCTATATAACGAGTTAAAGTCGTCCAAATTTATAATTATGGAAATGTTTCTTTTATAGAAAGACTTCTTGAAAAATCAACAATATTTGAAAATAGTTTTCGAAATGCTTGGAAAATTGAAAGCGAAACGTTTTGGTGTCTCAATTAAGTTTAGGCAACTGTTTAACATTCTCAAGTTTTGAGTATATCGAAATCTAGCAAACATCTAGCAAATATTTCATAATTTATCAAGTGCTAATATGGAAAATACAGCAAGGTAAGCTTGGGATACTGTCATTATCGTTTGCGATTAATAACCCATTAAAAACCTTAAATATCTCATTAACTTACCTTGCCATAATCATTCTTCCAGGACTCAAAGAACCCCTTAAACACATTCGGTTCATTGTATTGACGGACAACCGCCAAAGCAGTTGCTGAGCGACGACCAAATGGTGCATTTTGTATATAAGCCTGAGCAATCGCTGTGTATTTCTCCTGATTCAAAGCCTGTGAGCCCAGCCAGACATAGGTTATCAAGCCAGTATCCAATATATAAGTACAATCCGCACAGAGATCCTCCTGATCGAAACCAAGTATCTCCTCGGTGTGTAACGTATTTGGGTTCGCTTGCCACCATACCAAGAAAAGTTGAACTGGTGGTCGTGGTTTGATTGGAACTGACGTATTCAAATAACAATTGTTACTCAAAGTTGGCGAAATATTGCCACCGTTGCACATGCTACCGGCACCAGAAGTGCTACTGCTTGTGCTACTACTACTGCCACAGGAATTGCAATTGTTATTGGTACTGTTGCCATTGATAACGAGCGTTTGATTGAAATATAGAGCCACCGATTGCCAAAACTCTTTAGTCTCCTTGCCCTCGAGAATGAGAGAACTCTCACCCAGGAGAGTGCCCACCGATTTGGCCATTTCGCGAGCATCACCCGTACTACTTTGACCACACCAGACCCACACATGACTCGTCTTGATCACATAACAATCTTTGGAGGTTATCGATGATAAGGGAAGTTCTTCCACAGCTTTGGCATTATACGAGGCATCGCCATAGATTTTCAGCAGGAATGTCTCTAGCATTATGTTGGTCTTGAAATCGTTGTTGTTATTATTGAGTAAGGTGCTTCGTTGTCCACGCATTATAATCAATTTGCCTTCAAAGATTTGCAAAAAGTGCGGAGTCTCATCAAACTCGTAGAGTTGAACAAACATCGATGCAGTTTGTCCCTTCTTTTGCAGATCCTCAAAACTTTTGAGTGCAAATTTATCCGCCTTGGCAATGGTGTCCACAGAGGCCTCAGAACCATTCCATTGATAGACAATGGTCTTAATGCCCACAGCGTCCAGATCAGCTGGTATTATGGTGGCACACTATAGAATAGAGAAATACGTTATTCGATTTATATAAAGCTTGTTGGTCATTATTGCATAACCTGTACCTGTACACTATATATAACCACATAGCTGGCATTTGTGGTAAAGACGACAGGCTTTATGCTTGAGATTTCTTGCATTTGATCACCAATTATACGATATAGGATACGTTCACCTCGTCCATCATCAACTAGTTGAGTATCGGCAGCCATTTTTGGTCGTTCGCACAGCGAAACGGCATCTAATTTACCGAATTTCGTTGACACTGGCTTATGACCACGGGAATTCTCTTGGCTCCAAACGCTTAACCAATTGGCGAATAGACGTTTAAATTCCACAGGTTCGTGACCTTCCAGAACTCGTATGACCAGAGTATGATCTGGATATTTCTTCTTTTTCACAAAGGCACGTCCATTGCCCATGGCGGCGAGGGCATCTGCTTGAGGGGCTTGAGCTCCAACCCATAACCATATGGTCTGGGCATAGTTATCCAACAGATACACACCATGAGCATCGCTAAGATCATCCTTTGCAGGCAAGCCCACGTCCAGTTGATCGAGATGCAAACGTCCGCGTTGATTGCATTTATAAATGCGAAATTTATTACTCTCCAAATCCTTGAAACTGGAACTTTTCTTTTGATTTGCCTGGCATACGAGACGTTTCTGCAATGGCAGCACACTGTTCCACAAATGTTTCTCCTCCGAAGTCATTGCCTGCTCATAGCCATCATCGACTATGGTTGTATTTGAATTTGGCGACTGTTTGGTCACCCATGCGAGGGCACCACGTCTCTCAATACCGGAACTAGAACGTCCTATCCATATGAAGGTAATGGTCTCCATTTTGAGTATCATTATATAGTCGGAATTGAAATGTGACCACTCAATGGTGGGCAATTCAATTGAACGTAGCCATTTGCGACCGCTTAGTTGATAAAGACGTGGTTGTTGCGGCGTATTAATCAAAGCTCCTGATAGTATGCTACACAAAAGTGAAATGAAAAGAAAATCGGCGTCAATTTATGAAATATTATATGAAAGTATTGGAATTTTTAGTGAATTTAATTTTTAATTGTCTTGAGCGAGCAAAATATTGCTTTGTTTCTTGTCTTTATCATTTTTTTCTTAAGACTAAAGTGAGTCGTATATCAGTTTGAGGTTAATTACAAAAAAAAAACAATCAGTTTTTAAACTTAAATTTATATTACAAAAGCGCAAAAACAGACCCTATTACGAAAGAAAAGAAGCAGCAACCCTAAATATGTGACTTTTAAGAATCATAACATATCCTAGATTAAGGTCAAGTTTAGATATTATGAGAATTTTCATATTGTATTAGTCTGAAGGCTCTGTACAACTGAGTAATAGAAAGAATATTCAACTTTCAGGATAAACACCCCACTTTTTTATAAGAAGCCTTCTATTTTTTGAATACTCACTCATATCCCTTTTTGAAATACGATAGAAATCTAGCGCTCTCATGATTCTGTGTCTCTCGATAAATAGCCGCCACATTGCCCAAATACGAGTCCAGCTCTTGTATTTTATGCACAACATTCGAACGAATCTGTTCGCTCACATTGCTGCCTAACCAATAGTGTATATAGCGTTCCAATGATACGTTCGACTTTTGTTCGCGTGTCTAAGGTAAATAGAAAGAAAAAACTTGTTAATGAAATGCCCCAGCTAAAAGGAAAGAGGTGTGAAAAATAACAACTTACAATGGTCTCATGCGTGGCATAATGTCCCACCAAAGATGAGGCGTATATTATGTAGGCGCAGTTATCATAGAATATTCCATATTGTGGACGTGAGACAGCCTCCAAACGATCCTCGTCGATTTTCCATAGGGCAAAGGTAATCGCAATTTTGGACATTTTACGAAAAGTTGCATCGACCTTTAAATCGGGTATGGTGTCGGGTCGCACCTCCTGAAAAGGAAAAAACGAAATCGATTGGGTATTAATTATTATTAGAAACATCAAAATTCTGTCTTACTAACAATAAGATTCTTTAAAAATAAGAAGCATAAACTTGATAAACATGAAATGTTGTTACTTGTATATAGGTAAATCTTTTGGAGAAGTAAATGGATGTGAATTAAGGTAGTTTGATTTATGTTACAATGTTAAAAGTAGTAGTAGTTTTCTGTAGTTTTTCTCTGGTGAAATTTGAAATTGTGTTTTGTTTAACTCCTATCCAAGCAAATGATTTATAGCTGTCTCGTCACACACTAGATTAGAAATAAATTTACAGCAAAAAGAAATAGGAAAAACGCCAACACCTTTCCCCAAATGTTCAACAATTGTCAAACCAATCAATTTGGAAACAGGCTTCGGTCGACCCAAGGATGTCACAGAAAAATGAAAAAAAAAAAAACAAGTATTTGAAACGACTTTGACTTTGGTATTGGCCGCGAATAAGTTGATGATAGAATGGGGAGAAGATGGGGAGGGTGTGGGGCAAATGGGTGCTCTGCATCTTGGCTGGTTGCGTCTGGTTAAGTGATAGTGAAAACTATACCGCAGCCAGTTTATGTTTTTTTCTTCTTCTTTCTCTCTGATTTTCTGTGTTTTTGTTTTTATCATACTATTAATTTTTCTCTTCTTTTTCAATTTATTTATGGAACGTGCACGTTGCCTGCTGCTCGAAAGTCGTTCAAACTGTTGTTTGGAGCTAATGGAGCAGCAATACAACAACAACAACAACAGAAAGGGGCGGGAACTATCAATAAATGATATATGCAACTCAATCTTTATGGATCGTGTAACGGCAACGTTGAGGTCATTAGTGGTAACTTTGTTTTGATATTTGAAACATTTCGTTTTCATCTACATATTCATTTTCATTTACATTTCAAGTCACCAAAACTAGTTCATGCTTCAGCCTGTCATTCAAAAAGTGATCGAATATTACGACGAACTGCGAATACTCTATAACTAATCAAATTCATAAGTAGTAGGATAAGTTAATAATCATTAAAAAGTTGGGTAAAATTGTAGTTCATTATTTTGGCTTCTAAATTCTATATAAAATAGCCAAGATAATCAAGTTTAATCAACTATTATGCCTTTATTCATTATTTAGGTTTTTATAAAAAATTTATTAGGTAGAAAATAGAATCAACTGCCATACGAAGAAAAAGTTTTCTCAAAAGAAAAGGAATATTAAAATTGTTTAGAAAAAGTATTTAAGGTCAAAGACGGATCCAAGGGGAAGTCTTTGGGATTTGGATACCCTCCAAAATGTTAACATTTGGAATAATATTAAACTTTGTTCATTTTGTTATACGCTCAACTAATGAGTTTATCAAGTAGTCAGGCAAATTTGACGAATTCCTAATCGATTTTGAAAATAACTTAATTTTCTAAACCGAAACACATAACTTTTTGTCTAGCCAATTCCCGAATTTTCAAATTCTGTTTATGTTTAAGATGTGTCAAAAATGTAAGCGAGTTTATAAAGACAAAAGTTAAAAAAATCTAAAATAAGTCTTTACAGATAAATTTCAAAGGATTTCCAAACCCAAGGACAAACTTTGTTTTCTATTCATAACTCATTTATCCATTTTTTATTAGTGTATATTAATGGATTTTTGTAATTACTTTTTTATTTGAATTGTTTGTTTATGTGTTACATGAAAACATTTTAATTATTGTCCGTAAACGGGCATATGGAGCAACATTAGTTTTTCCTCTTGATCGGAACCAAAGTCATGGTTAATGATCGATTGAACCTGTCTTTAATAGTTTTTTCTCTGTCTGCTGACAGCTAAACTACATTTGTCATTTTAAACACAAACAACACCACAAACAAAAAACAATGCGGTAAAAATATACAAAAAAAAAAAGTGGCACAAAACAAAAGAGGAGAGAAAAAAATGTAAAAAATATTTAGCCTCAAGAGACTTTCACAGTTTTACGTTTATGACAATTAACATTCATCAATTACTACATTAAAGTTGCCTCAAGTAAAGTTCTAGACAAAAAACCAAGAAAAAGAAAATAAAAACACGATGGAAAACATTTAGAAGAGGTCTCAAAAGATAATGAACAATAACTTTACAGAAAGAATACCGGAAGCTGAATTAAGAGAGTCGAATAGAATATACCCTTCCGTATTAGAGATCCGCACAAGTACATTCGAAACACAAAACGAAACCCCTCTACTCGGTCTCACATTTACTCGAATATTCAAATCGACTGTGACAAGCATCTAATACGAACGAATAAGTTTAAACGAGCTGGGCATACCGAAAATGGGGTAAAGAAAATCCGAATGTCGAGAAGCAAGTACCGAAAACCGAACCAAGTACTAGGTACTGTTCAATTGTCAAGCAAGTACCTGACAGCAGACTCAATCTATATGATATGAAACATCTGAAAACAAATTGATCTTATAAAATAATTACATGACTTTTTTAAACATCTTAACAATAACTATTAACACATCTTCAAACATTTTTTGTGAAGATTGATGAATAATCTGAGACATTTCATAAGTATGACTATACTCGCGAGTACTTGGAAGTACCAAGAAACTTGAAAGAAGTATTCATTTGTATTCATTTGTTTCGTTTGTCGTTTTCATTTGTTTCGGCATGCTTTGATTTTGTTTTTGTTTGTTCGGCTTGAAACATTCAGGAACTACGAAACAAAATACTTGGAGACTTTTCATGTCGTTTCATTCGTTCCGAAGCAATATTACCAAACGATATATTGGAAAAAGTATTTGAAAAACTGAGGCAAAAGAGTGTACCTTGTGCAAGACTCTATTCCGTATCATCTACAAAATAGATTAGGTGGTAAGAGATAAAAAAAAAAAAAAAATATTATGAACCAGCACATTTTTAAAATGAAAAATAAATTTAGAGATTCGAAATGTCAAACAAAATGGACTTAATTTTTGTTTTCAACATTTTTCACTGATGGAATTCATTGCATAAAATTTTAGAATGCCTTAAATTTTTCTGAGCTTTATATATTAAGGGTTTATTCATTGTTCATTAAATTTGATTTAATTTACTAAACTAAGCCAAAATATCTATTAAAAAACTGTTATATCTGTTATGTTCACGACATTCTTTAAATTCTTCTTCATTTTTAAGAGAATGAAAACTAAAAGAAAAGTGAAAACAAAATTATTTTGATACGAAAGTGACAGGTGAAATATCAATTTCGAAAAATTAGAAATTTATGTTTATGACTTAAATTTTGAATATAATGTATCTTTTCTTTAAATTTCAAAATGTAAGCAAATAAATTCCTCTACTTTTCTAATCAAGATGAAGTATATCGATTTTAACAAAAGATGAGAGAAATATTATGATAAGAATGTTTAATTTTGACTAATATTAACAGAAAACATTCAAAAACAAGTCTTAAAAATGACTCAAAGTGGTCTCGGTTCAACCTCCTTTCTATTTGGGTGACTTCTGTTTTGTCTCTACATCTTCAAATTGATATTGACCTATAAACTACACTTAGCAAACGTCCACAATGTAGTTTAATTAACACCAAAAGAAACAAAACTCCTTTCAAGTGCTAAATAAGCAGACAAATAGATCCATTCAGCCTCAATAAATATTAACTGGATAAACAAATGTTTAGTGGACTCTTAATTAGCGCCAAAGAGAGAAGAGATAAACCTACATATATACATATATGCAGATCTCTGCAAAGTGTTTTCGTCTCTATAATTACCGTTTCTTTTGGTGACAGTGATAGCTCCATGCTGATGAGATCTTGAGGCTATATGAGATAGGTGACAAGGATATAGCTGCTGGTGAAGATGATGGCTATGTTGATGGAGGGGAGAGTGCGCGGCCAGCAGGCAGCCTTGAACTAGTTTCAAGAGTTTGACCGGCCCGCAACTCAACCCAAAAGTGAAAATCTGGACTCAAGTTTGATTAAATTTCACACACACCACACTATTTACTTAAAATTTAGTTAATAATTCTGTAAAAAATTGACTAAGGTGAAACGCCTGGAAAAAAATGATTTTAATTTCCAGGGCAAATTTGATCGTTTTTATTTTCTTCAACTCTCACAAATCGAAAAGAATCGAGAGGAGGCGCGTTAAATTGCGTTGTGTTTGCCACAAGAGCCGATTGCAGACTGGTCCGTGGCAAAATGCTGCACACCAAGTTTATGGTTCACCCAAGAGACAACGGTCGGAGTCGTGGAGTCGGCTTCGCAGTCGAAGTTTAGAGTCGAAGTCAGAGTGGGAAGCGTTGTTGCGTTCACTATTACTAATACTACTACTAACATAAGACTACGACTAAGACTTCTGTTTGTGAGTCAGAGGAAAATCAACTTGAATGAAAATTATCAGTTATGTGTCTTGTGGTCCCCCTTGTCTGGCTGTGTGTCTTTTCAAGTTTAGCGGTAAAGAAGAAAACGCAGAAAGCGCAGCGCGCATTTTGTTATGCTTTTGTAAATAGTTGGCAAAGAAGGCGGTTCAACCAGATGATGGGTGAGCGGGAAAATGGCAAGGGAAAAGTTGGAAAACAAAGCATTTTGTTTAGTTCAAAGATTCATAACAATTTCATAAACCTTTATGACAACCTATTATGAGACTTGTACCGCAACTAATTTTTGGTCTTAACTTTAACAAAATCTAGTTAGGAAATTTGGTTTTGCAGACGCCTTATAAGAGGTTTGATATAAAAAACATACCTCCACAAAGATTTGTTCCCGATTCTTAAAAAACCGTAATACAGCGATTAAAATTACATTAAATTAGTTGGAATAGTTCAAACAAAACTTATCAAATTATCAAATTTCTTCTCAGGCATTTTTTTTTTTAGTCCATTATATGTACAAATAAGAATATAAAATTTAATTTACGACGATTATAAAGTAATATGTTATAGTTATATGGATGGACAGGATTGATCTAACAGCTGCTATAAGACAGAAGAAACCTGTGCACTCAGCGAAGAATATTGCAGCAAGGCTTAAACTCTGCAAGGAACACAGGAATTTGAAGAGGATTTGGTCAGATGAGACCAAAATCAATATATTACAATCGGATGAAAAGCAGTATTACTGGCATCGCCCTCATGACAAGCTTCAAAAACAACAAGTAAAAGCAACTATGAAATAAGGAGGAGTCGGCTTGATGGTTTGGGGGTGCTTTACTATCGCGCTACGATACTCCCCCAAGGACAATGGACTGCCTTTGGAGTCGAGTCCAAGCAGAGTGAAGCAATCTATTACAAGGATTGATAGAAAAATTGGTGGAGAGTATGCCCTGACGCATTGAATGCGTGTCAAAGCCAAAGGCCTTTGGACTAAGTATTTAAAAAATTCCTTAATCTAAGTGAGACGAACAAAAGTGGATACTTGCTTCTTTTTAAGTTTTTTTTCTTTAATATTAGTAATGGATTTTTGGTAAAATTTGGAATCGATTAATGCATTTTCCTGGGTTTTACAGCCAATCAAAGTCACAGTATCGAAACATGTATCCGCATGTGCTCGCCACTGTATATTTGTTATTAAAATTACACAGAATTATTTCAATAAAATTTATAAAACTGTTAAAGGACTGAATTGAAATTGGTTAGAAAAGTGTTATACGACAGTTAAGCAAGACATTTAAGTTATACGACATTTACTTGGCCACGCATGAAATATTTTTCGGTAATTGTAAGATTTAAGCCTTAAAACATAAATAAATTTTACAAGACTCTTATAAACTACTTAAAATGGTTTTCCAATTATAGGGTATAAAAAGAGTTAGCTAAAGAACTAATATTGGGACTGTTGTATGACTGTTCTACAAATATTTCATACATTTAATAATTTATTCTTCAATTCAAAAAAATACTGGCAATTGATACAGATATCGTAATGTTGTATCCAGATATTTTTAAATAGAAATTAACTTATAATAAATTTTAATGCATATGAATTTCCTTTCTATAAAATCTTTTAAAAAGAATTCTCCAATGTGGAACGTACTCCAGGCGGCGCAACAATATCGGCTGCTTCTGTTGGGACAACCTCTGTTTCAGGCGGAGGAACGGTCTCTGGTTCCGGCTCAAGCTCTGGCTCTTGCAGAGTTAATTCCACTGGCTTGGATTCAGTCATCAATTCCGTAAACGATTCGTACCCTGCCTCAAAGACTGTGAGTTCATTGAAAAAGTGTCGTTTGGAACGCTTCTTCGATACACTATAAATTGCATCATGAAAGTCGCTCACAGCCTTACGAAAATCACCATCGAGTTCTATTAGCCTTATAAAGTCTTCTGCATTATCGGGGTCAATTTCAAGGGAAAAGGCACGTACCGTTTCTAAATATTTTTCCTCTTCTGCTTTAAGTTCAGCTGCTTCAGCTAGCAATGCAGTGTTGCGCCACTTCAGCTTAATCTCCTCCTCGCGGGACGCCAACAGCTTGCCCCGTGAGATCTCTCGCTCGAAAAGTGCTGCAATCAGAGCCTTCTCTTTGAGAGTTGCCGTTAGCATGCCTTCCTCTAGCCTCATCAGTTGAATATCTCCTGTGACCAAGCCGACTGTAAGATATTCCGCGTCCGGATGGAAGGCAATATGGGTAATACGTTGTCGAAATGGTATGGACAGAATGGGAGTGCGATGGCTCATTAAAAGATCCCAAAACTCCAAATTTCCAACACTATCCCCAGTGACGAAAAGAGAACAGCGTCCAGTGCTCCAGACACCGCAAGTCAACTGATGCTGCCTCTTTATATACATAGTAGTTGGCGAGTTCTTACACTCCTCGGACCAGATGCGTGCCCGCCAATCGCCAATAACTAAGAAATTCTTCACAAAGAATGGATTACGCACAATGCAACGAATGGGACCGGCAAATAACTGATACTGGCTGAGAATGGTCTCGGATGGGGTCACACCTTTGCGATTACCAACAAATACATAGCCCATATCACTGCCCACTATATAGCGCACAGGTATGGTATATTCAAACTCTAAGACGGTAACACCATGAGAATTCTGACGATTCTGTATATCAGAGGTATTCGGTTCGAGCAACAGTTCCTGTGTTGGCATCTTGAGATCGCGAATATCCCAATACTTGACCGAACCATCTAGTGATCCAGAATAGAATTCAGTGTTGGATTTCGAATGGACCCAACAAAGAGCCGAGGTGACCTCACGATGAGCTACCTCTAGCGGACAAATTCGTTTGGGTGAACCATAATCGACGATATTCCATAGACAAACTTTGCCCGAATACAAACCACCGATTAGCGCATTCTCATCCTTTATACACAGCTTGGCCAATAAAACGACCTCTCTGTTGTCAAAAAAAGCCAATGGTTTGATTGGATCATTAATATCCCATATATAAAATGAATTGTCATTGCCAAAATCAGGCAAACGATTCACCAAACGTCTGTACTGTTTCTTTAATCGCTTCAAATTGGAGTATACTGCCAAAAATTCTGTTGGATTGCTCGGCATCCATTCGCACATTGTCATATGTCTTTGGGGTCGCCACAAGTCGCGAAAAATATTGATAGCTCGTCCCGATATTTCCATTTTAATGCCCGATCCTAGTTCTTCGGGCAGATCCTCAAAATAATTTTGATAAATATTAATGGCATTATTTTGCTGCGCTATGGACATTGCATTCCGCAACAAATGCCCCACCTCAACGCCCCAATTATCCTCGCGTTCAACTTTCTTGCGATAACGTGTCGTAGATTCTTCATCGTTAACATTCACCTCTTTGATGTTCCAACCGCCCTCAAAGTGATTCATTCCATGTTGATCGAATGTCACATTCTCAGTCTCAATGGTCGATGCTGCACTTTGATCACTCAATTGGGTAGCCTGATTCACCGGATTGCCCAAAACGTATTTCATGCGCAACTTGGCACTTGGATTCACACTCAAGAGTAGCTCATTACGATCCGAGAATAAACATTGCCGTCCAAATCGACGACGTTCTCGCGAAAATATAAACTGGTTTATATACGCTGGGGATAAAGTTCCCATGGTTGCTGACGATTTCTTCAAAACAAATTATGTAAAAGTACAAAATTGTTTCATTTAAATTCAAACTAATGTCCTAACTACTTCTTTACTGCGCCAAGTTTCATGTATTACTAATATTTTAGGAACCTTTTTGACAAGGAATCAATATTAGATCTTTGACATATCAACCAAAGGCTACCGAATAATCTATAAAGTGTTAGAAAAGTCTTTAAGGCTTATATACTTTCAGTTTTCAACCACACAATTAACTGAGAGTTGTCACAAATGGTGGGTGGTCTGAAAGGATAGAGAAGGATCGGCTCTCACTTCGAAACCTGCAAAGCATCAGCATTTTATCCTAAATTAGTCAGCTAATAACTTTCTTCATTTTTCGGAAAGTTAGAAGTCATGCAATTGATAATTTAAATGAAAATTGAAATCTGGTTTCCATTCAAACTTCGTCCAAATACAATAAATGAATGTTAGGGAATAAATTAGGACAAATTCTCCGTCAAAATCAGAATCAATTTTTTAACCCACATGGAAATATAATATTAGTAAGGAAAGTCCGCGTCTTTGTTAGTAAGGCTTAAAGCCCAATCTGAAGGATATAAGTAATGCGATTATGATTCAATAGTATTTAAAAAACTTATTGCACTGTATCATGATTTCCATACTGTCAAAATAATAATTCCAAATACAAGCTTCGTTCAAGAAAACCAATATTAACTAGTCAATACAATTTACATCGTTTGGTGTGAAAAAATAATATTTGTTCCGGAAAAGTTGGTTAAAATTTTGTTGTCAACTATGTTAATTGCCTGAATGTAACAAATATGGTTTACCCAAGACTCTCACCAGACATTTTTCATATGCAATCAAGCAGATATTAAAAGAGAGTCAGAAAGAGGGCGGAAAGTCGAATAGATAATTTGCATGGATTTTCCTTTTCTTTTTTCTTTCATTTTCTTTTTCAAAAAGTTTTGTCAACTGCTTGTTTCGCTTGACTTGATTTGCAATGCTTTTCTTCCACATTTTGCTCTTCACAACATTTTCTTATGATTTATGTCCATACGCCTGCCATGAACATTAACTAGTCGAAATTATCTGTAGATACGTTTGCATACGCAGAAGTTTACCGAACTCTCCTGGAGTTTGGTAATACCTTTGTGTAATGTGAGTTCATGGGGGACAGTAGAGTTGGGAGTTGGGAGTCGGGAGACCTCTTGAGCCCAAGGAGAACTGAAGTAGGTGGGTTTACATACATACATACACAATGGTATGTCGAGGGTAAAACAACATAAGACAACAATGCAAAGCCTTTCAAAATCTCCAACAACTGCCAACTCTCTTTTGTTGTAGTAGAGTAACTCAAAACTCTGACAAGTTCAATCAACCGTTGAGTAGAGCTTGGTTGCTTTGGTTCAGTTCGGTTCAAGGCGTGAAAACTAAAAAAGAAAGAAAACTGAACAAAAAAAAAAGAAAAATATGAAATGAAAAATGAAAGCACAAATTGTTAAATTGTAAAATGCAAAACAAACCAAACCAAAATGTGCGACTTTTAGCCATTGAGAGATGAAGCAATGCAATTTTTTGTTTCGCTACAATTTACCAATTTATGATAATTGACTTTTCCTTTTCACCAAAATAAACAGTTTGCATTGTTTGGTTTTCTGGTACAAGGGGGAAGTACTAAAACACGCGACATTTACGTAAAGTTTAACATGCAGTTTTGTGGCATTTGCCACAGCTTCAGCGGCAAACACTCAACATTCAGCATGCAACAACAACAACAACAACCCATCCTCTGGCAGCAAAGTAAACGGGAAACGGAGCACCAGCAGCATCAGCAGTCGCTATAAATGTACCGCTTTGACTTCTCGAGTGTGGTTTTTCTTTCAGTATTTCACCTCATATTTATCTCTCTCTTTCTCTCTTCGGTTTGATCCCCTCTAGCGGTGATTGTGCCTTCTTGTGCCGATTTTATGCTCTTTTACTGTCTTTTCATTAGCCAGAGAATTCATCCAGTCAGCCAGCCAGCTGAAGATGGGCAAAACTATGCACAAGATCGACTTGAAAAAGATGGGAGAAGCAGCATCCAGCCGCCGCTAGTCAACATTAATTGCCATCGTTTCTAGGCTAGACGACCAGCTGACTACAACAACATTCCCAAGAATTGATCTTCATTTATTTTATTGATCATCAGATAAGAAGAATTAGCTAAATCATTCGATTTGTTGCATTATCTTTATGGGAAAAAAAAAAAGTTTTAAAACTACTCCAAAACTATTGTAGAGTGTCTATACCTAACCATATATCCGTAGAAATCTGTTTTACAACTGGAATAAATCTGTTACATAGACAATATTCAAATAATTACTACATAACTGTTGAAAATCTGTTATACAACTGAAGATATTATGTTAGAACTGGTACAGAACTGTTATACAAATGATATTTATTAGTTATATAGCTGATATTGAAATAGAACCTCGGAATCTGTTATACAACTGAAAAATCTTCAACAATTTTGTTATGTATATTAAAAATCTGGCCAGACTTGAACAATAATTAAATCCATGAGGTATACATGTGATATTAATTTACTCAAAAACTGATATTAAACTATTGTCTATGCTACCGATGGAAATCTGTTATACGAGTAGTAAAATTTGCTATACAATTGAAATAAACAAGTTATACAACTGCTACACCTATTATAAATGTTATATTTTTAACTTGTCTACGATCTGAAATCCATCACATGAATCTATTATTATTAGTTTCTTGCCTTTTGGGATGCTAATCCATCTTACTTGCAGATAATCTAAATAAATAAAATAGAGTGTTTGTCTAATTGAATTGAATTGATTCAAATGCTTTACACAAAGTCCGACATAATTTTTGTTTTGAATGAGATTTCCATTCCAAAAAAAATCAATCATTTCGAAGTGTATATCAATATCGATATGGTCTTTCTACTTCTTTCTCCATTTCTTTGTTTCACCTTTTTACCGAACGAGTCGCAAAGCAACTGTATAACACAATCAAGGCTCCCCACCAACCCTCCACACCCAAAAGCATCAATAACAGGTGTTTTGACTTACCAAACAAAAGTGCATTTATCACAAAAAATAACTTAGCATTTATAATGGTTAATTAGTTTTTGTGGTTAAGATTGGGAAACCAAAAATGGAATGGTAACAACTATCGGGACAGAGCGCCATTAATCAAATGCGATTTCGAAAGGTGAGACTAAGAGAGCACCAATTTTGGATTTTCTTTGCAATTGATTATTGAGATTGCATTTCATTTCATGTTTGTGTCTTGTTCATCTTCTTCTTATTTTGTCTATGCATTGAAATTGCTACCGTAACAAATAATTTCAACAATTGGGAGACGCTACTTGATTTCTTCCCACGCTCAACAAAACAACAACAACAACAACAACAATAGAAAAGTAAAAACTATAAGTAGTCGAACCTGAAGTCGAAAGGTGTCTGCTTTTTTGTTCGTTGTGTGGGCGAAAAGTTCAAAAATAATTTCTTCATTCGAAATTACAAAAGGTGAAAAAGCGAACTGAGCACCAAGAGGCAAAACAATTGCACAAACAATGTGTACACGAAATTACCGTTATTTAACAGTTATTTAACATGCAATTAACCTCCATTATAACTACATATTAAACTAAACTAAAAACCAAAACAAAAAAAAAACACACAAAATGAAATGCAAATATATTAGGCAGTCAAAAGTTCAACATGGAGTTAAGATAATATATTTACCTGAAAACAGCCTTTCTACCCCGAAAAAGAAAAACCGAAAAAAAAACAACTTACATCTTTCGAATGGGATAGAGTGTGGTGCAATAACTTTCACAGTTAGAGATGTGAACGTGATTTTGCATGAGAAACCAGAGTAGAGGGGATGATAAAGTAGAAATCAACTTATATGCCTTTCATTGCCGATAGTTAAGTCACGATCAACAGAACCCAAGACTGATCTGAACTACGATTAAGCCTATCTTTAGTCAATTCCTTTGAAGTTTCGAAAACAATGTTGCTTACAAGAACGGTCCCTCAAAGTAAGTAGAAGATCCTCAAGAAGTTTCTTTCAGAGGAATTCGCGAGAGTCTATACCCATGGATATAAAAAAATTGAATTTACGCGCCTCCAAATACACAAATTCGTTTAGTTCTTTATTTTTAGAAGATTTTAAGTAATAATATAAACTAATAAAATCCTGTTTAAGGAAGTCACTTCTGGAGCAATATATTAATAAGACATTTGATTGATGATAATATGATTTATTCTAATAATCGATAATTCTAAGACCAATTAGTTGTCGTTTTGTCAGCAAAATAAGTGATACTTTGATGATATATCCTATATTCAATCCAATAGAAAATAATAAAAATTTCATTTTTAAATTTTATCATATCAGATAAAGTATTTACAAAAAAAGATCAAGAAGAAGATGTTTTAGCTCTAAAAAGAGCTAAATTTGGGACGTTCAAAAAGTTTCAATTCCTATTTTAAACTCTCCTAATAAGTAGATGGGTTAAAAATAATGAATTAAGCTCAAAGTAACTAATTCAAGGTTTCAAAAACGTAGTTGAAATAGCGACATAAAATCTGATGTCCTACGAAGAAATTAAGAATTTAGGTCCCAATTTTGTAAATTGCAATAAAAACATTGATGTCTATGTCCATTGGCGGTTTCAATGTAAATAATCGGTGGTGTTTTAAGACATCGGGCTAATATCTCTGTATTTTTTTTTCTAAATTAATAAAGTTCACTGTTTTCTAATAATCAAAAGTTGCCATAATTGCATTTAAAATTAAGCTTAAATGAATAAAGTATTAATGAAATATTGAAACCCGCTGGTCTCTTTTCTTATTGTTAGCCTTATCTTTTGAAAGAAGATACTCGTGAAGTAACTTTCAAAGAAATTCCCGTGAGTCTGTATCAGTATCACAGTAGGTAGGAGATCTTTAACAAGTTTCTTTTACGAATCTTTCGTGAGAATATATTTGAAATGTTTGGTTCTTGAATGAGAAAGTCTTGAAGTACTTGAAATTCCTTGTTCCTTATTAAATTTCTATGCTTAATCAACTTCGGTTTCGATAAAGTACAAATAGAATAATCAGAATTTATGCTTAAATTACCAAACAAAACTTAATACGATAAAATAATTCACATTCCTTTCAATGCTCTGTGTAGCTCTCATCACTAATACGAAGAGATGTTATTATTTGATTTTCTTTCGGGGTCATTCATCTTAATTATCACACAAACTCAGATCCATTCATCGTTGGACAAAGAGGAAAAACTTGACCAACAAAAATTAAACAAAATGAGGCTTTAATGTGCTTCTAAAAAATTCATTAGGCAGGCCCCAAAATACAAACACACACTTACACTTACACGCACACACACACACAGACATCTATTTATAATCATACCAACTGAAATTAAAAAAAAAAAAAATAGCCTCCTAAAACACTGTCCATTGACCCATTTGCATTGTAAAACCAAGACAACAATCTTACAATTTTTTTTTTGGAAAGAAATCTCTAGTTTAGTTTTTTTTTTTGGGCGTGGAAATTGTTCCCACCTTTTTATGGCTAGCCTTTCTTTCTTTCTTATTTTTAGTGTTTGTGTGTTTTCTGTTTCTTTTTGCTATTCAATTCTTTGGTCTTTTTTTTGTTGTTTTGAGACAACATTTAATCACCGGAAGCTATCAGATGAAGCATCTTCAGAGGCACCCAAAAAAATTGAGACACGCTTAATTACAGCGCCACTTCTCCAGCTGTGTGTTCTCATTCCCTCCTCACCAAATTGAGATAAATCTATTCAAATTGCTTTTCAGTTCAGTTTTTTGTTATGTTTGGAATCATATTCATTCATTTGGGTTTTGCCAATTAGACACGTTTGTCGGTTTCTTGTCAACTGATATGGTTATACGAGAAATCGTTTAAAAAAAAACTCAGACTTTTGTGGTAATATAGTTGCTGCCAATGTTTTTTATGTGTTTTCTTAAAAATACACTTCAAAAACAAATTGACAAGCGTTTTCAATACATTAAACAGAATCTTGTTTTTAGAATCAGAATATTAATAGGGATATCATAATATAACCGCTGGACAGTTCTTTATTCTAAAACACAAATCAATTGCAAAAGTTTGTGGAAATCTAAGAAATTATTTTTTAACAATAAGAAAAACACTTGGTGTGTCACGTTTGGTAGGTAAACAAACTATTGTAATTAATTGAAAAGGTAATTGCATGACGATATCATATTTTCGTGTCAATTTTTAGATAAAACAAAATATTACCAAGATGAATCATCGTTTCTTTCCTAGAATATTAATATTTATCGTTTTATGGTGTCTGAAAAGATGTCATCCCCTCGACTTGCCATTAAGACTAGAGACAAACGTCCTTGAACCTTGAAACCAGCAGGTCCCTTCATAATCTTTTCATCTAAAATATCTATAAATAATGATATGATTAAGTGTTTTGTTTTCAATATTTTGCTCATTTTGAAAACGATCACAAAGGCTTGAAAGTTTTTCAATCCACTTAAGTAGTATTTACGTAAATATTTTAGTAATATTTTGCAAGTTATACGAACCAAATCAAGCTCTATGTAATGTCAAATGTTGCCTAAGAGGTAGTGCTAAGAAAAGATCATTCTTTTCCAATCATTTTCATTACTGAAAAACAGTTGCGACTTAAGGCAACTCCTTTTTTGTTAACGATGTATCCAGCTTTGCTGAAGTTTGAAGTGATGTTCTAGTGATGGCGATATATCGAATAGCAACATCGATATTTTCGATGGCTATGAAAAAATCGATGTATCGTTGTTGGATCCATGTTTTTCCCAGCACTACTAAGACTACTCTCAAATTGAAACTCCTCTAAGGGAAACATTGAATTTTTCTTTTAATTTATAAACCTCAACCAGCAACAAGTTTTTTCCTGGTGATGCGCTTTTGTTAATATGAAATTCTTTATATTTGTTTACTTAAATTATGATTCGGATTGTAAAAGGATTCTCCTTTGATAGATAGATTATTATATGTACATAGATGAAATATTATAGATCGTGTGAAATCATTCGATACAATCCTGCAGACATTCAGTTTCGCATGATTTGACGTCGGTATTCAAAATCATTCAGTTACATTATTAGAGTATATTTTATACCCAAAAACTTAAATATGGAGTATTTGGCTCGAAACATGGAAGCAAGGATATTTTTTGGCAAACAGGGCGACTTGACTTTACTTGAGTTGACGAATTGGTTAATAGGTTTTTGAATTTACAAGTAAAGTTCGTAAGTAAAGTTTTCATTCTGTCTATTGGATCGAGACTTCGTACAAACAGGTAAACCATTGAAATATCTAGGAATTTGTATCTTAACAAAGAAATCTAAAATCTTTCAAAAAATATTAGTGAAAAGTTAGACGTCAAATATTATTATGAAACAAACTGATGATTCGTCATTATACCCGCAGAAACTAGCAGGACCCTTCATAATCTTTTCATCTATTTAGGTTAGATTGCAAATAAAATGAAGTAAGTAAGTCGTCTCGCCGACTTGGGTATACCATACACCAGTGAAACAAATATTTCAAATTTGTAATAACAAATGCATTTGCCTATTTTTCAGAATTCTGTTCACATGCTTTTTACAAGCATATCTCAGTATCTCGCGCACTTATGCATATAAGCACCCTAGCGCCCCCACCCGCCAACGGCCATCTCCGGCCTTATGCAAAAACGTTTATATGCATAACTCAGCTATTTTTTGTCCGATTTTGATCAAATTTGGTAGTTTGCTTGGTATTAGTATCAAATTCAGGTGTGCCAAATTTGATTGCACAAGATAAAAAATTACGGGAGATAATCGAGTTTTTCAAATTTCGGGGGCGGAAAGGGGCGTGGCAAAAACTTTATATATACAAAATGTGCGCATTTACTATGCAAATTTACATACCAAATTTGGTGTCTCTAGCTGTAATAGTTTTTGAGATAAACGTCTTTTTTGAATTGCGGGGGCGGAAAGGGGCGTGGCAAAAATTTGAAACAAACTTGATCACTCTACATACTACACGAGCCTACATTCCAAATTTGGTGGCTCTAGCTTTTATAGTCTCCGAGATCTAGGTGTTCATACGGACAGACGGACAGACGGACGGACGGACAGACGGACAGACGGACATGGCTAGATCGACTCGGCTGTTGATACTGATCAAGAATATATATACTTTATGGGGTCGGAAAAGCTTCCTTCTGCCTGTTACATACATTTTGGCGACTTTAATATACCATTTCACCCTATGGGTGTATGGTATAAAAATTTTTTTCAAAATTTTTGGGAGCTGGATTTTCGCCCAACAAGGTTGAAACTCCCCTTAAAAGATTTATTGAATTTTGATCAGGATTATTAACTGTGAATTTATTGGTTGGTTTGCATAAAATCTTGTAAATACATATATCCTTAATTTGCCTCAAACCAATGCAAATCGCATCGTTATACTTAAATTACAACAAAATTGGGTTATCTAATTATTTTTTTATCGAAGCATGAATTATTATTCCAAAATTGTCAAGAGCAGCGCCCAACCTAAACGTCATTTTTGCACCGCACCCTCGATACTCTGCCAGATGGTCCCAAACCCATATGGGTATGGCAATGAGTTAGAGCGAGATGCCAATATTTCATATGCATTAACATATTATCTCTTAACAAATTATGAAAAGTTCTGCAACTTTAATCGCCACGAAAAATTTCCAAACACACCCACAAAATTATAATAATAAGACTGAAAACGAAATTGTGACAATGTAATTGTAATTCATAATTTGTTTAACAATGCAATAAATATTACAAATTGTTGATTTTCTCATTTACACTCACCTGTTTGATGAAATTAAATGGCGGCATTTTTTTTGTTGTCGTTTATGTGACAGAAGCAAAGAAAATGAGGGGAAAAAGGAAGGGGAAAACAAAAGTGCAGCTGCTGCGCCGGCGCTTAAAAGTTGTTTGCAATTGTTGTTTATTTTAATTGGTCTCAAACGATTTAAATTTGTTCACACTTTGAATTTTTTTGCTCTGTTTTTCCTTTTATTAATTGTTGTTGTCACCCAATTCCGTTTTGTTCACTATTGTGGTTTACCGTTACTCCTTACGAACAGAGCGAGCAAGATAGACACAAGATGTTTCTGTTGGTTTCCTTTCTTTTTGCTTATAGCTTTTGCGGAAATTGATACACTAAACAAATTAACCCAAATTATGCACAAATCGAATTACGAAACGGAAGCGTTAACAAAAAATTGGCGAGAATCATGCGTAAGCCCGAAACTCCGCTTCAAGCTGGAAAGCCGCAAATGAATCAACCTGAAACACGAAACGAAAAACTTCAATTGAAGCGTGCGCGCCCAGGCACAGGGGCATGACAGAGCAGAGCAACGCAGCTGACTTTTAGACTTCGTTTTTTTTCAGTTTTTGCTTTTGCTCTTTCGTGTTTTTTGACCCTTTACCTATGTATGTATGTACATATGTTTTGTATGTAGAGGCCTGCCATATCAATGGGCAGCAGGGAATAATGGAATAGAGTGAATTTTATATGTAAGAATTTCAAAAACCATAAAAATTTCTGATTAGCTTCCAATTAAGTATATTGCAAAAACTTTAAATACATTGAATGTTTTTATGAAATATAGATTTTAAAATAAAAAGATCTGAAAAATAATAATATATGTATGTATATGTATATAAATATGTTCAAATATAAATTTTTATTGTTCCTTTTAAAAGCAGGGTATCAATGAGTCGACAATGTTGTAGACAACTTTTTGCTGCGCTTCGCTGACTGCAAGTGTCAAAATATGACTATCCCATAGAGAGAAAGAGAGACAGAGGTAGTTCTAAGAACTGTGTTCTCTTTTACTGTTTTTTTATGCTTTTATTATGCATCGTAAACAAATGGAATGGAATGAAACCTAAGTGCTGGTTCTTTCTTTTCCTTTCTAGCCCTTTCTTCGTCTGACGTCATTCGGTTTATTGTTGCTGCTCTTCTTGCTGTTGATCCCGTTCAATTAGCATGATACACTCCCTTACCAAAATTCTGGCATGGGCAATATCACGTAACAAACGCTCCCTAGGCCCACGAGCTCCCACTAAAGTGGGTGGGATTTCCATTTTCATGCCCGCCAAAACAACCAAAATATTCGAATATTTATCCACTATATTTGCAGTGGGATCAACAGCTAGAAAATTAAATTTAAGCAATACCAAAAATAAAGGAGTCGCCCAAATATGATTTACTTACCGATTCCCGATGGCATTAGATCAAACAAATTGTTGTCGAGAGCTCTACCTCCATTGGATAGGGTCAATAATTGCAATTGGGCCTGCATGTGACGGGTATGCTCCAGTTTGTCCATCACCTGTTTATATTCCATTGCATAGGCAGTGGCGGCATTTTTCAAATCCATTTCATTGGATGTCTGTGGAGGTTGAACACTACCATGGCCACCTCCACTAGTCCCTCCTACTACTTCCACACGACTGATTTCCACACGAGGTGGTTCTTCTTCGTCCTTCGATGGATCCTTATCCTTTTGTGCATTACAGTTCGTCGACGAATTGCTGCCAGAGGGCACAGCTGTAACCGTTATATCACTGTATTTAGAGCGAAAAGATTCGATATCCAAAAAGTCCATATTTTTCTAGAACAATTTCCAATTCACTTTTGCTTTAAGTCAAATGAAATGACAGTTTAGAAGATTTGCCAGGGTTACTATTTTCAGGGCCAACACAAATGTATGCCATATTGGCTGACATTGAGTATCAGTGGAACTATTTTTTTGAATTGAACTGATAAAGCTTAAGCTCATTTGATGCAAATTTCAATAAACCACCTCAGAAATCTAATTTTCTGTTTGTTAAAAGAATAATTATTATAATATAATGTTTGATTTATTTATACCTGTTTTCAAAGAAAACTTACATCACCACGAAATTTGATTTTTCAAATGTGTCAATACTTTTTCACTCACTATAATTTAAAAAATTGCTTAATTAGAAATACTTTTACACCTAAAATAATCTAAATCCCTGTGGACTCTTTCTTCTCATACTTTCGTCTTGTTTTCATATGATTTGCGACACTGTGCCAAGAATTCCAGTATTTTGTTTCATTTTCTGTTCCCGTTTCTATTTCGTTTCGTATATGTACATACATACATATATAGGTTGACCTTCATTGTGCTAGCTAATTGTCTCTTTCATGCACACGTGTTCTGATTGCTTATGCAGAGTGACCGTTTTCGTTTCAATTTCCGCTTTTTTTTCGTGTTTAAATGTTTAGAAGTGCAAATTTTAGTATGCAAAAAGTCGTTAAAGATGCCTGAAATTCGAAAAATAATTTAAAAACTAGTAGAAATATAATATTTATATAACCTTAAAATTATAAATCGAAAAACATCAGTTTGAATTCGCCTTAATTAAGACACAATGATTCCATATTTGTGATGGCTAAGACTATTTTGTAGCTACATTTCTAAATACAAATGTTTGTATGTATGTTTTTAGTTATTCCCAAAGGCATTACAAAATTAGAAAGTCATCACAAATCTAAACCAATTCTCATACAAACTCATCTGCATATCCCCCATTCGCTGGTCTTTTAAAGAATGACCAATTATTTTAAATTCACACCAGCCACTAGAGGGTGGGACTTTCAACTACAAACCCAAAAAGAAAGAAAAGATAAAACTGGATCCGGTCAAGTCAGTTTATTACAGCACCTAACTACCACCTGTTTGGGCCTGAATGTGTACTACAAAGAGATATTGCATGACATGCGGGCACATATTCCATAAACAGTTCATTCTACTCCAAATGTGGTAAGTACACACATACATACATATGAATATATTCTTTTTTATTATTATTTTGTTGCCTGTTGCTGCCACTACCAACAGACTGAAAGGCGGTCAAGCGTGATTCCCTGTGTTCAGGTATGTACAATTTTCAAACATGACTCATTGCGTTTATATTGTTCTTCTTGGGGGTTTAACATGCAAATTTATTGTTTTATTTTGATCAAAATTACTATTTAGATAATGTTTCTAATTGCTACTTTGTTGCTCTTCAGCCTTGATAATCTCATCGAGATGTCGTTCCGTTCGCTCGCCACACTCAAATCGATGATAGTCAATAATATCTATGCCATGTTCGTCAAGAACTTCTCCCACTGTTTTATCGGCATCAAGTAGATATTCCTGATGTATTAAACATGGCTCTTCATCCTTGTTTTCAGACGGCATATCCTTATCGTATTCACCAATTTTTTTGGGCTTCATGCCAACAATTTGTTGGCAAATGCTTTTATTGAATTCAATATCCTGCAATATGTGGTCCGAACGATAGGCAATAATGGCACCATATTTTCCCACTTGTGTGATATCTTCGGTGGTGCTGACATTTGTGGGTGCCGGATGGGCATAGCCGGCCAAACGTAAATCGTTGTTCACCTTAAAGCAAAGGGCACGACGTATTGAAGCATTCTCACCCACTGCCCCGATCAACAGGGCCAAATGATCGCCCAAAGTTCGACCATCCGTTGTGGCAAGATTCTTTAGGGCATCTGCATCGAAGCCAAGCTGCAAAAAATACATCAGAAGAGAACATTAAGTTAAATTTTTTAAGGATTTTTAAGTGAGCATAAAAGAATGGTCTAATTGCCAGCAGATTACATACAAATGTTGCCTATTAAACTGACCTTACCGAACTCAAATAGAGTTAAACTCGTCTATATTTATTACAACGAGTTTCAAGTCTCAGTCGACTACATTTTGATATTTTGTACTCACCTTCCACAAATCGCCATCGAATTCAGTGATATCTGTATAATACAAACATAAACGAGCAACATGATCGACGAAACGTTTGAATGTGTCATTGCGTGCCACAAAATCAGTTTCACAATTCAATTCGACCATGGCACCACGATTTCCCTTTACTAGAATACCAATCAGTCCCTGAGCTGTGACTCGATCGGCAACTTTGGTAGCCTTTGTCCAGCCCATTGTTTGGGCTTGGTCATTTAACCATTTTTCAGCCTGAGAAGGATACGAATGAACATATTGTTAGAGATTTGTTATAGAATTTAAATGAGTTTTAATTAAAACCTGACTAGTAACTATTGGGTGGACTACTACTTGTGCTCTATTTTTATATGAAGAGAAAAACTGAGTCTAAGCTTTTTAGCCTTAAAGTAATTTCAACAAGTCCTTTAGACTTTGGATAATTGGTATGAGTGTAAATCCGTCTTCCATAAAAAGCTTCTTTCTTTTCTTCAAAAGTTATAACTGAAGCTATTGGTGGCACCTTTTAAAAGGTATAAACTTGTGATATTCTAAAAGGTCTTAGCTAGTTGAGTAGTTTATATTCCTAATAGTCATTTTGGATTCTTCAGACAGGCCTTATCCAGTGGCTGCCTCTTCTAGAAAGTCGAAGCCATTGGTTTCCCCATCCTCAATGTCTAAGCCAGTGGTAGCATCCTCCCTAGCTTAGATCTAACCCGGTTGTCACTTCTTCCAGAAGGTTTAAACCAAGTTTTTCTCTTTTAATTAGTCAGAAGTCATTTCCTTATTAATCTGACTGAACCAGTTCCTGAAAGGGCTTAGGCAGTGGTTGCCTCCTTAAGAAGGCCTAAGCAAGTGCTTGTATACTCCAGAAGGTTTATGTCCACTTCTCCACTTCTGGTATTAAAGTCAGAAGACATTAAACCTTCTGAGAGGACTAAACTGATTGCCTCTTTCAGAAGGTATTAGTCAGTGGTACTTTCTTTTTTGTTCCAGAAGTTTTAAGCCACTCATTCCCCCTTTTAGTGAGTCAGTCAGAAGTTCCTTTAACCAAAATCGTCACACTGGAAGGAGTTTCTTCGTGTTAATTCCTTTCTCCAAAGGGTAGACCCTTTGTGGGGTAAGCCCACCCTTTCTTCTTTGGGAAGGTCCAAACCAGTCTAAGTACCCTACAAATTTGTCATTATGCAAGGGGTTCTTTCTCCCGAAAGATCTAAACCAGTTTTTGGAAAGTTTACATTGATATTTTCTTGACTAATAAGAAACTATTTAATTTGTTAGAAAAATATTCTAAAAAATGAGGTCTAAAGTGACAGTCAGTCATTATCCCCTTTTCCAATTTTTCTAAGTCCTTCACCTACCGAATGATGTGGAAATTTCATGTTTGACTGAATTTAAGGAATCTCATCCATATGAATGTCACGGCACTTACCGCAGTGACGTCGTTCTGATTCAATTCCAAAGCCTTTTTGCAATTGGCAAAGGTGTAACCCGTCTTCTTGCGCAACGCAGCCAAAGCGCTCTTCTCCAGGCCACCGCCACCCGATCCCGCTGCAGTGACTGCCATCAGCTGTTTGGTGGTCGTGTGCAACCGGCGCATGCCAAACTTTTTGTAGAAACATTGTGATTTATGGGAAAAATTTGGAATTTTATTTATTTAGTTTTGGATGCTTCGGCGATTGCTAGGCAACTGTGAAGGTTGTTTCGGATACGTAAACAATGTGGGAATTTTTAGTATTGGAATAGAATTGAACAACAACGACTGATAACAACGAACTGTAAGTCAGAAATTTGAGATTTATTAAATTAAGGAAACTTAAGAAACATTGTCAACTTTTTTATACATATATGTATAAAATTCAATATTTTTTTTTTTTTTTTTTTTCGTTGCACAATATTTGAGAACAGCCGGCGTAAGCGTTGCCAGAGTGAAAGAATTGCAAACAGCTGCTTACTTTAGGGCAACACTACATGTGTGCGCCACTAGTGTTGTATAACTATTAAAGCAGCACAGTGGCGCTCTAAGCTGGCAAACGGTTATTAGCCAATACAACAACCATTACTTTTGCTAACCGTTGCACACACACACAAATAACCCGCGTAAGTTTGAATAATTGTAAATAAACATTTTTTTTAAATTCTCCTTTGTGTTTATCTTTAGATCATGCAGAATCGTCAAAATCCCAATCGGGATATGAGTATACCCAGTTTTACATCCGCTTGCGGCTCTCGTCGCATCTGCGAGAAATCAAAAATGCTTTATAATCGACCCAAACCGGATGTTCTTCAAAGTATTCTACAATCGAAAGCAAATCCAGAATACAAATCGCGTCGTCTGTGGTATGAATTGAATATGCCCGAATGTGCCAGCCGTTTATTGGATGGCAAAATGCTATCCGATCTCCCCGAGAATATACTCTATTCGAAAAAGGCACGCGTGGCTAAACGCAAAAAAGGAGCATCCAACTTGGACGACGATCGCAAGGGTAAGGGTAATTATATGGTCATGCGCATGGAACGTGAACATTTCCGAGCCAAATTGGTCGAGCTAATCCTTCATATGGATGATGATCAGGATGTTGAGGTGACCAGCCAATGTGAAATTCCCTTTCCCGATAAGGACGAAAAGGAAACATTACGCTATTATTACTACATTAAACATGGCATTGATACCATACACGTCTCATCGCTAAACAACAAAATCTTAAAGAGGTAAGACAAAACGATGTGAATCAAGTGATATAATCAACTTAACGAGAATTCTCGATATTTAAAAAGGATAACCAATTTGGTGCCTGCATTTCTGAACAAATGGGAAGCTGCTTTGAGTGAAAATATTGCTGAAATTCGAGCCGATTATGTATTTGCCATGAAGAAGGCCGTTGTGGATTTTGTTTTGCGTAATACCAAACTCGATCACCTGACCAAAGAGGGTTCGAGTCACAGAATCGAGACGCCTGCTCGAAAGGAAGTCGAACTACTCGCAAATCATTGGCGATATCGGTAAGTTGAAAAATTGAACATTATCAAATATCCGACAAGTTACGAGTCTGGTCCCTGCTTGGAAGCCAGCTACAAGTCTATCATACGTATCTCCATGTCGGGCTGTGGCATTACCATGATCCATCTGCACGTTATAATTCGTTTATTAATCAGTTGATTGTACTTCTGGTTCCGAGGCCAGACTAAGGCTTAGACTAAGACTGCCACTCTTTCAGAGATCGGGGCCCTAAATATACCTCAAGAGGGCTGATCAACGTCTATTGATCGAGCTAGGCCGGGTAGGTCGCTCTTCCGGAGAAGTCAGCAGAAACGGGTTGGTTACAGTGAATAGAAAAGTGATTCTGCTATGTGATAGAAAGTTCGTATTGGGTCAAGCGTTAAAGTGCTTACTCTAGGTATAGGAAGTTAATATTAGAACAAGTCGGTAGTGTGGATTGAAATGGGTCACAATGTATAATGTGTGTGTTGTCAACGTGAATGTTTACTACCCGAAACACATTCAGCGGTTTCTGGTATTTGTATTTCGTCGGTTGGTGGGAGTCGGCGTATCGTGGAGAGACGTGTGTAATAACATACATATTGTCTGGGGGTGTTATCAACGGTTTATCTCCCCTTTCAGTTTACTTTGTAAAATTTTTTTAAGGCATTTGGTGTTTGTGTTGTACGTTTAACAAATAAATTGGTTAATTAATATGCTTTGATAGTTGGCAAAATCATATTGAAACCACATAAAGATGATTGTAACAAAAACTAAAATTTATAAAGCATCAGCTGAAAAGTATGCAAGACTAAAGTTGGCGCTTTCGCTGCGGATTGCATTTGTATAGGAAATAGTTGTAAACTATCAACCTAACTAAGTTTTACAATCACTGGCAACTAAGGCCTTCGGCTTAGACGAAAACTACATCCATACACTTGCCTGGGATTAGAAACCCAGATCCTCGTTGTTCAGTTGACTAAATGACTGGGCCACTTAGACAACTATCTACCGAGGACTGCATTTTAAATACTATTAATACATGTGGTACGTGCAAATGCGATGTGCATCAATCCCACTTACACGAAGACGAAAGACGAGACAATGATCAAAGAGAGAACTTGAGCATGTGAGAAAAGACGATCAGAGAGGGATGACGAACTAGTGAGAGAGAGCGACAAGAAAGTTTGTTTTTGCGCGTCGAACAAGACAGACGTATTTTGAGGTCTTGGGTAATAGTCGGATGCAGAGTCAAGCCCAATACCACAAACGGGTACTAAAAGTCGAACGATAAAGTCGGACGCCAAAGTCGAGCCGAGCCAAATGTCATATAAACCCCCTAGACTATAAATATCTCATAAATAAAACCCCCAAAAGACAGAATAATCTCCCTCAGGACGATTTCTGTTATAGACACAATTGTCACCCCGTTAAAATTGTGACTTTCACGTGCGTTAGCAATATGTCTACATATATTTATACCCTTGCAAAAAGAGGGTATATTAATATTGGTCAGAAGTGCGCAACTCATAGAACGAAGCATCTCCGACAATATAAACTATATATATTCTTGATCACCACGACGAGACGAGTTCAAATAGCCATGTTCTTCGGTGTGTCCTTCTGGATCAGCTACAGAGCTGAAACTTTGCATATAGTGCACAGGTTGTATATCTCGGACTCAGCCGGATCGGACCACTATAGCATATAGCTCCCATACAAACGGCAAGTCACCAACAGTGACTTTTCTCAAGAACGTCGTTATTTTCTAAGCTATTGCCATGAAATTTAATATTGGTCAGTTTATTACGCCTACTAAAGACTAAATTTGATCAAGATCGGGTGACTTTATCATATATATCATATGTATATCATAGGAACGATCGGTCGAAAACAGTGACTTTGATCAATATCTTCTGTTGTGGAATTGGCCGAGCTTTTATTATTTATTTTATATTTTTAGAGAGAGTTATTATTTTATTTTATTTGGGAACGATCTTTTGACCATCGTTTTTATTCCGAGTGTGACCATCTCTTTCTTTGAACAGATTTTCAATTAACTTATATACTAGATTCAAGAACAGAAGTAATATTTAATATCATAGCTTAAATACAAATAAAATGATATTTAGCCTATTTTCTAGGCTAAGATTGTATGCTGTTCTTTCGAAACCATTAGCCTTTTTAGATAAAACGTTTTTCCACTTTGATGGCTTTAAGGAAGGAAAAAGTTACTAAAACAGTTGCAAGGGTATACAAACTTTGGGGGGGGGAGTTCCCCCTCTGGTTTATATGTGTCTTATGATCTTACCGAAACATTTGAGGTAGGAACTTTATATCGATTTTCTTTTAAAGTCAAGTACATGTATGCTCGATTTATGGTAACCTTCAAAGCGTTTTTCTCCAAAACCAGTGTGATTTAATTTCATAATATAGTAGAAAAGTATGCTACGTTTAATTTTAAGCTTTAATTTTTTCAACTTCATAAAAATCAAATCCCATAGACTCGGATATCAGCTCGATTGTTTCCATATGCAACTAGTGTAGCCAGCGTAATCTCCCTCAGGAAACGGCAAAACCTCAGTAAGTGGATGATTCAGAAATTCAATTGACACCTTCTCAACAATTAGATGGTGCTAGAAAAGAATTTGATATTACTTCATTTGGATTTTCAAATTATAATATTTACACTATATGGACAAGAGTGATTCATATTCGAATGTTCTGCATCAAAACTGTAGAAATAATGAATCAAAGGATTCTTATTTTTCGACGACAGAAACTTGCATCCATTCATTTTGTTTATATTTCTCCATATTTTCATATTGTAAGTCTCATGAATGATCTTGCACATCTTACAATGGTTTTGTTTTTGTATTTTATAAGTTTTTCTGGAATTTGCTGGCGCCAGTTTGATACTCTCTGTTTCTGTCTCTCTTATAAAACCTACATATGTATGTATATGGCCTACGTAGATGCGTAAGAATTGAAAATTTAGTAATAAGCAAGCAAACGAACGATCAAGATGTGTTCTAGCAGTGGCAGACACAGTTCAGTACAGTTACAGTAAAAATAAAGTTAAGTTTTTATGAGACACTAAACACAGTGGTTTATTCATCATCAATCTTTCCATATTAGGTAGGAAGTTAAATAGTTACCTGAACAATTTGATAGGCAGCAAGGACAAATGAGACAGCAACCGAATACTTCAAATACATTTTCACTTCTGTGGGCAATAAACCATAAACCATAAACTTTTAAACTCTTAAAAGCAAACTAATTATATGAACAAATGGCCTAGCAATATGAATCTGATAATAATATAATATCCCACAACAGAATGGCAGAAAATTACCCCTGAGGGTCTCGCTTCAATAAGTGAGATTTCCTTAATTAGTGTATGAACTAATCTTTGCAAGCCGAAAAGTATTCTGTGTTAAAACTTGACATTTTATTTCAACTTATTTACATTTTACAGATTTTAAACAATTCAAATTTCAATTTCAAACCAAATTAATACAGTGACTGCTAATAATAACATCTTAAGATAACGTTCCATAGATTCGGACATCAGCGCGTTTCTTGCCATATGCATACCAACTAGTGTAGCCAGCGTAATCTCCCTCAGGAAACGGCAAAATTTCAGTTAATTGATGATTTATAAATTCAATTGATACCTTATCAACAATAAGATCGTGCTGGAAATTAATTTTATAATCATTTCAGTTGAGTTTTTTCTCCAATTTAAAAAACTTACACTATATGGACAACTGTGATTCATATTGGAATGCTCGGAAATAAAACTGTAGAAATAATTAATCAAAGGATTCTTATTTTTCGAGGACATAAACTTGCATGCATCGAAAGTGACATTATACAGAAACGGTTTATACCCATTTAATCGTTTTAGTAGAGATACGTTTACCTAAAAAAAGACCTTTATCAGTGTAAATGCATCTTGTTAAATTTATATACGATTTGTTTTACCGTAACATTTGAAATTGGCACTTGGAAGAGTTTAATTTTTAATGATACATATTTAAAAGACCGATTGACCGACTTGATCCGACAATAATCAAAGGCTGCAAATTTTTCGTCTAGAGGAATGCATTTCAAATTCGTAAGTTCGACCCGAGAAGTGATCTTTAAAATTGGCTTAGATTTGTTTCAAAAATTAAAATATAAATTTCAATAGTTACCTGAACAATTTGATATGCAGTAAGAATAATTGCCAGCAGAACCGAATACTGTAAAGACATTTTTTTCTACTGCCAGAAATCAATAACCTTTCATTTATTCGTTGATCCTTATCGTTTAAGTGGTTTTTAATGAAGATTACATATTAATTAACATTTTTTAATGCACAATAAATGACCAAATCGCTTTTGTGCGACATATTGACATATTTTTCGTATAATTATTTCTTATAGTTACATAATAAAGTATATGTATTTTATATAAATTTTATAGAAAACCAACTAGAAATAATACCTAATAGTTCCCAGCCTAACTGGGTTGTAGATGCAGTTCTTTTCCAAACTGTGGATTTCTGGAGGGAGAGAATTCCGATCAGCAACAGATTTTAAGGCATATTCTTCTGGCCTGTTAAGAAATTGATTTTTTTAAATGCAGCACGCTTTGGTTAGACTAAAAGGGTTTCGATTTTTATACCATACACCCATAGGGTGAAATGGTATATTAAAGTCCCCACAATGTATGTAACAGGTAGAAGGAAGCTTTTCCGACCCCATAAAGTATATATATTCTTGATCAGAATCAACACCCGAGTCGATCTAGCCATGTTTCTGTCTGTCTGTCTGTCCGTCTGTCCGTATGAAAACGTAGATCTCAGAGAGCTATAAGTGCTAGAGTCACCAAATTTGGTACGTAGACTAGTGAATTTTATTTTAATCTTAAAGCAAACTCATCATACTTTATAAAAATTGTAATAAAAATGTTTAAAAGCGCCACTAAAGCCTTTTGAGAGTTTTTAAAAAAGAGCTAGCGATCTGCTGATTTCGCAATACAAATCGGCGCCAAAATATTTAGTTGATTTATGTAGTGCCATTGGTTCAAAAATTTAACTAAATTATGAAAAGTAATCTTCAAGGTATGCACTATCTTATGTATAATCTTATTTTTTGTATAAATCTAGTGATTTAGTGTTGTGTAATGTCAAATTTGCGCGTATTTTTTTAGAAAATCAACATGCGTTCTCCGTGTTTCATGGAACATAACTAATGTGCTGTTTCATGCTGAAAGCAACTTATTGGTCCAGTTTGTACGTGTAAGTGTTGTCTTTAGCGACAAACCAAAAACTCATCCCCTTTCGTCCCCTTTTCGCACAATTTGGTAATATATAGGAACGTTCGATTAAAATTGTGACAAAATGCTAGAGTTATGGCTTGTATTTTTCCAGTTTTTAGCGAAATCTTACACTTTTTAGGATATATTAAAGAGTTTTAGGTAAAGTGAATTAATTTTAGTCCGTCTTTTATACATTTAATGCATCGTAATAATAATGCGAAATTAAAATGATTTTTCAAATAGTTAAAAAGGCTCCTAAAAGTATGAAATTTTTTTCAAATTTAAAATTTTTTTTACGAATTTCAAGAAATAAATGGTCAAATTGCAAAAAGAAAGAAATCAAAATTATTTTTTAGTCTTACAAACCTGCCCGTGAAACTTCAATACGCTAGCATAAAAATTGCAGTTTATACCAAAATTTTCGACATCTGGACCATAGTGCGCTGGTCAAGTTTATTTCAAATTTTTGCCACGCCCCCCTCCGCCCACGAAATTTAAACAAATTTGATTTTCTTAAAGACTATAAGAGCTAGAGACATCAAATTTGGTACGTATATTTGCTTAGTATATTTTGTGCGCATATTTTGTATAGGCAAAGATTTTGCCACGCCCCTTTCCGCCCCCGTAATTTGGAAAAACTCGATTATCTCACGTAATTTGTATACCCTTGCAAGTTGTTTGGTACTCTTTTCTCACTTATAGCCGTAAAAGTGGAAAAACGTTTTATCTACAAAGAGTAATGTTTGCGAAAGAACGGCCCACAATCTTTACATAGGAAATAACGAAGTTTTTGATCAAAGTCACTGTTTTCCACCCATCGTTCCTATGGAAGCTATATGATATAGTCACCCGATCTCTGTCAAATTCGGCACAGTCATTAACAGATATATTTAACTAACAAATGTTTATTTTGAAAGCAATCGCATCAAAAGTAACGAAGTTATTGAGAAAAGTCACTGTTTTTGACCGATCGTTCCTTTGGGATCTATCTGATATAGTCACCCGATCTTGACAAAATTTGGCACAGACGTTTATAGCTATAATGAATTTACTAGTAATAAATTTCACAATAGCTGGGAAAATAACGAAGATATTGGGAAAAGTCACTGTTCGTGACTTTGCCGTTTGTATGGGAGCTATATGATATAGTGGTCCGATCCGGCTGAATCCGAGATATACAACCTGTGCACCATATACAAGCCTACATGCAAAATTTTATGGTCTAGGAGAAGTTTGCGCTGATCCAGACGGACGGACGGCAATGGCTGTTTAAACTCTTTTCGTCGTGCTGATCAAGAATATATATACTTTATATGGTCGGAGATGCTTCCTACTATGCGTTGCACACTTCTGACCAAAATTAATATACCCTTTTTGCGAGGGTATAAACTTATTTTGAAAAAGGATATTAGACAGATCTCGTTAATGCAATTGCAATGTGGTCTACACCAACACTTTATTCTTGAGCGATTAGAACGATAAAACGCACCACAGCTATTAAATCAAAACAGAACTTTGAAGTGACTGAAAAGAATACTTTTTGCATTTTTGAGGTTCATCATCTAACTTATGGTCCCATAGACTCTGACATCAGCGCGTTTCTTGCCATATGCATACCAACTAGTGTAGCCAGCGTAATCTCCCTCAGGAAACGGCAAAACCTCAGTAAGTTGATGATTCAGAAATTCAATTGATACCTTGTCAACAATAAGATCGTGCTGGAAATGAATTTTATAATCATTTCAGTTGAGTTTTTTCTCCAATTTTAAAACTTACACTATATGGACAACTGTGATTCATATTGTAATGCTCGCCAATAAAACTGTAGAAATAATTAATCAAAGGATTCTTATTTTTCGACGACAGAAACTTGCATCCATCGAAAGTTATGTTGTATAGAAAGGGTTTATAACCATTCAATCGTTTTAGGAGTGAAACGTTAACCTAAATTGAAGATGACATTTAAATGGAAATTAAATTTAATTTCACTTAATATTTTTAATATACACAAACATACGTATAGATCTGACCGAAACATTTGTTACAGGAACTTTGAACAAATTAACTTTTAAAGTCAAGTACTTGTAAGTTCGATTCACTGCCTTTATCCGACAATATTCAAAGTCTGCAAACGATTTGTCGAGAGGAATGCATTTCAGATTCGTAAGTTCGACCCGCGAAGTGATCTTAAAGAATGATTTAAATATCTTTCACGTATTAAGTGAGAAGTTGAATAGTTACCTCAACAATTTGATAGGCAGCAAGGACAAATAAGACAACAACCGAATACTTGAAATACATTTTCACTTCTGTGGGCAATAAACCATAAACCATAAACTTTTAAGCTCTTAAAAGCAAACTAATTATATGAACAAATGGCCTAGCAATATGAATCTGATAATAATGTAATATCCCTCAACAAAATGACAGAAAATGACCACTTAGGGTCTCGCTTCAATAAGTGAGATTCCCTTTATTAGTGTATGAACTAATCTTTGCAAGCCGAAAAGTATGCTATGTTAAAACTTGAGATTTTATTTCAACCTATTTCAATTTTAAACATTTTAAACTAAATTTCAAACCAAATTAATGCAGTGACTGCTAATAATAACATCTTAAGATATCGTCCCATAGACCCGAGTCTATGATGTCCGAACATCCGCTCGATTCTTCCCATAAGCATACCAATCAGTGTACACCTTATCAACAATAAGATAGACATGAATTTAATAATCATTTCAGTTGAATTTGTTCTCCAATTGAGAAAACTTACGCTATATGGACAAGTGTGATACATATTGAAATACTCAGAAATGAAACTGTAGAAATATTGAATCGTCATTCCATTTTTTCGACGACATAAAACGCACAACAGGTATTAAATTAATACAGAACCTTTGTGATTAAAATAAATGTTTTTTTCTCTTAATTTTTTGCTCTGTAGTTATAGCTTGAAGATTGATATTTTGGAGGAGCTGTGTGGATTCAGCTTATTTATATAATCAAAAATAGACAGCATTTAAATATCCAATTAGAACCGGTTATTTTTTATTCAGGTTACAAAGATATATCTTTGATTAAGGTTCATCATCTAACTTACGGTCACAAATACTCGGACATCAGCGCGTTTCTTGCCATATGCATACCAACTAGTGTAGCCAGCGTAATCTCCCTCAGGAAACGGCAAAATTTCAGTTAATTGACGATTTAGAAATTCAATTGATAGCTTATCCACAATCAGATCGTGCTAGAAAATAGAAAGGATGGCTAATTAATATGATTTTGTGGTTTTGGTTCTTTAGAAAATTACTTACATTATATGGACAAGTGTGATTTAAATTAGAGACATCAGAAATAAAACTGTAGAAATATTTAATCAGAGGATTGTTAAAATTCGTAGCCATCTTGCATCCATCGAACGTGACATTATACAGAAATGGTTTATAGCCATTTAATCGTTTTAGTATTGACACATTAATCTAAATCGGTGACATTCACTGGCATTAGCAATTTTTCTATAAATATTATTGTGGTGCGATCTTACCGAAGCATTTGTTATAGGGACTTTGAACAAATTAACTTTTAAAGTCAAGTACTTGTAAGTTCGATTTACTGCCTTTATCCGACAATGTTCAAAGTCTGCAAACGATTTGTCGAGAGGAATGCATTTCAAATTCGTAAGTTCGACCCGCGAAGTGATCTTAAGGAATGAATTAAATGACTTTCACGTATTAAGTAGGAAGTTGAATATTTACCTGAACAATTTGATAGGCAGCAAGGACAAATGAGACAACAACCGAATACTTGAAATACATTTTCATTTCTGTGGGCAATCACAGACTTGTCATTTATTCGTTCAACCATAAACTTGTCAATTTTATGCCAAACAGATAACGACATTTCCGCAACAAAATGCTAATATCGACAAATATGCACTTAGAGCTATTATTTAAGCAAGTTACTTTAATCACTGTGTGATCTAATCAAACCTAGCCGTAAAGTATGCTAGGTAAAATAATTAAAGTGGTGTCTACAATTTCAATGGAAATGTTTCCAAAAAACTTCCAAAAAAATATCATTCCGACAGCTTTTAGCCGACCACCATGGCTATATCGAGTCAGCTTCTCATGCTGATCAAGAATATATGTACGTATGGGGTCGAAAACGTCTACTTCTGTGCGTTACAAACATCTGACCAATTTTATAATACCCCCTGAAAGGGTATAAAAACGGACAATTCTTGGAACCTTTATAGCATACTTTTTGGTTCAAATTTAAATCAATGTAGAACCATATCTAAAGTGTAACCAAGAAGTACATATTTGACATTTTGTAAATTGCTATTAAATTATATTTAATATATGTATTAATAGGTTAAAATAAAACTGTTTTTAGCATAATGTTTATATTATACAATAAAATACTGCAAGTGCGGTCAATTTGAATAAGTTCAACACACTTTTCCGTGATCAGCACCACTCAAAAATGTTGGCCTTTGTTTCTTTTTTTGACGACATAAACTTGCATCCATCGTTATAGTTACCTAAACAATTTGATACGCAACAACGACAAATACTAGTATAACCGAATATATGAAATACAATTTAACTTCTGTGGGCAATAAACCATAAACTTTTAAACTCTTTAATGCAAACTAATTATACGAGCTAATGGCTCAATACGAAACTAATAACGATACAATAACATACCATATCAAAATGGTAATATCTGCATATCCATTTATGGGTGAAGCGTTTTTTCCCATTAACAGTCAAAGCAAGCCCAAAAGTAAGCTATGTTAAATTATGGGATTTAGGATATGTTTAATTTTAAGCAAGACAAATTTAAGTGTGGAGGAAAAAGTTAATGTAGAGACTGCGAATAATAACTTCTTAAGAAATGGTCCCATAGGCTCGGACATCAGCTCGATTCTTTCCATACGCATACCAACTAGTGTAGACAGCATAATCTCCCTCAGGAAATGGCAAAATTTCAGTTAATTGATGATTCAAGAATCCAGTTGATACCTTATCAACAATAAGATCGTGCTAAAAAATAGAAAGGATACGTAATTTTTTGATATCATTTTTTTTGCCTAATAAAAACTACTTACATCATATGGACAAGTATGATTAATATTGGAATGCTCGGAAATAAAACTATAGAAATATTGAATCAAAGGGTTGTTAAATTTTGAAACCATCTTGCATCCATCAAAAGTGATGTTATACAGAAACGGTTTATATCCATTTAATCGTTTTAATATTGATACATTTATCTAAAATTGTGACTTTGACTTAGTATTTAATGTATGTTGTATAAATCTTTAAATCTTACCGAAAAAGATTTTATGGGAACTTTAAAAAGATTAACTTTTAAGGTCAAGTACTTGTAAGTTCGATTCACTGCCTTTATCCGACAATATTCAAAGTCTGCAAACGATTTGTCGAGAGGAATGCATTTCAGATTCGTAAGTTCGACCCGCGGAGTGATCTGATAGAATGAATAATAAATCTTTCACAAATTAACTAGGAAGTTGAAGAGTTCACCTGAACGATTTGACAAGCAATAAGGAGAAATGCGAGTACAACCGAATATTTGAAGTACATTTTAACTTTTGTTACCAATAAATGACATGCCATTCACTCGTTCAAACATAATCTCTTTACATTAAAGTAATTACTTTGATTACGATGCTTTTAAGCCTAAGTATGCGAATCAAATAATGGTTTAATATGCCAGACCAAAATGGTAATATCTGCATACCCATTTAGGGTAACTATTGAAGCAAGATTTGCTTAATTGGTGTGCGATCTCATCATACAAAGCCGTAAAGTATGCGATAAATTTCGAGCGCTCGTTTTTTAGGTTAAGTCCAAATTGTTATGAAAATTTTGACAAATGTCGGGTGCAAAGTCAAGTCGAGTACTATAGACGGGTGCTATAAGTCGTGTGTCAAAGTCGGATTCTAAAAGTCGAGCGCCAATGTCGGGCTCAAAAAGTTGAAGCGTCATAGACGGACGCCAAAGTCGCACCGATCCAAACGTCGATTGTCATTTTACATCGTGTATTCTCTATTTAGTCGTATTTTCATATAACCCCCCAGGACTATAATTACTTCGTAAATAAAACCCCATATACATAATTCTTTTCTTGACAAAGTTTGGCCATAACATTTAATATACATATGTACATATGTAAATGACAATTTTTATTTTTAGGAATTTATAACTTTTTATTTGATTGTAAATTTGGTCTGCGATCCCATTTACTTAAAAAAAATTGCAATTTCGAATACGATAAGTAATCAAGATAGTTTATTTCTTATAGATCCTCCACAAATGAAAAAATAGTTGAACATTTTTGATTGGCCTCATCTAAATAATCGCAGGTGTGAAGAGGAAGTCGTAGGTAAGCCTCGGGTCTTAGCTACCAGCCTTGGTCAAAAACAATTGCCTAGAAGTAAAAATAATAAATAATTTTTAATCCCAAGTGAATTTTTCACTTGATTGCATTTAATTGTTCAAAATAAAAGCAGCGATTTGAAATGGCCTTGTCATGTTTGACAAAATGGCCAACTTGCCAATTAGTTCCTAAAGTTGTTTTATTTTCCTTTACTTCAAATATTAATAGATTCTTATACTTGACCGAACACTATAAAATTATCAAGAACTACAAATATTATTTTTTATTTTATTTTTTATGTTTTCTATTTCTCACCAGTTATAATTTGAAAAAGAATCCAAAATGGATTCTTCTTATCAATTCTCCACAAAAGTAAAATAGTATTTTGAAATAACTGTAAGTTTTTGATTGAGATACCATTTTAGCTCAGCTAAATAGTCGCCAGTCGGAAATGGAAATCGTAAATAAGTCTCTGGTCTTAGATACCAGCCTTGCACAAACACAAGTCCCTAGGAATAAAAATGTTTTAAAATATTAGAATTTACATCAGCTGTAGTCCCGAATCTTACCTCATAAGGACATGAGTGATTAAAATTGGTATATTGTAAGAAATCACCAGTTAAAAAAGTAAACATTGGATTATAAGCCTTTCGTAAATATCGACAGCCATCTATTTCGATTTTATTTAGCCATGGCTTGTATCCATTTGCTCTCTTGAATAGTTCGCACTCTATTCGAACCTTTTGAACTGACCTCAGTAATGTCGCATTAAAATTTAGGACAACAACATCTCTTTTCACTGCTTTTAATCGACATTGGTGTATTTCAAGAATACTTGTATTAAGATTCTCACACTTGAGATTTGTAAATTTCATAATTACTGCGTCCTGCAAAAATTATAGAGTGATTTAAGATGAATTAAAGTAAGTATAAATACTTACAGTAAATGAATCATTTTGAATTAGCCAAATAGCCACAGATGTTATGAACAGCAAACCAAACTTTAGATTCATGATTGCTTCGACATACTAGAAGTTATGCGAAGTGAAGTATTTAAAAACTTTTTAATCGCTAATCATCGTCTCGTATGAGTTGGCAAACTAATTGTGGTATATTTTGTGGTTTTAATAGCTTCGTTATGTTTTGGGAATTAAAAAATTTTTCAAGTTGGTTAATTTTAGTAATGTCTGCATTTAAATTGGAAGTACTCGAAATATAACTATAAAATCAAATTTAGATACTAACACTGAAATATCCCAAAAACTTTCAACTATTTGATAAATTCCAAAAGTAGACATATAATAGGTTTGGGCAAATACATATATATATTCTTATATAACATACTTCTTATATCCTTGCAAAAAGTGTGTATGAATTTTGGTCAGAAGTGTGCAACGCATAGAACGAAGCATTTCCAGCATTTATAAAGTATATATATATTCCTGATCAGCACGACGAGACGAGTTCAAATAGCCATCTAAGTCCGTCCGTCTGGATCGACGCGAACTTTTCGTAGCCCGTTATACTGCACGGTTTGTGAGTCTCGGATGCAGCCGGATTGGTCCACTATATCATACGGTCGATGTTATCTGAGCTATTATTATGAAATTTAACATTTGTCAGTTTAAAACTACATGTGGATTATTCTTTCCATTAGAAAATTGTTTATTATTATTATGTATTACATACTTTAGCGTTAGTTACAAATTTGATGCACGATGTGATCGAGGCGAGAGTATGCTTGCGAGTGTTCTGGAATTGACGCCTCTCATCACTCGCGAAAAGGTGTGCCGACCAGATAGCTCGCTCACTAGCAACCACGCGATTACGATTATTATGCCTGCCTAACACTTCATTTCCTACATATGTAGATCATGTATAATAGATGAATCGAAGAAAACGTGTGATTTTGTTGCTCGGTGTAATTAATAGAATTCGAGACTGATTTGAAAAAGTGCCTTTCAATTCAAACCCAAATTAGGTTTAAGATAAACTTTGCAAAGAAATTTTGACATTTAATTTTAGTTTATTCAATCCCATTCACCTTAAAAAATGTTGTAAATTAAAAAGGTTGTTGCAATTAAATATATACTGAAATTAGAGTAGATCCTCTACAAATGTAAAGTATGCTTTGGCAATACCACCCAATTTTTGATTGACATACCATTTTAGCTCAGCTAAATAGTCTCCAGTCGGAAATGGAAATCGTAAATAAGCCTCTGGTCTTAGATACCAGCCTTGCACAAACACAAGTCCCTAGGATTAAGAATGTTTTATAATATTAGAATTTGCTATAGTCCCGATTCTTACCTCATATGGGCATGAGTGATTGAAATTGGAATATCGTAGAGTTTCGCCAACTAAAGCTAAAGCAATGGGATTATAACCTTTTCGGAAAAATCGGCAGACATCTATATCTATTTTATATAGCCAGGGCTTGTATCCATTTGCCCTCTTATATAGTGCCGCTTCAACTCGTATCTTTTTCGCCGACTCCAGTAGTGTTGCATTGAAATTTAGGGTAACAACATCCCTTCTCACTGCTTTTAAGCGACATTGGTGCATTTGAACGATACTTTCATCGATATCCTCGCATTTATAATTTGTAAATTTCATTATTACTCCTTCCTACAGAAATTATAGAATGATTTAAGCTGAATGATTAAACTGTACATACTTACGGTGAATAAAGCATTTTTTTGAAGCCAAATAGCCACAAATATTTGAAAGAGAAAAACAAACTTTAGGGCCATCATGACTCTTTTGACATACTAGAAGTTTTGCAAAAAATGTCATTGAAAAATATTTAATCTTAAATTATCTTCTCATATGAGTTGACAAACTAAGCGTGCAAAATAAAAGCAGGAAAACGGAAGTTTGTGATTCAAATCACTTTTAATTGTTTAGAGGGTTCAAAAAAGTAAACTACATATGTATTTAAAGAATAATTTTAGAAAGCTCAATTCATAGCTTTTAGTTCCTAACACGTACATATGTAGGAAATGAAGTGTCAGGCGGGCATAATAATCATAGCAATCGTGAAGTAGCTAGTGAGCGAGACAGAACTACACGCAGCGGCCGTACCTATCTGGTCGACTCACTCATTAGCAAATAAAGCAGAAGGGTGGATTCAAAAAAGCACTCGCAATCGTACTCTCGCCTCGATCACATCGCGCACCCAAATTCATCACTGAGGCCATTATTATAATAAATAAATATACATATGTATTCTTAACACAAAGAAACGTTGTTAATAATAAGACTAACCACGGAAACACATCCGTATAATATTGAATTAAATAAACGGGGAAATAATAAAATCCCCACAAACTGGGGGCTCAACCGGGAATTTGGCCCAAGACAATTAGTGAAATTTGTGTGTGTGTGAAGTTCGCAGTTGAACAGCCAAATTGTTAAAATTGCATGCATTAACGTGTAATACATATACAAAGTCAAGGTTGGCGAACGAATTTCACAAGAAACAACCAATACAAGTTCAAAAAGTAGTGGAAGTTGGTGTGACTGTACGAGAGTTGACGACTGGATGGCGAGACGGTGAGCGGTTGGACGACACAAGAAGAGCGTCACTAAAAATTTTGGCGCCGATTAGACGAAAGGCGGCTGAAGCCAAAAGCAGCTCGAGAAGGGTGGCGACTCGAGAGGGAAAGAGAAAGCAGACAGCGGACACGAAGTTGATGATAACTAGCGTTTACTGTGGAAGCAGACAGACCGAGAGAGCAGACGAATGATAACCAGTGCAGACAAAAGGAGAGAGAGAGCAGACAGCGGGCACGAAGTTGATGATAACTAGAGTTCACTGTGGAAGCGGAAAACCAAAAGAGCAGAGAGCGGACAACAAAAACCGTTACAAGAAGCAGACGACGCCGACAAGACCAAACGAGAAGAAGGCAGCGGACACGAAGCTGAGACAAGTTAGTGTGAAAGCAGACAAAGAGAGACCAAGAGAACGAGTGAAACACAAGAGAGTGAGCTGCGACAGCCGAGTGAGTAGCAACAAAGAGCGAACCGAACATTCGCAAGAAGTCTGAGTGAGTTGCGACACCGATATTGAGTTGCTACATAGAGCAAGACGACTACAGTTGGGTGAGCTGTTTTATTATTGTTTGAGTGTGAGTTACTTTGCTTGCACGACGAGACCAGACCGGTGGCAGAAATATTGACGAAATTGATGCGAGCTGCAGAGAGCACATTTCTAAGAATCGTCTGAATAATCCATAACCTACCCCAATTTGACCTACATTAACATAGTGTGTAAATTTTGCTGGAAATTTTTGATTGAAATTTGATTAATTGTTACTAACCATACATTAATATACCAATCTTGTTAAGCAATATACGTACAGGTAATCGTGTGAAATGGATCGAGGTGAGATTCTAACATTGCGTATTGAGGAGTTGCGCAGTAAATTAAGTGAGTTAGGGCTAGAGACTACAGGCCTTAAAGCTGAGCTGCAAACGCGTCTACTCGCTTATTACGATCAAATAGAAACCGAGAATGATGGGCAAGAGGCAGATTTCGCCTCAGTTAGAACAATTCAAGAAGTCCCGAACACAGATGGGCAAAGGTCATGGTTTACACTAAAAGATGTGGAGGGAAGCGTTTCCGAATTTTGCGGTTTAGTAAGAGAAATATTTGTAGTTGGGAGTCCCTGAAGGTTGCTTTGAAAAATGAATTCAGAGTAAAGGTTTCATCAGCAGAAGTTCACAGAAGACTAAGCAATCGACAGTTGAAGAAAGGTGAGAACTTGTACGAATTTTTGTATTCGTTAATGGAAATCGCAAAGCCGATCGATTTGGATGATGAAAGTTTAATCGAGTATTTCGTAGAAGGTATACCAGACATGAGAGCAAATAAGGCATTATTGTATCAAGCAAGAACAGTGGATGCGTTGAAAGTTCAAATAGAGACCTATTTAAAATCCTATGATCCTAGGAAGTCGCCAAAGAAATCAACATTTGAATCACCTTTTCACAAGCAAGGCAGAGATAATAGAGAGAAAAGTTTGATAACAAAGGGAGAACGCAAATGTTTTAAGTGCGGTGATCCTTCGCACATGATGAGAGACTGTAGCAAGAAAACGTTTACTTGTTTTAAGTGTGGCGAAACAGGCCATCGTTCATTTGAATGCAAGGGAAAAGATACCACTAAAGCTGAAAAAACCAATGTTGTAGAGGATGAATTAGCAAAACCATCCGGTAAATTTACTGATACGGGTTTGGAGTTAAAAGAAGTAACTTATAAAACGATTAAGTTCAACGGTCTAATTGATACAGGAGCAAATCTGAGCCTCATACGTAAGAGCGTGTTTGTCAAACTTGGAATTAAGTCGTTAACAGGATACTCGAAGAGCCTTACGGGCATTGGTGGAAGTCATGTCATGACGTTTGGTAGTTTCAGCATAAGTGTAATGATAGATGACATAGAGATGGAAGTCGAGTTTCATATCGTTCCTGATGAGGACATGGCATATCAGGCAATCTTAGGTAGAACCATATTAGATCACGTAGATTTGGTTGTTACAAAGAAAGGTACAAAGTTTGTAAGCATCAAGAGAAAAGAATCACTGTGTAGGGCGAATGGATTTTGTGATGAGTTGTTTAAGGAATTTGAAAGCATGTGTATGCATAGTGCAGAACAGAATAAAGTGATCAGGAGTTTGGTTCAGGAGAAGGGATATGAAGATTTTTACATTGACAATGAAATATTGTTAAAGAACCCGAATAAAGAACTTATCGTCGTACCTTCGCAGATGGAAAAGGAAATAATACAGATTGCACACAAACAAGGACATTTCGGAGCTAGAAAGACTCAGGATATCGTAGAAAAATCGTATTATATTCCAAAGTTAAAAGAAAAGGTAGCCCGTGTTGTTGAGTGTTGCGTAGAATGTCTTATTGTTAATGGCAAAACCGGTAAAAAGGAAGGATATTTGATGCCAATAAGCAAAGGAGATCAGCCACTGATGACATATCACATGGATCACGTTGGCCCGATGGAGGTCACAACAAAGCGTTACAATCATATACTTGTTATTGTTGATGGTTTCTCCAAGTTTGTATGGTTGTATCCGACTCGTGGAACTGGAGTCGATGAAGTAGTTAGTTGTCTTGAAAAGCAAGCCATCATTTTTGGGAACCCGGTGAGAATAATTTCTGACAGGGGAGCAGCATTCACATCCAATGCGTTTAAAGAATATTGTAACAGACAGGATATACAGCATTTACTGATAGCAACAGGTGTACCCCGTGGCAACGGCCAAGTAGAAAGGATGCATAAGATAATAGTTCCAATGATTTCAAAGTTAAGCCAAGAAAATGAGGGAAACTGGTACAAGTATGTAGGACGTGTGCAACAACTTGTTAATAATACTGCCCCAAGAAGTACAAAAGTTACACCTTTTAAGATATTGACAGGAATAGAGATGCGTAGTCCTGGTGATCCTGAAATGAAAAAGCTGATAACCGATTCGTTAATAGAAGAATTAGACTGTGGTCGTGAAGAGATTAGAGCGGAGGCTCGTAAGAATATCGATGAAATACAACAGGAAATGAAAAGGACGTTTGACAAAAACAGGAAATGGGAAAGAAAATATAATTTAAACGACTTAGTGGCGATTAAACGTACGCAGTATGGGACAGGACTAAAGTTGAGAGGTAAATACTTAGGACCATATAAAGTCACAAAGGTGAATAGGCACGGTCGATACGAAGTTGAGAAAGTTGGCGATAGTGAAGGACCTTGTAAGACATCAACAGTGGCTGAGTTTATGAAGCCTTGGCTAGGATCATTCGGGTCGAATGACTTGTCAGGACAGCCGATTGTAGGAAATGAAGTGTCAGGCGGGCATAATAATCATAGCAATCGTGAAGTAGCTAGTGAGCGAGACAGAACTACACGCAGCGGCCGTACCTATCTGGTCGACTCACTCATTAGCAAATAAAGCAGAAGGGTGGATTCAAAAAAGCACTCGCAATCGTACTCTCGCCTCGATCACATCGCGCACCCAAATTCATCACTGAGGCCATTATTATAATAAATAAATATACATATGTATTCTTAACACAAAGAAACATTGTTAATAATAAGACTAACCACGGAAACACATCCGTATAATATTGAATTAAATAAACGGGGAAATAATAAAATCCCCACACATATATGTATGTAATATCTCAGAAGCTTTAACAAATTAATGGGATCGAAAACTGTCATTTTTGAATTCCAGTTACAGATTTCACATGAAAGCCTTGTGACTTCTTTGAACTCTGTGTTCTGTAAATATGTTTTCAAATTACTAAGTTAAATTCATGATTTCAAAAGACTTTTCTAGATCTTTTAAAAGTACTTATGGATAATATATTACTAATACTGGATAATATTATAAATACCATTAATTCATATAATCATATTGACCCACCTAGTGACTTATGAGGGGTAGACTCGATGTGAGTATATATGTACTATGTCTACAAAATGTAGCTCTATCACTTTTATATATGTAGTCTTTGGAAACTAGATTGGGAATTCAACGACTGTCGCCACTTGCCATTGCCATTTTCCATGTTCTCTGAAGTATATATAAAGTAATTACTAATTATATAATACGCAGAACGAGACCAAAACTTTTGTAGACTTTATTATCTAATTTCAGTAGTTTCGGTTCATCTAGGACACCTTTCCTCTTCGCAGGGTCATTAATCGACTATTGAATAATTATTCAATTATATGATTAATTGAATATAATCGATAATTCCAACGATTTCCATTATTTGTAAGCAAAGTGTTACGCAATAGCAAAAGGAATTTGTTTCTGACAGCTTAACTTTTTCTTGTTTACGTTCTTTATAGCTGCAACTAATTGTAAGATAGTAGAATCCTGAGAGGTGCATTATCGATTCGATTTAACCTGCTTTGATAAGAATCTGAATTTTTTCTGCCATATCCAGCCAATTTTTAATAAAAATTGTTTTTTTTAAAGGGGTTTTGTTTTTCATTAATTCTTCAATTATCCTTCTTATAGATCCTCCACAAATGTAAAATAGTATTTTGCAATAGCTGTAAATTTTTGATTGATATACCACTTTGATTCAATTAAATAGTCGCCAGTGGGAAAAGGCAGTAGTAGATAAGCCTCGGGCTTCAAAACCCAGTCTTGCAGAAAGACTATACCCTAGAAACAAAAATATACTAAAATATTTCTTATGCTAATGTCTGCATTCTTACCTGATATGGACAAGAATGATTTAAGTTGGTAAATCGGAGGCCTTCGCCGATTATAGCTTTAGCAATTGGATTGTAAGCCTTTACTATAAATCGACAGAGATCTACGTTTACCTTATATAGCCATGGCTTATATCCATTTGCTTTCTTAAATAGTGCCACTTCCACTCGCATCTTTTGGGCCAAAACGAGTAAAGTTGCATTAAAATGTAGGGAAACAACATCCCTTTTCACTGCTTTTAAACGGCATTGGTGTACCTGAAGGATACTTGGATTGATATCCTCGCACTTGTAATTCGTAAATTTCATAATTACGGCGTCCTTAAATTATCGAATGATTGAAGTTTAATTAAAATAAATGCAGAATTACTTACATTAAACGAAATCTTTTGAACAAGCCAAATTCCCCCAAATATTTTGAACAGAAAAACGACCTTTAGAACCAACATAACTCTTTTGCCAAGCTAAAAGTTATGCGAACTGGAGTTATTTGAAAATGTTTAATCGTTAATGATCTTTTCGTTTGAACTAACACATTAAACGAACAAAATAAAAGCAGGAAATCAGCACTTTGTAATTAAAATAGCTTTTAAAATTGTTTTTCAGTTTCAGAATACGCGATGAAATTACATTTTAATGAACATTTTACCTGCCTTCAAAAAAAACATTTTTTTATTGAAGCATTTTCCAGGCATCTCGATCTAAGATATTGTAGCATAGACTCGAACGTCAGCTCGTTGCTTACCATATGCATACCAGGTAGTATAGACGGCATGATCTCCGGGGGGAATCGGTAAAACATCGACAACTAGATGATTAATATATCCTATGGCCACCTTCTCCACAATTAGATCGTGCTGCAAAAATGTTCTGTTTTCATATTGCTGACTATATTTTTACTAATGGAGAATACTTACATCATATGGGCAAGTATGATTCATATTGGTATACCCAGTTATAAATCCGTAGAAATAATTATACAAAGGATTTTTAGTTTTAGACGCCATAAACTTACATGCATCGGCAGTGAAATTATATAAAGTCGGCTTATAGCCATTATATCGTTTATAAGTGGCTAGATTTATCTAAAATTATTCACATTAGGAGACCGTTTCATATTATTTAATTTGTGGTTCTTACCGTAACATTCGACACTGGAACTTGGAAAAGTTTAACTCTAACCGATACATACTTAAACGTTCGATTAATTGACTTAATGCGACAATATTCAAAATCTGCAAAAGTCTTATCAAGAGAGACGCATTTCAAATTTGTCAATTCAATTCGCGAAGTGATCTTAAATAAGAGCTAAGAAATATATTTTAAATTTTGCCATTATAATGAATTAAATACCTGATCTATTTGATGTGCCAAAAGAACAACTCCGACTATAATTGAATATTTTAAACTCATGTTTGCTACTGAACTTTTTGAAATGTCTATTTCGATTTGCAATTGTCAACATTTATCATAATTTCTGTTTCAATTATTCAGCCGTATCCTTTTAATCGTTTGCTATTACTAGAAACATTGCAATTAAAACTAAAAGCACGCAATGCTTTAATGACTCTATTCATCGATAATCGATTTTTTGTAATGACTTCATGGCACAAACCGCATGGTATTTATCCACATTGATCAACAGCGAGATCCATATTTCCTACATTCTGTTTTGGATCTATACCGATTTCACCCTTGAATTGTTTATCTTTCCTGAATGTGCACTGAAGAGTTATAAGAATTTATTGATAATTATGGAGTCACGCGATAAATATTAAAAGCGTAGCGTAGAATAAAATTGTTTTGAGCCAATAAGTAGTTGAGCGTCACTATTCTGATTTTAGAGAGGAGTAGGAGGGGGTTGGCTTAGGGCAAAATGACCTAATCCAGGGGTAGGTACAAAGGGAGCCAACGAAAATGGTCCATGTGTATGTGTGCTCTACACTTCGCAAGATGAAAAGTGATCGAACGAACCCGTCCATTTGATACAAGAAAATATAAGAGAAAACAACCCGATAATTAAATTTGTCATTTGCATCTATCCAGCAAAGCGAAAAAGATGCGCTCGCGTCGAAATGCTGCAACTATCTAATTATGTTTTTACGTTTTCAAGTGCACTTCATATTGACTTCGGTATGCGCAAGATCAAATGCCGAAGAAAAGTGCCCGCACGGGCTATGGGTGCCTACCCCTGACCTAATCTAATATTTAAGGTTTCAGTGCATACTTCGAAGATGTGTTGGACCATAGGTTCCCTTCCGGAATTACAGTAGAACGTTGGTAATGAACTAAACTGGTTGACTGAAGCTCAGATAATCGACATTTTAATAGTATTTAATGATTGCAAATGTACAATTTGTTTTATTTTTATACCATACACTCATAGGGTGAAATGGTATATTAAAGTCGCCAAAATGTATGTAACAGGCAGAAAGAAGCTTTTCCGACCCCATAAAGTATATATATTCTTGATCACTATCAACAGCCGAGTCGATCCAGCCATGTCCGTATGTCCGTCCGAATGAACGCGTGGATCTCGATGACTATAAGAGATAGAGCCCCCAAATTTGGTATGTACGCTCATGTAGTATGTAATGTGGCCCCGCCCCCCGCAATTAAAAAAACTTTTATCTCAAAAACTATTGTACCACATTTGGTATGTATATTTGCTTAGTAAATCGGACTAAAAATAGCGAAGTTATGCATATAGACGTTTTTTGTTGCTCGAATGCTTGATTGAGCGAGATACTAAGTTATGCTTGTAATAAAAAGCATGTGAAAATGCATTTGTTTAATAAATTTGAAATATGCGCTTTACTGGTGTATGGTATACCTTAGCCGGCCAGGCGACTTACTTACTTTATTTTGTTTACTTTCGGAATTACGTTATGTACTATATTAAAAATGAGTTTTGGCTTTTCTATTTGGTACGGCCACGTTATTACCCTGTTAAGCTAATGTAATTTGATTGCATACTTTTAGGATGAGTCCGAAATTTTACTACACCCTTGAATTGGTAAATATCCGTGGAATCCTAAACGTAAAAGTATTTAACACTCATCTTTGTTCCTTTACCTTTTCTAAATCTTTCTGGATACGGAAGTATGTGATTTAAAACTTTACAAAGAGTCTTTTGATTTCTTATGTAACTTTAAATAGCTGTAAGAAGGAATAGATATACTGATTATGACTATTATTAACTCCAAACTAGGTCCATTCTTATTTAAGAGCTCAAATTTTCATTTTTCAATTTATTTTTAAAAACTTTTAGAACAAATCAATCGATTCATTTTTACAAATTTTAGGCGCTCATGATAGCGTGACATAAATTCGCACTTCGGCTCGTTTCTTTCCATATGCATACCAGTTAGAGTAGACGGCATGATCTCCCTTAGGAACTGGTAAAACATTCACGAGTTGATGATTAAAAAAGTCAATTGTCACCCTATCCACAATCAGATCGTGCTGAAATAAATTTAATTAACATAGGTTACTATTCATTTAATAATAGCATATGGACATGTATGATTCATATTGGAGTGGGAAGAAAAAAAACTGTAGAAATAATTAATTAAAGGATTTTTATTTGTAGACGCGAGAAATTTGCAGGCATCGACAGTAAAGTTATACATAGATGGTCTGTAGCCATTCCATCTTCTATAAGTGACTACATTTACCTGGAATTAAAGATTTTCTTAGACTTTTTACAACACAAACAACTTAACAATCTCACCGAAGCATTTGTCACTGGCACTTGGAGTAGACTAATATTTAGGGAGACATACTTGTAGGTTCGATTCACAGACTTAATCCGACAGTAGTCAAATAATACAAACTCTTTATCGAATGACATGCACTTCAAATTTGTAAGTTCGACTCTTGAGGTGATCTTAAAGTGAAGTTACAAATTATTTCCCTATTATTTCCCATACATTTTCACTGGGACTACCTGAACAACTTGGTATGCCATTAGAAAACCTCCAATTGGAATCATATATTTGAGACACATTTTCACTGCAAATCAAACGCCCACTAAATGTTAACCAAAATAAACATTTTGTTTTTATATTTATTAAATATTACCAAGTCGTTCAACCATACCATTTTAATTATTAATAGAAAAGAGATCAAAGTTAAAATAGAATTGAAAACTGTTGTATATTTTTTTTGCATAATTGAAGTAGGTTATTATCAGCTTACCACACCCCACTGAAAAACTATTCCACATGATTGATAAGCATACTTTTTGGCTGGATTTTTATTTGTTGGGAGACTGTTTGGGTCCCATTAAGAAGCTCCTATTATTCGAATAAATATATCATAATGGGATAGCAGCAGATTGTAATCAGAGAGAAAAAGGTAAGTTCCATGGCCGACTGACATTTTAAAGAATAGACTCATGGTATCGAAGCAAAGAGAAGTCAATATCAATTGGGCACACCAATTTATAAACTAACATATAACAAATAAGACTCCAATACACAGAATAATTAAATAATAATCATTAATATTATGAAAGTATTAAGTTACATCTTCGACATTTCCTTATTTAGTGTTCCTCTTCTTAGTTTTGGCCGAATAGGTCTAGGTAATAATAGTCAAGACTTTTATTTCAAGCAAAGTCGATTTATAAACGAAATTTACTTATTGAATTTGTGTGTAGGTACATACATATATTTCATGATAACGTAGAATAAACTCGAACATCGGCCCTTAGCTTTCCATATGCATACCAACTGGTGAATAAAGCATAGTCTCCCTTTGGAATCGGTAAAACTGCCGTAGCATGATGATTTAAAAATTCAATTGTTACCTTATCTACAATCAAATCGTGCTGAAATAAAATTTAAGGTTAAAAGCGATTGATCTATTTCTTTTTAAGTTAAAATTAATTCAATATTTAAAAGCACTCACGTCAAACGGACAGGTATGATTCATATTAGAGTGTTGAGAAATGAAACCATAGAAATAATTATAAAGAATGTTTTTATTTTTTGACGCCATAAACTTGCATGCATCAAAGGTAAAATTGTACAGAGACGGTCTGTAGCCATTATATCTCTTATAAGTTGCTACATTTACCTAAAATTAAAATCGTCAAAAGCATTTAAAATGATCAGCCAGAATATTTAATGGACCTTACCGTAACATTTGTCACTGGAACTTGATGAAGTTTAATGTTTACAGAAAAATACTTGTAAGTTCGATTCACTGCCTTAATACGACAATATTCAAATGATGCAAATGATTCGTCATATGGAATGCATATTATGTTAGTTAGTTCGATCCTTGACGAGATCTATAAATAGTGCAAAGGATTATTTTCTTTAGTAGTTTTATATTAATCTGAGTACCTCGAAAATTTGATAAAACACAAGAAGAGCTCCTATTAAAATTGAATACATTAGAGACATGCTTGCTTCAAACTGACTCAATTATAACTCCCACACTCAAGCTGAACATATTAACCAAACCACTTTTACTTGAAATTTTTGAACATGCAATTTAAGGTATTAAGTCTTTGTATTCTAGCTGACATTAACGATCAACAATTATATTAATTGCGCCTTTCATTCGTTATCAAAATATACGCAACTGCATGTTAAAATTGTGGTATTGATTGAAAAATATCGATTCACCGACTTAATACGACAGTATTCGAATAATATAAATTTTTCATCATGTGGGATGCATTTTAAATTCGTAAGTTTGACCCTTGAAGAGATCTTTAATCGAGAATTAAAATTATTTTCTGATCTGAAGGGTTATTTAACTATTTACCTCAAGTATATGATGAGCCAAAAGTAGAACTCCAATTACAATTAAATACGGGAAACCCATGATGTTGTCCTTAATTTCTGAAATTTTAATTTAATTACATTGATTTCAATACAGTTCATTGTTTAATTAAAATTGACATTTCAAGTAAAAATTTCAATTCTGTTAATGACTCAATTATTATTTATTATTATTTTGTCGAAATTTTATTTTAAAGCTTTACTCTTAGCTCTCTATCTGTTCTAATTGTTATACCCTTGCAAAAAGTGTATATTTATTTTGGTGCATATGGAAAACAGTGACTTTTGTGAATAACTTCGTTACTTTTGACGCGATTGCTTTCAAATTATTAAACATTTGTTAGTTTATTATATTTGTTAATGACTGTTCCAAATTTGATCAAAATCAAGTTACTATATCATTTAGCTCCCAAAGGAACAATCCGGGGTAAACAGTGATTTTGATCAATATCTTAGTTATTTACTATGCTAAGATTGTAGGCCATTCTTTAGCAAACATTATATTATATTATAGGTAAAAAAAGAGTTACCAAAAAAGTTGCAAGGGTATACAAACTTTGACGCGGTCGAAGTTAGCCACGGCCCTCTGGTTTAAAATATTATGTGTAGTAAAAGTTAAAAAAAATAATCACATCTTTTCGAAAACTTTTATTAAAAAGCTAAGACTCAGCCTCCATTTAGTTTAGATGCTGTCTATAAACCACTGAGCTTTTCCAGTTATCAACAATGACTAACATATTTTAAGCTAGCTATGTAGGCTTTAGTCTCTTATCTTGGTTTTTAATGATGTAATTTTACTCATCATTACTCATTTTAACTCGATATTTTTTGCTTTGCCCTGTAAATTTTTTTTTTGTTTGTTTAGATTTCATATCAATAAAGGGTTAACTTATTCAACCATATTATTTGAATTGCGTCGGATAAAGATCAAACAACATAATTGTGCAGGTTATACCAAAGTCTAATTTGGATCGCAGTATAGGCAGTAGTAGAGATGGCTTCGAGTAAGAATCGGTATCGATAGAATATCGATAGTAAACGATATGCGATCCATGACGAATAAACAGTCTGGCAGTCAGTCTAGGGAGTAGAGTCGAGTCTGTGGAGTAGAGTGAGTCTGGAAAGTTGCATATGGAGAAAGTCAATTGAGCTGCGTCTCGAAGTGTGTGTGCAGTACGTTCGAAGTGTGTGCGAAGAATAAAGAGAAACATTTTGAAGTCATTTGAAATCAAATTGAATCTTCAAAACTTTGGGTCTCGTTCAGATATCGTCTAGGAAACATTGTCAGGGATAAGGTTGAATCTCCACATATATAAATCAATTTATATGTAGTCAAACGGCGGCATTAGTTTAAGATTAAAATTCCTTTCATTCTTCAGAAATTTTCCCTACATAAAATGCTAAATTTATATTATTCCCACATATATATCTTTAAAAAAACAATCAGAATTACCTTTAAGTAATAATATCTTAATTTCAGCAGCTTAGAAATTTAATTTAAACAGGTGAATATACAACATGAGTTACATTTATTTATTGTCTCTTTATTTACATAGTTTTATTTGAATATTCAGGGGTGAATAAGATTGTGAAATTCTAAGATTTGTTGTTTAAATGTGATTTATTTGTTATTAATCGTATATTTAATCATTTATGTTAAGGTAGCGTAGACTCGAACATCGGCTCGTTTCTTACCATTTAAATACCAGGTTGTATAGACGGCATGGTCTCCTTTAGAAATCGGTAAAACATTTGTAGTATAATGATTCAAATATCCGATTGACACTTTATCTACGATCACATCGTGCTGTAAAAAATTCTCTATAAAATTAAAAAATGTTTCACTTTTGGAGAAAAATCTTACATTATATGGGCAAGTGTGATTCATATTAGAGTGTTGACCAAAAAAATTGAAGAAATAACTATGCAAAGGATTTTTTGTTTTTAGCTGCAAAATATTTGCAGGCATCGAAGGTGAAATTGTAAAGAGATGGTCTGTAGCCGTTATGTCTTTTATAGGTAACTATGTTTAACTGAAATGTAGAATTGTAAATTCATTATTATGAGTATATAAATACATAATACATAAATTAATAGATCTTACATCAGCCTTTGTCACTGTTTGAAGTAGTTTAAGTTTTACAGAAAAGTACTTGTACGTTCGGTTCACCGATTTAATCCGACAATAATCAAATGTCAAAAAATTGTCATCATATGGAATGCATTTCATATTCGTAAGCTCAAATGTCGAAGTGGTCTTTAAACAGAGAGTATAAATATGTTTGATATAATATTAATGTTTTTAATCTGTTAAGATTTGTAGCATGTGAGCTTACCAGGAATATTTTATATGCTATAACAAAAATTCCAAAGAGGATTGAGTAGTTCAAATACATTTTAACTAATATCTACTTTTGCTTCTAAATATCAACTGAAATTCGTGTTTGTTTGTCATATCAACAAAGGTTTATTTATTTATTGAACCATAGCAATTTGATTGTTTTAAATAAACAAGCAAAAAAATTAGAAAATATGTGCGGAAACGCTATTTCATAAAAAAAAGATCAAATTATTTATTTATTTATTTAAGTTCCACAATTAAAGTAAAATGGCTGGATCAAGAGCTTCAATAAAAAAGATAATAACGTATCAATGACAGGTCAAGGGTATCGTTATATAATATTATGTTTATATTATGCAATAATGTGTATATTGCAAATGCGGTTACTTTGAATAATTTCAATATAAAAAAAAACAGTTTTTTAACATTTGCGAACTTTTTAAATTTAAATATAAATAATTCCGTTGAAGAGCAATAGAAATGATCTTGTTTCAACAATTTTAAAATAATTACCATATTGTTTACGTCAACTGAAAATTGTAACTGCCAACTTAACAAGTTTTTTTAAAAGCCAAATACTGATTTTTTCCAATTTCTAGCAGGTTAGCAGGTTCAGTTATGGTTGTTTTGGGCAAAAGCACCTGTGTTTAATTTTTCCAATAAGGTTTTCGTAAAAAAATAAATGCAGATCCATGCAAAAGTAATCAAAGTTTATTCACCAATGTTTTCTTTATATTTGAATTATCCCAATGCTGAAGGAAAAGCTGGGAGATTAAAGCGACAAACGATATTTCTTGACACCCACATTTGCCTTTTGGGTTGGTTTTAGGTTGTTATAGATTTCTGCCCACACCTTATTGATATTTCAAATTTAAATATTGATTGAAAATATGTTTTTTAAATATAAGGCTATGTACAAGAACCCTATAGTGTCATTTAAAACTAATTGAAAATATGTATAATGTAATACATTGATGATATACAACTTCTCGACACTGTCAAACTTTGTGTCAGAATATAAAGTCCTTTTTTGATATTAAATGGTATTAAATTAGATACAGATTCATCCCCAAAAGTATGCAATGCGAAATATTGTGTGTTTGTTACCCTAAAAGTAAGCTAAACTTTTCCCGCAGAAAAATGGATATATTTTTAATTAAAATAAATTATGACACCGCAAAAAGGGGAAAAGAATGTTGGCATAATTGAATGCGAATATGTTATGCTGGGACCCCGTAAACCGGGGACCATCTCCCACTCTTGATTCGCTACTCTTTGCCCATGAAGCGTGCAATTGACATGCAATTACGCCCCTACATATGAGTCCTGTTGCTCCTGGGTTGCTGGTGCTGGAGCAACAACAAAATAAAACCAAGCAAACCGAAATCGGTTTGAACATTTTTTTTACTTCTTTTTTATGAAATGAATTGGCATTCGCGTCCTTTGTGAAAAAGCGCGAGAAAATCTTATAAAATAACTTTGCAGCGGTTGGGAAAGACGCAGAAAGTCAACAACAAAGTTGCACAAAAGAGGAAAAATAACGAAAGTCGTGCGACATTATTAAAAGCTGCTTGGCATGGTGAATGAGTGTATGGAGGACTGGCATGGCTTCGTGGTAAAATCGCTTTGCGGCATGCCGAAAAAGTTTTTTTTTCCAACCGCACTTTCTTCAACTACAATGCCAAGGAAATGGAAAAGCATCAACCGCAGCAGCGGGCTGACTGAAAGTTTAAATCCTCCAGTGTATTGGGTTGACATTTGATGAGCGAGCGGAACTGTGGAGCTTAAAAAAAGGCTAGGAAGTAGAAAGAGAATAAGTTCTCTGGAGGCGATAGGGAGAGACAGTGCATAAGTTGTAAAAAGGATATGCTTAAAAATGAATTGAACTTGTTTCTGACACGACGCTGCACACAGCAAAGTAGGTTGGTGTGGGAACTCTCCCCACAATCCCCTCGGATTGGATTGGGAGGGTACTCCACAATATGTATAAAATAGTAAAGTCAAAGTTCCCACTGGAACCAGTTGGGAATTATATGTGAAGATAATGTCTTCTTGTTGTGTCTGCAAAAATGGAAAAGAAAGAAGGTGTTAATGCTTAGCGTGACACGAGGGAAATACTCAAAAATGTTGATGGGTTTTGTATTTCATTTTTAAACAAAAGAGCTTTAAAGTTTCGTATCATCGCCAAAATTTTAAAGTTTTGATCTCCCATTGATTGCAGAGTAGTTTTTAAAATGTAAACAAATAATATTTATAAGCATTAAAGTTTTTGAAGTTTTAAATATGCATTTAACACCAACACAACCATTTCAACTTCAAAAAAACTACTGCGTATTGCTGTCATGTTCTTCCATCTCTGAATGGCCACCTTGGTGCCAATCCATTTCCCAAAATGCGGTTGAGTGGTGTTTCCCATTTTAAATGGGCTCAGAGTTTGGCATTCTGGCAAATTGGTTGTCGTCGTCGTCGTCGTCGTTTGCCGCTGCTGAGGTCGAGCCTACATATCGATAAACGTGTGAGTGAGTTTCTGGTGTTTTTTTTTTTTTTTTTTTGCCTTTTCTGGGTAATTTATAGTCCTAAGAGCATTTGGCATCATTAAGAGCTGGGAAAATGGTGGAATGGATGGATAAATGAGTGGTAGATGGTTGCGGTTCCCTGCACTGCCTAATGGGCTGTGACAAAATGGCTCAAGTGAAAAGTTTCTTCCTTCTCTTTGGGCTTCACTGTCGCAGAATGAGATAATTTGCATGGCAAAGGCCTAACTAACTTTTTTCACCAATTTTCTTTTTTGTCTTTTTTGGTTTAGCTACGATGAGAATCGAAGCCGTCTGATGAAAACGCTTTTCTCCATACACCGTAGTGTGGCTAGCATATTGGAGGTCTGGAGCATGAAATATCTTAATAAGACTCTGGTCAATATCGAAGAACTTAGGCAGATTGAACAACCATTTGCCCTATTCAATTTTGTGGTAAGTTCAACAGGATAAAAGTTTATTTACAAATTTTTTTGAATAAAATAATCTTTTACTAACTTTCTACGTAATGTTTTCCATTTAGTATATTTGCAGCTCTCACATTGATGCAGGAAAAACTATGTTGGAGGACACTTGGTATGGTGAGATTCATACGACTTTGTTGAAGGCCAGTAGAAAAGGACAATTACCGGATATACGTAGAGTTACATTGGTGAAACGTTTTTTCAATTGTGTTGCCGCTCTGATGACCCAACAATTGGAGGATATTTGTATAAGAAGTTTAAAGGCATTTGCAGATTTTGTTTGTGATTTTGGTGTAAGTATAGAAAATGGTTCTGAATTGATCTATAAAACTATAGATTATCAATTCATTTTTCAATGTGGCATATATTGAACGAAAGGTGGTTGATAATTTGTATTTATTTTTGTAGCACTCTAACCCTGGTTTTGAAATATCTGTAATGCTTGGCGAAGAGGACACCATTAGCTTTAATCCGGGATTTTCGAAAATACAAAGTGAACTAATGCGTGTTATCGATTCCATTGTTTTGGGTGTACAAATGCTACCGCGTATTGAGGGCAAACTCTATACAGATTTGAAAATTTCGAGTAAAATATTTCTAACACCCGCTGTACCTGAATCCATAGTGCAGGACACAAAAAATCGCATATGTGCCATGTTGGAAGAACAGCGCATTGGACCCGAGTTACGTTTACAGGATTTCGATGCCTTTATTGATCTAATCAATGGGATTGATGCCGAACGTGTGGCATTTTTTATGGAAAGTAATGCCACATTCGAGCAATATGCCGAAATGGTCTATGAATATCGAGAGAAGGAGGATCGCATAGCCAAAGAGGTGTGGGGTGTTATACGTATGGGTCTCTATGAGTTTCATCGAGATAAATTCATTAAACATTTGGAGACATTGGCCAGACAATTGCAATACGATCTACTAGCACGCATGGTGGCCGATCAACAATCGAGAATATCGCGTTTGGGCAAGGAATACGATGCCATAGCCAAGAAGGCGCTGACTATACCCAAAGATACGGCCGAGTTAATGGAACTGAAGGCGTATGTAGTACATGCCGAGGAGAATTTAGTACCTGAAATGGAGGCACGTCTCAAAGTCAATATGGGTGAAATTCTATGGTTAATGGATCATACACTCTATTCACCATTGGAAATTAAGAACAATAGCAACTCATTTCAATGGTATTTACGTTTACCCTCAGTATTTGAGCAGCATCGTGCTATTATAGCTGAGAAGATGATTGAATATCAGGAATTATTGAAGAAACGCATTGAACTGTTTCGTCGTGAGCTACAGAATTATTATGAGCAAGTTCAGACCTATGATACTTGGGGCGATATCAAACAATTGCAAAGATATAAGAAACGAGCCACGGTGCTCGATCAGCGTCTAGTGCAAGCCATGGAGACTATCGATCAGATTAATGAAGAGGAAACAGCGTATGGTTGGGATCTTTCACAATATCCCATGCGTAAAAAGGCCCACGATCAGTTGAAACCGTATAAGAATCTATTCGATGCTGGGCAAGATTTCATGGATAAGTATGACTTGTGGATGCATTCACAAGTTGGTAGCTTTGATCCAGATGAGATCGATCAAGATGTTTCCAATTTCTATCGCATTATACAAAAGTTGGAAAAACAAATGGGAGAACATCCGACCACAATGCAATTGATTCTAGATGTTAAAGAACAAATTGAGGCATTCCGCGAGCATATGCCCATCATTAACACTTTGGGTAATCCGGGCATGAAAGCTCGCCATTGGGAACAAGTATCCGAGATAATTGGTTTCCCTATTAAAGTGTCACCTGAGTTGACTTTAGAGAAAATTATTGAATATCAATTGGATGAATATGTGCCCAAATTTGAGGCCATTTCGGAGAGTGCCACCAAGGAAAATAATTTGGAAAAGGCTATGACCAAAATGGTCAACGAATGGGAAGGTGTCGAATTTACTATCTCTCCCTACAGGTAAGAGACAAAGAATGAGAGTGCGGGCAGAGGAGTTGAGTGTGCTCATGTAATTGAAATGTCTCCCACAGGGATTCCGGTACTTTCAAACTGTCGGCTGTGGATGACATACAAATACTGTTGGACGATCAAATCATCAAGACTCAGACAATGAAGAGTTCACCCTATATCAAACCATTTGAAGCGGACATACTGTAAGTAGTATTAGTTAGGGTATATGGACACCAATTTTCCTTTAGAGGTCACTCAAACTTTGTGATTATGTTTGATTACTTTTAGTATCTGTGTAGGGAATTCGATGCTTCCTACTTGATAAATCCTTGACATTTACATAGTTTGCAATATTTCTATAGGATTATTATATTATTACTGAACATTTTGTAGTTTACAGCATTCTTTTCTTACCTTCCTACTCAACATTTATCTCCAGACTCCAGCAATTCAATGACCATTCGACTTTTCAAAGATAAAACTAATTGGGAATTATAACTAAAAGAAGCTAATTTCCCATAAAAATCCTTCCAAAGTTTAATTTATTTTATTAAATACTAAAGCGAAATAGCTTAGCATAGAATTATTCGAAAAACAATAAGCAATTTATATGCATATATCTTTTAGGTTAAATAAATAAAGTAATTTCAGAATTGCCATCTAAGCTTCTATTTTAATAAGCCACATTAAATTACTAAGACAATACTTTGAAACGCCAAAGCTTGTTAATTAAGTAAGCTATTAATAAACACATGTTAAGGGTATATTTCTTTAAGTGATTGTAAGGAATTCAGAATTCGGTGCAATGGTAGAGAATATTGTCATCATTTTGCCGTTATGTGTTTAGGGCTGTCAGTGTCAAATACATACACAAAACCAACCAACAAACCCACACGAGAATATATCTCATCCATGTACCTATTGTTGTTCTTTTGCAGCAAGTGGGAAGCCAAACTCATGCTGTTGCAAGAGATATTAGATGAATGGTTACGAGTACAGGCCACCTGGATGTATTTGGAGCCCATATTCAGTAGCCCGGATATACAGCAACAAATGCCAGAGGAGGGTCGTCGTTTTAGTGCTGTGGATAAGGTTATGACCCATACCCCACACGCCATATTACCATTTACTTTCCTCTTGTATGAAATTGCTTTTGCCTAATGTTGATTTGTTGTTTTTTTTTTTTTTTTTTGTTTTTGTGGGACAGATTTGGAAAGAGTTGATGAAACAGGTGGCCTCAGATCCACGTGTAATGACTGTCGTGCAAATCGATAAAATGAATGACAAGTTGAAAAAGGCCTACAACTTGCTGGAAATCATTCAAAAAGGTCTCAACGCGTATTTGGAAAAGAAACGTTTATATTTCCCACGTTTCTTCTTCTTGTCGAACGACGAGCTCCTGGAAATTCTATCGGAAACAAAGGATCCGACACGTGTACAACCACATTTGAAGAAATGCTTCGAGGGCATAGCCACATTGAATTTCACCGAGGATCTCGATGTGACCGCTATGCGTTCATCGGAACGTGAAGAAGTCGTTCTGGTTGATGTGATATCAACGGCCAAAGCTCGTGGTCAAGTGGAGAAATGGTTATTGGAATTGGAAATTGATATGAAAAAATCAATTCATCATAAGATATCGGAAGCATTCTATAGTTATATGAATATGCAACGACACGTTTGGGTCTTGACGTGGCCAGGCCAGTGTGTTCAGTCAATTTCATTGACCTACTGGACTCTGGAGATAACCGAATGCTTTGAGAGTCCCACGCCTAAAGAAAATCTAGCCAAATATCTACAGAAATGCATACAACAGATTAATAAGATAGTCGATCTAGTGCGTGGTGACTTGAATGCTCAAAATCGCATAACCCTGGGTGCTCTGGTAGTCCTGGATGTGCATGCACGTGATGTGCTTGCCGAAATAGTCGCAAAGGAGGTGGAGGACTTGCAAGACTTTCAATGGTTATGCCAATTGCGTTACTATTGGGAGGACAATAATCTAGATACTCGCATGATCAATTGCTCATTGCCCTATGGGTACGAGTATTTGGGTAATACCACTCGCTTGGTTGTCACTCCACTGACCGATCGTTGCTATCGCACTTTGTTTGCCGCCCTTAATTTACATTTGGGCGGTGCTCCGGAGGGACCAGCCGGCACTGGTAAGACAGAAACCACCAAAGATTTGGCCAAGGCAGTAGCCAAACAATGTGTTGTCTTCAATTGTTCGGATGGTTTGGATTATTTGGCTTTGGGTAAATTCTTTAAGGGATTAGCCTCATGTGGAGCCTGGTCATGCTTCGATGAGTTCAATCGCATCGATTTGGAGGTGTTGTCTGTGGTTGCCCAACAAATTATGACCATACAGAGAGGCATTAATTCTGGTAGTCCTACTTTGGTATTCGAAGGCACCACCTTAACTTTGGATCCCACTTGTGCAGTATTTATCACCATGAATCCTGGCTATGCTGGGCGCTCAGAATTGCCTGATAATCTCAAGGTAAGTTGGTATTACTTGCAACTGTTTTAGGCATTGCTTACATATCTTTATTTCTCTTGTAGGCTCTGTTCCGTTCTGTTGCTATGATGGTGCCGGATTATGCTCTTATTTCTGAGATTGAGCTTTATTCCTATGGCTTTTTGACTGCTAAACCATTGTCGGTAAAAATTGTGGCCACATATCGCCTATGTTCGGAACAATTGAGCACACAATGTCATTATGATTATGGCATGAGAGCTGTCAAATCGGTACTGAAAGCAGCTGGCGCTCTAAAGTTGCGATATCGTGATGAGAATGAGGATATTCTTGTCTTACGTTCCATTAAAGATGTCAATTTGCCCAAGTTTTTGAATCAGGATATCCCTCTATTCCAAGGTATTACCTCGGATCTGTTTCCGGGTGTCACTTTACCTGAAGCCGATTATGTGCTCTTTAACGAATGCACTCGATGGGCTTGTGAACGGCAGAATAAACAATGCACTCCGTTTGTGCTCGAGAAAGTCCAGCAGGTGAGTGTGAAGTAAATGTGTGAAAGTGAGATCATCACTGTGCCTCAGTGTAAAAGATAAAAATATGAAATTTCATTAAAAGCTTATTACATTTATTGAAGTATCGAGACTCACTCTTGACTCACTTTTAATAAGTGAACTTATTCATTTATTCACTCATTCATCGGGTTACACATTTGATCTGTGGCTCAGTAGAGACATACTAAATATACAATTCTGTTGCTCTCGAGTTCGAATCCCGACGTAGGTGGCTTTTCCCCCCGATGAAGCAATACTGAAAGGTAGTTCCGTCGGGGATAATGGAAACGATTGTGGTTAACGAATAATTTTTTTTTTTTTTTATTCAATTTTCCATTAACTCTTTTGTTTACTTACTTAACTTACTGACCCACTGCATCAGTTGATTAAACGGCTCTCTTATTCAGTTTAGATATAGTCTATGCTATTATGCTCCTATGAATACTTATGTAAGACCTCTTTAAAGTAATTGCATTCTATCTTTTAGCTTTATGAAATGATCGTGGTACGACATGGTCTTATGCTTGTGGGTTATCCATTCGGTGGTAAATCGACTACATATCGTATACTGGCCGAGGCTCTTGAATGCATGGAAAAAAAGGTTAGCAAAACATTTGCTTTTACCTATGAAACATTTAAGAACCTTCAATATTTTTTTTTTAGGATGGCTCAGAGAACCGAGCTATTTATACGGTTATCAATCCGAAGGCTATTACCATGGGACAACTTTATGGACAATTTGATGCAGTTTCCCATGAATGGAGTGATGGCATTTTGGCGGTGAATTATCGTATTTTCGCTGTATCCGATACACCGGATAGGAAATGGTTGATATTCGATGGACCCGTTGATGCTATATGGATTGAAAATATGAATACTGTGCTGGATGACAATAAGAAATTGTGTTTGATGTCGGGCGAGATAATACAATTGTCGAATACAACGAATTTGATATTTGAACCAATGGACTTGGAGGTTGCCTCACCGGCCACAGTATCACGTTGTGGCATGATCTATTTGGAACCCAGCTCCTTGGGCTGGGAACCATTGGTTACGTCGTGGAAAAATACATTGCCCCCTGCTTTTCATAGTGTGAGCAAACAATTGATCTCTGCGATGATAGGTCGTTTCTGTCCAATTCTAATTTTTGTTGTGCGAAAGAATTTGAAAGAGATTTCCCCTACATCGGATGCTAATTTAATGGTTAGCCTAATGAATTTCTTTGAATGTTTCATCGATGACTTTAAGGATGAGAAATATGTGGCGAATATATCCGACTTGGATTTCCGTGCACAGATCGAAGGTATATTTCTATTTTCAGCCATTTGGTCACTGGGTGGCTCATTGGATGCACCAAGTCGAGAGAAATTCAACATCATCTTTCGTGCTCTAATGGAGAAGACGTTTCCACCCAGCTTATATGAAACATATGGGATACCCGAGGATCTTCATGTCGATCTGCTGACAAAACCTTTCATATTTCCCATACCAAAGAACGGTTCAGTATTCGATTATCGTTATATTAAAGAGGGTAAAGGCAAGTGGAAGCCCTGGCAAGATGATGTTAATTCAGCTCCAGCTATTCCCCGAGATATACCAGTCAATCAGATCATAATACAGACCAATGAGAGTGTTCGTATTGCAGCTATTCTGGATCTTTTAGTTCGTCATGGTAAACCCCTGATGTTGGTGGGTCCAACGGGCACAGGAAAGAGTGTCTATGTCATTGATTATATGCTTAAACGCATGGATTTGAATACATATAAGCCGCTGCTCATCAGCTTCTCAGCCCAAACATCGGCGAATCAGACCCAGGATATCATAATGTCCAAATTGGATAAACGGCGAAAGGGTGTATTTGGTCCACCATTAAATAAACGTTTTGTCATTTTTGTCGATGATGTATCCATGCCATTGAAGGAGAATTATGGAGCTCAACCGCCAATCGAACTGCTCCGAATGATGCTTGATCACATGATGTGGTATGATCGTAAGAATATAGTGCCCATGAAATTGATTGATTTACAAATGATAACGGCTATGGGTCCACCGTCTACGGGAAATACTGTAACACCACGATTCCAACGTTTCTTCAATGTCGTAGCCATAGATGATTTCAACAATGAGATTATGACTACGATCTTTAGTAAGATTGTCTTGTGGCACTTGGATACGCGGTGAGCTTAACTTGAAACTATTATACCAAATAAGGGCCTCTAGATGAATTACCATATGTCTATATCGTTGATATTTTTTGTTCTTAACTGGAAAGTATTTTTCAAAGGTACTTACCAAAAGTTTTATTCACCTTCTTTCCCTTATAAGGAAATATTTTAGGGTAGGAGTGAAAAATATCAATCATTTTGGGTAGGGCGACTCGAATGGTACCAGAATCCCTCCATCCTACATTCTAGAGATATTCAAGTTAAAAAAGATTCTGCGAGTTTAAAAACTATTTTTCGGCTCGTTAGCAAGCTTTCGTTTTATTTTACAATTATCGAACTGTTTTATGATGTTTATTTTTGTAAATGCCCTTTATTCTAGGGCAAACTACAAGGTTCCACAATACTTATAGACGCATTATTAAACTCAAACATGTTTTTACATTTTTTTTAGAGGCTTTTCGAAGGAGTTTGATCCGTGTATAGATGAAATAGTCGCTGCTACGCTTACCATTTACAATGATGCCAAATTGAATCTTTTACCCACACCAGCTAAATCGCATTATCTCTTCAATTTGCGTGACTTTTCGCGAGTGATACAGGGTGTTTTACTCTCCGTGCCGGAGGCCACTGAAGATATGAATTCAATGCGTCGTTTGTGGGTTCACGAAGTGCTACGAGTCTATGGTGATCGCTTAGTTGAGGATGGCGATCGTAGTTGGCTTTTCCAAAACCTTTGTACAACTGTGCAGAATGCTTTTAATACCGATCCAACGCGTCTTTTCAGCCGTCTGGTTGCCAAGGATAAGAAACTGGAGGAAGCTGATTTTCGTCAATTGATTTATTGTGATTTTACCAATCCAAAGGCGGATACCAAGAACTATGTGGAAGTACAGGATCTTGAGGAGTTGCGCAGTGTGGTTGAAGCATATTTGGTTGAATATAATAATATGTCAAAGAAACCAATGAATCTAGTGCTTTTCCGCTTTGCCATTGAACATTTATCGCGCATATGTCGCATCATAAAGCAGCCACGTAGTCATGCTCTACTCATTGGGGTCGGTGGCTCCGGACGTCAGAGCTTGACTCGTTTGGCTTCGCATATATGCGACTATGAGCTATTTCAAGTGGAAATAACACGAACATATGGTCCCTACGAGTATCATGAGGATATTAAAATGATATTACGCAAAATTGGGGCATCTGAAATGCATGGAGTGTTCCTCTTTACGGACGTACAGGTGCATAAATTGGCAAAAACAAAAACACATCTCACATCCACACCCAAAGAGAATCATTATTGTTTTGTTTGGGCGGGACTTAATTACTAAGTTAATTTTGCTTACAGATCAAAGATGAATCATTCCTGGAGGATATTAATAATTTACTAAATTCTGGTGAGGTGCCCAATCTGTTTACCAATGAGGAGAAAATCGAAGTTGTTGAAAAAATGGCACAAATTGACAAGCAACGTGATAAGGCAGTTCAAACTGATGGCAGTCCAGTGGCTCTATTCAATTTCTTTGTTACGGTGGGCAACGGTTATTTTATTTATATAGTTTTATAATCATTATTTCCCTTATTTTGTGTATAAAGACTTGCAAAGATCAACTTCACATTGTGCTGGCCATGTCACCCATCGGCGAGGCTTTGCGTAATCGCATACGTAAATTTCCATCAATTGTTAATTGTTGTACTATCGATTGGTTTCAATCGTGGCCCGAAGATGCTCTCTTGGCGGTCTCCACAAGATTCTTGGCCACCGAAGATCTTACAGATTTGGAACGCTCAACAGCTATTGATATGTGCATGGAGTTTCATACATCAACGCAAAGTTTATCTGAGAAATTCTTTTCGAGATTGCATCGATATAATTATGTGACACCAACTTCATATTTGGAATTGATACAGACATTCAAAGCTTTGCTATCTCAAAAGAGAAAGTAAGTTGAATCCTTGTGACCTGAATGAAAGTAAAGAAGGAATCCTTAACCATCTTTCTTCTAGGAACATTACCACAAATCGAAATCGCTATTTGACTGGCATATCCCAATTGGATATTGCTGCACAGCAGGTGGGCGTTATGCAGGAACAATTACAGGCCTTGGAGCCCAAATTGAAGGAGGCCTCCGAAATTGTGGCCGAACAGGTGGCCAAAGTCACAGCAGATAGTAAAATTGCCGAAGAGCAGAGGGAAGTTGTCAAACAGGATGAGGAGGCGGCCAAAGAGCAGGCAGCCGTGGCTCAAGAGATTAAAGATGAATGCGATGCTAAATTGGGTGAAGCTTTGCCCATTTTGGATTCAGCATTGGCCGCTTTGAATACGCTTACCACAGCCGATATAGCTGTTGTCAAGACCATGAAGAGTCCACCGATTGGTGTGCGCATCGTAATGGAGGCTGTTTGCATTTTGAAGGATGTCAAACCTGATAAAGTACCAAATCCCAGTGGTGTCGGCACCGTGGAGGACTATTGGGGTCCCTCTAAACGTGTGCTAAGTGATATGAAGTTTTTGGATAGTCTTTTGAATTTCGATAAGGATAATATTCCGCCGGAGGTGATGAAGAAATTGGCCCAACGCATATTGAATAATGAGGCCTTTGATCCGGATAAAATTAAGACAGCTTCGACGGCTTGTGAAGGTTTATGTCGCTGGGTTATTGCCCTCTCGAAATATGATGTTGTTGCCAAGGTTGTGGCACCCAAGAAAATTGCCTTGGCCGAGGCGGAGGCCACATATAATTCTGCAATGAAAACTCTGAATGAAAAGTTGGCTCAATTGGCACGAGTCGAGGCTAACTTGGCTGCCATACAAAAGATTTTGGATGAACAGTTGAGACAATATGGGTACGTTAACAATTTCTGTCTATGTTTTCCTTACTGAACATAACTTTTTTAGGATACTCTTGGCTGAACACGAGGCCTGTACGAAAAAGTTGCAACGCGCCCAGGAACTTATCTCTGGGTTGGGCGGTGAACGCACACGTTGGTCGGAAACGGCTAAAATGCTTCAGGGCAGCTTTAAGAGTGTGACCGGTGATGTTTTAATCTCTTCTGGTGTCGTTGCCTATTTGGGTCCCTTCACCATTGATTTTCGCGTGGATCAAATTCGCAAATGGGTGGTCAAGTGTAATAATTATGGTGTTACTTGCACTCCCGATTTCCAATTGGCCATCGTCTTGGGTGAACCTGTGGAGATTCGTTTTTGGAATATATGCGGCTTGCCAACGGATGCATTCTCCATTGAGAGTGCCATTATGATGAAGTAAGTAATTAATTTCTTTTTTATACTTTTCTAGTTAGTTGTAGTAAATTGAGATTAGATTGAAGAAAAACATCGTTTTTTTAGAAGTTGAAAAATAATTTAAACATTTTTAAATTGAAAAATATAATAGTTTCTACATACAATAAGGGGTGCCATCATTTCATTTTAATAGAATACATTTCTTGAGACAGTAATGTTTCTATAAGAAATACATTAGAATCTAGACACTGAAAACATGAAAAAACCAAATTTGAAAAAATGATTTCTTTAAGTTTCTTGGATTTTATATTCAATTATAAAATATCGTATTGTTTTTCATAAATAATTTTTTTTTTTTTGGATCTTAATATTGAAATAAAAAATATCTTGATACTAGAATGTTATATCTTTTGTTTAAAATTAATATAAATTTACTTTCTTTCTTGTTGGCAGACTTTAGCCATTAATGTTTTATTTTTTATTAAAAGTATTCAACATTTATTTATTGCTATTCCATAAAATTGTATTTTTAATATGTCGAATCCAAATATATATCCAAATATATATTGATAGCTCAGTTAATTGGTAACAAGTGAAATGTCCGAGTTGGGATATTTTTACTAGCCTAGTTAATGAAACGATAAATATAACTATCGCCGTTGCCTAGCAATCTCTGATCATCAAATTGGTTTATGAAAATTTGAATAGTAATTATAATGGTGATTTCAATAGTTAGTTAAGTGATGAAAAAAATATATATGCTTTTATACACCAAATTGTTTTTTTTTTGTCGCCTAATACAAATTTAAAATAGTTAAGTAAAATCAAAACAGAACTTCGTTTTATGCAAATGTTTTCCTAATTTGCTTTTCCAACTTTTTTTTTACGAGGTCAAACTAATTGAAAATCAATCATTTAGTTCACGTTATGCACAATTCAATTTGCTTTAATTGGTTTTCTTTTTTTCTTTTGTGTTTTTGCTTTGGTCAACAGCTGCTCTTCGAGCACAGAGCATTCGCCCATCAATTAACTAACCTGACACGGTAATTATGGGCCTCGTGGCTAGCCTGTCAGGAGCACACACACACACACACACACATACATATTTTTGGTATTTTGTTTCATCGTGTTTTCTTTGTGATGTTATTATTGTTGTTGTTGTTTCTAATTACAAAACATAAAATGTTGGAAATTCACGCATATTAGGAAAATTAAAGATACGACACGAGAGAGAAAAAGTGTGAGAACAGCACCGGATGCTGTACAGAAGCCGCGAATTAAACATGATGGAAGGGGGGAAGGGATCGGTTGTTACTCATAGACAAAGAAAGAAGGGTGTGTGGGGGGGTAGAGGGTGTTGTCGGTGGTGTGGGTTTTAGATGAGGATGGGGTGCACACGCGCATTAACACAGACAGAATCACCCGCATGTGGCCCAAAATATTGGTGGTGGGCAATAGCTCAAGGTACCAAAAAAGGTATGAGGGAGAAATGCTGTGATGCTAGGTAGGCAAGGGGGTTTGAAGGGTGGTGGTGTGGGTGGAGGTGAAACGGAAGGTTAGAAGTAAGAATTTTCATGTTTGATGCGTGTATTACGCATCTGCTGAATTTCACTGAGAGTGTGAAGAGGAGTAAGAGCTGGTCCTTCGATTTAATAAAGGAAATTCCACACTACTGCTGTTGTTTTTCACGACAGTCTTTTAAGTAATTCGGTGGAGCAGACCCAAAAAATACCTGAGAGTATGGAATGGATGGTAAATTGTATGCGGGTCCCTCTAAGCAATTGATTAATGTTCACCCAGGGCGGATTACGTTTAATTTTTATAGGCATTGAAGGGAAAATGAATGGACAACCGTTAGGGGATTCCATCTCTAGCATCACAGAGAGATACTTGCTCTTGCATACATGTAAAAGAGGGGTCCATAGATGAATTCGTATTTGTATTGGGCAAACAAACACACACACACACACACATGTCAGTGTATTTGTTACCGCCGTTTACTATTAACATTCATTTGCCTAATATTTTGGGTTGACACATGGCGCATCTGGTGACGAGCGACCTCGAGCCGTTTCTCTATTCTGCATCGTGAATTATTTGGGCTATGTGTGCCTAGCTCGAGGGGTAACAGGTGTGCGGTTTAGGGGTTGAGATACATTTTAGTAGATATAGGACTTAAGGGTCTTATATGTGGGGCACGCATACCTTTGATTAAATAATGTTATTGTTTTTTTTTCATTTCGTTGCGGAAAAATAAAACAATTTGTTTATGGTAATTTGTCTTTCGAGACAAATTTGGCTCTCACTGCTGCAAATATTTAAACACTTATTCATTCATGCGTTAAAATCCAGCAAAGTCAACTTAAATTCTAGATAAATCTAAATGGAATTTCTTTATTTAGAAAAAACGGGTTTCTTAAATACATAAAACGAATGTTAAATTCTTAGGCATAACGTTTCTATTCTCCATTAATTATAAAAGTTTATATTAAAGGTGTAAGAGCAGATTGATTTTTTAATCACGCTTTTATAATATTTATGAATCCAAGTATCATATTGGTTTTACATTTAGAATACAAAATCGAGTTGAGTCAAAAAAAAAAAAAAAAAAAAAATTAGTAATTAGCTAACTTTAATCATGAAAATTGGCGGAAATATTCGAATACGTGCTTAATTAGAGCTCTGTTCCCCTGTCGTTTATCGTATTGTAAGAGTGTGAGGCAATTCAGACAAAGTGAGGAAATATTTTAATCCAATTTTCTGTGTCTTGCTGCTATGCCAATTAAGATAACAAATTCGAATTCTCGCTACATACATATATGGTTAGTTGGTTGGATTTCCTTGGGTTATGTAGAACTACTTTCAAACTTCTATCGATGTATGTTTGTATAAGGGCTGCACGAATTCATATATAGCGTGGGTAACTTAAGTACACAACAAAGAGTACTTTCAAATACAAAAAGAACAAAGATCAAATACTGTTTGAGTTCATTCAAGTCAGTTGATTAAACTATTTGATGAAACAAAAGTAACATATGACCGAATATGAATATTTACAAAGATGTATCAGAACTATATTCGAGATGGAGTGTTGTTAGTGTTAGAGACATGAATGTGTACGACTAATTCTTAACCACTTGTTATTTATTTTATTCACTTATGCCAAAAGCCTCGTCAATTCGATATATTATGGAACTTAAACGTCCATTAACAGTGGCGGATATTACTTATAATATTGGTGTGGAAGAATAAATATTAAATATTTGATTAAATTTTGGGTGCCTATCGAAAATCTTTTACTTAGTACCTTTAAAAAGTTTAGTTTAGTTTGTATATGTATCTTATTGGAACAAAAAGTTTTTGGATTTCGTTTATTCGTTTGTATTTTATGTACACTTGCAAAGTTGAACTATGGAAGCACTTGCTTAAAATCTTAATTGTTGTAATTTAGATATAAGTTTTTTGTTACTTTGATCAACTGAAAAAAAAAACTAAAAATATATTTAAAATTTTTATGTATTCAAAGATTTTTATGAAACTTGGGTCACTATCAAAAAGTGTTGTATACAATTTAATTCTTAACGATAATAACATAAAAACTGTGCATCCAAAAGTAATAAAACAAAGTTTTTTTTAACAAAATTTTCTAAACGAAAGCCCAAACACACAAAAGTGAAATTCGCCTGGACAAAAAAACAACCTTAAATTCAAATTTGCATAACCTTAAATTAGTTTTGCAAATTTATTTTTGCCGTATTTGTTGACAAAGAAATTTGTGACAAAAAGTTTATCGAATATTGTCAAACAAAGCAACATCAGCAACAAGATGACATGAAAGCAAACTAGATTCGAGTTTTGTGCACAGAACGGATAAGTGTATTTATTTATGCAAACAATTTGAGATGAATGCCAAACTCACACCCAATCAACAATGTGCTATACTTAATACACAAAATCGCATACCCAAAATGAATTGAACATTTATTTATTTTTATTTTTTTTGGTCTGCTAAGGTTGGGTGAATATTAAAAACGAAAATGCCGCATAAATACACATTCAATATTTACGTCAATAATTCATAAGCGTGAATAATGCTATAGAAATGGTATTTGCTCTCCTGGTGCAGAGCACATTATATATCCTGATATATGTACTACTATATGATGAATATGTATGTATGTATGTGTTGCGTGTGTATATAGTTCTGTATATTATATAGCGACAGAATCATGTTTGAATGTATATGACTGTGGTTGTTTGCTCGTTTGCTGCAATAACTCACATAGTCTCCAGCAAAAAAAAAGAGGGAAACACAGAGTTGCGGTTAGAGTTTTATGGTGACGAAGTTTTCATACTCTACTCGGGTTATTCATAGCCAAATAAAAACTGTTTTTGAGTCTATATTCAATATGTGTTTTTTAAAAACAAAACTTTTCTAATCTTATGCGAAACGAATACGAAATACATTTTATTGATTTTACTACTTATTATAAATAATGGATAAAGTGCATAGTATAAGGTTATATACCCTTTTGAAAAGTGTATGTAAATACACAATATAAAAATACCAAATAATACCAACAAAGAGGCAACTGTAAAAGGGACTTTCCAACACACATGACAAATTCACACCGAATACAAATTGCTCGTGCGAATGAATGAACATTTTTCTCCTTCTCCTTTTTTCTTTGGTTTTTGTTTTTGGTTTTTTTTAAATTGAAAACTTGATGAATGAAAAATATTTGATGGAAAAACAAAAGAGCAATTCCTGCCGTTGCTAACATTCAAAAACGAAACTAGCAAAAATGGAAAACCAAAACGAGAAACACAATAAAACGAACAAAATTCCATGAAAAATGGCAGGAAAAATATGCAGTTGTTGGCGAAAGTTCAAAGCACTATGCAGTCATAGAGAGCGCGGGAAGATAGAATTTTTGTCTAACTGTTTCGCTAGCAAATAACTAGAAGTCCACAAGGATATACATAGATTTATCTATAGACACTGTCACGTTTTGTATACCCTTTAAATTTCTTAATATCTATTTTACTAGTCTGTAGTCCCAAAATAAGACATGGACAGAGAAATTTGATATGTAAATAATATTCAAAATTTTCGAGTCTAATATCAGATTTCACTCCCTAAAATCTTTATCTATATGCGTCCTATATCACCCATATCTAATTATGGTAATTCAATCTAAAAGTATGTAAGAACATATGGAAGTATATGTTAAGAACAAGATTTTAGATCATTTGCTGATAGCAAAATATAATTTCTTAAGCCAATTTTGACTTCAAATAATAAATGAATTATGCAGATTAATTTATAGATTTTAACAGGCTTTAAATCCTAACAAGCATTTATTTTAAAATCCTGATTATATTACGAAATGTTTCCATCTTATTGTTTTATATTAACAATCTTAGTAAAATTAATAAATTACATTAATTAAGCTAAAGGTAAATTATTTCTACATAAATTTTTCTTGAGTAATTATAGTTATAGTAAAATTTTACTCAGTTAACTGAAAGAACAAAGTACATGTAAACCCTTAGAAGAGAGAGTGTGGAAAAGGAATGTCATGGGAACGCAATATATGAATCTGTTGCAAATCTGTTGAATGAATGGAGTTTTGTTGGGATTTGGTTTCTATATTTCGTTTCCTTTGTTTTATTTTTGGTGGAGGTGGGAATAAATATTCATGACAAAATGTTCATTGAGACAGAATTGCGAAAACTCGCTTTAATCTAGCTCAATATAGTTTTATTTCTGCTCTTACTTTTAATATATGTAATTTCTTTTTATTCTTTTCATAGAAATGCTCGTCGTTGGCCTCTAATGATAGATCCACAGGGACAGGCTAATAAATGGATTAAAAACTATGAGAAAAATAATAAACTATGTGTAATACGATTGAATCAGGCCGATTATACCCGAGTTCTGGAGAATGCCATACAATTTGGTTTACCTGTTCTATTGGAGAATATTGGCGAAGAATTGGATCCCATATTGGAGTCCATATTGCTGAAGCAATTATTTAAACAGGGTGGTGCTTTGTGCATAAAATTGGGCGATTCGGTTATTGAATATAATCACAGTTTCCGTTTCTATATGACCACAAAATTGCGTAATCCTCACTATCTACCCGAGGTTGCTGTCAAAGTGACACTGTTGAACTTTATGATCACCACTCAGGGTCTTCAGGATCAATTGCTGGGCATTACAGTGGCTCGTGAACGACCCGATTTGGAGGCTGAGAAGAATAATTTAATTGTCCAAGGAGCTGAAAATAAACGCATGTTAAAGGAGACCGAAGATCAAATATTGGAAGTGCTTTCATCGGCTGAAAATATATTGGAGGATGAAACTGCTGTACAAATTCTGAGTTCAGCCAAAGCTTTGGCCAATGATATCAGTGAGAAACAGGTTATAACCGAGGCCACAGAAAAACAAATTGACATAGCACGTTTAAGTTATGTGCCAATTGCGGAGCACTCAACCATTTTATTCTTTACCATCGGTGAGAGAAGAGTGATTGAAATGTATTATAATCATATTGACATTAATTCATTCTCTTTTGCATTTATAGTGGAATTGGCCAACATTGATCCGATGTATCAGTACAGTTTGGTTTGGTTTGTCAATTTGTATATGGCTTCCATTGATAATACGGAGAAAGTTGACGATATTGCGGCACGTTTAAGCATTTTACGTACACATTTCACCTATAGCCTCTATGTCAACATCTGTCGCAGTCTCTTCGAGCGTGTGAGTACCCAATCAATTTACGTGCAGGACCTCAATTATCGTTAAGTTAGGGATTTGGGGGATGGGAACTTTGAGAGCTCATAATTGCTCATAATCTCATAATATGACATTTCATTCGCTTTGAGGTCGTCTGAACGTTGCTTAAATCATAATTGTCAGGGGTGTTCAAAGGAAAGGGATAACTTGTTTTTTAAAAGAAAAACACTTTCAGAATAAATTGATTGTATGGACTAGTTGTCAAGTAGTCTTCTTCTATCTGAAAATTTGATTTAAATTTTAGTTAATCATTTAGAAAGACAACACCATTAAGTGAATTTTGTACGCTTTTGGAAACGTCTTTTTAAGATAGGATTAAAAAAAGGAAAGCTGTATTTTGCTTTCTGAGGCATTTTGCGAAATCTTAATTAATATTTATACCCTTGGATTGGTCAGATGTTTGTAACTCATATATTCTTGATCAGTATGAGAAGTTGAGTCGATATAGCCATGTCCGTCTGTCCGTTCGTCCGTCCATTTTAAGAGCTATAGGGATGAAACTTGATATTTGAGCTACTTATAGCCCGGAGCAGATAAAGTATGAAAATTGTCAGAATCGGACCACTGTATCTATTGCTATCAAGATAATTGCGATAAACAAGATATTTAATTGATAAATTTTTTAATCTTTAGTATTAGGAATCGTCAGTTGACATATCTAAAGTAGGCGAGATATAGGATTTACATGAAACAACAGGTTGGTAAGGAACGTTGATACTAAAATTTGGAAATTTGTACTTACTGATTTCAAGAGAAATCGACCAATTATCAAAGTTCAGTCTGAGCATTGTTATTATAAAGCTTAACTGATCATTATTGCTGATATAAATTTTTCCTCCACCCTTTACAAATTTCTGTAGAAATTTTATACTAATCATCTGAAAGCCTTTTCTCTGTTGGTTTGTATACCAATTATGATGGTCTAAGGATGATTTGACATTGACAAATAAATTATGCTAAGATAGAATTTTTATCAACGTCTTGGAAAATATTTTTTACTTAGACTTTTTCTTACTTTTCTTAAGTAAAGTAAACTGTCGTTAGTTTTACAATGTTTTTGGTATTTCATCTCTTTGCTACTCTTCAATTCACTTCGATTATCAAGTAAGAATGTGAATATTAGAATAAAAACTTCGCGCTTTGGCCACTAAAATGTCATATCCATTTTTTTTGGAAATATACTTCTAAAGTAAGAGTAGAAGTTTTTTTTGTCGACCTGAGTTTTGATTAGTGGGCTTAAAGTTATTTTTACCCTTTCCATGGTTTTTTTCACGGTCTACGCCTGTGTGGGCCATTATCAGACTGTCCGCATCACTGGGCTTAAATAATTTCTAAGCGTTTTACTCGTTCTTTATGGCTCTTGGTCTCTAGGTAAGTACCTTGGCTAGTTAGTCGCGTTACCTTTGACTGTCACTTCAATTGAGATTACTGTGGTTGATGCGCTGCTGGAATTAAATTTGTAAAACAATTCAAGTGTGTTAGAATTTTGAGTTGTTGCTGGCAATTTATGGGGCTGCTTGGGGGATGGATGGAATCATATTTATTATGTATTATACAGCTCCCTCAACATTTTGGCAAGACTCATATTTTAACTTTATCTAACAACCACTGTGCCCCTCTTTGTGTGCTCGTTTTACGAATAATATTATTAGGTTTTCGTTTTTTTTTTTTCTATATTTTTATCCTGCAATCAAAAGGATGAAACTCAGAGTGAAAAATGTAATAGGTAGAAAGAGAGAGATGGATAGAGAGAAAATCCTCTAACAAGTCCTTGGTATATATAGCTTTATGATGTTTTTCAGTCAATTATGCCATGCCCTTTACCCCCATAAGCTGTATGCTGGAGGACCCTTTGATCCTTGGCTTGGCTTTTAATTTTCTTATGGTGAACAAAAATGAGAAAGAAGGAAAAAAAAAACACATCGACCCAAACGAACCAGCGAACGAGGCGAATTACTGAAACATCCATCGCTTGAATTGCTTTGATTTTCAACCTTTTTTTTCTCTCCTTTGCTCTCCTCTGTATCTCTGTGTTGTAACCCATTTAATGCGTGAGTGAGCTCTGCGACCCTGGCCCTCAGACGACACCACCCCCCTCTTTCAATATATGTTATCAACATCCCCTCTGTATCCATCAAACTTGTTTTAATCAAATGGTTTTGCCCTTTACTTTATACACAGGATAAACTCTTGTTCTCTCTAATATTGAACATCAACCTGATGAAGCACGACAACTTGATTGACAATGCCGAATGGATGTTTCTACTAACCGGGGGCATTGGCCTCGAGAATCCGCATAAGAATCCAACTACTTGGTTGGGTATACAGAATTGGGATGAAGTGTGTCGCCTAACCAATTTGACAAATTTCAAAGGACTACGAGAGGATATGAGTGCGAATGCGGCCAATTGGAAAATGTATTTTGATTCGAAAACACCGCAGGATAATCAAAGTATACCCAAGGAATGGTCGAAGCGTTTGTCCGTATTTCAGAAATTGTTGCTTTTACGTTGCTTTAGACCGGATAAACTGGTGCCGGCTGTACTTAATTTTGTATCCGGTGAATTGGGATCAAAATTTGTTGACCCACCGCAATTCGATTTGATGGCATCGTTCGCTGATTCGCACTGTTGTGTTCCTTTGATATTTATACTGACACCGGGTTCAGATCCAACGGCAACTCTCTTGAAATTTGCCGAAGATCAGGGTTTTGGCACAAATCGTTTATTCTCATTGTCATTGGGTCAGGGTCAGGGGCCAATTGCCATGAAAATGATCGATGAGGGTGTTAAATTGGGTAATTGGGTTGTATTACAAAATTGCCATTTGGCCGCAAGTTTTATGCCATCATTGGAGAAGATATGTGAGAATCTATTACCCGATTCAACCCATCCAGATTTTCGTCTATGGCTAACATCATATCCCGCAGAACATTTCCCTGTGGTGGTTCTACAAAATGGTATTAAAATGACCAATGAACCTCCGAAGGGATTGCGTTCGAATATTTTGCGTTCAATGTTAAGTGATCCGATCAGTGATCCCGAGTGGTATGAGTCCTGTACACAGCCTCGTGTGTTTAAGCAATTGATCTATTCGTTGTGCTTTTTCCATGCTGTGATACAAGAACGTCGTTATTTCGGTCCAATCGGTTGGAATATTCCCTATGAGTTTAACGAAACCGATTTACGCATTTCACTAATGCAATTGCGCATGTTCCTGAATCAATATGAAACGGTTAATTATGATGCCTTACGTTATCTAACCGGTGAATGTAATTATGGTGGTCGTGTCACCGATGATTGGGATCGTCGTTCTTTAAAAACTATTCTCGATCAGTATTATTGTCCCGAGATTATCGACATAGAAAAACCATACTTTTTGGATGAATCCGAATTGTATTATGTTCCAGTATTTAAAGAAGTTGACTTGTATCTAAATTATACACGTGAGTTACCGCAAATATCAGCGCCAGCTATATTTGGTTTTCATGCTAATGCCGATATTATGAAGGATCAAAAGGAAACCGATATGCTGCTATCCCACACACTGTTGACACAGGTGAGTTAGAAAAATAAATTATGTAGAAGTTAAGTAAATATGTAGTTTGAAAATGAATAATACTTGCTTATGTTTGGCTTTTGCATTTTCTTTAGATTTAAGATTAATTTTAGACAAAACCGTGATTGGTTACAATTTCGAAATATTACATTGACTTTTATCAAAGTATTTAATTTTAGAAAGTTTATAGTTTTACATATTTTTATATATTTGTATTAATTAGGAAAATAACTACGTGTGTCTTCTAAAATAAAGTCAAACTTTACATTGCTCTATAAGTTAAAGAAGAGTATAGGGAAAAAGACAATTGTTAATCAAAAAATATTTTTGTAAAGTGCAATAGTCATTTTGTAAGGACTGTCCCGGCTTCAAGCTAAGTAAGTTTTATAGCGCATTCAAAAATAAAATATTAAAAGAAAATCAAGACTATGTGAATATGTGACTAATGGAGACTACAAAATGAGAAAATCAAAAAAGTATTGCGTATTGCAAAAACCTATACTTTTATACTTAAAGCGGTTCAAAATTCAATTATTCTTTATTCATGAAGTGAACGGAACTAAGCCTTCGTATTCTAGGTTGCTCACTAGGGAGATTTTTATACATTAGATCTTGGATATCAAAACTTGTCGTCCTTACAATAAGTTCTCAGCTACTGTGTGGCTTTTAAAAAGTTAATTAGGAAGTTTTGCAGAAAACTTTAAAACAAAAAGAAGTATGATTTATGATATTATGTATGATTCTATGAGTATGATTTTATATTACCTATCTTTTTTCCTTGTCGAATGTCTTATGAGTAAGTTTAGCTATTTAAGTTAAATCATAGAAAAATCTTTCTTTACTAAATTTTAAAATATTTTTCGCATACGTTTGCCATAAAAAAATGAAAAGGATCGCTGGGTAAGATACAATTTCAGAGCGTAATATTAAAAACAGTCACTTAAAATAAACTTTTCTATTTAATGATTTCAAATGCAGGATATATATGAAAGACGCGTAAGTTGGGTGTTGTACATTTTTGCGTTTTCAGAATTATTAAATTTAAAATTTAAAATCTATTTGCTGACATGCTGCTTGCTGCGAACATCCACACAATACACACACAAACACATCATACACACAATGTTCTTAGAAATTGGAAAAAAGGCAAAAAATCTACACTGAAGTGATTAGTCAACGTTTTCCAGAAAACCTTAATCTACCCACTTATCCCACATGTCCACCATTTCTTCAAAAATACCGTATACCTCTGAAGGATACAAGTGCCTCGCACGATGATACCGAAGGCTCAAAGGCTCTCACACCGGAAGAGGTTGTGACAAATGTCGCCACAGATATATTGGATAAATTACCCAAGTTATTTGATCGTGATGCTGTGTTATTGAAATATCCAACGATATATCATCAAAGTATGAATACTGTTTTGGTACAGGAAATGGTTCGTTTTAATGTCTTGCTAGCGACAATTAAAAATAGTCTAATCACATTAAAGAAAGGCATCAAGGGTAAGTTAACATTTAATTTTTACTGAACTAAACAATACACATTTTATTTAAACTATTCTCGATGAGATTCATTTGAAATCTTCTTGGGTGCTTTGATTGGATCTTTCATATGATCTTTGTGCGACATTTCTTCTTCTTCGAGTGGTGTTTGTAATATCACTGCATTATATTCACTGGTCTTTTGACTCATAGTTCCACTGAGTTTGGCGGAAAAATACGCTGAACTAGCCTGAGATAAAGGATCTGCTGGTACATCTGTGGCCGGTTCAAGCAGAGTAAAATGCGATTTGTTAGGTTGATTGGTTAGGGTCGAACGCCCCGAATGTGATGGATTCAGTGAACCACGACCTTTAGACCCACGTTTGACATTTCCAGAAGGCGAATTTCTTTTAGCCGGTGTTTGTTTATCTGATTTCTTATTTGCATCGGATTTTCTTAAATTAAAATCTGACTTTTTAAGGGAATCTCTTAGTGGCTGAATAATCGACTCTCTAACAAATTCCTCTATAGCTTTTTTATGCAAGTTATCAGCTGTATTAATGGTAACTTTTGACTCTGACTTTGATTCATCCTTGAAGCTCAGTGTGTTGGATGAAGGTTGATGTTTTGGTCGCTGAATAATCCTCGATGTAAGCTGTGCTTCTATCGATGTACTAAGATCACTAAGAGGCTTAACATTGATATCTTTCCGTTGACCATGTGTCATTAACTTATCATCATCTAGTTCATTTGGCTCCGATGTTGATGTCGTCGTCTCATCTTTGCTCGTTTGCGGAACAAATTCCTCTGATAGGAGCACAAAAAAGAAACAAAAAATTGTTGCTTTAAAAAATGCTTTAAAAATGTGAGATAAAAATTGTTACTCTACCAATTATTTTGTGTCATCTGTTGAGCCTCAAATACGAATGATAAAAATTATTTATTAACTATTTAAGTTATAAATGATTGTCGAGTCTGTGTTTATTTAGCTTACCTTCTTCTTCGATTTCCTGTTCATCAGAACTATGAATAATATTTTTCAAAATACTCGTTATTAGGTCGTCACTGGTATCCATAGTTGGTTGTTTGGGTGTTTTGTGTATTTTTGGACCAAAGTTGATGCCAATGTCAGATAACGAACTCGACTCGCCTTCTTCTTCGTGTATGTGCTTCAAACTTGTGAGATTTGGTTCTTTGCCAATATCCAGAGTACTAAGTATACTAAACATTTCGTCGCCATCGGCGTTATCAATCATTCTAGCTAAATCAGCTGGCTTGTATGTTTCGGTATGTACGAGGACATCTGTGGTGTCATCTTGCTGGTCGTCACCATGGTAATAATCGAATGTTTCCAAATTTCTTGTGATTTTATCCTTTTTTAATTTCTTGAGCAAAGTTAACATTTGCACACGTATGACTTCGGTGTTGTCGGTTAAAGAAGATCCTTCCATTTCGGAAATTTTTGTATGTTCTGTTTGCATGTCTCGCAAGTTATCTGTGTCCCTGAACATTGATTGCGAGTGAATGGAATGAACCATCATTAAATCCGATGGCGGCACAACGGGTGGATTTTGTATTTTAAATAGAATATCGAGAAATATGTCATTAAAAAGATCATCGTAGATCTCATGACAAACTCGTTCTGTCTCATCTTTCCATCGTTGACCGGACACAGCTTGTCGTATAAGTTTTCTTATAATAGCCCTAGCCTCTTTCCAAGATGTATGTGCTGCTGTTCCATCCTCTGGCTCACTATCGCTAGAGAACATGTAAAGATCATTGTCAATTAAACGATCAATTAGATCACTGACCAGAGTAGTGACTATGTCATAGGATTCTAATTCTAGCCAAACTCTTGGCATAAGCACATCTTCAATAATATATTTGGCTATTAGAGACTTCTCATGACGCTCCACCAGGGCATTCATATCGGGTGCTACCATATCGCGTAGCATTTCCCTTAAAGAAACATAATTGAGAGGTGTTTGTATCAGTTTGAAACTTTCCAACCATCTCTTGATATCGTCATCAATTTGTTTGGCCATTGCCGTTACCGTTTCAGCTGCCTCACAATTGGCTATGTGTGACATATCAGTTGATAATATATTATTAATATATTCCTTGGTGACATCGCTATGAACTTGATTCGTCTGCTGGTAGAGCTCCTCATAAAGCATACGCATATCATTTTCTTTTTGACGAAGACCCGCTTCGGCGGCTTCACGACGCCAACGTTCTTTTTGTGCCAATATTGAAAAGAAGTGTAATTTGCGCTGTTCCTTCAAACGTTCCATTTCCTCTGATAAGAATTGCATTATCCATCCGATAAAACTACCTTCATATTGATTTAAAACATTCTCCAAAGCTTCCTGACGACGCTCGGCCAGTAATTTACTTGTCATTTCTGGATCAATAAAACGTTTTTGGTCACGCATATGTTGCAAGTACGCGCATCTCTCCTCGGAGCCATATGCTCGAATTTCGGTTTGAGACTCCTGGTGTATAGGCTTTTCTATTAGTTGTGTATCATATTCATAGGTCAGACGCATAATTGAGCTTCTCTCTTCCACTGGTTGGGGCCTATGTTTAAGACATTTTGGTACCATTTTCGATTTAGTTGCCTGCGTTCGTAAGCCCTTTAGTGATTCGTATAGTTTCTGTAGGTTATTATCGGAGCAGAAGTTTTGCTCGTACTCCTTGACATATTCCTTGGGCTTGGACCATTCCCTGAGCTTGGTAAATGGACACTGCAATTTGGTCATATCCACACGATTCTCTAGCTCATCGATACGCATATCGAAAGTCTTTTGCCCAATTCCCACGAAATGTCGACGAGCTGGATCAACACCGTGACGAATTAGGGGACCATAGAATTCAGAACATGGTGAGCCTAGAGCATAGGTAGGACTCTGTTTATGCCATTTCCGTGAAGTCTTTGTTAACTTGGCTTCAAGACGCCGCATGCCACGTTGGTATTCAATTTCATTCTTCTGTAAACCAATACGTCGTTTTTTCTCAATACGTTCGCAAGCCATTTCGATGCGTGTCCTTGACGCTTCGTGCATTTCCTTTTCCCGCTTGTCAAACATTCGTATCACAATCTCTAAACGCATCATCTGGCATTCCTGTATGTATTCTTCGCGTTCGATCCAGTGTTCCCATTCAAAAGCCTCAAATATGCTCCGGTATTTAGTATTCATAGCCTCTTTGCGTGCATCTTGCATTTTTCGACTGAAATTGATTTTCAGAGCCTCATTGAAGGCCCAACGTTTGCGGGCACGTTCCAGCACTTCCACCTCATATAATCCGGGTGGCTTATCACCAGGCAATAGGGCAGAAAGATTGAACAGCTCTAGGCCATCTACCATCTCTTTGTCCATAATATCGGGTAAATAAGCGACTGTCTGAGCCGAAGATTCTCTGTATACAAAAAAAGAGAAAATCAATGATTTTTTCTTAAAGTTCTAAAAGGTTTTCTACTTGCCTGTAAAGGGTTTGAGTAGTCTGATCCTTAAACGGTCGCGGATCAACAAATTTGGGAAAGTAATCACATTTAGTTTTCATGTTTTTAATTACTGGAGCAGAGGGATTCATTTTAATCTCATGTGTAGTCACTGTAGTATCGTGGAATGTGAGAAAATCAATTCCAGGAGCATTGTAACGGCATTCACTATCGGTGCGTGCTAGATTTGTCACTTTGCGTTCATTGGGATTGTTGGCTCCTGAAAAGGATATGGAAAATTAATATACATAGCCAAGTAAATACGAACAAATCTAGATTAGTTGTAATGGAATGGCAAATGTTAAGTCAAAGTATAAAATAGAATAAGAAATTATAGATAGTAATATAAATATTTTAAACGAAAAGTAGACCGATGAACATTTCAATTTAGTATCCCGACATAAAGGAAAAGTTATACCAAAAGTCTTAATACAGACCTCACTAGGAGATTGTTGAGTAATAAGTTTTGGATAGCACGAAAAGGTTAGTTAACAAGGAAACTGGTCATGGATAAAGGTTTTCAAATGGTTACCATTTCCAAATGGTTACTCAAAGATTTTAAGGAAGTAGGTTTCTATTCTAGTCTCCTTTCACTAACCTCCGATTTGCCGTTTTTCCGCGGTAGAACTAGTAATTAGACACGACGTTAAACCACACTGCATTTCACTATCCTTGTTGGGTGGCTGGGCTGGCTTACTGAATGTCACACGTTTGGTATGCCTGGGAGGCTGCTCCTTGAATCGACCATTTTTGTTGAAATTTGTTACCGAACTACTGTTCTGTCGCAGCTCGTATGCCTCATGTAGCACACGTATTTCACGCTCTTTGGTGGGGCGTCGCGACAGAGCAGGCATTTTAGTATACTGTGCTTAAAACTAAACGAAACTAATTAAGAAAGAGTTTTCTCATTTAATAATGCTAATTGCTTATAATAATAATTTGATTTAATTGCTTGAAGTTTGATTTGCTAATTGACATAATATTTTTCGATAACTTTTGTAATTGATTTATGGCCTACTTGATTCTTCACTTTTTACTTAATTGTATAGGTCTTGTTGTGATGTCTGCCGCTGTGGAGGCTGTTTACAAGTCCGTTTTGATAGCGAAAATTCCACAAATGTGGGCTAGCAAATCGTATCCAAGTCTCAAGCCCCTTGGAAGTTATGTGACGGATTTTCTGCGCCGTTTGGAATTTTTGCAGGTGAGTTTGGTTCATCAACAATTGGATAATTGTGCTAGGCAACCGATGAATGGTTAAGTTTCTATTGCTTGCATCTAGGACAAATCGATAATTCATTGTTTACTTTTTCGTTTTCTAGCGCTGGTATGAACAAGGAGCACCATCGACATTCTGGCTTTCGGGCTTCTTCTTCACTCAGGCTTTTCTAACGGGTGCTCAACAGAATTATGCACGAAAATATGTTATATCTATTGATCTACTTGCTTTCGATTACGAAGTCCTCTCTCTGGAGGAAAATCAGGCCGCAGGAGTTGCGGCCCCTGCCGATGGTGTCTATGTATACGGCATTTTCCTTGAAGGTGCGCGTTGGGATCGTCAGGCCAAGTATTTGGCTGAATCTCGTCCAAGAGAACTATTTGACACCATGCCCTTGATATGGCTTAAGCCAATTAAACGCAGCGATATGCCCGAACGTCACAATTATGTATGTCCATTGTATAAAACAGCCGAAAGACGTGGCGTTCTCTCGACCACGGGACATAGTACCAATTTTGTGGTCGCCATGCTACTTAAGTGCAATCCAAATACTCCAACATCCCACTGGATTATACGTGGCACAGCATTGTTGTGTCAATTGAGTTTTTAATGTGAGAATAGCAGTCGACATCTATGTCAAGTTTTAAAAGTGCATATTTTTTACGAGTCTAAAATCTGAGAGTGTTTTGGAAGTTCATTCTGACGATTGTAACAAAAGTGATCAATAAATAGCCTAGGAAATAGATTTTGAATTTTTTTGTTAATTTAATAAGCTATTTTGTTAAAGAGATGGTAGCACTACATTAGTAGGTGTTCATATCAAACTTTGTCGATATCGCACAACTATTGGGATAATATACAACAAATTTTTGGTTTGATTCTTTTTCTGTCATATGTATAAAAATGACTTTACGAAGTGTTCAGTTTGATTAGTTGTTTTCCCACTTCGTGTGGTTATTGGAATAATAAAAATCATTTACCATTTCTTTGCCAGATGCGAGCTTGACCATAAGCACTGACTGCTTTTCGGTTATCAATTTATTTTCAAAGGAATTTATGACTTGAAATTATTTCGATTACGCAATCGTTCATTCCCGATAGGGTATAAAAGCGCTGATTTATTCTCGACATCAGCAGTCGTATCGAAACAAAACTCGTAACAGCTACATAAATTCCTCTACATGATGAAGTATTACGTATTAATTGCTATCCTGGTGCTTAGTTTACTGCATCTAGGAGAAGGCTCTACAGTTGTGGGACCCGCCTGGGGTTGTGCTGACGAAGGTGAATGCCACAACGGGCAATGTCGGGCACAGTGTGGCGTATTACCTCTTCAATGGTGCTATACCACTAGGAGTGGCAATAGCGGTGGTCCAGTGGCCAAGTGTGGAAAGAATTCCGACTGTGGAGCTTGCTGGAAATGCCATTCACCATGCAGCTGGCAATGATAATTTAAAATTGTAATAAAATAAATACTCGATTTTTGAAAATCATGTTTTACATATTGGATTTGATTTTTACCTGTTTAATTTTAAATTCCCAAATGTAGAAAAGTTATGGCAATCAATTCACATCAATTTGTCGTCAAAAAATGCCACACAAATGGCACAGAAAAATTCGGCGTCTCAAGCTGATCAAGAATATACATTACTATTATTTCTATGGTACTATGGAGATGCTGCAATAAAATATAAGATTTTAATGTATGCGTACAGCCAACATTTTGTCAAAGAGAACCATTTGTCGTTGATAAAGCTTTAGCTAATTAAACGACAACGATCATGGCTGAATCGATGGGAGGAGTCATGGGGGTCTGCTCACCACCCGAAAATACTTTTACAAAGAAGGCGAATTCTGACTATCATTAGCTCCCGGAAAAAAAAAATAACGTCTTAATCTTAATATAAATTCATTTACTTTCTATTGAGAAGATGCGGAGCCCCTGACCTCAGCCAAATCTGATTTTCTATGCAAATAAAAATTTTAGTTATTTCTTGCGAACTCCAATCAATTTCCGATTTGGCAGTAGTTCCCATGTTGGCAATAATAATTTGAAACTTTATAAATAATTGATCTTTGAATATTGAATTTGATTTGTAAGAACACTCTCCGATATTTTTTTCTAGATTCGTCCATGACATGCATGTTGGTTAAGATTCATATAAAGGTCATACTAAAAGTTCATATTTTCTTTGTCATACTAAAACGGCAACTTAAAAATTAAGAAATATGAATTAAAATTAAGTGATGAAAGTGCCCGATTATCAGTAAAACAGCTAAAGCAAGTATTTGGATTGAGTGTATAGCAATATTCAGAGTGAACTCTGATTATCATTACCTCCCGGAAAGAAAAAACAGATAAAGTCAGGGTCTTAATCATTTACTTTTTATTGTTGAGATGGGAGATTTTCTATTATCACTTTATTTTTCAGGAAGCAGAATTGTTTGACCTGAACAGAATGGAAATCAATCTCCAATTAATCAACAATCGCAATCACTTTCACTTCAGAGGGTATAAGAGAGTACATTTTTGCTCAAACAACAACAGTTGTCTTGAGTCTGTCATACCAGCACCTCATCATGATCAAATACTACGTATTTCTCGCTTTCCTGGTACTAAGTTTACTAAATCCAGGAGATGGCTCTAAAATTGCAAAAGTGGGAACAGCTCTGACGGCGATTGAAGTGGGCTCCAAGGTTGTAGGACCCGCTTGGGGTTGTGCTGACGAAGCAAGATGCCATAATGGACAATGTTGGGCACTGTGTGGTGTTCTGCCTCGTCAATGGTGTTATACGACTAAAAGTGGAACTAATGGTGGTCCAGTAGCTACTTGTGGAAGAGATTCTGATTGTGATCGCTGTTGGAAATGCCATTCACAATGCGGCTGGCAATGATTTTTCTAATTTCTATTAAAATAAATATTCTCGATGAAGAGAATAAGTGTATTATTATCGTAATTTTGGTGTTGTAGCTTTTTTAATGCTTCGGACTAAGCTCTGTCAGCAAAAGTAATGAGAATAATTATTAGTAATATTTTTTAAACATTGGCCTTCTCATCAATCATCATAGACAATCATCAAAAGTCTACATAACTAGTAGAATGATCGGTTCTTATAAATTTATAATTTATGTATTTTTCAATTATTTACTCAAATTAATATACTCCATTTGCAAAGGGTATTAAGGGTTATCTGAATGATATACTTATTTCATATAATTAGATATGTCAATTAGGATTTATTCAACGTTATTTGCATATCGATTTTTTAATGGATTAACGTTCATCAATATCAATTTAAATGTTTATTTGGTTAGAACTTTTGTCAGCAATATTTTGTTGAACATTTTTTTTCCTCTAAAGTGCCAAATAAATGACCACAAAATGGGTTATATACACATCTCATCTCCATCCGCCCCCACACAAACCTCGTCTTGCACTGGGAAATCTTTTCACCAGTTGGGTTTTTGTGCGGGAACGTTAATCATTTATTATCTGACATGGTAAGATTTTTTTTGTTGTCTGGTGTCTTTTGGTCATATTTCATTTGGCACTTCATGGGAAGGCTTTAAGTTTTTAGTAGGACTACAAATTATTTATGAGCAAAAAGTTGTATGTCAGGGGGCGGAGGATGGAGAAAATGAATTTCGATAAGGAGTGCTTCTTTCTGTTGACGATTAAAAGTAACACTCAGAATCCTCTTGGGCCATTTAAGACAAGATATTTTTCCGTAAAAGTTTCAAACAAAAGCCAAAACTTGACCCATTTCCAAAGCAACAACTACTAAAATTTGACAGGTTTTCCCAGAGGCTTTGAAGGGGCTGGGGTGGGGGGGCATTTGGTTGGCAGGAAGTTGGGAGTGTTTTCTTTTAGATAGGTTGGGAAACTGGTAACTTTTAATTGCTTCAATTATTGCAGACATGACTAGAGAGAACTTCTTCAGTTGATTTTCTTGCATCATTAATTAGATTATATCCCGCACCTGGATAAGCACAATCTCCCTTCCATTTCATATCCCTCTAATACCCTCAACCTCCTATTCCATTAATTACCCAAGCATTTTGGCCCATTTATCAGACTTTTTATCGTTCTATACTCAGCAGTAGCAGCAGGTGAGGGAGTAGAAGCCATCAAAATAATGATGCTAATTAAGAAACAACAATTTTCGCCCCCCAAAAGAAATGCTTTAAACCGATTACAAAATGTCAAAATCTGGACTAGCGCACCCCGCCATCACTTACATTCCCTTCTTCTCATAATCATCATCATCATAGTCATCCGTAACCTGCCAGGGCAATACATACATTAGAAAAACCTCATCCTCCTTACTGAATAAATTAACTTTCTTTCTTTATCACAAAGAATGGTTGTTGTCGAGGGGAGCAGGAATGGAGCATGCTGCAGAACGCTTTTCTATTTTCAATTTTTGGCAATAATAATGCGTATTTATGAGCAAACAACGAAATTATATTTACTTGCGCTCTTCGTCAATATTTGCATGCAATTAATTTCCCAAGCTCACCCAGAGACAATCAACAAATTATGATCGACTCTGAGATACTTATGAAATGCTAGAGATCTAGGATAAAAGCAGTATACTTTGTGCTTAAGAATCTTTTATATTATTACAATATTATTATTATTACGGTGAACGTCTTTGTCCGTAGAGTGGCCGGATTTGTATCATCTATATAACTTTTACGCAAATTTGATTTGTGTATGGAAATTGCCTATCTTTTGTAGCCTTCAAATCCAATAACTACCGCTGTAATGCTCTCTAAAGTCAGATATTAGTACATAGCTTTGAAACTGAAAGATCTAAAATTTGTTGTTAATATTATCATACGAGAAAACACAATTTTCAACCTTTTTTCGATATTTGTAACTGATTGTCGGAAGTAGGCAAACTTCGCCTTCAAAATTGCTACTCTCCCTTTAAGGAATGTAGAATTCCGATATTCAAGGTCGATTTTTCTCTGATAAGATTCCCCAAAAGTCTACATTCAGATCTGCTAGTATATGTGGAATATTAATAAAAGGATAAACTGTACTACTGTTATATAATTGTTATAAAGATTTTATAATTCCTTTTTGATTCCGTTACTTTCATAAAGTTCTTATATACGTTTTACAGTCCAAAAGTTTTCAAACTGCAAAGAGGATAACGAATTTGTCTTCTACAGTGCTTGCCCCATTCAATTAACGTGTAAAGGGTATTTGAAAATCAGAAATCGAGACGAAGCGTAGGAAGGCAAAGTGCCGTGACGTGCCACAGCAGTATGATGCATCCCCCTTAAAGGCTACCAGAACGACCCCATTATGCTCTTTTTCCCCCTATCTTCGTTCGACTTTGGGAGTTTTTTTTTTAGCCGCAATTTACTTTAAAAGTATTGCTAACGAAGGAATCGAAGACGAGTTCTTGTTAGTGCTGTTGTTTTTGGTATTGTTGTTGCTGTTGTTATTATTATGGTATCTGCTGACGTTGATGATGGCGCTGATAACGATGCTTTTGGACCAAGCAAGAAGAAACTTTTGCCAAGTTGCCAAAGGCGGCTGGTAACGATTCGTCTGTCTGTCGGGCCAACAGTCTAAGGGACTGACAGTTGCTCTGGTGGTATGAAAACTTCGCGCTTGATACAAAAACCAGCTAATGTCAGCAACATTTTCTTTCGTATGCATGCTTTTCGACTTTTTTAATTAAATTTTCAAGCATAAGACAAATAAAATTGGCTAAAAAGTGCCAACCCCCTCAAAAAAACCCCCAAATCACCCACATACTTACCAACATCCAACCCTCTAGACCATAATGTTAAAAAAAAAAAAAAATGAAGCCATTAAACCGACAGTTTCTTCAACTCGTTGGCATTTTGAAAATTTTTCTTTATCAAAATTAAGGGCACAAGGCATTCAGATGATTTTATATTTATGTTATCACCAAAAAATATTTTCAGGCACTTAAATTAATTTATGACCTAAAAAAGGCAAGATTGGCCTAAACTAAATTAATGTTCTATACACAAAGAAAAAAAACCTAAAATAGCAATAACAACAAACGGCAGAAATGGTAAATCGATATTTATTGTAATACTACATGGATGGTTTATATTCTTGAATATTGCCACCAAATCCGCAAAATTCCTATAAATTTGTGTGAAAAAGGTTTAACCTTTTGCCTCGTGCACAATATTTTTCCATCGTCTTTGAGATAAAACTGAAAGGTTATTTCGAAGTTTCTACACCTTAAATATATAGAATTAAATTTTGAAATATTTCCACCACCTTTCTTTAACTCTGAACAGTAAATTATTATGAAATTCAGTTGTGGAAGTTTCTCTATTCTGAACCATTGAACGTAATTCCTGTCTTTCCTCTTAAATTTGTAAGCTCTGTTGGTTAGCAAACTTTTATTTTTTAACATCAATCGGTTCCCTTAAAAATTGTATAAACAACATATATGTAGAATAATCCCAGAAAAGTGCATCATGTCTATTAGTAATATTGTACATCGCTCAAATGATGCCAATTCAAATCAAGTTCTCAAACGTATATGATGAAATAAGTTTTGAGCTTAATGATTTACAAACATTACAATAAATTTCATAAAAAATTGTAAATTGATTAATATTTCGATATGCTCTTTTTTGGAAAGGGTATGAAAGTAATTCTTGTTTTTTTTTGATTCCTCTCATTGTCGTCGCTATTTTGTTTGGGCGTTGGCTTTCCTTTTTCATTTTTTTTTTTTAGCTTTTGTGGTTATTTTTGGTTTATTTTTCGCGCTTATGTCGTAAAATTTATGACACGAAATGTTGTTTTTGGGTTCCCTGGTTTATCTGGGAAAAGGAGCAGAAGAAGTCAAAAACAAAAAAGGTAGGCAGCGGTTCGTTAGGCGTGGCCATGTGGTTTTGCCTTTTTGGCATTTGCCTTCTATTTTTTTTTTTTTTTTTTTTGTGGTTAGGAAAATACATAAAAATGGAAATGGTAAAAAATATGAAAATTTGTAGATTTATGTACAGAAATTTACATTTTGTGTAGATTTGTTTGTTTGCAGTTTTCTATTTTTTGTTTTCCGTTTTATTATATCACCCAACACACCACCCGCATCAGCATCAGCATCAGCATCAGGCATCAGCATCAGAATCAACTTGGAGCCATTTATCAACTAGCTTGGTAGGAACTTTGGAGCCAAACATAAAATTGCACTTATGCAGCGCAACGAAGGCAACCAATTTAAGCATAAGCAACTTAAACCCAAACCCAACAAACCCATGCTCAAGCCCAAGATTCAACCAACCATTACCCAAGGCAAAAGTGCCTGCATATTGAGAAAGCGCCGTCGTGTTCTATCCATGTCTGTTTGTGTGTTTACTTTGCTTCAAAAACCGCATAAATTGCTTTAGCACCAAAGGGATTTGTGTCAAATTCAGACCAAAAAAGCCAACTCAAAGACAAGTTGCCTTCGTTGTTCGTTCACCCACACCCCGAAAATAGAAAACACTCTCTCAATAAAAGATGAAGTTGAGTAAAGTTAGCAAGATGTGTTGAAGTTTAGAGACTCTTTTTAAATAAATAGTATTTTCATTCAGTTTTTCCCAACGATCATAATGTGATCCCAAAGAAAACATCATTCCATCGATCAAAGATTTTTTATTTCTTTACATTTATCTCATAGCATATGAAATGTCTGACAAGGGGAACTTAGGGTATGTGAATCACCGATTCGGATGAATTTTGGATATGTTGTTGAATAGTGTGAAAAAAGTGATTATTTCTGAATTGTTGCATTAACATTCATTAGTAAAGAGGTCCTATTACATTTAAGCTAAGAATAGTCAAGAGCTAAACTATTTAAGTCTCATTAAATTCGTTTTGAACACACACATACTATATAAGTTTTTATGATACCTAGATAAGTATTTAAGAGTCGATATTCCACTCAAATCGGTTTCTTATCAGAAATTAATGTACATGGGGAAAAAGCTGCTAGATTTTTTTGATTGACCACAAATTGGAAAAACCCAAAAAATTAAGCTTTATTCAATGTTAATTCTGAAAACCATTCTTAACATTTTTAATTTTCAGGCATTCTCCAAATTCCATATGATGGGATATATACCCAATGAAGGTAAAAAACCATAACACGAATATGTATGTATGTATGTATGTTTGGAATATTTTTAGCAAAAAGTTTTGCCTTAATTTTGAGCCCTCAAAAAAGTTTTTCTACTTCAATAAGCTGTGGGTAAAGAAAAGCTGAAGAGACGGCACAAAGAGAATTTTCCATATACAAATAAACATATGAAACATACATGTACCATGCACATATGTATGTACATCTATGTATGTATGTATATCTATATTTTTGTATATATGTATAGCGCACTCTCTAGCAAATCAGCTTACAACTTAAATTGAAGCACTTTCGTTTAGCTTCACTTTGCATGGTTTTTCCTCCATTTTGATTTTGCTTCCACTTGGTTCGAGAAGGGCAAATAAGAGGAAAGCTGCAAACAAACTGCCGTTGGCACAAATTCAGTTCCTGAGGGAAATGCTAAAGTTTTCCTTTTTTTCTTTCAATTTTTTTTTCTCGGTTTTTTTTTGGGTGTGTTGTTGGGGAAACTTTTCACTTGCTCTATTTACCAGAATACGTTTTTCCTATGTTGCGTGTTTGTGTGAGTATTAGAAATAAATCAAGGGATTTTTTGGGATTTTGGTTTTTATTCCCATATATAGGCATACATTCATACATGTACACTCATGTGGGTGTTTGTGAGGAAGGGGGGCGAGTGGTAAGTTTAACCAATGGGTGGGGCTGGGTATTAGTTTGGAAAATTGTTTAGTCCACCGCAAGGCCTAAACAACAAGTTGTCGTTGTTTTTGTTGTTGTATAGCTAAAAGTTAAATAGAACGCAATTAGGGTTTTCCTAAATAAATATCTAGCAAATTGCAAATTCTTTTGCAGATTTCAAGGAGAATCTTCTCAAACTTGAACTTTAATATATTCATACAACAGACTATGCCTGCTTCTTTGAAACCAATTCGTTAGGTTCGAGATTACATTTAAACAACTAGATGATTCAAATGACGTTAATTTGGCTTAAGAAAATTCTAAAGCAATTATGGAAATGAATAGGAATAGGAATAGGAATATGAATAAGAATAGGAATAGGAATAGGAATAGGAATAGGAATAGGAATAGGAATAGGAATAGGAATAGGAATAGGAATAGGAATAGGAATAGGAATAGGAATAGGAATAGGAATAGGAATAGGAATAGGAATAGGAATAGGAATAGGAATAGGAATAGGAATAGGAATAGGAATAGGAATAGGAATAGGAATAGGAATAGGAATAGGAATATGAATAAGAATAGGAATAGGAATAGGAATAGGAATAGGAATAGGAATAGGAATAGGAATAGGAATAGGAATAGGAATAGGAATAGGAATAGGAATAGGAATAGGAATAGGAATAGGAATAGGAATAGGAATAGGAATAGGAATAGGAATAGGAATAGGAATAGGAATAGGAATAGGAATAGGAATAGGAATAGGAATAGGAATAGGAATAGGAATAGGAATAGGAATAGGAATAGGAATAGGAATAGGAATAGGAATAGGAATAGGAATAGGAATAAATAGGAATAGGAATAGGAATAGGAATAAATAGGAATAGGAATAGGAATAGGAATAGGAATAGGAATAGGAATAGGAATAGGAATAGGAATAGAATAGGAATAGGAATAGGAATAGGAATAGAATAGGAATGGGAATAGGAATAGGAATAGGAATAGGAATAGGAATAGGAATAGGAATAGGAATAGGAATAGGAATAGGAATAGGAATAGTATTTGTGAGTATTTATTGGACGTGACCGAATGTGAGCTGGGTTCTCTATGCCTAATGCTGAAGAAGATCATAAAACTTTTAAATAAAAATAGTTAACAGTTTGTATGGCATTTTCGTTCTGTCTCTTACGTACTGTTTCTATTATTCACAAAAAGCCTGTTTTCTTAAATATTTCCTTATTATACTAAATTTTTAAAGATAATTGAAAGACAACATAGAACAAATCATTTATCGTAATAAGGTGTAATCACGTTGAAATCTTTCTTGTTGCAAATATAAAATATTAAAAATTAATGATATACTGGTAAGTAGACACCAAAGATAGAAATAATTTCCAATTGGAATTAAAGAAAAACTCTGAAATAGTTTTAGTTAGTAAACTTTTTTAAATTAGAGTTAAAAATTTGAATAAAAGAAATTATTAAATGTTCTTAAAGGTGATGGTTGCATACACGTTGAACTATAAGCTTTTGTTATTTAATTTACCCACATTGGGACGAGTTTTCCCTTCAAGAGTGTATCCGAAAATCGTATTCTACGAAGAATACTTTAAAACTTTCTCCAGGAAACATTTTGAATTTTTTTTTTCGCTTGGGTATTATTAGGGTATAGGATTTCTGTTCTTACTTAAGTATGTATGTACATACATACATCTCTAATTTATTTTATTATTTTCTACGAGTTAAAGATTTACCTTTATGATTTCACATAAGAAAAGGTCTGAAATTGCACAGAGTAAATGTTATCTTTTCCATCCTTTTTGTTTTTGTATTTTTGCTCTTTGCGCCTTAAATATGTATCAAGTATCTTTATTTTTATCAGCTTGCGCTTCACTTAAGCAAATTACAAAATGTTTTCTTGCCGTTTTGGATCAATTTCTGTACTGCTGCTACTTAGTATCTTAGTACTAATTAAAGCTGTGAATTCTGTTGGCCAAGGTTGAAAGTTAATCAGGCATAAAACCCCCAGAATGGGTTCGGTTCATGTGGGAATGCCTGCTCTGTGTTTGCATTATTGATAATTCACGGCATTTGGACTTGAGGCTTGTTTAATTAGTGAGAAGCAAGTAACCAAATAGCTTTGATGTGTCGCACTCTGAAAACCCAAATACTTACCTCACATACTCACGCTTCCATCCTTCCATTACATTGATGCTTCTGCAATGGCAAATGCAAAATGTGGTTAATTCAATGCACATAGACATGGTTTCCTGTGAAAGGGTTTTCCCATTATTATGTAATTCTTCGAAAACATAGAAGATAGCTAATCAAATGCCAAATTGAATGAAAATGTAAAAAAAAAAATATATTCAAATTGTAATTACGTATGCCGAAATTTGATGTGCCTTGAAGCGTGGTAAACGAAATGAAAAACGACATTGCCAGCTGCAAATGAGGTCAGGTAAACGGAAAATTGAAAACTAATTTATGTATACATTGCACATTTCTGCAAACTAGACATTGACCAGTGGCGTAGAAGCTGAAAGGAGTCGTTAGAAAAACTTTGAAATTGGTTAACAATTCAGAAAAGATCTTGTAAAGATCTAGAATCACACTCTAACGAAAAATATTGCTAATATCAAAATGAAAAATCAAAATTTAACCGACTACAAAGGCTTCCTTTTAGTTGAACTGATTAAATTGGGAAGTAAGCCCCTTTTAGGTCAAAAGTTTTTGTCGATTTGGCAAGAGTTCCATCACAATTTAATATAAATATGAAAATTAATCTACTGATTGAATTTTACAGTCCACTACATATTGATTGTTTATACCCTTGCCAAAAAAACAAAATAAATAATAGTTGTGCAATTTTGCCAAAAAGTATGCAACGTAAAAATGACTAATATACATTTTGTATTATTCGAAAACTTTAAAAAGCATTGGAAAGTTGAGATACTGTAAAATACATAAAGTAAAGTTATTAAATTACTCTTGTGTATCTAAGTTCTATAATTAATTAATCGATCTAAGTCGAATAGAGGTTAAAAATGGTGTTGGATTATTCTAATTGAAAGCATTGAAAAAGTCTTTAAAAAAGTTCTTCAATCATAACACCCTTAGAGAGTGTATGTATGGAAAAAAGATTTGATTATTTTGTGAAAAATATTATAATGTATGCCAAATGTTGTCCGATCGAATCAAAATGGTTACTGTGTTTGGCCAGCATTTGACATTTAATTAAATTTAAGAGACCAATGGAGAGCAAGAGAGACAGCAAAAGTGACAGAGAGAGTGGGAGATTTGGAGAAGGTGAAAGAGAACTTTTGCCTTTTGTTTATTTGCTGTAACTTTTTTCATTTATTTATTCTTTGGCCGACTCACACCGCTGGGCACACTTTGGGCCACAGGATGCTGACTCCTGGTCACAGCTGCGTGAGTGTGCACTTCCTTTATACTTTATATATTTATTTTTTGCTTTCTTCCTCCTTCTTGTATATTGTGACAGCTCATAAAATGCCAGCGACACGCATTAAAAGTGTATGCCCTCTTTGTGTGTGTGTGTGTGTGTGTGTGTGTGTGTGTGTGTGAGTGTAGAGAGAAAGATGGAGCTGAACCTGGAGTCGGGGGTGGGTTGGCTGCTAGTGCGTTGGATTTGACACTGAAGAATGGCCTTTGGCATACTGCCTAGCTCGCCCACCGTTTCATATTATGATGGGTTCTCTTTCTGCTTGGCAATATTAAAATGAGGGGGAGGTAAAAAAAACACCAAATGCGAAATATTTCTTAATAAGCAGAAAGCATAGGAAGAAATATGCCTTAAGTAGTGGCCCAAGGGCTAAGCTGCTGCCGCCTGCTAATAAAAGCGGATTGAAGGCAACTAAATAGGCTCAGACATTTACTTAATTGAAATCTACGCAAAGGGCCTATTAAATATTTGCACATCCATCAGCTGGCATAAGTGCGGCATATTTAATTCTTAAGGGAGACCATACGAAAACGGAATGGAAAATGAAATCTTAAAAGTAAAGCAAACTGCCTTGGCTGCAGAACATAATATAACACGAACTGTGAGACACTTTAAACGGAGTTTATTATCAACATTTCATTATATATTTTGTATATTCTTTGTAAAGATAATAAATCTGAATTGTCTTAAGAGCAAAGAAATCTGTTAGAGAATTTATGCTTTTCAAACAAGGAAGAGGCCAATATATTTTCATTTGGTAAAATGATTTAAAAAACTTATTCATTCTCTTTCAATTGGCCATATATTATGTTCTTGATTAACATGAGAAGTGATGTATATATCAGTCCGTCTGACTGTTTGAAATTAAACTTGGTATTTAAGCTATTTATGGCTTACTAGAGACAAAGTACAAAAAAAAAATTGCAAAGGAGATGGCAAAGGGCGGGTATATCTGAATTGACTGGAATGGAGTGTAGACTTCAAAGCATTGGTCAGATTTTTTACTGATAATCGCGCTGCAGCGATGCCAGCAGCCTACTACGTCATTGCTCGAAATCACCAGAGCAGCTGAGGGCACATACACACATACAGACGCAACGCTAAATAAACCGTATGTGTGCTGATCACTGCAGTGACACGTCATGGCGTATTTCAAAGGCCAAGAAAGTAGAACAAGAACAATAAAATGGCGGGTATAGCGAAATGAAAAGGGTCAGATACCTTGAAGGTGAAAAAGAGTTTGGAACATGTAACAGAATTATGGCCAAGGATATATGTATATATATATTTATATAATTGTATCTTCATAAATTTATTATCTGCAACAATAGTAGTAGAAAAAACATTATACGAGGCTCATAGCCAAGGCAAAGATCAGTCAAAGAATTTCTCAGGATTCATAAAAAATGTATTTTATGTAAAAAGAAACAAATTTAGGGAAATGAGACGCAGAGAAAGAAATTGTTTAGTATCACTTTTTTTATGGCTTCAAAAATTCAGCTAAAAGAATGGCATCAACATAATTATTAAATTCTAACAATGGAAACTTTAGCAATTAAAAAATATAGAATATATGTAAGTATATAATGTATGTGGTAGTTAAAAAGTATAAATAATTAAAAAATGCAAATGTTCGCTTTTAAAAACTGACATATCTATGTATGCATATACATATGTATTTGCAAACAATTGTGACACTTTTTTAATGGAATTTCAATACTCATTACCCGGTGTTAAAAAAGGGATATTGTTGATGCCAATAAGAAAAGAGAAAAAATATTTGTTATATAAACATTGGAGAGAGTTTTTCTTTTTGTCTGCCAATTAGAATGGTAAAGGCATATTCGATTTAGTCCTTTTTTTAGGGTATGTTTGAAACGATTTACTTAGTTCTTGTCTAGTTTTTGCTTCTGTCTTTTGTGTCCTCTCTCATTATTACACGTAAATTTCGGACTTTATTTTATATTAATTATCATTGTTATTTTGAATACGAGCTTTGGGCGATTTTACATGCAAATATGTAGTATTTATTTTTATTTTTATTTCATTTTAATTTTTATTTGATTTCTTTTTCATTTTCCTTGTTGGTTAATTTTTTTTTTTGTACTCGATTTTGGTGCGGGCTGCCATTTTGTTGCGCAATTAAATTGCGTAAGCGTTTATTGCTCCCGGGTGTATGACCATGTATGTATGTATGTATGTATGTATGTATGTATGTATGTATGTATGTATGTAGGTATGTATGTATGTATGATGCGTTTTTATTCGCGGATTTTCCACTTTTAATTGGTTTCTTTTTTTTCGTTTGTTGTATTTTCCTATAATGAGACTGAAGCTGCACATTAATGAAATGTGCGAGACTGAACAATTTTCTGTTTTATTTTTTTTTTATTTTTGGATTCTTCTTATACTCTTTTACAGACAGGATACTGTTAGTTATACCAGATACCTAGAGAGACTCATTAAACACTAAATAAACATAATTGTTTTATTCAAAACTAATAACTATTAGTTAAAAGTTATCATTTTCCAATGTGAAAGTTACAACAGGAATGGAAATCGGTCAAAAATGATTGGCAACGATAATGTGATATTGATTTATTTTTTTTTAAATTAGTTTTTATTACACTTGGATATTTGGAAAAGTGAAAAAAATACCACTAAGCACATGTTGTCATAGAAAAAAGGCATTTGTGCAAAAATTATCATTAGAAACCCTTTTTTTTATTGGAAGAAGTTAAAATCGGAATAGTTTTAAAACAAAATTAATAGCTATTTTTTTTTAATATGGAGGAAATAAATAAAGGAAAGTTATCCAAAAAATGCTAAAAGAAAGCAAAACGTTCGCCGAAATATGTCGTAACGCCAATAAACTTGTCTCTAAAGTGCAGTCTCGTGGGCAAAAATCCGTAATGTCGCCATTACTCTTTAAGCTTCTGGTAAGATAGAGCAAGAAAGAGCCGTTTAAGCCAACAACAGAGCTTAAAAAAATTTTTAAAAATGTCTGCATCTGTTGAAACCATACGTACTAGGTTACGGGTAAATAATTTAAATGGTCGTAGTCCACAATTGACCAATAAACATGCAGCTAAACGCATGAAGTTTGCCAAGCAACACTCCAAATGGCCAGTGGACAAGTGGAGGATTATATTGTGGACAGCAAAATCGTGTTATATTGTGAGACAAGATCTCGTATTTGCGTTCGGAGACCACCAAATAAGGAGTACAGACCAATGTACACAATAACCAATATCTAATATAGGCTTTTCGTACTTTGAAATTCGCAACATCCCATGGTGCTATTATATTTTGTGAAAATTGGAAAAAATTTGAATTCGAGGTTTTATAAATTAATGGAATAAATGTTAATTCGTTTTCCCTACTACTGATTGGCTTTTCTTTATTTGCCTTGATAACTGGCATAACCAGCATTTTAGTTTAAATAAATTAAAAACCATTAAAATAGGTAGGAGTCAGAAATTTACAAAAATTAATTTCAGAACATAGTAAACATTGAAACATTGAAAGCATTGGACCCGTAGCATCTGCTAATCCTGATAGCAGGATGGTTTATTTATTATGACAATAAATTAAGGTGAAAATCTTAAGTCTTTCGATCGTCCCTGTTTAATTGTCGTCCTTACATCTTTCGTATTTTATTCTCGATTAAAATGCATCGCCTTCTTGGTGAATTAGTGCCGTCCATTTTTTTTTACCTTTTCTATCGCTTAAAATTATCATTATCTAATTTGTTAATTCAGATTCTACAGGGTCCTTTCGGACTAGATAAGTATAGATAAGACCGTCTCTTATGAATAAACTTTCGTGATCATCTTAGCTGATTAAATTGATTACCAACATTATTTTAAGTCAGTGATGGCCATTTGTTATCGAATCGAAAGAAAAAAGAGTATAAAAACATCTTTTTACCCATCAATGGTTAATGAATTTCTGCTGCATATATGTATGTATGTTTGTGCTGTGATATTTAATTTGAAGTAAATTCACCTGACAAGTTTGTTGTTGTTGCACTGTTGGAATATAGTGTTGCTTCATTAAATATGAAAATTAATGCTATTTATTTTAATTAAATATTCATAACTACTAGCAAAATGGCGAGAGTAAGAATAGAATAAAATTGTGCAATCAACCGTGTGCACAATTAAAATATTTGCCTTTCAATTGATTGAAATTTGATTTTCGCAAATTTATGCAGAAAACTTTTGTTCATCCCGTTGACAGCTTAATCAAACGAAACCCCATAAAAGAACGTATCAGAAAATGACACAAATTTATTTTATCATTCAACATTTTTTTTTTTTTTTTTCTGTTGTGTTGTTTTATGAAGCGCGAAGCATTAAAAGTCATATAAAAAATCATTCCAAAAGGGGGACATCATCTTTAGATGGGTTTGTGTCAGCATCCCTTGTTGGTTATCTTCATGAAATGTAATCAACATCAAGTCCAGATTTCACTCACCCACATCGCTTGTAAATTTCGCATCTATATTTCGATTATGAAATAAAAGATTAATATTTAATATTATTATTTGTTTTGCAAAAAGCAACTTTATTTAGTGTTATTTTTAAAATGTTTGCTGTTTTTAATTTCAAGGCCTTGAAACTGGGTGCAATTTGACAATGACAATGACAGAACAAAAATATAATTGCTCGCCTGAACATTACTCACTTTTAATTACGAACACGGTAATGATAATGGATTCAGCCGGATCGGACCACTATAGCTCTCATACAAACGGCAAAGTCACGAATAGTGACTTTTCTGAATAACTTCATTATTTTCTGAGCTATTGTGGTAAAATTTAATATTGGTTAGTCTATAAACGACTGTGCCAAATTTGATAAAGATCATATTACTATATGATATAGCTCCCATAGGAGCGATCGGTGGAAAACAGTGACTTGGATTAATACCTTCGTTATTTGATGGTTATAGGGAAAAAAAGGGTTACCAAAAAAGTTGCAAGAATATAAAAACTTTGACGCGGTTTTTTCCATATTTGGTCTAGCCTTAAACACGGGCGAAAATTATTTATTTGATACTTCCTTGTATTTCTCTGATATTTTTTATAGTTTTATTTTAAACGTTTCGCTATGACAAGCTATAATAAATATTAACATTGGCCCGATGGATTCCGTAGGCGTACCATTTGGTAAAGTAGGCATAGTCTCCTTCAGGAAATGGCAAAACAACTACATTTTGATAGTTGAACAAATCAATTGATACCTTATCTACGAATAAATCGTGCTGAAATAGAACTTCATGATTATTTGCTTTTTGGGTTTTGCAATTAAAAAACACCTACATCAAAAGGACAGGTATGATTCATATTGGAGTTTTTGGCAATAAAGGCGAAGAAATAATTAATCACCGGATTCTTATTTGTGGACTTCATAAACTTGCATGCATCGAAAGTGACGTTGTAAAGAAATGGTTTATAGCCATTCAAACGTTTCATAAGAGCCACATTTACCTAAAAACACATTGTTACATTTGTAAGTTACAAATATACATGCATATATTGTCAGATACTACCGTTACATTTGTCACTGGAACTTTGAAAAGTTTAATTTTCAAATCTAAATATTTGTAAGAGCGATTGACAGCTTTAATCTGACAATATTCAAAGTCTGAAAATGTTTTATCGAGGGATACACATTTTAAATTAGTAAACTCCACTCGGGCGGTAGTCTAGAAGAAAAGTTCAGAATTTGTTCATAAATATAAGTATAAGGTTTATTTTTGTCACAAAGTACCTCAATAATTTGATATGCCACCAGAGCAACTGCCAATAGAACCGAATATTTGAAATACATTTTTACTTCTGTGACTATATTAATTCAACCATTTCAAGTTTGTTGTTTTGGTTCAAAAATTAAGAGATTATCGTTTTTTTTCTAAATGAGGCATGTGATTATTTATTTTTATACTCTTGCTAAAAGGGTATATAAAATTTTGGTCAGAAGTGTGCAACGCATAGAAGAAAGCATCTCCGACCATATAAAGTATATATATTCTTGATCAGCACGACGAGACGAGTTCAAGAAGTCATGCCCGTCCGTCCGTCCGTCTGGATCAACGCGAACCCCTCCTAGACCATAAAAGCTACAGACCGTAAGAGCATGTAGGCTTGTATATACTGCAGGGGTTTTATATCTCGGATTCAGCCGGATCGGACCACTATATCATCAAGTCACGAACAGTGACTTTCCCAATAACTTCATTAATTTTATAGCTATTGTCGTGAAATTTAATATAAGTTAGTTTATTGTAGCTATAAACGACTGTGCCAAATTTGGTCAAGATCGGGTGATTATATCATAGACCTCTCATAGGAACGATCGGTCGAAAACAGTGACTTTTGTCAAAAAGTTCGTTATATCCTATGCTAAGATTGAAGGCCGTTCTTTCGCAAATATTAGACTTTTTGGATAAAACGTTTTTACACTTTAATATCTAGGTAGGGAAAGAATTACCAAAACAGTTGCAAGGGTATACAAACTTCGATGCGGTCGAAGTTAACCCCGGCCCTCTGGTTTTTGATTCTATTTACGTCATCTTAAAAAATTACCCAAAGAAACGGATTAAAGTTTAAATTCATTTTAATCTTCAAAATTTCTTGAATATTTCTTAGGTTTGCCATATAAAGTTGGTTAACCTTATAAATTAACTTAAAGTGACATAAAATTGAACATCTGCCCGATTTATATTATAGGCATACCAATTGGTAAAGAGGGCATAATCTCCTTCCGGAAAGGGCAAAACCTTCACAACTTGATGATTGACAAATTCGATGGATAACTTGTCAATCTGCAGATCGTTCTGTAACAGAAATAAATTATTCTCATGCTTCTTTTTGTGATGACAGGCACTTACATTAAACGGACATGTATGATTAATATTTGAATTCTTACTAAGAAAGCTGTAGAAATAATTTATCACCGGATTCTTATTTGTGGACTTCATAAACTTGCATGCATCGAAAGTGACGTTGTAAAGAAATGGTTTATAGCCATTCAAACGTTTCATAAGAGCCACGTTTACCTAAAAACACATTGTTACATATGTATACATACATACATATATTTTCAGATACTACCGTAACATTTGTCACTGGAACTTTGAAAAGTTGAATTTTCAACTCGAAATATTTGTAAGAGCGATTGACAGCTTTAATCCGACAGTATTCAAAATCAGAAAATGATTTATCGAGGGATACGCATTTTAAATTAGTAAACTCCACCCGGGCAGTAATCTATAAGGAAAATTTACAAATAATTTATGTGTCATGTGTTGGCTTTTATGTAATGGTACCTGAAGAATGTGATACGTCATTAGAGCAACTCCCAATAAAATCAAATGTTTGCAATACATTTTTACTTCTGTTTGTGTTATAAAGTAAAAAAGGAAAAGATTACATTTGTATAGGATATGACTTATTTGATTTATTGTGATTATTATACAATTTTGCAGTAATGACTTTACCTCCTAGTTTGATCTTCGGATGTGATCGCAGCGAGACACGAATTGTGAGTGAGTTCTTTTTTATCTTTGATGAACTGTCTGTCTAACCTTAACAGAGTCAGTCGACCATATAGCTTTAACCACGGCTTATAGTTCGATCTCGCTTATTGTATTTTTATTTTTGTTCAAACATATTTTCCAAGATTAAATCAAATAGTTTTATGTTTGTGTTTTAAATTAGTTTTAGAGTCCTCAATACACTGATTGTTGTTTTTTTTTATATCATTCCATTCTAATTCTTATTATTCTTATTATCTCTTCAGATATTAATAAGACATTTTCAATTGGTAGTGTTTCTAAATCCAACAAATCTGTATTTGATTGGATGGAAACTTCAAACTTACGAGTTCGTAGGGAAACGTTTAGAATTTTTTAGAGGCCAATTGGCAAAATTTTTATCTAACTTCTCTCTCACATGGCAGAACCGAAGGCTTTAAACTCGTCTCAAATTCTGTATTCATTAATGGATATAGAATCGCTTGATCAACCATAAAATGATACAATTACTAAATCAAATGTTAGCCCATGCGTCAATGGCTTTTTTCTAACATAGAGCAACATTCTTTTATTTCACCTTTTAATAATATTTTGCTCAGTGTATAAGGCTAATTAAATTCAGTTCATAGCCTTGTTATGCTTCACTTGACGTTCCACATGTATGTATATGCATTTCGGGTTTCCCATATTATAACTCTATGTGAGGCTATGTATACCTACATATGTATGTATGATTATGTATTTGCTCAGATATAGTTGATTAACTCAAAGCTTTGTCAAGGATAAAAAAAAGAAAACCAAATGGAATAAGGAATTTGAGAGCAGACACACAGCCGAATTGGGTGGAAAATAGAATGCAGATATACATATGTAGGTGTGCAGAACACATAGATATGTGTGTGTGTGTGTGTATGTGTGTAATTGTACAAGGGAAAGAAGGTCTTCCACCCTCTTAGTTCTCCCCTTTTTACGTCCAAGCAGTAATCACGTTGCTGCACAACGTCGACGTTTACTTTTTGACTGCCAGAGGCAATTGCTTTATTAAGAGTTTCTGCTCTACTTGATACAAGCAGCAGCAGCATCACCACCACTCACCCATCCACCCCCCTTCCCACCCACCAAAAACATAACCCTCACTCTCCACATTTGCACCCTGGCAAATGGCTCTGTGTGAGTTGGTAAAGCTTAATCTTACTTAGTTAACTTTAAATTAAATCTTGATATTCACATATCTTTTGCATGGTGGAGAAATGGAGTCACAAGACGGGGTGCAGAGCAGGGCAGAGGTTCGGCGTTGTTTTAATGTGCAGGCGTCCATGTGTATTTGTCTGAGTATGCATGTGTGTAATGCCAATTTTAATGTGGTCTTCGGTTTCACCCTTCTGAACACAGGGCAACAGAATGGTCTGGCAGTCCAACCGACCAAACGACAGACCGTCTCATGTTTTTACCATTAGGCAGACATTTTCGCATTTTCTCTTTTCCCCTATTTTCTTTTATGGTTTTCGACAATTTTTGGGTTTTTTTTTTTTTTTAAATACATGTGAGCATTGTGTGTGTGCGAGCTTTGCTCTTTCGTTACCATAGAAATATTTGTTTTTTAATATTTTTTTAATGAGCATTCTAAAAAATTTAATACATTTTTTTCCAGTACATGCGGTTTTAGAGTTACTTTTATTTTTTATTTTGTTGCATTACTTACAGTTGCAATTTTGGTATTTTCCCTACATGCTTTTTTGCGGTATAAGGAGCTGAAGCTTTCTTTTTGATATCTAAATACAAATAATTATTTCGATTTGAATTTCAGTACCATGGAATTCGTTAGTTGATTTATTTGTACAAATTTGAAGACCACTTAATCATTAGTTGGTAAAAGTGCAATTATTCCTTAGTTAAATTTTATAGTTTACAAAAATAATACTTCCCTCAATTAATTATAATTTCAGTTATAAAAAGATTTCATTTTGAATCTGAGAAATCCTAAAGGGGCTCAATATAAAAATATTTTTCTAAAGCCTTATTTTCTGTTAATATTCCTTGATGTATATTTCACATTTTAGGGTATCTCATAGTCGTTTTGTTCTCATTTATTTGAATTTGAATTTTTGACTGTTTTTAATTTTGCATTTGAAACAATTTTATTACATTCTCGAATTGCCATACATACATTCTCCGTGTTACCCAATTGTCCCCTACTCATCTACCCTTGCTTTTTATTTATCTCCCACTTGCCTCTGCCTCTCTCTCTGTGGGGAGTTTTTCGGGATATTTAATGTCGAGGTTTTTGTGGGTTGTTGGTTAATGTAAAAGTTTTTGCGTTCCTTTTTTGTTTTCATTTTTTTTTTGTTTTTGAAGCAAAGAGCGAACTGGGGGCTACTAAACATGAAACGTTGGCATGTGAGCTATTTAAATTTCTTGTTGGATTTTTGTTTTTGTCTCCAACTCTCTGAAATTTAAACAAAGTGTGGAAATATGCAAAAACCGGGTGGAGATAATTAGATATTCTGTGGCCAGTGAGCATAAAGGTTATGGTAATTATATTTTGATATGAACTATGGGATTTTTTATGCAAAAAAAAAAAGCAGTTGCGGGTGAAAAACACTAAAAAACGTTAATTAAAAGTAGAAAGTGTATCACAAAAATGTTTCAAAGCAATTGGAGTATATAATAATCTACAATTGAAATGAGAATACTTTTAATTAATGTATGTTTTAGAATTTAATGTATGTAGTTCCATAAAATTTTGCACTAAAATTAGTGAAATAAATGAAAGGGGAAAAACTAAAGATTATAATTAGTAAAAACGATAAATAAAAGGCAGCAAATACATTCTCTTTCTGGAAAAACATTAAGGTAAATAGCCATCTCTATGTGATGGTTGTGGATGCTGTTTAAATATTACCTTTTAAATTTAAACATTCCCTTGGGTTAATTTGGAACTTTATTTATATTGTCGAGGCAACACAAAGCTGTCAAATTGTCATGTAAACGCGACAATTCTGCCAACTAAATAAACTTTCTCTCTCTCTTTCCCGACCTCTTTCAATGAATTCAAAAGGTGAGAAACTCTACTTATTTATTATGAGGGAGAAACGGAAGAGAATAATAAAGAAGAAGAGAATGAGAGAGGAAAAATATATTTGCGAGTTATGCGAAAACAAAATAAATTTTATAGTAGATGCCACCCAACAAATATATGTATGTAGTTGGCTTGTCCAAAACCACAGAAAAATAAAACTTTTTTACTCAAGAAAAAATTTCTATAAACGAAATATTAGAGTAGACTCGGAGTTTACCCTTTGACAGAGTTAGGCTTTTTGAACTATCAGCTTCCTTTTTACCGGTTTTTATTCGACCTCTTCAAAATCAGAAGACTATTAGTTTACAAAGACATTCAAGTCTTTAAAAGTTTAAAGTCGACATTTCAAATTTATAGAGATTCGTTTTTATGAAATGTTAAATTGTATTGAAGTTAAAATAATTTGATTTTATTTTATGAAATTAAAAAGTGTTCATTAAACCTGCTAATAATATTATTAAAGGGTATCCAAAAATAAATGGAAAAGTTTTCATTTCATATTTTGGTATTTTCTTGTTCGGAGAGCTTAAAGATGGGGTCACACCGAGTGCCAAATTAAATTGCGAAAACAAAATATAAAACTACAGAACTTTGCTCTATGACAGACAGAATAACTTCAATAATTTATGAACGAGAAGAGGAAAACAACTATGAAATTATTTTGCTATTTCAAGCGATTTTTCTCTACAATTTTACTTGGGGACAATTTTTGCTCAAGAGAGCAAAAAACATAATTAAGTATTGTCTTGACAAACAGTTAAGAATAAGAAAGATATGAAAAATAAAACGCAAGGAAATGAAACTTTTGGACCAATGAAAAGAGCTGTTACTTTTTTTCTTATGCTTTCGTTGTTGTTGTTGTTGTTATACTACACGGCGGATCCTTTTTGGACCAGTTGACAGTTGGATATGTCAACATATGATAAATTGTTCAACTGACAGATGACATTCGGAATATTATGGAAACTCAACGTAAAGACAACTCCAGTTGACAATCCATCCACATCCTTGCCACTTTGTCCGGCACTTTGGTGGCACCTGTCCTTGCATAAGTATGAGTGTGAGTGTATGTGTTTTTCTGTGTGTGTGAATAGTCAGCCCATTCAGTTATATAATTGCACATTTCAATGTGTGTGCGTGTGTTGAGAGAAAAGGAGAAGTGTTTATTCAATTTGCCTGAGTGAATGTGTCGTCATACAACCAATTGCTTATTCAAATTTCGTCCGTTTCGCAATGCCAACAAGCATTAGCAAATACTTCAGTTATTTTGTCATGCAAAATGCTAAATTGTTTACCGCCAGGAATCTCAATTGAAAGTTCTTAAATAAAACCACACCTTGAAAATGTATCACAATAAAATGTTAGTAAATGTTAAACACTTAAAATAAGTTTTGAAACAGTTTTGTCATCATTATTGCTGCCATTTAAGCGCTTCAATTTAAGTCCACAAATATTGATGGAAAATTTATTATAAGTAAATTGTAAAAGGTTAATATGCAAAGTAATAGTTAAAGGCTGGAATTGGTTAGTAAAATTATGGAAATATAGCGCCAAAAGTTTTTTTGTGATTTCTGTTTACCAAGGGGCTTACGCGTAAAAGTTGTCTAAATAAGTTATAAATTCCTTCTTACTTTACGTAATTACGATTAAACTTGTTTAAAATTTTGAAGTTGTAGGAAGCATTAAAATTTAAAGTATTGTTTTTTACCTTTACCTCACATAAGCCTACAGATTTTAGAACAATATTTCTATCTTTTTTGTGGTTTGTTTTTTTTTTATTAAAAAATGTAATTTAATTGATATTTGAATATGGATTTATTTTCCATCTATCCGATATCCATTAAGCTTAACGACTAACCAAAAAAAAAAGGAAAACAGAGAACGAAAAACTGCAAAAACTAATCTCTTCGACTTTTTTCAAACGCTGCCACAAAATCCGCACTCACAGGTAGACCATTAACATCAACAAACAAACGAACTGCAAAACAAGATACAAAAACAAATGGCAAATAGAAAAGTGGGGAAAAACAAGGTGGATAGAAAACTTTTCATTTATTTTGCGCAAAAACTAATGGCTAAAACCTAGCTGGCTAGTGCGGTGAAGCCAGGAATGTGAAAATGCAATAAGATAATACTGAAAACCTCTAGATAAAGTTTTGGTTGTTTGAAATTGTTGAAAGTAACTTTAAGATATGTTCTTGAGATAGAAATTAATTAGTTTCAGCAATTATTTGGTATCTTTTGATTATGATAAATTTGAATATCGCAGCAGGTGCCTGAATTTAGCTTCTCTATGTAAGCCAAATTTCACTGTCTGATGGTCAATGAGGGAGACTCTTCAAAGAAAGGAATTGACTGGCAACTGGGAGATGGAAGCTGTCTAAAAACAAAAGGCAAACAGCAGCTCACTCTGTTCTAAACACACACAGACACATATAAATCGAATGTCATTAAAATACAAGACAAGACAACATTAGGGTATAGGGTGTAGGGATGATGGCAAAGATGAAAGTGAGCGGTTGGGGGGCTCATTTTGGGAATGAGGGAGAATGGAGTGGAGTGGTTGTTGGTGCGGTAGCATCATGTTGAGAGCTCATTAAAACGAATACGAATTTAATGGTACTTAAAGCGGAAATTGCCTGGGAAGTTTCCGCCACGGTAAGCACAAAAGCAACAACAACTCAAGCTCAAGCAGCATCAAGGAAAAACTGAAGCCAACTTAGATCGAAGTGCCAGGCCCACACACACTTAGATACACTGCCATATAAGCAAACACACATACACACAACAAAAGCTTTTACGAGCTGAAAAACTATTAGTGGCAGCCATACATACACACACACACACACACACACACATACACACAGACACTAAGAATAACAGCAACAAAAAACTATGCAACAAGAGCCAAACTCACCTGGCTACCTTTGTCTATACCTGTGAGTAGGGCGTTTCATCCTTTTTTCCTCTCGCCTCTTCTTTATTCCATTTTTTTTGTTTTGCGTAGTTTTTGTTGTTTTCTCCTCTTTTTGTTGTGTGCCAAATGAAGCCATCACACACTCTGGCACAAAGCCGTATCCACCTACTTCACTCTATATGAAAGTCACGCGTATGTGTGTGTGTGTGTATGTGTTTTCTAAAGGACAAAAAATGGAACCCAATGTAGTGAACCAAGAGAAGTGGCAAAAAGTTTACAGTTTCGTAAGCTACAATGAAATTTTTGGATGCTCTTAAACGAAAAATTGTAAGAAATGTGAGATACAGGTTAATGAATCGTAGCCATACCGTCAATTTTTAATACTCTAACTTCACTAAAAGAATCTGATTAAAAAAAATCACTAAATCAACTGCTTACCTTAAACCGTTTTTTTGTTTTGAATTTTTAAATTTATTTTGGAACATTCTTAACTTATTAACATTGTTTAAGCCAAATATTTAACTAGATAACAATTATTCATTTTTAATTTGCATAAGTTTTATTTTAGATCTTAAAAATTAATCGTTAAGGTTACACGCTTTTATTGGTTTCAGTTAGAGCATATGTAAAACAGATTGGCTTTAATTTGAGTTAGTCTAGTAACAGGGACTAAATACCCAATTAATCAAAACGACTGTCTGTATCGAGAAATCATAATATATAACGGCAAAGTCTATGGTTGCCTTATTTAAATGATTTATTATTCAATTTAGCAAATTTCATGCCAACACACATTTGGTTAGAGTATCAGAGCCCCATGAAAGGCAGCAAAACCAAATAAAGCAAATGGAAAAAAGCGCTGACTGTGCGAATTGGCGCAACAGTGTGAAAAAAGCCAGCGACGCCATTTTGAGACGCACAAAAGTATGCTTTAATTGAATGTTTGTTTGTGCCAGGCATACATGCAATATTCACACACATATTTCTTTTTATACAAATATGTATGTATATAGACATGTGTACATGCATACATATATAAGCACCTTAACGACAGGTGGTATAGTTCCACATGGATGTATGTATGTACATCTCTGTATGCATACATATTTGAAAAATTGTTGGAAAATTTGCATGGACCATAATGGCAATACCATTGTATAGAGTTTTTTGAGTTTTCAATTTCACGCATATTGAAAGAGGGGCTTTTATGGGAGTGAGTGAAAGGGGAATGACTGAGTGGAAAAATAGGTAAGAGGTAGTTGAGGGAACTAAAAGGAGCTCATGTCGTACTGAATTTGGCTGGCATACTGTTAGGCAAGTCAAATTGAATTGTTTTTCTACTTTTTTACAGCAGCTTAGAGTTACCTGTATGTGGGTATGTGTATGTGTGTGTGCAGAAAATGTTTTGCAAAAGTCAGCTAAAAACAGAAGAGTTGATTGTTCTGCCATTTTCTGCTGATATAGCCAAGATAAAGGAATATCGCATGTGATATCAAAATCAAGGCAATAAAATGTGTAATCGCATTGCAAGTATTCCATTTAAGTTTGTATGAATGCTATATGGAGAATAAAATGAAGATACATATCAATTCCTTTGGGGGTGCATTCTGAAGCAAAAAACTTAATAAAAACTAAAAGGAGAAAGTCTAAACTTGTTGGTAATGACTATGGTATGCCCTTACAGAATATTGTTTTTATGGTTTCTTATTAAAGTGATTTTATTTTTGGGCGAAATCCATAAAACCTTTTAAAAGTTTAATATTGTAAGCAAACAATATGAGTTTTCCGAATTAATATAATAATCATTTACTTAGCACTTTAGTTTCCCATAGATTATGGTGAAGCTCTGCTCATAATTTGAATGACTTAATTAAAAATCACAAAAATAAAAAGAAAAATAACAAAAGTTTTTTAATCATTTTAGTGTTAGTTTTATAAATTTCTTTGGGTTTCTCAGATGGGAACAAAAGTAAAAAAATTTCAAAATAATTTGTAGATAAAAAGAACCGGAATATAGAAGTTTTATTTGCTAATATGTCAAAATAGAATAGAATATTCCTTCTTCTCTGCATTTCGAACGGGATATGCTCGTGTAGTTAGGGAATTTTAAGTGCCTCTCGTCTGTTGCCAGAAAGATGAAGAAGTACTGGACAGGATTGTCTCTTTGCCTTTGTGGGCCAGTCGCCCTTCCTCCCTCTCTCCTCCTCTTCCTCCCACCAGACATTAGTAATTTAGATTGTTATAGAAATAACTTTGGCACTCGAGCAGCTGCAAACTGTTCCAAAGGCAACAAAAATAATAATAATACTGCACAGGATAAAAATGAAATAAAGAAGAAAGGATGTACAGAAGGATCAAACGCAGAAGCAGGGGGAAGCACTTGATGCCTCAAGCCAAGCGGAAATTTGTATGTGGCCCCAGCAATTGACAATAATTGTTGTTTCTAAACAATTTGTACTTCTTTTTATAAGGGGAAAGAAAAGGTAGAGAAAGTTCAAGAAAAATAAATATATATCTTGCTGGATATGATGTTGAACGCAGCCATGTCTTTATTTAAAGTAAATAAAGTCACATTTGGAAATTGCAATGTTTTTTAATTAAAAAGGTTTCTTTTCTGTATTTGGAAAAGTTTTAATTGCTTACCAAATTGTTCGTGTCCCAGAAGCAAAAAAAATGTTGTCTTAAATTAAAAATCAACTAAAATTGATTAAGATTTGTTTCATTTTAAAAAACATTAGTGTTTTTTTCATTTTCACTTAAACATTGAATCTAAACAACTGTGATATTATGGACATTATTTCTTTAGAGTGATATGACCCATCTGATATTTCAAAAACCAAAAACCAAAACTATTTATTCTTATGTAGATGTTTTTTTTATGTTTTTCTCTTTAATTGTATCTTTAATTCTTAGTTCTCTGAATGTCTCTTGGACCAGAAATTCTTCTCTTTTGCTTCAACACGCAAAATTTTTTAATATACAAATTCTATGAATCAAATTCTTTGATAGTCGACATTCACAAAAAAACATAGGGCTTGATAGATTCTTAGAAGAGTTGGTTTGATTTGTGTTGAAAATTTGTTGTATTTGTTGTTGACAAGACTTTGACATGCAGTTCAGCTAAGCGCAAAATGTTTAAAACCGTATGCAAATTTTACAATATTTACATACACTTTTGGATTTGTTTATGCAGTTGAGAGCCATAAATTGGGTTATTTATTTATATTATGTTTTCCTGCAAAGCTAAAGATTAGAATTAAAGGTCATAAAACTTGAAATTTATGTGGCACTGGGTAACTATACGACACACAAGACGCAAAAAATATAAATAAAGAATAACACCAAACGGACTGGTGACCCTGGCAATTTAATTAACTAGCTTAAAAATGTGCCAACTTAGATAGATACCAAGTGTAGAGCATAAGTAGGAACTGGCTCACAAGTCAGCAGCTAAGACCCGGTAATCGTATTTCTAATTAAGTGCGAATTTTCCATCCTTCCACTCTGCATCCCTTTGTCCTCTCCCCTTCTAACCACCTACCATTTTGGGCGATGACAAACCAAGCTAAAGCAAATTGTGTTGTTGTCGCCTAGTTTATTTTTCCTGTTCATTTTTTTGCTGCTGCTTTTTATTCCAACACCCTCCCCCCCAATCCCTCTTGCTCCAGTTGAATTTAATTAAATTTCCACACTTCAAAGCGTTGGCAATGTGTAAAATGTCTAGTTCTCAACCATCCCCCTTCTCACCCACTAAAACGGAACGGAACCAGGAAAGCCAACTTATAAAGAAAAAAAATGAAAAAATACAGAATACAGAAAAAGAGAGTGAGAAAAAATGGTTATAATAAAAAGGAAATCTTAATTTTTCGTCCTTTCTCGTTATTTGCTCTGTTGCCAAGTTGGTTTCCTTCAGGTTAAACATTTTTTTTTCGTCGTCGTTTAATACTCTTGCCTGAAAGGTACATTTGTTTTTTAAAATAAATAGAATTTTTAGAGTTCATATAAATCAAATTTAGTCAATCTCATTTTGCCTTAAATTTTGCACAGACAGACTAAGAGCTTTCCCATCCTGCAATTACGAAATTTCTGATTACAGACAAATTATTTTCGAGTTCTTTTTTTCTAAAAATAGTAAACTCCTAATTCGGGAGAAGACGTTACTCTATCCATGACTCCTCCGCAAACCTTGTTTAATATATTTTGGACTCCTTTTTAAGTCAAATTTTTAATAATAATAGGAAATGCCATTTTATTATTGTACTTTAAAATAGATTTCAAATGAGAAAGTTGTAATTTTTTTTATACATACAATGAGATGTCTCAATGATGAGTCTCTTATCAAGATGGTTTGTGATAAAACAATTATCCAAATGCTATATGGGTTGATAGTGAGGTGAGGTGAAGCGATTTGTATTTCCATCCATCCATTTTTAAACTGTTGCTAAGCCATAGGTAATGAAGGGTATATAAACTTCAGGGTTTTGGAAGTCATTTTTTTTGTTTTTTTCTGTTGCTTGTGTTGGTTTTGCTTTCGCTTCCCTTACTAATTAATTTCGATTCATTGAGCACTTTTACAAGAAATTGCACACCCACTCGAAGCAACAGAAATAGGATAGGAGAATAAGAGTGAAAAAAAGAAATGCTTACAATGTATCCTTGGGTGTACGTGACGCATTTCTATTCCCCATTACGTTTTCAACTAGCAAAGTTTTCCTTTTTCCTTTTGCTAAAAATTCTTTCTCTTGATTTTCTTTTTGCTTCAAGCATCAAAGTCAGACTCGGTATCTCTGAATGCCTCAACAAATGAGCCTTTTTTTGTGTGTAAATTGTTGCCAACAAATTTGCTGCCATTGAAGAAATTGCTTCGACACCTCCCACCCAAACCCAATTCCTTTTTACACGGGGTGGGTAAGACAACTATATACAGAGACGAATGTACATATATAAGCATAGTCTATATACATTTTATATATGTACATAGGTGGCAAAGTGAAGTCTTGTTACATTTCCTTTTCCTTCTCCTTATCGATATGTCAATTAAATGGGTTTAATTTAAGACATGTGTTAGATGCTGGAATTAAGCAAGAACAGAAGTAGCTATCAGGGATTTACTGGCTAACTAACTGACAGCAGTCGGACAACCAACTGACCAACATGGAATTTGCCACAGATATGGCTAACTGAAAATAAATCAATTATAAAATGTTTTATAGAAACTTGAATGCCATTTCTCTATATATTGCCAGCATATCTTCAGGAAAAGCTGTCACTACTGACTTTGCTAGCCAACACTTATCAAAACTTTTAGTATTTTAATGTTAAATGATATTTATGCCAAAGAAGATTTAAATTAAACAAGTTCCTGTTATTGTTGAATATGATTTGTGGAAATAAGCGGTTAAATAGTTTTAATTGGGAAAACAAAGTTTTAATTAAAAGTCCATATTTATGTACTCCACGAATTCAAACTACTTTGCTATTTATTATTAGTTTTTTGGAACACTTGTGTGTTAAATTAAACGGGTCTTAGAACTAGGATACATTATTAAATAAATCGCTTTTAAGCGATTCTCTACAAAGCGTTCCATAAATCCAAAGTTTTAGATGTTAATCTAATCAAAATCACTTTAAATTTTAAGCTATAAAACTTAGTGAAAGAGCTGTGATTTCTTTTTATTATCCTTATATTTTATAAAAATAGGACTTCTTAGGATTTCGATGTTAGGACCATGCTTTAATGTATGGAGGATCCTTGATAATTGGAGCAACCTTTGGGAATGCAGAAAAAGTCTTCACCTACGAAATCTAATGCAGAGTTTATTGAGTTTGCTGGATACATTTACGGATATGAATGGATTTTCGGGCAGGATCAGTCCGGCCCTCACTCCAATTAAAAATATATATTGTAATATTGTCACACAAAGTATTATAAAATAAAAACTCGATTGGCAGTGTAAAAAACGCATTAATCAATAAGTAATCATGTTGACTTATTAATATTACATAAATTCTCAACTTCAATAGTACAATTAATCAAATCAAACATATTAATTATTAAATAAAAAGTTGATTAGATAAGTTAATAAACCTATTAATTTTAATTCACTTTTTTGAAATTTAATACTTCATGTTGCTTAAAACTAATAGTTACAATAAGTAATAAGCATACAATTTTTTTTTAAATGAATTTTTGTTTTAAAATTACAATTCATTTGCATTTCTTTCATTAACAAGTATCCACAAATAAATGGAAATGTATAAACATTAATTTACAATTAGTTAACTCACCTCACCTGCACACGTTACACAATACTGTTTTTATCAATTTGCCATCCCTTGCCTGTCAAATCGTACGCAAAGGTTGTCTGTTTGACTCAGTCTATATTTTTAATCACATTGGCCTTTGGTAATTCAAAATCCAATAAGTATATTTTAAACAGAAGATAAATAAGCAAACAAAATTTTTTTTCTTTCTAAACAAAAAAAAAAAAAACCAATCACTGAGAACCGAATGTAGAAGCCGCTTAGAAAACTTACACTCCTTCAAAAACGGAATATTTAATCAAATAAACACGATTTGCTTTCAGAATCAAAATGATGACGAGCAAGTCACAGACGAGCAAAGCGCGACAATCGACGACCGGCTTGGAGAACCAATTGGTTGGCGGTAAATTTCGTTTGATCAAGGCCATTGGCTCTGGATCCTTTGGTGAGATCTATAAGGGGGTCAATGTCAAAGATGTCTCCGAAGTAGCTGTCAAAATAGAGCGGGCGAATGCAAAATATCCGCAATTGATTTACGAGGCCAAAGTGTATGAGCAGTTGGGACGAGGTCCAGGATTTCCCACATTGTTGCACTATTGCAGCGAGGCGCATTTTAATGCCATGGTTATTGAACTGCTAGGACCTTCGTTGGAAGAATTGTTCAATACGTGTAAGCGTAAATTTTCATTAAAAACAGTTTTAATGTTAGCCGATCAGATGTTGATGCGGGTGGAGTCTGTGCATCGGCAGGGGTTCATTCATCGTGATATCAAGCCGGATAATTTCCTTATGGGTCTCGGTCGGCATGCGAGTAAATTGTATATGATAGATTTTGGTTTGGCGAAACGTTATCAAGATCCGGAGCAGCATCAGCATATACCCTTTCGCAAGGATCGAAATCTAACTGGTACAGTTCGCTATGCCTCCGTTAATGCCCAAATGGGTGTCGAGCAATCTCGTCGCGATGACATGGAATCTTTAACCTATTGCATTTTGTATTTCCATTTGGGCAAATTACCCTGGCAGGGTATCACAGCGTCCAATAAGAAGCAGAAATACGAACGTATATTGGAGAAAAAGAATAGTGTGCCAATTGAATCGCTTTGTACATCATTGCCAAGCGAATTTGCTCTTTTCATGAAATACACCAAAAATTTACGTTTCAAAGAGGATCCCGATTATGTCTATTTGCGCCAACTATTTCGTATTCTATTTCGTACACTTAATTATCAATATGACTATATCTTCGACTGGACCATATTGCAGCAGCAGCAGGAACAACGAGAGCGTTTGGAAAAGGAATATCAATTGGAGCAGCAGCAGAAGTCACGAATTCGTCCTACTCACGTTTTTAGGTCGGAGAGAAACGTGCACCAGTCACAACAGCAACACTCAAATCAACAGCAACAATCGCAGCAGCAAAACCCACAGCAGCAGCCTCGTCGATCTATGGTGAAATATGAGCGCATTGGTGATGGCCAATTCATCAAAAGACGCTAAGGCACACCAGAAACTGAGGCCTTTTTCATTATTTATTCCTTTTTTTTCAAAATTAATTGATAGAGCTTCCATTTAATAGTTAAACTGTTTATGTTTAGAGATTAAAAAAAAACAAAAAAAAAAGAACAATTATACATGATTGATATGCTTTCACAAATCTGGATTTGGTGTCTTCATTGGGGTTCAACCTATTTTCAAAACAAAGAAGTATGGAATAAATGCCTTATTGCAATCGATTTTAAGAGCAAGTGAGTTAATCACCATTCATATTAGAGCTTTTAAAGAAAAATGCAAATCTTTTTAAAATGTTTCGTTGTCTGCAGATCTTGGGGACCATTTACCTGTATATAATTATCCGATTTGTAAATAATAACAAAATATGAAGTCACCAAATAAAAACTCGACCACTCTATCTATTATTTTGTACCAAATTCAATAAGTTCAATATTAAGTCATATATGCTTTTAAAAACGACTTAAAATAAAACACCATCATAAAATGGTTGACTCAATATTTAAGTTGCTATTCCAATTTAAAGTAAACGAATAAACAATAACAAACTAAAATTATTTAATTTAAGTCGACTGTGGCCAATGACCAACAATTCAAAACAAATGAAAAAAGTCGCACAATTTATTTGGTTTTTGAAATTTTAATGCTTTTTAATATAAAATATTAAATGAAATCATTAGCTTAACAATTTTCCAATTAAACAAAAGCCCAAGGACAATGGCCGCAGAAATCAACACAGGATAGAATAGAATAACAGAAGAAGAGAGTGAAAATTAAGCGCCACTAAAATGTAAATACATAAATAATGAACAAACACACGTAAAATGAAGCATTTATAAAGCTGCTTATAATGCATAATGATTCTGATTATGATGATAATAATGATGATTATAATGTTGATGATGATGAAGATGTCTCGCTAAAGTGTTTGTGTTGGTGTAAGTATGTATGTTGGGTGGAACACAAAAGCCAGCGAAAGACAAAAGCGCCTTAGCTGCAGCTGTGTGAGTAGTGGTGTGTGTGCGTGTGTGTGTGTGCAGGTGCATTAAATGCTATTACGGCTGCCCTTTACCCCCTTCTATCTCCTTGTCTTGTAGCACCTTTTAGTTGGCAACGTCCATTGTTAATAATTTTGAAACAAAAGGCCACACTAAAAACAATAACTAAGCGCACAGTAAGTAGAAAGTAAGCAGATGACAATGCCAAGGATTTTCCATTCCTCCCTGGACATTCTACCAGCTAGAAGATGGCCAGAAGTTAGTCACACGCTCACATGCACAGAAAGAGAGCGGAAGAGGCGGGGTTCGTATAGGACATGGCAAAAAAAGTGTTTTTGGTCCAAAAAAGAAGACAAACGACTAGCACGAGAACAAAGTAGTATAAAGTTGTAGTAGTAGTAGTAGTAGTGGAAGTCGTAGTAGTAGTGGAAGTCGTAGTAGACGAAGACGACGGCAAATAAAATAAAACAAATATAATGAGATTTTCGTGCAGCAGCCATAGCATACTTATCAGCGCAAAGCGCACAAGACTAAAGCAAAGATGGCGACAGCGACGAAGTCCTTCGCTGTACCAGCTAGCTATCTTTTGTTCTGTCTACGTGACAGTCTCTTTTTCGCATCCACTGTTACTGTTTGAACGTGTGCGTGTACTATTGTGAGCGTGTGTGTGTGTGTCGTGGCAAGAACTAAATTTATTTTAGTTTTAACTATTTGCCCGGCTCAAACGACCAAATGGCAACAACATTCAGAAAGGAAAGCAAAAAGAAAACCTAATGCGAGGGACATTTCAGAGTATTTGACATATACAAACACACACTCACACACATACACACAAATACGGCGGAACATATATATTTTCACTTTTCACAAAAGCTTTGGCTCCGGACAAAGCATATTATAAATTACATACTGAGTTTTTTCTTCCCGTCTCTCAATTTTTTTGTGCATTTTTTTTGTCGCCTGTGCTTTGTGCCCTTGTTGGCAAACTGTTGTTATTATTGTTGCTTTTCCACCCTCTATTTTTTTCTTTCTTTTAACTTGTTATTGAAATTTTAGCAGTTTATTTCTACGTTTTTGTTAAAGTTTTAGTCGGTCCTTTTTTGTTTTTGCTATGCAAACTTAATTCCATTTTGCTGTTTATGTGCTTATATACTTGTTAAAAACTTAAGCATCAGAAAATACAGGGTGTCCATAATATTAAATTTTTCTTAGAGATAGTTTTCAACTAACTTGATAAGCTGTTCAATTTTTTATCATCAACATTTTGTCTGGTTTTTTATGGGTCACTTAGACGGTTATTTTAGTTGTAGAAGATGTGCCAAATATTGAGTGGAAGACATCTTCTTAAAGGCAGATGGATGAGTCAATAAATCTTTTAAGAATTGGATCAAATTACTTAATGCATTAGATTAAGAAACTTGTTTCACAGTGGTGTTAGATTAAGATTGAGATTAATATAAGAAGACTTCAATGAAAAATCACAGGGTAATATTTACGAAATTGTCAACAGACAATTAATTACTGGCTACAGGATAAAGGATGTTTTCATATATATTCAGTGTCCCCAATCGATTTAATTGCATATTTAAATTATGGAAATTTAAAAATTTTAGCAAAAAAAAAACTTAGCAAAACTTTACCGAATACTTAAACTGTCGCTTCTCTGTGATACAAAGTAGTAGGACTTCTTCTGTGTGCAACTTAAAAGCCATAACAGTTGCTTTGAATGCTTCTAAGGTATCATACAGGGTGTTCAGTGCAATAAATAAAATCTTCCTGTTTAAGTTCATTAAGTTATTTACAATCCACAAATCCAAGCAGAGTTGATTTAAAAATTTCATTATTAAATTTTTTTCTTTCTTAACACCCAGTTTATGGTGTCTTAAGTAAAAATACCACACGTTAATGTTAATTTGTTACTTTGTATATGTTGCTTAAATGATTTACAGAGAGAGAAAGCATTTGCAGAATTTCGTCTAACTGCCATTTTCATTGTTCCAAGCTACTTAGCGTTCATAAAAGTTTCCTTGTTGGAGTTCGTGTCTACTACTATTACTATTTTATATGAGTGAGCTCCCCTTTTTTTGTCACTTTCGTTTATTGTTTATATTCATGTGAAGGCACCCTGTTTATATACAGCAATCAAAGAAGGCATCAGCAACAGCAATAACAGCAGCAACACAGCAACAGCAGCAGCAATACCAACACCAACACCAACAACAGCAGCAAAAACAACAAGCATCGACGAGCACGAAAAAGTGGTTACCTCTACCCCGCCGATCCATAAAACACAGTCAAAAGTCTGCACGTCTGGGCAGAGAGTATGAGAATTGGACGGAGATGTAGACGGACATTATTGCTGTCGAATGCGTTGCTATTGCTATTGCTGCTGCTGCTGCTGCTGATGTTGGCGTTGCTGTTGCTGCTGCTGCCGTTGCCGTTGCTGTTGCTGCCAGCGACTGTACCAAACATGGTTGTACGCAAACAACACTCGCACACAGACCTAAGTGGAGAGTATAGAGAGTTTTGCTAATGTATAGCAGAGAATCCTTAATATATACATACACACACACATACATACGTATGGTGGCATATGGCAACATTCCTCGCGTTCACTCAAAGGCATTCGGAGCAGTAGTAGTAGTAGCAGCAGCAGCAACATCATCAGCAATAGCAGCAGCAGCAGCAGCAAAACTTTGAACTTCGTGTTGACGTTGGCAGGCAGTAAAATTTCATACATTTTGGGTAACCACCACCACCACCCTCCATCCCGTCCATACCATCCATGCAGCAGCAGCACCCTCTCAGTTTGCCAACCCTCCAAAAACCATTTCACTAAATCTTTTTTTTTGTTTTCGTTGTTGTTGTTGTTGCTGCTGCTGATGTTGGAGTGGTGGTTCGACGTCCCACAGGCAGCAACATCATCAGCAACGGCAAAAGCAGCAGCCGGGACTATAAAAATGGATTTTTATTATGCTCCAAGCTGATGTGTTTTTTTTCTTCTTGCTTTTTGGCTGTTATCTCTCGTTTTTGAGTTTTGGTCAGAATGTTGCTCTCTCTCACCTTGTGTTCATCTGTTATGTTCTTTTTTTTTTTTTGTTTCGTTTGTAGGTAAAAACAACCAGAACAGAACTTTCTCTCCCTCATCGGCATCATCGTCTTGCCAAGACCTTTTTTACCATTCTTTTCTTTGAGTGAAGCTGTGGCTTGAAAGCTTTGAGCGAAAGTTTTTTGTAATTTATATATCTTTTTTTTCACTTTTCAGTTGCTGTGGCCTGGTGTGTTTTTTCTTTCTTTATTTTTATTATTATTTTTTTTTTTTTGGGATTTTGCGAAAACTGGGTTAATGTATATTTGGTTTGATTTAAAATCACTTCAAGATAAGACAAATGTATCAAAATGGTTTACGTGTTGATAAAATAGAATGCTATTGAAGGAAGATTGACCAATTGAATAGTTTTGCGAGTTATGGATTAGTTATTCTGTTTAAATGAAATAAGGTATTGATTAAGAAAGCAATTTATTGGCTATTTGAAAAACTGCAATGCTTTTGTTCGCAAAACTAAACAAAATTGAAGAAGGCTCCGTTATTTAATGAACATTTAAAAAAAAAAAAAAATCATATTCGATTTCGTTCAAATATTAAGTTTTTTTTCACTAAATTAAGTTGTAAAAATATAAAATCATTTTAAAATCTATCCATAAAATTTATTTAAAAGATATCTGACAGGCCATCAATGATAAGTATGCCATTGTCTTGATGTGATAAAATTTCAATTACGAAATTTTCTTTAGAAATCTAAAATTTGGGAAGCCCGAAATGAATAGAAGGCTTCATGTAAGGTCCAAAAGGTTGAAAGAATTTTTTGAAAAAAAAGAGAAGATTTCAATCGGAAAGTCAGCTCGAAAAGCTTGTGAAACTCACTCAAACTGAGCTTTTTGAAGAGGCAAATTGGCTCAAATCAGCAAAGCCGGCAGCAACAGTTTCACACACACGAGATACACTATATATATTTTGTAGATATGTATTTACACATATATAGCGAGTGAGAATGAGAGAGATAGACAGAGACAGAGAGAGAGAGAGAAAGCGAAAGAGAGACTTACGCACACACAGCATCAGGATAAAGTATATAAGTAAGTATGTATGTAACAAAGAGGCCCAGGACAGGGCCAGCCTGGGCTTGGGCCTGGGTCTGTGCTTGTGCCCGGTCCAAACACCACCCCTAGAAAACAGGACACTATGGGGATTAAGTCGCTGCTGTTGCTGTTGCTGCGGCAGTGACGGAGGCAGCAGCAAAAGCAGAGCATACTTATTTTGTTTTTGCTTTTTACCATTTTGTACATAAATCACTGAGAGCATGAATGCTGCGCAGCAGCTGCTCTGCCCCGAGAGATGCTTCTCTACATCTCTTTTTCTATGTGTTTGTGTGTGTGAGTGTTTTCATCTCTGTATGAGTGTGTGCCGCCATTTGGAATTTTTCGAAATTGGGGTTCGCTACAACAAACGCAATTCGTAGTAGACGTTTAGGCGTCAACTAGTGCGCTTGGTGCTGCGCTTACACATTTCAATCTACACACACTACTCGCTCCCAAAAGAAAAGCTGATTTCATTCATTTAAACCAACGAAGACGCAGAAGACTCACTAGCAGCCCCCAGCAGCAGCAGAAGATGAAGAAGATGATGGAGAAGAAGAATAGGACTCCCTACTTCTTCTATCACCCCTCTCATAGAGAACACAGACAGGACTTGACAAATGACCAAAACCTAACCAACATTCATTCAGTAGACACACAGACGCAGACTATCACATCACAAAGCGAAAAAAGCTAAAAAAAAACGAACGAAATCATCTTTAAAATATCTGTGCAAAATATATTTTTCCATAATTTTAAATAAAAAAGTGTTTCAAGTGGCAGACAAAAATATTGCCAATGCTTATAAAAGATTTTTTAAAGAAAATAACCTCTCTTTAACAAAAGTGCGCGTTATATTATTCTGAAAATATATATCGAAATATATATATTATATATGTTTAACATAGTATTCAAATCTAACTGGTATGTACTTGATGTTGTAATGGAATATACTACGTCTAATATGTATTTTGGTGTTGTTTTTGATGTCGTATAAATGTCAATCATAAAATTAAGTTCCTAAATCCTCATAATTCAAGTGAGTATTACTTTTATATCTATTATCCTAGACTACGCTTTCGATGTTTAATATTAACAAGAGAATAACGATATATTATTTTAAATGTTTTCATTGAGATTATAAATGACTTTGCGTCTTGATAATTTATAAAATGTTTGTTATACAAAGATCCATTTGAGCCTTTTTTTTTTTTGATTCTGATTAGTTTATACAAAATGAACGTTTCACCTAAAAACAAGATGATGAACAAGCAAAGAACTTCCCACTTATGAAACATACAATAAAAAAGTTCAAGTCCCACAAAACTTGGAATTATTATTAAAAACAAAAGATGTATTTATAGCCAAGGTATTTTATTAAAATATTTAAATTATTTTATCTTGGCCGAAAGTTTCTTTAGATTTGACATAATACAATATTACAATTACAATCTCTACGATGAGTTATGAGTTATTAGTTTGAGGTCAAGAACTTAATAAGTCTAAGCTTAATAAGTCTAATTCTCAGAGTTGTGAAGAATATTAATCTCTTGGGAATATCTTAATTTGTCAATGTTGAGTCCTTTTTCATATAATTTTTTCTAAAAAAAAAACAGATTGTCAATTTTAAGAGCAAAATGCTTAAATTAAACTTGTCGTTTGAATCGTTATTTGAAAATTGGAAATTGATTGAAAATTATCTTCCTTCCAATTGTCCGAAAATTCCGATAATTATAGGTCTTACTTAATCGTTAAATTCAAAACGGAACAAAACTGGAACTTGTAAATATAAAATTACTAAAAATATACAAGAAATAGATCAAGGATAGGCCATACACAAATAAATTTTGAATAAACGAGAAATTTATAAATGGAAAAATAATTAAGATTTATATTCACCATATTTATTTTAAAATGACTTTTACTGGACTTTAATGAAGTCCTCATAGCTATGTATAAAAAAGCTAATAATGCCCTTATACCTAGTATCCTTATCCGAACATTTTTGTCAAAATCGCCAAAGTTCATCCAATTTGTAAAAAGATGTAGTCAACTTTTAACTATGCCATATAAAAATAGTCTTAATTTGCCCAAAAAGATTGGCTCTCTTCAACTTGGCATTCGGTAAATGTAATATTAACAACCCGTATTGGCCCCAGAGCAGAAACTGCAAACAGAAAAGTTTCGTCAAATAAATTTTGCACAACTCAAATATGCCAGAAAGTTTCCTCCATTGCCAGCTGTGGGTGACTACGACGTGGGCGTATGCGGTATGCAACTACAACAGCAGCTCAAACACAGACACACATACACCCACTCACACACACAGACACACACTTAGAACAAGAGAGCAAAAGAGTGAAAGAGAAAGAAGGGATAACTAACAAGGACAGCATTGGCATCGGCGTTTTTACCGAGTTCTTGCCCATGTTCATGTCGTAAAATCGAGTTCATCGTATATATATACGACATATATATACATTCATATATATATATATTTATGTTTAAGTGTGTGTGTGTGTGTGTGTGTAAGTTCGAAACGAGAAGCCGCAAACCCCAAGCGAATCTCAAGTATCAACCAGGCAAATGCTGCTGGATGCTAGAAAGGACCAAGGCTCACTCACACAAACACACGCACACAGAGCTACACGGAGACTAAAACAGAGACGAGTGTCATGCGTCGTGCGCGATGTCAAGGACCGCACCCAAAAAACGTAATTTTTTTTGCTTCCATTTTTTTTTTTGTGACGAGCAAAAATGTTGCTTGGGTGTCGATGATTTGTAGGTTCTCTGTGTGTGAGTGTAGGAGCATTTATGGCAGGTTGCGAGCGGAAGGAAATGACATTTTTATGTGTCTCCTCCCCCTTCACACGGCTAGCCCTCGGCCATTCCATTTTTTGCTTTCTTTTTTTTTTTTTTTTGGACTAAAGAACTTTTATCTATACGAGAAAGACGTGCTTTGCATAAGTTTGGTTTTTTTAGTTTAATATTTTTTTTTTTGTGTTTTTTCTTGTGAAACCGAGTCTTGGTTATCCTCTCTCTCACGCTTGGACTGGCATATAAATTTCTTGGCTGTTTTTTTTTTACATATTACTCGTTGCAATTCAGAGTTCATTCGCGTTGCTTTTTGCCTGTCTGCACTTATTTAAATACCATGAAAGAGGGAGAGTAAGGAGTAAAAATGTAGTTCTTATTCAGACATTTATTTTACGTACTTTTGCAGAGATTTGAAAGCGACAGATTACAAGAATGAGAAAATTTTCATAGTAGTAATTAAGCACGCTGCTTTTTGGTACTTTGGTTTCTTGTGGTTATCTTTCATTCAGAAACTTTAGATTCAAAAAATTCTTTAAATGCTTAAAGAAAATCTTGTTTATTAAGTTTTCTAAAGTAACGAAGTAATAATAAAACAGTCGGACTTTGACTTTCATCTAAAGCTACCAACTTTCCACTAATTTTGAATCTTTATATATTTGTGTAAAGTCAAAAGAATCAGATTAAGAAAGAAATAGTTCATTTAAATTGGATTTTTATTGTTGGTTTTTATATAAAAGAAATCTTTAAGTCTACTAAGCTATTTAACAACTAACCAGTTGCAATTCCTTTTAGCATAAAATCTGAGCATCTTATTTTTATAACTTAGTTAGCTCTAAGCTAAGCAGGGAAGCTTGAAAACGACTCATACCAGCAGGAGAAGGAGCATTCATTGACATTAAAATCATGCTTAAGTGCCTCATGTGGCAGCAATGCGACAGCAACAGCAACAACAATAACAACAACAACAGAAACATCTAGGACAAAAGCAACAGCAACAACGTGAGCTAATTGTCAGACATTGAAATAGCCTTGCTGCAGTTTGTGTTACACAGACCGAAATGGTGGCAACAATCAGCAAAGAAAAGTGACTGCCAACGGGACATGAATGTTTTAGAGCCGAGGGGTGATTACCTCAAACTAAAGTATATAAAGTACAAAAGTATAAATGTGTATGATTGCCTTTTAATTTTAATTTGCGTATTAATTAGTGTGTTGTAGGGATTTTAGATATACATATGCAAAAATTGAGAAAGTAAAACAGAAGAATCGAAGTCATTCTTTACATTCTTTTATATATTATCGTATATTTATGTGTTCTCTATGCCTAATTCGAGCATATTTCAAAAAAATCAAAGTCCATTTGAATATGAAATTCAGATTCAATTCGAACATCATATGGTTTTGGGATCAGCAATAGCTCGAGGCATCTAGTCAGGTCGGTCGGAAAGAATTGAAATAAAAATACGAATGTCGCATTTGGTAAAGAATATTAAGACTAAAATAAAATTTTAAAGTTTAAATAGTGTTGTTGTGTTGCATCATGATGAATATAGCAGTCTATTAGTATCGTTATTCTCGCAGTTATTAAATGACTGGAGATAAAATTCTTACCGTTTGTTCTTACCTGCTTATTATAGTTAAACAATGTTTAAGCAATATTCTTTCATTTGCATTTTCCATGTGGGCACAGTTCAGTAATTTTCGTTACACATTTAGCTTTGGTTATGGGTCAATTTTTTTCGATTTTTGTAAGCTTAATAAATCAATAGATTCACTGGGCGTCTCCACTGAGTATGAAAATCAATAAACTCGTTCAAACTCAAGGATGCGAAAAGAAAACTGTCAGCTGTTTGGCTTGGCAGCTGCCGTAGCCTTCTCTGTCTCCCTGTGTCTCTATCTCTTTTTGTGAATTTTCACAGCTGATTTCATGCAATTTTCATTCTGTATGTTGTTGCCATTTTTAAGCGCCAATTTTTAATAGAAGGACAGCAGAAAAAAAGAGAAAAAGAAGACGGATACTATTATGGGGACACAACCAGCAGGCAGCAGGCGTTTTTGTCAAAAGGCTTTTGTTCTCCTCACGGCTGCTGCCGCTGCAAATGTGTGTCACGGGCCATAGTTTTTCCATTTTCCTTCCTTTTATTTTCATTTTCGTTTTTTTTTTTTCGTCTATTCACAATGTTGTTGGCAGTTGTCGATCAGCTGCTGTTACCAGGACAGATTTCTCTTTCCATCCCTCAAATGCATTCTCGATGGCATCGGCGCTTGTCCGCTTTCTATTGCCCGATTTATGTTGCAGATGTGATTTTCCTTTTTTGTAAATTTTTTGTTGTTGTTGCTTGCAACTAATTGTGGGGTGAGGTTATTGATCGAAAGAGTTATTCAAATATTCAAAATGAGTTTAGGTAACAGAATATGAAACGTGTTCATCGGATAATAAAAGGGATGCGCATTATAAATGATATAAAAATAGGTACAGTGCACTGCGGCTTAAAAGCTGACTCTAAATGATAACTTCAAAAAGGTTTTTTTTATCAGAATAATTCTATTTTGTTTCATTCGAAATATTTGCTTACTTTTTGTTCCTTTTTCAAATATAATGACTTTGCAAATATTTCCATTTCTTATTTCAAAACGGTTTGAAAAAGTGAAATATTTATCAGATTATACCCTTTTTTTTATTCTTCTCTTTACATCACCAGTAAAACATTTGAAGGATTTTCAATTTCGTTTTTCGATATTAATGGGTTTGAGGTATTTTTATTGTAAAAGTCGTTTATAATTTAAAAGAAAAAAATATTACTACTAATATATTTTGCCTGTCGTATAATTTTCTGCTTTTAAAATAATCTTCTTCAGAAGAGAACTCAAGCCTTTTCAAATACAACGCTTGTATATTTTGTTTCGGTTTAAATTGCGAAAATAAGCCCAGAACCAATTGTATTGTTTTATATCTAACTCTTTTTCTCATTAACTACAATAAAAATATACTCAAATTTTAATTAAAACCAAAAGTAGAAGAAATGAAATCTTAAAATACTTCAAGCATCTACTAATTCATAGAATTTTTAGATATTAACCCAAAGTTTTATTAAATTTCTTATAAAAAATGTTTACCAAACTTATTTTTAACGATAAATAAATAATTATAAGATGGTGTTAACAACTTCTAAAATTTGATTAGGAAAAGAATAAATATTTTTAGAGTAAACATGTTCCTTAGGTATAAAATTAAAGTCTATTTGTAATTTTTTTTTCATTTTGCTTTGTACGTTTGGTTAACCTTTTTCCCTTCTCTTTGATTAATCTCGACTCAGTATTTTCATCAAAGTTCAAGAATCATTTGAAAATCGACCCAATGGCAACTATTTATCATTTGGTAAACAAAAAAAGTTGACGAAACCATTCAGCATCATTAAGATTTTTCTTTAGAGAGGATGAAAGAATCAGTGAGTGAGCCAAGAGGAGGGAGTCTGAATGCGAACATTCACCTTTCGGATGAGATTATTGCCTGAAGTTGCATCAGACGTAAAACCAAAGGCAACCAGCTGCCAGGAATCACAGTGAGCATTGATTAGATGAGATGCATGAGCATAAACAGGATATAAAAATGCATTTGCGATGCCCGTAAAATGTCAATGACAATAAAAAGAAAGCAAAAAAGGATACACGTAAACTCTCTCACACACACAGCCACTGAAATAAACATACATACACACATGCACATAATCATAAAATCAGCAAGGATAACAATAACAAGAAGCAGCGGGCGCACTCGAATATCCTAAGCCTGGGCAATATATTGAATGAAAAGGCGAATGAGGGACGATCAGAACGTTGAACGGGAGGCGGGCAGCTGGCAGGATAATAATATGAAACCGGATTGCAAGCAAACAAGAGAGAGAGAGAGAACGCGAGCGAGAGAGCCAGCATTGATCCTGTTATTACGCAGATCAACCCCTAACACTGATCGCTGGATCGTCGACTACTTAAGGCCCTAGCCCACAACAGAGTTTTGTATCGCAGCACATTCGCCAATTCGGTTAGTTTTATGGCAATCCTCGCAAGGAACACATCACAAACAGGATCAGAATCAGCAGCACCAACGCGAAATCGTCCCTCTTCTAGTCCGTGTGACGTCGTCATTCCCAGCTACTAGAAACCGGTTCGCGATCGCCCTTGGATACCAAATCTTTATGAATTGACACACATTTTGGAGTGGTTTATTCTCAGAGCCGTTTGGTACGTTTTTCTCCTGGTATCCACTGCAGGCCTATATGTTATTTGACCATAAGGCACGCGGTGAATGCCAAGAGCGAACGAAATTCTACAAAAACCAAAACGCAAAAATATACAAATGAAGAAAAACGATAATAAAAAGAAACAGTTAAATGTTAACATCTAAATGTGAAAGTGCAAATGATAATTATAAATCAAGAAGCAAGACGTTATTATCTACTTTCTTAAATAATAGAAATATCACATTTAAAATTGAATATTTAATTCTGACTTCCATCAAAAACCATCGTTTCCGTGCTATCTATGTATAAAAATAAATTTAAATACAAAATCATTCATGTGTTTTCTAAAAATTTTCTTGAATGATTATTTAAACCTTTACTATAAAATCTTGTACAATCGCGGACTAACACGTTTTGCCAGCTTTAAAGCGAAAATAGAAGGAGAATATTTTAGTTGCACTTACTTAGGAAGGATGAGTTTTTAAAACTGTGTCTTTTAGGTCCAGGGTCTTGTTTTTAGGTCTAACGCAATAAAATTATCCGTACATCATTTCTCTTTTAGTAAGATTTAATGTTGAGTAAGATTTGACTTCGAATATAAACGTATTTATATTTGACAATTGGAATTTTGAAAAATATTTGGCTTATAAAACAGCTTAGACTATATATTAAACCAATTCTTTTACAACGTTAGTATTTGAACAAAAACCAGAGGGCAGGGGCTAACTTCGACCGCGTCAAAGTTTGTATACCCTTGTAACTTTTTTTGGTAACTCTTTCCTTACCCATAGCCATCAAAGGAAAACGTTTTATCTAATAAAGGCTAATGTTTGCGAAAGAACGGACTACAATCTTAGCATAGAAGATAACGAAGATATTGATCAAAGTCACTGTTTTCCACCGTTCGTTCCTATGGGAGCTATATGATATAGTCACCCGATCTTTGTCAAATTTGGCACAGTTGTTTATAGGCGTAATAGACTGACCAATATTAAATTTCATAGCTGAGAAAATAACAAAGTTATTGAGAAAAGTAACTGTTCGTGACTTTGACGTTTGTATGGGAGCTATCTGATATAGTGGTCCGATCCGTCTGAATCCGAGATATACAACCCCTGCATAATATACAAGCCAAGTGCAAAATTTCAGCTCTAAAGCTTTTACGGTCTAGGAGGACCTGGCTTCTTGAACTCGTCTCGTCGTGCTGATCAAGAATATATATACTTTCTATGGCTGGAGATGCTTCCTTCTATGCGTTCAACAATTCTGACCTTTTTGCAAGGGTATAAAGATTAATTATCCTTTGAATATGTTTCATGAGGAACGTTGAATTTCAGTTAACTAACACCATTCGACTAACTACAAAAGTATTTTCATTTTTATATTCTTATAATTATGTTTAAAAGTAACATTATGCTTGCGAATTAGAATCAATTGCATTAGGAATGTTGAGTTACAAGTAATTCATATTAGTCTACATACATATGTCATGATGCACAATGCCTTTCTACAAAAATTAGTGTAAAATTTACTGAAATAATGTGATCCAAAGGATAACTAAGAAACCTAAAAACGTTATTAACTCCTAATAAATTGTTTATGTGAAACTGCCGATCCACGAGCTGTTTTTAAAATAACGAAAATAACTGGTGTCTGACTTACAATTAATTTAAAAACCAGCGTCAAAATGAAATTTCGCATTTTCAAAAGTAAACCAGCAATTATATATCAGAATGAGTGAAAAAGATTCAATTTTTGGCAGGAAACTTGGGACACTAATGGTTTAAAGTTGCAAACATAATGTTAACATTTTATTTTACGTTGTTTTAAGAAGTGTTATGTTGAGAAGGACAAGATTTATGAAATTTTTATCTATAGTAACTATCGAACACTAAAATAGATTTAACAATAAACGGTAAACAGTTTCAAAACTAAATCACAAAATATTTCTTTTTAGGTGAAAAAATTAATCTATTTTATGTGAATTTATACAATAAAATATTATTCTTATTAACTATATGAAGAAAGTTAACAAAGCTAGTTTTTAACCTCCTATACAATAGAGTATGAGTTGCCATGGTTATTTTTTTGCCATGGTTATTTTTTTAAAAAAAAGGTTGCGATTCCTAACTAGTTTAAGCGTTGAACTTACGTTATGGCCATAATTATTTTGAAGTTCTATAGCGAAGTCTGCTAAGAATAGAACTTTGGGGTTCTAAAAAACAGCTAACCAATTGAAGCTGCTATTTGATTATTTAATCCTCCTTGGGAAGTTTGAACTCGGGGCGGCTTAAAGGCGAAATTTGACTAAAATTACAAAGAGTAATCTATACAGATATTACCACTTACCAAATCTTTAGCTCTAAACCTGTTCTTAAACCTTTTCATTAAATGGTAGGAGGTTTTTCCAATTTCTATATAGGAATAATACTAAAACTAAATAAAGAATGACTAATTTTAGGTAATCTTAAATTCAAATTTAAAGTTACAATTATCATGTAGTCAGTCAAGAGGCACTTATGAAATAGGATTGAAAATTGGTATAAAACAAAAGATGGACTTACAATTTTTTTTTAATACGATTTAATTTAATGTATTCAGATTATTAAACATACATTTTTTAAAAAAATTTTGCTTGATTTATCTGAGCTGAAGAAAATATCCATCTTCATGGCCAATCTATTGCAAAAATTTTCTCTAGAGATAATAAATTCTTTTCGGAATATTTTCTTAAGACACTTATGGCCATTTTTTATCCCATTCTTTGTCTTCGTTTATTAGTTTCTTATTAAAATAGCTAAAATAACTTAATAGCTTTGCTTGCTGGCGGACAATTTATAATTTTCTTTAGCGGAAATTAATTTAACGTCAACGACAAGTGAAAAGCCATGGCACAAATATGCATTAACCAAGTCTTGGAAGGCCAACAAAAAATTGAGGAAATGGCATCCATGCTACCAGCATTCATTCTCCTCTCTTACTCTGTCAGTTCCCATCTGGCAGGCAAAAATGCGCACATAAAATGACGTTGTCCTACCTCTAGAATGACAAAAGACCAAGCGGGAAAAACGGTCGGATAAAAATTTTAAATCACCGAATTCGAGATACTCAGTAAAGTTGAAACTTTGAATGTAATAATAATCAGAAAGAACTATATCTAGTTAGTCGAATACTGTAGCAAAAAGTGTACCATAATTGTTGTAAGATTTCGGATTAAGTCAATTATTATTTATTTCCGCGGAATTTATATTCAATCTTTATCCCAAGGATATATTGGCTGCATTTGAGTTGCTTTCTGAATTGAGGAGAAGTAAATTATATGTAAACCATGTTTGACGGGAATCAACAACTGTGTGATTATAGGGTATAAAAAGTTAAGTATATTATTTCCAACATGTTCCTTTTTTTCTCTCATCTAGGCGTTAAAATATGCAAAATTTAATATGGGGAAAATATAATATTTTAACAACTAGAAAAAAATCTTCACAAGAATACACATACATACATGTATGTATGTATGTATATATAGATAGCTCCATAGGAAAAAACATGCACATGCCAAAGTGCTGGGATTTAGTTTGGTATGCCCGGGAGAGGAGGAAATGCCGCGGACGGAGATAGGATATAAGAGCCTTGCTTAGTTACTCATATGACAAACACACACATAAAGCCACCCAGCTAACCACCCACCATACACACACACACACACACTTGCAATTTGTTCATTTTTCAGCGAGCCTGAGGGATATTTTTATACCATACACCCATAGGGTGAAATGGTATATTAAAGTCGCCAAATGTATGTAACAGGCAGAAGGAAGCTTCTCCGACCCCATAAAGTATATATATTCTTGATCAGCATCAACAGCCGAGTCGATCTAGCCATGTCCGTCTGTCCGTCCGTCTGTCCGTCTGTCCGTCTGTCCGTCCGTCCGTCCGTCCGTCTGTCCGTATGAACACCTAGATCTCGGAGACTATAAAAGCTAGAGCCACCAAATTTGGTATGTAGGCTCATGTAGTATGTAGAGTGATCAAGTTTATTTAAAATTTTTGCCACGCCCCTTTCCGCCCCCGCAATTCAAAAAAAACGTTTATCTCAAAAACTATTGTAGCTAGATACACCATATTTGGTATGTATATTTGCTTAGTAAATGCGCTCATGTTGCATGTATAAAGATTTTGCCACGCCCCTTTCCGCCCCCGAAATTTGAAAAACTCGAATATCTCGCGTAATTTTTTACCTTGTGCAATCAAATTTGGCACACTTAAATTTGATACTAATACCCAGCAAAATACCAAATTTGATGAAAATCGGACAAAAAATAGCTGAGTTATACATATAAACGTTTTTGCATAAGGTCGGAGATGGCCGTTGGCGGGTGGGGGCGCTAGGGTGCTTATATGCATAAGTGCGCGAGATACTGAAATATGCTTGTAAAAAGCATGTGAACAGAATTTCTTAAAATAGGCAAATGCATTAGTTATTACAAATTTGAAATATTTGTTTTACTGGTGTATGGTATACCCAAGTCGGCGAGACGACTTACTTACTTCATTTTTTTCTGCACCGCTTTGGCATGCAAATTTGTTTGCATGCAAAATGAAGGCAAGTTTCCATCGTCATACATTTTCTCTCTAAGTGAGACAGAAGGAAAAGGAGTGACAGAGATAGCAATGGAGAGAAAGAGCTAGAGAGAGACACGGAGTGAGCAACCAACATTCAGTCGGGTGTGTGCGTTTTCATTTCGCATATGCATAAAATGCTACCAAAAGCATTTCTCGATTCCATTTTTTGTGCTATTTTCTTTTTTTTTTTTGTCATTCTATCCATCTCCGTTCAAAAGTCCGTCCCGCTACACAGAAGTTGCCTGAAGGCTTTACAGAGTCCCTTTTTCGGTGTTCATACATACATATGTCTCTCTTCTGACTTTAGCACAAAAAATAAAAGAAGGCGAAGCAAAACCTAATAACTGTTCAATGCAGATTACTCGAAAGATGCTTGCGGGCATGGGAATATATTGATGAGGATATGCTTTTACCCATCAAAGGAGAGTACAGGGAATGAAACAATGTTTACCTTGCTAAATAGCCTGGGAATACAAAGGAGAAAAAAAAGAATAATAAGAATGAAGCAAAAATATATTTCACGATGTGTATTCCCCAAAGGTGTTTTTACATTTTAAGCAGGGCTGAAAGTAATCGAATAAGCAACTTTTTTCTTAAAAAATAAGAAAGACTCTGAAGTGTTTTAAAACCAACCCGAATAAGTGAGGAACTTTGTGATGATTCATAAAATTCTGAGTCATCACTTCTCAAAATGTTGAATTAGAACAATAGAAAACAGTTTTATCGGCTAGTTAGACTTTTAATTGTGAATTCTTATCATCAAAGAGAGTACAAGCTTCAATTTTTCTAGAATTACCTGTGGAATTTACTAATTAATCTTTAAAACTTGTATTAGTAATTCTAAGGAAAGGCATAACATGTTTTATGTTGAAAAACAAGAGACATTTCGTTCTATCTCTGGGTAGGTAAATAAGTAATATTTTTGTCTACTTCTGGATGGGTATGTTTGAGTTCCGAAAACGCACCAAAATTATATTATATATTCATGTAATATTTAAATCAATTCTGCAGATTTAAAACTTTAAAAAAAGATTTCGAGGCTCTGTTTTGTGCACTGGGGGGACTATTACTACGATAAGCGCATGAGGCGACACTAAAAAGTTGTAACTAAGAAGGGGAAACTAACTGAAGAATATGTAAAAAGATTAAACTGGAAAGCTTCCCATTTTTTGGAAACTACAATGATTGCAATAATAAACTTGGTAATCTTCGCTTTAAATAAATAAAACTGCAACTTTATATTTGCAGCATATTTATTATTATTAATTACATGAACATGTGGAAAATTTCGAAGTTTTTCCATAAATGTATAAAAACCAGAGGGCCGGGGCTAACTTCGAACGCGTCAAAGTTTGTATACCCTTGCAACTTTTTTGGTAACTCTTTCCTTAGCTATAGCCATCAAAGTGAAATAAGTTTTATTTAAAAAGGCTAATGTTTGCTAAAGAACGGCCTTCAATCTTAGCATAGGATATAACGAACTTTTTGATGAAAGTCACTGTTTTCGACCGATCGTTCCTATGGGAGGTCTATGATATAGCCACCCGATCTTAAGAAAATTTGGAATAGTTGTTTATATGTGTAATAAACTTACCAATATTAAATTTCACGACAATAGCTTAGAAAATAACGAAGTTCGTGACTTTGCCGTTTGTATGGGAGCTACACGATATAGTAGTCCGATCCGGCTGAATCCGAGATATACAACCCCTGCATAATATACAAGCCAAGTGCAAAATTTCAGCTCTAAAGCTTTTACGGTCTAGGAGGACCTGGCTACTTGAACTCGTCTCGTCGTGCTGATCAAGAATATATATACTTTATATGGTCGGAGATGCTTCCTTCTATGCGTTGCACACTTCTAACCAAAATTAATATACCCTTTTTGCGATGGTATAAAAATTGAGCTAAGGAGGCCAAGTAATGTTTGAGTTCTTTAAAAAATCAAATCAAATTAGCAGCTTAAGAACGTAAAAAAAAAAACAAATACATTAATACTAATTGAAGTCCATATAAGAAAAGTCATCAAACAATTTGCGAAAAAACATTGTGTGCGATTGGATGTCGACATTAAACAATATTGGGTAAAAGTACACAGACAAGACGAATAAAGCTGTCCCGTCCAATTGTTCTTCCTTTCCAAATTCTTTAACCCACGTCAATGTAGCCATTTAGTTTAGTAATTGTCCTTGTAAATACACACTTTCAAACCAAAAATTTTCATTCAGGTATATTATATTGTATTAATATTTTATATTGCACTTGAGACGAAGGAATTCTGCTCAGCTGTATTCCTAGACGTCAAACAAGCTTTTCATCGCGTCTGGCTCACGGGGCTCATATATAAGCTAAAGAAGCAACTTCCAATTCCCTATTTCGTACTCCTCTGCGCGGAAGGTCCTTCTATTGCAGGATAGGTTGTGCATTTTCCAGGATTCAACCAGTTAATGTAAGAGTGTCGCAGGAAAGTGTACATGGCAGACCTTCCAATCTATCATCACCAAGACCCTATGGTTGCAACATACGCCGACGACACTACCTTCCTGGCGTATGCTAAAAATGCAGCAGCTGCCTCACTAATCCTCCAATAACAACTCAATTTGGTAAATCCATGGCTGGGAAAATAGTGCATTACAAATAACACTGAAAAGTCGCAACACACCAACTTCACCCTGAACGGAGACGACTGCCCACCAGTAGCGCTGGATGGTCAAACTATCCCCAGATCGGATGAAGCTAAATACCTGGGACTGACCATGAACAGGCGCCTAACCTGGGCCTCCTATATTAGAAACAAACGGGGAAAAGTGAACTGGCTCCTGGTTGGCAGGTCCAAGTTGAGACTCCAAAATAGAATGCTGCTTTATAACAAGATGCTGAGACCTCCAACAGTGCCTCCAACAACCACAAAATACAAACCTTTGAATCCAAACTGCTACGGGTGATAACTGGTACACATGATGAATAAAATCCTATCCCGTGAGCTGGAGGTGGAGACGAGACTCGAGACTATCCAGAGCAGAGCGAGCAACCACGAAATCAACCCAGCGATCAACCTACTGGACAACAGCCTACACACCAGAAGACTTAAACGTCATCACCCACTAGACCTACCTCTCCTCCACACTGACATTGTCCTAATCAGTCCGTACTAATTGTCTTTCAAATGTTAATGTCAAATCAAATCTTTTAATTAATATAATCAAATTTAATAATTCTCCGCTGGATAGATCTTACGATGGTAACTACTTTTAGCGTTGAAGATATGGTATGGCCATTACAACGGTGGATTCGTTAGCGAAGTCTGCTGATGATAGAACTTGGTAGTTCTTGAAATAGCTATACACCTCATAGCTCACCTTTTGTGCTGCCTATGATTTAAAATCTTACGAAATTAGTAAGATTTATTGACCTGAAGCCGGCTCATACCCAGTTTTGATAAAAAAAAATATTTATAATATTTTAAAAAATTACTTTTCTTCATTAGTCTCTCTCTCTAGTTAGTAAACCTTAATATTTTACTATATGATTTCAAATATATGTTGCGTTATAGACAATTTTTTTCGAAGACATTACGTCAAAGTCCAGCTAGTTTACTAGTAGATTGAATGGCCCACAGTGAACTGCTTTGGCAGATTCCATCCTTCCACAGAGCCCAGTGATGCTATGCCTTAGAGAAGGCAGAAATAGCAAAAACATTTTGATTGGCATTTGCATAAGCAGTTCACTGCAATTGCCAATTGCGGTTTGTGGCATAAGCAGATGGGCCCCAGAAATTCTTTCACTTCAAGTCACTACACATGAAGCAGTGTTTGCCTCACACTTGTCGATATGTGGCAAATGCAGCGATATAGTAAGATTTATATTTATACATACATATGTATATATTGGTATATATTGTATATGCTAGTTATTACCGTTTATGTTGGGTTATGGGTTAGTCCCCCATGTGGAGGCTATTTGATTTGCTCATGCATGAATATGTTACGCTTTTGCACTCTCATAAAAGCGGAAATTGAATATATATATAAAAGTATTTTTTTTTTTTTTATTCACAAACAAGTGCAAAGGTATACACATACAATAAATCCCAATGTACAGATTCATGCTGATGTGCTTGCTGTCAGAAGGATATTGCATTTTGTGGCTAGATATTAAGTGCATTTCATGATTGATAGAAAGGCTAGAAAGGTATGGAAAATTGATGAACAAGTTGCAATTTCTTGTGTCCATCACAACTTGTCTAAAGC